>CM035631.1:45075265-46325265 GCA_020496765.1 Gossypium stocksii
ATTTCGTTAACCTATCTACAATTACCCATACTGAATCCTTCTTGGAGGGTGTCAACGGCAGCCCATTCAAAAAATCCATTATTACCCTCTCCCACTTCCAAAGTGGAATCTTCACTGGCTGTAACAGCCTGGAAGGCAGTTGATGCTCAGCCTTCACCTGCTGGCATGTTAGACATTTCCCCACAAATTCAGTCACCTCTAGCTTAAGTCCAGGCCACCAATACAACTTTCTCAAGTCTCGATACAGCTTATTCCCTCCAGGATGCATGGCACAAGGTCCACCATGAGCCTCTTTCAAAATTGATGGCTCAAGTCAGAGTCCTTTAGAATGCAAACTCTTCCACGAAAGCAGGGAACTCCATCAGTATTTAGTCCAAAATCTAAATTTTCATCATTCCTAGCTTGATGAAATCGAAGAACCAACGAATCATCCTCTAACTACTTCTCTTTAATCTATTCCATCCAAGTTGATCTTACTTGCAACTCCGCTAACAGGCTCCCATCGTCATATAGACTTAAACGAGCAAACATTGCTCTTAACTCAGCTACAGCCCTTCGGCTCAGTGCATCAGCCACCACATTTGCCTTGCCTGGGTGATACTCAATCGAATAGTCGTAGTCTTTAAACAACTCTATCCATCTTCGTTGCCTAAGATTCAACTCTTTCTGAGTCTACAAATATATGAGACTCTTATGATCTGTGTATATAATACACTTTTCTCCATATAGATAGTGTCTCTAGATTTTTAACACGAAGATCATTGTTGCCAACTCTAAATCATACGTAGGGTAATTCGCTTCGTGAGGCTTAAGCTGTCGCGAAGCATAAGCGACCACCTTACCCTCTTGCATCAGTACACAGCCTAGTCCTACATACGACGCATCACTGTACACAGTGAAATCCTTCCCAAACTTTAGCTGTATCAAAACTGGCGCCTCAGTCAAAACCTTTTTCAACTTATCAAAGGCTTCTTGCTATTTCTTAGTCCATACAAATGCTACTCCTTTCCTTAATAGTTTTGTTAACGGTGCAGCAATCAGAGAGAATCCCTCTACAAATCTTCTGTAGTACCCTGCCAGACCCAAAAAACTCTGAATTTTCGATACTGACCTCGGTGGCTTCCATTCCAGAACTGCCTCAATTTTCCGAGGATCTACCCTAATCCCCTCAGCAGAGACAACATGGCCCAGAAAGGTCACTTTTTGCAACCAAAATTCACACTTACTGAATTTTGCATAGAATTGCTTTTCTCTAAGTACTTGCAGAACAATACGGAGATGCTCATCATGCTTTTCCTTAGTTTTCAAATATACCAAAATATCATCAATGAAGACGACAACAAATCGGTCCAAGTACGGTTAGAATACTTGATTCATCAGATCCATGAAAGCTACAGGTGCATTCGTCAATCCAAATGGCATAACCAGAAACTCGTAATGACCATACCGAGTTCTGAATGCTATCTTATGAACATCCACTTCCTTGACCCTTAACTAGTGATATCCAGACAGAAGGTCGATCTTGGAAAACACCAAAGCTCCTCTAAGCTGGTTAAACAAATCATCGATTCTTGGCAAAGGGTACTTGTTATTTATCGTCAGTTTGTTCAACTGGCGATAATCGATGCACATACGCATCGTTCCATCCTTCTTCTTCACGAACAGTACTGGTGCTCCCCATGGAGACACACTCAGTCTAATGAAACCTCTATCTAACAACTCTTGGATTTGTGCTTTCAGTTCCACTAACTCCTTCGGTGCCATCCTATAGGGTGCGATGGACACTGGAGCCGTTCCAGGCAACAAGTCAATTCCAAACTCGACTTCTCGATTCGGAGGTAATCTAGGGAGCTCCTCAGGAAAGACATCTTGAAATTCTTTAATAGTTCTAACTGTCTCTACAGTCACATTCTCAGTCTCAGTTTGACTTACAAAGGCCAAGTACGCCTTGCAACCTTTGTGAATTAGCTTTTCAGCCCTTAAGACTGAAACAACATTGGACAGGTAGTCCCTTCGCTCCCCTATAACCATCACCTCCTCATCCTCGATAGTCCTTAACACCATCCTCTTAGCAGCACAATCCAGAGTCACCTTGTGCTTAGTCAACCAGTCTATTCCCAAAATAATATCGAACTCTTCGAATGGTAGCTCTATCAAGTCTCCAAAGAAAATCTGACCTTGAGTCTCTAAAGGCACCTCCCTAAAGAGTTTGTCTACCCTAACCGAGTGACCCAGTGGACTTATCACCGTTACCCCACTCACAATTTCCTTAGAGTGCACACCCAACGACCCAAAAATGTCACGTGCAACATATGAATAAGTTGAACCCACATCAATCAAAGCAGTGTAGGGCACGCTAGAGATAAAAAACATACCAGTTATGACGTCAGATGCATCACCCTCCTCTCGATGTCGAGCAGCATATACCAATGCTGGCTGGCGAGCCTCGGCATTTCCAGCACCCCTACCAGGTGCTCCATGTCCACGACCATTTCCATTGTCGCCTCTACCTTGACAACGGCCTCTTGGAGGTAGTAGTCCACCTCGTACTGGTTGAGCAACCCCGTGATCTATGGCTTGAGCCTGAGCTGGCCTCCTAGGACAATCCTTGATCTTATGTTCTTTGGACCCACATCGGAGACATGCCTCAGTACACTTCCAGCATTCTCTAAAATGCACCCTACCACAGTCCCCACAAGGCTGTGGTCTAACTGTATTTACCAAAACTGCTCGAACCAGTTCCCCTACTCTAGCTCTCTTGGCATTTCGGTTTGCAGCACCAGATAGTCCAGAATCCCTCCTAAATCAGGTTCGATCCTTATCACGGTTCTGCCGTTCAGTTCACTTCACCTCTTCGACTATCTTAGCCTTCTCCACCAATGCAGCAAAATCACGCTCCCTCTGTGGAGCTATCAGCACCCTTAGCTCATCCCTGAGGCCATCCTCAAAACGAATGTGTGCTCATACTTAGTAGCAATTGTACCGCTTGCATACCGACTCAACCTTAGAAATTCAGCTTCATATTCAACTACAAACTTATTGCCCTGGGTCAAGTTTAGAAATTTTTTCCTACGCGCATCCACATAACTTGCTCCGACGTACTTTCCCTTGAGAGCTATCTTCAACAGTTCCCAGGTTACCCGCTCAGCTGGGGTACCCTCCTTTATAGTGATCCACCATTGATATGCCTCGTCTCGCAGTAGAGACACCGCTCCTTCCAACTTTTGCTCCACCGAGCAATCCAGGTCATCCATAATCCGTTCCGTAGCTTCCAGCCAATACTCAGCTACATTTGGGGCCACTGCAGATATGCCCCTAAAGATCTCCGCTCTGTTAGCTCGTAGTTGCTTAGAAATGGATCCCCTATTCACAGACCCGACATTAGCTCCAATAACCCTCTTTTGAACCCTTAACATCGCTTGGGACAAGGTATCATCCCCTGCGACCCGATCATACGGCCTATTTTTAGCTATCGACGACAGTCGTGCCTCTTCAGCTGGCATGTGCTCTGAAGATGAAGACCTAGCTTGAACACTGCCTCAGCCACGTCCACGGCCTTGTCCACGAGTAGCCCTCATACTTATAATGACTTATCTTATTATGAATTTTATGACATTAGTTTAATATTTCAGTTGTTTATTACAAAATGTCTTATGTACAGATAGAGTTTCAGAGTTAGTTTTCGCGAAATCGTAGCCTAGCTACAGTCTCAGTCTTCTAGGGTTTAGTTTCCCTACAGTTTTAGTCTTACAGTTTTCAGTACTACCCTATCTACAGTATCATAATAGGGTCTTAGTTCTATCTACAGTAACGTTACAGTGCAGTACAGTATAAGTGAAGAATACTTATAGACTTGGTACCGAGGATTGATATGCTCGCGATATTAAGTAATAAAATTTATAAAAACTGATCACACCAAAACTAACTAATATCACGATATTAAAGGCAAGCGCACCTATCGAATAGTAGTATAGTTTAGCGACAAGACCGAGTATCGTACCCAAGGGAACTAAAAGTACTAATACTTACTTCCTTTCTATTATCTAGCCTGAAAATAAAAGAGGTTTGGTTGAAACTAATTTTAAAACTAACTAAAAGTGCACAAAAAGTAAATTGGGGAAAAACTTTTAGGGAAAAGCTAATTGATATAAGCAATACTTAAGAGAGAATCCACCTAGACTTCACTTGTTATTGGTTCTTGAGCTAGACGATTTATTCACTTGACTTGGTCCGTAGAGATGAGGGATTTAGTTTATAATAAAGAAAGAAAACATCACAAAAGAATTAAGATAACAAAACATAAAGAACCCAAAAACCCCTGAAGGAATTTAGGGAGATCCTCTGTCTTGATGTGGAATTCTGGCTTCTAGGATGAATCAATCGGCTTCCGTTGGAGTAATTCCTTGCTTTCACTCCTTGTGTTGGTAGAGAATGGCGCTCTTTCTCGAGAGAAAAGAGTATATCTTTAGAGTTGCCTCTTAGGGTCTTTATATAGAGTTCAGAATGGCTTTCTTAGCCCCTAAATATCCAAATTTGAGTGAAATTCCTCTTCCTCACGACTAGAACACGCCCGTGTGATTTCGACAAGTGGCTGTGCTCGGGACTGTTGAGGTGGCACGACCGTGTGCCCTGGCTGTGCTTATCGGGGGCTGGACTGTGTGGTATTCGTGTGGCACGGTCGTGTGCCACAGCCGTGTGATGACCCCTTGGGCTGTGTCGATTACACATTTTGGCCTATTTACGTGGTTTTGGCCCGTTTTCCGTTATTTTCTCTTCCCTATGCTCTCCTGAGTATAAGATATGAAAAAGAAAGATTAAGACCACCAATTCTCACAAAATTAATGATAATCCATCCAAAATATAGGCTAAACATGAGGTAAAAATATGTATAATTTATCGTTTATCAAATACCCCCACAATTAAGCCTTTGCTTGTCCGTAAGCAAAACCTCAATCCCTAATTAAGAAACATTCCTCTCAATTTACAATCTTTATCAATAATTTTTCAAACTAATCTACAGGTATTCATACAATGATAATTCAATCAGAAGAACATTAAAGATTCAATCATTCTAAGCTGAGAATTTTATCATTGAAACATAAGTTTTCTCCCTTCTCCTAAGTGATTGTCTCTTAATCTTAATTAACAGAAGTTGACATCCTCACTCAAGATTCACTCTATCCACTCGAAGTGTTTAGGGTTCAACAATTAAGTACTCTCTAGTCAACCTAAAAAGTTATTACCATAGGCTTGTAAGAAAATCACTTCTCCACCACTATAGATTGACATGATACATCGATCAAAAGGTCTTTCAATGGTTGAAATGGGGCTTGGTTAGGGGTGTTGTCACAGGCTGCAAAAGAGGGTTAGAATTGAGATTGAATTGAAAAATTAGCTAACTAGAAAAATCTCTATCACTGGAACATATTTCTAGAGCTAGTTCTTATAATAACATCGTTTCTGTCTTGGTAGCCTTAAAATAGAAATATGCAAAAACTATTTGAATTATTACAAATTACAACTGAACATACATTTTTTTAAGAACAACTCAAGTATAATACATTGAAATTTTATAACTTTACAACATGGAAAAGAGAATAAAGCTAGATAATAAGTTCAACTCAAATCTCGAAAAAAATAGGAATCAAAGTAATTGAATGGAATTCAACAAAAATGGGTTATAGGTGAATATTAGAGGTAAGTCAAAGAAAAGGTTGTTAGGTTCAATGGGGTTCACTAGGGATTAATTTATGGAGGTAGGCTTTTGTGGAGTAAGTGGGTTAAATCCTAGGTGCCTTTATCATTTCAATTTATCAAATCAATGATGTGGTTTTGACATGTATAACCGAAGCAAGTTCTAGAATAACAAATCGGTATTGACTCACTTAAAGCAATAATAAAAGTGAGCACGAAAGAAATGTATGCTCAAAAGTCTCAAAACTCTCACCCGAATTATGGCTTTTGATGTCAACTCTGCAAATTTCAAATCTCAAGATAACACTTAAAATTCGAAAAAATAACCTATGCAAAAATTGGGGTTCTCAAAAATTTCAACTTATCATGCTTGATTCCCTACTGTTTTAGAGTCTGAATAATCAAAGTACAAGCACCTATGTCTTAATTCTCAACAAATCAATAAAAATCATAAATCAATCAGAATTAATTCCTAATAGGAAACTAAAGATAATGCAGTTTGAGAACAATGCATCAGATTTCAGGGTTTTCACAAAAGATATAATAATTGAAAGTACGTCCCCCCCACACTTAAGATGTACATTGCCCTCAATGTACAAAGATAACAGTAGTTGTAATAAAAGCACAAGATCATAAGATAGGGAAAGGCATGAAACTCCCTGAATTTTAGATGAATTTATGAGATAGAGATTGGACTTGGGAGAGCCGGCATTTGTGGCAGGGTGTTCCTTTTTTTTAGAGATTTGAGCTGTGAAGCTCCTTTGAAACTGCGAAGGGATTTATTAGTGTGGGGAATTTGGAGCAATTGAAATTACTTGTTAGGGGTTGGCCGTTAGGAAAAGAAATAAAATAAAATAAAACAAAATACTAAAAATATTAAAATTCAAATAATGAAAAAGATAAAATGAAAGAAAATAAAATAAAACATAAAAAGGAAAATAAAATTAGAAGAAAAAGGTGAAAATAAAGATTAGTGTTCAAAAGTTAGAATAAATTAAAATAAAGTAAATAAAAAATAAAGTTACGAGGAATAGATAAATCTAATCCTCAGATGGATCACGCGGTGGTGGAGTGATGCTGAGGTGCTAGCATATTTGCTCTAAGGTGGTGTCGATATAATCGAGGCACCGAAAGCATTGATGCTCAAAGTGTGAAAAGCGCTCAAATAACTTAGCGTGGGCGGCTGCTACATGAGATAGGCGGCAAGGGGGTGGTGGCTCGATGGGTGCGTCCTCCTCCAGTGGTGGGACATTGTCAGGAATGTCCTCTGGCTCCTCACCCTCCTGAACAAGTCGGAACTGAAGGGGGTGCCTCCTGGCCTCCTCTCGATCATCCTCATATGTAACATAGTCGTGATGCCTTGGGGAGACATCTGACCGATCAGGGTGTAGGAGGATGTCGGGGCTGAAGAGTTGAGGAGCCCAAAATAACGAGCCAGGCGTGTGATGTAGGGTCCCATGGATAAGATGCCTTTGCGGTGCCTCTCTGTCTGATGCTGCATGGCCTGCACTATGAAGTATGCTAAGTCGATGACATGTCCGTTCGCCATGCACCACAGGAAGTAGACGTCGTGAGTGTTGACGATGCATGTGCTCTCTCGTTTACCTGTAAGAGTGTGAGCGAGGAGAGCATGAATGTACCTCAGAGAGGGAACGAGGGCTATCGCCTTGCTGACGCTGGGGTTATATGTCTGACGCCCTGGGGTGATTTCGTGCCAACAGTCGATGGGCCGGATGTGGATGCAACGAGAGAGGTTGGGGAAGTCCTCATCTGCCATAAATTGCTCTATGTAGAGCCCTAGTGCTGTGCCAAATTCTGGCACACTGAGGCATCGCACGAGTCCTTCCAGATGGAACTGGACCATCCCTGGATCATAAAATCTCGTCATCACAGTCTGGAGGTGGAAGGTGGAGCAGAACTCGAGGGTGAGTTCTAAGTATGTGGGCTTGATAATCTGGAAGAACTGCTCCCATGGCTCGGTCATTAGTAGGGCCCGAATGTCGTCCACTAAATGTATCTGCTCGAGGCCGGTCCAACGTATGCAGCGGCCCGTGGATATAGTGCGGGCTCAGAGTAACTGATAATGCTCCTCCTACGAGTCTTGGAAAAATGTGATGAATGGGTGTCGAGCCTCAGAGGTGGGCCTCGCTGATGAACTCCCTGGCCCCTTACGTTTCTTGGAGACGGGGATGGTAGTTTTCCTACCACGTGATGACGACATAGTATCTGAAATAAAATAACAAGCATCTGTCCTAAAGATTAAACTAGATAGATAATAATAATGATGACAATGCTCCTAAGAAAACATAAAATGAGGATTAACCTGAATAGTAAAAATTAATCATTTTGAAAATTGTAACAAAACTAAGAAATATGGTTATGTATTTATACTAAATGTATGAGAAAAATGTCATGCAAATATGAATTTAAGTGGCACACAATAAATGAATTTAAATGGCATGCAATCCTAATATAATCTAATTCATCCTAATATAACTAATTCCATGCTTAAATTAACAATTAGAATAAAGTAAAATTTAACTAAATAGAGAAAAATGAAATATAACTAAAAATAAATGAGAAAAATGAGAAAATATAACCGAGTATAAGGTTACACGGTCGTGGGTCGGGTTTGCACGGGCGTGGGTCGGCTGATTTCGAGGGTGGTGGTGGTTTGAGAGCTGTGGCGGGGCTTATGGTAGTTGGGGGAGGAGATTTGAGGGTTTTGAGTGAAAAAGAAAATGAATAGTGTCTTCCTTTTTATAGTTTTTGGGTCACACGGGCATGTCACACGCCCGTGTGAGTCGTGTTTTGCCCGTGTCTTTTGAAATCTGGGGGTTTTGGCGTGCCTAGTTCAAAGTACACGCCCGTGTGAATGTTTTACATGGCTATGGGAGATCGGTTCTTCGTCACTCACACGGTCGTGTGATGGGATACACGGCCGTGTGCGATCATGTTCGTGTTTCACACGGTCGTGTGATATGTTCCACGGTCGTGTGAAATTTGACAGTAGCTTCCACGGTCTGGGGACACGGGCGTAGGAGATCGTGTAAGCCCGTGTTGATACTGCAGGGTTGCCACGGCCATATTGCACGGCCATGGGGTGTTGTTGGTAACCCGTGTTGAAGTTGAAAGGTTGCCATGGCTATATCGCACGGCCGTGGCGAGATATCGGTGGCCCGTGTTTTAGGAAAATTTGTGCTCTGTTTATACATAGCCTCGGTACATGACCGTGTCTCTGTTTGAAATGTTCACACGGCCTGGGGCACGCCCGTGGGACTGGCCGTGTGGTCCTAAATCTCTGCATTAAAAAAGGGTTAGTGGATGCATAAAAAATACTAAAATCAAAATAGGCGAAAAATTACTAAGTTAGTGCTCGGGTTGCCTCCCGAGAAGCGCTTATTACAGTCTAAGCTCGACTATTTCTGGATGTTTCACGAAGGGATTTTGTGGAGCTGAAGCTCCTCCCTTTTATATATAGAATTCTCACCTTTATAAAATTTAAGCCGATGGCCGTTTACCTTGAAAGTACCGTGGGTTGGGTGAGTTACCTCAATCGGAAAGACTTTCATTACCGTGAAGTAGGGTGTATCACTCGTATGTTCTTTTGAGTTTGAGCTTCGTGGATCGTCTTCCCCTAAAATTACCTTATCTCCCACCTTGAGTTGATCTGTTTGTCCTTGAGGGTCGTCTTGGTGATGCTCCATTTTGGTGTGGCATATTTTGGGCTTTCGTGAAAGTTCAGCCACTTATCTAGTTCCTTGATCTGGAGCATTTGCTTTTCTGGTTCATCTCCTGTAGGTGAATTTGCCAGTGTTTGCGTCGTCTTTATGTGGAGTGCGTCCTGCACAGAAGTTTGTGTGGTGAGTTTAGTATTTTTACAGGGACTCAAATCTCTATTCTCATCTGTAGTTTTAACTGAGTTGTGAGTCGTATGGTGACTGTATCATCACCTACTCGTAATTTGAGTTCACCTGTTTCTAAATAAATTTTTGTTCTAGCAGTTACTAAAAAGGGTCACCCTAAAATTAAGGGTACATTGCTAGCCTCGTCAATGTCTAAAACAACAAAGTCAACTGGGAATATTAATTTATCGATTTTGACAAGTACATCTTAAATTATTCCCTTAGGTGCCCTAATAGTTTTGTCAGCTAGTTGAATGTTCATCTTGGTTTTCTTAGGGGTTCCAAGACCTAGTTGTTTAAATAGGTTATAAGGCATGACGTTTATGCTTGCCCCTAAATCAGCTAAAGTATTTTTTTCCTCTGGGCTACCAAGTAAACAAGGGATAGTGAAACTCCCTGGATCTTTTAGTTTGGTCAGTAGTCTATTTTGTCAAATGGCTGAGCAGACTGCATTTAATTCCACATTAGATTTCTCCTCTAGCTTCCGCTTGTTTGTCAAGAGTTCTTTTAAGAATTTAACCACATCTGGCATCTGCAAAATTGCTTCAACAAATGGTAAGTTAATGTGTAATTTTTGTAAGAGTTTAAGAAACTTATCGAATTGTTCATCTCTGCAGTCTTTCTGTAGCGCTCTTGGGTATGGTATACGAGACTTGTGTTCGTTGATGTCTAGCTTGTTGTTGCTTACCTCTACCTTACCTTCACTCACCTTAAGTTCCTCGCATAAGTTTGGGTCATCTTTGGTTAATGTCTCCTCGTCTGTTGTATTTATGGCATGATCTTGCTCTTTAGGATTGGTCTCAGTGTTACTTGGAAGTCCACCTTGTGGTCTTTCTGATATTAACTTGTCAAGTTGACTAATTTGATTTTCAAGGCCTTTGATTGATGCTTGCTGGTTCTTCGATGCCGTTTTAGTGTTCTGGAAGCGCGTTTCTAACATGTCCATGAATTTGGTAAACATCTCTTCAAGGTTGGGCTTTTTCTCCTGTTGCGGCGGTGGCTGCTGAAATCCCTGAGGGGGTTGTTGTCTTTGATTCCCTTGTCCTCCCCAAGAAAAACTGGGATGGTTTCGCCAACCTGCATTATATGGGTTACTATATGGATTATTTTGAGATCTAAAATTGTTACCCATATAATTGGCCTACTTGATTTCTGCGCCATTGGCAGAAGATGAGTAGTCTGTATTGAACATATTTGCCTGAGTCGTGTCACACTGTATTACTGCTTGTGCCTGCGTAGAACCAACAAAATGATCAAATTTTTTATTTAAAAGTTCTACCTGATTAGTAAGCATAGCGACAGCATCAATATTATAAACTCATACAGCTTTTGTCGGCTTTGTTCTCATGACTTGCCACTAATAGTTATTCAGCGACATCTCTTCAATAAATTCATAAGCTGCTTCTGGTGTTTTGTTATTGATTGTTCCTCCTGCGGCGGCATCGATCATTTGCCTTGTTGAAAGATTCAAACCATTGTGAAAGGTTTGAACTTGTAGCCATAAAGGTTGGCCATGATGAGGGCATCTTCTCATAAGATCTTTGTATCTCTCCTAGGCATCGTAGAGTGTCTCTAAATCCATCTATACAAAAGAAGAAAAATCGTTTCGTAATTTAGCTATTTTAGCTGGAGGGAAATATTTAAGTAAAAATTTTTCAGTCATCTATTCCCATGTGGTGATTGAGCCTCGTGGTAAAGAATTTAACCACTGTTTGGCTTTGTTTCTCAAAGAGAATGGAAATAGCCTTAGACGAATGGCGTCATCAGAAACACCATTAATTTTAAAGGTATCACAAAGTTCTAAAAAATTGGCTATATGGGAATTTGGATCTTCATCCTGTAAACCATCAAACTGCACCAATTGCTGTATCATCTGAATAGTGGTAGGCTTTAATTCAAAATTATTACCAGCAATAGTAGGTCTAAGAATGCTAGTTTGGGTACCAGCCAAACTAGGTTTAGCATAATCATACATAATGCAAGGAGCTTCTTCTTGATTTGCTGGTGGCACGACTATTGCAGGAGGTGGTGGAACGTTTTGATTTGCTTCCATCTCTTCTATAGGTTCTGGTCTTTGTTCTTGATCTTGTTTTGGATATTGTAGGCTTCGTCTGATCTCTTTGCGATTTCTGCGAACTGTTGCCTCTAAATCTTCGTCAAAAAGTAATGATCCTACTGGGTTGTTTCTAGTCATAAACTAGAGATACCTAGAAGAATAAAAGAAAAGAAAAATAGAATAAAATAGAATAAAAGAAAAAATAATAAAATAAAATAAAAACTGAAAATAGATAAATATAGTAATGGCTAAAGTAATAGAAATCGAGTTTTCTTAATATTTCAGTTCCCCGGCAACGGCGCCAAAAACTTGATGTGCTCTAGATATTAAGTAATAAAATTTATAAAAACTAATCACACCAAAACTAACTAATATCACGATATTAAAGGCAAGCACACCTATCGAACAGTAGCATAGTTTAGCGGCAAGACCGAGTTATCGTACCCAAGGGAACTAAAAGTACTAATACTTACTTCCTTTCTATTATCTAGCCTGAAAATAAAAGAGGTTTGGTTGAAACTAATTCTAAAACTAACTAAAAGTGCACAAAAAGTAAATTGGGGAAAAACTTTTAGGGAAAAGCTGATTGATATAAGCA
The DNA here is from genome assembly GCA_020496765.1 of Gossypium stocksii. NCBI lineage: Eukaryota > Viridiplantae > Streptophyta > Magnoliopsida > Malvales > Malvaceae > Gossypium > Gossypium stocksii. Next base: position 45,087,519 of record CM035631.1, read on the forward strand.
ATACTTAAGGGAGAATCCACCTAGACTTCTCTTGTTATTGGTTCTTGAGCTAGACGATTTATTCACTTGACTGGATCCGTAGAGATCCCTAATTTATGCTAAACCCTCTGTCGAGGCGAAGAGCAGCTAGGCCTAGGTTGTTAAGTAAAGTTCCTTTATTAATTAACACCCTAGGCTGCATTAATTCGATCTATGGTTCCCCATATTAGGTTTGACCCTAATCCGATAGATTTATGTCGCCCTATGTCTAGGGTTGCATGCAACTCCGATTAATTATGGTAGATCTACTCTTATCACAGGGACTTTTGCTCCTCTAGTTTAAGCACATCCGTTTCTTGAATTAATACCTAGGCTTATTAACACAAGAATTAAGCACACATAATTAAGAACAACTCAAGTATTTATCATATAACTCAAGAATAAATAATAATAAGATTCGTCTTAGGTTTCATCTCCCTCAAGTATTTGAGGAATTTAGTTCATAATAAAGAAAGAAAACATCACAAAAGAATTAAGATAACAAAACATAAAGAACCCGAAAACACCTGAAGTAATTTAGGGAGATCCTCTATCTTAATGTGGAATTCTGTCTTCTGGGATGAATCAATCGGCTTCCCTTGGAGTAATTCCTTGCTTTCACTCCTTGTGTTGGCAGAGAATGGCGCTCTTTCCCCACAGAAAAGAGTATATCTTTAGAGTTGCCTCTTGGGGTCTTTATATAGAGTTCAGAATAGCTTTCTTAGCCCCTAAGTATCCAAATCCGAGTGAAATTCCTCTTCCTCACGACTAGAACACGCCCGTGTGCCATGCTGGTGTGATTTCGACAAGAGACCGTGTTCGGGACTGTTGAGGTGGCACGGCCGTGTGCCCTGGCCGTACTTGTCAGGGCCTGGACCGTGTGGTCTTCGTGTGGCACGGTCGTGTGATGACCCCTTAGGCCGTGTTGATTACACATTTTGGCCCATTTTCATGGTTTTTGGCCCGTTTTCCATTCTTTTCTCTTCCCTATGCTCTCCTGAGTATAAGATATGAAAAAGAAAGATTAAGAGCACCAATTCTCACAAAATTAATGATAATCCATCCAAAATATAGGCTAAACATGAGGTAAAATATGTATAATTTATTGTTTATCAGGGATTCAGTGTGCCATTTCTTCAAATACTAGATTTCAGAAAGCCCAAATTAACAAAAACTTTTTGAAGTAAAAGCTTTAATAAATATATTCAAAGGAAATGAGTTTGAAAGGGTTTCCTTGGAAATTTCCAAAACCGTTTTCAAAATACCCTTCTTGGGCCTTATTTTAAACTCTGTAAAAACCTTTTTAGACCTGATCCACAGCCGCGTTGTTGCAACCAGGCTCTTATACCACTAAATGTAACACCCCAAACCCAATATTCAGTTACTAGGCCATAGCCCTATTCAGTAAACAGTGCGGCCCATAGGCCTATCATAGAAACAGAACAGTATCATGCATGTATGCCCAAACCCAGCCTAAATCTAACTGCTACACTCCACCCGTACCAGCCATATACATTCCATGTGGGGAAACAACTTAACCCACCCAGCCGCTACACTTCACAGTCGTAGCATAGCTGCTCAGATAATGTGGCCAACCACTAACAGTATAACGAGGCAAAGCCCGTTTCAGTAAACGGTACGAGGCATAGCCCCTTTGTGTAATTAGTACGAGGCAAAGCCTCTTTCAGTAATCGTGGCAATGCCACTTGCACTTCCTCCATCAATAAACCCGGTCCCATGCAACGGATAATTATGTCATGGCATACAGTGAACAGAAATAGTAAAACATGCATTTCAGTCAAACTTAGCCCTAGGGGTATAACGATCATTTTGCACCTAGGGGTAAAATAGTAATTTCTCACCCTTAAGGGTTATTTCAGTAATTATGCCAAATTTAAGGGTTTTGTGCATATCTCAGTCCTTAATAGTCTAACTTTCATCTGAATAGTTAAATTAGCCCATTTTAGCAGTTTTTAGTTATTGGGCCCTAAAACCCCTAATGGGCCCTACAGTGTCATTTAGCTACTTAAGCCCTTTTAGCCCGAATTCTAAGTCGAGATTAACAGATTTAACCTACAGTATACCAAAATACACTTACCGCTTACTTTTACCCATATGGGCCGGTAAGCCCATTGGGCCCGTAAGCCCATTGGGCCCAATTTCAGTCCATCGAGGCCCAAATTTACCAAGGTGCATGAAATTGCACACTCATCTATTGTAACATTTGTGATTACATATATTTCCAACCGACTTACGAGCGCTCTCATGCTCACAAGCCCACGAAATGCCAGAATTTCAACATTTCGGCTTTTCAGCTTTTGCTGATTTAGACTACAAAAGGGTGTTCGTTTACACACCTGTTTTGCGACGAACTCCAACGAGATCTCCCACGGTATCCTACAACCAGTCACTAAAATATTAGATCCAAGACTTCAATGACAACTAATGTAAACTTGCTTACCACAATCAGCCAACCTCCCTTAATGCCTTAGAACACTTACCTTGTCTAAAATAAAGACTAGCTCTAGATCTAGTAGTTCCAACTATCCAAGCCCTCAATCGGTAGTATTTAGATCACACTAGCACAAAATAAATTAATTGTTAAGACCTATAGAGCCTTAAGCCCTCCCTATGGACATAGAAGGTTTCAGCTTTCTTGAATTCCAAAAATAAAGAATGGATAGGAGATTACGATAACTTACCAAAGGTTTACGAATCCCGAATCATTCCCAAACACCTTCTTATCTCAGATTTGATGTAGATCTAACTTAAAGTATGAATAAAGAACAGATCTAGAGGTTTAGATCCCAAATCACTATGAATATGGAGATTCAGCTTTTGATAAAATAAAAGAGAGAAAGGTAGAGATTATAGTGGAAAAGAAAAGAGATGTCGACAGAGGGTAGGGATGTTGTGATGGTCGGCTAAAAGAGAAGAAAAGAATAGGGGTATTCAACCAAGAAGAAATCAGCACAACTTAGAACCTTTCGAGATTTCGGCTTTTAGGAGCATTCGGCTAAGTAGAGTTTGGCTAAAGATAAGATTCGGGTTTTTGTATTGGAATAATCGAGTAAATGGGATTTAAGGGAGTCAATGAAGACAATAAAGAAAGGAAGAAGGGAAGAAAGAAGAAGTAGGGAGTATAGATTCGGCTAGAGGAGAGAAATCGGCAAAGAAACCCAAGGTGCGAGGTTTCAACTTTTAGTGCAGTCAATTAGTGATCTTGAGAAGAAAGTATAGCAGAAGAAAGTGGTTCGGCTTTGTGAGAATGAAAGGGATAAAAGTTGAAAGAAAAGAAGGGAGGAGAAGAGAAAAGAAGATTTGGCTATAGACAATTCGGCACAAGTGTTGGTGCTTGCAGCTTCGACTTCTAACTCAATGGGAAAACAAAAGAAACTAAAACCCTAAGGGCTTTATACCTAATCGGCACACATTCACCCCCAAATGCCAAGTTAAGGTCCCAAGAAAGACCCTAAAAGTGTTTCGCTAGCACCCAAGACAACCCTTAGCCGATTGTGTCCCAAACCCATGAGCCAAAACCGATTATGCTCCCTCAAGAGTCCCTTGTTCGGCCATCACATGCTCCAATTCAATTTTCCTATAATTTCTCCCCCTTATCTACCTGATCTTATCTCATGAACAACTCAAACTCTCTTCAGTAGAGTTTTACTTGGAGTCCATCACATGACGGGCACATGCAACAAAAATAAAACACCCACTTGCTTACCTTGTAACTTGAACTCTGGACCTTGAACACCTACCCACATGCCACTTTTTTAGGCACTTAAGTGCTGCCACATTGCCACTTTACCAAGGGCTTACTTTTGTCTTATTCTACCAACTTTTTCTTAAAAGCCCACATAACCAAGTCCCCTTCACTTTAAATCCAAAATTTGATATTTCTGCCGGGTTTTATCTTAGGCTTAGGCCTTCTAAAGGCCCACTAACACTCTTAAAACATAAATTCCATAATTTAACAACCAAATTTCAAAGTTTCATCAAAATCGCAAAAATCCTGAAAAATCTCAAAAATTAGGGCGTTACAAGTACACTTATTTCTCATGTTAATTAATAAGTAGAAATTTCATAACTAACACCCAAGAAACCATTAACATTCAGACATTATAAACTACTGTCCACTTATTGATATTTATGACCCAACTTTAATGGCAAGTTCTTGATAGTTAAGTTAAGCATACTACTAAATTTCAACTAGTTGAACAGAAACACTTTACAACTAAACAAGGTCATTTCTTTTATTACCAAACCTTAACTACATATATGCATCCGAAACATGCTCTTCATGCCGTGTAATGATCACAACAAATCAATTAGACTCATACCCAAATACAATCCAAAGCCCTTTCATGCCAAGTCACGTATTATTGATGTGTTATTAATATTATCTTAACCTAATATATTAGCTAAAATTTACATGTAAATTAATATAACAAAAACTGCACTGAAATTAACCATTTAAGCCTTTGAATAAGTCCCGACCGATTCATTCACATCATGTCCAAGTCACCATTTCATTTCTATACACACCAAAAACACACGTTACCAATTTTATCCTATCAAGCACAAAAATATCTTGGCCAAACAAACTTAACCTTATGCAAACATGGCCAAAGATAAACATGGGAATTAAGCCATTTTCGCATGGCTTTATATATACAATTTCAAAACCAACCGATACAAATGCTAGCCTATACATGCCACATAACCAAATCTCAAAACTTTATTTACCGAAATAATAACCGGATAGTGTGATGATGTCTCCAACGACTTCCAACCCAAGCAAGTCTCTGCAACTCAATAACCATAGGAAAAACACACAAAGTAAGCTTTGAAAGCTTAGTAAGCCATAAGCAAATAAATCATCAGAAGATCATATATATTTATATCATTCAACTTGAATAAGCCAAATTTAGTTAATTTCATTCAAATATTAAATCACTTTTCTCATAAAATCCATCATTCCCATATTAAGTGATTTCACTAGTCTTATTTATCAATGAATATATATATACACCATATTTTCAAATTTAAATAACTACTATTAATTCATACATATAAATCAAGCTTGCACAATTTCATTACATAACCAACCGAAACATGGTTTTTTATTACATTTTGTATAAAATTTATACCATTTCGTTATATGCACGTCCAAACCTGGATAAACATAGCACATCACAAATCAAAATCATGTTTCATGTTTCATAATTCTCATGTCTAAAACACAAGACCACAGTTTCATATAACAAGCATTGATAACACATTATTCATTATCATGTAATTCACATATAACCCCAAACTTTCAATCACATACATATAAAACATATACTTTCAATAAGCAACTCCATTTTGGTCGAAAATGCATATTTACCTTATTATTATATTTTCAATTTCATAGCCAACTTGTCTTATACATTCGAACCCACATGTGCAATTATAAGCATAATTTCATCACTCAAACTTTAACATTTCATCTATATACATCATTAAGACTGAAAATATATTTTTCTCACGTTAACATATATACCACAACCACTTCACTTATTCCTTCTCATCAAGCATCATAAAAGTAATTTATCTCATTTCAAATAAATAAATACTTATTACGTACCTGAGTATCTTAACTCAATCAATGAGTTCAATTGCCACATCATCATAAAATCTCGAAAGCTTAAACTTTTAATAATTCACCGACAATAAGCCTACTAGGTATAAACCTAAATTCACGCCGGCACAAAGCCTGCTAGGCATATAGCCCGAATTATATTCACCAGCAATAAGCCTGCTAGGCATTAAGCCCGATTTAACTTCACCAGCGTAATGCTTGCTAGGCTTGAAGCCCGAATATCTATGTCACACAATCATTTCATTCATAACTATTTTATAATAACTTCAATGGTAACTCATTCTTTATTCAACAATGCAATATCATACCATAATTCAATTCAATTTAATATACAAATCTATAATAGCATATTCGCCCTACAACACATTTATCAATATATAAATATTCAAAATTAACATTTAACAAATTTTCATTCAAATAAAAATGTTTAAATTGCTTATAGACTTACCTCGGACATCAACGAACGTTATAAATCGGCTATTCGATTATTTTTGCTTTTCCCCGATCCAAGTTCGATTTCATTTGTTCTTGATCTATATAATTTCAAATTAACCTCATTTAAACACAATTTCATTCAATTTAATCCAAAAACACACAAATGGTCAAATTACCATTTTACCCCTAACATTTATAATTTTTTACAATTTAGTCCCTAATGCATAAAACACAAAATATGCAAAATTAATTACACCCAAGGTAGGCCGAATATTCCTAGTGTTCAAATAAGCTCATATTTTCCATAAATTTCACATTTTAGTGCCCCACATTTTTATTTTTGCAATTAAGTCCTAATTACTATAAATCATCAAAAATTCCCCTACAATATATATTAACCCAATCCATACCTTTCATAATTCATCATCAAAAAACAAAAATTACAAGCTCTCAACAATAGCACAGTTCAAAATATTCATCAAAATCAAAAATTAAAACTTGGGTCTTGAAGATTACTAAGCAATGATCTCAAAAACGTAAAAATTATCGAAAATCAAGCTAGTTACGTACCTTAATCGAGCTTGACTATGGTCGAACCTAGGTTTTCTTTTTCCTTTCTTTCTTATTTGGCTATTCGGCATGAAGAAATATGAAATAAGCTTGTTTTTAACTATAATATAATATAATATATATACTAACATATTATTAATACATGTTTTCCATTTTTACCCTTTTAAACTTAATGACTAAAACCTATGTTTCAAGGGCATATTCGGTGATGAAGAAACAAAAACAAATGCATGATAAATTATTTTATAGCATATATTATTATAATAACACTTTATTATTTATTTACTAATATAGCTTTAATGTTGTATTAACAACTGAATAATACATGCTATTACCGTTCCTTCGTTTACTCAAGGGCATAATTGCAACATAAACATTTCAATTTATAAAGACACATTCAATTTGGTCATTACACATGAAACCACCAATTTTTTTATTTTACGAGACTAAGTCCTTTTGATATCGCGTGATATGAAGTAATAAAATTTATAAAGAACTTGTTCACACCAAAACCAACAATATCACGACGTTGAGGCAAGCGCACCTGTCGAACAGTGGTATAGCTTAGTGGCAAGACCGAGTTATCGTACCCAAGGGAACCAAAAGTACTAGTACTCACTTCTTTTCTATTATCTTGCCTAAAAATAAAAGAGGGTTGTTTAAACTGATTTTAAAACTAACTAAGAAAGTGTAAAGAGTAAGTTGGGAAAACTTTTTAGGGAAAAGCTGATTGATATGGACAATACTCAAGGGAGAATCCACCTAGACTTCACTTGTTATTATTTTCTTGAACTATATGATTTCTTTACTTGACTTGATCCGTAGAGATCCCTAAATTATGCTAAACCCTCCGTCGAGGCGTAGAGCAACTAGGCCTAAGTTGTTAATTAAAGTTCCTTTATTAATTAACTCCCTAGGTTGCATTAATTTGATCTATGGTTCCCCATATTAGGTTTGACCTTAATCCGAAAGATTTATATCTCCCTATGTCTAGGGTTGCATGCAACTCTGCTTAATTATGGTAGATCTACTCTTATCATAGGGACTTTTGCTCCTCTACTCTAAGCACATCTAATTTTTGAATTAATACCTAGGATTATTAAATCAAGAATGAAGAACGCATAATTAAGAACAATTTAAATATTTATCAAATAAATCAAGAATAAATAACAAGATCTATCTTAGGTTTCATCCCCCTCAAGTATTTGAGTGGTCTAGTTCATAATAAAGAAGGAAAACATCTCAGAAGATATAAAATAACAAAATATAAAAGAAACCAAAAACCCCTGAAGGAATTTAGGGGGATCCTCTATGTTGCTGCAGAATTCCGGCTTCTGAGATGAATTAATTGGCTTTCTCCCTTGGAGTAATCCCTTGCTTTTACCCTCAGTGTGGCAGAAAAACGAGAAGAAATATATCTAAAAACATCCGTATGTTTCTGCCTCATGAGGTCTTTATATAGAGAGCTTATGAGGAGCCTTTCTTAACCTCTAAGCATCCCAATTCGAGTGAAATTCCCCTTCCTCATGACTAGAACACGCCCGTGTGCCACGCCCGTGTGACTTTGATAGGGGCTATGTGCTTTTATCGGCTGAGGCACGGCCGTGTGACATGGCCGTGCTTATCGGGGGCTTGACCGTGTGATCTTCATGTGGCACAGCCGTGTGGCACAGCCGTGTGGCACAGCCGTGTGGCATTTCTTTGCCCGTGTTGTTCGCACATTTTGGCCCATTTTTCATCGTTTTTGGCCCGTTTTCCGTTCTTTCTTCTTCCCTATGCTCTCCTGAGTATAAGATATAAAAAAGGAAGGATTAAGAGCACCAATTCTCACAAAATTGATAAGAATCCATCCAAAATATAGGCTAAACATGAGGTAAAAATATGTATAATTTAGCGTTTATCAAATACCCCCACACTTAAGCCTCTGCTTGTCCTCAAGCAAAATCTCAATCCCTAAAAAGAATCATTCTTCTCAACCTATAATCTTTATTAATAATGTTTCAAACTAATCCACAGGTAATCATACAATGAAAAATTCAATCAGAAGAACAGTAAAGATTCAATCAATTTAAGTTGAGAATTTTGTCATTGAAAACATAAGTGTCTTCCTTCTTTCTTAGTAATTATCTCTCCATCTTAGTTAACAGGAGTTGACATCCTCAGTAAAAGTTCACTCTATCCACTCAAAGTGTTTACTCTCTAGTCAACCTGAAAAGTTTTTACCATAAGCTTGCAAGAAAATCAAATCTCCACCACTATAGTTGAAATGATACATCGATCAAAAGGTCTTTTCATGGTTGTAGCGGGGCTTGGTTAGGGGTGTTGTCACAGGCTGTAAAAAGAGGGTTAGAATCGAGATTGAATTGAAAATTATCTAGCCAGAATAATCTCTATAACTGGAACATATTTTCAAAGCTTAATAACACTATTTTGGCAGCTTTAAGAGAGCAATATGCAAAAACTTAATTTGAACTATTACACATTACAACTGAATTTGACTGTATATACACATGTTTTTTTTAGAACAATTCAAGTAATAAAATGAATTGAGTAAAGATTTACATACTAGAAAAGAGAATAAAGCTTGTTAGGCTCAAATCTCGACAAAAATAGGGATCAAAAAGTAATTAATGGAAAATTCAACAAAAATGGGTTATTGGTTAATAATTAGAGGGTGAGTCAAGGAAAAGGTTGTTAGGCTCAATGGGGTTCACTAGGGGTTAGATTATGGAGGTAGGCTTTTGTGGAGTGAGTGGGTTAAATCCTAGGTGCCTTTATCATCTCCGTATATCAAATCAATGATGTGGTCTTGACATGTATAATCAAAGCAAGTTCTAGAATAACAATTCAGTGTTGACTCACTCAAAGCAATAATAAAAGTGAGCACGAAAGAATGTATGCTCAAAAAGGCTCAAGATCTCACAAGAATTATTGCTTTTGATGTCAATCCTGCAAATTTCAAATCTCAAGATAGTACTTAAAATTAGGGAAGATAACTTATGCAAAAATTAGAGTTCTCAAAAATTTCAACTTATCATGCTTGATTCCTTAATGTTTTAAAGTTTGAATAATCAAAGTACATGCACCTATATCTTAATTCTCAATATATCAATAAAATTTATAAATCAGTCAGAATTTAAGAACAAAGTATAATATGTATAAATTCAGGGATTTTATGGATAGAAAGAATTTAAGTAATTTCCCTCCCCACACTTAAGATGCACATTGCCCTCAATGTACAAAGACATATATCTAGCAATAAAAGCATAATATCAAAAGAGAGGGAGAGAATTGAAAACTCCCTGAATTTAGGATCAATTGTGAGACAGGGAGAGCCAGTAAGTGTGGCACTGTGTTCCCATTTTCGTAGAGATTTGAGCTGTGAGGCTCCTTTGAAACTACGAATGGATTTAGTAGTTATGGGGAATTTTGGGTCAATGGAGTTTACTTCCGTGGGATTAGCCGTTAAGAATGTAAAATAAAATAAGCAAGTAAAATAAAATAAACTATACTGGAAAAGGAAAACAAAGTTAGAAAAAAATGAAAACTAAATATTAGTGGGTAAGTCTGAAAATTAAGAAAAAAATAAAGAAAAATAAAAGTAGAAATAAAAATAAACATAAAAAGAAGAGGAACTAGTCCTCGGATGGATCACGTGACGGCGGTGTGATATTCAGGTGCTGACATATCTACGCGAGAGTGGCATCAATATAATCGAAACACTGAAAGCATTGTTGCTTAAATCGATCCAGGCACTCGGATAAGTCAACACATGAGGCTGCCGTCTGAGTGGGTCGTTTGGGGTGCCGTGGGTCAACGGGCTCATCTTCCTCTGGTAGGGGTGGTGGGACATCATTAGCAATGTCCTCTGGTTCTACGGCATCCTAGACAAGGCGAAAGTGGAAGTGACTTCCAGCTGGTCGTTGCTCCACCATCCTCATGTGTAGCATGCTCTAGATGCCTTGTTAGGACATCTGGCCTAGGAAAGTGTAGGAGGATGTCTTGGCCGTGGTGTTGAACAGGCCGAAGTAGTGGCCTAGCCTTTTAATGTATGGGCCCATAGAGATAGCGCCCCTCCGGTGCCTCTCAGTCTGGTGTTGCATGGCCAATGCGATAAAGTAAGCAAGGTCAATAGTGTGGCCATTGGCCATGTGCCAGAGGAAGTATGCATCATAAGTGTTGACGACGCCTGTACTCTCCCTTCTACCTGTAAGAGTGTGAGCGAGGAGAGCATGAATGTACCTTGAAGAATGAGGGAGGGCAATCGCCTTACTGACGCTGGGGTTGTAGACTTGCTGCCCCAAAGCGATCTCATACCAACACTCGACTGGCCTGATATGTATGCGACGGGAGAGGGTGGGGAAGTCCTCTTCAGCCATGAACTGTTTGGAATAAAGTCTGAGGGCTATACCGAACTCTAGGATGCTCAGTTGTCGCACTAGACCTCCTAAACGAAATTGGACCGTACCTGGATCGTCGAAGTTGTTCATGATGGTTTGGAGGTGGAATGTGGAACAAAACTCGAGGGTGAGTTCTAAGTAAGTTGGTTCCATGATCCTGAAGAACTGGTCCCATGGGTTGGTACTCAACAGGGCTCGGACATCGCTTACTGGATTAATTTGCTCAAGGGCCTCCCAGTCGATACATCGGCCCATAAAAATAGTGCGAGCCCAGAGTAATTGATAGCGTTCCTCCTGAGAGTCCTGTGAGAATGTAAGGAATGGGTGGCGTGCCTTAGAGGTGGGCCTTGATGAACTTCCCGGTCCTTTGCGCTTTTTGGATACGGGGACGGCAGTCTTCTTAGCACGTGATGACATCTTACCTATAATAAAATAACAAGATCATTAGTCCTAAAAAAAATTAACAAGATAAAATGGAAAGTGACAATGCTTTAAAAGTAAAACAAAATGGATGATTAACCTAAATAGTAGGAGCGAATCATTTTGAAGACTTGTAATAGAACAAAGAACTATGGTTGCATATATATATTGGAATTATGGCCAAATGGCATGCAAATAGAAGTTTAAATGGCAAAGGAATGGGATTCTAAATGGCAAGCAAAAGTACAATCCTAGTTGATTCTATATTGTTCTAGACTATTCATCCTATATTTCCTGATTCCATGCTTGAATCAACAATTAGACTAAAATAAATAAAATGAAATAAAAATTAAATAAGTGAAATAAAATAAAAATAAATGAGAAAAATGAGAAAATAGAACCAATTATGAGTTTGCACGGTTGTGGGGGGCTGTTACATGGGCGTGGGGAGGTTATTTTGAGTATTATGGTGGTTTTGAGGGTGGTAGAGGTGCTCACAGAGGTTGGGGAGGTTTTGGGTGCGAGATTCTAGGGTTTTAGGTGAAAAGGAAAGTTTAAAAATGGCCCCCTATTTATACATTTTGGGTCACACGGGCATGTCACACGCCCGTATGAGCGTATTCAGCCCGTGTTTTTCAAAAAATTGGAGGTTTTAGCGTGCAATGTTCCAATGAGCATGCCCGTGAGGTTGGTTCACACGGCCGTGGGAGATCAGGTCTTCGTTACTCACACGGTCGTGTGATAGTTTACACGGCCGTGTGCGATCGTGTTCGTGTTTCACACGGTCGTGTGTTATGTGCCACGGGCATGTGAATTTTGACAGTGTCTTCCTCGGGTTAATGACACGGGCGTGGGGATTTGTGTAAGCCCATGTTGATACTGCAGGGTTGCCACGGCCATGTCGCACGGCCGTGGGGCAGTGTTGGTAGCTCGTGTGGAATTCGTAAGGTTGCCACGGCCAAATCGCACGGCCGTGGGCATTTATCGATGGCCCGTGTTTTGGGAAAATTTTTACTCTGTTTGTGCACGGTCTGGGTGAACGACCGTGGCCTTATTTTTAAGTGTGCACACGGCCTAAGGCACGCCCGTGTGCCTGGCCATGTGGTCCTAAATTTTTGCATTCAAAGAGTTAGTTTATGCATGAAAAATATAAAAAATTTTAAAGAAAAGAAAGTTACTAAGTTAGTGCTCGGGTTGCGTCCCGAGAAGCGCTTATTTAAAATCTAAGCTCGACTCTACCTGGATGTGTCAAGAAGGGGTGTGGTGGAGCCAAAGCTCCACCCTGTTTTCCGCAAAATTCTCACCTCTATAATGTTTAAGCCGATGGTCATTTACCTTGAACGTACCGTGGTTAGGGTGAGTTACCTCAATGGTGCCGTATGGAAAGACATTTAAAATAGTGAATGGACTGACCACCTTGACTTGAGTTTTCCAAGGAATAGTTTCAGCCTTGAGTTGTAAAGTAAAACGAGATCACCTGTTTTGAACTGCTTGGGTTGTTTCAGCCTTTTGTCATGACGTCGCTTCATGGCTTCCTTATATAGTCGCAAGTTTTTGTAAGCATTGAAGTGCCATTCATCTAGCTCATTCAACTGCATTAATCTCTTCTCTCCTACACTTTTAAAATCAAGGTTTAAAAATTTTATAGCCCAGAATGCTTTATGTTCAAGTTCAAATGGTAGATGGCAGTTTTTTCCATAAACGAGTTTATAGGGAGATATTCCTATGGGTGTTTTAAAAGCAGTTCTATAAGCCCATAATGCATCGTCTACCTTTCTTGACCAATCTTTCCTATTTGTTTCTATTGTTTTCTCTAAGATGCGTTTTAGTTCCCTATTTGTTACTTCGACTTGGCCACTAGTTTGTGGGTGATAAGGGGTGGTTGTTCTATGGTGTACTCCATACCTTTTCAAGATTTTTTCAAATTGGGTATTGCAAAAATGTGTACCCCTATCACTAATGATTATCTTAGGTGTTCCAAATCGAGAAAAAAGTTTTTTCAAAAAGCGTACTACCACCCTAGCATCATTCGTAGGTAAGGCTTGGGCTTCTACCCATTTTGACATGTAGTCTACTGCTAGTATGTATTTATTCCAAAATGAATTAGGGAACGGACCCATGAAATCAATACCCCATACATCAAATATTTCACATGAAAGTATATAGTTCTGAGGCATTTCATTATGCTGAGAGATATTACCTGTTCGTTGGCATTTATCACAAGAGGCCACATACCTGTTGGCATCTCTGAAAAGTGTAAGCTAGTAAAAGCCTGATTTGAGTACCTTATGAGTAGTTCTAGTTCTGCTGTGATGTCCTCTTGTGGGTCCTGAGTAGCAGTGATTCAAAATTTGATATGCTTCTCTGTCATCAACGCATCTTCGTATAACCTGATCTGCACAAATTCAAAAAAGAAAAGGATCTTCCCAAAAATAGTTTTTCACATTAGCAAAGAATCGCTTCTTTTGCTGATGGGTTAGCCCTTTTGGGGTTATGTTAGCTGCTAAATAATTCGCAAAATCAGCAAACCAAGGAAGTGTTGTGTCTGCTAAGGCTAGGAGTTGTTCCTCAGGGAACAAATCGTTCATCTTGTCGAGATATTTGGGCTGTGCGTTCTCTAGCCTTGAAAGGTGATCTGCTGCCAAGTTTTTGGCTCCTTTCTTGTCCTTTATTTCCAAGTCGAATTCCTATAACAATAGAATCCATCTTATTAATCGAGGTTTTGCATCAATTTTTGTTAAGAGGTAGCGAAGAGCTGAATGATCAGTATAAACAATGACTTTTGACAAAATTAAATAAGATCTAAATTTGTCAAATGCAAAAATAACAGCTAGCAATTCTTTCTCCGTGGTCGTGTAATTTGCTTGAGCGGCTGTCAAAGTTCTGCTAGCATAATAGATCGGCTGTAAGTGTTTGTTCCTTTACTGTCCCAAAACTGCTCCTACTGCAAAATCACTTGCATCGCATATTAGTTCAAAAGGTAGATTCTAATCAGGTGAAATCATAATCGGGGCGTTAACTAACTTTTCCTTAAGGTTGTTGAAAGATTCCAGACATTCTTGGTTAAAGTTGAAGGGTACGTCTTTTTTTAGTAATTTAGTTAAAGGCTTAGCTATTTTAGAAAATTCTTCAATGAATCTTCGATAAAAACCGGCGTGTCCTAAAAAGCTTCTTATAGCCTTAACTGAATCAGGAGGAGGTAGATTTTCAATAGTTTCAATTTTCACTTTATCTACCTCTATCCCTTTACTAGAAATTTTATGTCCTAAAACAATACCCTCTTGAACCATAAAGTGGCATTTTTCCCAGTTTAGCACTAAATTTGTTTCTTCACATCTGATCAAAACACGTTCTAGATTATTAAGACAAAATTGGAAAGAATTACCAAAAACTGAGAAATCATCCATAAATACCTCCATGATGTCTTCCACGAATTCATTGAAGATAGCTAGCATGCATCGCTGAAAAGTAGCAGCAGCATTGCATAAACCAAAAGGCATTCTGCGATAAGCAAACGTACCGTATGGGAATGTGAACGTTGTTTTCTCCTGATCTTCCAGAGCTATCGGGATCTGGAAGTAACCAGAAAGGCCATCTAGGAAACAATAATACATTTGACCTGATAATCTTTCCAACATCTGATCAATAAAAGGTAATGGGAAATGATCTTTCCGAGTGGCGTCATTCAGCTTCCTATGATCAATGCAAACTCTCCATCCTGTGACTGTTCTTGTAGGTATTAACTCTTCCTTGTCATTAGACACCACGGTCAATCCACCTTTCTTAGGAACAACCTGCACAGGTCTTACCCAAGAACTGTCAGAAATAGGATAGATTATACCTACATCTAGAAGTTTAATTACCTTAGCTTTTACAACTTCTTTCATGTTGGGATTCAATCGTCTTTGGGCTTGCACTGATGGTTTGAATTCGTCCTCCATTAAAATTTTGTGGGTGTAGAAAGAAGGATTAATTCTCTTGATATCTGAAATTTTCCAAGCTATAGCACGTTTGTGTTCTCTTAACACATGAAGTAGTTCCTCTTTCTCTGCAAGGCTTAAATTGAATGCGATAATGACTGGTAAAGTTGATTCTTCCCCTAAAAAGGCATATTCTAAATGATCTGGCAATTGTTTTAGTTCTAATTTAGGGGGTTCAGTAATAGAAGGTTTCTGTCTAAATTCATCACTCATCTTTAAATTTTCATAACTTATGTGCCTAGTGATGATTTCATTAGAATCCAACTCTTTCCTTACTTCATTAATTTTGGGGGTAGTTTCATCTTTCCCCCTACCTTAAACAAGACACAGTTCTAACGTATCTATGAGAGAAAGCTCCTGGAGATTATCTTGAACAAAATAGTCAATAATATCAACAAAATAACACGGATCATCTTGTTCTTTAGAGAATCTCATGGCATCATAAATTTTAAAGACAACTTCTTCCTTACCAACTCTAAGTATTAATTTGCCATCCCCGACATCAATAACAGCTCTAGTAGTGGCTAAAAATGGTCGTCCCAAAATTAAAGGTACTTCAATATCCTCATCCATGTCAAGCACAACAAAATCAACAGGGAATATAAATTTATCTACCTTTACTAGCACATCTTCAATGATTCCCCTAGGATATTTAACAGATCTATCGGCTAATTGAATACTCATCCTAGTGGGTTTGGGTTCCCTGAGACCTAGTTGTTTGAACATTTTGTAAGGCATGAGATTAATGCTAGCACCTAAATCAGCTAAAGCTTTATTAATAAGTAAACTACCGATCAGACAAGGGATAGTAAAACTCCCTGGATTTTTTAATTTTGCTGGCAGTTTATTTTGAAGAATAGCCGAGCATTCCTCATTGAGTTCTACTATGGCCAATTCTTCCAACTTCCTTTTATTTGTCAGAAGTTCTTTAAGGAACTTTGCATACTTCGGCATCTGTGAAATTGCTTCAACAAAAGGTAGGTTAATGTGTAATTGTTTAAAAAGTTCAAGGAACTTACCGAATTGAGCGTCTGTATGGTCTTTCTTCAATTTTGCCAGATATGGGATGCGCGGTTTGTATTCCTTGAGTGTCAGTCGAGTGTTATACTCGGGTTCTACTACCTTTTCTTCTGAAAGTTCTGGGATAGTCTTATTTTCTGGTTCGGCTAGGACCTTTCCATCTCTTAAAGTAATCGCTTTGACATCTTCTCTGGGATTTGGCTTAGTGTTACTCGGTAATCCTCCTTGTGGTCTTTCTGAGATTAATTTTGCAAGTTGACCAATTTGGTTTTCAAGCCCTTGAATTGATGCTTGCTGATTTTTTAGTGCCGTTTCAGTGCTTTTAAAATGGGTTTCCGATGCGGCCATAAATTTGGTAAACATCTCTTCAAGATTTGGCTTCTTCTCATGTTGCGGTGGTGGTTGCTGAAATCCTGGAGGAGGTTGTTGTCTTTGATTTCCTTGTCTTCCCCATGAAAAATTTGGGTGATTTCTCCAACCTGCATGATAAGTATTACTATAAGGGTTATTTTGAGATCTAGAATTGTTACCCATATAGTTGGCTTGTTCAGTTTCCATGCTGTGTCCATAAGATGCGAAATCTGGATTAAACGTGTTTCCTTGAGTCGCATCGCATTGCATTACTGGTTGTGCCTGCGTAGAACTAACAAAATTATCAAACTTTTTTTTTTTAAAGTTCTACTTGGTTAGTAAGCATGGTGACAGCATCAATATTATAAACTCCTGCAGCTTTTGTTGGCTTTGTCCTCATGACTTGCCACTGATAATTATTCAATGACATCTCTTCAATAAATTCATAAGCTGCTTCAGGTATTTTATTATTGATCATCCCTCATGCGGCTGCATCGATCATTTGTCTAGTTGACGGGTTTAAACCGTTGTGGAAGTTTTGAACTTGTAGCCACAAAGGTAGACCATGATGAGGGCACCTTCTCAAAAGATCTTTGTAACTCTCCCATGCATCGTATAGTATTTCTAAATCCATCTACACAAAAGAAGAAATATCGTTTCGTAATTTGGCTGTTTTAGCTGGAGGAAAATATTTGAGTAAAAATTTTTTGGTCATCTGCTCCCATGTGGTAATTGAGCCTTGTGGTAAAGAATTTAACTACTGTTTGGCTTTATTTCTCAAAGAAAATGGAAATAGCCTCAATCGAATGGCATTATCAGAAACACCATTTATTTTGAAGGTATCACAAAGTTCCAAAAAATTGGCTATGTGTGAGTTTGGATCTTCGTCCTGTAAACCATCAAACTAAACCAATTGTTGTATCATCTGAATAGTGTTGGGCTTTAAGTCAAAATTATTAGCAGCAATAGTAGGTCTAAGAATGCTAGTTTGGGTACCAGCCAAACTAGGTTTAGCATAATCATACATAATGCGAGGAGCTTTTTCTTGATTTGCTTGTGGCGCGACTATTGCGGGAGGTGGTGGAACGTTTTGATTTGCTTCCATCTCTTCTGTAGGTTCTGGCTCTTGCTCAGGTTCTTGTTCTGGATAATGTAAACTGCGTCTAATTTCTCTGCGATTTTTGCGAACTATTGCTTCTAGATCATCATCAAAAAGTAGTGGTCCTGTTGGGTTGTTTCTAGTCATAAACTAAAAATACCTAAAAAGAGAAAGCAAAGAAAACTAAAAAATTTTAAATAAATAAAAAAATAAAAATAAAAATAAAAATAAATAAAAACTAAAAATAAAAATAAAAGAAAAATAAATAAATAAATAAATATATATTGATGGCTAAAGTAATAGAAATCGAGCTTTCGTAATATTTTAGTTCCCCGGAAACGGCGCCAAGAACTTGATATCGCGTGATATGAAGTAATAAAATTTATAAAGAACTTGTTCACACCAAAACCAACTAATATCACCGTTGAGGCAAGCGCACCTGTCGAACAGTAGTATAGCTTAGTGGCAAGATCGAGTTATCGTACCCAAGGGAACCAAAAGTACTAGTACTCACTTCTTTTCTATTATCTTGCCTAAAAATAAAAGAGGGTTGTTTAAACTGATTTTAAAAATAACTAAGAAAGTGTAAAGAGTAAATTGGGAAAACTTTTTAGGGAAAAGCTAATTGATATGGACAATAATCAAGGGAGAATCCACCTAGACTTCACTTGTTATTATTTTCTTGAACTATATGATTTCTTTACTTGACTTGATCCGCAGAGATCCCTAACTTATGCTAAACCCTCCGTCGAGGCATAGAGAAACAAGGCCTAAGTTGTTAATTAAAGTTCCTTTATTAATTAACTCCCTAGGTTGCATTAATTCGATCTATGGTTCCCTATATTAGGTTTGATCCTAATCCGGCAGATTTATGTCGCCCTATGTCTAGGGTTGCATGCAACTCCACTTAATTATGGTAGATCTACTCTTATCACAGGGACTTTTGCTCCTCTGCTCTAAGCACATCTAATTCTTGAATTAATACCTAGGATTATTAAATCAAGAATGAAGAACGCATAATTAAGAACAATTCAAGTATTTATCAAATAAATCAAGAATAAATAACAAGATCTATCTTAGGTTTCATCCCCCTCAAGTATTTGAGGGGTCTAGTTCATAATAAAGAAGGAAAACATCTCAGAAGATATAAAATAACAAAACATAAAAGAAACCAAAAACCCCTGAAGGAATTTAGAGGGATCCTCTATGTTGCTGCAGAATTCTGGCTTTTGAGATGAATTAATCAGCTTTCTCCCTTGGAGTAATCCCTTGCTTCTACCCTCAGTGTGGCAGAAAAACGAGAAGAAAGATATCTAAAAACATCCGTATGCTTTTGCCTCATGAGGTCTTTATATAGAGAGCTTATGGGGAGCCTTTCTTAACCCCTAAGCATCCTAATTCGAGTGAAATTCCCCTTCCTCACGACTAGAACATGCCCATGTGCCACACCCGTGTGACTTCGACAGGGGCCGTGTGCTTTTATCGGTGGAGGCACGGCCGTGTGACCTAGCCGTGCTTGTCGGAGGCTTGACCGTGTGATCTTTATGTGGCACGACCGTGTGGCACGGTCGTGTGGTATTTCTTTTCCCGTGTTGTTCGCACATTTTGGCCTATTTTTCATTGTTTTTGGCCCGTTTTCCGTTCATTCTTCTTCCCTATGCTCTCCTGAGTATAAGATATAAAAAAGGAAGGATTAAAAGCACCAATTCTCACAAAATTGATAAGAATCCATCCAAAATATAGGCTAAACATGAGGTAAAAATATGTATAATTTAACGTTTATCACCTTTTATTTAATCGGATATCCAAACGATAAAATTAAATCACGAAAATTTCACAACTATAAATTCACACAAAATAAACACGGAAAAAACAAATTTAAATTATTTTTCTGACTCAGATTCGTGGTCCCAAAACCACCATTCTGATTAGGGTCTAAATCAGGCTGTTACACTTTGCCTGGTTGATACTCAATAGAACAGTCATAGTCCTTAAGCAACTCTATCCATCTTCGTTACCTAAGGTTCAACTCCTTCTGAGTCAACAGATACTTGAGGCTCTTGTGATCTGTGTATATAATACACTTTTCTCCGTACAAGTAGTGCCTCCAGATCTTTAGCGCAAAGATTACTGCCGCTAATTCCAGATCATATGTAGGGTAATTCGCCTCATCAGGCTTAAGCTGTCGCGATGCATATGCAACCACTTTTCCCTCTTGCATCAACACACGGCCCAATCCAACGTGCGACGGATCGCTATACACAGTAAAATCCCTATCAGACTCCAGCTGAATTAACACAGGTGCCTCAGTCAAAACATTCTTCAACTTTTCAAAACTCTCTTGTTGTTTTTCAGTCCGGACAAACGGTACCCCTTTTCTCAAAAGTTTCATCAACGATGCCGCAATCAAGGAAAACCCTTCCACAAATCTTCTATAATACCCTACAAACCCAGAAAACTCTGAATTTTTGACACGGATTTCGGTAGCTTCCATTCTAGAACCACCTCGATTTTTCGAGGATCCACCCTAATCCTCTCAGCAGAAACAACGTGACCCAAGAATGTCACTTCTCGCAACCAAAATTTACACTTACTGAATTTTGCATACAGCTGATTCTCCCTCAACACTTGCAGAATAATCCGAAGATGCTCATCATGATTCTCCTCAGTTTTCGAATACACTAGAATATCGTCTATAAAGACGACCATAAATTGGTCTAAATAAGGTTGAAATACCCAGTTCATCAGATCCATGAAGGCTGCTGGTGCATTCGTCAACCCGAACGGCATTACCAAGAACTCGTAATGACCATACCAAGTCTTGAACGCTGTATTATGAATATCCACCTCTTTGACCCTTAGTTGATGATATCCAGATCAAAGATCGATCTTGGAAAATGCTGAAGCTCCTCTTAGTTGGTCAAATAGGTCATCGATCCTTGGCAGACGGTACTTGTTCTTAATATCCAGTTTGTTCAACTGACGATAATCAATGTACATGCGCATCGTCCCATCCTTTTTCATAATGAACAAGACTGGTGCTCCCCATGGGGACACACTTGGTCTAATAAAACCTAGATCCAGAAGTTCTTAGATTTGCACTTTCAACGCTACAACTCCTTCGGTGCCATCCTATAAGGAGCGATGGACACTGAAGCCATTCCAGGCAATAAGTCAATTCCAAATTTGACTTCACGGTTCAGAGGCAACCCAGGAAGCTCATCTGAAAAAATGTCCTGAAACTCCTTGACGGTTCTAACTTCCCCTACGGTCAAACCCTCAGAATCTGACTTACTCACATACGCCAAAAATGCCTTGCCACATTTGCGAATCAGCTTTTCAACTCTTAAAGCTGAGATAACATTTGTCAAGTAATCTCTTCGCTCCCTTATTACAGTTACATCCTCATCCTCCGTTATCTTTAACACCATCCGCTTGGCAGCACAATCCAAAGTCACCCGATGCTTTGCAAGCCAATCCATACCCAAGATGAGACCAAACTCTCCAAGTGGTAACTCCATGAAGTCCGCAGAGAAAGTTCTACCTTGAGTCTCTAAAGGTACATCCCTAAAAAGTTTGTCTACCCTAACCAAGTGACCTAGTGGACTTATTACAGATACCCCACTCATAGTTTCCTCAGATTGCACACCCAGCGTCCCAGACACATCACAAACAACATACAAATGGGTAGATCCAATATCAATCAGAGCAGTGTATGGCGTGCTATAAATTAAAACGTACCGGTTATGACATCAGGTGCGTCACCCTCCTCTCAGCGACAAGCAGCATAAACCAACGCCAGCTGTCATGCCTCAGCATTTCCAGCACCCCTGCCTGGTGCTCCACGTCCACATCCATTTCCATTGCCACCCTTAGCCTATCCACATCCTTTCATTGGTTGTTAACCACCTTTCACTCACTGAGTGACCCTCGGCTCAGCAGCTTGCATCTGCGCCGGCCACGAGGGCAATCTTTGACTCGATGATCTTTGGACCCACACTAGAAACATGCTCCAGAATGCTTCCAACATTCACCCAGATGTACCTTTTCACAGTCCCCACAACCTTATGGTCTAACCACATTCATTGGAACTGCTCAAACTAGCTCGTCCACTTTAGCTCTTTTAACAATCCTACTTGCAGCACCCGAGAGCCCTGAATCCCTCTTGAATCAGTTTCTATCTTTTTCTCGATTCTAGCGCTCCGATCGCTTCACCTAATCAGTAATCTTGGCTTTTTCCACCAGAATAGGAGAATCACACTCCCTCTGTGGAGCAATTAGTACTCTTAGCTCATCTTTGAGGCCATCCTTGAATCACACATAGCGTTCATATTCAGTAGCGACTATACAACCAGCATACCGGCTTAACCTTAAAAATTTAGCTTCATATTCCGCGACAGTCTTACTACCCTGAGTCAAATTAAGGAATTCTTTCCTTCGAGCGTCCACATAGCTCGCCCCGACATACTTCCCTTTGAAAGCAGTCTTAAACAACTCCCTAGTCACTCGCTCAGCTGGTGTACCATCCATCACAGTGATCCACCATTGATAGGCCTCGTCACGCAACAAAGATTCTGCTCCTTTTAGCTTCTGCTCCATTGAGCAGTCTAGGTCGTGCATTATCCGCTTCGTGGTCTCTAACCAATATTCGGCCACATTCGGAGCTACATTAGATACGTCCTTAAAAATCTCCGCTCCATTAGCTCGAAGTCGTTCAGAAATCGATCCCTAATTCACTATTCCAGTACTCGCTCCAATAACCCTTTCTAGAACAGGGAGCAGCGCTTGCGATAAAGCATCATCCCCAACAGCCCGATTGTAAGACCCCGTCTCAGTTGCTGGTGGCGCTCGTGCCTCCTTAGCTGGCTTATGTCCCGAAGATGAAGATCTAGCCTGAGTACTCCTTCGGCCTCGACCACGACCTCTTCCACATGTTGCCCTCATACTCATATCGTATTATTAGATTTACCAATTTTATGAATTAGTTCAATATTTCAGTATTTATTACAGATGTTTTATGTAGAGATAGTATTTCAGAGTTTTGTTTTCGCAGAATCGTAGCCTAGCTATAGTTTCAGTCTTCTAGAGTTTTAAGTTTTTCCTACTTTCTCAGTCTTCTACAGTCTCAGTGTTACCCTAACTACAGAATTTCAGTAGGTTCTTAGTACTAACTAAAGTAGTATCACAGTATCTTAATTAAATACAGTAAAGCAGAAGGTACTTACGGACTTGGTGCCGGAGACTCGGTGTGCCACTCTTTAGAAACCAAAGTCAGAAAACCCAAGTTTCATTGGTAGTAATTGTTTTAAATGTACTCTGTTAAAAAATTTCTCAAAAACTCTAGTCTTTTATCAAAATGAAGAAAATATTTTTGGAAAAGAAATCGATTTTTAAAAGACTTTTCTTAAGTTTTTTTTTCAAAACTGAATTTCAAAATACAAGTTAGGGCTTAAATTTAAGAAAACATTTGAACCCGTTCCACAACCGAGTTGTTGTAACCGGGATCTGATTCCACTAAATGTAACACCCTAAACTCGGCCCAGACGTTATGGCCAGATCTAGTGTGTCACATGAACGATTGATTTATCTATGATCTTCCTTTAACCGAACATTATGTTGCTTGTAGTAAAACCATGTTTAATAGCTTGTAATTAAGAAACATTATCAGTTTTAAAAACCATATCTATTACCAAGTAAAATTCACTTTTTAGAAGATCTCATTGATGTGTTATCGTTGATGTGTTATCCAATCGTTAGGTAATGCAAGTTTTGAAAACGTTTGATTAAGTTTGGAAAAACCCGCATAGACTAGTCTACTGTTGTAAAACAAATAATAAAGAAAACCCAAAACAAAACACCCGAGCGGCCTTATTACAACTTAAATCCGAAATTTAAAAATGAACTATATATAAATTAAATTTAAGAAACCATTAAAAAACTGGAAGCATGAGTCACGTGGCCACCCTGAATCCCTCGCGGCTCCAAGTCCTCTATGGTTGGGGGTTACCTGCATGGATGGAAATAATAGGGTGAGTTTGTGAAAACTCAGTGTGTAACTAACCCAACCAAAATTAGAGATCAGTCTACAGCTCAATCTGGGCCGAAGCCCTATTCAGATACAGATCAACCTGGGCCTTGGCCCTTTTTATAAACAGAGTGGGCCTTGGGCCCATTTCAGATATAGAACAGAAAATATATATAAAAATGTATGTATACAAAGCCCAAGCCCAGTCCAGCCCAACACACCACCCGTACCAGCCCTACACACCGTGTAGGGAATAACTCAACCCACCTAGCCCTACAAACCACAGACGCAGCAGAGCTGCTAATACAGAGATCATGGCAGAGCCACCAGAACAGAAATATGAGGCAGAGCCTCTAAACAGATTACGTGGCAAGGCCACTTTATAGCACTTCCTCCATATCCATAACCCAACCCCATGCACACTAGAGTACTACATGACATGGGCATACAGAATATCAGATACAATAATATGCAAATCCGTCAACTATTTCTAGGGGTAAAACAGTCATTTAGCATCCAGGGGTAAAATGGTAATTTTCACCTTTCAGGGGTATTTTGGTCATTTAACTATGTTTCTAGGTTTCATGCTTAATATGACCTTCTAGCAGGTCTAACATCGCTCCGAGTGACTTAGATAATCTATACATTCATATAGTGCAATCGGACCCAAAAACCCCTAATGGGCCCGAGGGAGCCCACATGCTACTGTGGCCCGCTCAGTCTAATTTTACGCATATTATCACATATTTAATATTTAGTTTACCAGAAATTACTTATTGAATACTTTTAACAATATGGGCCCGTAAGCCTATTAGGCCCAGTTTCGGCGCATCGAGGCCCAAAACAGCCTAAGTGCACGAAAACGCGCATAGCAGCCCTTACCGTCCAATATTCCAGATTCATGATTTCGGATTGACCCACGAGCGTTCGTATACTCGCAAGTCCTCGAAATGCCGATGTTTCAACATTTCAGCTTTTCGGCTTTTGCCTATCTACGCTACTAGTGGGTGTCGTTACACTCCTGTTTACGAACTATGTCGATATTCTGCGAACGATTAACCTACAACCGTTTAACCACATGTCAAACCATAATCCAATTGAACAATCAAAATCACTTTAACTTACTTATTCAGCAGCCACTAAAACATCACCATCACTTACCTTTGCCGAAATCTAGCTCCAACCATTAGATCTAGTCTGCATTGCTAATGCTAACCACCCTAGCCTCCACGAGATCTACCTTAGGAAAGGCCATGAAGCTTAGTCAGTTAACAAAAGAGTTTAACTTAATAATCTCCTAAATTTTCTCCTTGATAATCTCCCCTTATCGCTTCTTAATCTAATCCCTCGATTGTAAGTCTGTTCTAGCCCCGTTTTTAATGATTATTACGTTTTTGAAATCTCAGTAACATGATTTCTCTATTTCTACCATTTATTTGAGCTAGGGTTTGATTTAAAAAATTGACCCATGTTGAATAATTGTGCATTTTGATGAATTATGGTAGATTATGCATGTTTATGGTTAGAGAAATGGTTTTAGCAGTGATTTTCGACAAAAATGTTCGAAAGGACTAAATCGTAAAAGTTATAAAATTGGTCATAAGTGTGAGTTTTAATGAGAATTGTAGGCTGCCATATTTATGAAATGGTTCAGTTAGGCATAAAATGCAAAGAAATTGAATAAAAATTTATTTCCGAGCTTTGCGGCAAAAGTGTAAATATGCAAAAGTTTTAGGGCAAAATATAAATTCTGTAAAAATATGTTTTAAGTACGAAATGATTAGTACATTGATTAAATAAGTGAAATATGATGTTTTAGATCCCGAAAAATAAGATTTGGACCTACAACGGGAGAAAAACTAAAAATAGAGAAAGTTGGTCAAAACGGCCGTATTGGTATCTAGGTAAGTTCTCGTGTTTAATAAGCATTTGATTAAGCATGTTTGAATGCTAAATTGATATATTAGTTATAATTTTTTAGTATTAATTTTTGAATATAATGATAATAATTGAGAAATGTTCGATAATGATTCGACATTAAAAGTGAGAATTCAAATAAGTTTACATATAATACCATAGTGGTAATGTGGCTTTGTATAAGATCAGGAAAGTATCAAAGAGCATAATTTGAGGAAAGTAAGATAAATTGAGGATATGATGAGATTAAGAATGTAAGTATGTAAGTTGAGTAGCATTTTATTATTATGAAATTGTTGCTATTATTATTATTGAGTTATGTGACTGACCTTTAGAATTTTCAGAAAGTATGTTTTAGCTATGAATTGCCAAGACACTAATATTTCAAAGTCCATGTTTATAACATGGCAATTAAGGAAGAATTGACAGAAAAAGACAATGGTTGACCAATGGCAACATAAGATAAGGATACCATGTAAGACCTTGCAACGCATGGCATTGGTAAGTTTTACAAGGCAAGGAAATCATGTACGACCACGTCAAGACATGACATTGATAAGTTACTATAAGGTAAAGATCCCATGCAACACCATGCCAAGGCATGGCATTGGTGAGTATATAAGGCAAGGATCCCATGTAAGACCATGCCAAGGCATGGCACTGGTGAGTATATAAGGCAAGGATCCCATGTAAGACCATGCCAAGGCATGGCATTGGTGACTACATAAGGCAAGGATACCACGTAAGACCATGTTATGGCAATGGTA
This sequence comes from Gossypium stocksii, assembly GCA_020496765.1. Classification (NCBI taxonomy): domain Eukaryota; kingdom Viridiplantae; phylum Streptophyta; class Magnoliopsida; order Malvales; family Malvaceae; genus Gossypium; species Gossypium stocksii. The sequence continues at coordinate 45,114,168 of CM035631.1, forward strand.
AATTTCAAAATAAAAGGTACTTCAGTAATCCAAAGAGTAAGTCAAAGAGATGACAAGGTAAGATCACGAGGAAAGAGCATAGGTATGTACATAAGGCTTACTAATATTGAGGTTATAAGTTGATGATATTAAAAGTATTTTAATGAGTATATTAAAGTATTAAATAAATGATAAGTTTTCAATTATACTTATGACGCTTTGTGAAATGATTAGTAATATGCCTATATATTATGTGAGAGTATTAATGTGTTAATTGAGATGTTGTAGGTACACAAGCAAGCTATAAGTAAGGTATTTTTATTTATTATTCCAAGCCTTTGGTAAGGTTACCAATGAGTAAGATAGGAAAGTAAGAACTTGACTTTATTTATGCAAATTATGAAAGCTTAATAATAAGCTAAATTCATTACTAATGCCTATTATTTTACATGTGAACTTACTAAGCTTTATAAGCTTACCTCTTTCCTTTCCTCTATTCCAAAGTTTTATCAATCAAGCTCGGGTTGGAGGTTGTTCAAACAAGTTCAGGTTGGAGGTCGTCGGAGATCGCTTCACAATTTCGACTCTCAAGTTACAAATTGGGTATTTTCATTGAAATGCTTTCAGTTATGGCATGTATAGGGACTTGGCCATTCTGTGTGTATGTCCTTATGATATGGCTAAATAAGAACATGTGTTGATGTTATGTATGCTTAAATGAGGTTTAATGCAAAGAAATTTTGGAAGAGTAAAAGTTGGTTATGAAATAGTTTTGGGACAGTAGCAGTGATGTGATTTTGAAAAATCATTAAAAATTGTAAAAAATGGAATTGAATGGTAAATGAGATATATAATTAAAGCTTATTTAGTCTATTTTCATATGCAAGAAACATAGTAGGCAAAGGAAGTCTGTATTTTGAGATATTTAAACTCTTACAAGACTGGATCAGAGTCGCTACGTGATTCCCTGTTTCGATTTTAGAATTTCACTAAAAATTGTACAAAAATAATTATGATGTATAATTTATATGTCTATATTTCCTAGTAAGTCTATTTTCATTATAAACAAATGGAAACATTATCCAAATTCTGTAAAATGAGATAAACAATTTTTAGTGAAGGGAGGTCAGGTCTATTGGACTGCGAAATAGGGGAAGCTTTAATGAATAAACTGTACTAATTGGCCAAACCAAAAATTCTGGAAAATTTATGGTAAGAAGATATATGAGTCTAGTTTTAGAAAAAATTTACGGATTTAAATTTCGAGTGTTGTAACTCGATTTATAATTAATTTAGTGACTATTATGCAAGTGGATAGTTTTATTATAAATAGTGAAATAAATTGTTTTGATTTTTGTAAGTAATCTGAAAAATTTTATTGTTCCCGGTTTGGTCTCGAACCATTTCAATTGTGTATTTTAGGGCGTCGAGGGCCCTTTTTAGGGATATATTGGATGAATGTGAGTGAATTAATTTTAAAAGTAATTTTTTATGCCCCGAATTAGTAAGATAAGTCTAGTAACGCCTCGTAGTCGACTCCAGCGATGGTCTCAGGTAAGGGGTGTTATATTTTTTGGTATCAAGGCAAGAGTTTAGTCAGTTCTCAGACTATCTAGCATGAGTAAGAGCGTAGCTATACATGCCATATTGAACTATGATAGTGTGACGACTCTAAACCCAGATGCAAAATGTTTTGTCAGACAGATGTGCACTCCAACCGAGCTAAGTTTAATAGTACAGACAGTATGTTTATGATGAGTTGAGGCTCATAAAAGGCAAGAATAATAGTTCATGATGTTTTTGTGAAAATAAATAAATTGTGAATAAGAATTGTTTGGGAAATATCAAAGATGAGATAAGATGAAGGGAAAGTTTATATTGAGATAAGTGTTCATGTTAAATTGGCATTTGTGTGATGCTATATGTATAACTAGAGAAGTTAAGTGAATGTTATGAGTAATGTTATTTGAGATTCATGAATTCATGTATAAGTGCACTAGTTTGCATAAAATGATCAGGAAGTCTCTATATTATGAACGTGCATGCTAAGTTGCTTTAAGCAAATTGTATAATTGTGATAATATTATATATTGATGAGTGTTAAGTTATATGCATGAGTATATACGAGGTAAGTCAAGGGTGTTATAACCTCACCCCCCTTTTCAACAAGGTATTTCAGAGAGAGATTACATGAAATTCAGACTGAACAGGCTTACAAGTGAAAAAACTAAAGAGTTCAGTGGCAGATTAATTGACAACATAATCAGAGTCGAGAATGATTTAGCAAAAGAAAACAGTTACAAAAAAGATGCCAGGTTAATACGAAGATCATCCTGATTCTGAAACGTTACAGTTAAAGAAAAGTTAGGTTTAGCTAATGCACTTATACAGGTATGATGTGTAAGGTATATGATTGCTGGATTTTCTTCAAAATAAATTATGATTTTGAATGAGATAATGTGGATACAGTAATGACAGAATTTGACAGAGGAATAATGATTGAGCTGCATTAATAGCTGAATGTAGAGCTTTTAGTTGAGAAAATTTCAGAAATTTCTTTTGACTATTATATGTATACATTTATTTTCAGAGGTATATATATTTATATCTAGAAGATTTCAGATGAAATTCCTACTGTATGAGGATGTCAATTAAATATATGAAGGCATTGTAGTTTGCTTGAGTTGTGATTGATATTGCTCTATCTATTCTGGTATTCTGCTCTAATGTGCAGATGGAAAGTTGGCGGTAAGGTCTGTATGATGTTAGCGTCCCATTCTACTAGCTATTGTTTGGTAAATATAAAGGAAAATTATATGGTTTCTGTTATAGTTGATTTTAGTGCTTGTGAGTATTATCTTTCCTTTTTAGAAATTTTCTGAGATGCTATCGAGACCTTAACTGTTCTACATGAGAAGTGATTTTTAGAAATTCTGTATAGCTCCGTGTTTTGAGATTTTGTTATCCAGGGTTTCTTAATAAATTACTGTTCAAAGTATTAGCCATAAGATAATAGCAAGAAATGTTCTATTGACGAATATGAGTACGGACTTGGTAATAAAAGTATGGAGTTGGGACGTCATTTACTAAAGTAATTGAGAAGTCAGTCTTATTATGGCACCACAATTTTTAAGATGAATGAATTTGAAGAGAGAGTGACTTTGGCAAAAAAATGAGTGAAAGAAGTTCAGCTTAGATCAAGGTAATGATTTTTCTTTTTAAATGATCTTGATACATGTATTAGCAAGATAAAGACCGAATGTTATGTTCTTTTGAGTTATGCAGTTATAATGATCTGTGATTAGTTTTTTGAAGAGATCATGAGAGAATGTATGCTTGAGATATAATGACAGCATAAAGAAGAGCAGTTCTTGAAAATTTATTGTTTATTAGTCAAAACCAATTCAGTTGAGCAATCTGATTGAGTTATATGTATGTTAGAATTATTCACAGTTCCAAAATTAAATGTTGATTGTTTGTGTATAAATGGATAAATGACTTGAGTTAGGAGTACCTATTCTAGAAGTTATGATACAGAGTTATATATATATATACATCGAAAAGGCTACATTTGAGGTATGATTTTGTCAATCCAAGTTGTCTGATTGCTAGAGTTCTCATTATATGAAGTTTAATTTGGCTTAAATCCATGCCAGTAAAGTTATAAACAGCTACAGAAATTGACGACCGAAGTATTTGTTGTGATTCAGTCTAAATTGATTAAAGAGATTATGCAACACTTATGAAACCTGACATAGTGATAATTATCTGTCTACTCGAGGAGTATGAAGATGGAGGATACTTAGAAATAGTTACACTAGTAAGTGTAAGATATGCTATGTACCAGATTTTGAACCTGATATCTGAACTTTCAAAGAGTTAAAGTTGATTTTTTTAGTATATTAGAAGCTATTACAGTCAGTATTGATATCTGTGTGGAAATGTAATGGTAATTCGAAGGATTGTACAACAGAGTTAGTATTATCATCAAAAGGGTAAAGGTTATGTGAGTTATGGTTGATTATTCAAGGAAGTTTATGTATATTTTTTTCAGCATGACCATGTTTTGTATTAATGGGTTATCTAAGTTATTTATCCTGAGGTTGTCAGTTTATACAGAGCCCAAATTTTCATTGGTTATGGTTGAAATTCGAGATATGTATTATAACTTCAGAAGAAAGTTACAGTAAGCCTTGAGTACGTGATTTCTGAATGTTATTGTGTCACTCTAATACTAATAGTTAAATTGAGGAAGTGATTCAGATTGTTAGAAAGGTAAGTTTTGTATTGTGTTTTAAATATTAAGAGCAATTTAGAAAGATAAACTCACAAGGTTAATTTGAGTTAAAATATTAGAGAAAGGTGAAAATTGATTTTTGAGATTAGAGACAGATTAGTAGAAATTGTATATAGAATCGAAAGGTAAAAATATTAAAACTCAAATGGGTGTCAGGTGTTTCAGAAAGTATTTTATTAATAGAAAATTTTTCAGTTTGGTAAGTAGGAAAAAGTGAGTCACGGTTCATCTAAGAGTATGAGATTATAGAAAGAATAAGCTCAGTTACTTATCAGTAGGTATTTCAGTCAGAATCCAAGAAGATCAGTAATGTTGTTCCCATGTCTATGATAAGAGAGTATAATTTAGAATCTTAGCTTCAGTAGTAAGATGCTAAGGATGCCGAGACTATATGAGAAATTGAAAGTGCCTTGTGAAATCACTCCTTAATCCGTCATCTGGTAAGATTTTCGGGGACGAAAATCCCTAAGGGGGAGAAATGTAACATCTTGATTTTGGGCCTAGGCAGAACAGTGGTTTCGAGGCCACAAATCAAACAAGGAAAACATTATTTTTATTATATTTTTATGATCTATGGTTTCACAGAAAGATTTCGTGAAAATTTCGTTCGAAGATTTCAACGTTTGGGCACTCAATTTTGTCAAAAGGACTAAATTATAAATAGTGCAAAAGTTGAGTTCCATAAGATAGAAGTGTCCAATTGTTATGAAGTTTTAAATTGAAGGTCCTTAAATAGTAATTAGACCATTGGTTAAATTGTTGGACAAAAATGGGCATCAATAAGACAAAATTGAAAGAAATGTCTTTAAGGGCATTTTGGTCATTTAGTAATTTAAAAGAATTAAAAAGGGAAAATGAAATTGGCTCATCTTCTTCCTCAAGGCCGAATATAGACTAGAGAAACATGGCTAGGGTTTTTCTAGTTTCCAAGCTCGAATGTAAGCCCGTTCTAGCCCTATTTTTAATGATTTTTACGTTTTTTGAAATCCCGGTAACATGATTTCTTTATTTCTACCATTTATTTGAGCTAGGGCTTCATTTTAAAAATTGACCCATGTTAAATAATTGTGCATTTTGATGAATTATGGTAGATTATGCATGTTTATGGTTAGAGCAATGGTTTTTGCCGAGTGATTTTTGACAAAAAGTCCAAAAGGACTAAATCGTAAAAGGTATAAAATTGGTCATAAGTGTGACTTTTAATGAGAATTGTGGGCTGCCATATTTATGAAATGGTTCAGTTAGGTGTAAAATGCAAAGAAATTGAATAAAAATTTATTTCCGAGCTTTAGGGCAAAAGTGTAAATATGTAAAAGTTTAGGGGCAAAAATTTAAATTTTGTAAAAATGTGTTTTCGGTCCGAAATGATTAGTACATGGATTAAATAAGTGAAATATGATGTTTTAGATCCCGAAATATGAGATTTGGGCCTAGAACGGGAGAAAAATTGAAAATCGGGAAAGTTGGTCAAAATGGCCGTATTGGTATTGAGGTAAGTTCATGTGTTTAATAAGCATTTAATGAAGCATGTTTGAATGCTAAATTGATATATTAGCTATTATTATTTTAGTTTTAATTTTTTAACATAATGATAATAATTGAAAAATGTTTGATAATGATTCGACATTAAAAGTGAGAATTCGAATAAGTTTACATATAAGACTATAGTGGTAATGTGGCTTTATATAAGATCAAGAAAGTATCGAATAGCATAATTTGAGGAAAGTAAGATAAATTGAGGATATGATGAGATTAAGAATGTAAGTACGTAAGTTTAGTAGCATTTATTATTATGAAATTGTTGCTATTATTATTATTGAGTTATGTGGCTGACCTTGAGAATTTTAAGTAAGTATGTTTTAGCTATGAATTGCCAAGACATTAATATTTCAATGTCCATGTTTATAACATGGCAATTAAGGAATAATTGACTGAAAAAGACCATGGTTAACCCATGCCAACATAAGATAAGGATACCATGTAAGACCATGCCAAGGCATGGCATTGGTAAGTTTTACAAGGCAAGGAATTCATGTAAGACCATGTCAAGACATGGTATTGATAAGTTACTATAAGGCAAAGATCCCATGTAAGATCATGCCAAGGCATGTCGTTGGTGAGTATATAAGGCAAGGATCCCATGTAATACCTTGCCAAGGCATGGCATTGGTGAGTATATAAGGCTAGGATCTCATGTAAGACCATGCCAAGGCATGGCATTGGTGAGTATATAAGGCAAGGATTCCGTGTAAGACCATGCCAAGGGATGGCATTGGTAAGTACTTCAGACAAAGATACCACATAAGACCATGTCAAGACATGGCAATGGTAAATTTCAAAAGGAAAGGTACTTGAGTAATCCAAAGAGTAAGTAAAAGAGATGGCAAGGTAAGATCACGAGGAAAGAGCACAGGTATGTACATAAGGCTTATTAATATTGAGGTTATAAGTTGATGATATTAAAAGTATTTTAATGGGTATATTCAAGTATTAAGTAAGTGATAAGTTTTCAATTATACTTATGATGCTTTGTGACATGATTAGGAATATGCCTATATGTTATGAGAGAGTATTAATGTGCTAAGTGAGATGTTGTAGGTACATAAGCAAGCTATTAAGTAAGGTATTTTTATTATTATTCTGAGCCTTTGGTAAGGTTACCAATGAGTAAGATGGGAAAGTAAGAACTTAACATTATTTATGCAAAGTATGAAAGCTTAATAATAAGCTAAATTCATTACTAATGCCTATTATTTTACATGTGAACTTACTAAGCTTTATAAGCTTACCTCTTTCGTTTCTTCTGTTCCAGAGTTTTATCAAAGAAGCTTGGGTTCGAGGTCGTTGGAGATCGCTTCACACTTTCGACTATTAAGCTACAAATTGGGTATTTTCATTGAAACATTTTCAGTTATGGCATGTATAGGGACTTGGCCATTTTTTCTATATGTCTTTATGATATGGCTAAATAACAAAATGTGTTGATATTATGTATGCCTAAATGAGGTTTAATGCAAAGAAATTATGAAAGAGTAAATATTTGTTATGAAGTAATTTTGGGACAACAGAATTGATGTGATTTTAAAAATTAATAAAAATTGTAGAAATGGAATTGAATAGTGAATGAGATATAGAATTAAAGCTTATTGAGTCTATTTTATAGGAAAGAAACAGAGTAAGGAAAGAATGTCTTTATTTTGAGATAATTAAACTCTTACGAGACTGGTTCAGAGTGACTTCATGATCCCCTGTTCCGATTTTAGAATTTCACTAAAAATTGTAAAAAAGGAATTATGATGTATAATTTTTATGTCTAGATTTCTTTGTGAGTCTATTTTCATTAGAAATAGACAGAAACATTATCCAAATTTTGTAAAATGAGATAATCGATTTTTAGTGAAGAGATGCCAGGTCTGTTGGACTGCAAAATAAGGGAACATTTATTGAATAACCTTTACTAATAGGCCAAACCTAAAATTCTAGAAAAACTATGGTAAGAAGATATATGTGTCTAGTTTCGGTGAAAATTTATGGATTTAAATTTCGAGTTTCATAACTCGAGTTATGGTTAATTTTGTGACTGTTACGCAGGTGGACAGTTTTATTATAAATAGTGAGGTAAATTGTTTTGATTTGTGTAAGTAATCGGAAAAATTTTAATATTCCCAGTTTGGTCCCGAACCGTGTCAATTGCGTGTTTTAGGGTCTCGAGGGCCCTTTTCAGGGATATATTGGATGAATGTGAGCAAATTAATTTTAAAAGTAAATTTTTATGCCCTGAATTAGTAAGATAAGTCTGGTAACGCCTTATGCTCGACTCCGGCGACAGTCGCGAGTAAGGGGTGTTACGCATAGTGCAAAAAATTGGTCTAATTGCTAAATAAGTACTACTAATAATTTTTCTTATGCTATTTCATACTTAAATCTTCTAGAAACTCATAATTTGTATCTTTCGCAGTTTAGTCCTAAGGGACAAATTAATCACTATTTCATGAAATTTTCTCAATATCATGCAAGCATACCATAACTCAAAAATAATCAAGGAAATAAAATTTTCTACTTCAGATTTGTGGTCTCAAGAACAGTATTTTGACTAGGCCTAGGCCCTGATTCGAGCCATTACAATTCTCCCCCTTATGGATTTTCGTCCCCAAAAATCTTACCAGTAAACAAGTTAGTATATTGACTCCTCATAGTTTCTTCAAGCTCCCATGTTGCCTCTTCTACTCCATGTCTTTGCCATAGTACTTTCACGAAAGCTATACTCTTATTTCTTAACTGTTTGACCTCTCAAGCTAAAGTCTTAACCGGTTCTTCTCTATAGGTCATGTTTGGTTGGATCTCGATCTCCGACGGTGTAATCACATGCGAAGGGTCCGATCGGTAATGTCGTAGCATGGAAACATGAAATACAGCGTGATTTTTTTCCAATTCAGGCTGTAAAGCTAGCCGATAGGCTACCGGCCCTATGCTCTTAATGATCTCATAAGGTCTGATAAAACGTGGACTCAACTTGCCTTTTCGGTCAAATCTAAGAACCTTCCATCACGGAGAGACTTTCAAGAATACCTTGTCACCGACTCGAAATTCTATCTCCTTTCTTTTCAAATCGGCATAGGACTTTTGTCTATCAGAAGCAGCTTCCAAGTAGTCTCGAATCACTTTTACCTTCTCTTCAATTTCTTTTACTAGATCAGTCCCATGAATCTAATTTTCCATGAGTTCTGTCCGATACAAAGGCGTTCTATACTTACGCCGATATAAAGCCTCATAAGGTGCCACTTTCAAACTTGATTGTAAACTGTTGTTGTACGCAAATTCGACCAATGGTAGGTACTTTTCCCAACTTCCTTGAAATTCCAACACGCAACATCTGAGCATGTCCTCTAGCACTTGTATTACTCTATCCGACTGTCTGTCGGTATGTGGACGAAAGGCAGTGCTGAAATTTAGCTTTGTGCCCAAAGCTTCTTGTGGCTTTCTCCAAAATCGCGACGTGAATCTCGGATCTCAATTCAAAATGATTGACAATGGCACCCTATGTAATCTCACCAACTCTAAAATGTACAAGTCGACTAACTTATCAAATGAATAGTCCATACGTACAGGTATAAAACGGGCCAACTTGTAATCTTATCAATCACAACCCAAACAGAGTTTCTTTTTCGGAGTCATCAGTAAACCCGTTACAAAGTCCATGGTGATACGGTGCCATTTCCACTCAGGAACCATGATAGGCTGCAATAATCCGGAGCGTACTTGGTGCTCTGCTTTTACTTGCTGGCAGATCAGGCATCTCAAAACATACTCTAAGATATCTCTTTTCATATTCAGCCACCAATACCATTTCTTCAAATCATTATACATTTTGGTACTGCTGGTGGACTAACATTCGACTACTATGTGCCTCATGTAAAACTCTCTGAATAAGCTCATCATCTCTTGGTACACATATTCGATCCCAGAACCTTAAATGACCATTCGAATCAATCCGAAATTCTATATCAGTACTCGATTCACATCGAGCTTTCTTATCTTACAACTCTCTATCTTTCAACTGCGCTTCACAGTTTCAACTGCGCTTCATAGACCTCTTGCATGAATATTGGTCTTACTCTCATTTTTGCTAAAATAAAACCATCATCAGTTAGGGACAACCGTGTGTTCATGGCTCTCAAAGCAAACAGGGACTTCTGACTCAAAGCATCTGCAACAACATTAGCTTTCCTTGGATGATAGTCAATGACCAACTTATAATCCTTTAGTAACTCGAGCCATCATCGTTGCCATAGATTCAAATCTTTTTGTGTCATCAAGTACTTAAGACTCTTATGGTCTGTGAACACTCGACACTGCTCGCCGTATAAATGATGTCTCCATATCTTTAATGCAAATACTGTTGCAGCCAATTCTAAGATATGGGTAGGATAATTCTTTTCGTGGGGCCTCAATTGTCTCGAGGCATAGGCAATTACTTTGCCTTCTTGCATAAGTACGTAGCCCAATCCATTTAATGAAGCATCACTGTAAACTACAAATTCCTTTCCGGGTTCTGGTTGCATTAGGATAGGAGCTTCAATCAACAATGTCTTTAACCTCTCAAAACTTTGTTGGCACTTTTCTGTCCACTCAAACTTAACATCTTTTTTGCAACAATCTTGTCATAGGAGTGGCGATCATGGAAAATCCTTTAACAAATCTCCAGTAATAACCGACCAAATCCAAGAAACCTCAGACCTTGGATACATTCGTTGGCAGTTTCCAATCAACAATTGCTAAAATTTTACTTGGATCTACTCTTATGCCATAACCCAAAACGCTGTGGCCCAAAAATCCAACTTCCTTAAGCCAAAATTCACTCTTACTAAACTTGGCATAAAGTTGCTTATCTCGTAAAGTCTGTAAAACTATCATCAAATGCTTGGCATGCTCATCCTCATCACGAGAATAAACCAGGATATCATCAATAAAAACTACCAAAAACTTATCTAGGTATGGCCAGAAGATGCAATTCATTAGGTCCATAAATATTGCCGGGGTATTAGTCAAATATAACGACATGACAAAAAACTCATAATGGCCATATCCCGTTCGAAATGCGGTCTTTGGCATATCGAATTCCTTAACTCTGAGCTGATAATACCTCAATCTCAAGTCTATCTTGGAAAACACTATGGCTCCTCACAACTGATCAAATAGATGATCAATCCTGGGCAAGGGATACTTGTTATTTACAGTTAACTTATTAAATTGCCGGTAATCAATACACATTCTCCTCGAACCATATTTCTTTTTCACAAATAATACAGGAGCACCCCATGAAGAATGACTGGGTATTGCGAAACCTTTGTCTGTCAAATCTTGTAGCTAAGCCTTCAATTCCTTTAACTCAGTCGGGGCCATTCTATAAGGAGCAATAGAAATAGGGGTAGTACTTGGAGTCAACTCTATACCAAACTCGACCTCTCTAGCAAGAGGTAATCCCAGTAACTCATCTGAAAACACATCTTGATACTCATAGACTATTGGCACTAACTTTATTTTCATCTCTGACTCTTTAGTGTTCATCACCAAAGTAAGCCTCATATCCTTTTCTAACACATTTTTGAGCAACCATGTGAGAAATCACTGTACGCAAGCTCTTAGATTCATCTGACTCCACTCGGAGAGTTTCTCCATTTTCACATTTCAATTCGATAAATTTCCCACTACAATTCACTATCACGTCATGTGTAGTCAGCCAATCCATACCAAGGATCACATCAAATTCGTCAATGTAACACCCGTTTCCCGAGACCGTTGTCAGAATCGAGCACGAGGCGTTACCAGACTTAACTTAATACTTCGGGGCATAAAAATTTGCTTTTAAAAATATTTCATTCACATTCATCCAATATATCCCTAAAATGGGCCCTCGAGGCCCTAAACATACAATTGGAATGGTTTGGGACCAAACCGGGAACATTTAAAAATTTTACGATTACTTACACAAATTAAAACAATTTTATTTCATTGTTCATAATAAAGTTGTCCACCTGCGTAACAGTCACTAAATTAATTATAACTCGAGTTATGAAACTCAAAATTTAAATTCATAAATTTTATCTGAATCTAGACTCATATATCTTCTTACCATAAATTTTCCAGAATTTTTGGTGCGGCCAATTAGTACAGTTTGTTAGTTAAAAGTTCCCCTGTCTCACAGCCTAGTAGACCTGACCTCTCTTCACTAAAAATCAATTATCTCATAGTACAGTTTTCTTTTAGTGTTTGCACTTGTTTCTAATGAAAATAGACTCACTAAGGAATCTATACATATAAATTATGACTCATAATTATTTTTATATAATTTTTTAGTCAATTTATAAAATTAGAATAGGGATCACAAAATCCCTCTACACCAGTCTCACAAGAATTTAAATATCTCACAATACAGACTTCCTTTGCTTGCTTTGTTTCTTTCCTATGTAGATAGACTCAAGAAGTTTTAATTATATATCTCATTAACCATTTAATTCCATTTCTACAATTTTTAGTGATTTTTCAAATTCGCATCACTGCTGCTCTTACAACACTGTTTCATGGCCAACTTTTCCTCCTTTATCATTTCCTTGCATAAACTATCATTTAGGCATACAAAACATCAAAACATGTTCTTAACTAGCTATTTCAATAGCTAATCATCATCAAGCATTCACATCCCATACTTAAATCATATCATAAAGACATACACACCAAATGGCCAAGTCCCTATACATGCCATAACTCAAAACATTTCAAACTGCAAAATACCGGGATAGCCTTTGATAGTGTGAGACGAACTCCGATGTCCTTACGGTCCCTAAATTGGCTTGGCTACACTATAAAAGAGAGAAAGGAAAATTAAGCTACAATGCTAGTAAGTTTACAAGTAAATAATTGACAACATTCACCAAGTATAAATATACTCATATTATACCATCAACTAACAAAATTTTTACTTTACTTCTCCACTTACTCTTTAACTTTCCTATTTATCATTCCTTTACCTGAACTTTATTGTAACATAGCCTGTTTATTAGCCCGATGAACCGTTTGGAATACTAAGGGTACTTGGGCTTTCCTGCCTAATAATAGCCTGTCATGACATTCCGTATCTCGTACATTCTTAAGGTTCAAACGAGCTTTCTGATACTTTTTTTCTGTTACCTCATCTTTGATTCAACTTGGAATATTCTCATAAAATAAATGTATATATGCTGGAAATTAACAACATTAATATAAAATATCGAAATATTGCATTTATTTACAGTAAACTTACCTCGGTGCAAAATGCGATCAACTTGACAACTTAATCTTCTACCTTTTTCTTTCCTCAGTCTATCCCCAAATTTCATTCTTCATGATCTATAATTAGCAAATTTAGCTTATTTAATACTCACATTTATCAGAATAGTCCTTAACTCTAACTTTGGCAAAATTATAATTTTGCCCCAAACTTTTGCATATTTACACTTTTGGCCCAAAGCTTGGAAAGTAAACTTTTTCCCTAATTCTTATGTTTTAGGACATGCTGATCATTTTCCCTTAATGGAAACATCAAATTCTCACTCTAACATGTACTTATGAACATTAAGTATTTTTATCGATTATGTCGTTTTACTCGTTTTTACTTAAAACCGAGTAGCACAAGTTGTTTAACATAATTTAAAACCTCATATTCTATCATAAAACATCAAAATAAACAATTTCACATATGGGTATTTTTCCAAATATGAACCCTAGGTTAAATTATTGCTAGAATAAGCTAAATCAAGTTACCAAGACTCCAAAAACGTCAAGAACATTAAAAACGGGGCTTGGAATCACTTACCATGGAGCTTGGAAGCTTGAAACAAACCCTAGCTATGGAGACAATATGAGTTTCGGCCTTTGACGAAGATGATAGCAATTTTCCCATCTTTTTCCCTTTTAATTCATTTTAATTACCAAATGACTAAAATGCCCTTCATTAAAAACTTTGGTTATTTCTACCTATGTATGTCCATTTTTGTCCATGAAAACCTAGTGGTATAATTACCATTTAATGACCTCTACTTCCATTATGCTCTTCAATTAAATCCTTTAACATCTAGAACTCATATTTATCAACTTTTGCAATTAAGCCCTAATAGGCAAATTAGACATGCAATTCATAAAATTTTCTATCAATACTTTAACACATGCATCTAATCACTCAGTAAATCGTAAAAATTAATCGAAATAAAATTTTCTATCTCGGATTCGTGGTTTCACAACCACTATTCTGTTTAGGCCCTATTTCCAGATGTTACATTTCTCCCCCTTTAGAGATTTTCGTCCCTGAAAATCTTACTTGTGAATAGGTTTGGATACTATTTTTGCATAGCCTCTTCAGGCTCCTATGTAGCCTCGTCTACCCCATGCCTATTCCATAATACTTTCACCAATGCAATACTTTTGTTCCTTAGTTGCTTGACCTCTCGAGCTAGAATCTTTACTAGTTCTTCACCATAAGTCATACCTGGGTGAATCTCAACCTCTGTCTTTGAAATCACATGTGACGGATCAAAATGCTAACGACGTAACATGGACACATGGAACACATCATGAATCTTCTCTAACTCTCTCAGCAACAACAACTGATATTCTAATGGCCCAATTCTTTCAGTCACCCCAAACAGTCCAATAAAACATGGACTTAGTTTGCTTTTCTTGCCAAATATAAAGACTTTCTTCCACAGGGATACTTTCATGAACACTTTGTCACCAACTTGATACTCAATCTCTTTTCTTTTCAAATATGCATAATACTTCTTTCTATCTGAAGCTGCTTTCACGCAATCTCTGATAACTTTCACTTTCTCTTTAGTTGCTTTAACTAAGTCAACCCCGTAAATCTGATTTTCTTTAAGCTCTGTCCAATACAAAGGCGTGCAACATTTACGTCCATACAAAGCTTCATAAGGTGCCATCTTCAAACTCGACTGGTAACTATTATTATTATAGGCAAACTCTACCAACGGCAAATATTTCTCCCAACTACCTTGAAATTCTAAGACACAACATCTGAGCATATCTTCAAGTATCTGAATAACTCTCTCTGACTGACCATCGGTCTCAGGATGGAAAGCTGTACTAAAACTCAACTTTGTGCCCAAAGCTTCCTGTAACTTCTTCCAAAATCGCAAAGTGAATCTTGGGTCTCTATCTGAAATAATCGATAACGGTACTCCATGTAGTCTGACTATCTCTGAAATATACAACTCAGCCAACTTGTCAAGTGAATAATCCATACAAATTGGAATAAAATGACCTGACTTCGTTAGCTTATCAATCACAACCCATATTGCATCTTTCTTTCTCGGTGTCAAAGGCAATCCTGTCACAAAATCCATGGCAACTTAGTCCCATTTCCACTCAGAAACTAACATAAGCTGCAATAAACCTGAAGGTACCTGATGTTCAACTTTTACCTACTGACAGATCAAGCATCTAGAAACAAACTTTGAGATATCTTTCTTTATTCCTACCCTCCAGTACATTTTCTTCAAATCATTATACATCTTTGTACTACCTAGTTAAATAGACAAGGAACTGCTATGTGCTTCCTCTAAGATCTTCCGTATAAGCTCATCATTCTTTGGTACACATACCCGATTTCTGAACATTAAACAACCGTCAAAACTAATCTGAAAATCTGACTCTATACCCGACTAATATTGAGCTCTTTTAGCTTGCAACTCACTATCATCTTTCTGAACTTCACAAATTTCTTCAGGAAACATTGGCTTAGCTCTAAATTTGGCTAAGATAGAACCACCATCTAATAAGGTGAAACTAGTGTTCAAAGCTCTAAATGCAAATAAAGATTTTCTACTCAAAGCATCAGCAACTACGTTTGCCTTACTTAGGTGATAATCGATCACTAGTTCATAGTCTTTAATCAACTCTAGCCATCTTTTTTGCCACAAGTTCAAATCTTTTTAAGTGATCAGGTATTTCAAACTTTTATGATCAGTAAATATTCAGCATTTCTCACCATACAAGTGATGTCTCCAGATTTTCAATGCAAATACAATGGCAGCTAGTTCTAAATCATGTGTCGGATAATTTTCTCATGTGGCTTTAGCTGTCTAGAGGCATAAGCAATTACCTTTCCTTCCTGCATAAGTACACAGCCTAGTCCATTCAAGGGAGCATCACTGTAAATCACAAACTCTTTACCTGGTTCTGGTTGTACTAAGACAGGAGCTTCAGTCAACAATGCACTTAACTTGTAAAAACTCTGCTAACATTTTTTAGTCCATTCAAACTTTACATCTTTCTGTAGCAATCTTGTCAGTGTGGTAGCTATCATGGAAAATCCTTCTACAAATCATCTATAATAGCCAACGAGACCGAGAAAACTTCTGACCTTTGATACATTCCTGGGAGGCTTTTAATCAACAATGGCTGAAATCTTGCTCAAATCAACTCTAATACCTTCACCTGAGACTATATGTCCAAGAAAACTGACTTCTCATAACCAGAACCCACTTTTGCTAAACTTGGCATAAAGCTGATTATCTCTCAAAGTTTGTAAAACTGTTCTCAAATGTTCTGAATGCTCAGTCTCATCATGAGAATAAATCAAGATATCAACAATGAACACAACTACAAATTTATCCAAGTAAAGTCTAAAAATTCAGTTCATTAAGTCCATGAAAATGGCAGGAGTATTAGTTAAGCCAAATGGCACCACAATGAGCTCATAATGGCCATACCTAGTCTGAAAAGCAGTCTTCGGAACATTAGACTCTTTAACTCGCAACTGATAATATCTAGTTCTCAAGTCTATCTTGGAGAACACAGTAGCTCCCGTCAATTGATAAAACAAATCATCAATTCTAGGCAGTGGATACTTGTTCTTAATAGTTACCTTGTTAAGCTACTGATAATCTATGCACAATCTCATCGAACCATCTTTGTTTTTAACAAAGAGTACTGGTGCACCCCATGGTGAACAACTAGGTCTTGCAAAGCCTTTATTTGTTAATTCCTGCAACTGAACTTTCAATTCTTTCAATTCCATTGCAGCCATTCTATAAGGAGCAACAGAAATGGGTGTTGTACCCGAAACCAGCTCAATACCAAACTCAACTTCTCTAATAGGAGGCAAACCTAGTAGTTCTTTAGGAAAAACATCAGGAAACTCACATACCATAGGCATTGATTCAATTTTCAACTCTGAATCTTTAGTATTCAACACAAAAGCAAGATAGGCTTCATATACTTTCCTCAAACATTTCTGAGCAGACATAACAGAAATCATGGCTAATGAACTATCTGACTCATCTGAATTAACCCGAAGAATTTCACCATTTTCACATTTCAACTCAATGAATTTCTTTCCACAATTCACTATCATATCATGCGTAGTTCACCAATCCATACCAAGAATCACATCAAACTCATCAAATGGCAATAGCATGAGATCGACTGGAAAACAGTAACCTGTAATCATCAAAGGGCAATTTTTACATACTTTGTCTACTAATACATACTGACCCAATGGATTTGATACTTTAATCACAAATCCCATAGACTCTATGGACATATTCATACTAGGCATCAATTTCATGCAAACATAGGAATGGGTTGAACCCAGATCAATCAAAGCAATAACATTAACATCATGAAGAGAAAATGTACCCGTAATTACGTCGGGGGAGGATGCCTCTTTACGGGCACGGATGGCATAGGTCTTTGCGGGTGCTCTTACATCTGGTCTCGCTGCTGAATCTCTAGATGCACCTTGACCTGCCTCTATTCCTGGGTTTCTCTACGGTCTACCTCGGACTGGAACATTCCCGGACCTAGCACTCTGTAATTCCTCCTTTTTAACCATTTCTGAACACTCTCGCATAAAATGATTTGGAGCACCCACTTGTAAGAACCACTCTCATCTGTTCGACACTGGCCAAAATGACATCTACCGCACTGTGGACACTCTAATCTGCTTGGTCGAACACTGCCTACACTCGCAATCGAGGTAGTCTGAGCTTTCAAACCTATATTTCTATTATCTCTGGTTCTGCTCGAATACCCAACTGAAAAGTTTGATCTAGTAGAGAATTTCCTAGGCTTATTGGATGTAGACTGAAACGGGTTACTCATCGGTCTTTTCTTCGTATCTTGCATCTCAAATTTATCTTTGCCTTTTTCTTTTTCTTTTAGCAACTCCTCTACCTTACAAGCTCTGTCAACTAAAACTATAACACCCCAAACCCGGCCCAGACGTTATGGCCAAGTCTTGTGTGTCACATCAACGATGAATTGGAAACATATTCTTTAGTTAATATGATTAGGGTGAGTTTGCAAAACTGTTATTAAGAGTTTAGAAAGAAAACTAGATTTTTAATTTGTGATAGTCCTATCCACTACCAGTTTAAAGTTTATTTCATTTTAAGGCCTTATTTGTTGTTAAGTTATCCTTTTGCTACGTGTGTTGTATTTTGAAAACATTGATTAATATTTAAATAAAACCCGCGCAACCATAGTCTATTCATCTTAGGCAAGTTATAAATAAAGAAATGAAAACCGAAATAAAAATATTTAAGAGCGAACTTATTACAAATTTAAAACCCAAAAGATTATAAATTAAAGAAAAATACTAAAATAAGTAACTTAAGAAAAATTAACCAAGTGCGGTCCACATGGCCACTCCGAATCCCTCCAGCTCCAAGTCCACTAAGGTTGGGGCTCACCTGCATAGATGAGAAGAAAGGGGTGAGTTTGGAAAACTCAGTGTGTAAACTAAACCCAACCAGAGCCCAAATCAGCTCAAGCTTAACTGGGCCTAAGCCCTATCCAGATTCAGTATTAACTGGGCCTTAGCCCTATTCAGTAATCAGTGTTTAACTGGGCTTTAGCCCTATTCAGAAATCAGTGTAGCCTTTCGGCCTATTGCAGTAACAGAATAGTATTAATGAATGTATGCAAAGCCCAGCCCAATCCAGCCCCACACACCACCCGTACCAGCCCTACACACCATGTGGGGAATAACTCGACCCACCCAGCCTTACACACCACAGTCACAGCATAGCTGCTTAATCAGATAACGTGGCCAAGCCACTAACAGTAAAACGAGGCAAAGCCCCTAACAGTAAACGTGGCATTGCCACTTAGCACTTCCTCCATCAAAAACCCAATCCCATGCAACAATGTATATTATGTCTTGGCATACAGTGAACAGATAAAGTTTAGCATGCATTTCAGTCAATTTAACCCTAGGGGTATAATGGTCATTTTGCACCTAGGGGTAAAATAGTAATTTTCCACCCTCAAGGGGTATTTCAGTAAATTTACTAGTTTTTAGGGTTTCATGCTCATTACTGTTGTTAACAGTCCAAGTGTCATCTAGGTATCTTATTTTGCCCATTTTATCAACTTAGGATTATCGAGCCCTAAAACCCCTAATGGGCCCTACGGTGTCCACTAACTATCACAGCCCACTAAGCCCAAATTTTATGTCCATTTTAGCAGATTCGTTACCTAGTCTATCAGCATGTACTTACCACTTGTTTCCACCCATATGGGCCCGTAAGCCCATTAGGCCCAAATTCAGCCCTTCAAGGCCTAAATGTGCACGAAATCACGCATCTATCATTCTTACCATTCACGATTACTGATTTTACCGATTTGATCTGACCCACGAGCGTTTGCATGCTCGCAAGCCCTCGAAATGCCAGAATTTTGACATTTTGGCTTTTCAACTTTTACCAATCTAGTCTAGTACGACATGAGAAGGATCTGATCGATACTGTCTTAGCATGGAGACATGAAAAACATCATTAATTCGATCTAACTCCGGTGGTAATTCCAACTGATAAGCTACCAGACCTACTCGCTTAAGAACTCGATAAGGCCCGATAAACTGCGAACTCAACTTGCCCTTCTTACCAAACCTTAATATCTTCTTCCAAGGTGAGACCTTGAAGAAGACCATATCCCCTACTTAGTACTCAATTTCCTTACGCTTTAAGTCAGCATAAGATTTTTGCTTATCAGATGCTTTCTTTAACCAATCTTTGATCAACTTAGCCTTGTCTTCAGTATCTGCCACCAACTCTGGCCCAAGAACCCGACGTTCTCCCAACTCCATCCAACAAGTAGGCGTACGACACCTTCGCCCATATAGCGCCTCATATGGAGCCATTTGAATACTTGCCTAATAGCTGTTATTATAAGCAAACTCCGCTAATGGCAAGTAATCCTCCCAACTACCTTGGAAGTCGATAACACAACCCCTCAACATGTCCTCCATAACCTGAATAACCCTTTCTGACTATCCATCTGTCTGGGGGCGAAAAGCAGTGCTGAAATCCAATCGCATACCCAACGCCTCATGCAACTTCTTCCAGAATTGAGATGTAAACCTAGGATCCTGATTAAAAATAATTGAAACTGGCACCACATGAAGTCGCATATCTCCGCCACATACAACTTAGCTAATTTCTGGAGTGAATAATCGGTTTAGACAGGTATGAAATGAGCAGACTTGGTCAACCTATCCACGATTACCCAAACCAAGTCTTTCTTGGTGGGAATCAAGGGTAGTCCACTCACAAAATCCATGGTTACCCTCTCTCACTTCCAAAGTGGAATCTTCACTGGCTGTAGAAGTCCAGAAGGTAGTTGATGCTCAGCTTTCACTTGTTGGCTTGTCAGACACTTCCCACCAATTCTATCACCTCTCACTTAAGTCCAGACCACTAGTACAACTCTCATAAGTCTCGATACAACTTATTCCCTCCAGGGCGCATGGCACAAGGTTCGCCATGAGCCTCTTTCAGAATTGACTGCCTCAAATCAGACTCTTTCGGAATACACACTCGTCCTCGAAAGCACAGAACTCCTTCACTATTTAGTCCAAAATCAGAAGTCTCATCATTCTTAGCTTACTGAAATCGAAGAATTAGTGATTCATCCTCTAACTGTTTCTCCTTAATCTCCTTAATCCAAGTTGGTCTCACTTGTAACTCCGCTAACAAGCTTCCATCGTTGTATAGACTCAAATAAGCAAACATTGCTCTTAGCTCAGCTACAGCCCTTCGACTCAGTGCATCAGCCACCACATTTGCCTTGCCTGAGTGATACTCAATCGAATAGTCATAGTCCTTAAGCAACTCTATCCATCTTTGTTGCCTAAGATTCAACTCCTTCTGAGTCAAAAAATACTTGAGACTTTTATGGTTCGTGTATATAATACACTTTTCTCTATACAGATAGTGCCTCCAGATTTTCAATGCAAAAATAACCGTTGCCAACTCCAGATCATGCATAGGGTAGTTTGTTTCGTGAGGCTTAAGTTATCGTGAAGCATAAGCGACCACATTACCCTCTTGCATCAGTACACAGCCTAAACCCACATGTGACGCATCACTATACACAGTGAAATCCTTCCAGACTCTGGCTAAATTAATACTGGCGCCTCAGTCAATGCCTTCTTCAACTTATCGAATGCCTCTTGTTATTTCTCAGTCCATGCAAATGGTACTCCTTTCCTCAAAAGTTTTGTTAACAGTGCAGCAATAAAAGAAAACCCTTCCACAAGCTTTTTGTAGTATCTTGCCAAACCCAGAAAACTTTGAATTTTTTATACTGACCTCGGCAGCTTCCATTCCAGAATCGCCTCAATTTTTCGAGGATCCACCCTAATCCCCTCAGCAGAAACAATGTGACTTAAAAATATCACTTCTCGCAACCAAAATTCACACTTGCTAAATTTTGCATAGAGTTGTTTCTCCCTTAATACTTGCAGTACAATACGAAGATGCTCATCATGCTTCTCCTCAGTTTTCGAATACACCAGAATATCATCGATGAAGACGACTACGAATCGATCCAAGTAAGGTTGGAATACCCGATCCATCAAATCCATGAAAGCTGCAGGTGCATTCGTCAGTCCAAACGGCATCACCAAAAGCTCGTAATGACCATACCGAGTTCTAAATGCTGTCTTATGAATATCTACCTCTTTGACCCTTAACTGATGATATCCAGTCGAAGATCGATCTTGGAAAATACCAAAGCTCCTCTAAGCTGATCAAACAGATCATCGATCCTTGGCAGAGGATACTTATTCTTTATCGCCAGTTTGTTCAACTGGCGATAATCGATGCACATACGCATCGCCCCATCCTTCTTCTTTATGAACAATACTGGTGCTCCCCATAGAGACACACTCGTCCTAATAAAACCTCTATCCAACAACTATTGGATTTGCGCTTTCAATTCCACTAACTCCTTTAGTGCCATCCTCTAAGGTGTGATGGACACTAGAGCCGTTCTAAGCAACAAGTCGATTCCAAATTTGACTTCACGATTCGGTGGCAATCCAGGAAGCTCTTCAGGAAAGACATCTTAAAATACCTTGACAGTTCTAACCTTCTCTATAGTCAAACCCTCAGCCTCCGTCTGACTCACAAATGCCAAATACGCCTCGCAACCCTTGCGAATCAGCTTCTCAGCCCTTAAGGCCGAAACAACATTGGACAAGTAGTCCCTTCGCTCCCCTATAACCATCACCTCCTCATCCTCTGTAGTCCTTAACACCATCCGCTTAGCCGCACAATTCCAGAGTCGCCTTATGCTTAGCAAGCTAGTCCATTCCCAAGATAAGATCGAATTCTCCAAACGGTAGCTCCATTAAATCCCTAGAGAAAATCCTACCTTAAGTCTCTAAAAGCACATTTCTATAGAGTTTGTCTACCCTAATCGAGTATCCTAGTGGGCTTATCACAGTTACCCCACTCACAGTTTGCTCAAAGTACACACCCAACGACCCAGATCTATCACATGTAACATAAAATGGGTAGAACCAACATCTATCAAGGTAGTACATGGCATGCTAGAGATAAAAAAAGTACAAGTTATGACGTTAGGTGTGTCACCCTCATTTCGGCGACGAGTAGCATACACCAATGCTGGCTGACGAGCCTCAACATTTTCAGCTCCCCTGCAAAGTGCTCCACGTCCACGACCATTTCCATTACCACCCCTACCTTGACCACGGCCTCTCAGTGGTTGTGGCCCACCTCGCACTAGTTGAGCAACCCAATATTTAGCAACTTGCGTCTGAGCTGGCCTCTAAGGGCAGTCCTTAACTCTATGCTCCTTGGATTTGTATCGAAAATAAGCCCCAGTACGCTTCCAGCACTTTCTCAGATGTACTCTACCACAGTCCCCACAAGCCTGCGGTCTAACTGTGTTCACCAGAATTGTTTGGACCGGTTCATCCACTCTAGCTCTTTTGACATTCCCGTTTGCAGCACCCGAGGGTCCAAAATCCCTTCTGAATTGATTTTGGTCCTTCTCACGATTTTGCCGTTCAGTTCGTTTCACCTCCTCGGCTATCTTAGCCTTTTCCACCAATACAGCAAAGTCACACTCCCTCTGCGGAGCTATCAGCACCCTAAGCTCATCCCTGAGGCCATCCTCAAATCGAACGCTACATTCATACTCAGTAGCAACTATTTCGCTGGCATACCGGCTCAACCTTAAAAACTCAGCCTCATACTCAGCAACAGACTTGTTACCCTAAGTTAGATTCAGAAATTCCTTCCTTCGGGCATCCACATAGCTCGCCTCGATGTACTTCCCTTTGAAGGCTGTCTTAAATAGCTCCCAGGTTCACCGCTTAGTTGGAGTACTATCACTCACAGTGATCCACCATTGATACGCCTTGTCTCGTAGCAGAGACACCGTTCCTTTCAATTTCTGCTCCACTGAGCAATCTAGATCATCCATGATCCACTCCGTGGCCTCCAACCAGTACTCAGCCACATTTGGGGCTACTCCAGATATGCCCCTGAAAACGTCCGCTCTGTTAGCCTGGAGTCGCTCAAAAATAGATCCCCTATTCACAGTCCCAGTACTTGCTCCAACAACCCTTTCTAGAACCCTTAACATTGCCTGGGCCAAAGCATCGTCCCTTGTCGCCCGATCATACGATCCAGTCTCAATCGCTGGCGGCTCTCATGCCTCCTCAGCTGGCATATGTCCCAAAGATGAAGACCCAGCTTGTACACTACCTCGGCCACGTCCACGGCCCCATCCACGAGCTGCCCTCGTACTCATATCAAATTATCTTATTACAAATTTTATGAAACTAGTTTAGTATTTCAGTGTTTATTACAAATTTCTTATGCATAGATAGTGGTTTACAGTTTGTTTTCGCGAAATCCTAGCCTAGCTATAGTCTCAGTCTTCTAGGGTTTAGTTTCTCTACTGTCTCAGTCTCTACAGTTTCAGTATTATCATAGTAGGGTCTCAGTACTATCTACAGCAGTATTTCAGTACAATACAATATAAAAAAAGAAATACTTACAGACTTGGTGCCAGGGATTCAGTATGCCACTCTTCAAAAACCAGATTTCAGAAAGCCCAATTTTAGATAAAATTTTAGTAAAACTTAAACTTTGTTTCTAAATTGAAACCTTAAATGAGTATACCTTGAAGAAAAAAAATTTGAGAAGGTTTTCCTTAAGAAATCTTCCAAAATTGATTTTCAAAATACCCTACTTAGGCCTTGGTTTAAAAAAAATTTATGAAAACTTTTGGACCCGATCCACAGCCGAGTTGTTGCAACTAGACTCTGATACCACAAAATGTAACACCCCAAACCGGGCCCAGACATTACGACCAAGTCTGGTGTGTCACATCAACGATGAATTGGAAACACATTCTTTAGTTAATACGATTAGGGTGAGTTTGCAAAATCGTTATTAAGAGTTTGGAAAGAAAACTAGATTTTTAATTTTTGAGAGTCCTATCCACTACCAGTTTACAGTTTATTTCATTTTAAGGTCTTATTTGTCGTTAAGTTATCCTTTTACTACGTGTGTTGTATTTTGAAAACATTGATTAATTTTTAAATAAAACCTACGCAGCCATAGTCTATCCATCTTAGGCAAGTTATAAATAAAGAAATGAAAACTGAAATAAAAATATTTAAGAGCGGCCTTATTACAAATTTAAAACTCAAAAGATTATAAATTAAAGAAAAATATTGAAATAACTAACTTAAGAAAAATTAACCAAGTGCGGTCCACATGGCCACTCCGAATCCCTCCAGCTCCAAGTCCACTAAGGTTGGGGCTCACCTACATAGATGAGAAGAAAGGGGTGAGTTTGGAAAACTCAGTGTGTAAGCTAAACCCAACCAGAACCCAAATCAGCTCAAGCTTAACTGGGCATAAATCAGCTCAAGCTTAACTAGGCATTGCCACTTAGCACTTCCTCCATCAAAAACCCAATCCCATGCAACAATGTATATTATGTCATGGCATACAGTGAACAGATAAAGTTTAGCATGCATTCCAGTCAATTTAACCCTAGGGGTATAATGGTCATTTTGCACCTAAGGGTAAAATAGTAATTTTCCACCCTCAAGGGGTATTTCAATAAATTTACCAATTTTTAGGGTTTCATGCTCATTACAGTTGTTCAGAGTCCAACTATCATCTAGGTATCTTATTTTGCCCATTTTAACAACTTAGGATTATCGAGCCCTAAAACCCCTAATGCGCCATACTGTGTCCATTAACTATGACAGCCCACTAAGCCCAAATTTTATGTCCGTTTTAGCAGATTCGTTACCCAGTCTATTAGAATGTACTTATCGCTCGTTTCCACCCATATGGGCCCGTGAGCCCGTTGGGCCCAAATTCAGCCCTTCAAGGCCCAAATGTGCACGAAATCGCGCATCTATCATTCTTATCGTTCACGATTACCGATTCTACTGATTTGATCTAACCCACGAGCGTTCGCACGCTCACAAGCCCTTGAAATGCCAAAATTTTAGCATTTTGGCTTTTCGACTTTTGCCGATCTAGTCTACTAGTAGGCGTTGTTTACACACCTGATTTGCGATATACTACGACCAGATCTCCCACGCGATTAACCTACAATCGTCCATTATGAAGTTAGCCTATGAACCAATGATAACTAATGTAACAACTATCACCATATTCGACCAACATCCTTTAAGGCCCTCGAATACTTGCCTTTGCCGAAACTATGACTAGATCTAGATCTAGTTACTCCAATAGTCCTAGCCTCCAATACTCTTTGATTGCTAGCCTCCAGTCCACGCTAGCACATAATAAACTGAAAGATAAAGCCAAGAAAACCTTTAGCCTTAATCAACAGCCACCCCATGTAGTTAGGGGTTTCAGCTTTTCTTGAACCACAAGTTATTGAATGGAAAGGGGGTCCGAGTACTTACCAAAGATTTACTTGTCAAAGAACATTTCCAAACACCTTTCTATCCTAGATCTGTTGTAGATCTAACCCCAAGATACGAGTAGAGAACAGATCTAATGATTCGACTTTTAGAACCTACTCTAAGGTATGTTTATTTCGGTTTGAGAAGAAAATAGAAGAAGAAGAAAGGGTTACCAAAATAGAAGAGGTGATCGACAGATGAGAGGCTAAGGTTCGGCTTTTGCAAACTAACAATGGAAAGAAAAAGAAGTTTGGACAAAGAGGGAATCAGCCACAAAGGATTCGATTTTAGCTTTTAGGGAAATCAGCTACCAAAGATTTAGAAGGGAGTCTTTACTTTAATTGATGGAGAAGAGGTGAAAAAGAAAAGAATGAGAGACAAAGAAAAATGAGAAAGATGAATAAGGTGAGAAAGAGGATGATTGATTCAGCTTTTTGGGTAAAACGACACAAAAGAGGTTTGTAGGCCTTGTTTTCGGCTTTTAGAACATATGAGAGGAAAAAAAAGAGAAGCAAGGAGTACTATACCTAATTGGTAGAAAGAAATGTCCTACTGGAAAAAACCCGAAGGCTAACTACTATAAGAAATCGGCACTTACTTCCTCATTGCTGAAAATGAAAACTTCTTACACCCTAGCTGAAACTGCTACCCCAAAGTCCCTTCACCAGGCACCTCTTGCTTCAATTTGAAATCCCTAAATTTTATCCTCCTTATCCTCTTTGATTTAATCTCATGAGCATCTCAAACTCTTCCCAACAGTGTTTCACTTGGAGAGCATCACATGCCTTGCACATGTATTAAAAATAAAACACCACACTGCTTACCATAAGACTTAAACCTTGGCTCTTGCACAACTCCCACACGCCACCCTTGTCCTCTAAGTGGCGTTACACTGCCATCTTACCACTGGCTCATTTGTGTCTTAAATTACCCACTTTTTCTTAAAAGCCCACATACTCAAGACCCCTTCCCTTTAGGTATAAAATTTTAAAATTCTATCGGGTTTTAACTTAGGCTTAGGCCTTCTAAAGGCCCACTAACCTACCCAAAGCATAAATTATCATAACCAAACAACAAAATTTTATGTTCACACCAAAATCGCAAAAATCCCAAAAATCCCGAAAATTAGGGCATTACAAAAAAAAACTCTTTTATCTCTAGAACACCAACGGATAGTCGAATATCATCATTGAGTCCATCTTCAAATCTCTTGCACATAATAGCTTCAGTTGACACACACTCTCTAGCATAATTGTTGAGTCTGACAAATACATGCTCATACTCAGTTACTATCATCTTACCTTGCTTTAGTTTAAGGAATTCCTTTCTTTTCTGGTCGATGAACCTCCAACTAATGTATTTCTTATGGAACTCCTACTGAAAGAAATCCCAGGTAACTCTTTCTTTCAGTACTACTGACACAAGTGACTTCCCCTAATGGTAAGCTGAATCTCTAAGAAGTGACACCATGCACTTAATATACTCTTCTGGTGTGAAAGATAACTCATTAAAAACTCTAATAGTATTCTCAAGCCAAAATTTAGCTTTCTCTGCATCATCTTCTTTAGCAGCCTGAAACTTTTCGGCCCCTTGTTTTCTAATTTTATCAATTGGTGGCTTCCCTCTTCTGACTGTATCTATGACTGGGGAAGCTACATGGGTAGTCTGAGGATCATGAGTGGGTGGAGGTCTAATAGCTGGATTCATACAAATGAACTCGGTAAACCATTCATTCATAGCTTAAAAGAAGGCTTCTCGAGCCCCTCCTCCCTAACTAACTATAACAGGCCTTTCATTACTATCTGGTAGCACCATCCCTTCTACAGGAGCGGGCGTGTTACTTTCTACATCATCTATACCAACTCGCTCGGGATCGTAACTATAAAAGAAAAGTATTTTAAAATCGTCACGAGTTGTCACACTATCAAATTAGAAGTATGGCTGTATAGCTAGACTCTTGCTCATACTGAATATTTCAAAAACTGACTAAAACCTGGCTCTGATACCAATAAATGTAACACCCCTTACCCAAGACCGTCGCTAGAGTTGAGCACAAGGCGTTACCAGACTTAACTTACTAGTTTGGAGCATAAAAATTTGCTTTTAAAAATAATTCATTCACATCCATCCAATATATCCCTAAAATAGGCCCTCGAGGCCCTAAACATACAATTGGAAAAGTTCGGGACCAAACTGGGAACATTTAAAAATTTTACGATTACTTACACAAATTAAAATAATTTATTTCACTGTTCATAATAAAACTGCCCACCTACATAACAGTCACACAATTAATTATAACACGATTTACGAAACTTGAAATTTAAATCCATAAATTCTTCCTATATATAGACTCATATATCTTCTTACCATAATTTTTTCAGAATTTTTCGTGTGGCCAATTAGTACAGTTTATTAGTTAAATGTTCTCCTATTTCAAAGCCCAGTAGACCTGACCTCTCTTCACTAAAAATCAATTATGTTATAGTAAAGTTTTCATTTAGTGTTTCCACTTGTTTCTAATGAAAATAGACTAACTAAGGAATCTATACATATAAATTATGACTCATAATTCTTTTTATAGAATTTTTTAATGAATTTCTAAAATGAGAACAGGGGATCACAAAATCCCTCTAAACCAGTCTCACAAGAATTTAAATATCTCACAATACAGACTACCTTCGCTTGCCCTATTTCTTTCCTTTGAAAATAGACTCAATAATTTTTAATTCTATATCTCATTCACCATTTAATTCCATTTCTACAATTTTTAGCGATTTTTCAAATTCAAGTCACTGCTGCTGTTGCAACACTATTTCGTGGCGAACTTTTCCTCCTTCATCATTTCCTTGCATAAACTACCATTTAGGGATACATAACATCAAAACATGTTCGTAATTAGCCATTTCAATAGCTAATCATCATCAAGCATTCACATCCCATACTTAAATCATATCATAAAGACATACACACCAAATGGCCAAGTCTTTTTACATGCCATAACTCAAAACATTTCAAACTACAAAATACCGAGATAGCCTTTGATAGTGTGAGACGAACTCTGACATCCTTACAATCCCCGAATTGGCTTGGCTACACTATAAAAGAGAGAAAGGAAAGGGACTAAGCTACAATGCTTAGTAAGTTTACAAGTAAATAATTGACAACATTCACCAAGTATAAATATACTCATATTATACCATCAACTAACAAAATCTTTACTTTACTTCTCCACTTACTCTTTAACTTTCCTGTTTATCATTTCTTTACCTGAACTTTCTTATAACATAGCTTTTATATTAGCCCAATGAATCGTTTGGAATACTAAGGGCACTTGGGTTTTCCTGCCTGATAATAGCCTGCCAATGCCATGCTCTAGGCATGGTCTTACATGGGATGTTCCCTGTCCTGCCAAAGCCATATATTTGATAAGGACTTACAGGGGATATTCCTCAACTGTCTCAACCTGGCAATGCCATATGTCTGATATGGACTTACATGGGATGTTCCTCAACTGTCTCAACCTAAAATGTCATGACATTCCGTGTCCCATACATTCCTAAGGTTCAAATGAGCTTTCTAATACTTTTTCTCTATTACCTCATCTTTGCTTCAACTTGGAATATTCTCATAAAATAAATGTATATATGCTGGTAATTAACAACAATAATATAAAATATCAAAATATTGCATTTATTTACCATAAACTTACCTCGGTGCAAAGTGCAATCAACTTGATAACTTAATCTTTTACCTTTTTCTTTCCTTGGTCTATCCCCAAATTTCATTCTTCTTAATCTATAATTAGCAAATTTAGCTTATTTAATACACACATTTATCAAAACAGTCCTAACTCTAACTTTGGCAAAATTACGATTCTACCCCTAAACTTTTGCATACTTACACTTTTCCCCCAAAGCTCGAAAATTAATATTTTTCCCTGATTCTTATGTTTTATGACATGCTGATCATTTTCCCTTAATGGAAGCATCAAATTCTCACTCTAACATGTACTTATGAACATTAGGTATTTTTATCAAATATGCCATTTTACTCATTTTTACTTAAAACCGAGTAGCACAAGTTGCTTAACATAATTTAAAACCTCATATTTTATTATAAAAAATCAAAATAAACACATTTCACCTATGGGTATTTTTCCAAATATGAACCCTAGGTTAAATTATTGCTAGAATAAGTTAAATCAAGTTACTGGGACTCCAAAAACGTAAAGAACATTAAAAATGGGGTTGGAATCACTTACAATGGAGCTTGGAAGCTTGAAACAAGCCCTAGCCATGGAGGCAATATGAGTTTCGGCTCTTGAAGAAGATGATAGCAATTTTCCCATCTTTTTCCCTTTTAATTCATTTTAATTACCAAATGACTAAGATGCCCTTCATGAAAAACTTTGGTTATTTCTACCTATGTATGTCCATTTTTGTTCATGAAAACCTAATGGTATAATTACCATTTAAGGACCTCTACTTCAATTATACTTTTCAATTAAAGCCTTTAATATATAGAACTCATATTTATCAACTTTTGCAATTAAGCCCTAATAGGCAAATTAGACATGCAATTCATAAAATTTTCTATCAATACTTTAACACATACATCTAATCACTCGGTAAATCCTAAAAATTAATCAAAATAAATTTTTCTATCTCAAATTCATGGTTTTGCAACCACTATTCTGTTTAGGCCCTATTTCAGGATGTTACAATCAAATGGTAAAAGCATAAGGTTAGCTGGGAAGCAATGACCTTTAATCATCAAAAGACAATCTTTACACACTTTGTCTACTAGCACACATTTGCCTAGGGGATTGGATGCCTTTATCACAAATTCCTTAGACTCTATGAACACACTTATACTAGAGACTAATTTCATGCAAATATAAAAGTAGGTAGATTCTAGATCAATTAAAGCAATAATAAAAGTTTCATGGAGAGAAAATGTACCCGTGATTACATTAGGTGATGACACCTCTTTGTGAGCGTGAATGGTGTATGTCCTTGCTGGGGCTCTACCCTCAGGTCTCATAGTCTATTCCTTTGGTGCGCTTCTACTGCTCGCTCCTATGCCCTGGATTTCTCTAAGGTCTACCTCTGGAGGGAGCATTACTCGATCTTGCACTCTAGTCTCTATCATTTTCAACCATCTCTGGAAGCTCTCTAATGAAGTGGTCTTGAAAACCACACTTAAAGCAAGCCCTCTCATGTGCCCGGCATTCGCCAAGGTGGCATCTACTGCACTGGGGCATTCAGGTCTATTGGGCCGAGTATTACCCACGCTCGCAACTGAAGTGGTCTGAGCCTTGGAAGTTGAATACTGTTTATTCTTGCCTTTGCTTGAAAACCTTGCCGAAGTAGCTGACCGAGTAAAGAATTCCTTTGATTTCTTAGAAGAGGTTTGGAACGACTTACTAAATGGTCTCTTTCTTGAGTTACGAGACTCTATTTCAGCTTTCCTATTCTCTTTGGCCAACTCTTCAGGCTTACAAGCTCTATCTACGAGCACTACAAACTCTTTTATCTCCAGTATACCAACAAGCATCTTAATATCTTCATTCAATCCATCTTCAAACCTCTTGCACACAATGGCCTCGATGGAAAGACATTCCCGAGCATACTTGCTGAGCCTCACAAACTCCTTCTCATGCTCAGTTATGGTCATTCGTCATTGCTTCAACTTTAGAAATTCTTTACGCTTCTGGTCAATGAACCGGGGACTGATATACTTCTTGCGGAACTCCTCTTGGAAGAATTCCCAATTAACTTTCTCCCTTGGTACAATAGACACAAGGGTGTTCCACCACTGATAAGTGGAATCTCGTAGAAAAGATATTACACATTTCATGCACTATTCAGGGGTGCATGATAACTCATCGAATACCCTAATTGTATTCTCTAGCCAGAATTCGGCTCTCTCTGGGTCATCCTCTTTGGTGGCCTGAAATTCCTCTACCCCTTGCTTCCGGATCCTATCAATCGGGGGCTTTTCACATCTTACTACTTCCATTATCTGAGGAGCTACTAGGGTAGATTGAGGAAATTGTGGGGGTGGAGCTTGGTGCTGAGTGGCTGGGTTCGTTCGAACGAACTCAGTGAACCACTCGTTCAACATTTGGAATAAGGCCTCCCGGGCCTCTCCCCACTGACTTACAATAGCCGGCCTATCCTCGATTCTGGCTGGCACCATCCCTTCAATGGGAGCTATAGCATTCCTTTCTACATCTTCTGCTGTAGCTCGTTGGGATACATTTACTATAATAAAACACATTTAGATTGTTAGGAGACGTCACACTATCAATTCACATATATACATAAGTATGGCATGTATAGCTAGACTCGTGCATGTGCTAGGTTAGTCCTAGAATCGACTAAACACTAGCTCTGATAACACTAAATGTAACACCCCTTACCCGAGTCCAACACCAGGATGGAGTACGAGGCATTTCTGTACTTGAACATGCTTAAGCTCGTAAACTTAGGCTATAGAATTTCTTTTCTTTTTAGAACCGTTCATTCATTCTCTTAGTAGCCTTATTATGGGCCTACGAGGCCTAAATCATACATCGGGCATGTTTCTGAACCGATCTTTGAAATTTCAAGCACTTAGAAAATTTTTGCCTAAAACAGGGCCACACGCCCGTCTAAGATGGGACACGCTCGTGTGGGTTGGCCGTGTAATATCACACGCCCATCTTGAATTTAGTTTTAATTCCAACCTATAGGGGTTTTGACACGGAATGGGCACCACTTGTGTCTATGGCCCATGCCCCTCACACGGCCTAGACACGCTCGTGCCAATTTCCCATGAGTATCCTAACATAAACACTTAAAACTTTAGAGACGCACACGGCTAAAGCACACGCTTGTGTGCTTAGCCCGTGTTCTATACTGACTTAGCCAATTTAGATGCAGGGGATACACGGCTTATTAACACACCCTTAAGGCTGACCGTGTGTCATACACGGCCTAGTCACATACCTGTGTGCCCAACCGTGTGGATAATAATAGGCTATGTTCCAAACGTTTTTGCCACCCTGAAACATGATCAAACACATGGCCAATCCCATGGCAATCATCAAGGCATGAGATACTCCATAATTTCCCACAATTAAGGCATTCAAATTCCAACATACCTACCATTCTCATCCATCTTTACTCTACTCAAACATACTATGACACACATTTCATAAACTTCAACATTAATGCATAAGATGTAATTTAAACAATATTGGGCCATTTTCAATAGGCCATTTCAACTTGACTTGAGTAACATTAGTCAACACATTTGGTCACACAAAATGACACTTAACAAAATAATCAAACATCCTATACATGCCATACATCAAAATAACTAATTTTTTTAACTATACCAAATTGGATGACTTGATAGTTGGACTTCAAGCTTCGACTTTAACGATCCCCGAGCTAGGTCGGCAAACCTACATGGAAGAGAAAAAGAAAAGAAGGGAGTAAGCACGTATAATGCTTTGTTAGTTGCATGAATAAAATAGCAACATAATTATGAAACATTATGTAATTGGATTATCAATAGTTTCACATAATTTCTTACTCATTCTCGTGACTTAATCAATTGCATACTTACTCATACTTTTCATGCTTTATTTCTCATGACAATGTACTTTCAGTTTTCTCATACTTACTCGAATATATATATATACCTGCAACACTTAACATGAAACTTTAGTCTTACTCATGGAATTACTAACTTGTAAACTTTCTTCTAAAACTCTTTAGAATATCGAAGGATACTCGTAAGTTAATTCTCATGAAATGATGCCAATTCCATGTCCCAAACATGGTCTTACATGGGATCACACATCGATGTCGATGCCATGTCCTAGATATGGTCTTACACGGAATCTCATATCGAATGTCCACTCCATGTCCCAAACATGGTCTTACAGTTGATCCTTATCTCGTCTCGGTGCCGAAGCCATGTCCCTGACATGGTCTTACACGGGACCTTATCTTGGATGCCCATGCCATGTCCGAGACATGGTCTTACATCGGATCTCAGTTCGGTGTCGATGACATGTTCGAGACATGGTCTTATACGGGACCTACAAATTGTCATGATATGATTACGATATCCCTCATATCATTCAAACTTGAATGTAATTACTCTTTTCATGCTATCATCATTTCTTAATGTAAATTCATTTCACTAAATCTCATGGCATTATTACATTATCTCAAAACTCATCATCATGAAACTTATACATGTTTCATATAAGCATCATAATAAGGCTTCATTGAACATCATAATTTCATAGAATATCATCATAATGAATTTACATAGTATATAAGCTAATTTATTACACACAACTTACCTCAAGTCCAAAAGGTGGGTGGATGCTTGGTTTAGTCTACAACCTTACTCTTTCCCTGTTTTTAGTCCGGGCTTCATGTCTCTTGAACTAAAATGATAAATTTAACTTACTTAGCACCCACATTGACTAAATAGCTCACAATTAACATTTGGGTAAAATTTACAATTTTGCCCCTAAACTTTTGCATATTTGCAAAATAGTCTCTAGGCTCGTATAATGAAATATATTTATTCTTTGGCTACCCTAGCCTAGCCAACACTCACTAGTGTCCATAAAAGCCCACATTGCTCATCAATTCATACTTTTACTACACATTTTAATAACTTACAATTTGGTCCCTATTAGGGACTTTCATGCAAAATCACCTAAATGCAAAATCACCTAGAGAAAGGTGTTTACTACACTTTAAACCTTTATTTTCTACCACTAGACATCAAATTACTTACATGACATGCATGGGTATATTTTTGAATATGAACTCTAGCTCAAATTAGTGGTAAAAATAGTTAGATTAAGCTACGAGGATTTCAAAAATGTGAAGAGCATGAAAAACGAGGCTTGGAGACACTTACTTAGAGCTTGAAATTGAAGAAAACCCTAGCTATGGAGGGCATGTAAATTTTGGCTGGCACATGGAGAAGATGAGCCAATTTTTTGCTTATTTTCCCTTTTTATTACCTAACTTAACCAAATGACCAATATGTCCTTGTACCCTTGTTTTAGAATTTTGCCCTTCCATGGGCATTTTTGTCCATAGTGCCAAAAATTGGTCTAATTGCTAAATAAGGACTCCTAATAATTTTTCTTATGCTATTTCATACTTAAATCTTTTAGAAACTCATAATTTGCATCTTTTACAATGTAGTCCTAAAGGACAAATTAATCATTATTTCATGAAATTTCCTTAATGAAAAATTCTCAATACCATGCAAGCATGCCTTAACTCAAAAATAATCATGGAAATAAAAATTTCTACTTCAGATTTGTGGTCTCGAGACCATTATTCTGACTAGGCCTTGATTCAGGTTATTACAACCACACAACTTGAGGATGTCGTGACATACCCTTAGAGACACCCTAAAGCTGAGCATACTACCCTCGATGTCACAAAAAAGGACCTGGTGTGTTGCGACATCGCCTCTATATAAAAAAATAATTATGAGCCAGGGGCATTTATGTCCGTACAATCAAACATTAAGACGAGGATGGTAGTTGACCTAAGGTTGAAGACGACGACCACCCTAACGTTAAGAAATAGGCTAATTTAGCACATGTTACAAACACCTTTTCATATTATATAATTTTTGTAACACCCCTTACCCGAGACCATCGCTGGAGTCGAGCAGGAGGCGCTACCGGACTTTACTTACTCAAACAGGCATAAAAATTTACTTTTTAAAATTAATTTATTTTCATTCGTTCAATATGTCCCTAAAAAGGGGGTCATTGAAACCCTAAATCATGGTATTGAAATAGTTTAGGACCAAACCGGGATCAATCAAATATTACCGGTTACTTAAACGAGCCAAAATGAATTATTTCTCTATTCCTTATAAAACAATCCAACTGTATCACAATTACAAAAAAAATCATATCTCGAGTTGCAAAACTCGAAATCAAGATCCGTAAATTTTCCCTAAATCTAGACGCATGTATCTATTTACTAATTTTTTATAGAATTTTTGGTTCAGCCAATTAGTACAGTTTATTAGTTAAAGTCTCCCCTGTTGCACAGTCTAACTACTCTAACCTCTGTTTACTACAAATAAAGTTTCTCTCTGTATAAAACTGAAATAGGCATGACGTTTGTTTCATTAAAAACTAGACTCAAAGAAGAAAACTGGGCATATAAATTATAACACCTAATTATTTATGTACAACTTATGGTGAATTTTTAAAGTCAGAATAGTTGATCACAGAGTCAGTCTAGAGTAGTCTCACTCAAGTGCAAATAACTCATAATATACTACTCTTTTGTTTACTCTGTTTCTTCTACATTAAAATAGACTCATTAAGCTTTAATTTCATGACTCATTCACCTTTTAATTCCATTTCTACTATTTTTAGTGATTTTTAAAACTCACATTATTGCTGCTGTTTGAATCTGTTTTTAAATTACTTCCACCTTTTTCATAGTTTCCTTGTAATAGTTACCATTCAAGCATACATACTATTAAACATTTATATGATTAGCCATTCCATTAGCTATTCACTAACAAGTATTTATACACCATTCATTGAACTTATCATATCAAAAGAAGTCAAGTCCCTATACATGCCATACACGAAATGAGACATCTAACTGTACCAAAATGATTCCTTCGATAGTGTGACTGGATCTCCGACATTCCTTTAGATTCCCGAGCGAGCTTGGCAATAACTATAAAAAGAAGGAAAATAAAGAGAGTAAGCGCTAGGCTTAGTAAGTTTATAAGCAAATAAATTACAACATTCATCTAAACGATAATTATTCAATATATCCCCTAGTATCATAAGCTTTCTTTACACCTCATTTCCTACCTTCTTCCTTATTCACTTGTCTTCTTTCTTACCTGATCTTTTCAGTACTCATGAATATAACTAACCTTTCCCTTAATGATAAATTTTCCATAATTTAACTTGTACAATAGCCCGTTGAACCACTCAAAATACTAGGGATATTCGGGTTTTCCTGTCTGATAATAATCTGCCATTGCCATGTCCTTGACATGGACTTACATGAAATGTTCCTGTCTTTCCAAAGCCATATATTTGATATGGACTTACATGGATTATTCCTGTCTCCAAAGCCATATATCTTATATGGGCTTACATGGCTCATTCCTGTCCTGTCCTGTTAACCACAAATGTCATGAGATTTGTATCCCTATATTTCTAAAGTTCAACGGGACCTTTCGATACACTTTCTCTGTCATCTCGTTTATGATTCGACTTTGAATATTTTCGTAAAATAAATGTATAAATGCTGCAAATTAACAACATTAATGTAAAAGAATGAAATATTGCATTTATTTACTGTAAACTTACCTCAATACAAAATATGACTAAACTTAACAATTTAGTCCTTTACTTTCTCTTTTCCCCGATCTACTCTTGAATTTCATTCTTCTTGATCTATAATAGAAAATTTTGCTTATTTACTACTCACATTTATCAAAACAGTCCCTGATTCCAACTTTGGTAAAATTACATTTTTACCCCTAAACTTTTGCATATTTACACTTTTGACCTAAGGCTCGGAAATCAAACTTTATAACAAATTCCTATGTTTTAAGACATGCTGATCATTTATTTACCAGCAACAACCTCAAATTCCTACTATAACATGTACTTATGAACAATAGGTATTTTTACCGATTAAGCCCTTTTACTCGTTTTTACCTAAAAACGAGTAGCCCAAGTTGTCTAGCATAATTTAAAACATCATATTCTATAATAAAACATCAAAAT
Organism: Gossypium stocksii; assembly: GCA_020496765.1. NCBI lineage: Eukaryota > Viridiplantae > Streptophyta > Magnoliopsida > Malvales > Malvaceae > Gossypium > Gossypium stocksii. Next base: position 45,152,031 of record CM035631.1, read on the forward strand.
AAACACTATACACCTATGGGTATTTTTCCAAATATGAACCCTAGCTTAAATTATAGCTAGCATAAGCTTTATCGAGCTACCAGGATTCCAAAAACGTAAAGAACATTAAAAACGGGGCTTGGAATCACTTACTATGGAGCTTGGAAGCTTGAAACAAACCCTAGCTATGGAGAACCCTTTAAATTTCGTGCTAATGAAGAAGATGGACATATTTTGCCATCTTTTTCCCTTTTTTAATCTTTTAATTACCAAATGACTAAAATACCCTTCATGCCTTTCTTTGAAAATTTTTCATGTACAAGCCCATTTTTGTCCAAAATTTTAGAAATTGGTCAAATTGCTATTTAAGACCTCCTAATTAATATTCCAAAGCAATTTCATACTAAAAGCTTCTAGAATGCAAGTTTTGCAACTTATTCGATTTAGTCCCTAATTTCAAATTAAGAATTTTATGCATAGAATTTCTTCACGAAATCTTCACACCATCATGAAATCATATCATAAACATCAAAATAATTATAAAATAATTATTTCTATCTCAGATTTGTGGTCACGGAACCACTGTTCCGTTTAGGCCCTATTTCGGGATGTTACAATTTTCTTTTTAGATTTAGTCTTTAGATTTTCTCTTTTCTTAGGTTTTAGATTTATGTTCTTGTTATTTACTTTTGTGGAGAAATCAAATTCTGGAATTACTATCAAACTCTATGAGGATTCTGTGCTTAAATTTAAATACAAATCAGGCTTCTTCTAAACTCTATTCTTGAATTGCTCTTTGTAACACCTTATACCCGGCTCGGTCGTCGAGCCCGAACACTAGGACGAAACACCACTGTCTCGCATCATGTTCATTTCAAATAGTCACATTATTACACATGTATCTTCTGTTTTATATTAACATAGCATTCACATCAATTGTAAGTCATACATTTACTTCTTATCACTAAAACATGTCAAGAATTCATTAAATAAACATAAAATAAATACTAAACTTACATTAGGACCACTTAGCATAATTTCCCAAAATTGGTACGTATGTATCGACACTAAAAAGGAGGTATCAATAATTCTGTCAAGTGGTATCGATATCACTTGCAAAATTGATGCCAAACAAGCTTACAATTTCTTGTTTTAAAAACAAAACAATAAAAAAATATTGGTACTACTGAACATGTAATTTCACCCCGACTATTGATACTCGTGATAAAATATTGATACCAACTAGCAAAAATGAGTTCCTGCACTTCGAAAATTTTAGATGTATCAGTTTTAAAACATGAATATCAATACCTCTACTCTAGACCTTAAAAACACAACATATATCAACATACAAATCATACCAGAATAGTTCTAAATGACATGCATTAGTTACCTCATAAAATAAACACTAAAATGTTCGATGTAACAATTTCAAACATGATATTTTAAGTCCACAAATCATTAAGCTTAATAGGCATGAAATCAACTAAAAACCATAGCGAAATTGATATAAAATCTACCATATTGCCTGTTCTAACCAAAAACACAAATAATAAAAGAACTTCTACTAATAAAAACTAAAGCTCTAGCTTGGATCACCCCTTGAGACCACACCACTCACACTGGCACTACTTATCTATAATGCTCAAAAAGGAGTGGGTGAGCTTACCTGTTGGAATGCCAGTACACCCATGGCACAACAAAATAAAAATAATTTTAGCGATCCAAACCATGGATCCATGTGCGAGGAATGAATCGGGGTGAAATAATGGTTTCGAAATTACCGAAACTGCAATCTGAGTATATAGCGGTGTCCCGACAACGAGAATTCAATATAAAACACCATGGGAATAGCTTGAAGCATTCTTCCATATATCCTTGTTTGCATGTAAGTTGATTTTTGTCCCTTTTTCAATAATTTCTATGTTTTTGTGATAGTTACAACTAGGTCCAGCTAGCCTAGGGACTATTTTGCAAAACTGTTAAAGGTTTTGAGATTTTCCATTGAAGAATGTTGATGTGTTTTATTATTTAATGATGAAATATGAAACCTTGTGGCTAGATTAACAAGTTTAATAAATTGATTTTTAGTGAAAATGCAAAATAAGGGTTAATTTGTGAAAAGTATAAAACGTGTGACTAAAAATGTGAATAAATGAAAGTATGGTCTAATAGGGACTCCATTGAAATTCGGCTAGCATGGGTTATAGTCTAATTGCATAAATTTGCATTTTTATGTGTTAAGGACTAATTTGTAAAGAATATGAAACTTTGTGTAACACCCCAAACCCGTCTTGGACGTTATGGCTGAATCTTGGCTATGTCACATTGAAGTGTTTTTCAAAAAAAAAAAGGTTGTTGTAAAACTATTTTTAAGTTTTAACCTCTTTCTTTACTATCTTTTACTAATTCAGAACATGATGTTCTTTTTCAAAACGTGGTTCATTATCTAAGCCATTTACCTTAAAAAATGTTATGCATTGTCAAAATCTTGTTTTATAGCGGAAGTTTGTGTTTTAAAATATGTTACGTAATCGTGATGTTTTGAAAAGCATTTATCTTTTGAAAATCCATGTCCTACTACTATCAAACATGCATTAAAATAAATAAAATCCCAAATCAAAAGTTAAAAGTTTAAAAAGGCCTTATTACAAAACAAATACCCAAATTAAATTTTTTGTAAATAAAAAAGAAAATATAGAAATGTGTACAGTTGTGGGGCCACTGCCGAGTCCCTCGCAGCACCGATCCGTCTCAAACTGGGGATTACCTGCGCAGATAAGCAAAAGGGTGAGTTCATGAAACTCAGTGTGTAAACCCTTAATAGCAAACAGTCAGTAATACAATAGGAAAATACAGTCTGGGCCTAGGCCTGGTTCAGTAACAATCCAGTATCAGTATCAGTGTGAGCCTTAGCCTATTTCAGTAACAGTAACAGTAATGCAATAAAAAATCCTACCCATCCATCCTCTACACTCCACTCCGTCCAGCCCTACACTCCATGTGGGGATAAAATCAACCCACCCATCCCTACATTCTAAAACATAGCACCGGCTGCGGCACTAAACAGTGTTTGCAGCAGAGCTACCAATACAGTACACTTCCTCCAAATATAATAAACCCATCCCCATATAATATGTCATGTCATTATATCATACATATATGCAAACAATGTCATGCTCGATTACAATCAGACATATCATAGGGCATATCAGTCATTTTACCTCATAGGTGTATAACAGCCATTTTATCCAATTGGGGTCTAGGTATACTTATCGACCCAACAGTAGGTCCACAGTCGTCTTGAGCAACCCATGCAACCTTAACAGTCATTTTACCTCATAGGGGTATAACGCCCTTATGGCCCAAACACCCGTGTGGCCCACAAAGCCTTGAAATGGCCTTGGCAGCATGAGTTACACAGCTTGGCCCATTCTTCCACACATCCGTGTGGTTTACCCGTATGGGGCCCACATGCCTGTAGAGGCCACATGGCCTAGCTTGGCACATGAAATCGCTCATGGTGTCCTCTACGATCAAACGTCCACATCTATACATTTGAATTACCACACAGGCAGACGCACACCCACGTGGCATCAAAGATCACATCTTCCGGCTTTTGCCGATCTAAAGTTTGGGCAATGTGGTTACACACCTGTTTGCGAGAACAAGTAGAAGCCCACGAACACCAAATCTATATTCAATCACAAGATACGGTTAATTGCTTACAAATCGAATCAACAAAACCCTAACCAAAACATTTATCCAAAAGATTACCTATCTCTCGTTTATATCGATCGATTGAAGCTTGTACACTTAATCCATTGCAAGAGACTAACCACTAGACCTTAGGGGTTCATTGCATTCCAAACAAACCTTATTAACCAATATTCAAATGAACAGTTTGAGGTATATGAAAAACACTTACTGAAACGCAAAGTCAAGTTTAGAAGAAAGGAACAATCGGCCTATACCCACTCAGGAGTCGAAAGTACACAACATGATAGAGGCAGAATGGAACAATTGCACCGATAACAGAAAATGACATCACAGGAAGATATGAGGTACAAGACTAATATGGAAAACAGGGAGAAAGAAAGAAAAGTTGTGCACCCATTTCGAAAGTCAGACATACCAAAATGCCAAACTGATGAATTGGAATGACTGCAGAAACGACAAATAGCAATTAAGGGAAAATGGGCAAAGTGAGGGTGAAAGAAAGAGTAGAGACAAAGAGGAGAAGAAATATTCGGAAAAGTACCAAGGAGCAAAGAGAGGGAAAATGTTGAAACCTGAAAGAGTTGAGAAAGGGGGAGGACAAGGAAGTATTCGGCCAAATAAAAGGAACAAGGGAAAAAAATTACTAAAATAATAGAGGGAAAAGAGAAAAACCGCAACGGACAATATGAAAAAAAACCCGAAAGATCCCCTAGCAACAATTGGCTACCAAAAAGTGCAGAAAAGAACCCAAAATGCTCACAGTAGCTGAAATGGAGAGTAATCCCATCAAGGCCAAATTTCGAGTGATCAGAATACCAATTTGGCACCAACTCCTCCACACTTCAAAGTCCCACAATATCCTCCTACAATCTCTCCAAACATAATCTCTACAACCACCAATTTCAAATCCACTGAACTTAGTAGAGTTTTGGTCAACATTTACTACCCACACATCAAAGAAGCGAAATAAATACTCCTTTTGACACACCAAGACTCGAACCTTAGACCACATGGAACACTCTACACGCCTCTAACTCCTAGACCTGCAGGCATTTCTGTCATGTTTTACCCACAATTATTTAAGAAGCCTACAAACTTGAGTCAGGGGTTACTGATGTAAAAACAAAATATTTAGTGCAATCCAAGGCTTGAACTCTAGACTTCTTAGACACTTCCCAAGATACTAAACCATTGAAGCAGGCATACAATTATGTCAGCAACACACAAAATTAAGAACTTAGATTTTTTGAGAGTTACAACTCTGCCCCCTAAAAGAAAATTTCGACCTCAAAATTTACCAGGTCAAAACAGATGAGGGTCCTGTTGTTGCATTGCCTCTTTAGGTTCCCACGTGGCCTTCTTAGAACTGTGATGATGCCAAAGTACCTTAACCAGTGGAATGGATTTCTTCTTTAACACTTTTCCATCATGCTTTAGAATTTGAACCGGTTCCTCCTTGAAAGTTAGATACGACCTAACCTCAATCTCCTCAGTCGAGACAATATGCATGGGATCAGAGTGATAATGCTTCAACATGGAGACGTGAAACACATCATGAATCCGGTCCAACTTTGAGGTAACTCAAGTTGATAGGTGACCGGTCCCATACGCTTTAGTATGCAATAAGCGGTAAGGCCCAATGAGCCTAGGGATCAGCTTGCCCTTCCGTCTAAACCTTAGTATTTTCTTCCATGGCAAGACTTCAAGAAAAATGTAGTCCCCTATAGAATACTCAATCTACTTACGCTTCAGATCTGCATACAACTTTTATTTATCTGATGCCACCTTTAGTCGTTCCCGGATTAGTATAACTTTATCCTCGGTATCAGAAATCAATTCAGGGCCCAGAACACGTTACTCGCCCAACTCTAACACGAAGGAGTGCAACACCTACAACCATATAGTGCCTCGTAAGGTGCCATTTATATGCTAGACTAGTAGCTATTATTATACGCAAACTCTATTAGCGGCAAGTAATCCTCCCAACTGCCTCTAAAGTCAATCACACAACTTCTTAACATGTCATCCAGTATCTGAATCACCCTCTCCAGCCAACCATCTGTCCGAGGATGGAACGCAGTACTGAAGTCTAACCTTGTATCCAAACGTTGGAACACCGGTACCCCCAAGGCACAGTGAAAAAAATATTCTGGCGATCCAAACCATGGATCCATGTGCGAGGAACGAATCGGGGTGAAAAAGGTTTCAAAATTTCTGAAACTTTAATCTGAGTAACTAGTGATGCTTTGGCAATGAGAATACTATTTTGCTATCGAATCCAAGCCGCAACCTTTATGATCCTGACCTCTACGTAGTCCACCCAGTTGACAGTGAACGGAAGAAATCCCCAAAACTATTTCAGAGATATTTTGCTTGATGGCTGCTAGACCTAGTAGCAAAAATTTGGGTTTGTATATATATTCAATTTTTAGGCTTTTTTTTCTCCCTTTCTATATATAACTCCCCTTTTAATTGGTATGTATATAATGAATTCTTAATTCATTAAATTTTAATCCGAACATAATAATCATAATTAAAATAAATAAATATAATAATGTTTTAACAAAAAATTATAATTACATTAATTATAATAAAGATTTCGGTAAGCTATATTTATTTAAATTTATATACTAACCAAATTCATATATTAATAGAATTATGTTCTCCTTATGTGTACAATATCCTTGTACATATAATATGTTTGATTTTTGATTGCCTAATTAAATTAATTCTATAATTAATTTAATTCATGTGACAACCAAACACAATACCAACTATGTTCTATTTCGTTCATTTCAACCATAGGGTGAGACCCTATAGTTTCTTGTAACGTTAGCAGTAATACTAGAACGATTCTAATGTTACAAACAATGAGTGGCATCTAGCAATGCATCATTGCTACCTAAGTTACAAGATGTCACGATTTGACATAACCTTTTTTGTGATTAACCTTTTCATGTCTTAATCCTTAAGTCTTTTATCTCTAGAATGGACACAAATCATGGAATAGTCTCACTTGTATAGTCCATCCCATGTTTCTTGATACCTTGAGTAGAATATGATACACAAATAAGTATGACATCTCATATCAACTTATTTGAGCATGGCCATGCATTTCTAGTCTCACTCAATCAAGTGGCCTAAGATATTATTCCCATTATGTAGGAGGGACTTATCCTATATTGATCAACCATATCCCTCTACATAGATTGTGGTATATCCAACATCAGCCTTTATAGAACAACTAGTTATGGTTTACATTTGACTGTATCAAAATATACAACTCTCAATGTTGGGATAATGATGATCTCAAGTCTCAGGATCATATACATATTAATCACTATGAGTAATGTTGTGACAATTACATAATAATCCAAGAAACATACTCATAGCAGGTCAGTCCAATATGTTGTTCTCTAACACACATATTCTTGCATTGATTTTGACACTCCATATCAATGATAACTCTTTGTCATCAATCAGCTACATGTTAGTCTTAATGCATTATTGTCGTCCTAACCAACAATAATAATTGACTAAAGATCTTTTAAGAATAATCATATTATTCTCAGGATATTATTATAAAACAGTTTATTTATACACACAGAAAAGAAACTGAAATAACAATGGCAACGCCTTATATTAATAAACATGGTAAATCAAGTATGTTATTACAACCATCTCATGATTGATCTTTGGGCATACTCTTACACCAAAGCCTCATGTAACTTCTTCTTGAACTGAGACATGAAGCAAGGATCTCTATCAAATATTAAGGAAACAGGTACCCATGTAGGTGCACTATCTCAGACACATATAGTTAGCCAGCTTCTGGAATGAGTAACCAGTAGGAACAGGTATGAAATGGGCAGATTTGGTTAGTTTATCTATGATGACCCACACTAAATCCTTTTTAGTAGGCATTAGGGGCAGCCCACTAACGAAGTCCATAGTCACCCTCTCCCAGTTCTAGAGTGGAATCCTAACTGGCTGCCGTAAACCCAAGGGTAGCTGATGCTCAGTCTTAACCTGCTGGCATGTCAAACACTTACTCACAAAATCTGTAACCTCACGCTTAAGTCCTTGCCACCAGTATATCTCATGAAGGCTTCGGTACATCTTGTTCCCATCAGGGTGCATAGTAAAAGGACTACTATGTGCTTGTTGTATTACGGACTGCCTCAACTTAGTATCATTTGGCACACAACCTCTCCCATGAAAACAAAGTACCCCTTCTCTATTTAGTCCAAAATCTGTCGTACTACTATTCTCAACTTGTCAGAATCGAAGACCCAGTGACTCATCCTCTAACTGTTTACCCTTAATCTTCTCGATCCAAGTAGGCTTAACCTAAAGTTCAGCCAATAGACTACCATCATCAAATAAGCTTAGGTGAGCAAACATTGCCCTCAGATCAAACATAGCCCTACTGCTCAATGCGTCGGCCATAGATTGGCCTTACTAGGATGGTATTCAATCGTGCAACCATAATCCTTTGGCAAGTCAATCCATCTACGCTGCCTAAGGTTCAGCTCCTTCTGAGTGAAGAGATATTTGAGACTCTTGTGATAAGTGTAAATGATACACTTCTCGTTGTACAAGTAATGTCTCCAGATTTTTAGTACGAATACCACTGCAGCCAACTCCAAGTTATGTGTCATATAATTTGCCTCATGAGTCTTAAGCTATTGTGACGCATACGAAACTACCTTACCCCCTTACATCAGTACACATCCCAAGCCAATGTGTGATGTATCACTGTATAAGTAAATTCTTTTCCAAACTCTGGCTAAATCAGAACAGGGGCCTCCGTCAGAACTTTTATAAGCTTCTCAAAACTTTCTTGCTACCTATCAGTCCAGTTAAACGGCACCCCTTTACACAATAACTTAGTTAGAGGTGCAGCAATCAACGAAAACCCCTCAATAAAACGTCTATAATACCTTGCCAAACCCGAGTAACTTCGAATCTCAGATACAGTCTTAGATGGCTTCCAATCCAGAATAGCTTTAATTTTTCGAGGATCAACCCTAATCCCTTCAAAAGATACCAGATGACCCAGAATATTACCTATCGTAGCCAATATTCACACTTATTGAACTTGGACTACAGTTTTTTCTCCCTTAAAATTTGCAGAACCATTCGAAGATGTACATCATGTTCATCTTCAGTTCTCGAATACATAAGAATGTCATCTATAAAAACCACTATGAACTGATCCATATATGGCTGGAACACTCGATTCATCAGATTTATAAAAGCCACTAGTGCATTCGTCAATCCAAATGACATGACTAAGAACTCGTAATGCCCATAGCGAGTGCTAAACGTAGTCTTGTATACATCAGCCTCTTTAACTCTCAAATGATGGTATCTCGAACAAAGATCAATTTTGGAGAAAACTGAAGCCCTTGAAGCTGATCAAATAGATTGTCTATTCTTGACAAAGGGTACTTATTCTTGATGGTCAATTTGTTCAGTTGCTGGTAATCGATGCACATACGCATAGATCCATCTTTTTTTTTTTTTGACAAATAACACTGGTGCTCCCCACGGTGACATATTAGGGTGGATGAATCCACAATCTAGTCATTCTTAAATTTGAGCCTTAAGTTCCACAAGCTCATTCGGTGCCATTATATAAAGGGCGATGGACACTGGAGCTGTACCAAGGAGGAGCTCAATCCCAAACTCAACTTCACAGTTTAGAGGTAACCTAGGTAGCTCATCAGGAAAAACATTCGGAAAGTCTTTAATTGTTCTGATATACTTAACAGAAGAGCCCTTAGAATCTGAAACACTGATGTAGGCTAAATACGCCTCACAACCTTTACGAACCAATTTCTCGGCCCTTAATACAGAGATCACATTTGACAAATAATCCTGACGCTTCCCAAGTACAACTACCTCCTCATCCTCTATAGTTTTTAGTACCATACGTTTAGCAGCACAATCCAAATTTGCCTGATGTTTTACCAGCTAATTTATCCTCAGGATTAAATCAAACTCTCTAAAAGAAAGTTCCATCAAATTTGCCAAAAAGGTTACTTCTTGAACCTACAAAGGCACATCTCTAAACAGTTTATCTACCCTAACTGACTACCCCAATGGGCTTAACACAGTAACTGTACTCGTAGTGGTTTCAACCATTACACCCAAAGTCTTAGACACAGTGCATGCTATATAGGAATGCGTAGATCCAACATCAATCAGTGCGGTATAAGGTACATTATGAATAAAGAAAGTACCCATGATAACATCTAGGGTGTCCCCGTCCTTTCGGTGACTTGCAGCATACACCAAGGCTAGTCGCCTCACCTCAGTATGTCCAGCACCTCTACACGGTTCCCTCTGACCACGACCTAAACCATTCCAACCTCTGGCCTGACCACGACCTCTTGGCGGTTGCTGACCACCCTTCAGCAGTTGTACATTACCCAAACCAGTAGCGTGCATCTGCTCAGGCCTTTGTGGACAATCTCTAATATGGTGCTCCAAAGATCTGCACCTCAAACATGCCCCAATCCTTTTCTAGCACTCGCTCTGATGCCGTCTCTCACAATCAGCACAAGGCTGTGGTCCAGCAACAGCAACAGGGGCCCCAACTCTAATCAGCCCATAAACTCTGGCAATTGTCTTAGGCCTCAGAAATGAACTTGAGGGCTCCGAATCCTTCTTGTTCCTACCCCTTTTCTTTTCACGGTTTTGGCGCGGCTTCACACCCTTGGTGATCTTCGCCTTATCAACTAAAGCAGCAAAATCTCACTCCCTTTATGGAGCTATCAAAACCCATAGACTATCTCTAAAGTTGTCTTTGACATGAACACAATGCTCATATTCAGTTGCCACCATCCCACGCACATAGCAACCAAGTCGTAAAAATTTAGCCTCGTATTCAGCAACAGATTTATGCCCTTGAGTCAAATTTAGAAACTCTCTCTGCCAGGCATCCACATATCTAGCGCCCACATATTTTCCTTGGAATGCAGTCTTGAAAAACTCCCAAGTCAACCGGTCGGGCTGAGTACCCTCTTTCATTGTAAGCCACCACTTATAGGATTTGTCTCGCAGCAATGACACTACACCTTTCAGTTTCTGCTCATGGATGTAGTCGAGGTCATCCATTATCGTTTCTGTGGCCTCAATCCAATATTCAGCCACATTAAGGGCAACTCCAGCAATACCCTTCAAAATTTTAGCCTCATTAGACCAGAATCATTTCGGAATTAACCTAGGACCCACAGCACCAGTATTAGGCCCAACAACCCCTTTTAGAATTTGTAGTATAGCTTGGGACAGTGCACCATCTCCAGCCACTAGATCATGTGACCCCGTCTCAGTTACAGGTGAAGCTGGTGCCTCCCTAGCCTCAACGTTAGCATGTGGCTAGATAACAAAGATCCAGCCCTAGCACCTCGAAGGCCTCCGCCGCGGCCTCCTATACCCCTTCCATGAGTACCTCTAGCTCTGATTATCAAAATACACTTTATCTGTTTTAACAATTTTATGTAGATCAGTTTACAATTCTAGTAAATATTAGCAGATGTTTTATGAAAAATAGTAATTTAGAGTTTGTTTTTGAAGATCGTAGTCTCACTACAGTTTTTAGTTTCCTACGATTTCCAGTTTACTCTAACTAGAGTGTTTTAGTACAGTCTACTACCTACAGTAGTAACTAGATTGTTTCAGTATAGTCTACTACCTATAGTAGTCTTAGTATTTTCTACCTATTACATTTCAGTTTTAAACAAACAACGGTATTAAGAAGACTTACATAATCAGTGCCGGAGACTCGGTGTGCCACACAATTAGTAAAACCTTTCAAAACACTTCAAACCATTTGAAAGCAACTTTTAAAAATCCACAAATTAAAAACCCATTCCACAGCCGAGTTTTGCAACTTGGCTCTAATACGACTAAATGTAACACCCTAATCCCAGCTTGGACGTTATTGCCGAATCTTGGAGATGCCACATTAAAGTGTTTTTTTTTTAAATAGGTTATCGTAAAACTCTTTTTAAGTTTTAACCTTTTTCTTTACTATCTTTTACTAATTCAAAACATGACGTTCTTTTTCAAAACGTGGTTAATTATCTAAGCCATTTACTTTAAAAAACGTTATGCATTGTCAAAATCTCATTTTATAGTGGAAGTTTGTGTTTTAAAATATGTTACGTAATCGTGATGTTTTGAAAAGCCTTTATCTTTTGAAAATCCACGTCCTACTACTATCAGACATGCATCAAAATAAACAAAATCCCAAATCAGAAGTTAAAAGTTTAAAATGGCTTATTACAAAAAAATTATCCAAATTAAATTTCTTGTAAATAAAAAGGAAAATATAGAAACATGTGTAGTTGTTGGGCCACCATCGAGTCCCTCACAGCACCGATCCGTCTTAGACTCGGGATTACCTACGTAGATAAGTAGAAGGGTGAGTTTATGAAACTCAGTGTGTAAACCCTTCATAACAAACAAGCAGTAATACAATAGGCAAATACAGTCTGGGCCTAGGGTCGGTTCAGTAACAGTCCAGTACTAGATAGGGCCTTAGCCCATTGCAGTATCAGTATGAGTGTGGGCTTTATCCCATTTCAGTAACAGAAATAGAAATGCAATCAGAAATCCTACCCATCCATCCTCTACACTCCACTCTGTCCAGCCCTACACTCCATATGGGGATAAAATCAACCCACCCATCCCTACACTCTAAACTATAACACCGGTTGCGACACTAAACAGTGTTTGCAACAGAGCTACCAGTACAATACACTTTCTCCAAATATAATAAACCCATCCCCATGCAATATGTCATGTCATAATATCATACATGTATGCAAAAAGTGTCATGCTCGATTATAGTCTTACATATCATAGGGCATATCAATTATTTTACCTCATAGGGCTATGATAGTCATTTCATCCAATTGGGGTCTAGGTATACGTACCGACCCAACAGCAAGTCTACAGTCGTTTCGGGCGACCTGTGCAACCTTAGTAGTCAAATAGTAAAAATAGGCCCAAAGCCCACATGCGGCCCATGTGGCCCACAAAGCCCTGAAATGGCCTTGGCCACGTGAGTTACATAGCCTGGCCTAATGTTCCACACATTCGTGTGGTTTACCCGTATGGGGCCCACAAGCTCGTCGGGCCCACACGGCCCAGCTCGACCCAACGTGGCCCAAAACAACCCTAGCCTGTGGAACCGCTCATGGTGGCCTTTACGATCAAACGTTCACATCTATACATTCAAATTACCATGCTGGCAGACACACGCCACGTGGCATCAAAGATCACATCTTTCAGCTTTTGTCGATCTAAAGTTTGGGCTGTATGATTACACACTTGTTTATGAGAACGCATAGAAGCCCACAAACACCAAACCTATATTCAACCACAAGGTACGGTTAATCGCTTACTAATCGAATCAACAAAAACCTAACCACACTGATCCAAAAAATTACCTATCTTTCGTTTAGATGGGTCGATTGAGGCTTGTCCACTTAATCCGTTGCAAGAGACTAACCACTAGACCTTAAAGGTTCCCTGCATTCCAAGCGAACCTTATTAACTAATATTCAAATGAATAGTTTGAGTTAGACGAAAAACACTTACCAAAATGCCAAGTCAAGTTTAGAAGAAAGGAACAATCGGTCTATACCCACTCAATAGCCGAAAGTACACAACATGATAGAGGCAGAATGGAGCAATTGCACCCCTAATAGAAAACGACATCATAGGAAGATGTTAGGTGCACGACTAATATGGCAAAGAGGGAGAAAGAAAGAAAAGTCATGCACCCATACCGAAACTCAAACTTGCCAAAATGCCAAACCGATGAATAGGAACGACTACAGAAATGACAGATTCAATAAAAGGAAAGATGGCACAGTGATGGTGAAAGAAATAGTAGAGACAAAGAGAAGAAAAAATATTTAGCAAAGTGCCAAGGTGCAAAGAGAGGGAAAATGTTGAAACTCGAAAGAGTTGAGAAAGTGGGAGGACAAGAAAGTATTCGGCTAGACAAGAGGAACAAGGGAAAAAAATGATTACTAAAAGAATAGAGGGAGAAGAGCAAAACTGCAATGGACAATATGAAAAATAAACCCAAAAGATCCCCTAGAAACAATCGGCTACCAAGAAGTGCAGAAAAGAACCTAAAATGCTCACAGTAGCCAAAATAGAGAGTAATCTCATCAAGGCCGAGTTCTGAGTGATCAGAATACCAATTCAGCACCAACTCCTCTACACTTCAAAATCCCAAAATATCCTCCTACAACCTCTCCAAACATAATCTCTACAACCCCCAATTTCAACTCCACTCAACTCAACAGAGTTTTGGTCAACCCCTACTACTCACACGAAAAAGAAGCATAATAAATACTCCTTTTGACACACCAAGACTCGAACCTCAGACCCCATGGAACACTCCACACGCCCCTAACCCCTAGACCAGTACGCCTTTTTGTCATGTTTTACCTACAATTATTTAAAAAGCGTACAGACTAGAGTCAGGGGTTGCTCAAGTAAAAACAAAAAATTTAGTACAATCCAAGGCTTGAACTCTTGACTTCTCAGACACTTCCTAAGATACTAACCACTGAAACAGGCATACAATTATGGCAACAACACACAAAATTAAAAACTCAGATTTTTATGGAGTTACACTTTAGGGGAAAATGTGTAAATTTGATAAAATGTGAATTGAGGACTAAATTGAATGGAATGAATATTGAATGAGTTAATGTTATATTATTTAGATCAAGAAAAGTAAAGACTAGAAGTAGATCGAGGAAAAGGAAATGTTGATGATTAGCCGATAGTTATTATCCGAGTGACATGATGTAAGTTCGTATAATTAGAATTAAATTTTTAGTTATATGGACTTGATTGAAATATATGTATTTGTATTGAGAAAATAAGATCCTAATCTGATGAATGCCTTATTGATGAGATTTATTGAATACTAAGTCCCGTTTGAACTGTAGGAATTCGTAGGATACGAGTGACATGTCACTAGGGTTACTGTTTGGTTGAGGTCCTGCATTTGTTGTGGACTCACCGTAGCTTGTATGAGCTTACCGATATCTCAACTCGTAAGAGCTTACTATTTTTATCTATATAAAGCTTACTATCCATCAGCTCAGGAGGAGCCTATCGATTATAGCTCAAAAGAGCAAATATGTTAATGAATTAACAGATTATCGATTAGTACACTTAGTGTGTACCACCCGTGTATATATCGACATTCTAATTGGTTCAACGGGCACAATACTGTTATAGATTATATGATTAATTACGGATTGGCATAAGAGTTATATGAAATGTATGAAATTGATCTTATATATTGAATTATGGTATTGATGGAAAGGTACAAGTACATAAGCTTGAATGCTAATTGAATTCCTTATTATAGGATTGATGTTGTGCACATATTATGGAACTAACCTATTGATGTATTCATATGATAGGCATTTGAACCATTTGATTTGGTTCATACTATGTTTAAATGCTTAAATTATGAATTGATGGTAAGTTTAATTCTATATTATACGGGCTTACTAACCTATATAACTTACTCTATTTTCTTTCCTATGTTTTATAGAGATTCAAAAGCTCGCTCGATACGAAATACGTTAAAGACTCGCATCACACTATCCAGTGGACCATTTGGTACTTTGAAATTTTAAGAAATGTGTAAATATGGCATTTATAAGCTAGTTGAGAAGATGATGTGAATGGCCATTTTAACTTGTGAAACTTATATGTTTTGATATGTTTAAGCCATATGATTTGGCTTAACTCGACATAAGTTTTGGTTGTGTATAAGTTTTTATCATATGGTATATTTTGGCAAGTTTGATGATGGAAAGTATTTGTGAAAATGGTTATATTGATATATGGTTGAAATATGAAATAGTTGTGTTGTGTTTATAGAACAATTAAGGCATATTTAGGAATAACTATTTTGATGAATTGTTAAATTACTTTTGGTATGAATTTGAATGGTTAGCTATTTGGTTATATGTCATGTAAAATATGGTATGATTGATGAGTGTTTTTGGCTGATATGGATACCTAATTATATATTGGTTATATTTGTTTTGGATTGGTTTAGGTAATGGAAAATTGGGTGAGAAATATGGCTTTTAAACTAGCATATTTTCGTCCACACAGGCAAAGACAAAGCCGTGTGACTCAACCTTGTGTGACACACAATCATGGTACACGGCTGTGTGTCCCCTGGCGTTGCATTTAGAAGCAAGTTAGTATGCTCCACACGGCCTCACACAGGGGTGTGTGATTGGACACGTGGCATAAGCCAGTATACCCTACAGGACTGACACGGCCTAGCACACAGGCGTGTGTGGCAATTTCGAATAGGCACACGGGCTAGACACATGAGCGTGTGGTCGGTCGTGTGACCTAAGCCAAAGAGTTACATGGGTAGGACGCAGGCTAGGACACAGCCATGTGATCCCATTTCGAATGTCCATATGGCCTGGGACACGGGCGTGTCTCTTGACCGTGTGAGACACACAGCCTGTTCACACGGGTGTGTGTCCCTTGTTTTGAGAATTTTTCTATATTATCTCTAATTGTTCATATGTTATTGGTTTTGTCTCAAATACATGTTTAAAGCCTCACAGGCTCGTTTTAAGGACGATGTGAGTATACATGAATGATATTTGTTGGAATTTGATAAATATATGAGAAATGAATGTTTTAGATTGTGTTATAAGTTTGGTAATGCCTTGTAACCCATTTCCGCGATGGATACGGGTTAGGGGTGTTACATACCTACACCATTGCAACTATATTACAACCTAACCTATATACTTGCGAATATCGCTTTTCCCATCTTTTGTACAGGATTTTTACTCTGGACGTTGGTATGTTCGAAGGCGATTAAGTTGTTGTTGCCATTGCCAAGGAGGCAACGTCACTATATTAGTTTTAATTTTTGCATACTAATAGTGTAATAGCCTGGTTTAGACCGTAGTCAAAATAGTGGTTTTGGAACCACATATCCGAGTTAGAAAAATATTTTAATATTATTTTCTATGTTTGTGAATTCATTTGTCTGTTTGAGTGTTAAATTATGATAAAGGACTAAATCGTAGAAAATGAAAAATTGTCCTTCTAATTGATTAAAGTGCCGAATTGACTTTGGCTTTCTTATATGAGGCCCTTATTATGTTATTGGACCATTAAATGTTCTAAATGACATGCATGGACATTACTTAGTAGATTTTGAATGATTTTAAAATGGGTAAAATTGGTTTTTAATTATTATGTTAATATTAGTCTTATCATAATAAAATGATGGTCATTTTCCATTCATCCACCACCGAAATTTAAAAAAAGAAAGGGTTTTAAATGTGACAGCCCTAATTCCGACCTTAGTCTGGAAGTGGTTTCGTGACCGCTAAACTGAGTCCTTAAAATAGTTAATATTAATTTTCAATGCTTAAATTATGTGTTAAATGCATGTGTGGAAGTTGTGGATTTGAATTTGATAAATTCAATAGGAATTTATTAATAGGGGTTTAGTTGAAAAACTTAGAAACTTTGTTAGGCAAATTAGAAAGGGCCAAATTAAGTAAGGTTTATAATAAGTGGATTTGCATGTCAATTCTTCCTATTTTTGTAAGTGGCCGGCCATGCAAAAGAAATTATTAGTGGTTTAAGTATTTTATTGATTAAATTAAATTAGTGGGAAATTTGGCTTCTTAAAATAATAAAGAATTTAGAATTAAAGAAAAGAAAAAGAAAATTTGGTGTTTTTCTTCCTTGTTTTGCTGTGAAACCTAGAAAGAAAAGAGAAAAGAGAAAGAACTAACATTCTATCTCGTAGCATCAAATTGAAGGTATGGAATTCATGTTTTCATGTGTTTCTTCAAATTTTTGGTGAAATTGAGTTAGTTACTAAGTCCCTTACCTAGCCCATGTTTAAATTTTGAATTCGGTTGATGTTGGTGCATTCGTTCGAGTGGATAACTTGAGTGAAAAGATGATATTGAGCTGCACATTATTAGAATTACTAAAGATTTAGTGCATGTGTGTATTTGCCGTATATATATATATATATAGATTTAGGGAGATGGAAATAAGTATTAGATTTTGATATGTTTTATGTGTTAATTTGGATTATTGATAATGGAATTTGGTTAAGGATTGATAAGTTGTTGTTTTGAGGTTGAATTTACTAATTGATATATATATATATGTGGGTGGCTTTAATGTTTTAGTATTCGGCTAAGTTAAGAATTTATATTGGTCTTGGGATTTTGTTAATTTGAATTTCTAATATTTGATTTATTAATGGCCGAATGAGGGAAATTTTGAGAAAGGATTTAGTTGATATTTTGTTTAGGGAGTACAAATGAAAAGTACCGTATATGTGTCAATTAATTTATAAGTCTATATTGTGTATAGAGTGATGATTATGTGTGGCTTAAAAACAAATTTAAACCTTGATATATGTGGTTAAATGGGCATTGACATTCGGCTAAGTAGCATTCGGCCATAGAGTGAGTCATTTGTGAATGTGAGTTTCAAAGAAAATAAATTAAGTGATAAAGTAAAGGATGGTGTTGAGAGGAAAATGTTTAGATATTTTTGTGGCATTCGGCCTTGAGTAAATTAAATATAAAGATTTAGTTCTAAATTCTAAATATATGTATGTACAATTGCTTAAGGTGAACGTGAAGAATAAGCATGAGGTTTGGGTCATGGCATATCTATGTAGACTTATAATGCAAATTGAATTTTATATGGAATGACCGAATGTGAAATAATTAAGTTTGATTTTGTGAATTTAATTTTGGCATGAATTCAACCTTATGGAACTAGTATGCGAATAATGTGTGTGCTTATAATGATTATATGTGCTAAAAATGAAAAGGGTATCAAGGCTACATAAGCAATATGTACTCATCTATGTGCTGCTAAGAAATGACTTAAGGGGAAACTCTAGGATTCGAATTGATGCAGTGGCCGAATTGGTCATAGAATTATACATGAATGATTGTGGCTGCACATGAGTATGTTTGATTAGTTAATAATAGCATTCGGCATTTTGGAATACCAAGTTTAAATTGAGAGAGGAATATACAAGCATATCCATGCTTTTAATTGAATATGTCTGAGTGGCTTAAAAAAAGATAATTTCATTCTTTGTTGATCTAATAACGGATACGAAATTTATATGCTCGAATTTGTGTATTTAAGCTCAAGATCTAAGAGAACCACACTCGGACAAAGGAAAGGCAAAGGTGGTGGAATAGTCGGTTCGTAAATAATTATCGACCATCGAGGTAAGTTTAAGTATTTAACCCTATCATGTGAGTTATTTTAACATGGCATATGCAGTTAGTTACTTATAAAGATGATTAGTTGTACTCAATCGACCTAAGACATGTGAAATGAGGAAAAAGAAGAGTAATATAGCCGAAAGCTCTTTTTCGTATGAAGCCTTTAGTAAACAAATTGGGTTGTGCTTTACTTATATGCTTTTAGACCGAATGTACCTATTAAAAGGGCCATGATATGTGTAATGTGCGAAGTGAACGAATGAATGATGTTTTGAAATTTATTTGGTGATAATTTCATGTACTGAATTTGATTTATGTGTATCTGTGTTTCAAAGCCGGGTTAAATCCTGAAGAGCCTTAGGGCTAGAGTTCAGAGCCGGGTTAAATCCCGAAGAGCCTTAGGGCTAGAGGTCAGAGCCGGGTTAAATCCCGAAGAGCATTAGGGCTAGAGTTCAAAGCCGGGGCAAATCCCGAAGAGCCGTATGGCTAACGGTAAGAATTCGGTTTTATCAACCTCTGTTAATGAGACATCTACTATAAAATGACCAGGTACGTTAGTTACATAAAAGTGAACAATTTCCTATTGAATTATCTTACAAAGGAGTGATGGTTAGTGCTAAAAATGGTCTTAAAGAGATTGTGACAATCTGTGGCTTCTTTGCCCTATGTGTGAACTTATAAATTATGTGAGCATGTATTCTTGTGGACTATTAGCATACTCGAACAAAAAGGGGGAACAAATTTAGTATAGGCACATTCGGCTAAGGTGAAATCTTTTTAAATGAGCAAATTGATAATGTCTTACTTTAATAGATTGAGTTGTTTTTATTACTTGAACTTACTAAGCATAGAAATGCTTACTCTGTTGCTCTGAATCTTTTGTTTTATAGATTTTTGTTTGTCAGCTACGGTCTCGGGAATCTCAAACTCGAAGTCATCTCTACTATCAAAGCCTCGTTCGGTACTTAATTAGCTAAACTCTCGTGAATGGCATGTATAGGCTTAACTCTTCTTTTGAAACAAGTTATATTTTGGTTATGTAAATATTAAAGCCATGCGAAGGTGGCTGGTTCTTTTGATTAGTAAAGTCCCAAAATTGAATCAATGGTTGTGATATGATCTAGTTAGATGACATATTCAGTTAAGGTATATATATATATATGTGCAGATTCGGTGGTTGTTATATTTATAGAATTACCAATGATGACAAATGGTTCTTTTATTATGTGCTTAATGTATGTCTTTGTAAGTCACTATTGTGCATGAACTAAGAAAAAAAAAAGAAAGCTCGATTGGATAATGTGGATGTCATTACTTAAATGCACAGGTTATATTGAATTAAAGTCAAGAAATGTATAATTTATTTGTTTACATTGGTCACCTGAAAATGATTCCTATGTTAATCCCTGTTTGCCCTAAGGTTGTATTAGATGGTTAATGCCCAATGACCTATTCCGGCGACGGATGAGGGTTATAGGGTGTTACATTTTATTAGTATCAGAGCTACGGTTTAGTCGATTCTCGGACTACCGTAGTAAGTATGAGTCTAGCTATACATGCCATTTAGTGTCATTTTGATAGTGAGATGACCTCTGATATCTGAAATGTGATTTTTGATATAGAATGGATCCCGAACCTGATCGAACCGTAACGGACGATGTTGAGAGTGTAGCTCCTGCTCCCGCGCAAAGGACAGCGCCACCCGACTCTCAGCCAAATATTGGTCATCGAGATGATGATATTAGACCAACTTTTTATGCAATGATGAATAACTGGTTCGCTCAATTCGCTAGATCAAATCCGGCTGTTCCGCAACCTCCGCCCCCGAATACTCCGTTTTCGACTTTTACGACTCCTCCTGTGACCGATCCAGTGAGATCGAGTAGGCCCCCTGTTAACAAAATTAGAAAATATGGGGCCGAAGAGTTCCGGGCTACCCCCAATGACGATGCCGAGCGGGCCGAGTTTTGGCTCGACAATACCATCCGAGTGTTCGATGATGTGACAGCCTTAAAACGACCCTAGTCGGAATGTGGTTTCGGGACCACAAAATCGAGGCATAAAATATATTTAATATTCATTTTGATGCCTATAATATGTGTTAATTCATGTGTGACATGTTTGGTGTGTTGATTTAGAGATATAAATTTGAATTTCACTAGAAAGGACCTAGTAGTGAACTTTGAGAATGTGCTAGGCAAAGTTGTGATGACTAATAATTACATGCATGCAAAGTAAGGGATTTGCATGTCAAATTGCCCACTTTTATGATAGTGGATGGTAATGATGAGATTTTGGCATTTTATGAATTGTTGTTTAGTTATATTAATAATAAAAGAAATTATTAATTAGTTGTCATAAAATAAAAGAGGAATTAATTAATAGAAGTGGTGATAAAAACAAAGTTGTTCATTTGTTCTTCCTCCATTGTCGAAACTAAGACAAAGAAGGGAGAGGATTCAAGCTAGGCAATTGGTCATTTTAGGCTTGATTAAGGTATGTTTCCATGTGAGTTTGTTGTAATTTTTGTTAAATTAAGTTCCCCTTAAAGCTATGGATTGAAACCACATATGAATTTTTGATTTACTTTGTGAAATGTAGATTCGGTCATGGCCTTAAATGGTCAAGTTGGTTGAGTTTTGTTGTTCATGAGTTTCAAGTAATTCTACCTTAATTTCCCCAAAATGCATTCCTTGTCTTGGTGGTGGTTTCATACTCGGTTTTGAAGGAGAGGTCACAAATTGAAATTTTTGATGGAAAAATGATAAATAGAGTAGGAGCTAGTTAAATTTGCTATAAGTGGCAAAAAGGGGGTGAAACTTCATTCGGCTATCATGGAGTAAGGGGATGTTGTGATTAAGTTTGGAGATTATTTTTGTAAATGTTAATATATGTTAGAATGATTTCCGATTGAGGACTTGAATTAAGAAATGAATGAATTGTTGCTTATTGAAACACATGAAGCTTTCGGTCAAGGTAGTATGAAATGAAATTTTGAAGTTTGGTGTTTGAAATTTGATGAATGATTTTGTTTATTTTGGGATTTTTGACCATCTATGTTAGATTGGTTCTATTGTTAGCCAAATTTCATGTGTCATTGTGATGGCCGAATGAACCTTGGAAATTGATTAATGAATTATGGTCATAGGTGACTAAAACGAGGAAGATGAATTCGGCAATTAGAGTGAAGTATAAAACTTGTGTTAATTGGGGAATTCTAATTAAATTGTTAGTATGAGTTTGTATACTTGCCGAATTTGAATCAAAGTATTAGATGGAAGGCTATAAAATGTTAGTTAAAGTTTAGGAGATGGTTTTGAATAAAAGTCCATGCTGGACATATGGCCGAATGGCCTTAGTGTGTATGCATTAGAAAAGGGTGTTAGACTAATTGATCAATTTGTGCTTATGGGAGCTTCTTGGTTAAAGAAATGACCTATTCGGCCATGTGCATAAAATCTTTGATGTTTGTCTTCATAATTGGTGTCTTAAGAGTGGTGTATTGATTGTAATGAATATGAAATATGTATATGGTGTTAAGAGCAATGACTACCCTAAATGGTGCCTTAGGAAATGCTATGTTTTAAGTATGTGCATAAGAACATTAAAGAGTGGATTTTGTATAAAAAAAATCTGCTTGGTACAACAGCAGTAACGTGTTTTAGAAAAATCACCATAAATTGTGCGAGTCGAATTAAAGGTTGAATAAACTGTGTAATTGAAGCTTAATGAGTCTAGTTTCTTGTAAAAGAAACCTTGCAAGCAAAGGAATTCCCGATAAAAAGATTTTTAGAGTAGAGTGAGACAGTGTCAGATTGACTTCGAAGTCCCCTGCTCTGTTTTTGGAAAATCACTATAAATTGTATAAAAAATTGTTATGAGACAAAATTTATATGATTAGACTCCTTAATGAGTCTAGTTTCGAATGAAACAGGCTAGGACACATTTGGGACTCTGTACAAGGAGAAATTCGGTTCGTAGAATAGAGTGGTCAGTTTAATCAAACAGTGAAATAGGGAAACTTTAAGAAAATTCTGGTATTAATTGACCAAACCAAAAATTTTGAAAATTTTATGGATTAAAGATAAATGAGTCTATTTTCATGCAAAATTGACAGCACTACATTTGGAGTTTTGTAGCTCCAGTTATGAGTAAATTATTGAATGCTGCTCAGAAAATCAGCTTGTTGTGACTTATGATATGTATGTGAAATGCTCCAATGTGCATGTGAGTTTGCAATGAGAAGAATATGCATGTATGATTTGACTATGACTGAAAATGACTCATTGAGGTGCTTGAATAAGAATTAATAGAATTAAATGTTTTATTTAGCTCAAGAGCATAGAGGGACGAGTTCGGATAAAGGGAAGGCTAAAGTGGTCGAATAGCGAACTCGTAATTCCTCGTGAAAATTCAAGGTAAGTTTTGAGTAATCGAAATTGGTATTTAAGTTAAAATGCCATGACATACATGCTGATATTGGAACGATGTTCTATTGAGAAAGACACCTTATTTATGTTTGCTATATAGCCGAATGGCTCATAGAGAAAAGGAATCGAAAGTCTAGTAAAGAAGAGTATACGTGTGTAAGTTTTGAATTATATGTACATTTATGATATAAAGTCGATAAGCATGTTATATGTTGTATGCACATGAATTGATTGAATTGCAAGTGAATCCTTGCTATGTGAAACTTGGCTACATGCGAATATATATAAATGTATGAGAAATTGTGATGCGAATCCGGGATTTAAGACCCGAAGGCTATATGCAGAGATGATGTCTGGGTTAAGACCCGAAGGCTATATGCAGAGATGATGTCCGGGTTAAGACCCGAAGGCTATATGCGGAGATTATATCCGGGAAAAGACCCGATGACTATGTATAGAGTTACCCGAGCTAAAGATCTCGATGATGATGAGAATAAAGCCTAAGACTAATGGTCTTCAAGGTAACGATCGCTAATGAATTGCGCTGAAAATGTTAAGTTATACAGGTATGTACCCTTGGCTTATATGCAAGCTGGATTTTGGACCGAATACTAAGGTCATTATGTGATTTCATATGTGTTCATGAAATGAGATTATTAACATGATCAAAGTATAATTGGCCTATGTGAAATGTTATGTGAATTTTTGTGACATGTATATGTTTACGTGAACTTACTATGAGGGAAAGCTATCCATTTTCGTATGTGATGTGAATGTATATGTTTGGAAAGAGGGAAACTAAGATACGAACAACTATGTTAGAATTTATTGCTTTATCTGTGACCTTGCTTAAAACTTACTAAGCATTGTAATGCTTACTCCGTTTCCCTTGTTTCCTCTGTTTTATAGATCACATTTTGGAAGCTACGGACTCGGGGATTGAAGCCTTAATCACCTACACTATCGCTGTTATTTTGGTACTTTGATGGTTATTTTGGGTCAATGGCATGTATAGGCTAGTCCCCTTTTGTTGATTCAAACTACATTTTGAGTTGTAACTATTCTAGCCATGCAAAAATGGCTTGCTTAGTCTTTGTGTTGAATATATGAGTGGATGATACTTGTATGGTTTAATGTTGTGGCATGATATTTAGTTAGTACCTAATATGCAATGACTTTTCTAAAATGATGTTTGGTTTTTGAATTTGTTCGATTTAGCCAATTTGTAGGTAGTCACAAGGTAGAGATTTGCTAGTATGCTTATAAAACGATTTTAATGAGTTATGATGTTCTGACCGAACTTACCTAAGTTTTATATTCAACTATTGAGCTCACTGAATTCACGTTTAGCTTTGTATCTATGAACCTCGAAAGTTTGTATTTTGATTTTGTAATACCTTAAACCCTAATCCGGCGATGGACAGGGGCGTAGGGTGTTACAGATGAACTGTCCTACACACCCGAGGAGTGTCTTAAATGTGCAGTGTCTCTGTTACGTGACGCTGCCTACTACTGGTGGAATACTCTGGTTTCTGTTGTTCCGAAGGAACGGGTCAGCTGGGAGTTCGTCCAAACAGAGTTCCGTAAGAAATATATCAGCTAGAGATTCATCGATCAAAAACGGAAGGAATTTCTAGAACTCAAACAAGGTCAGATGTTAGTAACTGAGTACGAGAGAGAATTCGTGCGACTTAGTCGTTATGCTCGAGAATGTGTATCCTCCGAGGCTATTATGTGTAAGCGTTTTGAGGACGGATTAAACGAAGATATCTGGCTGCTAGTGGGAATTCTGGAAATTAAGGAGTTTGTCGTGTTAGTCGAGTGAGCTTGTAAAGCTGAAGAGCTCAGTAATGAAAAAAGAAAAGCCGAAGATGGAAATAGAGAATTCCGTAAGAGATCTGCGGGAAAATCTGTTTAGCAATCGTCCAAAAAGACTAGAGATGATTCAGGCTGATCTAAATATACATCGGGTTTTTCTAGACGAGAACACCATCGACCTCCCGTGAGTTCACGAGCTACTTCCATTTCCAGTGTGGGTAATGAACGTCGGGATAGATTGGATTGCAATTATTGTGGTAAATGGCACCCGGGGAGTTGTAGGCATCGTGACCGCTCTTGTTTCAGATGTGGATCTGCCGACCATTTTATTAAAGATTGTCTGAGAAATGATGAACGCACACCCGATCCGACTCAGAGACCTAGTGGCACAGCTTCGCGGGGTAGACCACCGCGACGGGGTGGGAATATTAGCGGCAGTCAGAGAGGGACTAGAGATACTACAGTTAGATTCGAGGCTCGAGCACTGGCCAGAGCATATGCTATTCGTGCCCGTGAGGAAGCTTCTTCTCCGGATGTTATTACTGGTACTTTCACCCTCTTTAATACTGATGTTATTGCCCTGATTGATCCTGGTTCGACCCATTCATATGTGTGTGAAACTTTAGCCTCCAGTAAGACTCTTCCTGTTGAGTCTACTGAATTCGTAATTCGAGTGTCGAACCCTTTGGGTCGTTATGTTCTGGTTGATAAAGTATGCAAGAAATGTCCGTTAATGGTTCTAGATTTTTGTTTTCCGGCTGACTTGATGCTTCTACCATTCGACGAATTTGACGTTATCCTTGGAATGGACTGGTTGACCGTTCATGACGCGATAGTGAATTGCAAGCAAAAAACTATCGATTTATGATGTTCGAGTAATGAAATAATCCGAATTGAGTCCATTGATCTAAGTGGGCCACCTGTAGTAATTACAACCATGTCAGCTCAGAAATACGTGAGAAAGGGGTATGAAGCGTATTTGGCTTATGTGCTAGATAACAAAGTTTCCGACCGAGAACTTGAGACGGTGCCCCTAGTCTGCAAGTTTTCAGATGTATTTCCCGAAGAATTACCGGGATTGCCGCCTGTAAGAGAGGTCGAGTTTAGTATAGAGTTGATTCCAGGTACGACACCAATCTCGATTGCCCCGTATCGTATGGCACCTACCGAATTAAAAGAATTAAAATCTCAGCTGCAAGAGTTGATGGATAGAGGCTTTGCGCGACCTAGTTTTTCGCCTTGGGGTGCACCGGTTTTGTTCGTGAAAAAGAAGGATGGGACTATGAGAATGTGCATCGACTATCGACAGCTGAATAAAGCCACGGTAAAGAATAAGTATCCGTTGCCCCGAATTGACGACTTGTTCGATCAGTTGAGAGGAGCCTCAGTCTTTTCGAAGATTGATTTGCGATTCGGTTATTATCAGTTGAGAGTTAGAGATTCTGACGTACCGAAGACGGCATTCAGAACGAGATACGGTCATTATGAGTTCTTAGTGATGCCGTTTGGACTCACCAACGCCCTTGCGGTATTCATGGATTTGATGAATCGGGTATTTAGGCCGTTTTTGGATCGTTTTGTGGTAGTGTTCATCGATGATATTTTGATTTACTCTCGCAATGAAGCCGAGCATGCCGAGCATTTGAGACTAGTACTTCAGACCTTACGTGAAAATCAATTGTATGCGAAATTCAGCAAGTGCGAATTTTGGTTGGCGAGGTCGGGTTCTTGGGGCATATAGTATC
This sequence comes from Gossypium stocksii, assembly GCA_020496765.1. Taxonomy (NCBI): domain Eukaryota; kingdom Viridiplantae; phylum Streptophyta; class Magnoliopsida; order Malvales; family Malvaceae; genus Gossypium; species Gossypium stocksii. Next base: position 45,179,040 of record CM035631.1, read on the forward strand.
TGCTTTGGGTATTCGAGTTGATCCGAACAAAATTTTAGCTATTCTCGACTGGAAACCCCCTAAAAATATTACTGAAGTTCGAAGCTTTTTAGGACTCGCTGGTTATTACCGACGATTCGTCAAGGGTTTTTCGATGATTTTGACTCCATTGACGAGACTGCTGCAAAAAGATATCAAGTTCGAGTGGTCGGATAAGTGTCAGAAAAGCTTCGACCAACTGAAAACCCTTTTGACGGAAGCTCCAGTGTTAGTTCAGCCAGAAAACGGTAAAGAGTTTGTAGTTTATAGTGATGCATCTCTGAACGGTTTAGGCTGCATTTTGATGCAAGAAGGCCGGGTTATTGCTTATGCTTCGAGACAGTTGAAGCCTCACGAGCGAAATTATCTGACTCATGATCTTGAATTAGCCGCTATTATTTTCACTTTAAAGATTTGGCGACACTATCTGTTCGGTGAAAAATGTCACATCTTCTCCGATCACAAAAGTCTCAAGTATCTGATGTCTTAAAAAGATTTGAGTTTGAGACAAAGGCGGTGGCTAGAATTGCTAAAGGACTATGAGCTTGTTATTGATTATCACCCGGGAAAAGCTAATGTAGTTGGAGGCGCCCTTAGCCGAAAATCCTTATTTTCCTTGCGAGCTATGAACGTGAAGCTGTCGATGACAGAAGATGATGTGTTGATTGCCGAATTGGTAGCAAGACCTGTGCTACTTCAACAGATTTGTGAGGCTCAGAAAGCCGACGACGACTTAGTGGCCAAACGAGTTCAGTGTGAGTCAAATGTGGATTCAGCATTTCGGGTTGACGAAAATGATTGTTTGAGATTTAAAGACCGATTGTGTGTTCCGAAAAAGTCTGAGCTAGTTTCGATGATTTTGAATGAAGCCCATAGTAGCCGAATGTCGGTCCATCTGGGCAGTACGAAAATGTATAATGATTTGAAGCGACGATATTGGTGGCATGCCATGAAACGAGACATCTCTGATTTTGTATCTAAATGCTTAGTATGTCAGCAAGTAAAAGCGGAACATCAGGTGCCGTTGGGATTACTTCAGCCGATTCTAATACCCGAGTGGAAGTGGGATCGTGTCACAATGGACTTTGTGTCGGGTTTACCGTTGACGCCGAGCAAAAAGGACTCCATTTGGGTTGTTGTTGATCGATTAACGAAATCAGCCCATTTTATCCCGGTTCGCACTGACTTTTCGCTTAATAAGTTAGCGGAATTATACGTTTCTCAGATTGTGCGATTACATGGGGTGCCGACTTCTATTGTTTCTGATCGAGACCCTCGATTTACTTCTAGATTTTGGAGGAAGCTGCAAGAAGCTTTGGGTACTAAACTTCATTTCAGCACAGCTTTCCATCCGCAAACGGACGGTCAATCTGAACAGGTTATTTAGATACTCGAGGATATGTTGAGATGTTGCATTCTTGAGTTAAGCGGTTCATGGGAAAGATATTTACCCTTGGTTGAGTTCGCGTATAATAATAGCTTTCAGACAAGTATTCAGATGGCACCTTACGAAGCTCTTTACGGTCGTAAATGCCGTACTCCTCTGTTCTGGACCGGGCTTAGTGAGAATAAGATTTTCGGAGTTGATTTAGTTAGAGAAGCGGAGCAGAAAGTGAGGATAATTCGTGACAGTTTGAAAATAGCATCCGATCGTCAGAAATCGTACGCGGACTTAAAGCGTAAAGACATCGAATACCAAGTTGGTGATAAGGTGTTTCTGAAAGTTTCGCCGTGGAAAAAGATATTCCGCTTTGGTCGAAAAGGCAAGTTGAGTCCAAGATTCATTGGACCGTATGAAGTTTCAGAACGTATTGGGCCGGTTGCTTATCGACTATCTCTACCCCCTGAACTTGAAAAGATCCACGACGTCTTCCACGTATCGATGCTCCATCGCTATAGATCCGACCCTTCGCATGTGATTAGTCCGTCAGAAATTGAAATTCAGTCTGATTTGAGCTATGAAGAAGAACCGATTCGTATTTTAGCCCGCGAAATAAAAGAATTGCGAAACAAGAAGGTCCCATTGGTAAAAGTACTATGGCTCAAGCATGGGATCAAAGAAGGGACTTGGGAACCTGAGAACCTTATGAAGGAAAGATACCCATATCTGTTTACCGGTAAGATTTTCGAGGACGAAAATTTCTCAAGGGGGAGAGTTGTGACAGCCCTAATTTCGACCTTAGTCGGGAAGTGGTTTCGTGACCGCTAAACCGAGTCCTTAAAATAGTTAATATTAATTTTCAATGCTTAAATTATGTGTTAAATGCATGTGTGGAAGTTGTGGATTTGAATTTGATAAATTCAATAGGAATTTATTAATAGGGGTTTGGTTGAAAAACTTAGAAACTTTGTTAGGCAAATTAGAAAGGGCCAAATTAAGTAAGGTTTATAATAAGTGGATTTGCATGTCAATTCTTCCTATTTTTGTAAGTGGCCGGCTATGCAAAAGAAATTATTGGTGGTTTAAGTATTTTATTGATTAAATTAAGTTAGTGGGAAATTTGGCTTCTTAAAATAATAAAGAATTTAGAATTAAAGAAAAGAAAAAGAAAATTTGGTGTTTTTCTTCCTTGTTTTGCCGTGAAACCTAGAAAGAAAAGAGAAAAGAGAAAGAACTAACATTCTATCTTGTAGCATCAAATTGAAGGTATGGAATTCATGTTTTCATGTGTTTCTTCAAATTTTTGGTGAAATTCAGTTAGTTACTAAGTCCCTTACCTAGCCCATGTTTAAATTTTGAATTCGGTTGATGTTGATGCATTCGGTCGAGTGGATAACTTGAGTGAAAAGATGATATTGAGCTGCACATTATTAGAATTGCTAAAGATTTAGTGCATGTGTGTATTTGCCATATATATATATAGATTTAGGGAGATGGAAATAAGTATTAGATTTTGATATGTTTTATGTGTTAATTTGGATTATTGATAATGGAATTTGGTTAAGGATTGATAAGTTGTTGTTTTGAGGTTGAATTTACTAATTGATATATATATATGTGGGTGGCTTTAATGTTTTAGTATTCGGCTAAATTAAGAATTTATATTGGTCTTGGGATTTTGTTAATTTGAATTTCTAATATTTGATTTATTAATGGCCGAATGAGGGAAATTTTGAGAAAGGATTTAGTTGATATTTTGTTTAGGGAGTACAAATGAAAAGTACCGTATATGTGTCAATTAATTTATAAGTCTATATTGTGTATAGAGTGATGATTATGTGTGGCTTAAAAACAAATTTAAACCTTGATATATGTGGTTAAATGGGCATTGACATTCGGCTAAGTAGCATTCGGCCATAGAGTGAGTCATTGGTGAATGTGAGTTTCAAAGAAAATAAATTAAGTGATAAAGTAAAGGATGGTGTTGAGAGGAAAATGTTTAGATATTTTTGTGACATTCGGCCTTGAGTAAATTAAATATAAAGATTTAGTTCTAAATTCTAAATATATGTATGTACAATTGCTTAAGGTGAACGTGAAGAATAAGCATGAGGTTTGGGTCATGGCATATCTATGTAGACTTATAATGCAAATTGAATTTTATATGGAATGACCGAATGTGAAATAACTAAGTTTGATTTTGTGAATTTAATTTTGGCATGAATTCAACCTTATGGAACTAGTATGCGAATAATGTGTGTGCTTATAATGATTATATATGCTAAAAATGAAAAGGGTATCAAGGCTACATAAGCAATATGTACTCATCTATGTGCTGCTAAGAAATGACTTAAGGGGAAACTCTAGGATTCGAATTGATGCAGTGGCTGAATTGGTCATAGAATTATAAATGAATGATTGTGGCCGCACATGAGTATGTTTGATTAGTTAATAATAGCATTCGGCATTTTGGAATACCAAGTTTAAATTGAGAGAGGAATATACAAGCATATCCATGCTTTTAATTGAATATGTCTGAGTGGCTTAAAAAAAGATAATTTCATTCTTTGTTGATCTAATAACGGATACGAAATTTATATGCTCGAATTTGTGTATTTAAGCTCAAGAGCTAAGAGAACCACACTCGGACAAAGGAAAGGCAAAGGTGGTGGAATAGTCGGTTCGTAAATAATTATCGACCATCGAGGTAAGTTTAAGTATTTAACCCTATCATGTGAGTTATTTTAACATGGCATATGCGGTTAGTTACTTATAAAGATGATTAGTTGTACTCAATCGACCTAAGACATGTGAAATGAGGAAAAAGAAGAGTAATATAGCCGAAAGCTCTTTTTCGTATGAAGCCTTTAGTAAACAAATTGGGTTGTGCTTTACTTATATGCTTTTAGACCGAATGTACCTCTTAAAAGTGCCATGATATGTGTAATGTGCGAAGTGAACGAATGAATGATGTTTTGAAATTTATTTGGTGATAAGTTCATGTACTGAATTTGATTTATGTGTATCTATGTTTCAAAGCCGGGTTAAATCCCGAAGAGCCGTAGGGCTAGAGTTCAGAGCCGGGTTAAATCCCGAAGAGCCTTAGGGCTAGAGTTCAGAGCCAGGTTAAATCCCGAAGAGCCTTAGGGCTAGAGTTCAAAACCGGGGCAAATCCCGAAGAGCCGTAGGGCTAACAGTAAGAATTCGGTTTTATCAACCTCTGTTAATGAGACATCTACTATAAAATGACTAGGTACGTTAGTTACATAAAAGTGAACAATTTCCTATTGAATTATCTTACAAAGGAGTGATGGTTAGTGCTAAAAATGGTCTTAAAGAGATTGTGACAATCTGTGGCTTCTTTGCCCTATGTGTAAACTTATAAATTATGTGAGCATGTATTCTTGTGTACTATTAGCATACTCGAACAAAAAGGGGGAACAAATTTAGTATAGGCACATTCGGCTAAGGTGAAATCTTTTTAAATGAGCAAATTGATAATGTCTTACTTTAGTAGATTGAGTTGTTTTTATTACTTGAACTTACTAAGCATAGAAATGCTTACTCTGTTGCTCTGAATCTTTTGTTTTATAGATTTTTGTTCGTCAGCTACGGTCTCGGGAATCTCAAACTCGAAGTCATCTCTACTATCAAAGCCTCTTTCGGTACTTAATTAGCTAAACTCTCGTGAATGGCATGTATAGGCTTAACTCTTCTTTTGAAACAAGTTATATTTTGGTTATGTAAATATTAAAGCCATGCGAAGGTGGCTGGTTCTTTTGATTAGTAAAGTCCCAAAATTGAATCAATGGTTGTGATATGATCTAGTTAGATGACATATTCGGTTAAGGTATATATATATATATATGTGCAGATTCGGTGGTTGTTATATTTATAGAATTACCAATGATGACAAATGGTTCTTTTATTATGTGCTTAATGTATGTCTTTGTAAGTCACTATTGTGCATGAACTAAAAAAAAAAAAAAAAAAAGCTCGATTGGATAATGTGGATGTCATTACTTAAATGCACAAGTTATATTGAATTAAAGTCAAGAAATGTATAATTTATTTGTTTACATTGGTCACCTGAAAATGATTCCTATGTTAATCCGTGTTTGCCCTAAGGTTGTATTAAATGGTTAATGCCCAATGACCTATTCCAGCGACGGATGAGGGTTATAGGGTGTTACATTAAAGGTTTTGTTCATTCGCCCATTACCAAGCTTGATTAAAGGTTCATTTTTGATCAGTTTTTAATGATTTTTGTGTTTTTGAGATCATTGTTATGCCTTCTTTAAAACCCACGCTTAAATTTCTATTTCTGTTGAAGATTTTGTAACACCGCTTACCCAAGACTGTCGCTGGAGTCGAGCACGAGGCGTTACCAGACTTATCTTACTAATTCGGGGCATAAAAATTTACTTTTTAAAATGAATTCACTCATATTCATCCAATATATCCCTAAAATGGGCCCTCGAGGCCCTAAAACATGCAATTGAAATGGTTCGGGACCAAACTGGGAACATTAAAATTTTTCCGATTACTTACACAAAATAAAACAATTTATTTCACTATTTATAATAAAACTGTCCACCTGCGTAACAGTCACTAAATTAATTTTAACTCAAGTTACGAAACTCAAAATTTAAATCTGTAAATTTTTCCTGAATCTAGACTTATATATCTTCTTACCATAATTTTTCCAGAATTTTTGGTCTGGCCAATTAGTACATTTTATTCATTAAAGGTTCCCCTTATTTCGTAGTCCAACGGACCTAACCTCTCTTCACAAAAAATTGATTATCTCATTATACAGAATTCAGATAACATTTCTATTTGTTTCTCTTGAAGATAGACTCACTAATTAATCTAGACATATAAGTTATAATCCTTAATTCTTCTTGTACAATTTTTAGTGAAATTCTAAAATCGGAACAAGGGATCACGATGTCATTCTAAACCAGTCTCACAAGAATTTAAATATCTCAGAATATAGACTTCCTTTGCTTGCTCTGTTTCTTTCCTATGAAAATAGACTCAATAAGCTTTAATTCTGTATCTCATTCACCATTCAATTACATTTCTACAATTTTAGTGATTTTTCAAAATCACATCACTACTACTATCCCAAAACTGTTTTATAACCAACTTTTACTCTATCATAATTTCTTTGCATTAAACCTCATTTAGGCATACATAACATCAACACATGTTCTTATTTAGCCATTTCAATAGCTAACCATTATCAAGTATTCACATGCCATTACTTAAAACGTTTCAATGAAAATACCCAACTAGTAACTTGATAGTTGAAAGTGTGAAGTGATCCTCAACGACCTCCAACCTGAGCTTGTTTACAAAACCCGACCTCCAACCCGAGTTCACATGTAAAATAATAGGCATTAGTAATGAATTTAACTTATTATTAAGCTTTCATAAATTGCATAAAGAATGTTAAGTTCTTACTTTCCCATCTTACTCATTGGTAACCTTACCAAAGGCTCGGAATAATAAAAAGGATACCTTACTTAATAGCTTGTTCATGTACCTACAACATCTCACTTAACACATTAATACTCTCTCATAATATATAGGCATACTGCTAATCATGTCACAAAGCGTCATAAGTATAATTGAAAACTTATCACTTAGTTAATACTTGAATATACTCATTAAAATACTTTTAATATCATCATCTAACAAAATCTTTATTTTACTTCTCTCTAGCTTTCCTGTTTATCATTTATTTACCTGAACTTTCTTGTAACATAGTCTGTATATTAGCCTGATAAACCGTTTGGAATACTAAGGGTACTTGGGTTTTCCTGCTTGATAATAGCCTGCTAATGCCATGCTCTATGCATGGTCTTACATGGGATGTTCCCTGTCCTGCCAAAGCCATATATCTGATATGGACTTACATGGGATGTTCCTCAACTGTCTCAACTTGCCAATGCCATATGTCTGATATGGACTTACATGGGATGTTCCTCAACTGTCTCAACCTGCCAATACCATATGCTTGATATTGACTTACATGGGATGTTGCTCAACTTTTTTCAACCTGCTAATGCCATATGTCTGATATGGACTTACATGGGATCCTTGCCTTATATACTCACTAATGCCATGCCTTGGCAAATCATAGCTAAAACATACTTGCTCAAAATTCTCAAGGTCAGTCACATAACTCCATAATAATAATAGCAACAATTGCATGATAATAAAATACTACTCAACTTACATACTTACATTCTCAATCTCATCATATTCTCAATTTATCTTACTTTCCTTAAATTATGCTATTCAATACTTTCTTGATCTTAACAAAGCCACATTGCCACTATGGTCTTATGTGTAAACTTATTTGAATTCTCATTTTTAATGTCAAATCATTATCGAACATTTCTCGATTATTATCATTCTATTCAAAAATCTATACTAAAACATTTATCAATTTAGCATTCAAACATGCTTCATTAAATGCTTATTAAACACATGAACTTACCTCGATACCAATACAGCTATTTTTTACCAACTTTCTCGATTTTCGATTTTTCTCTCATTCTAGGTCCAAATCTTGTTTTTTGGAATCTAAAACATCATATTTCACTTATTTAATCAATGTGCTAATCATTTCAGACCTAAAACATATTTTTACAAAATTTACATTTTTCCCCTAAACTTTTGCATATTTACACTCTTGGCCCAAAGCTCGGAAATAAATTTTTATTCAATTTCTTTGCATTTTAGGCCTAACTAAACCATTTCATAAATATGGCAGCCCACAATTTTCATTAAAAGTCACAATTATGACCAATTTTATAACTTTTACGATTTAGTCCTTTCGGACATTTTCATCGAAAATCACTTGTTAAAAACTATTTCTCTAACCACAAACATGCATAGTCTACCATAATTCATCAAAATGCACAATTATTCAACATGGTTCAATTTTTGAAATCAAACCCTAGCTCAAATAAATGGTAGAAATAGAGAAATCATGTTGCCGGGATTACAAAAACGTAAAAATCATTAAAAACGGGGCTAGAATAGACTTAAATTGTGCTTGGAAGCTTGAAAAACCCTAGCCATGGTTTCTTCCTACTATATTCAGCCTTGAGGAAGAAGATGAGCAAATTTTTGCTTCATTTTCCTTTTTTAATTCTTTTAAATTACTAAATGACCAAAATGCCCTTAAAGAATTTTCTTTCAAATTTGTCTCATTCATGCCCATTATTGTCCAAAAATTTAACCAATGGTATAATTACTATTTAAGAACCTTCAATTTAAAACTTCATAACAATTGGACATTTCAACATATGGAACTCAACTTTTGCACTATTTACAATTTAGTCCTTTTGACTAAATTGAGTGCCCAAATGTCAAAATTTTTGAACAAAATTTTCACAAAATCTTTACATGAAACTGTAGATCATAAAACTATAAAAAAATAATGTTTTCCTTATCGGATTTGTGCCTCAACACCACTATTCCGACTAGGCCCAAAATCGGGATGTTACAAATTTTATGAGATGCCATTGTTGGTTTTATAAGTTTTAAGTGTTAATGGATGAAAAATAGAAGATATGTGATAGATTGATGTATTTTGTTTTTGAATCTTAAGAAAATTGAGTATATAAGGCTAAATTAAGAAAATGAGAATTAGGAGGACTAAATTGTGAAATAATGTGTTGTATGGGCTTAATTGAATACCATTGAAAGTTGTGACAGCCTTAAAAACGACCCTAGTCGGGATGTGGTTTCGGGACCACAAAATCGAGGCATAAAATAGATTTAATGTTCATTTACATGCCTATAATATGTGTTAATTCATATGTGACATGTTTGGTGTGCCAATTTAGAGTTATAAATTTGAATTTCTCTTAAAAGGGCTCAGTTGTGAACTTTGAAAGTAGACTAGCTAGATGTGTGATGACTAATAAATGCATGCATGCAAAATAAGGGACTTGCATGTCAAATTACCCACTTTTGTGATAGTGGATGGTAATGATGACTTAGTTTGTCATTTTGTGTTTTGTTTTATGGCTAATTAATAACAACAATGATGAAAATAAATTTGTTTTTATTAAATAAAATAAGTTGTCGTAAAATAGAAATAATATAGTTAATAAAATAAGAAAAAAAGAAGGTAAAAACAACATTTTTGTTCATCTTTTTCCTTCATTGCCGAAATTGACTAAGGGAGAAGAGAAATAGGGTTCAAGCAATTTGGTTGGGGGAAATCTTGATTAAGGTACAATTTCTAGATGATTTTCTTTGCACTTCATGAAATCTAGTTGGTTTTGAAGCTCTTTTGTTGTCCATGTTTGAATTTCTTGAGCCCTAAGTGCTATAAGCATTTGGCCATGGATGCATGCTCTCTTTGGTGATGTTTTGAAGGTCTTGTTAAGAGATTTGAGCTTGAAAACATGAAACTTTTGTGTGATAATCTAGATGGAACATTCGGCCATGACCAAGTGTAGGGTAAATTATGTTTTCCTTAATGCTTGTGTTAAATAATGGAAGGTGGGTGTTGTTTGAACTTGTTTAAGGGTCCTCTTCTTTGTTAATGTGAAAATTTCTTGAGCCTTATAGGATGAAGGCATTCGGCCTTGTCAAAATTTGTTAGGGAGTCTTGTTTTGCAATTATGAACTTACTAAAGCTTGTTAATAGACTCCATGATGTCAAAAATTCATAAGAATTGGATTTGTAAGCACAAAATAGTAAGATTGGAACTTTGGTGAGGATAATTGCCTAAAGGACCTTTGGTTCTTTGAATGATTGAGTTGTTTTACTCTTAATTTTGTTTTGATGTTTCAATTGCTATAATGTATGTATGTGCAATGGCCGAATGAGCCTTTGATGTTGCTTTTGGATGTTTTGGATGTCAAATTGGTAATTGGTTTAGTTTGTGCTATATGGAGAAATCTGATTATGGATGGAAGGAACATGAATTGTATATATATATGTGTTAAGGTCAATGATTACCCTTAGTGGTGCCTTAGGAAATGCTATGTTTTAAGTATGTGCTTAAGAACATTAAAGAGTGGGTTTTGTATAAGAAATTGCTTAGTACAGTAGCAGTAACGTGTTTTGGAAAAATCACCATAAATTGTACGAGTTGAATTAGAGGCTGAATAAATTGTGTAATTGAAGCTTAATGAGTCTAGTTTCTTATAAAAGAAACTTTGCAAGAAAAGGAATTTCTGATAAATAGATTTTTAGAGTAGAGTGAGACAGTGTCAGATTGACTTCGAAGTCCCCTGCCCTGTTTTTGGAAAATCACTATAAATTGTATAAAAATTGTTATGAGACAAAATTTATATGCTTAGACTCCTTAATGAGATAGGTGAGGCCATATTTGGAATTCTGTACAAGGAGAAATTCGGTTCGTAGTATAGAGTGGTCAGTTTACTCAAACAGTGAAATAGGGAAACTTTGAGAAAATTCTGGTATTGATTGGTCAAACCAAAAATTATGAAAATTTTATGGATGGAAGATAAATGAGTCTATTTTCATACAAAATTAACGGCACCTCATTTGGAGTTTCGTAGCTCCAGTTATGAGTAAATTATTGAATGCTGCTCAGAAAATCAGCTTGCTGTGATTTATGATATGTATGTGAAATGCTCCTATGTGCATGAGTGGTTGCAATGAGAAGAATATGCATGTATGAATTGTCTATGAGTGAAAATGATTCATTGAGGTGCTTGAATAAGGATTAATAGAATTAAATGTTTTATTTAGCTCAAGAGCATAGAGGGACGAGTTCGGATAAAGGGAAGGCTAAAGTGGTCGAATAGCCAACTCGTAATTTCTCGTGAAAGTCCAAGGTAAGTTTTGAGTAATCGAATTTGGTATTTAAGTTAAAATGCCATGACATACATGCTGATAGTTGAAGATGTACCATTGAAAAAGAAACCTTATTCATGTTGCTATATAGCCGAATGGCTCATAGAGAAAAAGGACCAAAAATTGAAATTTGAAATGCGTTGCTTATGTATGTTTGATCATTGGGCCGAAAGTCTAGAAAAGAAGAGCATATGTGTATAAGTCTGGAATTATATGTACATTGGTGATATAAAGTCGAGAAGCATGTTATCTGTTTGTATACACATGAATGGATTGAATTCCAAGTGAAATCTTGCTATGTGAAACTTGACTACATGCGAATATATATATATGTATGAGAAATTGTGATGCGAATCCGGGTTAAGACCCGAAGGCTATATGCAGAGATGATGTCCGGGTTAAGACCCGAAGGCTATATGCAGAGATGATGTCCGGGTTAAGACCCGAAGGCTATATACGGAGATTATATCCAGGAAAAGACCCGATGGCTATGTATAGAGTTTACCCGAGCTAAAGATCTCGATGACGATGCGAGTAAAGCCTAAGACTAATGGTTTTCAAGGTAACGATTGCTAATGAATTTCGCTAGAAGTGTTAAGTTATACAGGTTGTACCCTTAGCTTATATGCAAGCTGGATTTTTGGACCGAATACTAAGGTCATCATGTGATTTCATATGTGTGTATGAAATGAGATTATTAGTATGGTCAAAGTACATTTGGCCTATGTGAAATGTTATGTGAATTTTGTGACATGTATATGTTTACGTGAATTTACTATAAGTGAAAACTATCCACTTTCGTATATGATGTGAATGTATATGTTTGGAAAAAAAAAAAAGGGTGACTTACCTAAAAGAAGAGGGAAACAAAAATATGAACAACTATGCTATAATTTGATGCTTTATCTGTTGTCATTGCTTAAAACTTACTAAGCATTGTAATGCTTACTCCGTTTCCCTTGTTTCTTCTGTTTTATAGATCTCATTTTGGAAGCTACGGACTCGGGGATTGAAGCCTTAATCACCTACACTATCGCTGTTATTTTGGTACATTTGATGGTTATTTTGGGTCAATGGCATGTATAGGCTATTTTCCTTCGATTAAACCAAACTTCATTTTGAATTGTAATTATTCTAGCCATGTGAAAATGGCTTGCTTAGTCTTCGAGTTGAATATTTATGTGAATGATACTCGTATGGTTTAATGTTGTGGCATGTTGTTCAGTTATTAACCAATATGCGATGAATTTCTAACATGATGGTCGGTCATTGAATGTTCGGTTTAGCCCAATTATTAGTAGCCTCAAGGTATAGTTTTGCTAGCATGCTTATAGAACTCAATGAATTCACGTCTAGCTTGTAACTATGAACCTCGGTAGTTTGTATTTTGATTTTGTAATACCTTAAACCCTAATCCGGCGACGGACAGGGGCCTAGGGTGTTACAAAAGTCATCTATGCTTAAATGTTATGAAATTTGATGAATTTGATGATTTGGTGAATTAGGGACTAAATTGTCCAAATGTTAAATTATGGGGGCTAATTTGTAAATTGCCCTAGATAAGTATATTTGGATTGATTTGTATGTATATGAAATTGAATGAGCTCAATTTGAATTTATTTAGATCAAGAACCAAAAAGAACGGATTTAGATCAGGGAAAGTCAAAAGTCATTCATTAGCCGTTTGTAATCGTTCGAATCTGTACGAGGTAAGTCTATATACAAATAAATGTGTTAAATTGAATTATATTTGCTATTATGTTGATTGAATTGTATTATATGGCTATGAGAGCTGAATATGTGAAATTCAAAATAAATTACGAGCATGTGATCAAGTCTGAAAAGCCCCGTCTGAACCTTAAGAATAGTTTGGATACATATGTCATGACATAGGATTCGAAACGTGTTTTTATGTAAGACCACATCTGGGACATTGGTATCGAGATAAGATTAATGTGTAACACCATGTCTGGGACATTGGCATCGTATTGATTCGAGTAAGACCCTGTCTAGGACATTGGCATTGATATCCAATTACATGTAAGACCACGTCTGGGACGTCAGCATTGTATAAGTTTTCTAAACTATCCACGTATCCTAGTTAATTCCGATTGGTTCAACAGGCATTCTGAGAAAGTGAAGGAAAATACAGATGTGCATTTGAGCTCCGGTACATATGAATGTATATGAAAATTTCAGACAAAAAGGTATGTATGTATATGATCACTTGATACGTGAGCTATATGGATAAGATATGTGAAATAGAGTAAGTGAATTTGATTAGTTGAGATTAATGAGAAATATAACTTGTGTTTGTGTCATGCCATAGATCATATGTTTTAAATCGGTTTAAAATTGTTCTATGTCATGAATTTATTTGTATATATGGCTTACTAAGCTACTTGTAGCTTACTTTGTGTTTGTTTACTCTGTTTTATATATATTGAAGCTACCGAAAGCTCGTGAATTGTCAAGGATCATCACCACACTATCAATCTTCATTTAGTATGTTTTGTAAGTGAATATGTTTAATTATGGCATGTATAGGCTAGATGTCTTTGGGTTATGTTTTGAAATGTTTATAAGTTATGCCATGAGATGTGGCTAACAAGTGATTATGAATATGCTTGTTTTGGTAAGTTTATGTGATGCAAGTATGACCTTGGGTAATGGTCATTTTGGTGTGAAAAATGTTTTGATTTTAGCAAGTTTAATAAGTGATTGAACATGATGCTAATAACTGAAGGTAAGTGTATATTGGCATGCTATTGTGTTTGAGATTTTGGTATGATTTGGTTTGGATGATGAATATGAATTGGATGTTAATGAATTGAGCTATGTTTTAGTTTGGTAATTGGCTAAAATGGTTGATTATTGTTGCATCTTGAATGGTATATAAGTTGTATTGTAGGTACTTAGCAATTGAATGGGAAAATAAGGCTTAAACCAAGCCCATTTGGTGCCACACGGCCAAAGCACACGGGCGTGTCTCTCAATCGCGTCATCCCTGTACCTTGGCCAAATTGGTCAGGATGTCACATGGGTTAGGCACATGGGCATGCCTTGTAGTCGTGCGTGCAAGTTAGTAGCCTCCTTAATTTTCACACGGCCAAGCTCATGAGTGTGTCTTGTGGCCGTGTGAACAATTCAGTATGTATGCTCTGCTTCACCATAGCTTTGACACATGGCCGTGTCTGGTAGCCGTGTGAAGCACACGGCCTAGTCACACGGGCGTGTGACCTCTACAGTAAAGAAAAATGTTAAAATTTTGAAAAATTTTCTAAGTGTTCGGTTTAGCCCCGACCTACCTTTAATGCATGCTAAAGGTCTTGAAGACCTTTATAAGGGACTATATGATTATGTTTAATTATGTTTTGTGATGAATGATTGTATAATGTCTGTAAAAGTTAAATTTTGGTCTGGTAATGCCTTTAACCCTAGTCCGGCAACGGATATGGGTTAAGGGTGTTACAAATAGAATAATTAGGAAATTTTTAAGTTATAGTTACGAATTTAATTTTTCTTATTTTCTACAAGTTTTATCCTTTTGGGTTTAGTGTATGACTCGTAGTAGAGGAATACCTATAAAGCCAGTAACAGATTTAGAGAGAATAATCCGAAGAAATCATAGACAACATAGCAACAACAACAAAAGCCAACGTAAAATCAATTACCTACTAGAGGGAATTTGCCACCACACATGGATCTGTTGTTTAACGAAGCTAACAATAACAATCTAGATGATCCACCACCACCACAACTACCTACAAATATAAATATGGCAGGTAACGAGAGGACTTTGAGAGAGTATGTGCTACTAAGTCTAGATATGGTTCAAGGGAGTATAACGAGTCCAACTATCATGGCCAATAATTTTGAGATTAATCGAGTTATGATCTAGATGATCTAGAATAATTTGCAATTTCACAGAACAATGACAGAGGATCTGAGTCAACATTTAAAATTGTTCCTACAACTTTGTGATACTTTCAAGTATAATATGGTTACTGATGATGCCATTCATCTTCAGTTGTCCCCCTTTTCATTAATCAAAAATGCCTTCTCTTGGCTAGATTCGTAAGTACCAGGATCAATCACGACATGGAATGAACTCGCAGGGAAATTCCTACAAAAGTTCTTTTCCTTTAGCAAGACGATCCAGCTAAGAAGGGAAATTTCGATGTTTAAAAAGTTATAAGGGGAAATTTTTCATAAAGCATGGGAGCATTTTAAAATGTTGATTCAAAAATGCCCACACCACTACCTGACTAAGTGGTTAAGACTGCAAATTTTCTACAATGGGTTGGATGTGCATTCAACGTCAAGATTAGATGGAGCAGTAGGAGGAGCTTTAATGAACAAAACATACAAGGATGCGTATGAATTAATAGAATGCATGGCAATGAACCCCTGCTAGTGGCCAATTGAACGATATACATATGGCCAAAGACTATCTACTGTGAGGGCCGTCTAAGAGTATTATAGATATCAATACTTAGTGGACAGAATCAACCGAATAGAGGCTGAGAATAATGCATCATTTGTTTATGGAGGAGACAAACCGCTTTTCCACTATATTAACAATCTAACCGGGGATGTGAAATATATCGAAAAAAAGGGTGGAAATCCCTATTTAAATACATAAAATCCCAGATGGAGAGACTAGAAACACGAAAATATATAGACTTTTTCATGCCCTTTTTTACTTAGATTTATGCAGTCTCGTTGTAATTCTTGTCAAAAAATATAATATAATTATAAAATAATTAAATTGTACTCAAATTATCAAAATATTGAATTTTAATTAATTTTATAATAAATTTTCATAATTTTTTTATTTATATTTGAAAGATTTGCACAAAGGGTGAAAATTGGTTCGTTAGATACTTTTAGAAGCACAAAATTGTGAAGTGATTTCTGAAGCATCAAGGTGTATTAATTTTTCAGTCCAAGATGATCCAAATGATGAATACTAATACATAATATAATTAATTATAATTATATCCAATTTATTTTGGGTAAAAAAATTATTATTAATTCTATTATGAAAAGAGGCTCAATTGTGCTAAACCGAAAGATTGGTCCAACTGAGCAAATGGGCTTCCCAAAACCGTCTAACATGCTAGCCCAATCAGCTTAAATTAGCTGATTATTTGACCTGTAAATCAAACCATGAAGTTTTCTTGAAATTGCATTCAAACCCCTTCACATTCCATGGTTTTAAAGTTTGAAACATTCAAACTTGCCACAAGTGTGGCAAGCCAGGGGGTATATGGCTACTGATTTTTTGCTATTTTTAGCAGTCAATCCCACCTAAAAATATCCCCTTTCCCCTCTTCATTTATCACACCTTTCATTCCTCACATCTCTCTCACTTTCACTTAGTTTCTCTTCTTGTTTCCCATTTTCTTTCTTGTCCCTTCCTTGCTGATTTCCCTCTCGAAAAAGAGCCCTTCAACCACCTTGGGTGTAGCATTCATGTTCTTGTAGAAGCCTTAGTTCAATAGGAATGAGAATAGAAGGAGGAGTGGAGAAAACTGGTTAGGTTTCGGAGAAACATGAGATTTGATTCTAGTTTCCCATCGTTTTACTTTTAATCTTGTTGTTATGAAAATGTGTAACACCCCTTACCCATATTCGACACATGGTTCAAGGTGTTACCGGACTTAAACGTAAACATCCATACAAAAATAGGCCATAAAATTTCATCCAATTTAAAACCATTCATACACATGTACTTCGTCCCTTATACAAGCCTACGAGGCCCAAAACGTACTTTGGAAGCGGTCCGAGACTAAACCGAGAACTTTTGAAAATTTTACAAACTCATAGAAATTTTACCCTAAACAAGGGTCACACGCCCGTGTTGATATGGGACACGCCCGTGTGGGTAGGCCGTGTGGTCACACTCACCCATGCCCATACCCCATGTAACTTTCTGTTTATGATGTCATCAACCCAATGAAACCACACAGCCAAGCCACATGCCCTTGTGCTAGGCCGTGCGATAAAATAAATTCTTGTAAATTAGGTGCAGACTTCACACGCCCTTGGCACATGCCCGTATGCTCAGCCCGTGTTGAATTATTTTTCATTTCGGAGCTAAACTACTTTTTACACAGCCTAGTACACGCCTGTGTTCCAAGGCCGTGGCCTTCACACTATTGAGACACACGGCCTATTCACACGCCCATGGGGATGATCGTGTGTCACACATAGCCTAGACACACGCCCATGTGTCTACCCTTGTAGACAATATATAGGCTATTTACCAAGCCAATTTCCACCTTGAAACATAAACACACAAGCACCAATTCATTGGTATAATTCATAGCATTTTTTAGCAACCAACATGTCCGCAACTAAGACATCATCACCTCATTTTCATGACATATATATAACATACTTAACCAATACTCAACAATTCAAAACATGCAAATTACCACATCTATGGAATGCATCATAATGCAATTTTACTTATATTCAATATTAGCTAATATCAAATGGCTTTATTCAAAATGAATCAAGTATCATCATAAGCCAACATATTTGGCTAAACCAATATTACATATAACAAAAAGACCAAGTCCCTATACATGCCATACTCAAAATGTTAAGACTAGCTATACCAAATATTCCAATTGATTGTGTGATCGAGTCTCCAACGTCCTTCGACCCTCAAGCTAGCTTGGCAATACTATAAGAAAAATGGAAAAGAAAGGGGAGTAAGCATGAATCTTAGTAAGTTCGCATGTAAATAATTAACAACATTAATCATGCAATATCATACTCGTAACATAAATATGACTTGTCACAATGTCATCAAGTATCATAGATACATCTTAAATCATGTCATTCTCATAGTGAATAATAAAACTCATGTTCATGATTCCTTCATTTACTTCTTACTGAAAACTCATCGGGTCATAATCTCAAAGTTTAATGAGCTTCGTGTACATACCTGTACCCGTTCAACATGTTCATATGTCATCATTTCTTTGACATAAACTTTGAGTTACTCATTGAATCGCTTGGAATACTAAAGGATACTTGGGAAATCTCATACACATAGCAAGATGCCAATGCCATATCCCATATATGGTCTTACATGGGATCACATATCGATGCCAATAGCCCAGCTATGGTTTTACATGATGCCTCATATCGATGCCAGGTCCCAGATATGGTCTTACACGAAATCTCATAACGATGCCATATCCCAGATATGGTCTTAAAAGTAATCACATACCAATGCCATATCCAAGATATGGTCTTATACGGGATCTCAATAACCTTAATATCATGACATTTGTATCCTATCTATTCCTAAGGTTCAACCGGGATTTCGAGATATCAAAACTTCGTTACAACGTCTTCGATTCATCGTTAACCAATTTCATAAAAAAACAATTATACAATTCATGCAATATTAAAGCTTTGAACACATAATAATGAAATGTTGCATTATTTACCCACAAACTTACCTCTATACAAAATATGGACAATTAATTTGATTTAGTCTAAAAGCTTGTTCTTTCCCCGGTCTAGGTCTGGACTCTGTTTTTCTTGATCTATAATTTCAATTTCACTTGCTTAATCATGTGGTTTTAGCTGCCTTGAGGCATAAGCTATTACCTTTCCTTCTTCCATAAGTACACAACCCAATCCATTCAAGAATGCATCACTATAAACCACAAATTCTTTTCTCGGGTCAGGTTGTACTAAAATTGGAGCCTCAGACAACAATGCCTTTAGTTTCTCAAAACTTTGTTGGCACTTTTCTGTCCATTTGAACTTGACATCTTTTAGTAATAACTTTGTAATCGGAGAAGCAATCATGAAAAGTCCTTTAATAAACTATCGGCGGTTTCCATTCAACAATAGTCGAAAACTTACTTGGGTCAACTCTAATACCATCACTCGAAACAATGTGCCCCAAAAATTTAACTTCTTTAAGCCAAAATTCACTTTTACTAAAATTAGCATACAATTGCTTGTCTCTCAAAGTTTGCAAAATCGTTCTCAAGTGTTCAGTATGTTCAGTCTCATCACGAGAATAAATCAATATATCATCAATAAAAATAAGAACAAATTTATCTATGTACGGTCAGAAAATACGGTTCATTAAATCCATAAATACAATTGGAGCATTCATTAAACCAAAAGGCATGACAAGAAATTCATAATGACCATACCTCATCCGGAATGCAGTTTTTGGCACATCTGGCTTCTTAACTCTCAACTTGTAGTAACTGAACATCAAGTCTATCTTTGAAAACACTGTGGCTCCCTTCAACTGGTCAAACAAATAATCGATCCTTGGCAAAGCATACTTATTTTTTATGGTTACCTTATTGAGCTGCTGATAATCTATACATAGTCTCATTGAACCATCTTTCTTTTTCACATATAATATGGTGCACCCTATGGGGAATAACTAGGTCTCGTAAAACCTCTGTCCATCAGCTCTTGTAACTGAGCTTTCAACTCCTTCAATTCAGTCATAGTCATTCTATATGGAGCAATCGAAATAGGTGCAGTACTAAGGACTAGCTCAATTCCAAATTCCACTACTCTAATAGGAGGCAATCCGGGCAACTCTTCTGGAAACACATCCGGATACTCACATACTACTGGCACTGATTCAATTTTCAACTCAGACTCCTTTGTATTCAGTACAAAGGCAAGAAAAGCTTCATAACCCTTCTTATATATTTCTGAGCAGACATTGAAGAAATCACCATAGGCAAGTTATTCGATTCACCTGGCTTAACCCGAAGAATATCCCTATTTTCACATTTTAGTTCAATGAATTTTCTTCCACAAATCACTATCACATCATGAGTAGTTAACCAATCCATACCAAGAATTACATCAAATTCATCAAATAGCAATAGCATGAGATTAGCTAGAAAATAATGACCTCTAATCATCAAAGGGCAATTCTTACATACTTTGTCAACTAACACATACTTGCCTAGAGAGTTTGACACTTTTTATCACAAATTCTGTAGACTCAACAGACATATTCATACTAGATACCAATTTCATACAAACATACAAATGGGCAGATCTCGGATCAACCAAAGCAATAACAAAAGTATCATAGAGAGAAAAAGTACCCGTAATCACATCAGGAGATGAAGCCTCTTCATGAGCGTGAATGGCATAAGTCCTTGCAGGTATTCTACCATTGGGTCTCGCAGTCGACTCTGTAGGTGCACCCTTGCTACTAGCTCCATTTTCCAAATTTTTCTATGGTCTTCCTTTACCAGCAATGTTACCCGATCTCACACTCTGAAATTTCTCTTTTTCTACCATCTTGGGGCAATCATGAATAAAATGGTCTTGTGAATCACATCTGAAGCAACATCAATCATCCACTTGGCACTCACCGATGTAACACCCCTTACCCATATCTGTCACCAAAATAGGGTACGAGGCATTACCGGACATAATCACATATAACCGATCATTTCTAAGTCACAAATTTCTATTCAAATTTAAAAATTCACTCATAATCATATTATCCCTATTACGGGCTTACGAGGCCCAAAACATACCTTGGAAATAGTCCAGAACTACACCGAGAACTTGAAAATACTTAGAAAATTTTACCACAAAATAGGGCCACACATTTGTTACATGTACACAAATGAAATATACTAAAAAAAACTAGAATAAAAATCATTGATACCAATCAATAGCTTGTTAGTGTGATAGAATCTCTGATGACCTCCAGCTCGAGCTAGCATCTATGACATTATAGGAAAAAGGAAAGGAAGGGGGTAAGCATTATAGCGTAGTAAGTAGGTAAGTAAATAATAAGTAATTTATTAATATGTTTTTTTTTATAAATCTTCACAATATGTTCTCAAGATAATACAATCATAATTGCACATAGTTCCACTATTTACTCATGTTCATCTCAAGCTATCTACTCGAGTCACAGTCACTAAATTATTTATTTCTTGAGTTACGAAACTCCATATTAAGATCCATAATTTTTTCTTGAAACTAGACTCACATATCTTCCTACCAAAAAATTTCTAGAATTTTTGCTTTATCCAATAAGTACAGTTTATTCTTTAAAGTCACCACTGTTTCGTTGTCCAATAGTTCTGACCCCTCTTCACTGAAAATTAATTCTCTCATTGTACGGGATCCAGATGATGTTCCCGTTTATTTTTCTTGAAAATTTACTCATTAAGGATTTTAAGCATATACATTATAACCCAAAATTATTTTTGTACAATTTTTTAATGATTTTTCAAATTTGGAATAGAGGATTCCAAAATTATTCTAACTCTATTCCACAAGAATTAAAATATCTCATAATATGAAATTCTTTTGCTTACACCGTTTCTTTATATGAAAATAGACTCAATAAGATTTTATTTCATATCTTATTCAACCTCTAATTCAATTTCCACCATTTTTGGTGATTTTTCAAAGTCACACAACTACTGTTGTCCAAAACTATTTTGTTTCTAAATTTTACTCTTTCATGTTTTCTTTATAGTAACTTTTATTGTAACACTTACTCCATATCAACCTTACCAAAGTTCGATCATAAATCGAGCACATTGCTCATAAGTTTACACAAACATACCTGCCCTTATTCATCACATAGTCATATTCATTTACACTTAGTCATTTCCCATTGAACACATTGGAATAATAACGGATACCCAGTGGCCTGCACATACTACCACCCTTGTAGCCAAAGCTACCTTCTTCACAAAGTGGCTTTCACATAGTACAACACTTGTGACCAAAGTTATCTTTCTTCACAAAGTGGCCTTCACGTAGTACCACACTTGTGATCAAGCTATCTCTTCTCAAACTAGCCTTCACATAGTACGACACTTGAGTCACTAGTGACATGTCACTTGTATCCTATTCTATTCCTATTGTTCAACCAGGAAATTTTTCACTTTTCGATACTTGTCAATTTCATTCAATATTCAGCCACATTTCATATAATGTAATAAAATATGATAACATAAGTAAGAATGATGCATTATTTACATACAAACTTACCTCGGTAGCATAATCGGTGAAAAGGACTTATTCATCAATTTCTCATTTTTCTCTCGTTCTAGTTCCAAACCTCATTTTCCTTGATCTATAATATCAGATTTAATTTATTTATTAGTTAAATTATTCAATGTGACCCAAAAATCATATTATACAAAATTACATTTTTGCCCCTAAAGTTTCACATAATTATAATTTTGCCCCTAGGCTCGTAAAATGATTTTCATTCAGCTTCTTTATACTTTAAGCCTGGAAAAATCATTTTCATAACTATAACAGCCCACAATTTCCATTAAAACACACTTTTATGACACATTTTATAACTTCTACAATTTAGTCTTTTTAAGCATTTTCACCGAAAATCACTTGGTAAAAGTCGTTTCTCTAACCATAAACATGCATTTTATATGATTAAGCACAAAAACACTCACATATTCATCTTGGGTCAAAATCCTAGACTTTAACCATATCTCAGATTAGTGGTAGAAATAGATAGATCTTGTTACGAGGATTTCAAAAACGTAAAAATCATTAAAAACGGGGCTAGAACAGACATACAATCGAGCTTGGAAGCTTGAAAAACCCTAGCCATGGTTTCCCCTTGTGAAATTCGGCCATGGGGTTGAATATGGACAAAAATTGGCTTTTAATTTTGTTTATTTAATCATTTAATCACTAAATAACCAAAATGTCCCTAATGTAAAAATATTCTATTTCACCTAATTAATGTCCATTCTTTGTCCAACAAATTAACCAATGGTCTAATTACCATTCAAGGACCTCTAATTTAAAATTTCATAACAATTGGACACCTCTAACATGTAGAACTCAACTTTTGCACTTTTTACAATTTAGTCCTTGTAATACCCCTAACCAGTATCCATTGTCAGAATAGAGTATGAGACATTATCGGACTTATACGCACAATCAAACAATTTTCGAGTTACGAATTTCACCTAAAAATTTAAAAATTTTCATTTAAACTCTTTTTGTCCTAATTACGAGTCTATGAAGCCCAAAACATACTTTAAAAATGATTTGAGACCAATTTGAAGTCTTTGGAACACTTACAAAAATTTTCAACAAAAAAGTGTCACACACTAGTGTGACTTGGGACACACTCATGTAGGCAGGCCGTGTGGTCACACACGCCCGTATCCTATCCCGTGTTAAAAACATTGAGCATTCTATTTCTGACATTAGCAAACATTTAGAGGCACACGGCCGGAGCACACGCCTGTGTGCTAGGCCGTATCTTCCACACGGCTGAGACACACAGCTGTGTCTCTGCCTGTGTAGCCAATACTTGGGCTACTTTCCAAGCCCTTTTTGTCACATCCCTATTTCGACCTTAGTCGGAAAGTGGTTTCGGAACCACTAAATCGAGTTAATGAAATAGTTGATATTATTTTTTTTTATTTTGTTTATTTTATTTATATCCTATATCTAAATTATGTGCTGAAGGTATGTGTGAATTTCAATGATTTAATTTAACAATTTTAGATGTGAATTTATTAATGAAGGACTTGGATGAGAAAAGTTAAAAGTGTGTAAGGCTAATTAAAGAGACCAATTAGTTCATGGATTTGAATTGGGGGATTTGCATGTCAAATTCCCCATATTTATTAGTGGTGCCGGTCATGATGACATTAGGAGCATAAAATATGTATTTTATAATAACATGATGTCATAAAGCTTTATATTATGATATTAAGGTAAATAAAATGAAAATAGGGTGATAAAAACAAGGGAGTTCATCTTTGTTTATCTTTTTTTAGCCGAAAGTTAGTAGAGGAAGGGAGAAACTAAGCTCAAGCATTCGGCACCTCCATTTTGGCTAGATTAAGGTATGAAAACATGTTATTTTGTCAAAAAAATTAGTGATTTTGAGCCTTTTTGTTAATCCTATCCATCACCCATGAGTCCATCCTTTGAAATGTTCATATTATACGTTCGGTCATGGGATGTGAGCATGAATTTGGGCAAATGCTTGATGAATTTTAATTTATGAAGACTTGTTGATTAAAATGATGTATTAGGAGTTGTTAAATTTTATGTTTCATTGGTCAAATGTAGAAATTGATTTTGGGTTGAAGGATTGACCGAATAGGTTGAGGATAGAAATGGATTTTTGTTTAGTTGAGTGCTTTGGTAGTCTATTTAGAGGTTAGATGAATGATAATATGAAAGTAGTAACCAAATTGAGCCGTAATTGATTCAATAAACTCATGCATTCGGCTAATGTTATGTTTTGTAGGGTTTTAATTAAAATAATTAAATTACAATGTCTAAACTTTCAATTTATGCCTATACGAACATTTGACTACCCCTTTTTGAAGATGAGTTATATTTGGAGCTAGAAAATACATTAGATATTTTAGCATAGATAAATTTGCTTGAGTGGTGTTTTAATTCAAGAAATGATTTGTTAAATGAGCTTGAAACTTTAAATTTGATAGGTATACCGTTTAGATAGTTTCGGCCCTTGTGTTTATGAAATTAGATTTGAAGGGGAAGACTAAGTTAGCTCAAAATTTTTAGAGGGAAACTTTGGCTATGTGACATTGTATTATTTTTTAAAGGTTGTTCTTTTCTAAATAAAAAATGATTAGTAAATAAATTTTAGTCCTTGTATATATATATTTTGCCGATTTTAATAGTGGTTAATGACTCAAGTTGGTTGAACATTGTTTTGTTAATTAAGAAATTTAAAAGTGTACCTATGAGTATGCTTACTAATATATCCTTGAAACCTATGGAAGGATGTTGGTTTTGGAGGCTAAGTGATGATTTTGTTTGAGAAAGGATCGAATGAACTATAGGTTATACATGGATAAGTTTTAAATTCAAATGAGTATATATATGGTTAGTGGAAAATGGTATTCGGCACATGGAATTTAGATCTTAAATTAAATGCTGGTTGAGCTTGGTAGCTATATGATCCTAACCGATTTACATGGGTTTGTAATGAATTAAATTTTGTTTCTCTTAGCTCAAGAAAATATAGGGGCAGCTTCAAACAAAGGAAAAGCGAAGGTGGCCGACCAGTAAATTGAAAACAATCATCGACCACTGAAGTAAGTTTTAAGGGACATAGACTATCATACAATTAAATTCCTTATACGAATTATAATTTATTTGATAAAGGTGGAATGGACATATAGCCGAATGATTACATGTCCTAGAGATGCCCGAGGGAGAGAGATTTGAGTTACGTATTGTTTATATGATTTTTTTTTTGACTATTACTAGCGAATGATGTCCTACTACGTGTGAATTTTTGAATTAGACAAATGAGTGTTATTACGAAATAAATTTTGCGCCATTGTGATATCCGGGTTAATCCCGAAGGGCGTTTACGCCATTGTGATATTCGGGTTAATCCCGAAGGTCGTTTACGCCATTGTGATATCCGGGATAATCGCGAAGGGCTCACGAGCCATTGTTGTATCCGGATTTATTCCGAAGGGCTTTCGAGCCAAGGTCGATTCCAATTAATTGAGATCGTTACGGTGAGGCGACCAGGTATTGGTTATATTATATTTATGAATGAATTCTGTTGGTTTATGACTTTTCGATTATGTATTGTTGACTCAGAAAAATGTGAGTGGATGTCTAAACACTTATGACCTTACGTTACATGAAACTACTTATGCCACTATAGAATTGTTTTGTGATCGGCTATAGAATAATTAAGTCAAGTGCTGAAAGTTATTCCTTTCTAATTATAGTTAACCATACATTGTCGCTTAAAGCTTACTAGGCATTTTAAATGCTTACTCGGTTGTTTTTCCTCTTCTGTTTTCTTTCCTTAGATCACGTTCGATAGCTACGGTCTCGGGATACTTGCGCTTGAAGTCGTCTCTACTATCAAGACACTCTTTTTGGTATTTAAATAGTTAAACTTTCGAATGGCATGTATAGTTGCTTTTTGTTTTATGATCCTTGAGAGTTATACTCTTATTTTGAAGTTGTAATCAAGTAAATAGGTATAGCCATGCGAGGATGGCTTGTCTTGTTGTCATGTGTACTATGTATAGTTGATGTGAATGTGTGGTTGTATTAGGAAAATGTTTCGAAAGTTTTGAGTGAATTAAGCTTATAAATGAATCAATACACTCATTATTAGGAGATGACTCATGTTCGGCCATGCCTAAGATTAAATACCAAATGAATAGTGTGTTAAGCTTTGTAAACATTAAGATACTCCATGACTTTTGTATATGTCTAAACCATCCAATTTATTTCCATATGAATTGAAATACTACATTTTGAAGTATTAGTGGTACTATGCATATTGACAAATTTAGGTGCACATGCTTGGGTTTAATAAATGTTTGAGATCTTATACAAATTTCCTTTCAAAACTAGTTGTATGCAAAAGCTAGGTACCGTAAACTTAGGAGCATGACTTAGGTTTGTGGCAATTAATTTGAAATTTTTGTACTTGTCTTGTAATGCCTCTTAACCCTCCGGCAACCGGAACGGGTTTAGGGGTGTTACATTTTATTGGTATCAGAGCTATGGTTTAGTCGATTCTCGGACTACCGTAGTGAGTAAGAGTCTAGCTATACATGCCATTTAGTGTCATTTTGATAGTGAGATGACTTCTGATATCTGAAATGTGATTTTGATATAGAATGGATCCCGAACCTGACCGAACCGTAGCGGACGATGTTGAGAGTGTAGCTCCTGCTCCCGCGCAAGGGACAGCGCCACCCGACTCTCAGCCAAATATTGGTCATCAAGATGATGATATTAGACCAGCTTTCTATGCAATGATGAGTGACTGGTTCGCTCAATTCGCTAGAACAAATCCGGCTGCTCCGCAACCTCCGCCCCCGAATACTCCGTTTTCGACTTTCACGACTCCTCTTGTGACCGATCCAGTGAGATCGAGTAGGCCCCCTGTTGACAAAATTAGAAAATATGGGGCCGAAGAATTCCGGGCTACCCCTAGTGACGATGCTGAGCGAGCCGAGTTTTGGCTCGACAATACCATCCGAGTGTTCGATGAATTGTCCTGCACACCCGATGAGTGTCTTAAATGTGCGGTGTCTCTGTTACGTGACGCTGCCTACTACTGGTGGAATACTCTGGTTTCTATTGTTCCAAAGGAACGGGTCACCTGGGAATTCTTCCAAACCGAATTCCGTAAGAAATATATTAGCCAGAGATTCATCGATCAAAAACGGAAGGAATTTCTAGAACTCAAGCAAGGTCAGATGTCAGTAACCGAGTATGAGAGAGAATTTGTGCGACTTAGCCGTTATGCTCGAGAATGTGTATCCTCCGAGGCTATTATGTGTAAGCGTTTTGAAGACGGATTAAACGAAGATATCAGGCTGCTTGTGGGAATTTTGGAAATTAAGGAGTTTGTCATGTTAGTCGAGCGAGCTTGTAAAGCTGAAGAACTCAGTAATGAAAAAAGAAAAGCCGAAGATGGAAATAGAGAGTTCCGTAAGAGATCGGCGGAAAAGTCTGTTCAGCAATCGTCCAAAAAGACTAGAGATGATTCAGGCCGATCAAAATATACATCGGTTTTTTCTAAACGAGAACACCATCGAACTCCCACGGGTTCGAGAACTACTTCTATTGCCAGTGTTGGGAATGAACGTCGGGATAGATTGGATTGCAATTATTGTGGTAAATGGCACCCGGGGAGCTGTAGGCATCGTGACCGCTCTTGTTTCAGATGTGGATCTGCCGACCATTTTATTAAAGATTGTCCAAGAAATGATGAACGCACTCCCGATGCGACTCAGAGAGCTAGTGGCACAGCTTCGCGGGGTAGACCACCGCGACGGGGTGGAAATATTAGCGATAGTCAGAGAGGGACTAGAGATACTACAGTCAGATCCGAGGCTCGAGCACCGGCCAGAGCATATGCTATTCGTGCCCGCGAGGAAGCTTCTTCTCCGGATGTTATTACTGGTACTTTCACCCTCTTTAATACTGATGTTATTGCTCTAATTGATCCTGGTTCGACCCATTGATATGTGTGTGAAACTTTAGCCTCCAGTAAGACTCTTCCTGTTGAGTCTACTGAATTTGTAATTCGAGTGTCGAACCCTTTGGGCCGTTGTGTGCTGGTTGATAAAGTATGCAAGAAATGTCCGTTAATGGTTCGAGATTTTTGTTTTCCGGCTGACTTGATGCTTCTACCATTCGATGAATTTGACATTATTCTCGGAATGGACTGGTTAACCGTTCATGACGCGATAGTAAATTGTAAACGGAAAACTATCGATTTGCGATGTTCGAATAATGAAATAATCCAAATCGAGTCCATTGATCTAAGTGGGCCACCTGCAATAATTACAACCATGTCAGCTCAAAAATACGTGAGGAAGGGTTATGAAGCATATTTGGCCTATGTGCTAGATAACAAAGGTTCCGACCGAGAACTTGGGAAGGTGCCCGTAGTCTGCGAGTTTTCAGATGTCTTTCCCGAAGAATTGCCGGGATTGCCGCCTGTAAGAGAGGTCGAGTTCGGTATAGAATTGATCCCAGGTACGACGCCGATTTCGATTGCCCCGTATCGTATGGCACCTACCGAACTAAAGGAATTAAAATCTCAGCTGCAAGAGCTGACAGATAGAGGCTTTGCGCGACCTAGTTTTTCGCCTTGGGGTGCACCGGTTTTATTCGTGAAAAAGAAAGACGGGACTATGAGAATGTGCATCGATTATCGACAGCTGAATAAAGCCACGGTAAAGAATAAGTATCCGTTGCCCCGAATTGATGACTTGTTCGATCAGTTGAGAGGAGCCTCAGTATTTTCGAAGATTGACTTGCGATCTGGCTATTATCAGTTGAGAGTTAGAGATTCTGATGTACCAAAGACGGCATTCAGAACGAGATACGGTCACTATGAGTTTTTAGTAATGCCGTTTGGACTCACCAATGCCCCCGCAGTATTCATGGATTTGATGAATCGGGTATTTAGGCCGTTTTTGGACCGCTTCGTAGTAGTGTTCATCGAAGATATTTTGATCTATTCTCGTGATGAGTCAGAGCATACCGAGCATTTGAGGCTGGTACTTCAGACTTTGCGGGAAAACCAATTGTACGCGAAGTTCAGTAAATGCGAATTTTGGTTGCATGAAGTCGGTTTCTTGGGCCATATAGTATCTGCATCGGGTATCCGAGTTGATCCGAACAAAATTTCAGCTATCCTCGACTGGAAACCCCCTAAAAACATTACTGAAGTTCGAAGCTTTTTAGGACTTGCTGGGTATTACCGACGTTTCGTCAAGGGTTTTTCGATGATTGCGACTCCATTGACGAGACTGCTGCAAAAAGATATCAAGTTCGAGTGGTCGGATAAGTGTCAGCAAAGCTTCGACCAGCTGAAAACCCTTTTGACGGAAGCGCCTGTGTTGGTTCAGCCGGAAACCGGTAAGGAATTTGTAGTTTATAGTGATGCATCTTTAAATGGTTTAGGCTGCGTTTTGATGCAAGAAGGCCGGGTTATTGCTTATGCTTCGAGACAGTTGAAGCCTCACGAGCGAAATTATCCGACGCATGACCTTGAATTAGCCGCCATTGTTTTCGCTTTGAAAATTTGGCGACACTATCTGTTCGGTGAAAAATGTCACATCTTCTCCGATCACAAAAGTCTCAAGTACTTAATGTCTCAAAAAGACTTGAATTTGAGACAAAGGCGGTGGCTAGAATTGCTAAAAGATTACGAGCTTGTTATTGATTATCACCCGGGGAAAGCTAATGTAGTTGCAGACGCTCTTAGCCGAAAATCCTTATTTTCCATGCGTGCTATGAATGTGAAACTGATGATGTCAGTAGATGAAGTGTTGATTGCCAAATTGGTAGCAAAACCTGTGCTACTTCAACAGATTTGTGAGGCGCAGAAAGCCGATGAGGACTTAGTTGCTAAACGAGTTCAGTGTGACTCGAATGTGAATTCAGAATTTCGGGTCGACAGAAATGATTTCTTGAGATTTAAAGACCGATTGTGTGTTCCGAAGAAGTCTGAACTAGTTTCGATGATTTTGAATGAAGTTCATAGTAGCCGAATGTCAGTCCATCCGGGCAGTACGAAAATGTATAACGATTTGAAGTTGCAGTATTGGTGGCACGGCATGAAACAAGACATCTCTGATTTTGTATCTAAATGCTTAGTATGTCAACAAGTAAAAGCGGAGCATCAGGTGCCGTCGGGATTACTTCAGCCGATTTTGATACCCGAGTGGAAATGGGATCGCGTTACAATGGACTTTGTGACGGGTTTACCGTTGACGCCGAGCAAAAAGGATTCCATTTGGGTTGTGGTTGATCGATTAACGAAATCAGCCCATTTCATCCCGGTTCGCACTGACTTTTCGCTTGATAAGTTAGCGGAATTATACGTTTCTCAGATTGTGCGACTTCATGGGGTGCCGACTTCTATTGTTTCTGATCGTGACCCTCGATTTACCTCTAGATTTTGGAGAAAGCTGCAAGAAGCTTTGGGTACTAAACTTCATTTCAGCACTGCTTTTCATCCGCAAATAGACGGTCAATCTGAACGGATTATTCAGATACTCGAGGACATGTTGAGATGTTGCATCCTCGAGTTTAGTGGTTCGTGGGAGAAATGCTTACCCCTAGTTGAATTCGCTTATAATAACAGCTTCCAGTCGAGTATTCAGATGGCGCCCTATGAAGCTCTTTACGGTCGAAAATGCCGTACACCTCTGTTTTGGACCGAACTTAGTGAAGATAAGATTCTCGAAGTCGATTTAGTCAGAGAAGGGAAGCAGAAAGTGGAGATAATTCGCGACAGTTTGAGAATGGCATCCGATCGTCAGAAATCATACGCGGACTTAAAACGAAAAGACATCGAGTATCAAGTAGGTGATAAAGTGTTTTTGAAAGTTTCACCATGGAAAAAGATACTCCGTTTTGGCCGCAAAGGCAAGTTGAGTCCACGATTCATTGGACCATACGAGATTTCAGAACGGATTGGGCCGGTTGCTTATAGACTGACCTTGCCCCCTGATCTTGACAAGATCCACAATGTATTTCATGTATCGATGCTTCGACGTTATAGATCCGATCCTTTGCATGTGATTAATCCGTCGGAAGTCGAAATTCGACCGGATTTGAGTTATGAAGAAGAACCTATCCGTATTCTAGATCGAGAAGTTAAAAAATTACGAAATAAAAAGGTTCCTTTAGTAAAAGTGTTGTGGCTAAAGCATGGGATCGAAGAAGCGACTTGGGAATCCGAGGATGTTATGAAAGAGCGATATCCCAACTTATTTTCGGGTAAGATTTTCGGGGACGAAAATCCCTAAAGAGGGGGAGAGTTGTCACATCCCTATTTCGACCTTAGTCGGAAAGTGGTTTCAGAACCACTAAACCGAGTTAATGAAATAGTTGATATTTTTTTTATTTTGTTTATTTTATTTATATCCTATATCTAAATTATGTGCTGAAGGTATGTGTGAATTTCAATGATTTAATTTAACAATTTTAGATGTGAATTTATTAATGAAGGACTTAGATGAGAAAAGTTAAAAGTGTGTAAGGCTAATTAAAGAGACCAATTAGTTCATGGATTTGAATTGGGGGATTTGCATGTCAAATTCCCCATAATTATTAGTGGTGCCGGTCATGATGACATTAGGAGCATAAAATATGTATTTTATAATAACATGATGTCATAAAGCTTTATATTATGATATTAAGGTAAATAAAATGAAAATAGGGTGATAAAAACAAGGGAGTTCATCTTTGTTCATCTTTTTTAGTCGAAAGTTAGTAGAGGAAGGGAGAAACTAAGCTCAAGCATTC
Source organism: Gossypium stocksii (assembly GCA_020496765.1). Lineage (NCBI taxonomy): Eukaryota > Viridiplantae > Streptophyta > Magnoliopsida > Malvales > Malvaceae > Gossypium > Gossypium stocksii. The sequence goes on from CM035631.1 coordinate 45,211,136, forward strand.
GGCACCTCCATTTTGGCTAGATTAAGGTATGAAAACATGTTATTTTGTCAAAAAAATTAGTGATTTTGAGCCTTTTTGTTAATCCTATCCATCACCCATGAGTCCATCCTTTGAAATGTTCATATTATACGTTCGGTCATGGGATGTGAGCATGAATTTGGGCAAATGCTTGATGAATTTTAATTTATGAAGACTTGTTGATTAAAATGATGTATTAGGAGTTGTTAAATTTTATGTTTCATTGGTCAAATGTAGAAATTGATTTTGGGTTGAAGGATTGACCGAATAGGTTGAGGATAGAAATGGATTTTTGTTTAGTTGAGTGCTTTGGTAGTCTATTTAGAGGTTAGATGAATGATAATATGAAAGTAGTAACCAAATTGAGCCGTAATTGATTCAATAAACTCATGCATTCGGCTAATGTTATGTTTTGTAGGGTTTTAATTAAAATAATTAAATTACAATGTCTAAACTTTCAATTTATGCCTATACGAACATTTGACTACCCCTTTTTGAAGATGAGTTATATTTGGAGCTAGAAAATACATTAGATATTCGGTCATATCCTTTTTAGCATAGATAAAATTTGCTTGAGTGGTGTTTTAATTCAAGAAATGATTTGTTAAATGAGCTTGAAACTTTAAATTTGATAGGTATACCGTTTAGATAGTTTTGGCCCTTGCGTTTATGAAATTAGATTTGAAGGGGAAGACTAAGTTAGCTCAAAATTTTTAGAGGGAAACTTTGGCTATGTGACATTGTATTATTTTTTAAAGGTTGTTCTTTTCTAAATAAAAAATGATTAGTAAATAAATTTTAGCCCTTGTATATATATATATTTTGCCGATTTTAATAGTGGTTAATGACTCAAGTTGGTTGAACATTGTTTTGTTAATTAAGAAATTTAAAAGTGTACCTATGAGTATGCTTACTAATATATCCTTGAAACCTATGGAAGGATGTTGGTTTTGGAGGCTAAGTGATGATTTTGTTTGAGAAAGGATCGAATGAACTATAGGTTATACATGGATAAGTTTTAAATTCAAATGAGTATATATATGGTTAGTGGAAAATGGTATTCGGCACATGGAATTTAGATCTTAAATTAAATGCTGGTTGAGCTTGGTAGCTATATGATCCTAACCGATTTATATGGGTTTGTAATGAATTAAATTTTGTTTCTCTTAGCTCAAGAAAATATAGGGGCAGCTTCAAACAAAGGAAAAGCGAAGGTGGCCGACCAGTAAATTGAAAACAATCATCGACCACTGAAGTAAGTTTTAAGGGACATAGACTATCATACAATTAAATTCCTTATACGAATTATAATTTATTTGATAAAGGTGGAATGGACATATAGCCGAATGATTACAAGTCCTAGAGATGCCCGAGGGAGAGAGATTTGAGTTACGTATTGTTTATATGATTTTTTTTTTGACTATTACTAGCTAATGATGTCCTACTACGTGTGAATTTTTGAATTAGACAAATGAGTGTTATTACGAAATAAATTTTGCGCCATTGTGATATCCGGGTTAATCCCGAAGGGCGTTTACGCCATTGTGATATCTGGGTTAATCCCGAAGGGCGTTTACGCCATTGTGATATCCGGGATAATCCCGAAGGGCTCACGAGCCATTGTTGTATCCGGATTTATTCCGAAGGGCTTTCGAGCCAAGGTCGATTCCAATTAATTGAGATCGTTACGGTGAGGCGACCAGGTATTGGTTATATTATATTTATGAATGAATTCTGTTGGTTTATGACTTTTCGATTATGTATTGTTGACTCAGAAAAATGTGAGTGGATGTCTAAACACTTATGACCTTACGTTACATGAAACTACTTATGCCACTATAGAATTGTTTTGTGATCGGCTATAGAATAATTAAGTCAAGTGCTGAAAGTTATTCCTTTCTAATTATAGTTAACCATACATTGTCGCTTAAAGCTTACTAGGAATTTTAAATGCTTACTCGGTTGTTTTTCCTCTTCTGTTTTCTTTCCTTAGATCACGTTCGATAGCTACGGTCTCGGGATACTTGCGCTTGAAGTCGTCTCTACTATCAAGACACTCTTTTCGGTATTTAAATAGTTAAACTTTCGAATGGCATGTATAGTTGCTTTTTGTTTTATGATCCTTGAGAGTTATACTCTTATTTTGAAGTTGTAATCAAGTAAATAGGTATAGCCATGCGAGGATGGCTTGTCTTGTTGTCATGTGTACTATGTATAGTTGATGTGAATGTGTGGTTGTATTAGGAAAATGTTTCGAAAGTTTTGAGTGAATTAAGCTTATAAATGAATCAATACACTCATTATTAGGAGATGACTCATGTTCGGCCATGCCTAAGATTAAATACCAAATGAATAGTGTGTTAAGCTTTGTAAACATTAAGATACTCCATGACTTTTGTATATGTCTAAACCATCCAATTTATTTCCATATGAATTGAAATACTACATTTTGAAGTATTAGTGGTACTATGCATATTGACAAATTTAGGTGCACTTGCTTGGGTTTAATAAATGTTTGAGATCTTATACAAATTTCCTTTCAAAACTAGTTGTATGCAAAAGCTAGGTACCGTAAACTTAGGAGCATGACTTAGGTTTGTGGCAATTAATTTGAAATTTTTGTACTTGTCTTGTAATGCCTCTTAACCCTCCGGCAACCGGAACAGGTTTAGGGGTGTTACACTTTTTGTGCTCTTAACTCTTCACACTCATATACATTTCATAGACACATATCATACCTTTAATATAGCACAAACTTTGAGTAATTACATACCAAATTTAGCCAAAGTCATCAATGTAACTTGACACTTGCACACATATACATAGTATTATTATAAATCAGCTTAAATGGCTAAATACAAGTTATTAAATTAATTCGAGACACTTAACTACTTCTATCTGACTCACTTATGCTTTAGTAATAAGACCTATACACTTCATAACTAACCAGCATATACATGCCATTTTCTAAATTTACAAAACTTCTTCACACCAATGTTTTGACTGGATACTGTGATGGGATTCCCGACAGCTTCCAATCGAGTTAACCTGAGTACATTATAAACCTAGAAAGCAAACGAAGTAAGCTATATAGCTTAGTAAGTATGTATGTAAATAAGAAACAGTTGATTTACAAGCTTGTAACAATTCATATAAGATGGTCTTCAGATAATAAAATTATATTTGCAAATAGTCCCATTAATTACTCATGTTCATCTTAAACTATCTACTCAAGTCACAGTTACTAAATTATTTCTATCTGGGGCTACGGAACTCCAATTTAAGATTTGCAAATTTTCCCTAAAACTAGACTAAATATCTTTTTACCATAAAATTTCCAAAATTTTTGGTTCAGCCAATCAATACAATTTATTCATTAAAGTCTCCCCTGATTTGCTTCCTAAAGGTTACAAACCCTCTTCACTAAACTTTAAGTATCTCATCATACAAAATTCGAAATACACTCTCGTTTATTTCTTTTGTAAGTAGACTCATTAAGGAATTTAATCATAGAAATCATATCTCACAGTTTTTTTGTGCAATTTTTAATAATTTTCCAAAATTCGAACAGGGGATTTCCTAACCCATTCTGACCCTGTCTCACTAAAATTTAAATAACTCATAAAATATAATTCATTTGTTCACACCGTTTCTTTTATGAGAAAATAAACTCAATGGGCTTTAATTTCATCACTCATTAAGACACTAATTCAATTTCTACTATTTTTGGTGATTTTTCAAAGTCACGTAACTAATGTTATTGAAAGCCGTTTTATTGTCAATTTTACTCTTTCATGTTCTTTTATATCATTACATTCACATTTCCATATTTTTCAAGTAAACATAACATAGTGTATAACACAATCATACACAAATCTTTCTCATTTCATACACATCTTACACAGACAAAATATATGCTTGTTCACTTAATTCGATAGTACTTACACTACTGTTATGGCTTTGTTCATTGAATCATATGAAATTATTAATGATGCTTAATGTCTTGCACATAAGTGCCACACATAATTATTATCGAACTATTACTTACCTCTTATAGCCAAAGCTGCCACTTAACACTTGTAGCCGAAGCTACTGTCGAAACCATTTTTTATGGGGTTTTGAAAACACGGGCTTCGACTAAAAACGAAAATAGGAGCCGCCACCAATCTGTTTAGGTGTGATTGGATCACCTTTAAAACATTTTGTTTTAAAATCATTAGTTTTGGTCTATGAAATCAGAAAACAGGTTCGGGAGCCGGTTACGTACGAGGAAGGGTTAGCACCCTCGTAACGCCTAAAAATTGGTACCTAATTGATTATCAAAATGTCTTTAATGTCGGAAATTTGAAAATTTTATGATGCAATCCTTTTTAGAATATTTTGATTTTGAAAATCAAGGTTCACTTGTATCAAACGAATCAAAATATCACATCTAGTAAGTTAGGATGCAATAGTTTTAAGACATTCGAAGTTAAGCTAGCCTTTTTTGAAAATCTCTATCTCAAAACGACAAAACACCATATCCAGTAAGTTAGGACACAACGCTTTGAAATTCCAAGATAATTGCTCGTATTTTGAAAACCTTAAAAACTTAGAAGGGTGCTTGACTATTCAAACTCAACGAGAAAAGTTGCAACCCAGTAAGTTAGGGCACTACCTTTCTCGAAGCTTCCAAGTACCAAGCATTTCCTTTTTATTTTTGAAAACTTTGGAATCTCATTTTTTATTGATGCATGAGGATAATATACGAACATTATGGAATACAACATACGAGATAGTTTATGAAACAATAAATAAATAAAACATGAATATAGGCAATATAATAAGAATAACATACATGGAAGAAATAATAATCATGGCAAATCTCAAATATCTAAAAACATACATACAAGGATATATAACATGTAACACCCCAAAACCCTTACCCGTCGACGGAGGGTAAAGAGATGTTACAGAACAAACACTTATTAGTCTAGAAAATAGATTGACCAAGATTTCAAACATTTCTAACCCGAATACAATGCCCACATAATGTTATACATTAAACTAAAATTTAACTTTAACGAATACACATTAAGCATCCAGGAGAAATCACATACACATAGCCGAAGCATTATCTTGTAGTCTAGCCGAAATTGCAAGTTTACTTATAGGTACTTGACTTGCGGAACTTACACTTAAACATTTCTACGGTTAATAATATTTGTCACCTCGATTTATACTATTTCTACTTAACCCAATTTATACTTCTAAATAGATATAATATACACCACATTTAACCATATGCATAATTCATTTCTACTCATCTATATTCAACCATGACACGCTACATTCATAAACATTTATAAAGCAATTTGATAAGCCATTTTCGCATGGCTCTTCAGATATATATACATCAAAATGAGTTAAAAAGTCAAAATAGAAATTTGAGTCTATACATGCCATTGTTTGGAAGTTAAGTTTAAACCTTCAAAAGTACCAAAGAGAAAAATCTTTTGACGATAGTGTGAATGACTCGGGCTTGAATCCCTTGAGCCGCAGCTTTGTTAAAATCTATAAACAAAAGAAACATAAAATAAACAGAGTAAGCTTCAACGAGCTTAGTAAGTTTTGAGTAAACTAAGCAACTTATGCTTTAAACACATAATATATCACGTAATAAAGCTCAATCAAAAATCTTTCCACTTGGCCGAATACCTTTATTTGCATGAGTAAACTAAGGAAAAAATGTCAACAATTGACTTCGATGAATTTCTTACCATTTAATACCTCTAAATTTTCGTTACCCTAAAGACATCATTCATATCCGAATGTCGGTATACCGTAGCAGTATTGGGAAAACATATCATAAATTTCATATTTGGGCCATACTAAAGCAGGGTAAATCATGTAGGAAGCATCGGACCTATATGTCTCATAACAAACTCAATTACATAATAATTTAATCTATCACATTAATACAAATGTACATACCTGTCGTTCTTATTACTACACTCATGCTTTACCACTTGCTAAATCAATGTTGCCCATAACCTTACGCATATTAAAAATTCACCGGCACACAGCCTGCTAGGCAACGAAGGCCTGAAAGTATCACCGGCACAAAGCCTGCTAGGCTCGAAGGCCTAAAAGTATCACCGGCACAGAGCCTGCTAGGCTCGAAGGCCTGAAAGTACCACCGGCACAAAGCCTGCTAGGTTCGAAGGCCTGAAAGTATCACCGGCACAAAGCCTGCTAGGCTCGAAGGCCTGAAAGTATCACCGGCACAAGGCTGCTAGGCTCGATGGCCTGAAAGTATCATATTTGGATTCCCGAGAAATATTTGTCTATAATCTTATATCTTATTTGACATATCACCTTTACCATTCTTTAAATACATTCTACACAGATAAATCATCCATATATAGCATCTCTTCCCTAAACAAATTTCCAAATACCGAGGGCACCTTATTCTATACTTAATTCGATCTCATAGAGCTTACTATATGAATACCGCATGCAAAAGCTAACCACATTTTTCATTAAGACCTCCTTATGCATTCGGCTACTTCATTCATACCACCAATTCCATAATTATGCCATTAACAAAGTGAAATAAACTAGTTGTAAGGCTAACAACTTAAGCATATTATATCATATTCGGGTATGTACAAAAAGGGAAGACACTCAAAACTTACCTCGATATATATATATATATTTGGACGGTTGCTGTCCGGCTACTCTATTACTTTATCCTTCCCCTTATCCAACTTCGAACCCCTTTGCTTTTGAGCTTAAATAACATATTAGGTTCGTTTCAGTAGTAACTTTCCTTAGCAAAATTTCAAATAACACATCGACATATAACATACAATCACAATGTTATTCATTTAGCCCAAAAGATTTCCATGCATACCAATAAATCTTCAAATTCCATACTCAGCACTCATAAAAAAAAACAGCATGTATCGTATTACAAAGGAATGCTATCTAACTCAATTTCACACTTGCTTACTTCACATCTAGTTCGTATGCTCAACAAAGATTCACATAGTTTAAATATCATATGCTTCTTTTATTTCTCAATTCATACTATAACTAAGTCCAAAAGTTAAGGTATTAATCATATGCCATATTACCAAAGGCCATTAACCACCAATGCCGTACATACAATTATACTTACTCATATGCATAAAGAAAATCCGTTTATGCATAATCTACAACCATTCGGCCTTAACAACTTAAACTTACAAAACTTTGATATCATTTACCCCTAACCAAATTTATGCAATACACACAATCCATTATTATCATGGCCGAATATAATTATAACCAAATCTCACCTTTAGCACTTATACCTATTAATCGAATACTTCAAGCTCTTATATTCATCTTCTTTTCTTTTTTTTTTAACATAATTTATTAAGCTCAATTTAATTTTCTAATCATCTTATAAATAAAATTATCTAACATAATTCATCCATGGTTAATAGGCCTAGCCGAATGATTTCCTAACAAATTAAACCACAATACACAAAATTTCCCATTTCAACCTACAAGCTCATATACACAAGAATTTTTCCAAGACAAAGTCCATCTACTCCCATCTATCCATTTTCCAATATCACATTCAAGATTCATACTCTTTCAACTTATAGCTGAACACCCAAGGCACTAAATTTCAAAATTTCAATTTATGGGTTTAGGAAGAAACTAAGATAGGAACTCAAATACATAAAAATAATATCAAACTAACAAGTGTTACCTTGGATTTATGACCTTCCAATGGCCGAATAACCTAGCTTCAACCTCTTAGTTTCTTTCTTAACATTCGGCTAACAAGGAGAAAAGATGAACACTCTTCTCATATATTTGTTTAATATATTTTCTTTAATTCTTTTTAAGTCCATTTTCAATTTAATAAAGCAAATAAATAAAAATTTAGTGGAAGTAATCATGGAATGGCCGGCCACTTACTAAGATTAGGGAAATTTGACATGCAAGTACTAACCTTTAAGTCATGCAACAATTCGGTCCCTTTATAAATTTCCACACACCTTTTAAAATTTTTCCACATAAGTCCAATTCAATAATTTCACCTTCAAACGATACTAAAGTTTAATCAATTATTCACACAACAATTTCACATATAATTTAAACATGAAATTTAGCATCTAATTAATATTGGGACTCGGTCTAATGGTTACGAAACCACTTCCCGACTAGGGTCAAATTACGGCTGTCACATAACATGCATTAAAAAATGAATAACTAAAACATTTAAATAGTGTACATGCAAGGCAGTGATTTAACATATAAATTTATAAACAAAAATGATGCATGATATACAATTTAATATATAAACATATATGCAAAAATAATAAGACATTAATGTATATAAAAAAAATATAATATCAACATAAATGTCGATTCTAAAACAAAAATACAACACTTAATAATAATTATAAATTAGCATGAAGTTCATAAGTAATATAAAAAGATATATAAAAGAAATATAATAAAAAAATAAGTAATTAGTGACAAAATAAATGCATAATATAAATTAAAATATAATATTTAATGATGATTTTAAGTATGTTAGTGGGCCTTTAGAAGGCCCAAGCTTAAGTTAAAACCTGGTAGAATTTTTAGAATATTGAATTTAAAGAGAATGGGTCCTGGTTATGTGGGCTTTTAAGAAAATGTAAGTAAAATAAGGCACAAGGAAGCCTTTGGTAAAGTGGCAGTGTGGTGCCACTTAGTTCCTAAAAAAGTGGCGTGTGGATGTGTGTGCAAGGGCCAGGGTTCAAGTCACAAGGTTAGTATGGTATTTTTATTTTTGTTGCATGTGATGGTCTTGTGATGGAACACAAGTGAAACTCTGCAGGGAGAAGTTTGAGATGTTCATGGTATTTGATCAAAGAGGATAAGGGGGAGAGATTTTAGGAATTTTGAACGAGGGCTAGTGGTGGCCGAATGTAGGAGTCTTGAAAGTGCATAATCGGCTAGGGGTGTTTAGGTAGTATTTTCAGCAATTGTCCTTGGTGTGATGATTTTTCTTTTGGCAATTTGGGCATTTCTTGGTGGCCTTTCGGGATTGTGTTGACCTCTTCCTTTTCTTGCCGAACTGGAGCAGTGCCACTTAGGGTTTTCTGCTCTTGTTCCATTCGTCTCTTTTCTTCTCTTGTGCTGACTTGTGCAAAGAGTCAAGCTATCATCTCCCTTCTTTTCTTTAAACCAAATCTATCATCTGTTCCTCACCTCTCTTCTTTCGTCTTTCTTCTCCTCTATTTTTACCTAAACTGAATCTACTCTTTACTTATCCTTTTTCTTCTCAAGCCTAACTTTCGACTTCCCTAAAAGCCGAAACCAACCCTTCATTGTCGATTACCTTATTGATCAAGATCACTTCTTCTTTATATTCAAGCCTTCAAAGATCAAATCTTAAACTTCTCTTCTCTCTGTCTATCATCCCTATTATTTCGTAAAACCTTTTTCTTCACTTTCTTCCCCTATTTACTCCCTAAACTGAATAGTCATACTCTAAGTCAGATTCAAAAGCTGAAATAGTTATATTTGTTCTTTGCTCGTGTCTTGAGGCTAGATCAGCGTCACATCTAAGATAGAAAAAGGGTTGGAAGCATTTGGGTTTAGTGAATCTTTGGTAAGTACTCAGATCTCTTCTCTATTCTTTATTTCAGGATTTAAGGAAAAGTCGAAAACCCCTATGTAGGGTGACTATCGTTTGGGGCCTAAGGCTTTATAGGTCTTACCAATTGGTTTATTTTGTGCTAGTGTGATCTAAAGGCTACCGATTGAGGAGTGTTGGAGGCTAAGATCATTGGAACGACAAGATCTAGAGCTAGTCCCTATTTTCGACAAAGGTAAGAATTCAAAGGCCTAAGTCGTGTTGGCCAAATATGGTGAGTATTGTGTTAGTTATCATAGATTTGTAAACTGATATCACAGTGGCCGATTGTATGATTAAACGTGTGGGAGATCTTGTCAACGTTGGTCGCAAATCAGGTGTGTAAACGAACACCCTCTAGTACTCTAAATCAGCAAAAGCTGAAAAGCCAAAATGCCAAAATTATGGCATTTTGTGGGCTTGCAAGCGTGCGAGCGCTTGTGGGTCAGTTGGAAGTGGTAAGATTCTGTAACTAAAATCAGAAAAGTTGGTAAGTGTGTGATTTCGTGCATCTCGGTAAGGCCTCGATGGGCTGATTTTGGGCCCAATGGGCTTTTGGGCCCATTTAGGTGAAAAATAGTGGTAAGTGGGTTCTAGTGATTCGTATGTTAAAACTGTTAATCTAGGCATAGAATTTGGGCTAAACGGGCTAAATTAGCTAAATGACACTGTAGGGCCCATTACGGGTTTTAGGGCCCGATAGCTTTAAAATTGATAAATGGGCTAGAAATACTGTTAAGGTGGAAATTGGACTGCTAATCACTGAAATATGCATAAGACCCTAAAACTGGTATAACTACTGAAATACCCCGTATGGGTGAGACATTACTATTTTACCCCTAGGTGCAAAATGACCATTATACCCCTAGGGCTAAATGACTGAAATGGATGCTTTACTGTTTCTGTTCACTGTATGCCATGACATGATTATCTGTTGCATAGGACTGGGTTTATTAATGGAAGAAGTGCAAGTGGCATTGCCACGTTTACTGGAAGGGGCTTTGCATCGTATTATTGAAAGGGGCTTTGCCTCGTTATACTATTAGTGGCTTGGCCATGTTATCTGAGCAGCTATGCTGCAACTATGGAGTGTAGGGCTGGGTGGGTTGAGTTTGTAATATTCCGAATTAGGGCCTAATCAGAATAGTGGTTTTGTGACCATAAATTCGAGGTAGAAATAATTATTTTATAATTATTTTGAGGTTTATGATATGATTGCATGATTGTGTGAAAATTTCGTGAAGAAATTCTATGCGTAAAGTGCTTAATTTAAAATTAGGGACTAAATCGAATAAGTTGCAAAACTTTCATTCTAGAAGTTTCTAGTACGAAATTGCTTTGAAATATTAATTAGGAGGTCTTAAATAGTAATTTGGCCAATTTTAAGTTCATGGATAAAATTTGGACATGGATGGAATTTTTGAAAGTTTAGTAAGGAGGGGCATTTTGGTCATTTGGATATTAACATGAAATAAAAAGGGAAAAATAACACAAAATTGTTCATGTTCTTCATTACCACGAAATTTCAAGGGTTCTCCATAGCTAGGGTTTGTTTCAAGCTTCCAAGCTCAATAGTAAGTGATTCCGAGCCCCGTTTTTAATGTTCTTTACGTTTTCGGAGTCCTGGTAACTTGAATTAGCTTGTGCTAGTAATAATTCAACCTGGGGTTCATATTTGGAAAAATACCCATAGGTGAAATTTGTGTATTTTGACATTTTATGATAGAATATGAGGTTTCGGATTATGTTAGACAACTTGTGCTACTCGATTTTGAGTAAAAACGAGTAAAACGGCTTAATCAGTAAAAATACCAATTGTTCATAAGTGCATGTTGTAGTTGGAATTTGAGCTTGCTAGTGGTAAATAAATGATCAGCATGTCTTAAAACATAAGAATTTGAAATAAAATTTAATTTCCGAGCTTTAGGGCAAAAGCGTAAATATGCAAAAATTTAGGGGTAAATTTGTAATTTTGACAAAGTTAGGGTCAAAGACTATTTTGATAAATGTGAGTATTAAATGAGCTAAATGTGCTATTTTAGATCAAGAAAAATGAGATTCAAGTCGTGATCGAGGGAAAAACAAAGTTTACGAGGAATAGGCTTAATTGTTGATATTTTGGTATCGAGGTAAGTTCATGTGTAAGTAATGTAACTTAATTGCTATTTTAAGTGATTTAATGCTATTTATATGATATGATACTTGTTATTGTGAATATTATGCTTTGTGAAATATTATGTATTGGTATGAAAAGTATGTGATTAAGTTGATAAGTATGAGATGCAAGCAACGTATTGGTTCTGATATTTTGAGGAGAACGACGGGGAAATGTGTGATTGAGGAAAATCCCGTTTGAACTTGGGAATAGATTAGGATACAAGTGACATGTCACTAGGATGGTTGGGCATCCGAGCTCGTTGTGTTGAGTCTGAGTTCACTTATGGATGCAAATGTCCGAACTCGTTGAGTTGAGTCCGAGTTCGTGAGATGTAACTAGGCATCCGAACTCGTTGAGTTGAGTCCGAGTTCACTTATGGATGTGAACGCCTGAGCTCGTTGAGTTGAGTCCGAGTTCACTTATGGGTGGGTTACATGGTCGCTTGATTACATATGTGGCACTTATGTGCAAATTATCCATGTATCCGAGTTATATTCCGATGTGTTCAACGGGTAAAATTTTAGCGAAATGGAAGAATGCTTGAGATGCAAATGATATTTTGGTAAGTGTCGTGAAATGCACACTTTGGACAGGTATGTTCTTAACCCTCGGGTTGAAACTTGATGCACGATGGCTAGAAATGTGGAATATGTCTTGGTGATAACATGCTAATGTTGTTTGGTATAATTGCTTTGTTATGTTACTTGTTATTTGCATATGGACTTACAAAGCATTTATGCTTACTCCCTCTTTTCCATTCATTGTAGTGTTGGATAAGCCGGCTCAGGAATCGGGATAGGTCGAAGGCTCGATCACACTATCCGAAGGACTTTTTGGTAAAATGGCTTGTATAACTTAAGTATGGCATGTATAGCAATGTTCTTCTTTTGTGTAAATAATCTTATTATATAGTTGTGGTTTGGTTAAGAAAATGCTTGGAAATGATTAGTAATTGGAATGGCTAGCCTAGATAATGTTGGATGCTATGTGAGACTAATATGTTCTGTAGTTTATGAAAATTCATAAAAAGATGAAATTTGCCATAAAACAGAACATTATAGTAACAATGATGTGAGTTTGAAAAATCACTAAAAATAGTAGAAACCGAATTAGGTGATGAATTAAAGATGGAATTAAAGCTTATTGTGTCTACTTTCATATGAAAGAAGCAAAACAGCTAAAGAAGTTATATGTGATGAGATATTTGAGTATTACTGAGATAGGGCCAAAGAGATTTCCGGATCCCCTGTTCCAAATTTGGGAATTCACCATGAATTGTAAAAAAATAATTAGGAGGTATGCTCTATATGTTCAAAATCCTTATTGAGTCTAGTTTTAATATAAATAAGCGGCATAGTCATATGAATTTTTTATAGAGATAAAAATGGTTCGTAGTAAGCAGAGGTCAGTGCAATTGAGTCCTAAAATAGGGGTAACTTTAACTAATAAACTGTACTAATTTGCCTGACCAAAAATTCTAGAAAAAAATTAGTATATAGATATATGAGTCTAGTTTCAGTGAAAATTTACGGATCTTGATTTTGAGTTTTGTAACTCAAGATATGATTTTTTTTGTAACTGTAACGTAGGTAGACAGTATGCTGTGAATGTAGAATTAAATGTTTCAAAGTTCTTAAAATGGAAAATTATGTTCAGTAACACCTCAAGCTCGACTTCGGTGATGGTCTCGGGTGTGGGGGCGTTACAGAGTTATTCCCTACATGGTGTGTAGGGCTGGTACAGGTGGAATGTAGCGGATGGACATAGGATGGGCTTTGGGCTTTGAGCTTTGCATACATGCATTATTCTGTTCTGTTATTGTAATGGGCCTATGGGCCGCACTGCTTACTGAATAGGGCTAAGGCCCAGTTAAACTGTATCCGAATAGGGCTACGGCCCAGTTAACTGATATCTGAATAGGGCTTCGGCCCAGTTACTACTGAAATTGGATAGGGCTTAGGCCCAATAAGCTTGAGCTGTTTTGGGCTCCAGATGGGCTTTCTTTGCACATTGAGTGTCCAAACACATCCCTTTTCTCTCATCTATATAGGTGAGCCTTAGATTGTTGGACTTGGAGCTGGAGGGATTCAGAGTGGCCACGTGGACTGCAAAATTGGTTTTGAATTAAGTTATTTACCTTCTTATTTATTTTTAATTATTGTTATTCAAGTTTTGGGCTGTAATAAGGCCGATTTAATTGTTTTATTTTGGGTCTTCAATTCTTTGATTATAATTTATTTTCAAAGATTTGAATAAGGCTGCGCAAGTTTTTCTTAAAATTAACCAACATTTTCAAAACAAAACCCTCGTAACAAATGAATAACAAATCAACGATCAAGATATGGTAACAAGATAACTTTTAAATGGTTAGTGGATAGGACAAACACTAATTAAACCTAGGTTTCCTTCCCAAATTACAGAAACAGTTTTACAAAGCTCACCCTAATCATAGTAGCTGGGAAGCGTGATTAGTCCTTCGTTGATGTGACACACCTGACTTGGCCATAACATCTGGGCCGGGTTTGGGGTGTTATATTTAGTGGTATCAGAGCCTGGTTGTAACAACTTGGTTGTGGATCGGGTCTAAAAAGTTTTCAAAAATCTTTAATCAAGGCCTAAGAAGGGTATTTCGAAATCGCTGTCGGGAAAAATTTCTAAGAAAAACACTTTTAAACCTATTTTCCTTTTAAACACATTTCCTTAAAGGTTTTATCTTAAGAGTTTAAGTTTTCTGGGTTTTCTGAAATCTGGTTTCTAAAGAGTGGCACACTGAATCCCCAGCACCAAGTCTGTAAGTACTTCTTTCTTTCTTCTATACTGTAATGTACTGAGATATCACTGTAGATAAAACTGAGACCCTACTATGATATTGTAGATAGGGTAGTACTGAAAACTGTAGAGATTGAGACAGTTGGGAAACTAAACCCTAGAAGACTGAGACTGTAGCTAGGCTACGAATTCGCGAAAACAAACTCTGAAACCCTATCTGCACATAAGACATTTTGTAATAAACAACAGAAATATTAAACTAATGTCATAAAATTCATAATTAGATAAGCCGATATAAGTACGAGGGTAGCTCGTGGATGAGGTTGTGGACGTGGCTGAGGTAGTACGCAAGCTGGGTCTTCGTCTTCGAGTCATTTGCCAGCTGAGAAGGCATGACCGCCACCGGTAGCTGAGAATGGGCCGTATAATCAAGCTGCCGGAGACGATGCTCTGTCCCAGGCAATGTTAAGGGTTTTAGGGAGGGTCATTAGAGCAAGCACTAGGACAGTGAATAAGGGGTCTATTTCTAAGCAACTCTGGGCAAATGGAGCGGAGGTCTTCAGGGGCATATCTGGAGTAGCCCCAAATATGGGTAAGTATTGGCTGGAAGCCACGGAACAGATTATGGACGACCTGGATTGCTCAGTAGAGCAAAAGCTGAAAGGAACGGTGTCTCTACTGTGAGACGAGGCATATCAATGGTGGATCACTGTGAAGGAGAGCACCCCAGCTGAGCGGGTCACCAGGGAACTATTTAAGACGGCTTTCAAGGGAAAGTACGTCGGGGCAAGCTATGTGGATGCACGTAGGAAAGAATTTTTTAACCTGACCCAGGGCAATAAGTCTGTTGCTGAATATGATGCAGAATTTCTGAGATTAAGCCGGTATGCCAGTGGTATAGTTGCTACTGAGTACGAGTGTAGCATTCGTTTTAAGGATGGCCTCAAGGATGAGCTTAGGGTGCTGTTAGCTCCGTAGAGGGAGCGTGATTTTGCTACATTGGTGAAAAAGGCTAAGATAGCCTAGGAGGTGAAGAGAACTAAACGACAAAACTGTGAGAAGGATCAAAACTGATTTAGGATGGATTGTGGACCCTGTAGTGCTACAAACAGGAATGCCAAGAGAGCTAGAGTGGAGGAACCAGTCCGAGCAGTTCCGGTGAACACGATTAGACTACAGGCTTGTGGGGACTGTGGTAGAGTGCATATGGGAGAATGCTGGAGTGTACTAGGGCATGTCTCCGATGTCGGTCCAAAGAGCATAGGATTAAGGACTGTCCTCGGAGGCCACCTCAGACTCAAGTTGCTGAACAGAGGGTTGCTCAACCAGTGCGAGGTGGACCGCAACCACCGAGAGGCTGTGGTCAAGGTAGAGGCGGCAATGGAAATGGCCGTGGATGTGGAGCACCTGGCAGGGTTGCTGGTAATGCTGAAGCTCGCCAGCCAGTATTGGTTTATGCTACTCGACACAGAGAGGAGGGTGAGGCACCTGACGTTATAACTAGTACATTTTTTATCTCTAGCATGCCATACACTGCTTTGATTGATGTGGGTTCAACTCATTCGTATGTTGCATGTGATGTATCTGACTCGTTGGGTGTGCATTCTGAAGAAACTGTGAGTGGGGTAACTATAATAAGTCCACTGGGTCACTCGGTTAATGTAGACAAACTTTTTAGGGAGGTGCCTTTAAAGACTCAAGGTAGGATTTTTGCTGGAAAGTTAATGGAGCTATCGTTCAGAGAGTTTGATCTCATCTTAGGGATAGACTGGCTTACTAAGCATAAGACGACTCTGGATTGTGCGGTCAAGAGGATGGCATTAAGAACTACCGAAGATCAAGAGGTAATAGTTATTGGGGAGCGAAGGGACTACTTGTCCAATGTTGTTTCTGCCTTAAGGGCTGAAAAGCTAATTCGCAAAGGTTGCGAGGCACATTTGGCTTTTATAAGTCAGGCAGAGACTGAGAATGTGACTATGGAGACAGTTAGAACTCTTAAGGAATTTCAAGATGTCTTTCCTGAAGAGTTTCCTGGATTACCTCCAAACCTAGAAGTTGAATTTGGAATTTACTTGCTGCTTGGAACGACTTCAGTGTCTATCGCGCCCTATAGGATAGCACCGAAGGAGTTAGTAGAACTGAAAGCACAAATCCAAGAGTTGTTGGATAGAGGTTTTATTAGACCGAGTGTGCCTCCATGGGGAGTACCAGTACTGTTCGTGAAGAAGAAGGATGGAACGATGCCTATGTGCATCGATTATCGCCAGTTGAACAAACTGACAATAAAGAACAAGTATCCTCTGCCAAGGATCGACGATCTGTTTAACCAGCTTAAAGGAGCTTTAGTATTTTCCAAGATCGAACTTTGGTCTGGATACCATCCATTAAGGGTCAAGGAAGTAGATATTTATAAGACAGCATTTAGAGTTCAGTATGGTCATTACGAGTTTCTAGTTATGCCATTTGGACTGACGAATGCACCTGCAGCCTTCATGGATCTGATGAATTGAGTATTCCAACCGTAATTGGATCGATTCGTAGTCATTTTTATCAACGATATTCTAGTATATTCGGAGACTGAAGAGAGGCATGATGAGCATCTTCGTATTGTTCTGCAAGTACTGAGAGAGAAGTAACTCTATGCAAAATTCAGTAAGTGTGAATTTTGGTTGCAAGAAGTGACATTTCTGGGTCACGTTGTTTCTGCTGAGGGGATTAGGGTGGATCCTCGAAAAATTGAGGCAGTTCTGGAATGGAAGCCACCCAGGTCTGTATCAGAAATTTGGAGTTTTTAGGGTTTGGCAGGGTACTACAGAAGATTTGTAAAAGGATTTCTCTGATTGCTGCACCGTTAATGAAACTGCTGAGGAAAGGAGTAGCTTTTGTATGGGCTGAGAAACAGCAAGAAGCTTTTGATAAAGTGAAGAAGGTATTGACCGAGGCGCCAGTGTTGATTTAGCCGGAGTCTGGGAAGGATTTCACCATGTATAGTGATGCGTCGCATGTGGGGTTAGGCTGTATACTGATGTAAGAGGGTAAGGTGGTTGCTTATGCTTCACGACAGCTTAAGCCTCACGAACCAAATTACCCTATGCATGATTTAGAGCTGGTAGCGGTGATTTTCGCGTTAAAAATCTAGAGACACTACCTATATGAAAAAAAGTGTATTGTATACACAGATTATAAAAGTCTCAAGTATTTGTTGACTCAGAAGAAGTTGAATCTGAGGCAACGAAGATGGATAGAGTTGCTTGAGGATTATGATTGCTGGATTGAGTACCACCTAGGCAAGGCAAATGTGGTGGCTGATGCACTGAGCCGAAGGGCTGTAACTGAGTTGAGAGCGATGTTTGCTAGTTTGAGTCTATATGACGATGGAAACTTGTTAGCGGAGTTGCAAGTGAGACCAATTTGGACTGAGCAGATTAAAGAGAAGCAGTTAGAGGATAAGTCGTTAGCTCCTCGGTTTCAGCAAGCTAGGAATGAGGGGAATTCTGATTTTAGACTGAATAGTAATGGAGTTCTCTGCGTCTGAGGAAGAGTTTGTATTCTAAAATACTCTAACTTGAGGCAGTCAATTCTGAAAGAGGCTCATGGTGGACCTTGTGCCATGCATCCAGGGGGGAATAAGTTGTATCGAGACTTGAGAGAGTTGTACTGGTGGCCTGGACTTAAGCAAGAGGTGACCAAATTTGTGGAAAAATGCCTGACATGCCAGCAAGTAAAGGCTGAGCATCAACTGCTTTCTGGACTGTTGCAGCTAGTGAAGATTCCACTTTGGAAGTGGGAGAGGGTAACCATGGATTTTGTGAGTGCGCTACCATTGACACCCTCCAAAAAAGGCTCTGTATGGGTAATTGTGGATAGGTTAACGAAATCTTCCCATTTCATACCTGCCCGAATCGATTACTCGCTTCAGAAGTTGGCCAAGTTGTTTGTGGCGAAGATAGTGCGACTGTATGGGGTGCCAGTTTCGATAATTTCTGATTGGGATCCTAGGTTTACATCTCGATTTTAGCAGAAGTTGCATGAGGCAATGGGTACACGGTTGGATTTCAGTACTGCTTTTCACCCTCAGACGGATGGACAGTCGAAAAGGGTTATACAGGTTCTGGAGGACATGCTAAGGGGTTGTGTTATCGACTTTCGAGGTAGTTGGGAGGACTACTTGCCATTGGCGGAATTTGCTTATAACAACAATTATGAGGCAAGTATTCAGATGGCTCCATATGCGGCACTTTATGGACGAAGGTGTCGTACGCCTACGTGTTGGACGGAGTTAGGAGAATGTCAGGTTCTTGGACCAGAGTTAGTGGCAGATACTGAGAACAAGGTTAAGTTGATCAGAGATCGGTTAAAGGAGGCATCTAATAGGCAAAAGTCATATGCTGATCTAAGGCGTAAGGAAATCAAGTTCTCTGTAGGGGATATGGTATTTTTGAAGGTCTCGCCTTGGAAGAAGATCTTGAGGTTTGGGAAGAAGGGCAAGTTGAGTCCGCGATTTATTAGGCCTTATCGGGTTCTTAAACGAGTAGGGCCGGTAGCTTATCAGCTGGAGTTACTGCCGGAGCTGGATCGTATTCATGACGTCTTCCATATGTCCATGCTAGGACGGTATCAATTGGATCCTTCGCATGTTGTTCTGGTGGAAGAGATTGAGGTAGAGACTGATTTGACTTTTGAAGAGGAGCTTGTGCAAATACTGGATCGAGAGGTCAAAGTGTTGAGAAGGAAATCAGTTCCATTAGTAAAAGTGCTTTGGTGCAATCGTGGCAGAGAAGAGGCTACTTGGGAGCCAAAAGAGGTGATGCATCAACAATACCCTCACCTATTTGGATCAGGTACATTTCGAGCCCAAAATTTCTTTGAGAGGGTAGGGTTGTAACGCCCCAATTTTCGAGATTTTTCAAGATTTTTGCGATTTAGGTGAAATCTTCAAATTTGTTTGGTAAATTATTAAAATTTGTGTTTTAAGTATGTTAGTGGGCCTTTAGAAGGCCCAAGCCTAAGTTAAAACCCGGTAGAATTTTCAAAATATTGAATTTAAAGAGAAGGGGTCCTAGTTATGTGGGCTTTCAAGAAAAAGTAAGTAAAATAGGACACAAGGAAGCGTTTGGTAAAGTGGCAGTGTGGCGCCACTTAGTTCCTAAAAAAGTGGCGGGTGGATGTGTGTGCAAGGGCCAGGATTCAAGTCACAAGGTAAGCAGTATGGTATTTTTATTTTTGTTGCATGTGATGGTCATGTGATGGAACACAAGTGAAACTTTGCTAGGAGAAGTTTGAGATGTTCATGGGATTTGATCAAAGCGGATAAGAGGGAGAGATTTTATGAATTTTGAATGAGGGCTAGTGGTGGCCAAATGTAGGAGCCTTGAAAGTGCATAATCGGCTAGGGGAGTTTAGGTAGCATTTTCGGCAATTGTCATTGGTGTGCCAATTTTTCTTTTGGCAATTTGGGCGTTTTCTTATTGGCCTTTTGGGATTGCACTGACCTCTTCCTTTTCTTGTCGAACTAGGGTAGTGCCACTTAGGGTTTTCTTCTCTTGTTCCATTCGTCTCTTTTAGTCCCAAAAAGCTGAAAATGCAAGCATAGTTCTTCTCTTGTGTCGACTTGTTCAAAGAGTCACGCTATCATCTCCCTTCTTTTCTTCAAACCGAATCTATCATTTGTTCCTCACCTCTCTTCTTTCGTCTTTCTTCTCCTCTATTTTCACCTACACGAAGTCTACTCTTTACTTATCCTTTTTCTTCTCAAGCCTAGCTTTCAACTTCCCTAAAAGCCGAAACCAACCCTTCATTGCCGATTACCTTATTCATCAAGATCACTTCTTCTTTCTATTCAAGCCTTTCAAAGATCAAATCTTAAACTTCTCTTCTCTCTGTCGATCATCCCTGTTATTTCGTAAAACCTTTTTCTTCACTTTCTTCTCCCATTTACTCCTTAAACCGAATAGGCATACTCTAAGTTAGATTCAAAAGCTGAAATAGTTAGATTTGTTCTCTAGTCATTTCTTGAGGCTAGATCTACGTCAGATCTGAGATAGAAAAAGGGTTGGAAAGATTCGGGTTTAGTGAATCTTTGGTAAGTACTCAGATCTCTTCTCTATTCTTTATTTCGGGATTTAAGGAAAAGCCAAAAACCCTTATGTAGGGTGACTGTCGTTTGGGGCCTAAGGCTTTTTAGGTCTTACCAATTAGTTTATTTTATGCTAGTGTGATCTAAAGGTTGTCGATTGAGGAGTGTTGGAGGCTATGATCATTGGAACGACTAGATCTAGAGCTAGCCCGTATTTTCGACAAAGGTAAGAACTCAAGGGCCTAAAGTCATGTTGGCCGAATGTGGTAAGTGAGTATTATGTTAGTTATCATCAATTTGTAAACTGATATCACAGTGGCCGATTGTAGGATTAAACGTGTGGGAGATCTTGTCAACGTCAGTCACAAATCAGGTGTGTAAACGAACACCCTCTAGTAGTCTAAATCGGTAAAAGTCGAAAAGCTAAATTGCCAAAATTCTGGCATTTCGTGGGCTTGCAAATGTTCGAGCACTCGTGGGTCATTAGAAGCGGTAAGATTCTATAATCAAAATTGGAAAAGTTGGTAAGTACACGATTTCGTGCATCTTGGTAAATTGGGCCTCGATGGGCTAATTTTGGGCCTAATGGGCTTTCGGGCCCATTTGGGTGAAAACTAGTGGTAAGTTAGTTCTAGTGATTCGTATGTTAAAACTATTAATCTAGGCATAGAATTTGGGCTAAACGGGCTAAATTAGCTAAATGACACTGTAGGGCCCACTACGGGTTTTAGGGCCCGATAGCTTTAAAATTAATAAATGCGCTAGAAATACTATTAAGGTGGAAATTGGACTGCTAATCATTGAAATATGCATAAGACCCTAAAAATTGGTATAATTACTGAAATACCCCGTATGGGTGAGAAATAACTATTTTACCCTAAGGCACAAAATGATCGTTATACCCCTAGGGCTAAATTTGACTGAAATGCATGCTTTACTGTTTCTGTTCACTGTATGCCATGACATGATTATCTATTGCATAGGACTGGGTTTATTGATGGAGGAAGTGTGAGTGACATTTCCACGTTTGCTGGAAGGGGCTTTGCCTCGTATTATTGAAAGGGGCTTTGCCTCGTTATACTGTTAGTGGCTTGGCCAAGTTATCTGAGCAGCTATGCTACAACTGTGGAGTGTAGGGCTGGGTGGGTTGAGTTATTCCCCACATGGTGTGTAGCGCTGGTACGGGTGGAGTGTAACGGATGGACATAGGATGGGCTTTTGGGTTTGCATACATGCATTATTTTGTTCTGTTACTGTAATGGGCCTAAGGGCCACACTGTTTACTGAATAGGGCTAAGGCCAAGTTGAACTGTATCCGAATAGGGCTAAGGCCCAGTTAACTAATATCTAAATAGGGCTTCGGCTCAGTTACTACTGAAACTATATAAGGCTTAGGCCTAGTAAGCTTGAGCTGTTTTGGGCTCTAGATGGGTTTTCTTTGCACACTAAGTTTCCAAACTCATCCCTTTTCTCTCATCTATGCAGGTGAGCCTTAGATTGTTGGACTTCGAGTTGGAGGGATTCAGAGTGGCCACGTGGACTGCAAAATTGGTTTTTAATTTAGTTATTTACTTTCTTATTTGTTTTTAATTATTTTCATTCTGGTTTTGGGTTGTAATAAGGCTGCTTTAATTGTTTTATTTTGGGTCTTCAATTCTTTAATTATAATTTATTTTCAAAGATTTGAATAAGGATGCGCAAGTTTTTCTTAAAATTAACCAACGTTTCCAAAACAAAACCCTCGTAATAAATGAATAACAAATCAACGATCAAGATATAGTAACATGATAACTTTTAAATGGTTAGTGGATAGGACAAACACTAATTAAACTTGGATTTCCTTCCCAAATTATAGAAACGGTTTTACAAAGCTCACCCTAATCATAGTAGCTAGGAAGCGTGATTACTCCTTCATTAATGTGACACATCGGACTTGGCCGTAACGTCTGGGCAGTGTTTGGGGTGTTATATTTAGTGGTATCAAAGCCCTGTTGTAACAACTCGACTATGGATCGGGTCTAAAAAGTTTTCAAAAAATTTTTCATCAAGGCCCATGAAGGGTATTTTGAAATCGGTGTCGGGAAAAAATTCTAAGAAAAACCCTTTTTAAACCTATTTTTCCATTTAAATGCCTTTCCTTGAAGGTTTTATCTTATGAGTTTAAGTTTTTTGGGATTTCTGAAATCTGGTTTCTGAAGAGTGGCACACTGAATCCCCGACACCAAGTTTATAAGTACTTCTTTCTTTTTCCTATACTGTACTGTACTGAGATATCACTGTAGATAGAATTGAGACCCTACTATGATACTGTAGACTGAGACAGTAGGGAAACTAAACCCTAGAAGATTGAGACTATAGCTGTGACAGCCCTATTTTGACCCTAGTCGAAATGTGGTTTCGGGACCACAAAACCGAGTTAAAAAGTTTTCTAAATGCTCATTTCTATGTCCATTTTATGTGTTAATCCATGTGTGAATTTTTGTGCTTTGAATTAGTCAATTGGATGTGAATTACACTTAAAAGGGCTTAGTTGTGAAACTTTGAAAGTATGCTAGGTAAAAGTGTGATGACCAATTAATAGCATGGTTTAAAGACATGACTTTGCATGTCAAATTGCCCAAAAATAATTAGTGGCCGGCCATGATATGAAACATCACAGTAATTCATGTTTTCTCATAATATTAAGTTGGAATTTGGCTAGAAAATGTAATAATAAAATGTATTAAATAATAAAGGATGAATAAAAAAATAAAAAAGGGGGGGACATGCAAATGGCTTCTTTCTTGGCCGATTCTAAATAGAAAAGAAAAAGAAAAGTTTAAGGCTTTCGACATGGAAGTAGCTTGATTAAGGTAAGTTTACCATGTGATTTTCTTAAAATTTTGTGAATTTGAGATACTTGTTAAGTGGTTTACATAGCCCATGATGAAATTTTGGTATTGGTTGAGGTATGTGCATTCGGTCATAGCATGATAATGAATCAAATTTGGTTGTTTTTGATAATTAGAAGATAAAGTGAAGAAACCATGAATATATGTGATTAAATTGGTAAAATGGTGAATTAGAAGGAATTATATGTGATAAGATGTCTTTCGGTTAAAATGGTCTTTGGTGAATTTGTTTTTATTATTTTTCATGAACTTATTTTAAATTGTAAGAGCTTAGAAATTTGCTACGGAATGTTTGGTTTAAAAGCACCATGGACAAATTCATTTATGCTAGTTTATATATACACTTGGTTTGATTTGTAAAGAATTAGATATGTTGGGAAGTATTCGGCTAAAGTACATTAAGTAAAATGTTAAATATTTACATATGAATTTGGATAGGACCTAATTGTTAATATTCGATTTTGAAAGAGCTGTTATGTGATTTTTTGTTTTAGCATATTGAGTATAAACAACCATGGAGTAATGTTAAAGGATGTTATGTACATTATGATTTAGTATATTTGGTCTATTGGAATTAATTTGTGTGTATTGTTGTTCTAAGAGTGCTATGAATACATTCGGCCTAAATGTTTCTTTGATATATGTATATTTGGTTTGTTGTTATGAAGTTAAGATTTAAGGTAAATTTGCTTATGGAGATTTAAGAGCTGAATGTGTGGTATGGAGGGGTTGAATCGGCTAATGTATTTACAATTTACAAGTAGATGGAAGTAAAGTGCCGTATGTTTTGTGTATGAGTTTATTTGCACTTTAATTATAAGTAATGTTGGCTAAATTTTAGAAGAAAGTGCCGAATGTAATTGGTTGTGTGGAATGATTCAAATTGAGTGAAAGAGAAAGGTCAAAGACGAATTAAAATATGCATGACTATTGCTTTGTTTTATATGTGTGAAAAACAGAATATGCTTGTTATAATGATTGAATAGTTGAGTTTTAATAAAGTTTAAAAAAAAATTGTTCAATTAAGCTCAAGAGCAAAGAGGATCAAAGTCGGATAGGGGAAAAGAGAAACTAATTGAGTAGCTGGTCCGTAACCGTTCGAAAATACGAGGTAACTTTTAAGCATTTGAAATAAATTATTTCTTAAACCGAATGTGATTTTTATAACTATGATGAAATGATATGGTATAGTGTGGCATTGAGCTTATGGTTGAATGGCACACAAAGAATTTAAGTAAGCTTTGTATTAGTCTTCTTGAGTGAATGTCAATATGTGTATATATATATATATATACATGTGAGCTGAGGTTGAGTAAAATATTGAATGAAGTGTAAATGGTTTATCTATATGTGTATGTGACTTTATGCTAAATATAGGCTCTAAGTAAATTATATGATAAACTTTGTGATGAGCTCTTGAGTTAAGTAATGATGTTACTATCGAATATGAGACGAACGAAAATGGGTTATGCTTATATGATAAAGATAGATGAACATTACGAAATATGGATATATAGAGTGGTATGCTTTAAAGATGTGAATGAGGTTTATACGATGTAAGTTTCATTTTAATACCTTGAGAATAAGAATAAATTTGTATACATTTATATCATGTATTATGTTTATACATATATGTGCATCCTATGAGAACCAAAAATGGTAGTATGTTTTGTATATAGCCGAAAGTAACAAGATGGTAAAAATGTGTGAGATAATGAATGATCATTGTGAATCATTGGGAAAGTACATAGGAAGAAAGAGGAATGACCAAGGTAAAATATATATGTATACGAATACGTGCTTGTGTGTATGTGGCGTGGTCAAATGGATAAAGGTGAAAGGTAACCCTATATACGGTTATGTGGTGCAGTTGAATGGCCAAATGTAGTATATGTGTATTTTTCTTTAAATATGTGATGAAGTTATTGTGAGGCATATGAATTTATACGTATGGGATGAGACCGAGTGGTTGTTATTAAGTAAACTAGATGATGTGATAGATATGTGATCATGTATGTGTTTTTCCTTAAGGAGCCGGAGGATAGTTTGGAATGCATAATTATGTCTTAATGTGAAATGTTGCTTGAGCCATGAGGTCAAGGTGTATCTTCTATGCTTATATTCAAATGAAGCAAATGAATTATGAGTGAGATATTTTATGTGAAATGAATTAGCATGCGAACATGTATAGTTGATACTTTGAAATTATATCGGGGTTAAAGGTCCCGTCGAAAAAGTGAGTAAAGGTAAGATTTGGTGATTTGCGATAATCTTTCCAACAATTACGCTTAATACCCTAATTCAGTCAGGTATGTATTACATACTCGTTCATAATTTTAAATTTGGGTTAAATTATAGGTAACTTTGTGATGATATTACTCCGGTCAATGTGGAAGGTTATATGAATATGTGTGATTCGATTTTTAGTTATGAATAAACTATTCAAGTGATGAAATTGGATATTTATATGACTTTGAGACTTCGTGTTAAAATGACAATTGAGATAGCTTAATACGGTAAGCTGGCCAAGTACATATATACATATATATATATATCCTGAGTTTTTTTTCTTTACGTTTCAATTTGAATTGAAACACAAGTGAGTCGTGAGAGGGGTATATGCGAATAAGTATTAAGATTATCTACTTAATTATGACACATTCGGCCAAGGTTTGAGGTTATATAAAGAAGTTGTTGTACCAATATCATATGAGTTTGGAAGCAAGTCAAAATATTAAAATGCTAATTTTATATTATGTATTTGTGTATTGTCTGACCTAGTGGCATTATACCTATAATGGTTACTTGGGAGTCGAATGTTTGATCGTTAACTTGTTTTAGATGTTTATATTGCTTGATACTTACTAAGCTTACGAAAGCTTACTTCGTTCATTGTGTTTCTCTATTTTATAGATCTTGGATACCTACTACGAGCTCGGGGATTCCTGTTCGAAGTCGTCCATACTATCTGAACTAATTTGGTACTTACAAAAACATTAGGTTTTGGTATGGCATGTATAGTTAAAAGCCATGCGAAGATGGCTCGTTCATTTTGTGTTATATGTTTCAAAGCAAAAAAAAGATCGAATATGATCAACAATTTAAAATGAGATATAACATTTTCATGAAGTTAGTAAAGTTTCTTAGTTGAACCTTAGTTGTGAAATGTTTGGTTATGACTTGACATATTCGGCTAAGGTATACATTTATATATATATATACATATACGTTCAATAGTTGTTTCTTTAATGCTTATTTCGTTGATAATTCTTCAAATAAATTTGAAGTGAAGGAATGAGATGCATTGCTCTCTGTTTAAATTCAGTCAACTGAAAGTAATTTCTATGTTTATCTTCGAATGTTCTAAGGTTGTGTTTTGTATTGTATTACCTAGAAACCTTATTCTAGCGACGGATGAAGGTTATAGGGTGTTACATTTTATTGGATCAGAGCTACGGTTTAGTCGATTCTAGGATTAACGTAGCGCGTGTGAGTTTAGCTATACATGCCAAAATGTGATATAATGATAGTATGATGACTTCTGACAATTAAAATGTGTTTTTTGTTTAGTAATAAATCCCAATCCTGAGCGAGCTGTAGTAGATGATATCGAGAAAGGTATGAATCAAAGTCCATGATATTTATGTGCTAACGTAAGCAATATAGTAACCATAAGTTAAGAAATATGGAAACGTAGAAGGAAGTGAAAGTCTATGTGGTGATAAGCTTATCTATACGTGTTGGTATTAATATGATGTTGTGTGCCCTATCTATCTGATTGATTGAAGGTGATAAACTAAGTTACTCAAGATGACAAAATGTGAGTTTGCGTACACTTATCGAATAATGTATAATTACTGTGTTTATATGATTAACTGTTATGTTTCAATTGCTAAATTAAAGGTATTATAATGTTATGTTTTATGATTTTGATACGGAATTATAAATAATATCATGATATGAAATTGGATTGGAGATTAAATTGAGTAGAACACAGTAAATAAGTAAAGAAGAAGAGCAAGGCTTTCGGCTATGGTTGAGCTTAATTGAAAGGTAAACTTCACGTTAGCTTGAGTGTATTTGGATGTTTTTGAGTTCCTCAACCGATTCTATCTATTGTCTATGAGTTTGATGCTTAATTAGCATTCGACCAAGGGTGTTATGTACTTCATGATGGATTGATGATATTGTTTTAGTTCGAAAATGTTGGGAAAATGAATTTGAGTTGGATAAAATATGGTTAATGGTAGCTTAGATGTCTATTGATAATCGGCTATCATGATGAAGTATGAAATAGCCGTATGGCTAATGGAAAATAATAATAATAATAATTAAGTTATGAGTAATTATGTATGGGATAGAATTGAATATGTCGTGGAATATTTATATATGTATGCATACTTATCATAAGAATCAAGGTTCTATTATCTTTGTATACATATATCCGAACATATTTAAGTGGTATATATGCATATGGAGAGGCCGAATGGCTAAGGTGAATCATGTGTATGATAGATGATTTGTGACCTATTGTTTTTAATGGAATAAATTGTGTATATGGCTTATAGCCGAATGGTCATTAGAAATCAAGCTTGGATAGTGAGATGGACATGTGATCTTTGTGTTTGGTTATTGAATGGAAAACTAAAGGGATGAGGTTTCATGTTGAGTTTGTATTTGAATAATACAAATGAATTACTAATGTGAGATGTTATGTGTGATGTGTTAGTGTGCACCTAAATATGCATGATACTTGGTGTTATATCCGGGCTAAGTCTCAAAGGGCATTCGTGCCGGTGTTATATCCGGGCTAAGTCCCGAAGGGCATTCGTGCCGGTGTTATATCTGGGCTAAGTCCCGAAGGGCATTCGTGCCGGTGTTATATCTAGGCTAAGTCCCGAAGGGCATTCGTGCCGGTGTTACATTCGGGCTAAGTCCCAAAGGGCATTCATGCCGGTGTTATATCCGGGCTAAGTCTCGAAGGGCATTCGTGCCGGTGATGTGTATTCGGGCCTTTGTGCCTAGTAGGCTTCGTGCCGGTGATGTGTATTTAGGCCTTCGTGCCTAGCAGGCTTCATGCCGGTGATGTGTATTCGGGCCTTCGTGCCTAACAGGCTTCGTGCCGGTGATGTGTATTCAGGCCTTCGTGCCTAGCAGGCTTTGTGCCGCTGATGAATTCGGGTTTAGAACCTAGTCGACAAATGTCAGGTAACTGAAAAAAAAAGATTATGATTTTGATACTTTGCGATAAAATGATATTTGAAATGATTCAATACCTTAAGTCGATCAGGTATGTATTCTGTACTCCTATGTGATCTTGTTTTGGATTGAATTATACGTGTATAAAGTAATGCGCTTACGAATAAGTGTTATGACTATAAATGTGACCGTGATACATTCGGTCCATGTGTGAAGTTATGTGAGAGTATTTGGGTTAACTATGTTATATGAGTCTTGATTCAAGTGAGATTAATATGTTAAATGAATTATATTTGATGATGTGTATTCGACCAAAAGATAATATATCTAGAAAATGGCTTGCTTAATTGCTAAGGAAGAATGTATAGATTGAGATTCGATCTGATTTGAGTTACGAAGAAGAACTAGTTCGTATATTGACTCGTGAAGTAAAAAAGTTACGGAATAAGAGAATTTCGCTAGTAAAAGTGTTATGGGTCAATCACGGGGTGGAAGAAGCTACTTGGGAGCTTGTAGACTCTATGAGAGAATGATATCCTAACCTTTTCACTGGTAAGATTTTCGGGAACGAAAATTTCTTAAATGGGGGAGAGTTGTGACAGCCCTATTTTGACCCTAGTTAGAATGTAGTTTCGGGACCACAAAATCGAGTTGAAAATTTTTCTAAATGCTCATTTCTATGTCCATTTTATGTGTTAATCCATGTGTGAAAATTTTGTGCTTCGAATTAGTCAATTGGATGTGAATTACACTTAAAAGGGCTTAGTTGTGAAACTTTGAAAGTATGCTAGGTAAAAGTGTGATGACCAATTAATAGCATGGTTTAAAGACATGACTTTGCATGTCAAATTGCCCAAAAATAATTGTGGCCAGCCATGATATGAAACATCCCACTAATTCATGTTTTCTCGTAATATTAAATTGGAATTTGGCTAGAAAATGTAATAATAAAATGTATTAAATAATAAAGGATGAATAAAAAATAAAAAAAAGGGGGGACATGCAAATGGCTTCTTTCTTGGCCGATTCTAAATAGAAAAGAAAAAGAAAAGTTTAAGGCTTTTGACATGGAAGTAGCTTGATTAAGGTAAGTTTACCATGTGATTTTCTTAAAATTTTGTGAATTTGAGATACTTGTTAAGTGGTTTGCATAGCCCATGATGAAATTTTGGTATTGGTTGAGGTATGTGCATTCGGTCATAGCATGATAATGAATCAAATTTGGTTGTTTTTGATAATTAGAAGATAAAGTGATGAAACCATGAATATATGTGATTAAATTGGTAAAATGGTGAATTAGAAGGAATTATATGTGATAAGATGTCTTTCGGTTAAAATGGTCATTTTTATTATTTTTCATGAACTTATTTTAAATTGTAAGAGCTTAGAAATTTGCTATGGAATGTTCAGTTTAAAAGCACCATGGACAAATTCATTTATGCTAGTTTATATATACACTTGGTTTGATTTGTAAAGAATTAGATATGTTGGGAAGTATTCGGCTAAAGTACATTAAGTAAAATGTTAAATATTTACATATGAATTTGGATAGGACCTAATTGTTAATATTCGACTTTGAAAGAGCTGTTATGTGATTTTTTATTTTAGCATATTGAGTATAAACAACCATGGAGTAATGTTAAAGGATGTTATGTACATTATGATTTAGTATATTTGGTCTATTGGAATTAATTTGTGTGTATTGTTGTTCTAAGAGTGCTATGAATACATTCAGCCTAAATGTTTCTTTGATAGATGTATATTTGGTTTGTTGTTATGAAGTTAAGATTTAAGGTAAATTTGCTTATGGAGATTTAAGAGCTGAATGTGTGGTATGGAGGGGTTGAATCGGCTAATGTATTTACAATTTACAAGTAGATGGAAGTGAAGTGCCGTACGTTTTGTGTATGAGTTTATTTGCACTTTAATTATAAGTAATGTTGGCTAAATTTTAGAAGAAAGTGCTGAATGTAATTGGTTGTGTGGAACGATTCAAATTGAGTGAAATAGAAAGGCCAAAAACGAATTTTAATACGCATGACTATTGCTATGTTTTATATGTGTGAAAAATTGAATATGCTTGTTATAATGCTTGAACAGTTGAGTTTTAATAAAGTTTAAAAAAAATTTATTCAATTAAGCTCAAGAGCAAAGAGGATCAAAGTCGGATAGGGGAAAAGAGAAACTAATTGAGTTGCTGGTCCGTAACCGTTCAAAAATACGATGTAAGTTTTAAGCATTTGAGTTAAATTATTTCTTAAACCGAATGAGATTTTTATAACTATGATGAAATGATATGGTATAGTGTGGCATTGAGCTTATGGTTGAATGGCACACAAAGAATTTAAGTGAGCTTTGTATTAGTCTTCTTGAGTGAATGTCAATAGGTATATATATATATATATACATGTGAGCTGAGGTTGAGTAAAAGATTGAATGAAGTGTAAATGGTTTATCTATATGTGTATGTGACTTTATGCTAAATATAGGCTTTAAGTAAATTATATGATAAACTTTGTGATGAGCTCTTGGGTTAAGTAATGGTGTTACTATCGAATATGAGACGAACGAAAATGGGTTATGCTTATATGATAAAGATAGATTAACATTACGGAATATGGACATATAGAGTGGTATGCTTTAAAGATGTGAATGAGGTTTATACGATGTAAGTTTCATTTTAATACCTTGAGAATAAGAATAAATTTGTATACATTTATATCATGTATTATGTTTATACATATATGTGCATCCTATGAGAACCAAAAATGGTAGTATGTTTTGTATATAGCCGAAAGTAACAAGATGGTAAAAATGTGTGAGATAATGAATGATCATTGTGAATCATTGGGAAAGTACATAGGAAGAAAGAGGAATGACCAAGGTAAAATATATATGTATACGAATACGTGCTTGTGTGTATGTGGCGTGGTCAAATGGACAAAGGTGAAAGGTAACCCTATATACGGTTATGTGGTGCAGTTGAATGGCCAAATGTAGTATATGTGTATTTTTCTTTAAATATGTGATGAAGTTATTGTGAGGCATATGAATTTATACGTATGGGATGAGACCGGGTGGTTGTTATTAAGTAAACTAGATGATGTGATAGATATGTGATCATGTATGTGTTTTTCCTTGAGGAGCCGGAGGATAGTTTGGAATGCATAATTATGTCTTAATGTGAAATGTTGCTTGAGCCATGAGGTCAAGGTGTATCTTCTATGCTTATATTCGAATGAAGCAAATGAATTATGAGTGAGATATTTTACGTGAAATGAATTTGCATGCGAACAAGTATACTTGATACTCTGAAATTATATCCGGGTTAAAGGTCCCGTCGGAAAAGTGAGTAAAGGTAAGATTTGATGATTTACGATAATCTTTCCAACAATTATGCTCAATACCCTAATTCAGTTAGGTATGTATTACATACTCGTTCATAATTTTAAATTTGGGTTAAATTATAGGTAACTTTGTGATGATATTACTCCGGTCAATGTGGAAGGTTATATGAATATGTGTGATTCGATTTTTAGTTATGAATAAACTATTCAGGTGATGAAATTGGATATTTATATGACTTTGAGACTTCATGTGAAAATGACAATTGAGATAGCTTAATACTGTAAGCTGGCCAGGTACATATATATATATCCTGAGTTTTTTTTCTTTACGTTTCAATTTGAATTGAAACACAAGTGAGTCGTGAGAGGGGTATATGCGAATAAGTATTAAGATTATCTACTTAATTATGACACATTCGGCCAAGGTTTGAGGTTATATGAAGAAGTTGTTGTACCAATATCATATGAGTTTGGAAGCAAGTCAAAATATTAAAATGCTAATTTTATATTATGTATTTGTGTATTGTCCGGCCTAGTGGCATTATACCTATAATGGTTACTTGGGAGTCGAATGTTTGATCGTTAACTTGTTTTAGATGTTTATATTGCTTGATACTTACTAAGCTTACGAAAGCTTACTTCGTTCATTGTGTTTCTCTGTTTTATAGATCTTAGATACCTACTACGAGCTCGGGGGTTCCTATTCGAAGTCGTCCATACTATCTGAACTAATTTGGTACTTACAAAAACATTAGGTTTTGGTATGGCATGTATAGTTAAAAGCCATGCGAAAATGGCTCGGTCATTTTGTGTTATATGTTTCAAAGCAAAGAAAAGATCGAATATGATCAACAATTTAAAATGACATATAACATTTTCATGAAGTTAGTAAAGTTTCTTAGTTGAACCTTAGTTGTGAAATGTTCGGTTATGATTTGACATATTCGGCTAAGGTATACATTTATATATATATACATATACGTTCAATGGTTGTTTCTTTAATGCTTATATCGTTGATAATTCTTCAAATAAATTTGAAGTGAAGGAATGAGATGCATTGCTCTCTGTTTAAATTCAGTCAGCTGAAAGTAATTTCTATGTTTATCTTCGAATGTCCTAAGGTTTTGTTTTGTATTGTATTACCTAGAAACCTTATTCCGGCGACGGATGAAGGTTATAGGGTGTTACATAGCTAGGCTACGAATTCGCGAAAACAAATTTTGAAACTCTATCTGCACATAAGACATTTTGTAATAAACAACGGAAATATTAAACTAATGTCATAAAATTCGTAATCAGATAAGTCGATATGAGTATGAGGGCAGCTCGTGGATAAGGCCGTGGACGTGGCCGAGGTAGTGCGGAAGCTAGATCTTCGTCTTCGGGTCATATGCCAGCTGAAGAGGCATGACTACTGCCGATAGCTGAGAATGGGCCATATAATCAGGCTGCTGGAGACGATGCTCTGTCCCAGGTAATGTTAATGGTTTTAGGGAAGGCCACTGGAGCAAGCACTAAGACAGTGAATAGGGGGTCTATTTCTGAACGACTCTGGGCAAACGGAGCGGAGGTCTGGAGGGTCATATCTGGAGTAGGCCCAAATGTGGCTGAGTAGTGGCTGGAAGCCACAGAACGGATTATGGACGACCTGGATTGCTCAGTGGAGCAAAAGCTGAAAGGAACGGTGCCTCTGCTATAAGACGAGGCATATCAGTGGTGGATCACTGTGAAGGAGAGCACCCCAGCTGAGCGGGTCACCGGGAAATATTTAAGACGGGCTTTAAGGGAAAGCACATCGGGGCAAGCTTTGTGGATGTACATAGGAAAGAATTTTTAAACCTGACCCAAGGCAATAAGTCTGTTGCTGAATATGGGGTGAAATTTCTGAGATTAAGCCGGTATGCGAGTGGTATAGTTGCTACTGAATACGAGTGTAACGTTCGTTTTAAGGATGGCCTTAGGTATGAGCTTAGGGTGCTAATAGCTCCGCAGAGGGAGCGTGATTTTGCTGCGTTGGTGAAAAAGGCTATGATAGCCTAGGAGGTGAAGAGAACTGAACGACAAAACTGTGAGAAGGATCAAAACTTATTTAGGAGGGATTGTGGACCCTCTAGTGCTACAAATAGGAATGCCAAGAGAGATAGAGTAAAGGAACCGGTCCAAGCAGTTCCGGTTGACACAGTT
The DNA here is from genome assembly GCA_020496765.1 of Gossypium stocksii. Lineage (NCBI taxonomy): Eukaryota > Viridiplantae > Streptophyta > Magnoliopsida > Malvales > Malvaceae > Gossypium > Gossypium stocksii. Next base: position 45,245,445 of record CM035631.1, read on the forward strand.
AGACCACAGGCTTGTGGGGACTATGGTAGAGTGCATATGGGAGAATGCTGGAAGCATACTGAGGCATGTCTCCAACGTGGGTCCAAAGAGCATAGGATCAAGGACTACGTCGGAGGCCAGTTTAGACTCAAGTTGCTAAACAAAGGGTTGCTCAACCAGTGCGAGGTGGACCGCAACCACCGAGAGGTTGTGGTCAAGGTAGAGGTGGCAATGGAAATGGTCGTGGACGTGGACCACCTAGCAGGGGTGCTAGTAATGTGAAGCTTGCCAGCCAGCATTGGTTTATGCTGCTCGATGCAGAGAGGAGGGTAAGGCACCTGATGTCTTAACTGGTACGTTTTTTATCTCTAGCATGCCATACACTGCTTTGATTGATGTGGGTTCAACTCATTCGTATGTTGAATGTGATATATCTGGCTTGTTGGGTGTGCACTCTGAGGAAACTGTGAGTGGGGTAACTGTAATAAGTCTACTGGATCACTCGGTTAGAGTAGACAAACTCTTCAAGGAGGTGCCTTTAAAGACTCAAGGCAGGATTTTTGCTGGAGACTTAATGCAGCTACCGTTCAGAGAGTTCGATCTCATATTGGGGATGGACTGGCTTACTAAGCATAAGGCGACTCTGGATTGTACGGCCAAGAGGATGGTGTTAAGAACTACCGAGGATCAGGAGGTAATGGTTATTGGGGAGCGAAGGGACTGCTTGTCCAATGTTCTTTCGACCTTAAAGGCTGAAAAGCTAATTCGCAAAGGTTACGAGGCGTATTTGGCTTTTATAAGTTAGACGGAGACTGAGAATGTGACTGTGGAGACAGTTAGAACTGCTAAGGAATTTCAAGATGTCTTTCCTGAGGAGCTTCCTGGATTGCCTCTGAACTGAGAAGTCGAATTTGGAATTGACTTGCTGCCTAGAACGACTCCAGTGTCTATCACGCCCTAGAGGATGGCACCGAAGGAGTTAGTGGAACTGAAAGCATAAATCCAAGAGTTGTTGGATAGAGGTTTTATTAGGCCGAATGTGTTTCCATGGGGAGCACTAGTACTGTTCGTGAAGAAGAAGGATGGAACGATGCGTATGTGCATCGATTATCGCCAGTTGAACAAACTGACGATAAAGAACAAGTATCCTCTGCCAAGGATCGACGATCTGTTTGACCAGCTTTGAGAAGCTTCGGTATTTTTCAAGATCGAACTTTGGTCTGGATACCATCAGTTATGGGTCAAGGAAGTGGATATTCATAAGACAGCATTCAGACCTCGGTATGGTCATTACGAGTTTCTAGTTATGCCATTTGGACTGGCAAATGCACCTGTAGCTTTCATGGATCTGATGAATCGAATATTCCAACTGTATTTGGATCGATTCATAGTCATTTTTATTGATGATATTCTGGTATATTTGGAGACTAATGAGAGGCATGATGAGCATATCTGTATTGTTCTGCAAGTACTGAGAGTGACACAACTCTATGCAAAATTCAGCAAGTGTGAATTTTGGTTGTGAGAAGTGACATTCCTGGGTCACGTTCTTTCTACTGTGGGGATTAGGGTGGATCCTCGAAAAATTGAGATAGTTCTGGAATGGAAGCCACCAAGGTCAGTATCAGAAATTCGAAGTTTTGTGGGTTTGGCAGGGTACTACAGATGATTGGTAGAAGGATTCTCTCTTATTACTGCACCGTTAACGAAACTGCTGAGGAAAGGAGTAGCGTTTGTATGGATTCTCTCTGATTGTATAGACTGAGAAACAGCAAAAAGGTGTTAATCGAGGTGCCAGTGCTGATTTAGCCAGAGTCTTGGAAGGATTTCACCGTGTACCGTGATGCATCGCATGTGGGGTTAGGCAGTGTACTGATGCAAGTGGGTAAGGTTGTTGCTTATGCTTTGTAACAACTTAAGCCTCACGAAGCGAATTACCCTACGCATGATTTAGAGTTGGCAGCGGTGATTTTTGAGTTAAAAATCTGGAGACACTAGCTGTATGGAGAAAAGTGTATTATATACACAGATCATAAGAGTCTCAAGTATTTTTTGACTCAGAATGAGTTGAATCTTAGGCAACGAAGATGGATAGAGTTGCTTAAGGATTATGATTGTTGGATTAAGTACCACCTCGGCAAGGCAAATGTGGTGGTTGATACACTGAGCTGAAGGGCTATAGCTGAGTTGAGAGCGATGTTTGCTAGTTTGAGTCTATATGACGATGGAAGCTTGTTAGCGGAGTTGCAAGTGAGACCAATTTGGATTGAGCAGATTAAAGAGAAGTAGTTAGAGGATGAGTCGCTACTTCCTCAGTTTCAGCAAGCTAGGAATGAGGGGAATTCTGATTTTGGACCGAATAGTGATGGAGTTCTCTGCTTTCGAGGAAGAGTTTGTATTCCAAATGACTCTGAGTTGAGGCAGTCAATTCTGAAAGAGGCTCATGGTGGACCTTGTGCCATGCATCCTGGGGGGAATAAGTTGTATTGAGACTTGAGAGAGTTGTACTGGTGGCCTAGACTTAAGCGAGAGGTGACTGAATTTGTGGAAAAATGCCTGACATGCCAGCAAGTAAAGGCTGAGCATCAACTACCTTCTGGACTATTGCAGCCAATGAAGATTCCACTTTGGAAGTGGGAGAGGGTAACCATGGATTTTGTGAGTGAGTTACCATTGACACCTTCCAAAAAAGACTCTATATGGGTAATTGTTGATAGGTTAACGAAATCTGCCCATTTCATACCTGCCCGAACCGATTACTCGCTTCAGTAGTTGGCCATGTTGTATGTGGCAGAGATAGTCCAGCTACATAGGGTGCCAGTTTTGATAATTTCTGATCAGGATCCTAGGTTTACATCTTGATTCTGGTAGAAGTTGCATGAGGCATTGGGTACGCGATTGGATTTCAGTACTGCTTTTCACCCTCAGACGGATGGACAATCGGAAAGGGTTATAGAGGTTCTGGAGCACATGCCAAGGGGTTGTCTTATTGACTTTCGAGGTAGTTGGGAGGACTACTTGCCATTGGCGGAATTTGCTTATAACAATAGTTATGAGGCAAGTATTCAGATGGCTCCGTATGAGGCACTTTATGGACGAAGGTGTCGTACGCCTACGTGTTGGACGGAGTTGGGAAAATGTCAAGTAATTGGACCAGAGTTAGTGGCAAATACTGAGAATAAGGTTAAGTTGATCAGAGATTTGTTAAAGGAGGCATCTGATAGGCAAAAGTCGTATGCTGATCTAAAGAGTAAGGAAATCGAGTTCTCTGTAGGGCATATGGTATTTTTGAAGGTCTTGCCTTGGAAGAAGATCTTGAGGTTTGGCAAGAAGGGCAAGTTGAGTCCGCGATTTATTGGGCCTTATCAGGTTCTTAAACGGGTAGGGCCGGTAGCTTATCAGCTGGAGTTACCGCTGGAGCTAGACTATATTCACGATGTCTTCCATGTGTCTATGCTAAGACGGTATCGATCGGATCCTACACATGTCGTTCCGGTGGAAGAGATTGAGGTAGAGACTGATTTGACTTTTGAAGAGGAGCCTATGCAAATACTGGATCGAGAGGTCAAAGTGTTGAGAAGGCAATCAGTTCCATTGGTAAAAGTGCTTTGGCGCAATCATGGCAGAGAAGAGGCTACTTGGGAGCCAAAAGAGGCGATGCGTCAACAATACCCTCACCTAGTTGGATCAGGTAAATTTCAAGCCCAAAATTTCTTTAAGGGGGTAGAGTTGTAATGCCCCAATTTTTGGGATTTTTGTGATTTAGGTGAAATCTTGAAATTTGTTTGGTAGATTATTAAAATTTGTATTTTAAGTATGTTAATGGGCCTTTAAAAGGCCCAAGCCTAAGTTAAAACCTGGTAGAATTTTTAGAATATTGAATTTAAAGAGAAGGGGTCATAGTTATGTGGGCTTTTAAGAAAAAGTAAGTAAAATAAGACACAATGAAGTCTTTCGTAAGCTGGCAGTGTGGTGCCACTTAGTTCCTAAAAAAGTAGCGTGTGGATGTGTGTGAAGGGCCAGGGTTCAAGTCACAAGGTAAGTAGTATGGTATTTTTATTTTTGTTGCATGTGATGGTCATGTGATAGAACACAAGTGAAACTCTGCTGGGAGAAGTTTGAGATGTTCATGGGATTTGATCAACGAGGATAAGGGGAAGAGATTAGGAATTTTGAATGAGGGCTAGTGGTGGCCAAATGTAGGAGTCTTGAGAGTGCATAATCGGCTAGGGGAGTTTAGGTAGCATTTTCGGCAATTGTCCTTGGTGTGCCGATTTTTCTTTTGGCAATTTGGGCGTTTTCTTGGTGGCCTTTCGGGATTGTGTTGACCTCTTCCTTTTCTTGCCGAACTAGGGTAGTGCCATTTAGGGTTTTCTGCTCTTGTTCCATTCGTCTCTTTTAGTCCCAAAAAGTTGAAAATGCAAGCATAGTTCTTCTCTTGTGCCGACTTGTGCAAAGAGTCAAGCTGTCATCTCCCTTCTTTTCTTCAAACCGAATCTATCATTTGTTCCTCACCTCTCTTCTTTCGTCTTTCTTCTCCTCTATTTTCAGCTAAACCAAATCTACTATTTACTTATCCTTTTTCTTCTCAAGCCTAGCTTTCGACTTCCCTAAAAGCCGAAACCAACCCTTCATTGCCGATTACCTTATTGATCAAGATCACTTCTTCTTTCTATTCAAGCCTTTCAAAGATCGAATCTTAAACTTCTCTTCTCTCTGTCGATCATCCTTGTTATTTTATAAAACCTTTTCCTTCACTTTCTTCTCCCATTTACTCCTTAAACCGAATAGACACACTATAAGTCAGATTCAAAAGCCAAAATAGTTAGATTCGTTCTCTGCTCATTTCTTGAGGCTAGATCTACGTCAAATCTGAGATAGAAAAAGGGTTGGAAGCATTCGGGTTTAGTGAATCTTTGGTAAGTACTCAGATCTCTTGTTTATTCTTTATTTCGGGATTTAAGGAAAAGCTGAAAACCCCTATGTACGGTGACTATTTTTTGGGGCCTAAAGCTTTATAGGTCTTACCAATTAGTTTATTTTGTGCTAGTGAGTGTTGGAGGCTAACACCATTGGAATGACTAGATCTAGAGCTAGTCCATATTTTCGACAAATGTAAGAACTTAAGGGACTAAAGTGGTGTTGGCCGAATGTGGTAAGTGAGTATTATATTAGTTATCATCGATTTGTAAACTGATATCACAGTGACCGGTTGTAGGATTAAAGGCGTGGGAGATCTTGTCAACGTCGGTCGCAGATCAGGTGTCTAAGCGAACACCCTCTAGTAGTCTAAATCGGTAAAAACTGATAGTCGAAAAGCCGAAATTTCAGTATTGCGTGGACTTGCGAGCGTGCGAGCGCTCGTGGGTCAGTTGGAAGTGGTAAGATTCTGTAACCAAAATCGAAAAAGTTGGTACGTGCGCGATTTCGTGCATCTCAATAAATTAGGCCTCGATGGGCTGATTTTGGGCCCAATGGGCTTTCTGGCCCATTTGGGTGAAAACTAGTGGTAAGTGGATTCTAGTGATTCGTATGTTAAAACTGTTAATCTAGGCATAGAATTTGGGCTAAACGGGCTAAATTAGCTAAATGACACTACAGGGCCCATTAGGGGTTTTAGGGCCCGATAGCTTTAAAATTGATAAATGGGCTAGAAATACTGTTAAGGTTAAAATTGCACTGCTAATCACTGAAATATGCATAAGACCCTAAAAACTGGTATAATTATTGAAATACCCCTTATGGGTGAGAAATTACTATTTTACTCTTAGGTGCAAAATGATCGTTATGCCCCTATGGCTAAATTTGACTAAAATGCATGCTTTACTATTTCTGTTCACTGTATGCCATGATATGATTATCTGTTGCATGGGACTGGGTTTATTGATGGAGGAAGTGCAAGTGGCATTGCCACGTTTACTGGAAGGGGCTTTGCCTCGTATTACTGAAAGGGGTTTTGCCTCGTTCTACTGTTAATGGCTTGGCCACGTTATCTGAGCAGCTATGCTGCAACTGTGAAGTGTAGGGCTAGGTGGGTTGACTTATTCCCCACATGGTGTGTAGGGCCGGTATGGGTAGAGTGTAGCGGATGGACATAGGATGGGCTTTGGGCTTTGCATACATGCATTATTCTATTCTGTTATTGTAATGGGCCTATGGGCCACACTGTTTACTGAATAAAGCTAAGGCCCAGTTAAACTGTATCTGAATAGGGCTAAGGCCCAGTTAACTGATATCTGAATGGGGCTTCGGCCCAGTTATTACTGAAACTGGATAGGGCTTAGGCCCAGTAAGCTTGAGCTGTTTTGGGCTCTAGATGGGTTTTCTTTGCACACTAAGTTACCAAACTCATCCATTTTCTCTCATCTATGCAAGTGAGCCTTAGACTGTTGGACTTGGAGCTGGAGGGGTTCAGAGTGGCCACGTAGACTGCAAAATTGGTTTTTAATTAATTATTTACTTTCTTATTTGTTTTTAATTATTTTCATTCTAGTTTTGGGTTGTAATAAGGTCACTTTAATTGTTTTATTTTTATTTTCAAAGATTTGAATAAGGCTGCGCAAGTTTTTCTTAACATTAACCAACGTTTTCAAAACAAAACCGTCGTAACAAATGAATAAAAAATCAACGATCAAGATATGGTAACAAGATAACTTTTAAACGGTTAGTGGATAGGACAAACACTAATTAAACCTGGATTTCCTTCCCAAATTACAGAAATGGTTTTACAAAGCTCACCCTAATCATAGTAGCTAGGAAGTGTGATTAGTCCTTCGTTGATGTGACATGCCGGACTTGGCCGTAACATTTGGACCGTGTTTGGGGTGTTACAGCTTACATCCTCACTATGCCAAGGTGAAACCGTGGACTTATCCATCAATTCTTATGTCATTATAAAAAGGATCATACTCGATCCTACATTTTTTTGTTTACTTCAAATATTTAAATTTATTTTCACAATTAATAGACATATCTAATTATAATGCATTTTTGTTATTATTGGTTAACATAATTAACACACAAAGTTACCTCGAACGCGAAATTGGCTTATTTTCCCAACTTGGTCCATAACCTCGTTTCTTCCTCTCTAAGCCTGAATCTCATTTTCCAGGATCTATAATGCCAAAATTAGCTCATTTATTAGTCACATTATTTAATGTGATCCAAAAATCAATTATGGCAAAATTATGTTTTTGCCCCTAAACTTTCACATAATTACACTTTTACCCCTAGGCTCGTAAATTGATTTTTATTCAAGTTCCTTGTATTTTGGACTTAGCCAAATCATTTTCATAACTATGGCAGTCCACAATTCTCACTAAATGATACACTTATGACCAATTTTACAACTTTTTCAAATTGGTCCTTTTTGACGTTTTCGTTGAAAATCACTTAGTAAAAATCATTTTTCTAACTCTAAACATACATAATATATCGTAATTCATCAAAATGCACAAATTTCTAACATGGGTAAATTTTTAAACTCAAACCCTAGCTCAAAATAAAGGTGGAAATAGCTAAACCGAGTTATCAGGATCTCAATAATGTAAAGAACATTAAAAATAAAATGTCACTCATATGCACTGAAGTAAATTGTGATAGAAACATTATAATCTCTACATTATTTCAATCGCTAATGAAATCAGTCCAGAGGAAATTTCAATCAATATAGATATTAAAAATTATATTTGAATATTTATTTACATCAAAATTAACATTGTCTTTAATAGCGACTTTGCACAATTTATATGGCTTTCAAAATGATTTGATATTTCTTTTAGTACTATCTTTACTACTATCTCATTCTCTAATTTGACCACATCTTAATCTCTTAATCGTGGAATTCTGTAATTCCACACTTGTGAGTTTATTTATTCTAAATTTTTATGAATTTCACTGTAGCACTTTACTGATAAGGGAGGAGGGGGTCGCAAAGTCTCAAATTTTTAACTCTTACATCAACACATATGTAACTTAACACCTATCATTATCATAAAATCATCAAAATTATACAATTCACTATAGACAACTTACACACCTATTCATTTTTTTTCTCATACTTTCTTATTATCTTAGTTAAATAAGTGCACTCATACATACATTCCATAAATTTTGAGTAGGTTTACTTATCACATTCACCTTAACCAAGCAAATGCATATAGACACATATTCCGTCGATTTGAGTAAGATTACTTATCACGTTCACTTAATCAAATAAGTTAGGAACTTACATCATATGAATGCCAAATAACTTAAATTCTTATCACAATATAAACTCTCATTTCGTTTCACTTTTCCATATCTCAAGTATGATTCTCATTACACTATTGAAATTTTAATAAATATTTGGGTATTATGCTTAAAGGATGCATATCACAATCCATTAATTCATATTCAAAAGTATCTCTCTTGCACATATCCAAGGAGCACACTTCCTAATCACATGCGACATAATAGGATTACCAATTCAAGTTAAATCCTTTCATAACATTTATAACACTTTATCCATTTTATGGAATCACTATAATTTGTCGAAATATAACATTTAACTAGAACTATGACATTTTGCTCATTTTTCTTAACTTACGATCATTTTGTTTTGCACACCATCACATGCATATTATAAATATTAATTCATACTTTTCCAAGTTTTGACTCATCACAACACATTTTCTACCATCTTAACACCACTTTCAACAATTTTGAAAATAGCTTGGTTGGAAAGCATCTCTGCGTTATCAAAACAATTTTCTTAGCGTCAAGAGACATCACACTATCATAGGTAGTAATATGGCATGTATGGCTAGACTCTTACACATGCTAGGTTAGTCTGATAACCGACTAAACCTTAGCACTGATACAAGTAAATGTAATGTCCTTAACCCGTATCTGTCGCCGGAATAGAGTATAAGGCATTACCAGACTTATACGCACAATCAAATAATCTTCGAGTTACGAATTCCACCTAAAAATTTAAAACTTTTCATTTAAACTCATTTTGCCCTAATTTCGGGCCTACGAAACCCAAAACATACTTTAAAAATGATTTGAGACCACTTTGAAGTCTTTGGAACACTTACAAAAATTTTCAACAAAACAGGGTCACACGCCCGTGTGACTTGGGACACGCTCGTGTCCTAGCCCATGTTAGAAACATTGAGCATTCTGTTTTGACGTCAGCAAACATTTAGGGGCACACGGCCAGGGCACACACCCATGTGCTAGGTCGTGTCCTCCACACAACTGAGACACACGGCCGTGTCTCTGCCCATGTGGCCAGCACTTGGGCTATTTTCCAAGCCCTTTTTGTGCTCTTAACTCTTCACACTCATATACATTTCATAGACACATATCATACCTTTAATATAACACAAACTTTGAGTAATTACGTACCAAATTTAGCCAAATTCATCAATGTAACTCGACACTCGCACACTACATAGTATTATGATAAATCAACTTAAATGGCTAAATACAAGTTATTAAATTAATTTAAGGCACTTAACTACTTCTATCCGACTCACTTATACTTTAGTAATAAGACCCATATACTTCATAACTAACCAGTCTATACATGCCATTTTCTAAATTTACAAAACTTCTTCATACTAATGTTTTCACTGGCTAGTGTTATAGGATTCCCGACAGATTCCAACCGAGTTAACCTGAGTACATTTTAAACACAGAAAGCAAACTGAGTAAGCTATATAGCTTAGTAAGTAAGTATGTGAATAAGAAAAAATTGATTTACAAGCTTGTAACAATTCATATAAGATGGTCTTGAGATAATAAAATTATATTTGCACATAGTCCCATTAATTACTCTTGCTCATCTTAAACTGTCTACTCAAGTCACAGTCACTAATTTATTTTTATCTGGGGTTACAGAACTCCAATTTAATATCCACAAATTTTCCTTCAAATTAGACTCACATATCATTTTATCATAAAATTTCCAGAATTTTTGGTTTAGCCAATCAATATATTGTATTCATTAAAGTCTCCCCTATTTCGCTACCCTATGGTTATGAACCCTCTTCACTAAAATTTAATTATCTCATCGTACAGAATTTGAAATATGCTCTCGTTTGTTTCTTTTGTAAGTAGAATCATTAAGGAATTCAAGCATATAAATCATATGTTACAATTTTTTTGTACAATTTTTAATGATTTTCCAAAATTGGAATAGGGGATTTCTTAACCCTTTATGACCTTGTCTCACTATAATTTAAATAACTCATAATATATAATTCTTTTGCTCACACCATTTCTTTTATTGAAAATAGACTCAATGGGCTTTAATTTCATAACTCAATCACATGCTAATTCAATTTCCACCATTTTGGGTGATTTTTCAAAATCATGTAACTATTGTTATTCAAAGTTGTTTTACTATCAATTTTACTCTTTCATGTTCTCTTATATCATTACATTCATATTTCCACATTTTTCAAGTGAACACTTCATAGTGTATAACACAACCATACACAAATCTTTCTCATTTCATACACATATTACACTATAAACTCATCAATTCACCGTCATTCGATTTCACACAAATAGAGTATAGGCTTGTTCACTTAATTCGATAGTACTTACACTACCATTATGGCTTTGCTCATTGAATCATTTGAAATTATTAACGATACTCAATGTCTTGCACATAAGTGCCACACATAATTTTTATTGAACTATTACTTGCCTCTAGTAGCCAAAGCTACCACTTCACACTTGTAGCCAAAGCTACCACATATCAATTGTAGCCGAAGCTACCATCTATCAATTGTAGCCGAAGCTACCACTTATCAATTGTAGCCGAAGCCACCACTTATCAATTGTAGTCGAAGCCACCATTTATCAATTGTAGCCGAAGCTACCACTTAACACTTTTCACTTAAATGCTCTATTTCTAGCTAATCACGGGTCTACTCACATAAGTTGATGGTCAGACATAGCTACGTAGTGCTGCTCACATAAGATGATAGGTGTCCGTAACATATACCGGATTTCCTAGCCACTGGTAGAACGTACTAGACCAGCACCCGAATCATGAAAGTACTTTTCACACTTAGGCTCGTTCTCAAGCTATTTTGTGGACCTGCTCACAGAAGCTGGCGGTAAAGTCGAAGCTATCCAGTGCTGCTCACACAAGCTGACAGGTATCTGCAATAAATGCAGATTTCTTAGCCACTGGTAGCCGAACTAAACCAGCAACTAGAATCACACATTTAAGTCGATCACTTAATGCCATGGTCTAACCATGGTCTTTTCTATCAATTCATCACTTTAGATTGCCATAGCCAAACTATGGACTTACATCATCACTATGCTATAGTGAAACTATGGACTTATCCGTCAATTCGTGTGTCACTATAAAAAGGATCGTACTCGATCCTACATTTTTTTATTTACTTCGAACATTTAACTTTATTTTCACAATTAATAGACATATCTAATTATAAAGCATTATTATTATTGGTTAACATAGTTAACAGACATAGTTACCTCGAACGCGAAATTAGCTTGTTTTCCCAACATGGTCCATAACTTCGTTTCTTCCCGTCTAAGCCCGAATCTCATTTTCCATGATCTATAATGCCAAAATTAGCTCATTTATTTGTCACATTATTTAATGTAACCCAAAAATCACATTATGGTAAAATTATGTTTTTACCCCTAAACTTTCACATAATTACACTTTTGCCCCTAGGCTTGTAAATTGATTTTTATTCAATTTCCTTGTATTTTTTTACTTACCCCAATCATTTTCATAACTATGGCAGTCCACAATTCTCATAAATCATGCACTTATAACCAATTTTAAAACTTTTACAAATCGGTCCTTTTGACGTTTTCGTCGAAAATCACTTAGTAAAAATAATTTCTCTAGCTCTAAACATACATAATCTACCATAATTCATCAAAATGCACAAATTTCTAACATGGGTAAATTTTTAAACTCAATCCTTAGCTCAAAATAAAGGTGGAAATAGATAAACCGAGTTACCGGATTTAAAAAATGTACAGAACATTAAAAACGGAGGTTGGGTGCACTTACTACTTGGCTTGGAAAGGTTGAAAACCCTAGCCATGGTGTCCATCCTAAGTTTCGGCCACCTGTGAAGAAGATGGACACTTTTTGGCTTGATTTTAGCTTCTTAATACTTTTAATTACTAAATGACCAAATTACCCTTTTGTCCTTTCTTGAGATCTTTTTCTACTTATGTCCATTTTTGTCCAAATGAAAATATATTGGTCTAATTACATTTAAGGGCCTCCAATTTAAAACTTCATAACAATTTGACACTTCTAATATGTAGAACTCAACTTTTGCATTATTTACAATTTTGTCCTTTTGACTAAATTGAGTGCCCGAATGTCGAAATTTTCAGACGAAATTTTCGCGAAATCATTCCGTGAAATTGTAGACCATAACAATATAATAAAATTAAATTTTTCCTCGTCAGATTTGTGGTCCCTAAACCACTATTCTGACTAGGCCCTAACTCGGGACATTACAGTCCTCTTGACTAAATTGACTACCCAAACGTAAAAAATTTCGAACAAAAATTTCATGAAATCATTCCATGAAATTGTAGACCATAAAAATATAATAAAAATAAAATTTTCCTCATTAGATTTGTGGTCTCGAAACCACTGTTCTGAAAAGGCCCAAGTTTAGACTGTTACAACCGAGGTGACGTCTACCACACTGCGGACACTCCGGTCTATTTGGCCAAGCTCTACGACACTTGCAATTGAAGTGGTTTAAGCTTTGTAACCCGAATAATGTTTACCCCTACTTCTATTCAAGGACCACATTCAATCGAGTACTGAACTCTCTCAATTTCTTAGATGAGGACTGAAATGACTTTCCCATTTGTCTCTTCTTTGAGTCTCAAGACTCCATTTCAGATTTTCTTTTCTCTTTAGCCAACTCCTTGGCCTTATAAGTTCTCTCCACAAGCACAACGAATTCTTTCAGCTCAAGAATACTGACAAATAATCGAATGTCCTCGCTCAACCCATCCTTAAACCTCTTACACATAATGGCCTTAGTAGATACACATTCCCGAGCATATTTGCTAAGTCTCACAAAATCACGCTCATACTCAGTTACAGTCATTCGACCTTGCTTCAACTCAAGAATTTCCTTTCTCTTCTGATCAATAAACTTCGGGCTAATGTACTTCTTACGGAACTCCTCCTGAAAAAATTCCCAAGTTACCGACTCCCTCGGTACAACCGACACAAGGGTATTCCACCATTGGTAGGCCGAATCTCGTAAGAGTGATACCACACATTTCATGCATTCCTTAGGTGTGCAAGACAACTCTTCGAATAACCTGATGGTATTTTCAAGCCAAAATTCTACTTTTTTTCAGATCATCATCTTTATTATCTCAGAATTCCTCGGCACCTTGGTTTCGAATTCTATCAAGCGGAGGCCTTTCCCTTCTTACTATTTCCACAACTCGTGGAGCTATAGGGGTATGTTGAGGAATAGGTCGGGCTGGAGGGGGTTTGGCGTTCGGGTTCATTCAAATGAACTCCGTATACCATCTGCTCCGCCATATGGAGAAAGGCTTCCCTAGCTGCTTCTCCTCCTTCCTGACTCATAGTCATAGGTCTACTCTCTAGCGGCACTGTCAGCGAGAGCAAGCGCATTACTTTCCACCTCATCCACCACAGCTCTGTCGGGATCCATTTACTATATGAAAACACATTTTAAAATCGTCAGGAGTCATCACACTATCACAATATATGTATGGCATATATAGCTAGACTCTTTCACACAATATGTAGTCTGAGAATCGACGAAACTGTAGCTCTAATACAATTAAATGTAACACCCTTACCCGTATTCGACACCAAGACAGGGTTCAAGGCGTTACCAGACTTAAACGTAAACATCCATATAGTATCGGGCCATAAAATTTCATCCAATTTAAAACCATTCATAAACATGTACTTCGTCCCTTATACAAGCCTACGAGGCCCAAAATGTACTTTGGAAGCGATCTAGGACTAAACTGAGAACTTCTGAAAATTATACAAACACATAGAACTTTAGCCCTAAACAAGGGTCACACACTCGTGTGGGTAGGCCGTGTGCTCACACACGCCCGTGCCTATACCCCGTGTAACACTCTATTTATGACGTCATCAACCAAATGAAACCACATGGCCAAGCTAAATGCCTGTGTGCTAGGCCGTGTGACAAATCACATTCTCATAAATTAGCTACAGACTTCACATGCCCTTGGCACACGCCCATGTCCAAGGCCGTGCCGTCCATACGGCTAAGAACACGGCTAAGAAACACGTCGGTGTGCTTAGCCCATGTCGAATTATTTTTCATTTCAAAGCTAAACTAGTTTTCACACCGCCTAGTACATGCCCTTTATAACACCCCAAACTCGGCCTAAAAGTTAGACCCGAGCCTGGCATGTCACATTGAAGGGATAATCGTAAAAATTGGTGTAGTTGGCAAACTTTGAAAACATTTGATTGTTCGAGGTTTACAATAGTATTTACAAAGCAATTTCCATTTCCAAAACCAGTCATGCAAAATGAGTGGTTTAGTTTAAAATGAGGTTCATTTGAAAATTTGTGTATTTGTAAGGTTGAAATCAAAACCTTAAATTGTTATTATAAGTGAAAGCCAAGTAAGTTGTGGAAGCTAGTAAAAGTTTGTAGTTTGCAGAAACCTGTTGATTTGAAAGCAGTTAATGTTTTTGGAAAACCGAGTTCTACTTAAAACAGATATAAACCGTAACAACTACAAAAATCCCAAACTTAAAAATCCAGAAGTTATAGGGGTCTTATTACAACCCGAATTAAAACCAAAGTGTTTTAAGTAAATGAGCAAAATAGAATAAGACATATGCAGTTGTGGCCCTCCCCGAGTCCCTCGCAGCTTCGATCCTCTAAAGTTGGGGATTACCTGATAGGTATCTGAAGATAATCCGTGCTCTGATTGCTATTATGCCCAGAAGCCAACAATAATCACACCCTTTACTCATCAGGGGGTCTGTCGATCAACTACGGTCACCACCACCATGACCCAACGGCATACAGATCAATGAATGATCCAACGCCTAACCCAAACGAACACGCCACAACACGAAAGGGATAAGCGAAGAAAGGTATGCATAGTCTCCTCACGGGTTGCTCAATTTAAAGCTAGCTTCTCGCCTATTCTCATGTTAGCTTCCCGATGTGGGATTCTCCATCAGTCCTTCAAAACCAACTCATTAGCAAAATAACCAACCTTTGTATGCAAAGGGATTCGAACCAAAGTGCTCTCGATAGCCATGCCACGCCACCACCACTAGACCAAACAAGATTCTTGTGTCATAAGTCCAACACATTTAACTTTAAAGCCCACCTACTCACTTCCAGATTTATTTAAAAGAGAAACCAAAATAAATTGTAAGAGCCAAGACTTAAACCTTGGACCCCTTGCTTCCCCTATGGCGTCACTTCCATGCCACTAGACCGCATCTCCTTGTATGTCTTATTTTAGCCCCTTTTATTTATAAGTTATCCCACCTGAGCTCAGGGTTCCCTTAAGGCCAAAACCAAGATTTTTCTTATACCCAAGCTTGAACCCAGAACTTCATAAAAACCCTCTAACATTCCAAAATAACTAACTCAACAATACTAACTTGCAAATTGAGTCGATGTCTTACACTCAAGAATTTTAAACGCACCCAAGCCCAACGCCCAATTCTTCTAGGCCCAAAATTCGGGGCATTACACCCTTATTCTAGGCCGTGGCCTTCACACAGCTAAGACACATGCCCGTGTCTCTGCCCGTGTACTGCATACTGGGCATTCTGCTTCTTAAAAATTTAGGTGCAGGGAACACACAGCCTATTCACACGCCCATAGGGCTGACCGTGTGTCACACACGGCCTAGACACTCGCCCATGTGTCTACTTGTGTGGACAATATATAGGCTATTTACCAAGGCAATTGACACCCTGAAACATAAACACACAAGCACCAATGCATTGGTATAATTTATAGCATTTTTGAGCAACCAACATGTCCACAACTAAGACATCATCGCCTCATTTTCATGACATATATATAACATACTTAACCAACCACATACTCAACAATTCAAAACATGCAAATTAGCACGTCTATGGAATGCATCATCATGCAATTTTACTTATATTCAATATTAGCTAATATCAAATGGTTTTATACAAAATGAATCAAGTATCATTATAGGCCGACATATTTGGCTAAACCAATATGACATATAAGAACAAGACCAAGTCCCTATACATGCCATACTCAAAATGTTAAGACTAGCTATACCCAAATATTCCAATTGACAGTGTGATCGAGTCTCCAACGTCCTTCGATCCCCGAGCAAGCTTGGTGATACTATAAGAAAAATGGAAAAGAAAGGAGAGTAAGCATGAAGCTTAGTAAGTTTAATCATGCAATATCATACACATAACATAAATATTACTTGTCACAATGTCATCAAGTATCACAGATACATCTTAAATCATGTCATTCTGATAGTGAATAATAAAACTCATGTTCATCATTCCTTCATTCACTTCTTACCAAGAACTCATTGAGTGATAATCTCAATGTTTAATGAGCTTCGTGTACATTCCTATACCCTTTCAACATGTTTACACGTTGTCATTTTTTTGACATAAACTTTGAGTTACCTATTAAACCGCTTGGAATACTAAATGATACTCAGGAAATCTCATATACATAGCAAGATGCCAATGCCATATCCTAGATATGGTCTTACATGGGATCACATATCGATGCCAATAGCCCAGCTATGGTCTTACACGATGTCTCATATCGATGCTAAGTCCCAGACATGGTCTTACACGAAATCTCATAACAATGCCATATCCAGATATGGTCTTATACGTAATCACATATCGATGCCATATCCCAAATATGGTCTTATACAGGATCTCAATGACCCTAATGTCATGACATTTGAATCCTATCTATTCTTAAGGTTCAACCGAGATTTCGAGATATCGAAACTTCGTCACAACGTCATTCATTCATCATTAAACCAATTTCATAAAAAAACAATTATACAATTCATGCAACATTAAAGAATTGAATACATAATAATGAAATGTTGCATTATTTACCCACAAACTTAACTTGGTACAAAATATGGCCAATTAATTCGATTTAGTCCAAAAGCTTGTTCTTTCCCCAGTCTAGGTCCGGACTCCATTTTTCTGGATCTATAATTGTAAATTTCACTTGCCTAATAATCACATTGTTCAAAATAGCCCATAAATCATACTTTGGCAAAATTACAATTTTGCCCCTAAGCTTTCACATATTTACAAATTAGTCCTTAAGCTTGTAAAATGATTTTCATTCGATTTCTTTGTACTTTAAGCCTAGCCAAATACATTTCATGCTTATAACAATCCACATTTTCTTTCAAATCAGATTTTCACCACTTATTTTACAACTTTTACAAATAAGTCTTTTTATGTGTTTTCATGAAAAATCACCTTGTAAAAGATGTTTACCTCACATCAAACTTTCATATTCCTTCATTAAACATCAAAATACATGCATGTCACACGTGTAAATTTTTTAACATGAACCCTAGCTCAAAATAATGCTAAAAATAGCTAGATCGATCGATAACAACTTCAAAAATTCAAAGAACTTTAAAACAGTGGCTAGGATGCACTTACTATTGAGCTTGAAAATGACAAAATCCCTAACTGTAACAGCCCAAATTAGGGCCTAGTCGGAATGGTGGTTTCGAGACCACAAATTTGAGGTAGAAATTTTTATTTCATGGTTATTTTTGAGCTTATGGTATACGTACATGATATTGAGAAAATTTCATGAAGGGAATTTTATGAAAAAGTGATTAATTTGTCCTTTCGGGCAAAATTGCAAAAATTGAAAAATTGAGTTTCTAGAAGCTTTAAGGATGATTTAGCATTAGGAAAATTATTAGGAGTCCATATTTGGCAATTAGACCCATTTTAGGCATGGTGGACAAAAAATACCCGTGGAAGGGAAAAATATCAAAAAAGGACTTAAGGGAATTTGTTCATTAAGTAAAGTTAAGTAATAAAAAGGGAAAAAGAAAGCAAAAATGGTATCATCTTCCTCCTAGTTGTGCTGAAAATTCAAGGGACTCCATAGCTAGGGTTTCCTTCAATTTCAAGCTCCAAGTAAGTGACTTCAAGCCCCGTTTTTCAACCTTTTTTCGTATTTTTGAAATCCTCGTAGCTTAATCTAGCTATTTCTACCACTAATTCAAGCTAGGGTTCATATTCAAAAATATACCCATGCATGGCATACAAGTAATTTGATGTCTAGTAGTAGAAAATGAAGGGTTAAAGTGTAGTAAACACCTTTCTCTTGGTGATTTTGCATGGAAGTCCCTAATAGGGACCAATTTGTAAAACATGAAAATGTGTAGTAAAAATATGAAATTATGAGCAATGTGGGATTCTATGGGCACTAGTAAGTGTCGGCTAGGCTTGGGTAACCAAGAGAATAAATACATTCCATTATTCAAGCCGAGGGACTATTTTGCAAATATGCAAAAGTTTAGGGGAAAAAATTGTAAATTTTGCCCAAGTGTCAATTATGAGCTATTTGGTCAATGTGGGTGCTAAGTAAGTTAAATTTATCATTTTAGATCAAGAGACACGAAGTCTAGACCAAAACCGAGGAAAAAGTAAAGTTGTTGACTAAACCGAGCATCCACCCACATTTTGGACCTGAGGTAAGTTGTATGTAACACCCGTATACCCGAAATAGTCGCCGGAATCAAGTACAGAGCGTTACCGGACTTAAACGGACCTTTACAAAACTTAATCAGAAATGGATACAGAATTTCGTGCAAATCAGTTCAGAATCATTATTATTGAGGGTTTTCGGACATGATACAAACATCTCGGATGATTAGGATTCGAATCCTTTCAAATCGGTTACTCAGAAAATTTTTCATAGGAAAACAACGTCACACGCCCGTGTGACCCTTAGCACGGCCGTGTTGTGACACCGTGTGGCCTTCACACGCCCATGTCAAGCACCCGTGGTGTGACACCCCTAGACCCATTCCCGTCGCAGGAGAGTCCGGAGGTATCACCCGACCCAGATTTTTTTTTAAAAAAAACTTATGTGACCTATAACATACTATCAAGCGGACTCTCAATTAAAGGTGCCGAAAGTTATTGTTATACACAACCAAACCATTTGCACTTTCATAAACCCAGACATCAGGATAATGATACACTTCGGATCCAACTAGCAATATATATAACTACATTACCATTTATAAACATCATTTATGACTTAACATCATAAGAGTAAAAGCAAAATATATAAAGGAGCCATTTTCGCATGGCCAAACTTAATTACATCATCAAAAGATACTCACAAGTATCATTGTGCCAAGTCTATACATGCCATTCAAAATTTTAATTATAGTACCAAAAGATGCGATGATAGTGTGGATGACTTTAAACGCGGAAATTCCTGAGACCGTAGCTGTACCGAAATCTATAAAATAGACAAACCAAAGTAGCATTGTAAGCATTCACATGCTTAGTAAGATTTAAGAATATAATGTCTCTAAAATTAAACAATCATTCATTTAAGCTAAATGAAGATGCTTTAAAAGACCAACATCTATATGCCAAAATAGGTTAACATCAAACATACATAACTTATCTATTTACTCAAAGTTGAAGTTCATATCGTAGGCACATAATATCATCCTTCCCTGGGCCGAAACATACACCTTTGTTCTTGGCTAAGAGGTAAATGCACATGCACTCTTTTAGTATATGAATTCATCCCAACATTTAGTACACTCAAATTCCATGATTCGATTTAGTACAATCCCATTAAAAGTCAAAGTTCACACTTCCTATACCTATCATTCATATATACATACATATTTATTTTACGAACATTATTTAGAACATCTCAACTCAATTTTCGTGGCAAAATTCTAATTTATTCCCATGCAGAACGAGTGTGAATACATACCTGAATTATTTAAGGAAGTAATATCCTTTGTTAGCGATAATTTCAACAAAGCTCACATTTTCGGCATTATTGCCTTTGGGTCTAAACCGAATGTACTATAGTTTTAAGGCTCCTTGGGCTTAACCCGGGTGTAACTCTGGCATAACTGCCCTTCGGGATTTAACTCGGATGTAACTCTGGCATAACTGCCCTTCGAAATTTAACCCGGATGTAACTCTGGCATAACTGCCCTTCGGGATTTAACCCGTATGTGACTTTGGCATAACTGCCCTTCGGGATTTAACCCGGATGTGACTCTGGCATAACTGCCCTTCGGGATTTAACCCGGATGTAACTCCAGCTCATGGGCTCCTCGGGACTCAGCCCGTATATTTCTATGGCACAAAGGCCCTTCGAAACATGGTCCAGATGTATCTTTGGCACTAAGGCCCTTCGGGACCTGTCCCGGATATTTCGCTGAAATTTTATATAACGGATCTATCAAACATACTTTCACATATTTGTTTTACTTAACATTCAATTGCCTATCACCTCTATTAATTCGTAGCACTACAAGTTCACTAATGTTTTGCTTGGGCGTGCCTAAATGGTTTCCATATCTAGTCGATACACATAAAGCTTTATTTCATAGATACAATCGGCTCTATTGCCATATTCCTCCCGAAATTTGCATTAATCAATACCAATATAAGTATGCTAGACATATTCATCATGTTTAATCAGATAATAGGCTAATTTCGTTACTTAAATCTTACCTCGTGCCTCTCTGAGTATGTACCAGTCATTTATTCCGCAACTTTAGCCTTTCCCTTGTCCGATGCTGTCCCCTTAAGCTCTTGAGCTAAATTAAACAATTTAATTCATATTAAACCTTAATTATCCAACTCATTTGATCAATTCTCTTTCACTTAACACAAAAGCACATATTTAACATTTTCCCCACACATTCGGCCCGATTCGTATACACTATTAGTCACAATTAAACATCCTTAGCCCACACATACCTGAACTTCAAACATTCCACAAATAAACATTTTTAACAACATATTATACCCTATTGCCAATTGCTATCATGATTCAAATCAAAATATCTCACTTTTCTAAATACCAAAGGTGACTAAAGTCTTTAATTCCTTTGTGTTTTTTAAACATTCACAACACCATTTTTAACACATATATATCTTATAGCCGAATGTTTCAAACTTATTTAGATTATTTCTCGATCTATCACAATCAAGCATAGGGCTTAGTCTTGCTTCATAAGTACATTCAATCATTCAATTAGAACAACCAAGTCAAAGTTCAAGGTTCTAATAATTTCATATCAAGTGTCCCTATTTAACCACATATACACACATAATGCACATTAACATCTTTGCCTTAACCAAAACTCGATTTAATTTGCACTATGACTTTAACCAAAAATTCGAACCAATTTCAAATGTTCAACTAGATATAATCGGATGTCTTACTAACTTATTAAGTCGCAAAAATTAACAATTTGCTAACTCATTTCACTCACCAATTCCCTTGAATCAAATTCCATGAAAATTTAATAAGTATCATATCAAATTTCCCAAAACATTTCTCAATTTCAAAAATCGGCCGTTTGTGAGTAAAATTACTCACAATTTAATTATTTCTAAACTAATATAAAATTCGAATGGAAACACCCATAATTTAGTTCAAGTACCAACTAAGCTCCATAATTTATTAATACATGGAAATCATCTATATTAAGATCTAAATGACCGAATACTCAAGGAATTATTTAGCTCAATATTCAACTTCTAACCGAACTCAAATTGACCGAAACCCCTCTATACTAAACAACATCTCCTTATGCACAACCCACCGATTTAGGCTTCAATGATATTCATTACAACTCAAAACATGAAAACAATCTACATTTCCAAAATTCATTCACAAGGCCGAAGCATAAACCATCATAAACCTCAAAATTTCATATGGGTGGTGGTAAAGGACACAAAAATAACTCTAATATCATAAATTCTTACTCAAAACAACATTAATACATACCTTTAAAATCAAAGGGGGGTGCCGAAAGCTTTAGGGATATCTTTCCCTTTCTTTCACCTAGTTTCGGCTAGAAGAAGAAAGATGAACAAGATTTCTTTTCCCAATTTTTTTTTTCATTACTTAATTAATTTTTATTATTCAAAATACATATACATAAAATAAATTTTAACCAAAGAAATTTGTGTTTAGTGCACACCATCATATCATGGCCGGCCATTCACCTTAAAAAGGTGAATTTAACATGCAAATCCATGTTTTTACTATTATTAAGAATTTAATCTTCTTCAATTTAGTCACTCATAAATAAATTATTTCCACCTAGGTCCTTTTTAATTTAATACACATGCAATTTGACAAAAATCATGGCACACAATTGCATACATGTAATGTTCACCTATTTTGGACTTGAAATATTAAACATCAAAATTTCCTTGACTCGGTTTAGTGGTCCCGAAACCACTTCCCGGCTAGGGTCGAAATAGGGTTGTCACAACTCTCCCCCCTTCAGAGATTTTCGTCCCCGAAAATCTTACCAGAAAATAAGTTCGGGTAGCGCTCCTTCATAATATACTCGGATTCCCAAGTTGCTTCTTCGATCCCGTGCTTGAGCCACAATACTTTTACTAACGGAACCCTTTTATTTCGCAACTCTTTAACTTCTCGAGTTAAAATACAGATAGGTTCTTCTTCATAACTCAAGTCAGTTTGAATTTCAACTTCTGACGGATTAATCACATGCGAAGGATCGGACCTATAACGACGGAGCATCGATATATGAAAAACATTGTGGATCTTTTCGAGTTCAGGAGGCAAAATCAATCTATAAGCAACCGGCCCAATTCGTTTTGATATCTCATATGGTCCAATGAATCGTGGGCTCAGCTTGCCTTTACGGCCGAAACGAAGTATCTTTTTCCACGGTGAAACTTTTAGAAACACCTTATCACCCACTCGATACTCGATGTTCTTACGCTTTAGGTCCGCGTATGATTTTTGACGATCAGATGCCATCCTCAAACTGTCACGGATTATCTCCACTTTCTGCTCTGCTTCTCTGACTAAATCGACTCCGAGGATCTTACTTTCACTAAGTTCGGTCCAAAACAGAGGCGTACGGCATTTACGACCGTAGAGAGCTTCGTAGGGTGCCATTCGAATACTCGTCTGAAAGCTGTTGTTATACGCGAATTCAACCAAGGGTAAATATTTTTCCCACGAACCGCTAAACTCAAGAATGCAACATCTCAACATGTCCTCGAGTATTTGAATCACCCGTTCAGATTGACCGTCTGTCTGTGGATGGAAAGCGGTGCTAAAATGAAGTTTAGTTCCCAAAGCCTCGTGCAATTTCTTCCAAAATCGCGAAGTAAAGCGAGGATCACGGTATGATATGATAGAGGTTGGCACTCCGTGCAAGCGCACAATTTGGGAGATATATAGTTCAGCTAACTTATCAAGTGAAAAATCTGTACGAACTGGGATAAAATGAGCTGATTTTGTTAGTCTATCCACAACAACCCAAATGGAGTCTTTCTTGCTCGGTGTCAATGGTAAGCCCGACACAAAGTCCATTGTAACGCAATCCCACTTCCACTCGGGTATCAAAATCGGCTGAAGTAATCCCGACGGCACCTGATGTTCCGCTTTCACTTGCTGACATACTAAGCACTTAGATACGAAATTAGAAATGTCTCGTTTCATGCCGTGCCACCAATATTGTCGTTTCAAGTCGTTATACATTTTAGTACTACCCGGATGGAGAGACATTCGACTGCCATGAGCCTCATTCAAGATAGTCAAGATGAGCTCCGAATTTTTCGGTATGCATACTCGATCCCTAAACCTCAAACAGTCATTATTGTCGACTTGAAACTCTAAATTTTCACCTGAGTCACATCGAACTCGTTTAGCAACCAAATCGTCGTTGACTTTCTGAGCTTCTCGAATCTGTCGAAGTAGTACAGGTCTTGCTATCAATTCGGCAATCAACACATCATTCACTGACATCGTTAGCTTCACGTTCATAGCTCGCAAAGAAGATAAGGATTTTCGGCTAAGAGCATCAGCAACTACATTAGCTTTCCCTGGGTGGTAGTCAATAACAAGCTCATAGTCTTTTAGCAATTCTATCCACTGCCTTTGTCTCAAATTCAAATCTCTTTGAGTCATCAGATACTTGAGACTTTTGTGATCGGAGAAGATGCGACATTTTTCACCGAACAAATAGTGTCGCCAAATTTTTAAGGCGAAAACGATAGCGGCCAATTCCAGATCGTGAGTTGGATAATTTCGTTCGTGAGGCTTCAACTGTCTCGAAGCATAGGCGACAACTCGACCTTCTTGCATTAAAACACAACCTAAACCGTTCAGACTCGCATCGCTATAGACTACAAACTCTTTACCGGGCTCTGACTGAACTAACACGGGAGCTTCTGTCAAAAGAGTTTTCAACTGGTCGAAACTTCGTTGACATTTATCAGTCCATTCAAACTTTACATCTTTTTGTAGCAGTCTCGTCAATGGTACCGCGATCATCGAGAAGCCTTTGACGAATCGCCGATAGTAACCGGCAAGTCCTAAGAAGCTTCGAACTTCGGAAACATTTCTAGGAGGTTTCCAGTCGAGAATAGCTGAAATTTTGTTCGGATCAACTCGAATACCCAATGCAGATACGATATGTCCCAAGAATCCAACCTCGTGCAACCAGAATTCGTACTTACTGAACTTCGCATACAATTTGTTATCCCGCAAAGTCTGAAGTACAAGTCTCAAATGCTCGGTATGCTCTGACTCATCCCGAGAGTAGACCAAAATATCATCGATGAATACTACTACAAAACGGTCCAAAAACGGCCTAAACACACGATTCATCAAATCCATGAATACTGCCGGGGCATTAGTGAGCCCAAATGGCATCACTAAGAACTCGTAGTGTCCATATCTCGTTCTGAATGTTGTCTTCGGCACGTCGGAATCTCTAACTCTCAGCTGATAATAGCCGAATCGTAGGTCAATCTTTGAAAATACTGAAGCTCCTTTCAACTGATAGAACAAGTCGTCGATTCGGGGCAACGGATACTTATTCTTTACCGTGGCTTTTTTCAGCTGTCGATAGTCGATGCACATTCTCATAGTCCCGTCTTTCTTTTTCACAAACAAAACCAGTGCACCCCAGGGTGAAAAACTAGGTCGCGCAAAGCCTCTGTCTGTCAATTCTTGCAGCTGAGACTTCAATTCTTTCAACTCGGTAGGTGCCATACGATATGGGGCAATCGAAATTGGCATCGTACCTGGAATCAACTCTATATCGAACTCGACCTCTCTTTCAGGTGGCAATCCCGGTAATTCTTCAGGAAACACATCCGAAAACTCACAGGCTACAGGCACCGTCTCAAGTTCTGTTCGGAAACTTTGTTATCTAACACATAAGCCATATATGCTTCGTAACCCTTTCTCAAGTATCTCCGGGCTGACATGGTCGAAATTATCGTAGGTAGCCTGTTTAGGCCAATGGATTCAAGTCAGATTATTTCATTACTCGAACATCGCAAATCAATAGTTTTTTGTTTGCAATTTACTATCGCGTCATGTATGGTCAACCAGTCCATTCCGAGAATAATGTCAAATTCATCGAATGGTAGAAGCATCAAATCGGCCGGAAAACAGAAATCTTGAACCATTAGGGGGCATTTCTTACATACTTTATCAACCAAAACACAACGACCCAAAGGGTTCGACACTCGAATTACGAATTCAGTAGACTCAACAGGAAGAGTCTTACTGGAGGCTAAAGTTTCACACACATAAGAATGGGTTGAACCAGGATCAATCAGAGCAATAACATTAGTGTTATAGAGGGTGAAAGTACCAGTAATAACATCCGGAGAAGAAGCTTCCTCACGAGCACGGATAGCATATGCTCTGGCAGGTGCTCGAGCCTCGGATTTAACTGCAGCGTCTTTAGTCCCTTTCTGACTACCTCCGGTACTACCTCCACATCGTGGTGGTCTACCCCGCGAAGCTGTGCTACTAGGTCTCTGACTCGGATCGGGAGTGAGTTCATTATTTCTTGGACAATCTTTGATAAAATGGTCGGCAGCTCCACATCGGAAACAAGAGCGATCACGACGCCTACAACTCCCCGGGTGCCATTTACCACAATAATTGCAATCGGATCTATCCCGACGTTCATTACCCACACTGGCGATGGAAGTAGCTCGCGAACTCAAGGGAGGTTGAGGACGCTCATGTCTAGGAAAACTCGATGTGTATTTAGATCGGCCCAAATCGTCTCTAGTTGTTTTGGACGATTGCTGACTAGATTTCCCCGCAGATCTCTTACGAAACTCTCTAGCTCCCTCCTCGACTTTTCTTTTCTCATTACCGAGCTCTTCAGCTTTACAAGCTCGCTCGACTAACACGACAAATTCCTTAATTTCCAGGATTCCCACCAGTAGTCTGATATCTTCATTTAATCCATCCTCAAAACGCTTACACATAGTAGCCTCAGAGGATATACATTCTCGTGCATAATGGCTGAGCCGGACGAACTCTCTCTCGTACTCGGTTACTGACATCTGACCTTGTTTGAGTTCAAGAAATTCCTTCCGTTTTTGATCGATGAATCTCTGACTGATATATTTCTTACGAAACTCGGTTTGGAAAAATTCCCAGGTAACCCGCTCTTTTGGAACGACAGAGACTAGAGTGTTACACCAATAATATTCAGAGTTGCGCAACAAAGATATTGCACATTTTAAACATTCCTCAGGCGTACAGGATAGTTCGTCGAATACTCGGATGGCGTTATCGAGCCAAAACTCGGCCCGCTCGGCGTCGTCACTAGGAGTAGCACGGAATTCTTCGGCCCCATATTTTTGAAATTTGTCAACTGGGGGCCTACTCGACCTCACTGGATCGGTCACAGGAGGGGCCATATGAGTTGGATGCGGAGTATTTAGGGGCGGAGGTTGCGGTACAGCCCGATTAGATCTAATGAATTGAGCGAACCAGTCACTCATCATCGCGTAAAAGGCTTGCCTAGTGTCATCATCTTGATGACTGGCATTTGGCTGAGAGTCAGGTGGCGCTGTCCCCTGCGCAGGAGCAGGCGCTACACTCTCAACATCGTCCGCTACAGCCCGGTCAGGTTCGGGATCCATACTATACCAAAAATCATATTTCAAATGTCAGAAGTCATCTCACTTTCAATAAGACGCTAAATGGCATGTATAGCTAGACACATACTTACTACAGTAGTCTGAGAATCGAATAAACCGTGGCTCTGATACCAATAAAATGTGACACCCCTAGACCCATTCCTGTCGCAGGAGAGTCCGGAGGTATCACCCGACCCAGATTTTTTTTTTTAAAAAAAACTTATGTGACCTATAACATACTATCAAGCGGACTCTCAATTAAAGGTGCCGAAAGTTATTGTTATACACAACCAAACCATTTGCACTTTCATAAACCCAGACATCAGGATAATGATACACTTCGGATCCAACTAGCAATATATATAACTACATTACCATTTATAAACATCATTTATGACTTAACATCATAAGAGTAAAAGCAAAATATATAAAGGAGCCATTTTCGCATGGCCAAACTTAAATACATCATCAAAAGATACTCACAAGTATCATTGTGCCAAGTCTATACATGCCATTCAAAAGTTTAATTATAGTACCAAAAGATGCGATGATAGTGTGGATGACTTTAAACGCGAAAATTCCTGAGATCGTAGCTGTACCGAAATCTATAAAACAGACAAACCAAAGTAGCATTGTAAGCATTCACATGCTTAGTAAGATTTAAGAATATAATGTCTCTAAAATTAAACAATCATTCATTTAAGCTAAATGAAGATGCTTTAAAAGACCAACATCTATATGCCAAAATAGGTTAACATCAAACATACATAACTTATCTATTTACTTAAAGTTGAAGTTCATATCGTAGGCACATAATATCATCCTTCCTTGGACCGAAACATACACCTTTGTTCTTGGCTAAGAGGTAAATGCACATGCACTCTTTTAGTATATGAATTCATCCCAACATTTAGTACACTCAAATTCCATGATTTGATTTAGTACAATCCCATTAAAAGTCGAAGTTCACACTTCCTATACCTATCATTCATATATATATATATACATATTTATTTTACGAACATTGTTTAGAACATCTCAACTCAATTTTCGTGGCAAAATTCTAATTTATTCCCATGCATAACGAGTGTGAATACATACCTGAATTATTTAAGGAAGTAATATCCTTTGTTAGCGATAATTTCAACAAAGCTCACATTTTCGGCATTATTGCCTTTGGGTCTAAATCGAATTGACTATAGTTTTAAGGCTCTTTGGGCGTAACCCGGGTGTAACTCTGGCATAACTGCCCTTCGGGATTTAACTCGGATGTAACTCTGGCATAACTGCCCTTCGGGATTTAACCTGGATGTAACTCTGGCATAACTGCCCATCGGGATTTAACCCGAATGTGGCTCTGGCATAACTGCCCATCGGGATTTAACCCGGATGTGACTCTGGCATAACTGCCCTTCGGGATTTAACCCGGATGTAACTCCAGCTCATGGGCTCCTCAGGACTCAGCCTGTGACAGCCTTAAAGCGACCCTAGTCGGAATGTGGTTTCGGGACCACAAAACCGAAGCATAAAATATATTTAATGTTCATTTAGATGCCTATAATATGTGTTAATTCATGTGTGACATGTTTGGTGTGTCAATTTAGAGTTATAAATTTGAATTTCACCTAAAAGGGCTAAATTAAGAACTTTGAAAACGAGCTAGACAAAGGTGTGATGACCAATAACTTCATGCATGCAAAATAAGGGATTTGCATGTCAAATTTCCCTCTTTTTATTGTGATGGCCGGCCAACCTACTATCATGATGACACCTTTGTTTGTTTGTGTTTTGTAACCTTGTAATGAGTGTGTATTATGTGTATTTTATATTAAGAAAAATGGGTTTAATAATTCTAAATTATGAAAATGCATGAAATAATAAAACAAGGGGTGATACAAACAAGGCTTTCCTATTTTCTTCTTATGGTTGCCGAAACTAAAGAAAAATAAGAGAAGAAAAACACTTTGGTGGTCGGTCATGAAGGTCTAAGTTAAAGGTAAGATTTTGGCAATTTTTCTTTGTATTTTAGGTGTTTGAAATCTTTGTTTGATACCCTCCTAGACCTATGTTTTTGATTTTAAGATTTGTGCTATGTTGATTTTCGATCATGGGAGAAAAATTGTGAAGTTTGAATTTGATAGTTAAAAATTGATAAATGAGTATGTGAAGGGTATTAAGAGGTTGAATTCATGTGATTTTGGGTTTATAAACCTAAACTAATCAATTGGTGTTTTCAAGGGCTTGATTTTTGTTAGGGAGGATGTTCGGCCATGAGTGTTGTGTTTCTTGGTAGGTGTTTTGATGTTTTGGTATTAAGATTGATGATAAATGAGTTGAGATTGCTAAACTAGGATGGTTGTGGCTAGTGAAATTATTGACAATTTGCTACTATGTGAAATGCAAAATTAATGTATGATTTAGAAATTTTTGCTTAAAAGAAACATTCTATGTATGTGTATTAGCCGAATTTGAGCTTAGTGTGGTAAGTATAATTTGTGAAATTATGCTTTGTAATAGTGAATTGTTCAAAGGAACATTCGGCCAAGGGGGGTATATTGCATTGTTATAAGTTGGGATTAAGGTTTGTCATTTGGTCCTTATTATGGCCGAATGTGTTAAAGGTTAAAGAAAAATTGATTAAAGGTGGAGTTAATTGAGTTTCGACTAATGGTATGTGGTATGAAATTTGTCTAGAATGTCTTATAAGATGTTCAACCTTAAGAGAATTTAGAACTAAGAAACTTAATGTTCAAGGCTTAATACATGCATATACAATTGCTCAATGTGGCCTTGAAGACTTAGCATTCTTGAGTTTCATTGTTAATTTCGGTTAAGTAGGAATATGACAAGGGAATTTATGTATTATATTGAAATTGAGTATGTGATTGCCGAGTGTGCTTGGAGTTAGTATAATAGTGCTAATTCTATGTGAAACTAGAAATTTGATAATTGATTAATGTGGTTTAATTTCTAAATCGAACTTGATTAAATTGTATTTTAGCGGTGAGTAAGGCCGAATGGAGCTTTGTAGTAATGGGAAACTTCTTGAATGTTTTATTTGTTAGAAAGGGGACATTCGGCTATGCCCTATTCGTAAGAATGAAATTGTGCTTGTGTATGTGTTAACTAGTTAATTGGTGTATTCGGCCATTTGCGTAATATGGCCATGGTTATATGTTGTAGCTTGAATGGATGTGAGTTGTGTATGTGTATTTATGTTAAGGTTAATGACTACTCTAAAGGGGTGCCTTAGGAAATGATATGTTTTAAAAATGTGCATGAGAACACTAAAGAGTGAATTTGGTATAAAATTCTGCTTGGTACAGCAGCAGTAACGTGTTTTAGAAAAATCACCATAATTTGTGTGAGTTGAATTAGAGACTGAATAAATTGTGTAATTGAAGCTTAATGAGTCTAGTTTCTTATAAAAGAAACCTTGCAAGCAAAGGAATTTTCGATAAATAGATTTTTAGAGTAGAGTGAGACAGTGTCAGATTGACTTTGAAGTCCCCTGCTCTGTTTTTGGAAAATCACTATAAATTGTATAAAAATTGTTATGAGACAAACTTTATATGCTTAGACTCCTTTATGAGTCTAGTTTCGAATGGAATAGGCGAGGCCATATTTGGAATTCTGTACAAGGAGAAATTCAGTTCGTAGTATAGAGTGGTCAGTTCACTCAAACAGTGAAATAGGGAAACTTTGAGAAAATTCTGGTATTGATTGACCAAACCAAAAATGATAAAAATTTTATGAATGGAATATAAATGAGTCTATTTTCATACAAAATTTACGGCACTTCATTTGGAGTTTCGTAGCTCCAGTTATAAGTAAATTATTGAATGCTGCTCAGAAAATCAGCTTGCTGTGATTTATGATATGTATGTGAAATGCTCCAATGTGCATGAGTGTTGCAATGAGAAGAATATGCATGTATGAATTGTCTATGAGTGAAAATGATTCATTGAGGTGCTTGAATAAGGATTAATAGAATTAAATGTTTTATTTAGCTCAAGAGCAAAGAGGGACGAGTTCGGATAAAGGGAAGGCTAAAGTGGTCGAATAGCCAACTCGTAATTTCTCGTGAAAGTTCAAGGTAAGTTTTAAGTAATCGAATTTGGTATTTAAGTTAAAATTCCATGACATACATGCTGATATTTGAACGATGTCCTATTGAGAAAGACACCTTATTTATGTTTGCTATATAGCCGAATGGCTCATAGAGAAAAGAACCGAAATATGACTTGAAATGCATTGCTCATGTATGTTTGATTTTTGGGCCAAAAGTCTAGAAAAGAAGAGTATACGTGTATAAGTTTTGTATTATATGTACATTTATGATATAAAGTCGAGAAGCATGTTATATGTTGCATGCACATGAATTGATTGATTTGCAAATGAAACCTTGCTATGTGAAACTTGGCTACATGCGAATATATGTATATGTATGAGAAATTGTGATGCGAATCCGGGATTTAAAACCCGAAGGCTATATGCAGAGATGATGTCCGGGTTAACACCCGAAGGCTATATGCAGAGATGATATCCGGGTTAATACCCGAAGGCTATATGCGGAGATTATATCCGGGAAAAGATCCGATGGCTAAGTGTAGAGTTTATCCGAGCTAAAGATCTCGATGATGATGAGAATAAAGCCTAAGACTAATGGTCTTCAAGGTAACGATCGCTAATGAATTGCGCCGAAAGTGTTAAGTTATACAGGTATGTACCCTTGGCTTATATGCAAGCTGGATTTTGGACCGAATACTAAGGTCGTTATGTGATTTCATATGTATTCATGAAATGAGATTATTAACATGATCAAAGTACAATTGGCCTATGTGAAATGTTATATGAATTTTTGTGACATGTATATGTTTACGTGAACTTACTATGAGTGAAAGCTATCCATTTACGTATGTGATGTGAATGTATATGTTTGGAAAAAAAAAAAAAAAAGGTGATTTACCCAAATGAAGAGGGAAGCTAAGATATGAATAACTATATTAGAATTTAATGCTTTATCCGTAACATTGCTTAAAACTTACTAAGCATTGTAATGCTTACTCTGTTTTCCTTGTTTCCTCTGTTTTATAGATCTCATTTTGGAAGCTACGGACTCGGGGATTGAAGCCTTAATCACCTACACTATCGCTGTTATTTTGGTACTTTTGATGGTTATTTTGGGTCAATGGCATGTATAGGCTATTTTCCGTCAGTTGAATTAAACTTCATTTTGAGTTGTAAATATTTCTAGCCATGCGAAAATGGCTTGCTTAGTCTTCGAATTTGATTATGTGTTGCAATGATTTTCTTACGGTTCGATGTTGTGGCATAATATTTAGTTAGTACCCAATATGCAAAGACTTTTCTAATATGGTGCTCGGTTATTGAAATGTTTGATTTAGCCAAATTGTTAGTAGCCACAAGGTAGAGATTTGCTAGCATGTTTATAGAACGATTTTAAATGAGCCATGTTGTATTGACCGAACCGACTTACAAATGATTTATTTAACTATAGAACTCAATGAATTTATGTCTAGCTTGTAACTATGAACCTCGGTAGATTGTATTTTGATATGTAATACCTTAATACCCTATTCCGGCGACGGACAGGGGTGTAGGGTGTTACACAGCCCGTATATTTCTATGGCACAAAGGCCCTTCGGAACATGGTCCGGATGTATCTTTGGCACTAAGGCCCTTCGGGACCTGTCCTGGATATTTTGCTGAAATTTTATATAACGGATCTATCAAACATACTTTCACATATTTGTTTTACTTAACATTCAATTGCCTATCACCTCTATTAATTCGTAGCACTACAA
The DNA here is from genome assembly GCA_020496765.1 of Gossypium stocksii. Classification (NCBI taxonomy): domain Eukaryota; kingdom Viridiplantae; phylum Streptophyta; class Magnoliopsida; order Malvales; family Malvaceae; genus Gossypium; species Gossypium stocksii. The sequence goes on from CM035631.1 coordinate 45,278,498, forward strand.
GTTCTGTAACACCCCAAACCCGGCCTAGACGCTACGACCAGATCTGGTGTGTCACACGATCCTAAAACTAAGTTTACGGCCCTTTTAGACTTGTTGTGTCTTAAGTGAGGTTTGAATCAAAAGAGTAAGTTTGTTGAAACCAGTTTATTAATCCTTCAAGTTATCCATATTATTCACACGTTGAGTTTTAAAAACGTTCTTTAGATTTTGAAACCAGCGCAGCCTAAACTAGCGATTCTATAAAATGTAATTTAATCATCAAAGAAAATTAAACCAAATAAAAAAACTTAGACAGCGGCCTTATTACAAAATAAAACCCAAAAATAACTTAATAATAAAATACTTTAAACAAAATGAAAACCAGTTCTGCAGATGCTGTGGCCACTCCGAATCTCTCGCAGCTCCAAGCCCGCTATGGTTGAGTGTTACCTGCAGAGGTTAAATAAAAAGGAGGGTGAGTTTGACAACTCAGTGTGCAACATTATCTCAACCATAGGCCAAAACAGATCAAGCCTCAGAAACAGAGTTAATTGGGCCTCGGCCCATTACAGGAATCAGGTTAAGCCCAAAGGCCCATAACAGAAACAGATCAGATATAATATGCAAACAGAAAACCCAACCCAGATCCATCCATAACACCCCCGTACCAGCCTTACACCATGTGGGGAGACTACTCGACCCACCCAACCGCTACACACCACAGATAATTGCAGCGAAGCTGCCAGATATAATTTGCAGTGAGACTGCCAGATAACATTTGCAGCGAGGCTGCCAGATATATTTGCAGTGAGACTGCCAGATATTGTGACGAGGTCACCAGATATAAATATTGTGGCGAGGCCACCAGATTGCAACGAGGTTGCCAGATATAATGTGACAGAGTCACCAGATTGCAGCGAGGCTGCCAGAACGCTTCCTCCATCATAAACCCATACCCCATGCAACAGATAATCATACTAACATGCAAGATATAGCATCAGATATACTCATATAGATAATTAACTCATGCAGATACATAACATCATACATTTCATACAGAATTGACCCTAAGGGTATAATAGTCTTTTTACACCTAGGGGTATTTTGGTAATTTTCCATATTTAAGGGTATTTTAGTCCTTTTTCATATTTTCAGAAATTTTATGCAAGTACAGCTGATTATTAGTTCCCAATTAACCACGGAAGTCCATTTGTGCCAAATTTCCAGTTTTGCCCTTTTTGCCCAAAACCCCTAATGGGCCTTACTAAGTCCAATATTGTCTCAAGCCCTTTAAGCCCAATTTTAGGTTTAGTTTACCAAATTAACATGTTATTACTAACTACGTCGCCAGATAGTCTTTATTAGCCATTTTACCTATTTGGGCTCGGAAGCCCATTAGGCCCATCTTTGGCCCATTGAAACCCAACTTACCGAGAAGCTCGAAATTGCACCTTCTGCAATTTTGCCACTGTCATTTACTAGTTTGATCACCACAGGGTATTCGGTTACCCGCAGATCCTTTCAAGACAACTTTTTCGGTCACTTCAATCGGACACTTTAGCATAATTTCGGTCATTACGGCCTTTAGCCATCCTAGTCTATGATAGAGACACGTTACACACCTGTTTTGCAGTTCTGCCAACAAAATCCTCCACGTGCTTATTCCTACAATCCATTCCCTAATTGGTTAGCCAACAAGCTTTACAAACTGATGTCAAAAATCCTTTATTGCATTCGGCCATACTCTCAAATAGCCTTACAACCTTACCTTAATTGTTTTAGATCTCTCAGATCTATCTTTAGATGAATCGCAACTTCCTCCTCCTTGCTGGATCTCCTACTCTTGCTATCGAAAGCACACAAGAAACAACCATAGTATTAGAGTCTTAAAAGCAATGTCGACATGCCCCCTAAAGATCTAGGGGTTTCGGCTTTTCTTTCTGATGTTGATAAACGAATGTACTTAATGTTTAGATCGCTTACCGTTGCTTCCACTCGAAGAATATCGTTTCCACGCTTCCACTAACTCGAGACTATATTAGATCCACCGCAAATCTAACTCTAACGTCACAAGAGTGGTCCTAGAGATATTCGGCTTTTTGAATGATTAGAAGGAGATGCTTTCGGCTTTTGAAAAAAAAAAGTGATATGGTGCACTTGTTGTTTTAACCAATAAAGTAGGTGGGGTAAATCGGCAAATAGAAGAGATAGAAGAATAGGGTTCGGGTTGCTAAAGAATCAAGAAGGAGAAGAAGAAGAAGATTTCGATCAATCGGTAACAAAGGGAGTGTGGTTTCGGTCATAGAAAGCATTCGGCCATGGGGATTTCAATCATATGAGTATTCGGTTTAGAGCTTGAAGAAAAGAAGTAGGAGAAAGCTTATTCGATTCGGCCAAGAAGGAGGCAACAAGATAGGTTTCGATTTTGAGAAAGCAAGATGAGAAGAAGATAAGAGTAGAAGAGAGAACAAGGGAGGTGTCTAGTCGAATGTAGATTCGGCTCAAGAGTGGGTTAAGGTTCGGCTATTAGGTTGATGAGAGGAACAAAATGGCAAAAGAAAGGTACCTAATACACTATGCAAAATTGACAGAAAAAGGAAGCTTTTCTTACCTAGGAAAAATCGGAACCAAATCATAAAAAGACCAAAGAAGAATTCGGCACACCAAAACACCTATTTGCCGAAAATGCTACCTAGGCACAATGCCGAATTTGCCTTCCCTCAAGAGTCCTTTGGCCGGCCACCAGTTTGAAATTCAAACTCTCCTTGATTTGCTCCTCAACCTCCTCCATGATTTGCTCTTTGACCGATTCAAATCTCCTCCAACCAGAGTTCCAATCGGCTTCAAACTCTTACCTGCTCCAGCTTAAAAATAAACAATACTTTCACAACCTCTGGCGCTTGAACCCTTGACCTCTAGGCTCATTTAGGCGCCACCTTTTAAGGAGCCTAGTGGCGTCCCCCTTGCCACTTTGCCACTGATTCATTTGTGCTACATTTCGCACGCAATTCCTTAAGACCCTTATTTCCACTGATCCCCTATTTCCTAAGGCAAAAATTCAAAATTTTGCCGAGCTTCCAACCAACTCATGGGCCTTCCATAAGCCCATTAACACATCCCAAACATGCATTACACACCTGATTACCAACATTTAGACATTTAACAGATAATGATAAATCTAAGAAAAACCCGAAAATTAGGGCATTACAACTCTACCCTCCTTAAAGAAATTTCGTCCTCGAAATTTACCTTATCCAAACAAATGGGGATATTGCTGACGCATTGCCTCCTCTGGTTCCCAAGTAGCTTCCTCTCTGCCATGATTACGCCATAGTACCTTCACCAATGGGACTGATTTTCTTCTTAAAACCTTCACATCTCGATCCAGAATCTGAACATGTTCTTCCTCGAAAGTTAAGTCAGGCTGAACTCCTACTTCTGCAACTGGTAGAATATGGCCAGGGTCAGAACGATATCGTCTTAGCATGGATACGTGGAACACATCATGGATTCTATTTAACTCTGGGGGTAATTCTAACTGATACGCCACCGGACCCACTCGCTTAAGAACCCGATAAGGCCCGATAAACCTCGGACTCAGCTTGCCTTTCTTACCAAATCTCAATATCTTTTTCCACGGCGAAACTTTCAGAAAAACCATATCACCTACTGAGTACTCAATCTCTTTACGCTTCAAATCTGCATAAGATTTTTGTCGATCAGATGCCTCTTTCAAACGATCCCTTATCACCTTGACCTTCTCTTCAGTCTCTGCTACCAATTCAGGTCCAAGAACTTGCCGCTCGCCCAATTCAGTCCAACAACTAGGTGAACGACACCTACGCCCATACAATGCTTCATAAGGTGCCATACGGATACTAGCCTGATAGCTGTTATTATATGCAAACTCTGCCAACGGTAAATAATCCTCCCAACTGCCTCGAAAATCGATAACACAACCCCTCAACATATCCTCTAGAATCTGAATAACCCTCTCAGACTGACCATCAGTCTGAGGATGAAAAGCCGTGCTAAAGTTCAGCCGCGTTCCCAATGCCTCATGCAACTTTTGCCAGAACCGAGATGTGAATCTAGGATCTCGATCAGAAATGATAGACACTGGCACCCCATGCAGTCGCACAATCTCTGCCACATACAACTTGGCTAACTTCTGAAGCGAATAATCAGTACGTACAGGGAGGAAATGAGCAGATTTAGTCAACCTGTCTACAATCACCCAAATCGAGTCCTTCTTTGATGGCGTTAAGGGCAATCCACTTACGAAATCCATGGTCACCCTTTCCCACTTCCAGAGTGGTACCTTCACTGGTTGCAGAAGTCCAGAAGGTAACTGGTGCTCAGCTTTCACCTGCTGACAAGTCAGACATTTCCTCACAAATTCTGTTACTTCTCGCTTCAGTCCAGGCCACCAATACAACTCCTTTAAGTCATGATACATCTTATTACCTCCAGGGTGCATAGCACACAACCCTTTATGAGCTTCATTTAGAATTGCTTGCCTCAACTGAAAATCCTTCGGAACACAGATTCTACCGCGAAAACACAGAACTCCTTCACTGTTAAGTCCAAACTCAGAAGTATTCCCATCTTTAACCTGCTGAAATCGAGCATCCAGAGACTCATCCCTCAACTGCTTTTCCTTAATCTCATCCACCCAGGTCGGTCTTACTTGCAATTCTGCTAACAAGCTACCATCGTCATACAGACTCAAACGAGCAAACATAGCTCTCAGGTCAGATACAGTTCTACGACTTAGGGCATCAGCCACTACATTAGCTTTGCCTGGATGATACTCAATCACACAATCATAATCCTTAAGCAACTCGATCCATCTCCGTTGCCTAAGGTTCAGCTCCTTCTGAGTCAACAAGTACTTAAGACTCTTATGATCTGTGTATATAATACACTTTTCTCCATACAGATAATGTCTCCAAATCTTAAGTGCGAAGATCACTGCTGCCAACTCCAAATCATGGGTAGGATAGTTCACTTCATGAGGTTTAAGCTGTCGCGATGCATAAGCAACCACCTTACCCTCTTGCATTAACACACAGCCCAACCCAACATGCGATGCATCACTGTACACGGTAAAATCTTTTCCAGACTCTGGTTGAATCAGTACAGGTGCCTCGGTCAGAACCTTCTTAAGCTTCTCAAAAGCTTCTTGCTGCTGCTGGGTCCAAACAAATGGTACGCCTTTCCTTATGAGTTTCGTTAATGGTGCTGCCATCACCGAAAATCCTTCTACAAACCTTCTGTAGCATCCAGCTAAACCCAGAAAACTCCCAATTTCGGCCACAGACCTCGGTGGTTTCCATTCCAGAATCGCTTCAATCTTTCGAGGGTCCACCTTAATACCTTCAGCAGAAACAACATGCCCCAAGAACGTCACTTCCCTCAACCAAAACTCACATTTACTAAATTTCGCATAAAGCTCCTTTTCCCTTAACACTTGCAGCACAACACGGAGATGCTCATCATGTTTCTCTTTAGATTCAGAATAGACCAAAATATCGTCGATAAAGACGACCACGAATCGATCCAAGTATGGCTGGAACACTCGATTCATCAGATCCATGAAAGCTGCAGGTGCATTGGTCAGCCCAAATGGCATAACCAAGAACTCATAGTGACCATAACGAGTTCTGAATGCTGTCTTGTGTATATCCACTTCTTTCACTCTTAACTGACGATACCCAGACCGAAGATCAATCTTGGAGAATACTGAAGCTCCTCTAAGCTGATCGAACAGATCGTCGATTCTTGGCAACGGGTACTTATTCTTGATCGTCAACTTGTTCAACTGCCGATAATCGATGCACATCCGCATTGACCCATCTTTCTTCTTAACGAAAAGCACTGGTGCTCCCCACGGAGACACACTTGGCCTAATGAAACCTCTATCCAACAGTTCTTGAATCTACGCTTTTAACTCCACCAACTCCTTTGGTGCCATTCTGTACGGTGCAATGGACACCGGTGCCGTACCAGGCAACAAATCGATCCCAAACTCAACCTCTCGATTAGGAGGCAGTCCTGGAAGCTCTTCTGGAAACACGTCTTGAAAATCCTTAACGGTTCGAACTTGATCCACAGTTAGCTCCTCAGATTCCGCTTGACTTATAAATGCCATAAAAGCCTCACATCCTTTACGAATCCACTTCTCAGCTCTTAATGCTGTCACCACATTAGACAGATAATCTCTACGTTCACCAATCACCATAACTTCCTCATCCTCTGCGGTTTTTAAACTCATTCGCTTTGCAGCACAATCCAAAGTAGCCCTATGCTTTACAAGCCAATCCATTCCTAGGATTAGATCGAATTCTCCGAAAGGTAACTCCGTCAAATCTCCAGAAAAGATCTTACCTTGAGTCTCTATAGGCACGTCTCTATACAGTCTGTCTACCCTAACCGAGTGACCCAAAGGACTTAGTACAGTTACCCCACTCACTGTCTTCTCAGAACGTACTCCCAGCGACCCAGATATAGCACATGCAACATAAGAGTGTGTAGATCCAACATCTATTAACGCAGTGAATGGTATACGAGAAATCAAGAACGTACCGGTTATGACGTCAGGAGCATCACCTTCCTCTCGTCGACGAGCTGCATAGACTAACGCTGGCTGACGAGCCTCAGCAAAACCAGCACCCCTACCAGGTGCTCCTCGTCCTCGTCCATTTCCATTTCCACCTCTGCCTTGTCCACGACCTCTTGGAGCTGGTGGTCCACCCCTCACTGGCTGAGCAACCCTCTGATCTCTAACTTGATTCTGATCTGGTGCTTGAGGACAATCCTTAATTCTATGCTCCATCGACCCACATCGAAAACAGGCTCCTGAACGTTTCCGACACTCGCCCATATGGATCCTACCACAACTTCTGCAACTCTGTGGTCCGACAGCATTCATTGGCACTGCTCGCACTGGTTCTGCCACTTTTGCCCTCTTAACATTCCTATTATACCCGCCTGATGGTCCAGAATCCCTCCGGAAGCGGTTCCGATCCTTCTCACGGTTCTGCCTCTCAGTACGCTTTACTTCCTCCGCAATCTTAGCTTTCTCCACTAGAGCAGCAAAACTACGCTCCCTCTGTGGAGCAATCAGTACCCTTAGCTCGTCCCTCAAGCCATCCTCAAAGCGCACGCTACGCTCATATTCAGTAGCGACTATCCCAGAAGCATATCGACTCAGCCTCAAGAACTCAGCCTCGTATTCAGATACCGTCTTACCTCCCTGAACCAAATTCAGGAATTCCTTCCGACGAGCGTCCACATAGCTAGCTCCAACGTATTTTCCTTTAAAGGCTGTCTTAAATAGCTCCCATGTTACCTCGCCAGCTGCAGTTCCATCTCTTACTGTGAGCCACCACTGATAAGCCTCATCTCTAAGTAACGATACAGCTCCCTTCAGCTTCTGCTCCACAGAACAGTCCAGATCGTCCATAATTCGCTCTGTGGCCTCCAACCAATACTCGGCCACGTTTGGGGTTACACCAGACACACCCCTGAAGAATTCTGCTCGATTAGCTCGGAGTCGCTCAGATATCGCACCACGAAATCCATTACCAGTACTCGCCCCAGCAACCCTTTCCAAAACTCGAAGCATCGCTTGTGATAGGGCATCATCCCCTACACCCCTATCATGAGATTCCACCTCTGTTGCTGGTGATACTGGTATCTCAGCTGCTGGTGCATGACCCGAAGAAGAAGATTCGGCTCGTGTGCTACCTCGGCCACGTCCACGGCCCCTACCACGAGCTGCTCTCGCACTCATTTCGTATGTTCTGTTTTGCATGTTTTATGAGTCAGATTAATATTTCAATGTTTATTACAGATGTCTTATGAATAGTAGAGTTTCAAAGTTTATCTTCTTTCGCGGTAGCCTAGCTGCAGTCTCAGTTTATCTATCAGAGTCTCTACAGTTTCAGTAATACCCTAGCTAAAGTATCATAATATAGTCTTTAGTCAGGCATACAATCAGAATTTTCAGAAACAATCAGAAAAGTTCAGAAAACTTACAGGCTTGGGCCGGAGATTCGGTGTGCCACTCTTTCAAAAGATTCCATAGAAAAACTTAATAAATTTTCTATTTTCTTTAAAAATAATTCATGTAAGTTCGAAGAGAAGTTCATCAAAACTAGTTCTGAGTAATTTTAAAACAATGTTAAAAACATGATCTTTCGAAAATCTTGTTTTGATTGCTTGAAAACTTCTATTTTTAGACCCGTTCCACAGCCGAGTTGTTGCAACTTGGCTCTGATACCACTAAATGTAACACCCCAAACCCGGCCTAGACGCTACGACCAGATCTGGTGTGTCACACGATCCTAAAACTAAGTTTACGGCCCTTTTAGACTTGTTGTGTCTTAAGTGAGGTTTGAATCAAAAGGGTAAGTTTGTTGAAACCAGTTTATTAATCCTTCAAGTTATCCATATTATTCACACGTTGAGTTTTAAAAACGTTCTTTAGATTTTGAAACCAGCGCAGCCTAAACTAGCGATTCTATAAAATGTAATTTAATCATCAAAGAAAATTAAACCAAATAAAAAAACTTAGACAGCGGCCTTATTACAAAATAAAACCCAAAAATAACTTAATAATAAAATACTTTAAACAAAATGAAAACCAGTTCTGCAGATGCTGTGGCCACTCCGAATCTCTCGCAGCTCCAAGCCCGCTATGGTTGAGTGTTACCTGCTGAGGTTAAATAAAAAGGAGGGTGAGTTTGACAACTCAGTGTGCAACATTATCTCAACCATAGGTCAAAACAGATCAAGCCTCAGAAACAGAGTTAATTGGGCCTCGGCCCATTACAGGAATCAGGTTAAGCCCAAAGGCCCATAACAGAAACAGATCAGATATAATATGCAAACAGAAAACCCAACCCAGATCCATCCATAACACCCCCGTACCAGCCTTACACCATGTGGGGAGACTACTCGACCCACCCAACCGCTACACACCACAGATAATTGCAGCGAAGCTGCCAGATATAATTTGCAGTGAGACTGCCAGATATTGTGACGAGGTCACCAGATATAAATATTGTGGCGAGGCCACCAGATTGCAACGAAGTTGCCAGATATAATGTGACAGAGTCACCAGATTGCAGCGAGGCTGCCAGAACGCTTCCTCCATCATAAACCCATACCCCATGCAACAGATAATCATACTAACATGCAAGATATAGCATCAGATATACTCATATAGATAATTAACTCATGCAGATACATAACATCATACATTTCATACAGAATTGACCCTAAGGGTATAATAGTCTTTTTACACCTAGGGGTATTTTGGTAATTTTCCATATTTAAGGGTATTTTAGTCCTTTTTCATATTTTCAGAAATTTTATGCAAGTACAGCTGATTATTAGTTCCCAATTAACCACGGAAGTCCATTTGTGCCAAATTTCCAGTTTTGCCCTTTTTGCCCAAAACCCCTAATGGGCCTTACTAAGTCCAAAATTGTCTCAAGCCCTTTAAGCCCAATTTTAGGTTTAGTTTACCAAATTAACATGTTATTACTAACTACGTCGCCAGATAGTCTTTATTAGCCATTTTACCTATTTGGGCTCGGAAGCCCATTAGGCCCATCTTTGGCCCATTGAAACCCAACTTACCGAGAAGCTCGAAATTGCACCTTCTGCAATTTTGCCACTGTCATTTACTAGTTTGATCACCACAGGGTATTCGGTTACCCGCAGATCCTTTCAAGACAACTTTTTCGGTCACTTCAATCGGACACTTTAGCATAATTTCGGTCATTACGGCCTTTAGCCATCCTAGTCTATGATAGAGACACGTTACACACCTGTTTTGCAGTTCTGCCAACAAAATCCTCCACGTGCTTATTCCTACAATCCATTCCCTAATTGGTTAGCCAACAAGCTTTACAAACTGATGTCAAAAATCCTTTATTGCATTCGGCCATACTCTCAAATAGCCTTACAACCTTACCTTAATTGTTTTAGATCTCTCAGATCTATCTTTAGATGAATCGCAACTTCCTCCTCCTTGCTGGATCTCCTACTCTTGCTATCGAAAGCACACAAGAAACAACCATAGTATTAGAGTCTTAAAAGCAATGTCGACATGCCCCCTAAAGATCTAGGGGTTTCGGCTTTTCTTTCTGATGTTGATAAACGAATGTACTTAATGTTTAGATCGCTTACCGTTGCTTCCACTCGAAGAATATCGTTTCCACGCTTCCACTAACTCGAGACTATATTAGATCCACCGCAAATCTAACTCTAACGTCACAAGAGTGGTCCTAGAGATATTCGGCTTTTTGAATGATTAGAAGGAGATGCTTTCGGCTTTTGAAAAAAAAAAGTGATATGGTGCACTTGTTGTTTTAACCAATAAAGTAGGTGGGGTAAATCGGCAAATAGAAGAGATAGAAGAATAGGGTTCGGCTTGCTAAAGAATCAAGAAGGAGAAGAAGAAGAAGATTTCGATCAATCGGTAACAAAGGGAGTGTGGTTTCGGTCATAGAAAGCATTCGGCCATGGGGATTTCAATCATATGAGTATTCGGTTTAGAGCTTGAAGAAAAGAAGTAGGAGAAAGCTTATTCGATTCGGCCAAGAAGGAGGCAACAAGATAGGTTTCGATTTTGAGAAAGCAAGATGAGAAGAAGATAAGAGTAGAAGAGAGAACAAGGGAGGTGTCTAGTCGAATGTAGATTCGGCTCAAGAGTGGGTTAAGGTTCGGCTATTAGGTTGATGAGAGGAACAAAATGGCAAAAGAAAGGTACCTAATACACTATGCAAAATTGACAGAAAAAGGAAGCTTTTCTTACCTAGGAAAAATCGGCACCAAATCATAAAAAGACCAAAGAAGAATTCGGCACACCAAAACACCTATTTGCCGAAAATGCTACCTAGGCACAATGCCGAATTTGCCTTCCCTCAAGAGTCCTTTGGCCGGCCACCAGTTTGAAATTCAAACTCTCCTTGATTTGCTCCTCAACCTCCTCCATGATTTGCTCTTTGACCGATTCAAATCTCCTCCAACCAGAGTTCCAATCGGCTTCAAACTCTTACCTGCTCCAGCTTAAAAATAAACAATACTTTCACAACCTCTGGCGCTTGAACCCTTGACCTCTAGGCTCATTTAGGCGCCACCTTTTAAGGAGCCTAGTGGCGTCCCCCTTGCCACTTTGCCACTGATTCATTTGTGCTACATTTCGCACGCAATTCCTTAAGACCCTTATTTCCACTGATCCCCTATTTCCTAAGGCAAAAATTCAAAATTTTGCCGAGCTTCCAACCAACTCATGGGCCTTCCATAAGCCCATTAACACATCCCAAACATGCATTACACACCTGATTACCAACATTTAGACATTTAACAGATAATGATAAATCTAAGAAAAACCCGAAAATTAGGGCGTTACAACTCTACCCTCCTTAAAGAAATTTCGTCCTCGAAATTTACCTTATCCAAACAAATGGGGATATTGCTGACGCATTGCCTCCTCTGGTTCCCAAGTAGCTTCCTCTCTGCCATGATTACGCCATAGTACCTTCACCAATGGGACTGATTTTCTTCTTAAAACCTTCACATCTCGATCCAGAATCTGAACAGGTTCTTCCTCGAAAGTTAAGTCAGGCTGAACTCCTACTTCTGCAACTGGTAGAATATGGCCAGGGTCAAAACGATATCGTCTTAGCATGGATACGTGGAACACATCATGGATTCTATTTAACTCTGGGGGTAATTCTAACTGATACGCCACCGGACCCACTCGCTTAAGAACCCGATAAGGCCCGATAAACCTCGGACTCAGCTTGCCTTTCTTACCAAATCTCAATATCTTTTTCCACGGCGAAACTTTCAGAAAAACCATATCACCTACTGAGTACTCAATCTCTTTACGCTTCAAATCTGCATAAGATTTTTGTCGATCAGATGCCTCTTTCAAACGATCCCTTATCACCTTGACCTTCTCTTCAGTCTCTGCTACCAATTCAGGTCCAAGAACTTGCCGCTCGCCCAATTCAGTCCAACAACTAGGTGAACGACACCTACGCCCATACAATGCTTCATAAGGTGCCATACGGATACTAGCCTGATAGCTGTTATTATATGCAAACTCTGCCAACGGTAAATAATCCTCCCAACTGCCTCGAAAATCGATAACACAACCCCTCAACATATCCTCTAGAATCTGAATAACCCTCTCAGACTGACCATCAGTCTGAGGATGAAAAGCCGTGCTAAAGTTCAGCCGCGTTCCCAATGCCTCATGCAACTTTTGCCAGAACCGAGATGTGAATCTAGGATCTCGATCAGAAATGATAGACACTGGCACCCCATGCAGTCGCACAATCTCTGCCACATACAACTTGGCTAACTTCTGAAGCGAATAATCAGTACGTACAGGGAGGAAATGAGCAGATTTAGTCAACCTGTCTACAATCACCCAAATCGAGTCCTTCTTTGATGGCGTTAAGGGCAATCCACTTACGAAATCCATGGTCACCCTTTCCCACTTCCAGAGTGGTACCTTCACTGGTTGCAGAAGTCCAGAAGGTAACTGGTGCTCAGCTTTCACCTGCTGACAAGTCAGACATTTCCTCACAAATTCTGTTACTTCTCGCTTCAGTCCAGGCCACCAATACAACTCCTTTAAGTCATGATACATCTTATTACCTCCAGGGTGCATAGCACACAACCCTTTATGAGCTTCATTTAGAATTGCTTGCCTCAACTGAAAATCCTTCGGAACACAGATTCTACCGCGAAAACACAGAACTCCTTCACTGTTAAGTCCAAACTCAGAAGTATTCCCATCTTTAACCTGCTGAAATCGAGCATCCAGAGACTCATCCCTCAACTACTTTTCCTTAATCTCATCCACCCAGGTCGGTCTTACTTGCAATTCTGCTAACAAGCTACCATCGTCATACAGACTCAAACGAGCAAACATAGCTCTCAGGTCAGATACAGTTCTACGACTTAGGGCATCAGCCACTACATTAGCTTTGCCTGGATGATACTCAATCACACAATCATAATCCTTAAGCAACTCGATCCATCTCCGTTGCCTAAGGTTCAGCTCCTTCTGAGTCAACAAGTACTTAAGACTCTTATGATCTGTGTATATAATACACTTTTCTCCATACAGATAATGTCTCCAAATCTTAAGTGCGAAGATCACTGCTGCCAACTCCAAATCATGGGTAGGATAGTTCACTTCATGAGGTTTAAGCTGTCGCGATGCATAAGCAACCACCTTACCCTCTTGCATTAACACACAGCCCAACCCAACATGCGATGCATCACTGTACACGGTAAAATCTTTTCCAGACTCTGGTTGAATCAGTACAGGTGCCTCGGTCAGAACCTTCTTAAGCTTCTCAAAAGCTTCTTGCTGCTGCTGGGTCCAAACAAATGGTACGCCTTTCCTTATGAGTTTCGTTAATGGTGCTGCCATCACCGAAAATCCTTCTACAAACCTTCTGTAGCATCCAGCTAAACCCAGAAAACTCCCAATTTCGGCCACAGACCTCGGTGGTTTCCATTCCAGAATCGCTTCAATCTTTCGAGGGTCCACCTTAATACCTTCAGCAGAAACAACATGCCCCAAGAACGTCACTTCCCTCAACCAAAACTCACATTTACTAAATTTCGCATAAAGCTCCTTTTCCCTTAACACTTGCAGCACAACACGGAGATGCTCATCATGTTTCTCTTTAGATTCAGAATAGACCAAAATATCGTCGATAAAGACGACCACGAATCGATCCAAGTATGGCTGGAACACTCGATTCATCAGATCCATGAAAGCTGCAGGTGCATTGGTCAGCCCAAATGGCATAACCAAGAACTCATAGTGACCATAACGAGTTCTGAATGCTGTCTTGTGTATATCCACTTCTTTCACTCTTAACTGACGATACCCAGACCGAAGATCAATCTTGGAGAATACTGAAGCTCCTCTAAGCTGATCGAACAGATCGTCGATTCTTGGCAACGGGTACTTATTCTTGATCGTCAACTTGTTCAACTGCCGATAATCGATGCACATCCGCATTGACCCATCTTTCTTCTTAACGAAAAGCACTGGTGCTCCCCACGGAGACACACTTGGCCTAATGAAACCTCTATCCAACAGTTCTTGAATCTACGCTTTTAACTCCACCAACTCCTTTGGTGCCATTCTGTACGGTGCAATGGACACCGGTGCCGTACCAGGCAACAAATCGATCCCAAACTCAACCTCTCGATTAGGAGGCAGTCCTGGAAGCTCTTCTGGAAACACGTCTTGAAAATCCTTAACGGTTCGAACTTGATCCACAGTTAGCTCCTCAGATTCCGCTTGACTTATAAATGCCATAAAAGCCTCACATCCTTTACGAATCCACTTCTCAGCTCTTAATGCTGTCACCACATTAGACAGATAATCTCTACGTTCACCAATCACCATAACTTCCTCATCCTCTGCGGTTTTTAAACTCATTCGCTTTGCAGCACAATCCAAAGTAGCCCTATGCTTTACAAGCCAATCCATTCCTAGGATTAGATCGAATTCTCCGAAAGGTAACTCCGTCAAATCTCCAGAAAAGATCTTACCTTGAGTCTCTATAGGCACGTCTCTATACAGTCTGTCTACCCTAACCGAGTGACCCAAAGGACTTAGTACAGTTACCCCACTCACTGTCTTCTCAGAACGTACTCCCAGCGACCCAGATATAGCACATGCAACATAAGAGTGTGTAGATCCAACATCTATTAACGCAGTGAATGGTATACGAGAAATCAAGAACGTACCGGTTATGACGTCAGGAGCATCACCTTCCTCTCGTCGACGAGCTGCATAGACTAACGCTGGCTGACGAGCCTCAGCAAAACCAGCACCCCTACCAGGTGCTCCTCGTCCTCGTCCATTTCCATTTCCACCTCTGCCTTGTCCACGACCTCTTGGAGCTGGTGGTCCACCCCTCACTGGCTGAGCAACCCTCTGATCTCTAACTTGATTCTGATCTGGTGCTTGAGGACAATCCTTAATTCTATGCTCCATCGACCCACATCGAAAACAGGCTCCTGAACGTTTCCGACACTCGCCCATATGGATCCTACCACAACTTCTGCAACTCTGTGGTCCGACAGCATTCATTGGCACTGCTCGCACTGGTTCTGCCACTTTTGCCCTCTTAACATTCCTATTATACCCGCCTGATGGTCCAGAATCCCTCCGGAAGCGGTTCCGATCCTTCTCACGGTTCTGCCTCTCAGTACGCTTTACTTCCTCCGCAATCTTAGCTTTCTCCACTAGAGCAGCAAAACTACGCTCCCTCTGTGGAGCAATCAGTACCCTTAGCTCGTCCCTCAAGCCATCCTCAAAGCGCACGCTACGCTCATATTCAGTAGCGACTATCCCAGAAGCATATCGACTCAGCCTCAAGAACTCAGCCTCGTATTCAGATACCGTCTTACCTCCCTGAACCAAATTCAGGAATTCCTTCCGACGAGCGTCCACATAGCTAGCTCCAACGTATTTTCCTTTAAAGGCTGTCTTAAATAGCTCCCATGTTACCTCGCCAGCTGCAGTTCCATCTCTTACTGTGAGCCACCACTGATAAGCCTCATCTCTAAGTAACGATACAGCTCCCTTCAGCTTCTGCTCCACAGAACAGTCCAGATCGTCCATAATTCGCTCTGTGGCCTCCAACCAATACTCGGCCACGTTTGGGGTTACACCAGACACACCCCTGAAGAATTCTGCTCGATTAGCTCGGAGTCGCTCAGATATCGCACCACGAAATCCATTACCAGTACTCGCCCCAGCAACCCTTTCCAAAACTCGAAGCATCGCTTGTGATAGGGCATCATCCCCTACACCCCTATCATGAGATTCCACCTCTGTTGCTGGTGATACTGGTATCTCAGCTGCTGGTGCATGACCCGAAGAAGAAGATTCGGCTCGTGTGCTACCTCGGCCACGTCCACGGCCCCTACCACGAGCTGCTCTCGCACTCATTTCGTATGTTCTGTTTTGCATGTTTTATGAGTCAGATTAATATTTCAATGTTTATTACAGATGTCTTATGAATAGTAGAGTTTCAAAGTTTATCTTCTTTCGCGGTAGCCTAGCTGCAGTCTCAGTTTATCTATCAGAGTCTCTACAGTTTCAGTAATACCCTAGCTAAAGTATCATAATATAGTCTTTAGTCAGGCATACAATCAGAATTTTCAGAAACAATCAGAAAAGTTCAGAAAACTTACAGGCTTGGGCCGGAGATTCGGTGTGCCACTCTTTCAAAAGATTCCATAGAAAAACTTAATAAATTTTCTATTTTCTTTAAAAATAATTCATGTAAGTTCGAAGAGAAGTTCATCAAAACTAGTTCTGAGTAATTTTAAAACAATGTTAAAAACATGATCTTTCGAAAATCTTGTTTTGATTGCTTGAAAACTTCTATTTTTAGACCCGTTCCACAGCCGAGTTGTTGCAACTTGGCTCTGATACCACTAAATGTAACACCCCAAACCCGGCCTAGACGCTACGACCAGATCTGGTGTGTCACACGATCCTAAAACTAAGTTTACGGCCCTTTTAGACTTGTTGTGTCTTAAGTGAGGTTTGAATCAAAAGAGTAAGTTTGTTGAAACCAGTTTATTAATCCTTCAAGTTATCCATATTATTCACACGTTGAGTTTTAAAAACGTTCTTTAGATTTTGAAACCAGCGCAGCCTAAACTAGCGATTCTATAAAATGTAATTTAATCATCAAAGAAAATTAAACCAAATAAAAAAACTTAGACAGCGGCCTTATTACAAAATAAAACCCAAAAATAACTTAATAATAAAATACTTTAAACAAAATGAAAACCAGTTCTGCAGATGCTGTGGCCACTCCGAATCTCTCGCAGCTCCAAGCCCGCTATGGTTGAGTGTTACCTGCAGAGGTTAAATAAAAAGGAGGGTGAGTTTGACAACTCAGTGTGCAACATTATCTCAACCATAGGCCAAAACAGATCAAGCCTCAGAAACAGAGTTAATTGGGCCTCGGCCCATTACAGGAATCAGGTTAAGCCCAAAGGCCCATAACAGAAACAGATCAGATATAATATGCAAACAGAAAACCCAACCCAGATCCATCCATAACACCCCCGTACCAGCCTTACACCATGTGGGGAGACTACTCGACCCACCCAACCGCTACACACCACAGATAATTGCAGCGAAGCTGCCAGATATAATTTGCAGTGAGACTGCCAGATAACATTTGCAGCGAGGCTGCCAGATATATTTGCAGTGAGACTGCCAGATATTGTGACGAGGTCACCAGATATAAATATTGTGGCGAGGCCACCAGATTGCAACGAGGTTGCCAGATATAATGTGACAGAGTCACCAGATTGCAGCGAGGCTGCCAGAACGCTTCCTCCATCATAAACCCATACCCCATGCAACAGATAATCATACTAACATGCAAGATATAGCATCAGATATACTCATATAGATAATTAACTCATGCAGATACATAACATCATACATTTCATACAGAATTGACCCTAAGGGTATAATAGTCTTTTTACACCTAGGGGTATTTTGGTAATTTTCCATATTTAAGGGTATTTTAGTCCTTTTTCATATTTTCAGAAATTTTATGCAAGTACAGCTGATTATTAGTTCCCAATTAACCACGGAAGTCCATTTGTGCCAAATTTCCAGTTTTGCCCTTTTTGCCCAAAACCCCTAATGGGCCTTACTAAGTCCAATATTGTCTCAAGCCCTTTAAGCCCAATTTTAGGTTTAGTTTACCAAATTAACATGTTATTACTAACTACGTCGCCAGATAGTCTTTATTAGCCATTTTACCTATTTGGGCTCGGAAGCCCATTAGGCCCATCTTTGGCCCATTGAAACCCAACTTACCGAGAAGCTCGAAATTGCACCTTCTGCAATTTTGCCACTGTCATTTACTAGTTTGATCACCACAGGGTATTCGGTTACCCGCAGATCCTTTCAAGACAACTTTTTCGGTCACTTCAATCGGACACTTTAGCATAATTTCGGTCATTACGGCCTTTAGCCATCCTAGTCTATGATAGAGACACGTTACACACCTGTTTTGCAGTTCTGCCAACAAAATCCTCCACGTGCTTATTCCTACAATCCATTCCCTAATTGGTTAGCCAACAAGCTTTACAAACTGATGTCAAAAATCCTTTATTGCATTCGGCCATACTCTCAAATAGCCTTACAACCTTACCTTAATTGTTTTAGATCTCTCAGATCTATCTTTAGATGAATCGCAACTTCCTCCTCCTTGCTGGATCTCCTACTCTTGCTATCGAAAGCACACAAGAAACAACCATAGTATTAGAGTCTTAAAAGCAATGTCGACATGCCCCCTAAAGATCTAGGGGTTTCGGCTTTTCTTTCTGATGTTGATAAACGAATGTACTTAATGTTTAGATCGCTTACCGTTGCTTCCACTCGAAGAATATCGTTTCCACGCTTCCACTAACTCGAGACTATATTAGATCCACCGCAAATCTAACTCTAACGTCACAAGAGTGGTCCTAGAGATATTCGGCTTTTTGAATGATTAGAAGGAGATGCTTTCGGCTTTTGAAAAAAAAAGTGATATGGTGCACTTGTTGTTTTAACCAATAAAGTAGGTGGGGTAAATCGGCAAATAGAAGAGATAGAAGAATAGGGTTCGGCTTGCTAAAGAATCAAGAAGGAGAAGAAGAAGAAGATTTCGATCAATCGGTAACAAAGGGAGTGTGGTTTCAGTCATAGAAAGCATTCGGCCATGGGGATTTCAATCATATGAGTATTCGGTTTAGAGCTTGAAGAAAAGAAGTAGGAGAAAGCTTATTCGATTCGGCCAAGAAGGAGGCAACAAGATAGGTTTCGATTTTGAGAAAGCAAGATGAGAAGAAGATAAGAGTAGAAGAGAGAACAAGGGAGGTGTCTAGTCGAATGTAGATTCGGCTCAAGAGTGGGTTAAGGTTCGGCTATTAGGTTGATGAGAGGAACAAAATGGCAAAAGAAAGGTACCTAATACACTATGCAAAATTGACAGAAAAAGGAAGCTTTTCTTACCTAGGAAAAATCGGCACCAAATCATAAAAAGACCAAAGAAGAATTCGGCACACCAAAACACCTATTTGCCGAAAATGCTACCTAGGCACAATGCCGAATTTGCCTTCCCTCAAGAGTCCTTTGGCCGGCCACCAGTTTGAAATTCAAACTCTCCTTGATTTGCTCCTCAACCTCCTCCATGATTTGCTCTTTGACCGATTCAAATCTCCTCCAACCAGAGTTCCAATCGGCTTCAAACTCTTACCTGCTCCAGCTTAAAAATAAACAATACTTTCACAACCTCTGGCGCTTGAACCCTTGACCTCTAGGCTCATTTAGGCGCCACCTTTTAAGGAGCCTAGTGGCGTCCCCCTTGCCACTTTGCCATTGATTCATTTGTGCTACATTTCGCACGCAATTCCTTAAGACCCTTATTTCCACTGATCCCCTATTTCCTAAGGCAAAAATTCAAAATTTTGCCGAGCTTCCAACCTACTCATGGGCCTTCCATAAGCCCATTAACACATCCCAAACATGCATTACACACCTGATTACCAACATTTAGACATTTAACAGATAATGATAAATCTAAGAAAAACCCGAAAATTAGGGCGTTACAAGTTCACTAATGTTTTGCTTGGGCATGCCTAAATGGTTTCCATATCTAGTCGATACACATAAAGCTTTATTTCATAGATACAATCGGCTCTATTGCCATATTCCTCCCGAAATTTGCATTAATCAATACCAATATAAGTATGCTAGACATATTCATCATGTTTAATAAGATAATAGGCTAATTTCGTTACTTAAATCTTACCTCGTGCCTCTCTGAGTATGTACCGGTCGTTTATTCCGCAACTTTAGCCGTTCCCTTGTCCGATGCTGTCCCCTTAAGCTCTTGAGCTAAATTAAACAATTTAATTCATATTAAACCTTAATTATCCAACTCATTTGATCAATTCTCTTTCACTTAACACAAAAGCACATATTTAACATTTTCCCTACACATTCGTCCCAATTCGTATACACTATTACTCACAATTAAACATCCTTAGCCCACACATACCTGAACTTCAAACATTCCACAAATAAACATTTTTTGTAACACCCCAAACCCGGTCTGAACGTTATGACCAGATCTGGTGTGTCACATGATCCTAAACTACTATTGTAACCGCTTAATATGCGTTGAGACTTAGGTGATATTTTATAAAACTAGCAAGGTGAGAAAAGTTCTTGTTAAAACTACTTTAAGTTGTCATTATTCAAGATTGTTTAAATTTTATAAACGTTATTTTTGAAGACGTTATTAAGGTTTTGAAAACCCGCGCAGCCTTTATCTAGCAGTTTCGATAAAGTACGAACGAAATCCTTTAGAAAGTTATAACCCAAAAAGAAAATTTAATAGCGGCCTTATTACACATTAAAACCCAAAAATTAACATAAAATTAAAATACTAAAACATAAATGAAAACCAGTTTTATTGCAGTCGCCGTGGCCACTCCGAATCTCTCGCAGCTCCAAGCCCACTATGGTTGAGGGTTACCTGCAGAGATTAATTTAAAAGGGGTGAGTTTGACAACTCAGTGTGCAACATTATCTCAACCATAGGCCAAAACAGATCAAGCCTCAGAAACAGATTTAGTTGGGCCTTGGCCCATTACAGGAATCAGGTTAAGCCCAAAAGGCTCATAACAGAAACAGATCAGATATAAGCATTATGCAAACAGAAACCCAACCCAGATCCATCCTTAACACCCCCGTACCAGCCTTACACCATGTGGGGAGACTACTCGACCCACCCAACCGCTACACACCACAGATATTTGCAGCAAGGCTGCCAGATATAATTTGCAGTGAGACTGCCAGATAACATTTGCAGCGAGGCTGCCAGATATATTTGCAGCGAGGCTGCCAGATATTGTGACGAGGTCACCAGATATACATATTGTGGCGAGGCCACCAGATTGCAGCGAGGCTGCCAGAACGCTTCCTCCATCATAAACCCATACCCCATGCAACAGATAATCATACTAGCATGCAATATATATCATCTCTTGCATCAGATATATTCATATTAATAATTCACTCATGCAGATACATAACATCATACATTTCATACAGAATTGACCCTAGGGGTATAATAATCTTTTTACACCTAGGGGTATTTTGGTAATTTTCCATATTTAAGGGTATTTTAGTCCTTTTTCATATTTTCAGTGACTTTATGCAAGTCTGATAAATTAACAGTCCCTAAATAACCACGAAAGTCCACTTAAGCCAAATTTCCAATTTTGCCCTTTTTAGCCTAAATCCCCTAATGGGCCTTACTATGTCCAATATCGTCGATAAGTCCGTTAAGCCCAATTTTAGGTTCCAGTTTACCACCTTAACCAAGTTTTTATTATTCAAGTTACCCAAAAGTCTTTTATGAACATATTCAAATTTGGGCTCGGAAGCCCATTGGGCCCACCTTGGCCCATTGAGGCCCAACTTACCAAAACGCTCGAAATTGCACCTTCTGCAATTTCGCCCTCGCCAATTCCCAATGTGACCACAACAGAGTATTCGGTCACTCTTATTCCTTTCCAAGGCTGATTTTTCGGTCACTTTTGATCGGTCACTTAGCACAGTTTCGATTATTTCGGCTTTTAGCCATCCTAGTCTATGATGGAGATACGTTACACACCTGTTAACTGTCGGAATCGCTGAAGAACCCACGAATGAAATCCTACAATTGATCACTAAATGTTAGTCTAAGATTTGGCCACATATAAGATCTTCTCCCACAAATCATAATCGGCCAACATGCCCGAACATTGAAATCTTACCCCTTTTCGCTGATCAAAGACTAAATCTCGATGTCCACTCACGTTATCTTTCAATACTCCTCGCTTGATAACCTCCTCTTGCTATACCATGCGCAAAAGAAACAACCCATGAGTTAGAATCTTTACACGAAATGCCGACATGCCCTCTATAGGTTTCGGTCTCCCTCTAAGATATTTAATAGACAAAGATACGTAGTGATTAGATCACTTACCAATACCACCACTTGCAGAGTATCGCTTCCACGCTTTTACTATCTCTGGTCTAATCTAAATCCACCACAAATCTAACGCTAGCATCACAAGAATATCTCTAGGGTATTCGGCTTTAGAAGGGTTAGAAAGAGGTGCTTTCGGCTTTTGAGGAAGTGATATGGGGCTCTAGCTGTTTTAATCAACAAAGCAGGTGGGGTAAATCGGCAACTAGAAGAGATAGAAGAATAGGGTTCGGCTTGCTAAAGAATCAAGAAGAAGAAGAAGAAGATTTTGATCAATCGGTAACAAAGGAAGTGTGGTTTCGGTCATAGAAGGTATTCGGCCATGGGGCTTTTGATCACATGAGCACTCGGTTTAGGGCTTGAAGAAAAGAAGTAGGAGAAAGCTTATTCGTTTCGGCCAGAAAGGAGGTAACAAGATAGGTTTCGATTTTGAGAAAGCAAGACGAGAAGAAGATGAGAGTAGAAGAGAGAACAAGGGAGGTGTTTAGTCGAATGAAGATTCGGCTCAAGAGTGGGTTAAGGGTTCGGCTATTAGGTTGATGAGAAGAACAAAATGGCAAAAGAAAGGTACCTAATACACTATGCAAAATTGACAGAAAAAGGGAAGCTTTTCTTACTTAAGAAAAATCGGCACCAAAATCATACAAACTAAAGAAGGATTCGGCACCCTCAACACCTATTTGCCGAAATGTTCACACTCTATCCCCCCTAGCCGAATTGCACTAGCAAAGTCCCACAATCGGCTACCTCCTTTCAAAATTCAAAATTCCTAGATTTGCTCCTCAACCTCCTCCTCGATTTGCTCCTTTTGACCGATTCAAATCCCTTCCAAGCAGAGTTCAATTCGGCTTCAAACTCTTACCTGCTCAAGCTCAAAAATAAAACACTACCTTGCAACCTCTGGCGCTTGAACCCTTGACCTCTAAGCTCACTTAGGCGTCACCTTTTAAGGAGCCTAGTGGCGTCTCCCTTGCCACTTTACCACTGGTTCAATTGTGCTACATTTCGCACACAATTTCTTAAGCCCCCTATTTTCACTGATCCCCTATCTCCCAAGTCAAAAATACAAAATTTTGCCGAGCTTCCAACCAACTCATGGGCCTTCCATAGGCCCATTAACACATCCCAAACAGGCATTACACACCTAATTACTAGCATTTACACATTTTATTAGATAAAGATAAATCTAAGAAAAACCCGAAAATTAGGGCGTTACAACTCTACCCTCCTTAAAGAAATTTCATCCTCGAAATTTACCTTATCCAAACAAATGGGGATATTGCTGATGCATTGCCTCCTCTGGTTCCCAAGTAGCTTCTTCTCTGGCATGATTACGCCATAGTACCTTCACCAATGGGACTGATTTTCTTCTTAAAACCTTCACGTCTCGATCCAGAATCTGCACAGGCTCTTCCTCGAAAGTTAGGTCAGGCTGAACTTCCACTTTTGCAACTGGTAGAATATAGGCAGGGTCAGAACGATATCGTCTCAGCATGGATACGTGAAACACATCATGAATTCTATTTAACTCTGGCGGTAATTCTAACTGATACGCCACCGGACCCACTCGCTTAAGAACCCGATACGGCCCAATAAACCTCGGACTCAGCTTGCCCTTCTTACCAAACCTTAATATCTTCTTCCAAGGCGAAACTTTCAGAAAAACCATATCACCTACTGAATACTCAATCTCTTTACGCTTTAAATCTGCATAAGACTTTTGTCGATCAGATGCCTCTTTCAAACGGTCCCTTATCACCTTGACCTTCTCTTCAGTCTCTGCTACCAATTCAGGTCCAAGAACTTGCCGCTCGCCCAATTCAGTCCAACAACTAGGTGAACGACACTTACGCCCATACAGTGCCTCATAAGGTGCCATGCGGATACTAGCCTGATAACTGTTATTATACGCAAACTCTGCCAACGGTAGATAATCCTCCCAACTACCTCGAAAATCAATAACACAACCCCTCAACATATCTTCCAGAATCTGAATAACCCTTTCTGATTGACCATCAGTCTGAGGATGAAAGGCTGTGCTAAAGTTCAGCCGCGTTCCCAACGCCTCATACAACTTTTGCCAGAACCGAGATGTGAATCTAGGATCTCGATCAGAAATGATAGACACTGGCACCCCATGCAGTCGTACAATCTCTGCCACATACAATATAGCTAACTTCTGAAGCGAGTAATCAGTACGTACTGGGATGAAATGAGCAGACTTAGTCAACCTATCCACGACCACCCAAATCGAGTCCTTCTTTGACGGCGTCAAGGGCAATCCACTTACAAAATCCGTGGTCACCCTCTCCCACTTCCAAAGTGGTACCTTTACTGGTCGCAGAAGTCCAGAAGGTAACTGATGTTCAGCTTTCACTTGCTGGCAAGTCAGACATTTTCCTACAAATTCTGTTACCTCACGCTTCAGTCCAGGCCACCAATACAACTCCTTTAAGTCATGATACATCTTATTACCTCCAGGATGCATAGCACACAACCCTTTATGAGCTTCATTTAGAATTGTTTGCCTTAAATTGAAATCCTTAGGAATGCAGATTCTACCGCGGAAACATAGAACTCCCTCACTATTCAGTCCAAACTCAGAAGTACTCCCATCTTCCATCTGTTGAAATCGAGAAACCAAAGAGTCATCCCTCAACTGCTTTTCCTTAATCTCATCCATCTAGGTTGGCCTTACTTGCAGTTCCGCTAATAGACTACCATCGTCATATAGACTCAAACGAGCAAACATCGCTCTCAGATCAGACACAGCTCTACGACTTAGGGCATCAGCCACCACATTAGCTTTGCCTGAATGATATTCAATCGCACAATCATAATCCTTGAGCAACTCTATCCATCTTCGTTGCCTAAGATTCAGCTCCTTTTGAGTCAACAAGTACTTAAGACTCTTATGATCTGTGTATATAATACACCTTTCTCCATACAGATAATGTCTCCAAATCTTAAGTGCGAAGATCACTGCTGCCAACTCCAAATCATGGGTAGGATAGTTCACTTCATGAGGTTTAAGCTGCCGCGATGCGTAAGCAACCACTTTACCTTCTTGCATCAACACACAGCCCAACCCAACATGCGATGCGTCACTGTACACGGTAAAATCTTTTCCAGACTCTGGTTGAATCAGTACAGGTGCCTCGGTCAGAACCTTCTTAAGCTTCTCAAAAGCTTCTTGTTGCTGCTGAGTCCAGACAAATGGTACGCCTTTCCTTATAAGCTTTTTTAACGGCGCTGCCATCACAGAAAATCCTTCTACAAACCTCCTGTAGTATCCAGCTAAACCCAAAAAACTCCGAATTTCTGCCACAGACCTCGGTGGTTTCCATTCCAGAATTGCTTCGATCTTTCGAGGGTCCACCTTAATCCCCTCAGCAGAAACAACATGCCCCAAGAAAGTTACTTCCCTCAACCAAAACTCACACTTGCTAAATTTCGCATAAAGCTCCTTTTCCCTTAACACTTGCAGCACAATACGGAGATGCTCATCATGTTTCTCCTCAGATTCCGAATAGACCAAAATATCATCGATAAAGACGACCACGAATCGATCCAAGTATGGCTGGAACACTCGATTCATCAGATCCATAAAAGCTGCAGGTGCATTGGTCAGCCCAAATGGCATAACCAAGAACTCATAGTGACCATAACGAGTTCTGAATGCCGTCTTGTGAATATCCACCTCCTTCACCCTTAATTGATGGTACCGAGATCGAAGGTCAATCTTGGAAAATACTGAAGCTCCTCTAAGCTGGTCGAACAGATCATCGATTCTAGGCAACGGGTACTTATTCTTGATCGTCAGCTTGTTCAACTGCCGATAATCAATGCACATCCGCATTGACCCATCTTTCTTTTTAACGAAAAGCACTGGTGCTCCCCACGGAGACACACTTGGCCTAATGAAACCTCTATCCAACAGTTCTTGAATCTGCGCTTTTAACTCCACCAACTCCTTTGGTGCCATCCTATACGGTGCAATGGACACCGGTGCCGTACCAGGCAACAAGTCGATCCCAAACTCAACCTCTCGATTCGGAGGTAGCCCTGGAAGCTCTTCGGGAAACACATCCTGAAAGTTCTTAACGGTTCTAACTTGATCCACAGTTAGCTCCTCAGATTCAGCTTGATTTATGTATGCCATAAAAGCCTCACATCCTTTACGAATCCATTTCTCAGCTCTTAATGCTGATACCACATTAGACAGATAACCTCTACGTTCACCAATCACCCTAACTTCCTCATCCTCTGCGGTTTTTAAACTCATACGCTTTGCAGCACAATCCAAAGTAGCCCTATGCTTTGCAAGCCAATCCATTCCTAAGATGAGATCGAATTCTCCGAAGGGCAGCTCCATCAAATCTCCAGAAAAGATCTTCCCTTGAGTTTCTATAGGCACGTTTCTATACAGTTTGTCTACCCTAACCGAGTGACCCAAAGGACTTAGTACAGTTACCCCACTCACTGTCTCCTCAGAACGCACTCCCAGCAACCCAGATATGGCACATGCAACATAAGAATGGGTAGATCCAACAACATCTATCAACGCAGTGTATGGCATACCAGAAATTAAGAACGTACCGGTTATAACGTCAGGAGCATCACCCTCCTCTCGGCGACGAGCTGCATAGACTAATGCCGGCTGACGAGCCTCAGCAAAACCAGCACCTCTGCCAGGTGCTCCTCGTCCTCGTCCATTTCCACCTCTGCCTTGCCCACGACCTCTTGGAGCTGGTGGTCCCCCTCTCACTGGCTGAGCAACCCTCTGATCTCTAACTTGATCCTGATCTGGTTCCTGAGGACAATCCTTAACCCTATGCTCCATCGACCCACATCGAAAACAGGCTCCAGTACGTTTCCGACACTCGCCCAGATGGACCTTTCCACAATTCCTGCAACTCTGCGGTCTGACAGCATTCATTGGCACCGCTCGCACTGGTTCTGCCATTCTGGCTCTCTTAACATTCCTATTATTCCCACCTGATGGTCCAGAATCCCTCCGGAAGCGGTTCCGATCCTTCTCTCGGTTCTGCCTCTCAGTACGCTTTACTTCCTCAGCTATCTTAGCTTTCTCAACCAACGCAGCAAAGTTACGCTCCCTCTGCGGAGCAATCAGCACCCTTAGCTCATCCCTCAAACCGTCCTCGAAGCGCACGCTACGCTCGTATTCAGTGGCAACTATCCCAGAAGCATATCGACTCAGCCTCAAGAACTCAGCCTCGTACTCAGATACCGTCTTACCTCCCTGAACCAAATTCAGAAATTCCTTCCGACGAGCGTCCACATAACTAGCTCCAACATATTTTCCTTTAAAGGCTATCTTAAAAAGCTCCCATGTTACCTCACCAGCTGCAGTTCCATCTCTTACTGTGAGCCACCACTGATAAGCCTCATCTCTAAGCAACGATACAGCTCCCTTCAGCTTCTGCTCCACAGAACAGTCCAGATCGTCCATAATTCGCTCTGTGGCCTCCAACCAATACTCGGCCACATTTGGGGCTACTCCAGACACACCCCTAAAGAATTCTGCTCCATTAGCTCGGAGTCGCTCAGATATCGCACCCCGAAATCCATTACCAGTACTCGCCCCAGCAACCCTTTCCAAAACTCGAAGCATCGCTTGTGATAGGGCATCATCCCCTACACCCCTATCATGAGATTCCACCTCTGTTGCCGGTGGTACTGGTATCTCAGCTGCTGGTGCATGACCCGAAGAAGAAGATTCAGCTCGTGCACTACCTCGGCCACGTCCACGGCCCCTACCCCGAGCTGCTCGCGTACTCATTTCGTATTTTCTGTTTTAGAAGTTTTATGAGTCAGATTAATATTTCAATGTTTATTACAGATGTCTTATGAATAAGTAGAGTTTCAGAGTTTATCTTCTTTCGCGGTAGCCTAGCTACAGTCCCAGTCTACCTATCAGAGTCTCTACAGTTTCAGTAATACCCTAGCTAAAGTATCATAATAAAGTCTTTAGTCAGGCATGCAATCAGAGTTTTCAGAAATAATCAGAAAAGTTTAGAGAACTTACAGGCTTGGGCCGGAGATTCGGTGTGCCACTCTTTCGAAAGATTTCATAGAAAAACTTAATAAATTTTTGTTTTCTTTGAAAATAAATCATTTATGCTTGAAAAGAAGTTCATCAAAACTAGTTCCAAATAATTTTGAAAAATCATGATCTTTTGAAAATCTTCATTTTGATTGTTTGAAAACCTTCATTTCTAGACCCGTTCCACAGCCGAGTTGTTGCAACCTGGCTCTGATACCACCAAATGTAACACCCCAAACCCGGTCTGAACGTTATGACCAGATCTGGTGTGTCACATGATCCTAAACTACTATTGTAACCGCTTAATATGCGTTGAGACTTAGGTGATATTTTATAAAACTAGCAAGGTGAGAAAAGTTCTTGTTAAAACTACTTTAAGTTGTCATTATTCAAGATTGTTTAAATTTTATAAACGTTATTTTTGAAGACGTTATTAAGGTTTTGAAAACCCGCGCAGCCTTTATCTAGCAGTTTCGATAAAGTACGAACCAAATCCTTTAGAAAGTTATAACCCAAAAAGAAAATTTAATAGCGGCCTTATTACACATTAAAACCCAAAAATTAACATAAAATTAAAATACTAAAACATAAATGAAAACCAGTTTTATTGCAGTCGCCGTGGCCACTCCGAATCTCTCGCAGCTCCAAGCCCACTATGGCTGAGGGTTACCTGCAGAGATTAATTTAAAAGGGGTGAGTTTGACAACTCAGTGTGCAACATTATCTCAACCATAGGCCAAAACAGATCAAGCCTCAGAAACAGATTTAGTTGGGCCTTGGCCCATTACAGGAATCAGGTTAAGCCCAAAAGGCTCATAACAGAAACAGATCAGATATAAGCATTATGCAAACAGAAACCCAACCCAGATCCATCCCTAACACCCCCGTACCAGCCTTACACCATGTGGGGAAACTACTCGACCCACCCAACCGCTACACACCACAGATATTTGCAGCGAGGCTGCCAGATATAATTTGCAATGAGACTGCCAGATAACATTTGCAGCGAGGCTGCCAGATATATTTGCAGCGAGGCTGCCAGATATTATGACGAGGTCACCAGATATACATATTGTGGCGAGGCCACCAGATTGCAGCGAGGCTGCCAGAACGCTTCCTCCATCATAAACCCATACCCCATGCAACAGATAATCATACTAGCATGCAATATATATCATCTCTTGCATCAGATATATTCATATTAATAATTCACTCATGCAGATACATAACATCATACATTTCATACAGAATTGACCCTAGGGGTATAATAATCTTTTTACACCTAGGGGTATTTTGGTAATTTTCCATATTTAAGGGTATTTTAGTCCTTTTTCATATTTTCAGTGACTTTATGCAAGTCTGATAAATTAACAGTCCCTAAATAACCACGGAAGTCCACTTAAGCCAAATTTCCAATTTTGCCATTTTTAGCCTAAATCCCCTAATGGGCCTTACTATGTCCAATATCGTCGATAAGTCCGTTAAGCCCAATTTTAGGTTCCAGTTTACCACCTTAACCAAGTTTTTATTATTCAAGTTACCCAAAAGTCTTTTATGAACATATTCAAATTTGGGCTCGGAAGCCCATTGGGCCCACCTTGGCCCATTGAGGCCCAACTTACCAAAACGCTCAAAATTGCACCTTCTGCAATTTTGCCCTCGCCAATTCCCAATGTGACCACAACAGAGTATTCGGTCACTCTTATTCCTTTCCAAGGCTGATTTTTCGATCACTTTTGATCGGTCACTTAGCACAGTTTCGATTATTTCAGCTTTTAGCCATCCTAGTCTATGATGGAGATACGTTACACAACTGTTAACTGTCGGAATCGCTGAAGAACCCACGAATGAAATCCTACAATTGATCACTAAATGTTAGTCTAAGATTCGGCCACATATAAGATCTTCTCCCACAAATCATAATCGGCCAACATGCCCGAACATTGAAATCTTACCCCTTTTCGCTGATCAAAGACTAAATCTCGATGTCCACTCACGTTATCTTTCAATACTCCTCGCTTGATAACCTCCTCTTGCTATACCATGCGCAAAAGAAACAACCCATGAGTTAGAATCTTTACACGAAATGCCGACATGCCCTCTATAGGTTTCGGTCTCCCTCTAAGATATTTAATAGACAAAGATACGTAGTGATTAGATCACTTACCAATACCACCACTTGCAGAGTATCGCTTCCACGCTTTTACTATCTCTGGTCTAATCTAAATCCACCACAGATCTAACGCTAGCATCACAAGAATATCTCTAGGGTATTCGGCTTTAGAAGGGTTAGAAAAAGGTGCTTTTGGCTTTTGAGGAAGTGATATGGGGCTCTAGCTGTTTTAATCAACAAAGCAGGTGGGGTAAATCGGCAACTAGAAGAGATAGAAGAATAGGGTTCGGCTTGCTAAAGAATCAAGAAGAAGAAGAAGAAGATTTTGATCAATCGGTAACAAAGGAAGTGTGGTTTCGGTCATAGAAGGTATTCGGCCATGGGGCTTTTGATCACATGAGCACTCGGTTTAGGGCTTGAAGAAAAGAAGTAGGAGAAAGCTTATTCGTTTCGGCCAGAAAGGAGGTAACAAGATAGGTTTCGATTTTGAGAAAGCAAGACGAGAAGAAGATGAGAGTAGAAGAGAGAACAAGGGAGGTGTTTAGTCGAATGAAGATTCGGCTCAAGAGTGGGTTAAGGGTTCGGCTATTAGGTTGATGAGAAGAACAAAATGGCAAAAGAAAGGTACCTAATACACTATGCAAAATTGACAGAAAAAGGGAAGCTTTTCTTACTTAAGAAAAATCGGCACCAAAATCATACAAACTA
The DNA here is from genome assembly GCA_020496765.1 of Gossypium stocksii. Taxonomy (NCBI): domain Eukaryota; kingdom Viridiplantae; phylum Streptophyta; class Magnoliopsida; order Malvales; family Malvaceae; genus Gossypium; species Gossypium stocksii. Next base: position 45,309,492 of record CM035631.1, read on the forward strand.
AAGAAGGATTCGGCACCCTCAACACCTATTTGCCGAAATGTTCACACTCTATCCCCCCTAGCCAAATTGCACTAGCAAAGTCCCACAATCGGCTACCTCCTTTCAAAATTCAAAATTCCTAGATTTGCTCCTCAACCTCCTCCTCGATTTGCTCCTTTTGACCGATTCAAATCCCTTCCAAGCAGAGTTCAATTCGGCTTCAAACTCTTACCTGCTCAAGCTCAAAAATAAAACACTACCTTGCAACCTCTGGTGCTTGAACCCTTGACCTCTAAGCTCACTTAGGCGCCACCTTTTAAGGAGCCTAGTGGCGTCTCCCTTGCCACTTTACCACTGGTTCAATTGTGCTACATTTCGCACACAATTTCTTAAGCCCCTTATTTTCACTGATCCCCTATCTCCCAAGTTAAAAATACAAAATTTTGCCGAGCTTCCAACCAACTCATGGGCCTTCCATAGGCCTATTAACACATCCCAAACAGGCATTACACACCTAATTACTAGCATTTACACATTTTATCAGATAAAGATAAATCTAAGAAAAACCCGAAAATTAGGGCGTTACATTTTTAACAACATATTATACCCTATTGCCAATTGCTATCATGATTCAAATCAAAATATGTCACTTTTCTAAATACCAAAGGTGACTAAAGACTTTAATTCCTTTGTGTTTTTTAAACATTCACAACACCATTTTTAACACATATATATCTTATAGCCGAATGTTTCAAACTTATTTAGATTATTTCTCGATCTATCACAATCAAGCATAGGGCTTAGTCTTGCTTCATAAGTACATTCAATCATTCAATTAGAACAACCAAGTCAAAGTTCAAGGTTCTACAAATTTCATATCAAGTGTCCCTATTTAATAAGTATCATATCAAATTTCCCAAAACATTTCTCAATTTCAAAAATCGACCGTTTGTGAGTAAAATTACTCACAATTTAATTATTTCTAAACTAATATAAAATTCGAATGGAAACACCCATAATTTAGTTCAAGTACCAACTAAGCTCCATAATTTATTAATACATGGAAATCATCTATATTAAGATCTAAATGACCGAATACTCAAGGAATTATTTAGCTCAATATTCAACTTCTAACCGAACTTAAATTGACCGAAACCCCCCTATACTAAACAACATCTCCTTATGCACAACCCACCGATTTAGGCTTCAATGATATTCATTACAACTCAAAACATGAAAACAATCTACATTTCCAAAATTCATTCACAAGGCCGAAGCATAAACCATCATAAACCTCAAAATTTCATATGGGTGGTGGTAAAGGACACAAAAATAACTCTAATATCATAAATTCTTACTCAAAACAACGTTAATACATACCTTTAAAATCAAAGGGGGGTGCCGAAAGCTTTAGGGATATCTTTCCCTTTCTTTCACCTAGTTTCGGCTAGAAGAAGAAAGATGAACAAGATTTCTTTTCCCAATTTTTTTTTTCATTACTTAATTAATTTTTATTATTCAAAATACATATACATAAAATAAATTTTAACCAAAGAAATTTGTGTTTAGTGCACACCATCATATCATGGCCGGCCACTCACCTTAAAAAGGTGAATTTAACATGCAAATCCATGTTTTTACTATTATTAAGAATTTAATCTTCTTCAATTTAGTCACTCATAAATAAATTATTTCCACCTAGGTCCTTTTTAATTTAATACACATGCAATTTGACAAAAATCATGGCACACAATTGCATACATGTAATGTTCACCTATTTTGGACTTGAAATATTAAACATCAAAATTTCCTTGACTCGGTTTAGCGGTCCCGAAACCACTTCCCGACTAGGGTCGAAATAGGGCTGTCACACGTGGATGAAACTATCTAAAATGACACGGCCTACTAAACTTTAAATCAAGCTGCAGGGAAGGCATGGTCTAGTGGCACGCCCGTAAGGTCAGGCCGTGTATCGCCCGCGGCCTAGGCACGCCCGTGCCGCATACCCGTGGAGCATTCTGCCAAATCCCACACGGCCATGGCACACGCCCGTGTACCATGCCATGCAGGCCGTGTTAGGCTATCTACCAAGCGTTTGCTTCCCTGAGACACAAAGAAGCACATCCACAACCAATCCAAATAATACTTTACTTATACAAACATTTACTTCTATATACCACATTAGAAACATAATGTTTATAAGCTTACAAATTAACTATACATATCCATAACCTTCTATACATGCCATAAACTTACACTAGATACATAACGTACTAATAAGGCTTGACAATGTGAAGCATACTCTGAAGACTCAGCTCCCAATCCAACCATTTTCATACACTGAAAGGGGGAAAGAATAGAACAAAGTAAGCTATAATAGCTTAGTAAGTCGTATGCAAATTAGAGCAATGAACATTACAAATTATCGATTACTTCATAACAATTATTAACACATATCATTCCATACTCAACTTACTCTTTTGGGCACATTTCACATACCAATCATATGTGTGCTTAACCGTACTAATCTCAATATACAGAACTATTTCATGTCACCTGCAGAAACACTTCATCATAGTACAGATAAACTAATCCCATTGAGCAGATTCGGAATATGACCAGATATTCAGAGGTTAGCACCGAAGTGCCTTACAGACATGACAGAGCCATGAGGTAGCCGAAGCTACTAACAGAGGGGTAACCGAAGCTACATCACAGAATGGTAGCCGAAGCTACTAACAGAGGGGTAGCCGAAGCTACATCACAGAATCAGAACAGAAGTTACCTCGGGCCTGTTCACATAAGCTGATAGGTGTCTACAACACATGCTAGACCACCCAGCACCCGGGAACTTTATCAGACTGAATCAGAACCCTCTAGTGGCATGTCACTTATATCAATCTCTATTCCTACTTGCTCAATAGGGATTTTACAGACAATTCATCATTATCACAATTTCAGAGATATAACAACTGATTAGCCAAATAATTTCAGAAGCACATCAAACAACCAATTCTAATTTACTATACTTACTTTAATTCTACATTTACAGATATATATATATATACCATATTTCCAATCATATCATAATCCACATATCAATAGTTCTACAAATGCATCTAATTATCAACCGAAAGTTCACCAAACATACCTTATTCTTCGAAATACGAAAGTATATCGGATTTCCAGTCATTTCATAATTTACATATCAATATAAACAATCAATCATGAGTAGACAATTATATTTTAGCAAATATGCTAGAATTTACATACAACTTACTTGAATCATCAACAAATTAATTCTCGAGATTTCTCTATTTCTCGTACTCGGGCTTTATCACATCTTCCTTGGTCAAAATTAACACATAGAATACAATTATCAATCGTTTATTCAATTACGGACACAATTCATAATTTAGGTAAATTTCCAAATTTACCCCTCAACTTTCACTATTTACAAATTAGTCCATTGGCTCAAAAACTCATTTTCTTATTCCATGGGCTTAATTAACCCATTTTCGTAATTAAAACACTAAATTTATCAATAATTAACACATTTAGAAATAATTTGTAAACTTTACAAATTAGCCCCCTTTTTTTATGAAATTACAATCGGCTTCATCCAAAATCATTCCCAAAAACATGCATAAAACATCGTAAGCTTTCATTTTCTACCATTAACCAACCAAAAACACTTATATCACAAATGGGTATATTTTTAAACCCCAATATTTCTTGAAAATAATGGTAGAATCGTGAAATTCAAGCTTAGGAGAACTCAAAAATACAAAAATAATCAAAAACGGGGCAAGAATGCATTTACAAATGAGCATGGAAAGCAAAGGAACCCTAGCCATGGAGGAGAAGAAGAATCAGCAGCCATGGGTCCTTTTTCCATGGAAAAGATTATGTTATATCATCTTATTTTGTCTTTTTCTCATAAATGACAAAAATGCCCTTAATGACATAACTAGCAAATGTTTCTAGAAATGCCCTTTTATGTCCATGCCACTATTTTATGGTCTATTTGCCACATAAAGACCTCTAATTCAAACCCCTATTCCAAATAGGTACTTATACTCTATACCTCACGTTTTGCAACTAATGCAATTTAGTCCCAAACATAAAATTGGGCACTTAATCAATAAAATTTTTCAAACAATACTTTCACATCAAATATCAATAAATCAAATCTTATCAAAAATTTACAAAAATTCAAAATTTCACTTCGAATTTGTGGTTACGAAACCACTATTTTGACTAGACCCTATTTCGGGCTGTTACATTGTATGTAATAATTTAGCTTATATGTTATGTAAATCCATTATTATGACTTCTATGAAATTGTGGTATTCCATGAAGACATGTAAATTCTCTTGTATGAGTTATGTTAAATTTCCATGGTATTTATTGTTGAGAAAATGCATGAGAGTCATGAAATTATTGATGTGAAATTCTACCAAGAGATGGTGAAATCATGAAAAGAGAAATTACGTGCAAGTTTAATAGATATGAAGGATACCGTAATCATATCACTAGTATTTTAGGTCCCGTATAAGACCATGTCTAGGACATGGCAGCACACCAAACTGAGATCCCATGTAAGACCATGTCTAGGACATGGCATTGGCATCGAGATGTGATCCCCTATAAGACCATGTCTGGGACATGGTATGGGCATCTAAGGTGAGGTCCCATATAAGACTATGTCTAGGACATGGCTTCGACACCGAGAGGAAATAAGGATCCCCTATAAGACCACGTCCGGGACATGGCTTGGGCATCTGATATGATATCCCGTGTAAGACCATGTTTGTGACATGGCATCAGCATCAGAGTACGATCTTGTGTAAGATCATGTCTAGGACATGGCATCGACATCGATGTGTGATCCCATGTAAGACCATGTCTGGGACATGGCATTGGAATCATCTCATAAGATTGACTTACAGGTATCCTTTGATATTTCTAAAAGAAACTTAAATAAGAAAAGTATTCAAGATGATAAGTTTCAAGAGAAAAACTAAAGTTTCATGTTAAGTGTTGTAGGTTTATATTTGAGTAAGTACGGGTATATGAAAGTACATAGGTAAGATAGTTATAGCATGAGAAGTATGAGTAAGCATGTGATTGAGTAAGCCATGAGAATGAGTAAGAAACTACGTGAAATTTATGATATTTGCTTGAGTGATGTCTCATGATTTATTGCTATTTTATTCATGCAACTTACTAAGCATTTTATGTGCTTACTCTCTCTCATTTTCTCTCTTCATATAGATTTGCTGGAATTAGCTCGGGGATTACTTAAAGTTAGAGCTCGAAGTCACACTATCAAAGAATTCATTTTGGTATTTTGAAATTAGTCTTTTGTGGTATGGCATGTACAGAATGATGAATTGTGTTGTTAAGTGTCATTTGGTAATAGCCATATAAATTGGCTAATATTGCCTAAGTGATAATTATGAAATGAAGATGAAATTCATATTATGCATGTTGGTATGTGAGTGCCACAAAGATGGATGTTTTAGTGTATGTTGATATATTGACTTGTAAGTTTATAGTTGGTATTGTTCTAGTTCAGTTTCAGGGTGGCAAAAAGGCTTGGAAAATAGCCTATAGTTGTCCACAGGGTTGGGCACATGGGCGTGTGCCTAGGCCATGTGTGAGACACGGTCAGCCCCTATGGGCATGTTATTTGGTCGTGTGTCCCCTGCATCCAATTTAGTTAAGTCAGTATAGAACATGGGCTTAGTACACGGGCGTGTGCCTTGGCCATGTGCACCCCTGATGATTATAGTGTTTGAGTCAGAATGCTCCACGGGATGTTGACATGGGCGTGTCTAGGCTATGTAAGGGAAACGGGCCATAGACATGGGAGTGTGCCCAAGCTGTGTCAAAACCCTCGTAAGTTGAACATAAAATAAATTCAGTACAGGCTTGGGACACGGGCGTGTTCCACTCCACTCGGGCGTGTGGCCCTGTTTTAGGTAAAACTTTTTTAAGTGCCCGAAAGTTCTCAGTTTGACTCCAAAAAGCAACCGATGAATGTTTGGGCCTCGTAGGCCTATGATAACGTTCTGAAGAGAATGAATGAAAAATTTTAAATTGGAATGAAATTTATAGCCTGAGTTTTCAATGTTTAAGCATGAATAAGTACGGTAATGCCTCGTACCCCATCCTGGCATCGGACTCGGGTAAGGGGTGTTACACTAGCTATGGTGAGCTTGTGAATTTCAGCTATGGCATGGAGAAGATGGACACAATTTTGACTTGATTTTCCCTTTTTATTAATTTATTAACCAAATGACCGAAATACCCTTTTAGCCTTTCTTTGAAATTTTACCCTTCCATGTCCATTTTTGTCCATAAAAATAGAAATTGGGCAAATTCTATTTAAGGACCCCTAATTAATAATCCAAAGTTATTTCATACGTAAAGCTTCTAGAATCTCATATTTTGCAACTTTTGCAATTTAGTCTTAAAAGTCAAATTAGACTGTTATTCACAAAATGTATTCATGAAACTTTCACACAATCATGCAAACATTTCATGGACCTCAAAACAATCATAAAATAAATATTTCTACTTTAGATTTGTGGTCTCGAAACCACTATTATGACTAAGCCCTAAATTGAGATGTTACAACATGTTTATGAATATTTGTTATGTTGTTATTCTTAATTTAATTAACATGGCTTACATTTAATACTTGTTATGTTGATTGCATTTCATCCACATAAATTATTAAAATTATGTTTATGTTGTTATAGGTCTTGGTAAATTGTTTCATTATGTAAAACCATGATTATGTTATTCTTGCATTAGAATTGTAAGGTAACTAATGAATTACTTATTAATCGTATTGAAATTGTAATTACTTGGCATAATACTTAATCAATGCATATTTAATCTCCTAAGGTAGCCAAGGGTTAAATTAGTGACAATTAAACGGTACATTAGCCTGGCTTAACTTACAAGATTATTGTGATTAAATTGTTTCAATGTAGGTATATATTGTTACTTCAGTTAATATTTTACTTGTTTATTAAAATTAAGTAATTGTTTGAATTGGCATAGTGATAAGTTCAAGAGATTAGTTAAGTTAGTAATTCTATATGTGCTATAGTTAACAAATTACCAAGTTGTAGTGAATTTGTTCGTAACAACATGAACATTGTTTTGGTAATATTAAGTTAAGAAATGTAATTAATCTAACACAATTATGTCATCTTGATTAAAGTCATCTTTTGAAATCGTGCATTGGAACTTTAATATTTAGTTTTATTTATTTTACTTAGTTAAATTTTAGTTTTTAATCACTTCCTCAAAATCAAAATATTTTCAATCACCAAAGTGTTTGGATTTCATTTCATAAATAACTGGCATCATTGAAAAAAACCCTTAACGTTTGGGGGCTTTTGGTTTTGTGCCCTTGACATTTTTATTTTTTGATTGACACCCTCAACATTACAATTTTTTAAGAAATCAGCCCAGCTTTAATGGTCAACTTATGTTGACCGTTAAACAAATTGTAGGTTAACATAATATGTAACACCCCAAACTAGGCCCAAACGTTACGGTCGAATCTGGCGTGTCACACTGAAGTGTTTTTCGAAAACCTGCTTTGTTGGTAAAAATTCAATTGTAGAGAAAGAACCTCTTTGTTTAACTTCGCTAACCATTCAAAACATCATCTCCTTAAATCATTATTAGTTTGTTGTTAAAGCTCAATTTAAGATAGTTGAATTACGAAACATGAGGTTTAAATAATAATAGAGTTGTGAAACCATTTCAAATATGTTGCGAAAGCGTAATGTTTTGAAAACAGTTATCATTTTGGAAAACCACGCTCTACTCTAACAGGTATAAACCATAATAATTAAATCCCAAATTAAAAGCTAGAAAATTTAGGAGAGGCCTTATTACATCAAAACCAAAAAACAGAAAATGTAGCTAAAGCAAAGTAATATAAAGTACTAAATTCAACTATCCATAGTGTGGCCACCCCCGAGTCCTCCCATTCGTGGAACCGCCCACTAAGGATCACCTGAATAATTAAAAAGAGGGGGTGAGTTTACGAAAACTTACTGTGTACAACCCTAATCAATCATATAATATGCATTAATCAATTTGGGCCTAAGCCCATTACATTAACAGTGGCATCTGGGCCTTAGCCCATAATTGTCTCAGTTGGGCCAGAGCCCATACCACAAAAAATCAATGTATGCAATGCACATATATCCCGTCCAACCCTGTACTCTATATCCCTTCCAACCCTACACTCTTGTGAGGATTTAATCAGCCTACCCAGCCCTGCACTCTTGATGTAGCACCGGTTGTGGCACTAACATTATCGAATAGAGCTGCCAATCACATAATAGGTTTCAAGCCCTTGGTGGGTCCACAGTCGTCCTAGGCGACCTGTGCAACCTCACCTGAATAGATCCACAATCATCTCGGGTGACCCGTGCGATCAGGTCCACAGTCATCTCTGGTGACCCATGCAACCATAACAATTCAATCACCTCCTCCAACAATGTTCCCATCCCCATGCAGCATAATATCACATGAATGCAAACATATCATAACATGGTATACAACATTAGTCATATAGCATAGAGGGGCACTTTAGTCATTTTTCCCTTTAGGGGCATAATGGTCATTTATCACTATGGCCCTAAGTACACACAAATCAGCCCATTACTAAGCCCACTAAGCCCAAATCTGCCCTTGGCCATGTGGACAACATGATCGACTCATTGTTATCGTATGGCCCATTCCGGCCAACTTGGCCAACAGGCGGCCAAAGTCCGTGAGATTACTCACGAACCTCTATTATCATTGATCTCGTGATTGTGATAAAGTAATAAATTGATCGTACCTAAAAGACTAACTATTATCACGATAAAAGGCAAGCACACCTATCGAGTAGTAGTATAGCTAGTGGCAAGACCAGAATATCAAATCCAAGGAACTAAAAGTACTAGTAATGACTTTCTTCCTATTATCTAACCTAAGAATAAAAAGGGGTTTAGTTGTAAACTATCTAAATTAAACTAAAAAAATGACAAAGAGTAAATTGGGAAAATTACTTTTGGGAAAACTGATTGAGAAGGACAATACCTAAGGAAGAATCCACCTAGACTTCACTTGTTATCTAACTCTGAACTAGACAATTTCTTCATTCGACTTGATCCGTAAAGATCCCTAAGTTATGTTAATATCTCCGTCGAGAATAAGAACAACTAATCCTAGGTTGATTAATTGAAATCTCTTTCTAATTAAAACCCCTAGCCTCGCATTAACTCGATCTATGGATCCCCATATTAGATTTGACTCTAATCCGACAGATTTTCGTCATCCTATGTCTAGGATTGTGATAAACTCCACTTAATTGTGTTGGATCTACTCTTAAACAGGGACTTTTGCTCTTCTGCCTAAGCACATTCGACTTAATTAATATCCTAGAAATATCAATTCAAGAATTAAAAAACACAATTAAGAACAAGTCAAATATTTACATATATTTCAGATAACAATAACAAGATTTGTCTTAGGTTTCATCCCCCTTAGATATTTGGGGTTTTAGTTCATGTTTATAAAAAGAAACATCTCAGAATAAAGAAAATAACAAAACATAAGAAAACCCAAAACTCCTGAAAGGATTGAAGGGAGATCTTCTGTCTTGATGTAGATCCTGGCTTCTAAGATGGATCAATCGGCTTTCCTTCGAGTAATTCCCTACCTTTAGCTCTCCGTCTTGGCGGGAAGACTGTACCCTTGGCGGGAATAATGCACCCCTTATAGTTGCCTCCTAGGGTCTTTATACAGAGTTTGGAAAGTCTTTCTTATCCCCTAAGTAGCTTTTTCCTCGTGAAATTGAACTTCCTCACGACAGGGACACGCCCATGTTCCACGCCCGTGTGAGTCAATGCTAGGCCGTGTTCAAGCCTGTTAAAGTGGCACGGTCGTGTGGGTTGCCCATGTGAATCGAGTCTAGACCGTGCTCGAGCCTATTTATGTGGCATGGCTGTGTGACACACCCGTGTGGTGAGCTCCAGGCCGTGTTGATTCCTTGCTTTGGCCCATTTTCTCCATTTTTGGCCCGTTTCTTGTTCTTTTCACTCCCCTAAGCTCACCTAAGTATAAAACATGAAATTAAAGGTTTAGGAGCATCAAATTCCACAAATCAAGGAATAATTCATCTATAAATATGCTAACCATGAGGTAAAAATATGTACAATTTATGGTTTATCAATTGTATCGATCTTTCCCGTTGCCAACCTTTCAGCTTTTCGGCTTTTCGACTTTTCGGCTTTTACCGATCTATAGTGTGTGCGGTGTGTGCACATACCTTGTTTGCAGGATGCCTGATAACCCACTCGAAATGATCCTACAGGCCAACCACATTATTTCATTAGCCAGTTAAACAATAGGATTAAACGCCTAACATACAAACCAACTACACAACATTCCCTTCTTACCTTGCCTATCTGCTCGACCGTGAACCTTCCACAACTCTGATCACAATCAACTATATGTCCTATCATGAAACTATAGAAATGACTGATTCATTAATCAACAACCATATATGTGAAAGGCATAATCAACTAAGCCCAAAATTAAAAAGATAGTTCTTACCTTAATCGAATGTTAAATAGAAGATGTAGGTTTGATTGCTTCAACCTCATGCGACCCTTCACACTTCTGAAAACTCGATTGATAACTCTCTGAAGAACCGTAATAGAATTGGTTGAAACAGTGTTTGCAAAGGTTCAAAGAAGAAGATTTGGCCCTCACAATTGAAAAGAAGAAAAGAAGACTAGAGATCCGGCTTTAAGTGTTTAAAGATAAAAGGAAACGGAGGGACTATTTGGTTAAGGCTTTAAATGAATTCGGCAAAAGCTTTGAAAATGAAAGCAAGAGGAGAAAAAGAAAGAAGAAAAGATGAGTAGGAAGTTTTGAAGAAGAAAAGAAGTAGTGCTTAGACTTAAAGTAAAGAAGTGAAACTTTAAAGTAAAAGAAGAAGCAATTCGGCAAAAACAAGAGAGCCTAAAACGAAAACAAATTTGAAACTTTATGGATTTTTAAGCAAAAACTAACTCGAAAGAAATGACTAAAAATGATTTCGCCACAAAGCTAATCTGTCATTCCTCACAACTAAACAAAAACATCTGCAAAAAGATTTCCCCATTGCCAAATGCACACAATTAAGGTCCCTTAGCCGAAATTCTTGAGTGCCAAGTCCACATTCGGACAGAACTCTTCTTCATTCAAATATTCCTTTGATTTTCTCCCCTTATCACATCAGAATCCACTCCTTAATTTCCTTCCTTGACCATTTCTAACTCTCTCTTCCACAATTCAACTTCAACACAAACACTGGCTATCTAAGGATGCAAAACAAATACCCAACATAATACCTTGCCAATACTCGAACCCTGGACCTCCTTGTCACCCCTATGACGCCACCTCCCTGCCTCTTATGTGGCGTTACTTTTCCACTAGACCACATGTCTCCTTGTGTCGAATCTTATCCCTATTTATTTAAAAGACTTCCTACCTGAAGTCAAGGTTCCCTTAAGGCTAAAACCAAAATTTTTCCTATACCCCAACTTGATCCCAAGACTTCTCCAACACCCTTAGACACTCCAAATTCATTAAACCCTTAAAGCTAACATGCCATTTGTGTTATTTCCTTGCTCACTTAAAAATTTTATGAGACCCAAAGCTCAGGCCCAATTCATCTAGGCCCAAAATTTAGGGCATTACATTTCACCCCTCCTAAAAGAATTTTCGTCCCCAAAACTTGCAACTAACTAACGATCATATAACATAGACTACAATGTCACGCTTTTGCTACGCACTCTAACTCTAAAGCCAAAATAAATATTCAATGCCAATGGTAGGTACATACCATCAAGAGCGTCTTCGACCTCTTCACGTCATGCTGCATAGACCAAAGCTGGCTGCCTCGCCTCAATATAATCAGCACCTCTACCTGGTGCTCCACGACCCAAACTGTTTCCACCCCTGGTCTGCCCATAGCCTTTTAGTGGCTATTGACCACCCTTCGGTGGCTGCACATTACCTCTACCTGTAGCTTGTATCTGATCCAACTTGCGAGGACACTCTCTAGTATGATGCTTCATTGATCTGCAACTCAGATAGGCTCCAATCTTTCTCCACCATTTGCCCACATGGCGTCTTCAACAATCAGTGAAGGGTGGTACCAAAGGTGCCAAAAGCGGGCCCAACTCTAGCTGGCCCATCTACTCTGGCCTACTTCCTAGGCCTCTGTGTGGATTTGGAAGGCTTTACATCTCTCTTGTTTCTACCCTTTCCCTTTTCCCATTTTTGACGCTCAATGCACTTTACCTCCTCAGCAACCTTTGCTTTATCCACCAATGCAGCAAAATTATACTCCCTCTCTAGAGCTATCAGAACCTGAAGCTATCCCTGAGGCCGTCCTCAAATCGAACACAGAGCTCATATTCTATAGCTACCATCCCACGAGCATACTGACTTAGTCACAAAAATTCTACCTCATACTCAGCCACCGATCTATCCCCTTGAACCAAATTTAGAAATTCCTTCCTCCGGGCATCCACATAACTTGCACCCACATATTTCTTTTGGAATGAAGATTTGAAGAACCCCAAGTCTATTGATCCGGTTGAGCACCTTCTATCACAGTAAGCCACCACTAGTAGGCTTCATTTTCTGTCCAGGAGTGCAATCGAGGTCATCCATTATTCTCTCTGTGGCCTTCAACAAATATTCAATCACACTAGGGGCTACTCCAGCAATGCCCCTGAAAATTTCTGCTCCATTCGACTGGAGTCATTTCGTAACTGACCCATAGCCCATAGCCCCGTTATTAGGCCCAGCGACCCTTTCCAGAATCCTTAACATTGCTTGCGACAATGTGTCATCCATAGCTACTCGATCAGACAACCCTACCTCAGTTACCGGTAAAGCTAGTGCCGCCCTATCCTCGACGTTAGGCAAGTTGCCAAATGATGAAGACTCAGCTCTAGCACTCTCGCAGGCTCTACCGTGGCCTATTGCACCCCTTCTATTGCTCGTTATAGCTTTGTGTGTTATCTAAATTAGAATTTTATACAATTTAGCTCATAGTTTCAGTAATTAGGAAGATGTTTTATAGAAGTAGTAATTAAAAGTTGTTCTCGCTGTCGTAAGCTCGCTACAGTTTCAGGTTCCTGCAGTTTCAGTTTTACTCTAACTAAAGAGCCTTATTATAGTCTATCTAAAATAAGCCCAGTAACTAACTATAGTATACAGTTTAAGGTAACTTTAATATCAAGTAACTTACTTAGTTCGACGTTGGAGACTCGGTGTGCCACACAACAAAATCCTTCCATTTTACTTCAAAATCACTTATAAACAACTTTAAACCCATTTCACAGCCCGATTTTTGTAACCTGACTCTGATACCATTAAATATAACACTCCAAACCCAACCCAAATGTTACGATCGAATTTGGCGTGTCATACTAAAGTGTTTTTTGAAAACCCGCTTTGCTGGTAAAAATTTAATTGTAGAGAAAGAACATCTTTGTTTAACTTTGATAACCATTCAAAATGTCATCTCCTTAAATCATTATTATTTTTTTGTTAAAGCTCAATTTAAGATAGTTAAAAAAAATGTGAGATTAAAATACGAATAGAGTTGTGAAACCATTTCGAAAATGTTACGGAAGCGTAAAGTTTTGAAAACAGTTATCATTTTGGAAAATCGCTCTCTACTCTAACAGGTATAAACCATAATAATTAAATCCCAAATTAAAAGCTAGAAATTTTAGGAGAGGCCTTATTACATCAAAACCAAATAACGGAAAACGTAGCTCAAGCAAAGTAATATAAAGTATTGAATTTAACTATCAATAGTGTGGCCACCCCCGAGTCCTCCCATACGTCGAACTGCCAACTAAGGATCACCTAAAAAATTAAAAAGTGAGGGTGAGTTTACAAAAACTCAGTGTGTACAACCCTCATCAATCATATAATATGCATTAATCAATTTGGGCCTAAGCCCATTACAATAATAGTGGCATCTGGGCCTTAGCCCATAATGGTCTTAGTTTGCCAGAGCCCATATCACAAAAAAATCAATGTATGCCATGCACATATATCCCGTCCAACCCTGCACTCCGTATCCCTTCCAACCCTACACTCCTATGGGGATTTAATCAGTTCACCCATCCCTGCACTCCAGATGTAGCACTGGTTGCGACACTAACATTATCGCAGTAGAGCTGCCAATCACATAATTGACTTAAAGCGCTCGGTGGGTCCACAATCGTCTTGGGCAACCTGTGCGACCTCACCCGAATAGATCCATAGTCGTCTCCGGCGACCCATATGATTAGGTCCATAGTCGTCTCTGGTGACCCGTGCAACCATAATAATTCAATCACATCCTCCAACAATGTTACTATCCCTATGCAGCATAATATCACATGAATGCAAACATATCATAACATGGCATACAACATCAGTCATATAGCATATAGGGGCCCTTCAGTCATTTTTTCCTTCAAGGGCATAACGGTCATTTATCACTATGGCCCTAAGTACACACAAATCAGCCCATTACTAAGCCCACAATCATCCAACATGACTTATGTTACTTTTAGCAATCAATATTACACCAGGGCCCAAAAGCCCAATATGTGGCCCAAGTGGGGACCATACTCTCTTGTGTCCCACTGAGCCCAAATCTACCCTTGGCCATGTGTACAACATGATCGGCTCGTTATTTTCTGTCCGTCTATGAATTTTTCTTATGTCGGGCCCACGGGCCCATTTCAGTCCACTTGGCCAACAAGCGGCCCAAGTTCGTGAGATTACTCATGGGGTCTTTGTCATCGTATCGATCTTTCCACATGAGTGTTAGCACGCTCGTGTGGTTGTCGTTGCCAACCTTTTGGCATTTTAGCTTTTTAGCTTTTTTACTTTTTGGCTTTTGCCAATCTATAGTGTGTGTGGTGTGTGTACACACCTTGTTTGCAGGATGCCCGATAACCTACTTGTAATGATCCTAAAACCCAACCATATTATTTCATTAGCCAATTAACCAATATGATTAAACGCGTAACACACAAACCAACTATACAACATTCCCTTCTTACCTTGCCTATCTGCTCTACCTTAAACCGTCCACAACCCTGATCACAATCGACTATATGTCCTATCACAAAACTGTAGAATGACCAATTCATTAATTAACATCCATGTTGTGAAAGGCATGATCTGCCAAGCCCAAAATTAAAAAGATCATTCTTATCTTAATCGAACGTTAAATAGAAGATGTAGGTTTGATTGCTTCAACCTCATGAGACCCTTCACACTTCTGAAAACCTGATTGATAACTCTCTGAAGAACCGCAATAGAAGTGGTTGGAACAGTGTTAGCAGAGGTTCAAAGAAGAAGATTCGGCCCCCACAATTACAAAGAAGAAAAGGAGATCAGATATCCGGCTTTAAGTGTCTAAAGATCAAAGGAAAAGGAGGGACTATTCGATTAAGGCTTTAAATGAATTTGGCAAAAGCTTTGAAAATGAAGACAAGAGGAGAAAAAAAAGAAGAAAATATGAGTAGGAAGTTTTAAAGAAAAGAAGAAGTAGTGCTCAAACTTAAAGTAAAAAAGTGAAACTTCAAAGTAAAAGAAGAAGTAATTCGACAAAAATAAGAGAGCCAAAAAGGAAAACAAATTCGATAATTTAGGGATTTTTAAACAAAAGCTAACTTGAAGGAAATGACTAAAAATGATTTCCCCACAAAGCTAATCTCTCATTTGGCACAACTAAACAAAAACATCTCTAAAAAGATTTCTCCATTGCTGATTGCACAAAATTAAGGTACCTTAGCCAAAATTCTTGAGTGCCAAGTCCATATTCGGCTAGAACTCTTCTTCATTCAAATCTTCCCTTGATTTTCTCCACTTGTCACTCCATAATCCACTCCTTAATTTCTTTCCTTTACCATTTTAAACTCTCTCCTCCAAAATTCAACTTCAACACAAACACTGGCTATCTCAGGATGCAAAATAAATACCCAACATAGCATGCCAACACTCGAGCCCTAGACCTCCTTCCCACCCCTATGACGCCACCTCCCTGCCCCTTATGTGGTGCCACTTTGCCACTAGACCACATGACTCCTTGTGTTGAATCTTATCCCTATTTATTTAAAATACTTCCTACCTGAAGTCAAGGTTCCCTTAAGGCTAAAACCAAATCCAACACCCCTAAACACTCCAAATTCATTAAACCCTTAAAGCCAACATGCCATTTGTGTCAATACCTTGCTCACTTAAAATTTTTACGAGACCTAAAGCTCAAGCCCAATTCATCTAGGCCCAGAATTTGGGGCGTTACATAATAGCCCATGTGGCATGCCACATAAGTGCATGACGTCATAAATGACATCATCTATTTAATAAAATTTTTCCTCCCATTTTCTCTCTTGCCAAACACATGGTTGCTGCCATTTTTGTCTCTCATTTTTTCTCTTGACAAACACCATTTTTATTCTTTAAAACAGAAGGTTGGCTCATTTCATCTACAAGAATGTCCATTACCATGATTATAACCATGCTTTTGTGTAATTTTTGTAAACCCATACCACACATTTAACTTAAAATCATTGTTTTTTCCCCACTGTCGGCTGTAATTTTTTTCTCTCATTTTCTCTCTTGCCAAACACTATTTTTCTTCATGGTACTAACACTAACCTACACCAGAGATAGAAAAAAGCATCTTATTGTAACAACCCAAATTAGGGCCTAAACGGAACAGTGGTTTTGAAACCATAATTTCAAAGCTAAAATATTAATTTTATGATTGTTTTAAGTCCTATGGTGTGATTGAATGCATGTGCAAAAATTTTGTTAAAAAATTTTAGGGATAAAGTGTCCGGTTTGAATATTAGGATTAAATTGCAAAGGTTGCAAAATAAGTGTTCTAGAAGCTTTTAGTGCTTAATTGAAATGCATTTTTAAATTGGAAGTCCTTATTTAGTAATTAGGCCAATATATGTCATGGTGGACAAAAATGGACATGGAAGGGTAAAATTTTAAAGAAAGGCCTTAAGGGCATTTTGGTCATTTGGTTAATAAAAGAATAAAAAGGGAAAAATAAATCAAAACTAGTGTCCATCTTCCTTCCTTGGCTGAAATTCTCAATGGAAGCCTTAGCTAGGGTTTGGCCAACTTTCAAGCCTGGTAGTAAGTGCATCCTAGCCCCGTTTTTAATGCCTTTCACATTTTTGAAGTTATTGTCGCTCGATTTACCTATTTTTACCACTAATTTGAGCGAGGGTACATGTTTAAAGTTTACCCATGTATGACATGCATGTATTTTGATGTCTAATGGTCGAAAATGAAAGATAGTTGTGTAATAAACGAATTTTACTAAGTGATTTTCGAGGAAAATGTCCAAAAGGACCTATTTGTAAAAGTTGTAAAATAGGTTGCAAAAATCTTATTTTAAAGAAAATGTGGGCTATTATAAGCATGAGATAGGTTCAGGATGGGCTTGGGTTTTGGGAAAAATGAATACCTTTCATTTTACGAGCCTAGGGACTAAAGTGTAAATAAGTGAAAAGTTAGGGGAAAAATGTAAATTTTCCTTAATATTATTTTTGGGTCAAACTGAATAATGTGAGTAATAAACCAGCTAAATGTGCCATTATAGATCAAGAAAGACGAGGAATTGACTTAGATCGGGGAAAGGGCAAAGTTGTGGACTAAATTGCGAAACTCGTTATTTTTGTACCGAGGTAGGTTTGTATGTAAATAATGCATTATTATATTTATGTTTTGAATGCTTTAATATTGTATGCATTGTGGATAACTATCTAAATGTGTATATTGACCAAGTACCGATAAGTGAGAAAATCTCGATTGAACCTTAAGAATCGAATAGGATACGAGTGACATGTCACTAGGAAACCAAGTGTTTAAGTGATTAAGTGATTCGGGTGCTAGTATAGTACGTCCTACTAGTGGCTATGTAATCCAGCATGTGTTGTGGATACCTATCAGCTTGTGTGAGTAGCATTGTGTAGCTATGTCATGACCGTCAGTTTGTGTGAGTAGACCCATGATTAGCTCGAGAGTGAGCTCTTAAGTGATAAGTGATAAATGATAGCTTTGGCTACAAAGATGTGTGGCACTTATATGCAAAAATTTTGAGTATCCTCTAGTATTCTGAGTGGTTCAACGGGTAGTTAAATGATATGGCATAGTGTGAAAGCAAGTAGAAATGGTTGTGTTATGAGCTGGTGCAGGTATGAGTGTGAAATTTGTAAGCAATGTGATCGATGTGTATATTGGAACTTTGGGAAGGTTTAATTAAGTAAGTTGTGAACATAAATATTTAGTTTGATTTATGCAAATTCTTTCATATTAATTGTATACTTTATATGTTTGAGATGTCCATTATTTGCATATAGACTTACTAAGCTATGTAGCTTACTCCCTTTCTTTTCTTTTTTCCTTATAGAGTTGTCAAGCTAGCTCGAGGTCCGGGGATCAGCAGGGTTCCATACACACCATCAACAATTAATTTGGTATTTTGATTTCAACATTTGAGATTATGGCAGGTATAGACGACTTATTCATTTTGTTATGTGTCATAACTGTTTTTACCAAAATTTGTTGGCCTACTAATGTTCATGGTTCATTTTGTAAAAGGCCATTTGGAATTGTCCAATATTAGTTATGTCTAAACTTCACATGCTAATATGGTTATAAAGGTGTAAGCTTGCATGATTAAGTTTAGTAATGTGCGATGTGTATGTGTGATGAATGTGGTATGTATTTGGTGTGTGGATGTCTTAATTAATGAATATTTGGTTGTATAATTATGCCCTGCTATGTGTTGTTGAAATTGGTATGAATGTGTTTATGTTCCAAGGTGGCAAATGGCTTGGTAAATAGCCTTATTTTTGTTCACACAAGTAGACACACGGGCATGTGTCTAGGCCATGTGTGACACTTGCTCAACCCCATGGGCGTGTGAATAGGCCGCGTGTCCCCTGTACCCTAATTTTGCAAAATAGAATGTCTGGTAGTAAACACACGGGCAGAGACACAGCCATGTGTCTCAGCCGTGTGAAGGACACGGCCTTATGACATGGGTGTGTGGCTAGACCGTGTGAAGTCTGCACCTTAAATGTGAAAATTAAATTCACCACATGGCGTAGCACATGGGTGTGTGACTTGGTCATGTGACCCTAAATTATTGATGATGTCATAAACAGAATGCTCAATATTTTTCACACAAGTTGGGACATGGGCGTGTGTGACCACACGGCCTGCCGACATGAACGTGTACCAAGTCATATGGGCATGTACACTGTTTTCATGAAAAATTTTCTAAGTGTTCCAAAGCTCTCGGTTAAGTCCTGAATTGCTTCCAAAGTATGTTTTGGGACTCATAGGCTCATGTTAGGGACGTAATGAGTATGTTCAAAAGTTTTTAATTTGAATGGAATTTTATGATTTGGTTTGTATGTGTAAGTGGGTTTTAGTCTGGTAACGCCTCGAACCTTGTCCCGGCGTTGGATATGGGTAATGGGTGTTACATTTAGTGGTATCAGAGTTATGGTTTAGTCATTTCTCTGACTAACATAGCATGTCTGAGAGTCTAGCTACACATGCCATAAATATAAATTTTGATAGTGTGATGGTTCCTGACATTTTTAAACCGTGTTTTCATATAGTAAATGGATCCCAATCGAGTTGTAGCTGATGACATAGTAAGCAATGCGTCGGCTCCCGCCCAAGGGATCACGCCACCCAATAGTAGACACGTGACAACTAGTCACGGAGGAAAAGCTTAGAAAGCCTTTCTCCATCTGATGAACGAGTGGTATACAAAATTTATTCTGGAGAACCCAAATGCTCAACCTCCCCCACCCCCTCCCATTTCTCAACTGGTTATCGTAGCTCCCCAAGGTGTGGAGAAGGTAAGATTAAGTAAGCATCTGGTTGATAAAATTCATAAGTACAGAGTCGAAGAATTCAGGGCTAATGTAGATGATGACCTTGAGAGGGCAGAGTTCTGGCTAGAGAACACTATCAGGGTGTTTGATGAGCTTTCATGTACACCTGAAGAATGTTTAAAGTGTGCTATATCACTTTTGAGGGTTCAGCATATCAGTGGTGGAAAAATTTAGTATCAGTGGTACCGAGGGAAAGAGTCACTTGGGATTTCTTCCAAAAGGAATTCCGGAAGAAGTATGTAAGTCAGCAGTTTATTGATTTGAAACGAAAGGAATTCTTAAAGTTGAAACAAGGCCTAATGATTGTATTTGAATACGAGTGAGAGTTTGTTAGACTCAATAAGTATGCTCGAGAATATGTTTCCACAAAGGCTATTATGTGTAAGAGGTTTGAAGACGGGTTGAATGAAAACATTAGACTGTATGTTGGAATTCTAGAGCTAAAAGAATTTGTTGTGTTAGTCCACTGAGCTTGCAAGGCGGAAGAATTGTGTAAGGAAAATAGGAAAGTTGAGCTTGATGCTAGAGATACGAGAAAGAGAGCAATGAGTAAGTCTATGACAGCCTTAAAACGACCCTAGTCGGAATGTGGTTTCGGGACCACAAAACCGAGGCACAAAAATAATTTAATAATTATTTTGATGCCTATTGCATGTGCAAATTCATGTGTGACATCTTAGGTGCTTTAATTTAGTATTAAAATTATGAATTGCACCAAAAAGGACTTAATTGTGAACTTTGGAAATATGCATGACAAAGGTGTGATGGCTAATAAGTACATGCATGCAAAATAGTGGAGTTGCATGTCAAATTCCCCTTTTAATGCTAGTAGACAGTAATGATGAAGGAAAATTGGCATGTTGTGTATTTTATATTAATGAAAATGTGTTTAATAAGTTTATATTATGAAAATATATGAAATAATAAAATAAAGGGTGATACAAACAAAGCTTTCTTATTTTCTTTCTTATGGTTGCCGAAACTAAAGAAAAATAAGAGGAAAAAGAGACTTTGGTAGTCGGTCATTTGAAGGTCTTAATTTAAGGTAAAATTTTCGTAATTTGAATTGTATTTTTGATGTTTGGATTCTTTGTTTGATACCCTCCTAGACCCATGTTTTTAATTTTAAAATTAGTGTAATTTTTAATATTCGGTCAGGGGAGAAAATTTTGTGAATTTTGAATTTGATGGTTATAATTGATAAATGAGTATGTGAAGGGTATTATGAGGTTAAATTCATGCATAAGGAAGATGGATAAGTTATGTGAATCCTTGTTGGTGTGTATTTTGTAAAGTATTTATGAGTGTACATGCTTGTATGCACCTCAATGTGATGGTTATCCTAAGATTGATTATTTGATAAAGAGAAGGTCTTAGTATAAATCAATTCTATATGTGTTATTGTGCATGGCCGAATATGTGCATATGATATGGGAGGTATGTGTGTTCCTTATTTTGATTGTAAGTGTAATGATCAAGTGAGATTTTTGAATAAAGATTAATGAAATTAAATTATTTAATTTAGCTCAAGAGCATAGAGGGACAAGTTCGGATAAAGGGAAAGCTAAAGTGGTTGAATAGCCGACTCTTAATTGCTCAAAAAAGTTCAAAGTAAGTTTTAAAGTGATTATATCTTGATTATATCCGACTATAGTATGACATATTAAGTTGTTGCATTAGACCCGATGATAAGTATAAAATCTGATAAATTTGAGTTGCAGAATTATGTTTGTATGTGAATTAATAAAGCTGCTTACCAGCATAGGTAATCAAGCCTTTGTGAGAACAGAATTGTATGTGAATTAATAAAGCTGTTTACCAGCATAGGTAATCAAGCCTTTATGAGAACAGAATTGTATGTGAATTAATAAAGCTGTTTACCAGCATAGGTAATCAAGCCTGTATAAGAACAGAATTGTATGTGAATTAATAAAGCTGTTTACCAGCATAGGTAATCAAGCCTGTATGAGAACAGAATTGTATGTGAATTAATAAAGCTGTTTACCAGCATAGGTAATCAAGCCTTTATGAGAACAGAATTGTATGTGAATTAATAAAGCTGTTTACCAGCATAGGTAATCAAGCCTCTATGAGAACAGAATTGTATATGAATTAATAAAGCTGTTTACCAGCATAGGTAATCAAGCTTGTATGAGAACAGAATTGTATGTGAATTAATAAAGCTGTTTACCAACATAGGTAATCAAGCCTTTATGAGAATAGAATTGTATGTGAATTAATAAAGCTGTTTACCAGCATAGGTAATCATGAATTAATAAAGCTGTTTACCAGCATAGGTAATCAAGCCTTTATGAGAATAGAATTGTATGTGAATTAATAAAGCTGTTTACTAGCATAGGTAATCAAGCCTTTATGAGAACAGAATTGTATGTGAATTAATAAAGTTGCTTACCAGCATAGGTAATCAAGCCTTTGTGAGAACAGAATTGTATGTGAATTAATAAAGCTGTTTACCAGCATAGGTAATCAAGCCTTTATGAGAACAGAATTGTATGTGAATTAATAAAGCTGTTTACCAGCATAGGTAATCAAGCCTGTATGAGAACAGAATTGTATGTGAATTAATAAAGCTGTTTACCAGCATAGAAAATCAAGCCTTTATGAGAACAGAATTTTATGTGAATTAATAAAGCTGTTTACCAGCATAGGTAATTAAGCCTGTATGAGAACAGAATTGTATATGAATTAATAAAGCTGTTTACCAGCATAGGTAATCAAGCTTGTATGAGAACAGAATTGTATGTGAATTAATAAAGCTGTTTACCAACATAGGTAATCAAGCCTTTATGAGAATAGAATTGTATGTGAATTAATAAAGCTGTTTACCAGCATAGGTAATCATGAATTAATAAAGCTGTTTACCAGCATAGGTAATCAAGCCTTTATGAGAACAGAATTGTATGTGAATTAATAAAGCTGTTTACCAGCATAGGTAATCAAGCCTTTATGAGAACAGAATTGTATGTGAATTAATAAAGCTGTTTACCAGCATAGGTAATCAAGCCTGTATGAGGACAGAATTATATGTGAATTAATAAAGCTGTTTACCAGCATAGGTAATCAAGCCTTTATGAGAACAGAATTGTATGTGAATTAATAAAGCTGTTTACCAGCATAGGTAATCAAGCCTTTATGAGAACAGAGTTGAATGTGAAATGTATATATGTGATAAGGCCAAATGGCCAATGTGATGAATGTGAAAGTGTACATTTTTGATAAGGCCAAATGGTCAATGTGATGATCTATGTGAAATGTTACACCACGTGATTAGTTATATAAGAAACTTGAGATTATATCTGGGCTTAAAGACCCGATGGCTATATGCGGAGATTATGTCCGGGTTAAGACCCGCTGGCTATATGTGGAGATTATGTCCGGGTTAAGACCCGCTGGCTATATGCAGAGATTATGTCCGGGTCAAGACCCGCTGCCTTCGTGTGGAGATTTCATCCGAGCTAAAAGTCTCGCCGTTGATCCGAGTAAGTCTAAGATTAAAAGAATTCACAATAAGAGTTACTTATAAATATGCTCAATGCGATAAGTAAAACAGATATGTACCTTGAGCTTAGATGTAAGCTTGTTTTGGACTAAATTCATAAGGCTGATATGTGATGCATAAGTGAGCAAACAATGAGATTGTTTCTATGGTTATATAGCATCGGGTCATCGTGACAAGTTATGTGAAATTATGTATTGTATCTATGTTTAAATGAGCTCACTTTCAAGTGAAAGTTTATCTACTTATTGGTATTATGAAAGTGTGTGTATTCGGCTAAGGGGTGAAATACCCCAAAAGAATATTGAAATGAAAATGCTAGCGACCAATTTATACCTGAAATGTTTATCTGTTTACACTGCCTGAAACTTGCTAAGCATTGAAATGCTTACTCTGTTTACTCTGTTTCCTCTGTTTTATAGATTTCATTTTGAAGCTACGGACTCAGGGATTGAAGCTTTGACCACCTACACTATCGTTGTTATTTTGGTACATTCGATAGTTATTTTGAGAACAATGGCATGTATAGGCTAATCTCCTTTTGTTAAACTGAATTACGTTTGAGTTGTAATTATTCTAGCCATGCAAAAATGGCTTGCTTAATCTCTAAGTCGAATGTATGTTTTGTTAGAAATTTTATGTGAATTGATACTTTGTTGCATGGGTTATGTGATGTGATGATGGTATGCTTAATACCTAGAATTTCGATTACACCTATTGGTAGGTAGTCGCTTTGAAACTTTGATAGTACTCCTATAGTGAATATACGTGATAAGGTTGCATCAGTCGAATTACCTTGAAAGTTGGGTTGTTCAGATCTAGAAATTAAAGTTGATCACTAATTGTAATTTGATGTACAACCGAATCTATGTCTTGTATGTATCTATGAACCTCAGTAAGTTGTATTTAGTTATGTAATACCTTAATACCCTATTCCAGCGACGGACGGGGGTATAGGGTGTTACAAAGTCTTTACAGTCTTCATCAAAGAATTAGAGGGATATGCTAACCCGCTCGAATGTTTCAGCTGGGAAACCTAACACAGATCGCGGGAAGCAATATTTGGGTTTTAAGGCTCAAACTGCATCTATAGCGAGCATTGGTAATGTGAGATCTAAAAACTTTGAATGCCAACACTATGGTAGGCGACACCTCGGTGAATGTTGGATGATCACCCAGGCTTGTTTTAAATGTGGCTTCCAAGATTACTTCATTAAAGATTGTCCTTGATTAGTTTGGAAAGAAAATACTTAGAATGTTAAATCGAGTAACACTACTGCTAGAGGGAGACCAGTGAGAAATATGAGAGATGAGGCCAGTAGCAAAGGTGTACCTAAAGATTCGGCTACAAGATCGGATGTAACAGCTCGGTTTGGATCCTAGTCAGAAAAGTGGTTTCAGAACCACATATCCGAGTGTGAAAATTGTTTTGATATTATTTTCTATTTTTGTGGTATATGAATCTGCATCTATGAAATTTCTGTGAATTAATTTAACTGTTTCTGTGCTTAATTGTGAAAAAGGATTAAAATGCATAAGTGATAAAATTAGCATGTCACATTTGCATATATGCTTTTGGAATGGCTTTTAATAATTATGACCTTGTTGGGTAATTAAACCATTGAAGATTTAAATGGTCATAAATGACTTTAAAGCATGTGTTTTATTATGGTTTTAAACGAGGGATAAATTGGTAATTATTTTATTAATGTTTATTAAACAAAACAAAGTAAAATATTAGTTCATTTTATGTACTCTTCCACCAAAAATCAAGCAAAAAGAAAAAGGATAAAAGCAAGCTAGGGTTCGGCGATTGCTTTGGTAATTTGGTATTTTTTTATCTGTTTTTGACAATTTCTACGTTTTTGTAATCGTTGTTTCGAAATCTTCCATGCCCATGTCTCAATTTCTATTTTTTTCTGAACTTTGTGAAAGATGCCATTGATTCTAATTGAAGCTTTGTGATGAAGTTGAGTGAATTATGATGAATAGTTGTTGAATAAACATGTTTTGCCATGAGATTTTGATAAATTTGAGCCATATGGGCTAAATTGTGAAAATGACATTTTGGGAGGATGAAATTGTGAAATAAATATGTTATATGGGCTTTTATAAAGGCCACAAAGTTTCGACCAAGCTTGTTTTAAATGAATTCTATGGATTTGATGTGTTTGTGTATTAGGGACTAATTTGTTAAAGTATGAAACTGTGAGCGCTAAATTGTAGCATGCCCTAAATTTGTGTTCATGGATTGAATTGAATGAAATTAACAATTGAATGGTTGAATTTGGATTGATTTAGATCAAGAACCAAGAAAAATAGACTTAGCTCGAGGAAGTCCAAAAGCGTTGAACAGTCGACTCAAATTCGTTAAATCTGTACGAGGTAAGTCAATATACAAATATGCATTATATTAATGTTTGATATAAATGTTTCAGTTATAAACTATATTGGACGGCCATGAGAGCCTGATATAGAAATTTTGAATCGCCTTTGATTGAGTAATGGTAAAACGATATCATGTAAGACCTCGTCCGGGACGTAGGCATTGATTTAAGAAATTATGTGTAAGACCGTGTTTGGGACACTGGCATCATATAAGTTTCGTGTAAGACCCTGTCTGGGACAGTGGCATCGATATTGAATAACATGTAAGACCACGTCAGAGACGTCGGCATTGTATAAGGCCTATCTGAATTCTATAACGTTTCTAAAAAATTTGAGGAGAAATTCTTATATATGAATAAATGTATACCTCATTTGTCTGACTCAGGTATGTTTGTGAATTTCCGAGTATGAAAGGTATGCAAACTGTGTGAACTAGAAATCTGAGTAAAATGAATGAATCTGAATGGTGAAATATTTGTGGGAAATGGCTATCGTATTATGATTATGGATTGCATAATTTTGTATTTGACTTACTAAGCTTATTGTAGCTTACTCGGTTTATTCTTTCAACTGTTTTACAGATATCGTAGCTACTGAGGGCTCGGAGATATTCAAGGATCATTACCACACTATGGAGCTTAATTTTGGTACCTTTTGAATGTGCAAAGTTTAAGTATGGCATGTATAGGCCAGAGTGTCTATGTATTAAGCTTGAATATGTTGGTTTGTAATGCAATGTGAATTGGTGGCAAATGGTATGTTTGTGTTTGATTTTGGTTTATGGTTGTGATGCCAAATTATATAAGATTATGATTGCCTTATGATCTAATTTACTTCGGTCATCTAGAAACATGTCAAGGTGAAGAAATGGTAAGAATTGGATATAGCATGAATGAGGTATGTACCAAGTTTTAAATCTTGAACTTTAGTTAAGATATGGTATCTTTGTGGTATGATTTTGGCTGGTAGGTATGACCGTTATTGGGTGGATAGCATGACTTAAATCAAGTCTGCTTAGTGCCACACGGCTAGGGCACATGGGCATGCCTTAAAGCCGTGTTGATTTTCCAGTATTGGGCATAAGACCCACACGGCCAAGACACACGGGCATGTCTTGTGGCCATGGCAAAAAGTCAGTATGCCCACTCTGTTTTGGCACGGCCTGGGTGCACGGGCATGCCTGAGTCTCGTGTGAGGCACACGGCCTGGTCATACGAGCGTGTGACTCCTTAAGTTGGAAAATTTTTATGTGATCTGAAGTTTACGAATGTATTCGGTTTAGTCTTGACCTTGTGTATATGTGTGTTTGAGGTATAGTGGACTTTCAAAAAGGGACTTTATGTTTGAATTTTGTTATGATCTTTGAATATTCTATTCTGATCTGTTCTGAATATCTGGTAACGCCCCTACCTATTTTAGCGACAGTAACGGGATAGGGGTGTTACATTTGTTGGTATCAGAGCTACAGTTTAGTCGATTCCAGGCTAACATAGCATGTTTGGGTCTAGCTATACAACCATATGTTTGAACTATGATAGTGTGATGAATCCTGACAAATAAAATGTGTTTTTCATATAGTAATGGATCCCGAAAGAGCCATAGCTGACGATGTTGAAAGTAATGCGCCTACTCCCGCTCAAGGGACGGCTCCATCTAATTCTAGACCAGTTACGTGTAGTAATGAGGGAGAAGCTAAACAAGCTTTCTTCCAAATGATGAATGAATGGTTCACTCAATATGTATGGACAAATTCGGCTGTTCAACCCCCACCCCTGACTATTCCTCAACAACCTTCGGTTGTACCATCTGTGACTAATCCGACTCGTCTGAATAAGCCTCGATAGACAAGATTAGAAAGTATGGGGCCGAAGAGTTTTGAGCTACTACTGATGATGATGCCGAGAGGGCTAAATTTTGGTTGGAAAACACAATCCGAGTTTTTTATGAACTATCGTGTACTCCGGAGGAAAGTGTTAAGTGTGCGGTTTCATTGTTACGAGACTCTGCATACCATTGGTGGAAAACACTAACATCTGTAGTTCCGAGTGAGTGTATCACCTGGTATTACTTTCAAACCGAGTTTAGAAAGAAGTATATCAGTTAGTGCTTCATTGATTAGAAACGTAAAGAGTTTCTTGAATTAAAACAAGGCAACAGATCTATTACGGAATATGAACGAGAGTTTGTAAGATTGAGCCAGTATGTACGGGAGTGTGTAGCTTCAGAGGTTGCTATGTGTAAAAGATTTGTCGAAGGCTTGAATAAAGATATTAAACTTCTGGTTGGAATTCTCGATTTGAATGAATTTGTTGTACTAGTTGAAAGGGCTTGTAAAGCCGAAGAACTTAGTAAAGAAAAGAAGAAAGCTGATTCTGAAGCTAGAGAGGTTCGAAATAGGTCTTCTGGTAGATCATTTCAGTCTGTGTCAAAGAAGTTTCAAGACGATTCTAACCATTCAAAGGTTATTATGGGACATTCTGGCAGAGATCACAATAGATCGAGTTCAAGTTTTAAAATCCCTGCCACATCTGTTGCTAGTGTCGAGAATATGAGATCTGGGAGAACTAAATGTGAACATTATGGCAAGAAACATCCAGGAAGTTGTAGATTGAAAGATCGAGCCTGTTTCCGATGTGGGTCTCTGGATCATTTTGTTAGAGACTGTCTTGAATCTATTGAGCAAGAGATAGTGCAAAAGCCGCGATCAGATAATACTTCTACTAGAGGCAGAGCTTCTAGAAACACAGGAAATACTAGTGTTGGTCAAAGAGTTATGAAAGATACGACTGCACGACCTGAAGCTCAAGCGCCTGCTAGACGCAGAACTTTTAGAAACACAGGAAATGCTAGTGTTGGTCAAAGAGTTACAAAAGATACGATTGCACGATCTAAAGCTCAAGCGCCTGCTAGAGCCTATGCTATCCGAGCACGTGAGGAAGCTTCATCTCCTGATGTGATTACCGGTATTTTTACTCTTTATGATACCTCTGTGATGGCTTTCATAGATCCTGGATCAATGCATTCTTATATCTGTATGAATTTAGCATATAGTAAGACTTTGCCTATTGATTCTACTAAATATGTAGTTAGAGTATCAAACCCCATAGGCAAAAGTGTCCTGGTTGATAAAGTTTGCAAGAATTATTCGTTAATGATACGAGATATCTGCTTCTCTGCTAATTTGATGCTATTGCCATTTGATGAATTTGATATAATCCTGGGTATGGATTGGTTAACTTTGCATGATGCTGTTGTTAATTACAAATGAAAAGTTATTGACTTGAGATGCAAGAATGGTGAAATTGTTAGAATCAAGTCTAGTGAAGTAAATGGTTTACCAGCTGTAATATCGGTATTAAAAGCTTGGAAGTATGTAAGAAAAGGGTGTGAAGCCTACCTAGCTTATGTGATTGACTCTAAGGTGTCCGATAAAAAGATTGAATCTGTGACTGTCGTCTATGAATTCTTTGATGTATTCCCTGATGAACTTCTAGGTTTGCCTCCGATTCGAGAAGTTGAGTTTGGGATTGAATTGATTCCGGGAACTACTCCGATTTTGATAGCTCCATATAGAATGGCACCGACCGAAATGAAAGAATTAAAGACTTAGTTGTAGGAATTGACTGATCGAGGTTTTGCTAGACCGAGTTTCTCACCATGGGGTGCTCCTGTTCTGTTCATGAAAAAGAAAGATGGCATGATGAGAATGTGCATTGATTACCGTCAGCTCAACAAAGTGACTGTAAAGAATAAATACCCTCTGCCCCGAATTGATGATTTGTTTGATCAACTAAAAGGTGCCTCTGTGTTTTCAAAGATAGATATGAGATCGAGATATTATCAGTTACGGGTGAAAAACTTTGATATTTCGAAAACAGCTTTCTGAATAAGGTACGGGCAGTATGAATTCTTAGTTATGCCTTTTGGATTAACGAATGCTCCTACTGTGTTTATGGATCTGATGAACAGAATTTTTAGACCGTATTTAGATCAATTTGTTGTTGTTTTCATTGATGATTTATTGATCTACTCGAGGAATGAAAGTGAACATGCTGAACATTTAAAAATTGTACCTCAGACACTACGTGATAAGCAATCGTACACAAAATTCAGCAAATGTGAATTCTGGTTACATGAAGTTAGTTTTCTAGGTCACATTGTATCTGCATCAGGTATCCGGGTTGATCCAAGCAAAATCTCAGCTACTATGGATTGGAAACCTCCAAGAAACGTTTCTGAAGTCCGTAGTTTTCTAGGACTTACCGGGTATTACCGTTGTTTTGTAAAGGATTTCTCTATGATAGCAACCCTGTTGACAAGACTGCTTCAAAAAGATGTAAAGTTTGAATGGTCTGATAGATGTCAGAATAGTTTTGATCAGTTGAAAGCTAAGTTAACCGAAGCTCATGTACTCGTGCAACCTGAATCAGGTAAAGAATTCGTTATATACAGTGATGCGTCGTTAAATGGATTTAGTTGCTTTTTAATTCAAGAAGGAAAGGTTATCGCATATGCCTCTAGACAGTTAAAGTCACACGAGAAGAACTATCTGACATATGATCTGGAATTGGCTGCAATTGTTTTCTCACTGAAAATTTGTTGTCACTATCTGTATGGTGAGAAATGTCACGTATTTTCAAATCATAACAGTCTGAAATATCTGATGACTTAGAAAGATTTGAATCTGCGGCAGTGAAGATGGTAGGAACTATTAAAAGACTATGAATTTGTTATTGATTATCATCGGGGTAAAGCAAATGTGGCAGCTGATACTTTATGCCGAAAATCACTATCTGCATTATGTGCCTTAAATACTAGTACTGACCCGTTTGTTGATGATTCAGTGTTGGCTGACTTAAAAGCAAAACCTTTGTTTTTGCAACAAATCCTTGATGCTCAGAAAGTAGATAATGAACTGTTAAAGAGACGAGCTCAGTGTGATTCTAATTTTGAGTTTCGGATTGATGTTGATGATTTTCTGAGATTCAAGAATAGAATTTGCGTTCTGAGAAATTTTGAATTAATTCAGATGATTTTCAGTGAAGCTCATAGTTGTAAATTCTCTGTACATCCGGGTAGCACAAAGATGTATAATGATTTAAAATGGTTATACTAGTGGTCGGGAATGAAAAGAGATATTTCTAACTTTGTTTTGAATTGACCTTAAAGCATGTGTTTTATTATCATTTTAAATAAGGGATAAATTGGTAATTGTTTTATTAATGTTTATTAAACAAAACAAAGTGAAAAATTAGTTCATTTTATGTTCTCTTCCATTGAAAATCAAGCAAAAAGAAAAGGATAAAAGCAAACTAGGGTTCGGCAATTGCTTTGGCTAATTTGGTATGTGTTTTTGATCCGTTTTGATAATTTCTACATTTTTGTAATCGTTGCTTTGAAATCTTCCATGCCCATGTCCCAATTTCTATTTTTTTTCTGAACTTTGTGAAAGATGCCATTGATGCTAATTGAAGCTTTATGACGAAGTTGAGTGAATTACGATGAATAGGTGTTGAATAAACATGCTTTGCCATGAGATTTTGATGAATTTGAGCCATATGGGCTAAATTGTGAAAATGACATTTTGGGAGGATTAAATTGTGAAATAAATATGTTATATGGGCTTTTATGAAAGCCACAAATATTTGGCCAAGATTGTTTTAAATGAATTCTGTGAATTTGATGTCTTTGTGTATTAGAGACTAATTTGTTAAATTATGAAACTATGAGGGCTAAATTGTAACATGCCCTAAATTTGTGTTCATGGATTGAATTGAATGAAATGAAGAATTGAATAGTTGAATTTGGATTGATTTAGATCAAGAACCAAGAAAAATGGACTTAGATCTAGGGAAGTCCAAAATCTTTGAATAGGCGACTCAAATCCGTTAAATATGTACGAAGTAAGTCAATATACAAATATGCATTATATTAATGTTTGATATAAATGTTTGAGTTATAAACTGCATTGGACAGCCATGAGAGCCTATTATAGAAATTCTGAATTGCCTTTGATTGAGTAATGGTAAAACAATATCATGTAAGACCTCGTCTGGGATGTAGGCATTGATTTAAGAAATTATGTGTAAGACCGTGTCTGGGACACTGGCATCATATCAGTTTCGTCTAAGACCCTGTCCGGGACAGTGGCATCGATATTGAATAACATGTAAGACTACGTCAGGGACGTCGGCATTGTATAAGGCCTATCTGAATTCTGTAACATTTCTGAATAATTTGAGGAGAAATTCTAATATATAAATAAATGCATACCTCATGTGTCTGACTCAGGTACGTTTGTGAATTTCCGAGTATGAAAGGTATGCAAACTGCGTGAACTAGAAATCTGAGTAAAATGAATGAATCTGAATGGTGAAATATCTGTGGGAAATGGCTATCATATTACGATTATGGATTGCATAATTTTGTATTTGACTTACTAAGCTCATTGTAGCTTACTCGGTTTATTCTTTCAACTATTTTACAGATATCATAGCTACTGAGGGCTCGAGGATATTCAAAAATCATCACCACACTATCGAGCTTAATTTTGTTACTTTTTGAATGTGCAAAGTTTAAATATGGCATGTATAGGCTAGAGTGCCTATGTATTAAGCTTAAATATGTTGGTTTGTAATGCAATGTGAATTGGATGGCCAATGATATGTTTGTGTTTGATTTTGGTTTATGGTTGTGATGCCAAATTGTATAAGATTATGATGGTCTTATGATCTAATTTACTTTGGTCATCTAGAAACATGTCAAGGTGAAGAAATGGTAAGAATTGGATATAGCATGAATGAGGTATGTACCAAGTTTTAAATCTTGAACTTTAGTTAAGATATGGTATCTTTGTGGTAATTTTGGCTGGTAGGTATGACCCTTATTGGGTGGATAGCATGACTTAAATCAAGTCTGCTTAGTGCCACACGGCTAGTGTACACGGGCGTGCCTTAAGGCCGTGTTGATTTTCTAGTATTGGGCATAAGACCCACACGGATAGGACACACAGGCGTGTCTTGTGGCCATGGCAAAAAGTTAGTATGCCTACTCTGTTTTGCCACGACCTGGGTGCACGAGCGTGCTGAGTTTCGTTTGAGGTACACAGCCTGGTCACACGGGCATGTGACTTCCTTAAGTTGGAAAATTTTTATGTGATCTAAAGTTTACGAACGTATTCAGTTTAGTCCTGACCTTGTTTATATGTGTGTTTGAGGTATAGTGGACTTTCAAAAAGGGACTTTATGTTTGAATTTTGTTATGATCTTTGAGTATTCTATTCTGGTCTGTTTTGAATATCCAGTAATGCCCCTACCTATTCCGGCGACGGTAACGGGATAGGGGTGTTACATCAGAAGCTAGAGCACCTGCGAGAACTTATGCTATTCATGCTCGGGAATATACTTAATCCCCTGATGTGATCACTGGTATATTTTTTTTATTATACGAATGCCATTTCTTTGATTGATCCGAGGTCTACGCATTCTTATATTTGTATAAACTTGGTAACTAATATGAATTTACCTGTTGAGTCTACTGAGTTTGAGATTAAAGTGTCAAACCCTTTAGTCAAGTGTGTGCTAGTTGATAACATTTGTAAGAATTGTCCTTTGATGATTCGAGGTAACTGGTTCCCGACTGACTTAATGTTGTTGCCATTTGATGAGTTTGATACTATTTTGGGTATGGATTGGTTGACATTGCATGATGCCAAGGTCAATTTTAGGTAGAAAATTATTGAATTAGAATGTGAAAATAGTGAGTTTCTTCGGGTTGAAATAGATAAATCCAGTGAGCTACCCATTGTGATTTCATCTATGTTAACTCAAAGGTATATAAGAAAGGGTTGTGAAGTATTTCTTGCGTATGTGTTGAACACCAAAGTGTCTGAATTGAAGATTGAATTGGTACCAGTACTTTGTGAATTTTTGGATATGTTCTCGGGAGAATTGCTAGGATTTCCACCAGTTTGAGAAGTGAAGTTCACTATTGATTTGTTACCAGGTACTACTCCAATATCACTTGCTCTACATAGAATGGCTCCGACTGAATTGAAAGAGCTAAAAACCCAGTTGCAAAAGTTGATAGATAATGTAACGCCCTGAATTTGGGCCTAGAAGTATTGGGCCTTTAACAAGGGAACGGTTAGGAAATTGCACATAAAAGTTTAGTTGTGCAAGAAATTGGCATAAAGGTAAGGTTGCCTCAGTGGTTAAGTGAATTAGGAGTGTTTATGGGTCTCTGAGAAGTCTTGGGTTCAAACCTGGACTTTAGCAAAATTTTTGTTTTAAGTGAATTAAACCCTGGGTGTTTGGAAGTAGACCTTATACTTAATTGAGGATAAAATGTGGCACTAAGAGCCTACTGGTCTAGTGGTAGCTGGCGTGTGGAGCTCTCATGAGGTCTAAGGTTCAGGTCATGGCAAGGTAAAAAGAGCATTTATTTTGCTCTCTTGCCATGTGAGAAGCTAATGTTGTTTAGAACTCTCATGAAGGAAGTTTGAACTTGTCAATGAGTGTTATATGGAGAAAATCAAGGAGAGGGTTGGGGAGGAGATCATGGAGAAGATTTGTGGAGGGATTTGTGGAGGAAAAATAGGAATTTGAGTGTGAGGAGGTGTGTATGCCGAATTGGTATGCTACCCAATTAGAATTTCAGTTGGGGGCTTTTTTTGGTGCATTACTTGTTTTGGTTCTCCTTTTTGGACACTTTTCTTTTGTATTTTTTTTCTCTTTGGTCGAATATTTTTGTTCTTGACAACATAAATTGCACTTTGGTCAATTGCTAGTAAGCTGAGTGTTTCTTTGTACCTTTTGGGCTTTTGCTTTCTATTCTCTGGTAATCAAGTTTCTTCCCTATCAACCTCTTTTCACTGAGTTGGTCGAATCTTTGTCCTTCTCCTCTCATAATTTTTAGCCGATTATACCTTCCCTTTTTCCCCTATTCATTTACCTTTTTCACCTCTCCTTTTCTCTTTTCATTCCCATATTTCCTTTTACTAAACTATTCTTCTCCTCTTAGTTCTACTTCATTTTTCTTTTCATTTTAGCAGAATATAGTTTCTTTCTTCCCTGATATTCTATTCTTTCTTACGGTTATCTCTGAGCCGACCATCACTTCTCCTTCCCTTTCGGTCTCTTGTCTGGTACTCGATGTTTGGTAGATCGTTTCAGTGCATTGGGACAAGAGATCCTGAGGAGTGAAGTAGGGCAAAGATTATCCAAGTCATCAACTTTGTCTCTCGTTAAGAGTAAGATCACTACCATATTCTTAGTTTAGGCCGAATATTCCTATGGTTGGTAGGTTAGTATTTGTGGATTAAAGCCACATTGTTGATCACTATTTTGGTTGATAAGATCTATTTTGATACAGGTATTCGGTATAGGCATGTGATCAATCCTGATTGGTGGCCTTAAGAGATTAAAGTCGGTTGTTAAGCAAGGTAAGGATGGTGTTTTGGATTAACTATTAATAAGAGGGTGTTTAACCCTATCGATGAAAGGACTGACTTTAGGTCGTAATTGAATGCAGGTTGGTACTTGGAGATTTTTTGTGTGATTCCGCAAACAGGTGTGTAACCGTACCCTGTATCTGATAATCGACTAAAAAGCTGAAAGAGTATGTATTTCACACTGATTTATCTGTAGATAAGCAAAAACTGAAAGCCAAAAAGCAGAAAAGCCGAAAAGTTGGAAGGTTGGGCTTTGAGGTCACACGAGCGTACGTACGCTCAT
Source organism: Gossypium stocksii (assembly GCA_020496765.1). NCBI lineage: Eukaryota > Viridiplantae > Streptophyta > Magnoliopsida > Malvales > Malvaceae > Gossypium > Gossypium stocksii. The sequence goes on from CM035631.1 coordinate 45,345,143, forward strand.
GTAGTGAAACCTAGCCCATGAACATGGGAGTAAGATTGTAGAGGCCACCACGATGTGGTGGAAATTGGAGTAAGTTATGCAGTTTGCATAGCCATGGTTAAATTTGGGCTAAATGGGCCACACGAGGCGATTTTTGTAACACCCCAACCTGGCCCAAACGTTATGGCCAGGTCTCGTGTGTCACATGGACTGTTAATTTCACTTCGATCTTCTTCTAGTAACCCTAAGGTTGACTTAGCAAAACCATCTCATTTGTTTTGTAAAATAGTAAGTTATTTAGTTTATAAAAACCCTATCCACTATCAGTTGAAGTTTACTTCTTAAAAGATCTTGTTATAGAGTCGTTGCTATTAGGTTACCCATTTGTCGCGTAGGATATGTTTGGAAAATGTTTGTTAATTTGAAATAAAAATCCGCGAAGACTAGACTATCATTTGAAACCAGTACTAAATAAATAAGTAAAAACCAAAATAAAAATAATTACTGAGCGGCCTTATTACAATTTAAAACCCAAAAATTAAAGAATACTAAAATTAAGTCAATTTAGAAAAAAAATATAAAACCGGGAGAATAGTCCACGTGGCCACTTCGAATCCCTCGCAGCTCTAAGCCCTCTAAGGTTGAGGCTCACCTGCATGGATGGAAAGAAAGGGGGTGAGTTTGTGAAAACTGAGTGTGTAAGCTAACCCAACCAGAGTCAAAGATCAGTTCAAGCTTAGACTAGGCCTAAGCCCTATTAAGATATAGTCTAACTGGGCCTTAGCCCTATTCAGAAAACAGTGTGGGCCCTAGGCCCATTACAGTAACAGATCAGTATATTATGCATGTATGCAAAACCCAAGCCCAATCCAGCCCTGCGCACCACCCGTACCAGCCCTACACACCATGTGGGGAATAACTCTACCCACCCAGCCCTACACACCACAGTCGCAGCACAGCTGCTTAATCAGATATTATGGCCAAGCCACCAGAACAGTAATACAAGGCAGAGCCTCTAAGCAGATTACGTGGCATTGCCACTTTAGCACTTCCTCCATCATAATAACCCAACCCCATGCAACAGAATATAATATGACATGGCATACAGAGTATCAAATATAATAGCATGGAAATCAGTCAACTTAACCCTAGGGGTAAAATGGTCTTTTAGCACCTAGGGGTAAAATAGTAATTTCAACCCTTAAGGGGTATTTCAGTAAATTTGCCAAATTTTAGGGTATCATGCTCATTACAGTGTACTACAGACCTATTGTCGTCTAAGTAACTTAATTAGCCCATTTCACTATTACAGAGTCATCGGGCCCTAAAACAGCCTAATGGGCCCGACAGAGCCCACAAGCTACTGTGGCCCACTAAGTCCAATTTTCCACACATTTTAGCATATTTAATAACCAAATTACCAGAATATACTTACCCCTCGATTTCACCCATATGGGCCCGTAAGCCCATTGGGCCCAAATTGGTCCCTTCGAGGCTTAAAATCACCCAAATGCACAAAAACGTGCACACAATAGTCTTACCGATTGCGATTACCAACTTTACCGTTTCAAACTGACCCACGATCACTCGCACGCTTGCAAGCCCTCGAAATGCCAGAATTTCGGCATTTCAACTTTTCGACTTTTTTCGATCTAAGCTACTAGAGGGTGTCGATTACACACCTGTGTGCGATATACTCAAAAGTCCCTCAAACGGTTAACCTACAATCGTTTTAACCAAACTGTTAACCCATCATTCCATAAAACTTAACACTACACTGTCTTACCCATTCAGCAACATTCAAGTATAACAGACACTTACCTTGCCGAAATCTATCTACTAGATCTGATCTAGATTGCCTCGATATCGCTAACCTCCTTTAACGAGATCTGTCACTATGAATAGCTGTTCCCAAAATTGACCAGAAAAAGAGAAGTTAAATCAATCCATTAGACAGAGGCTCCAAAATTGACTAGTACTAGGAGGTTAGGGGTTTCGGCCTTTTTTGATTCGTAAGAAAGAATAGAGTAGGAAAGAAACTACTTACCAAATAGTGTTCTTGACAGCCTTGCCATATGAAAGAACCACCAAAGTCATTTTCTACCAAATCAAACCCGATCTCTACCAGATTTAGCCCAAAACCCAATGGTGAAAAAGCTGCCTAAAGTATTCGGCCAAAGGGTAAGTGTTTGCAAATGGATGAGAGGATTCGGCTCTTAAGGAGTGCCAAAGAAAACAGTAAAGAGATAGAGAAGAGAAGAACAAGAGATTCGGCTAGAATAGAAGAAAAAGAATGGAGAGATTCGACCAAGGAGAAACCGACACAAAACTAAACTTTTCGGGATTTCGGCTTTTGAGAAATCGGCTAGGTAAGGTTCCAAGTGAGTCTAGACAGGCTATGAAGTGAAGAAGAAAGAGAAGAAAGAAGAGATGGATTTGGCTTGAGAAGGAAAAGAGAAGAAAAGGGTTTGGCTCTTGGACAAATCGGCACAAGAGGGTTGTGTACTGCGTTTTCAGCTTTTAAAACAAAAGGAGGAGAAGAGAAAAGAAGAAAAGAATGTAAGCACCCTAGGGATTTACCTAATCAGCACTTACCTACCAATAATGCCGAAACTAAAACTGCAAAAGAACCCAAGAAGTATTCGGCTTGCACCTTTTACTCCACTTGCTGATTATGCCAATAGTAATAGACCCCAGCCGAAAATGCTCCCCAAGAGACCCATATTCAGCCATCACTTGCTTCCCATTCAAAATTCCTAAATTTTTTCCCCTTATCCCTCATTGATTCAATCTCATGAGCCATTCAAACACTTTCCCCTAGAGTTCAACTTGAGTTCCATCACTTACTATGCACAATCATTAAAAAATAAAACAACGCCTTGCTTACCAAGGGATTTGAACCTTAGCCCTTACATAGCCTCCACACGCCACTTCTTTAAGCTCCAAGTGGTGCTACCTTGCCCCCTTACCATAGGTCTTCTTGTTTCTTAAATTACCAACATTTATTTAAAAGCCCACTTAGTCATTACCCCTTCTCCTTTAAGTCTAAAATTTTAAAATTCTACCAGGTTTTAACCTAAACTTATGCCTTCCAAAGCCCACTAAACACATTTAATTTACTCCAACAGCCTATCAAGACATGCAAAGATAAATTCAAGCAAAATCTCAAAAACCCGAAAATTAGGGCGTTACAATTCTACCCCGTAAAAGAAATTTCAGCCTTGAAATTTTACCTGGTCCAAACAGGTGAGGGTATTATTGATGTATCACCTCTTCCGGCTCCCACGTAGCTTCTTCTCTGTCGTGATTACGCCAAAGCACCTTCATCAAAGGAACTTACTTCCTTCTTAATACCTTGACATTACGGTCTAGAATTTGCACAAGTTCTTCTTCAAAAGTCAAGTCAGCTTTCACTTCAATTTCTTCTATCGATATGACATGAGAAGGATTAGATCAATACCGCCTTAACATGGAGACATGAAAGACATCATGAATCCTATCCAACTCTGGAGGTAGTTCCAACTGATAAGCTACCGGACCCACCCGTTTAAGAACTCGATAGGGCCCAATAAACCGCGGACTCAACTTGCCCTTCCTTCCAAACCTCAATATCTTCTTCCAAGGCAAGACCTTTAAGAAACCCATATCTCCCACTGAGTATTCAGTTTCCTTAAGCTTCAAGTCAGCATAAGATTTCTGCCTATCAGATGCTTCCTTTAACCGATCCCTGATCAGCTTAACCTTGTCATCTGTATCTGTTACCAACACTGGCCCAAGAACCTAACGTTCTTCCAACTCTATCCAACAAGTAAGCGTATGACACCTTCGACCATACAGCGCCTCATATGGTGCCATTCGAATACTTGCCTGATAACTATTGCTGTATGCAAACTCCGCTAGCGGTAAGTAATCTTCCCAACTACCTCAGAATTCCATAACATATCCTTTCAACATGTCCTCAAGAACTTGAATCACCCTTTCCAACTGTCCATCCGTCTGAGGGTGAAAAGCAATGCTAAAATCTATCCAGGTACCCAACGCTTCATGTAACTTATGCCAGAATCAAGATGTAAACCTAGGATCCCGATCAGAAATAATCAAAACTGGCACTCCATGAAGTCGCACTAACTCCGCCACATACAACTTTGCCAACTTTTGGAGTGAGTAGTCGGTTCGAACAGGTATGAAATGAGCAAATTTAGTTAACCTATCCATAATCACCCAAATTGAGTCTTTCTTGGTAGGCGTCAAAGGTAGCCCACTCACAAAGTCCATGGTGACTCTTTTCCACTTCCAAAGTGGAATCTTCACCGGTTGCAGAAGTCCAAAAGGTAGCTGATGCTCAGCTTTGACCTGCTGGCATGTCAGACACTTACCCACAAATTTCGTTACTTCACGCTTAAGCCTTGGCCACCAATACAATTCTTGTAGATCCCGATACAACTTGTTCCCTCCAGGTTGCATGGCACAAGGACCGCCATGAGCCTCTCTCAGAATTGACTGCCTCAAGTCAGAGTCCCTTGGAATACAAACCCTTCCTCGAAAACACAAAATTCCTTCATTGTTCAATCCAAAATCAGTAGTCTCACCATTCTTAACTTGTTGAAATCGAGGTACTAGTGACTCATCATCTAACTGATTTTCCTTAACTTGCTCTATCTAGGTTGGTCTTACTTGTAATTCTGCCAACAAGCTACCATCGTCATTCAGACTCAAACGAGCGAGCATCGCTTTCAACTCAGTTATAGCTCTTTGACTCAGTGCATCAGCCACAACATTCGATTTGCCTGGGTGATACTCAATAGAACAGTTGTAGTCCTTAAGCAACTCTATCCATCTTCGTTGCCTAAGGTTCAACTCCTTCTGAGTTTAAAAATACTTGAGACCCTTATAGTCCGTGTATATAATACATTTTTCTCCATATAAATAGTGCCTCCAGATCTTTAATGCAAAAATCACTTCTGCCAACTCTGGATCATGCGTAGGGTAGTATGCTTCGTGAGGCTTAAGTTGTCACGATGCATAAGCAACAACTTTACCCTCTTGCATCAGCATACAACCTAACCCAATCCAACATGCGATGCATCACTATACACAGTGAAATCCTTTCCAGACTCTGGCTGAATCAATACAGGCGCCTCAGTCAAAACTTTCTTCAACTTCCCGAAAGCCTCCTACTGTTTCTCAGTCCAAATAAATGGTACCCTTTTCCTCAAAAGTTTCATCAACGGCACCGCAATCAAAGAAAACCCTTCCACAAATCTTTTTTAGTACCTTGCCAAACCTAGAAAATTCTAAATTTCTGACACAGATCTCGGTGGCTTCCATCCCAAAATCGCATCAATTTTTCGAGGATCCACCCTAATCCCCTCAACAGAAACAACGTGACCTAGTAACGTCACTTCTCCCAACTAGAATTCACACTTGCTGAATTTTGCATACAGTTGCTTCTCCCTCAACACTTGCAAAACGATACAAAGATGCTCATCATGCTTCTCCTTAGTTTTCGAATACACCAGAATATCGTCTATGAAGACGACCACGAATCGGTCCAAGTAGGGTTGAAATACCCGATTCATCAAATCTATGAAGGCTGTTGGTGCATTCATCAATCCAAACGGCATCACCAGAAACTCGTAATAACCATACCGAGTTCTGAATGCTGTCTTATGAATATCCATCTCTTTGACCCTTAACTGGTGATATCCAGATCGAAGATCGATCTTGGAAAATACTGAAGCTCCTCTTAGCTGGTCAAACAAGTCATCGATCTTTGGAAGAGGGTACTTGTTCTTAACCGTAAGTTTGTTCAACTGACGATAATCGATGCACATACGCATCGTCCCATCCTTCTTCTTCACGAACAGTACCGGTGCTCTCCACGGAGACACACTTGGCCTAATAAAACCTCTATCCAATAGCTCTTGGATTTGTGCTTTCAGCTCCACTAACTCTTTTGCTGCCATCCTGTAAGGAGCAATGGACACTGGAGCCGTTCCAGGCAATAAGTTGATTCCAAATTTGACTTCACGATTCGGAGACAACCCAAGAAGCTCATCAGGAAAGACATCTTGAAATTCTTTGACAATTCTAACTTCTCCTACGATCAAATTCTCAGAATCAGACTGACTCACATACGCCAAAAATGCTTCACAACCCTTGCGAATCAGCTTCTTAGCTCTCAAAGACGTGACAACATTGGACAAGTAATCTGTTCGCTCTCCTATAACCATCACCTCCTTATCCTCTGTAGTCTTTAACACCATCTGCTTAGCAGCGCAATCCAAAGTCACCCTATGCTTAGCAAGCCAGTCCATTCCCAAAATGAAAAATAACTCTCCAAATGGTAGCTCCATCAAATCCGCAGAGCAAAATCCTACCTTGAGTCTCTAAAGGTACGTCTCTAAAGAGTTTATCTACCCTAATTGAGTGACCCAATGGACTTATCATAGTTACCCCACTCACAGTTTCCTTTGAGTGCACACCTAACGCCCCAGATGCATCACAAGAAACATACGAATAGGTAGATCCAATATCAATCAAGGCAATGTATGGCATGCTAAAAATAAAAAACGTACCAGTTATGACATAAGGTGCGTCACCCTCCTCTCAGCAATGAGCAACATAAACCAATGTTGGCTGACGAGCCTCAGCATGTCCAGCACCCCTGCCCGGTGCTCCACGTCCACATCCATTCCCATTGCCGCCCCTACTTTGACCACGGCCTCTCGGTGGTTGTGGTCCACCTCGCACTGGTTGAGCAACCCTCTGCTTAGCAGCTTGCGTCTGAGTCGGCCTTCGAGGACAATCCTTGACTCTATGATTTTTGGACCTACACGGGAAACATGCCCCAGTACGCTTCCAACATTCACCCAGATGCACTCTACCACAATCCCCATAAGCCTGCAGTCTAACCGCGTTCATCGGAACTGCTTGAACCGGCTCGTCTACTCTAGCCCTTTTGACAGTCCTGCCCGCAACACCCAAAGGTCCAGAATCCCTCCTGAATAGATTTCGGTCGTTCCCACGGTTCTGCCGCTCCGCGCGTTTCACCTCCTCAGCAATCTTAGCCTTCTCCACCAGAGCAGCAAAGTCATGCTCCCTCTGCGGAGCAATCAACACCCTTAGCTCATCTTTGAGGCTATCCTCGAACCGCACGCTACTTTTATACTCTGTAGTGACTATCCCACTAGCAAACTGGCTTAACCTTAAAACACGGCCTCATACTTCGCGATAGTCTTATTACCCTAGGTCAGATTCAGAAATTCCTTCCTTCGGGTGTCCATATAGCTTGCCCCAACGTATTTCCCTTTGAAGGCCATCTTAAACAGCTACCAAGTCACCCAATCAGCTGGGGTACTATCCTTCACAGTGATCCACCACTAGTAGGCCTCGTCTTGTAGTAGAGATACTGCTCCCTTCAGCTTCTACTCCACTGAGCAGTCTAAGTCGTCCATGATCCGCTCCGTGGCCTCCAACCAATATTCAGCCACATTTGAGGCTACCCCAGATACGCCCCTGAAAATCTTCATTTTGTTAGCTCGGAGTCGCTCAAAAATAAACCCCCGGTTTACAGTCCCAGTACTCGCTCCAGTAACCCTTTCCAAAACCCGCAACATCGCTTAGGACAAAGCGTCATCCCCTGCAGCCCAATCATACGACCCAGTCTCTACTGCTGGCAGCACTCGTGCCTCCTCCACTGGCATATGCCCCGAAGATGAAGACCCATCTTGAGCACTACCTCAGACACGTCCACGACCTCTTCCATGTGTTGCCCTCGTACTCATATCGTATTATCTTATTACAAAGTTTATGAATTAGTTCAATATTCTGATATTTTTTACAGATATCTTATATAAAGATAGTATTTCAGAGTTTGTTTTCGCAGAATCGTAGCCTAGTCTCAGTGTTGCCCTAACTACATAATCTCAGTAGGGTCTTAGTAATATCTACAGTAATTTCTCAATGTCAAAGTATCTTAATCTAACACAGTAAAGAGAGAGTACTTACAGACTTGGTGCTGAAGATTCAGTGTGCCACTCTTCAAAAACCAGATTTCAAAAAAACCAAGTTTTGGTGATACTAAATACTTTGAATAAACTTTGTTTCCAAAATAAAACCTTAGGCTTTTAATAAAATAAGAACATCTTGAAGAAAATCAATTTAAAAAGGGTTTTCTTAAGAAGGTTTTCCAAATCGATATTTCAAAATACAATTGTGGGCCTTAATTTAAATTTTAAGAAAATATTTAGACCTGATCCACAACTGAGTTGTTGCAATCGGGCTCTGATACCACTAAATGTAACACCCCAACCCGGCCCAGACGTTATGGCCAGATCTATTGTGTCACATGGACACTTAATTGCGCTTCGATCTTCTTCTAATAATCCTTAGGTTGACTTAGCAAAACTATATCATGTGTTTTGTAAAACAGTAAGTTATTTAGTTTATAAAAACCCTATCCACTATCAGTTGAAGTTTACTTCTTAAAAGATCTTGTTATAAATTCGTTACTATTAGGTTACCAATTTGTCACGTAGGATATGTTTGGAAAATGTTTGTTAATTTGAAATAAAATCCGCGCAGACTAGACTATCATTCGAAACCAGTACTAAATAAATAAGTAAAAACCAAAATAAAAATAATTACCTATTACAGTCTAAAACCCAAAAACTAAAGAATACTAAAATTAAGTAAATTTAGAAAAAAAATATAAAACTGGGAGAATAGTCCAAGTGGCCACTTCGAATCCCTCGCAGCTCCAAGTCATCTAAGGTTGGGGTTCACCTCCATGGATGGAAAGAAAGGGGGTGACTTTGTGAAAACTCAGTGTGTAAGCTAACCCAACAAGAGTCAGAGATTAGTTCAAGCTTAGACTGGGCCTAAGCCCTATTCAGATACAGTGATAACTGGGCCTTAGCCCTATTCAAAAATAGTGTGTACCCTAGGCCCATTACAATAACAGATCAGTGTATTATGCATGTATGCAAAGCCCAAGCCCAATTCAGCCTAACACACCACCCATACCAGCCCTACACACCATGTGGGGAATAACTCCACCCACCCAGCCCTACACACCACAGTCGCAGCACAGCTGCTTAATCAGATTTATGGTAAAATGGTCTTTCAACACCTAGGGGTAAAACAGTAATTTCCACCCTTAAGGGGTTTTTCAGTAAATTTGACAAATTTTAGGGTATCATGCTCATTACAGTGTACCACAGACCTATTGTCGTCTAAGTAACTTAATTAGCCCATTTCACTATTATAGAGTCATCAGGCCCTAAAACCCACTAATGGACCTGACGGAGCCCACAAGCTACTGTGGCGCACTAAGTCCAATGTTCCACTCATTTTACCAGATTTAATAACCAAATTACCAGAATATACTTACCGCTCGATTTCACCCATATGGGCCCGTAAGCCCATTGGGCCCAAAGTTGGCCCTTCGAGGCCCAAAATCACCTAAATGCACAAAAACGCGCACACAACAGTCTTACCGATTGCGATTACCAACATTACCATTTAAAACTGACCCACGAGCGCTCGCACACTCGCAAGCCCTCAAAATGCCAGAATTTTGACATTTCAGCTTTTCGGCTTTTGCCGATCTAAGCTACTAGAGGGTGTCAATTACACATCTGTGTGCGATATACTCAAAAGTACCTCAAACAGTTAACCTACAATCGTTTTAACCACACTGTTAACCCATCATTCCATAAAACTTAACACCACACTGTCTTACCCATTCGGCAACATTCAAGTATAACCAACACTTACCTTGCCGAAATCTATCTACTAGATCTAGATCTAGATCTCCTCGATATCGCTAACCTCCTTTAACGAGATCTGTCACTATGAATAGCTGTTCCAAAAATTGACCACAAAAAGAGAAGTTAAATCAGTCTATTAGACAGAGGCCCCAAAACTGACTAGTATAGGGGGTTAGGGGTTTCGACTTTTCGTGATTCGTAAGAAAGAATAGAGTAGGAAAGAAACTACTTACCCAACAGTGTTCTTGACAGCCTTGCCACATGAAAGAACCACCAAAGTCATTTTCTACCAAATCAAACCCAATCTCTACCAAATCTAGCCCAAAATCGGAAGGTGAAAAGATGCCTAAAGTATTCGGCCAGATGGTAAGTGTTTGCAAATGGATGAGAGGGTTCGGCTATTAGGGAGTGCCAAAGAAAACAGTAAAGAGATAGAGAAGAGAAGAACAAGAGATTCGGCTAGAATAGAAGAAAAAGAATTGAGAGATTTGGCCAAGGAGAAATTGACACAAAACTAAACTTTTCGGGATTCCGGCTTTTGAGAAATCGGCTAGGTAAGGTTCCAAGTGAGTCTAGACAAGATATGAAGTGAAGAAAAAAGAGGAGAAAGAAAAGATGGATTCAGCTTGAGAAGGAAAAGAGATGAAAAGGGTTTCACTCCTGGACAAATCGGCACAAGAGGGTTGTGTACTGCGTTTTTGACTTTTAGAACAAAGGAAGGAGAAGAGAAAAGAAGAAAAGAATGTAAGCACCCTAGGGATTTACCTAATCGACACTTACCTACCAATAATGCCCAAACTAAAACTCCAAAAGGACCCAAGAAGTATTCAGCTTGCACCATTTACTCCATTTGCTGATTATGCCAACACCAATAGACCACAGTCGAAAATGCTCCCCAAGAGACCCATATTCGGCCATCACTTGCTTCCCATTCAAAATTCCTAAATTTTCTCGCCTTATCCCTCATTGATTCAATCTCATGAGCCATTCAAACACTTTCCCCTAGAGTTTAACTTGAGTTCCATCACTTACTATGCATAATCATTAAAAAATAAAGCAACACCTTACTTACCAAGGGATTTGAATCTTAGCCCTTACATAGCCTCTACAGGCCACTTCTTTAAGCTCTAAGTGGCGCTACCTTGCCACCTTACCGCATGTCTTCTTGTGTCTTAAATTACCAACATTTATTTCAAAGCCCACTTATTCAATGCCCCTTCTCCTTTAAGTCTAAAATTTTAAAATTCTACTAGATTTTAACATAAACTTAGGCCTTCCAAAGGCCCACTAAACACATTTAATTTACTCAAACAACCTATCAAGACATGCAAAGATAAATTCAAGAAAAAATCTCAGAAACCCGAAAAGTAGGGCATTACAATTTTCATGATGGGTCGGTAGGTGAGTCTAAACCCATTCTGATAAAAATGACCGAATTACCCCTGGAAGGTAAAATGACCGAATTACCCTAGTAGGGTAAAATGATTAAGTTACCCCCGGAGGGTAAAATGAATGAATTACCCCCGGAGGGTAAAATCATCGAATAACCCTTGTAGGGTAAAATGACCGAATTACCCTCAGAGGCTAAAATGACCGAATTACCCTTCTAGGCTAAAATGATCATAATACCCCTATAGGGTAAAACGACCATAATACCCCTATAGGGTAAAATGACTGTAATACCCCTGTATGGTAAAATGACCATAATACCCCTGTAGAGTAAAATGACCGTAATACCCTGTAGGGTAAAATGATCGCAATACCCCTGTAGGGTAGAATGACCGTAATACCCCTATAGGGTAGAATGACTGTTATGCCTTATATGATGTTTGATTGATTGGGTATGTTATGTGATATTTATGTGTTTTGCATACATGCACGACATGCTGCATGGGTTGGGTTATTGTTATGTAGGAAGTACTGATCTGTTAGGGTCGCACAGGTCGCACGAGACGACTGTGGATCCATCGAAGGCTTAAAGTCGCGTGCTGATCTGTTAGGGTCGTACGGTTCACACGAGATGACTGTGGACCCACCAAAGGCTTAAAACCGTATATTTGTACTAATCTGTCCATTTCATTAATGGCTTTGTGTCGTTCATACTATCAATGGCTTAGTGTTGTTCATTTTACCGATGGCTTTGTGCCACGCATATTATCTATGGCTTAGTGCCGTTCATTTTACTGATGGTTTTGTGCCACGAATATTATCGATGGCTTAGTGCCGTTCATATTACTGAAAGCTTGTACCGTTACTGAAGGCTTTGTGCCGCTATCGATGGCTTTAAGCCACGCCACTTATTTTACTGGCAGCTATGCTGCGATTTTGTTATCTAGCAACCTTGCTGCGATTCTAGTTAGTGCCACAATCAGTGCTAACTATTGGTGTGTTGGTTGGATGGGTCGATTTTATCTCCACAACAAGTGCAAGGTTGGACGAAGGCAATTGCGAGATTGGATGGGATAATATGCATCATGTGTCATACATACTACTTTCTGATTCTGCTACTGTAATAGGCTAAGGCCCGTCTGATACTGTCTACTACAATGGGCTTACGCCCAGACTGTTTCTGTATTTTATTTATCTGGTTGACTGTTTTCATAGTAGGGGATTACACACTAAGTTTTCGTCAACTCACCCCAATTTTAATTGTGTAGGTAATCCCCAACGTTAGGTGGATCGGTACTACGAAGGACTCGAGGGTAGCCACACAGTTGCATCTACTTTACAATTAACTTTTTATTTTTCAGTAACTTAAGTTTGGGTATTTTTATGTAATAAGGCCTCTTTGGATTTTATTTTAAATTTGGGATTTTAATCTACTTTTATTTTAACTACCAGTATTAGAACGCGGTATTCCAAAATGATAACTGCTTTCAGAACATTACGTTTCCACAACTCAATTTTTAAGCTTTCGCAATAAATAATGTTTTAGAAGTAATGACGATTTAAAATGGTTAACAAACAACTAAGATGATTTGAGAGGCTTTAACCTTCAATGGGTTTTTATCAACAATTTCAAGTTTTCGAAAAAGCACTGCAATGTGACACCACCAGATTCGACCATAACGTCTAGGCCAGATTTGGGGTGTTACAGATAAGGGATTTGGGAGACTGATTTTTTCTCCCTAGGGTGCTCCAGTGTTCCTCATAAAGAAGAAAGACAGATCCACGAGACTTTGCATCGACTACCGATAACTCAACAATGTGACCATAAAAAATAAGTATCGTTTAATCAGAATTGACGATTTGTTCGACTAGTTGAAAGGAGCGACAGTGTTTTCAAAAATAGATTTGAGATGCAACTACTACCAATTGAGGGTTAAAGACTCAGATGTGTCAAAAACTATGTTCAAGATGAGGTATGGACGTTATGAGTTTCTCGTTATGCCATTTGGACTTACTAATGCTCCGGCTATATTTATAGATTTAATGAACCATATTTTTTGACCCTACTTAGATAAATTTGTTGTTGTTTTTATTGGTGATATACTAATTTATTCTCATGATAAGACTGAACATGTTGAACACTTAAGAACGATTTTGCAAACTTTAAAGCAACTGCATGATAAATTTAGTAAAAGTGAATTTTGGCTTGGAGAAGTTGGATTTTTGGGTCACATTGTTTTAGGTGATGGTATTAGAGTTGACCCAAGTAAGATTTTGGCTATTATTGAATGGAAACCGTCGAGGAACGTGTCAAAGGTTAGAAGCTTTCTAGATTTAGCTGGCTACTACAGACGATTTGTTAAATGATTTTCCATGATTGCTACTCTAATGATGAAGTTGTTACAGAAAGATGTCAAGTTCGAATGGACAGAAAAATGCCAACAAAGTTTTGAGAAACTGAAGGCAACGTTGAATGAGGCTCTGGTGTTAGTCCAACCTGAGTCCGAAAAAAAATTTGTGATTTATAGTGATGCGTCATTGAACGGTCTTGGCTGTGTATTGATGCAAGAAGGGAAAGTGATAGCTTATGCCTCGAGACAATTGAAGTCACATGAAGAACATTATCTGACACATAATTTGGAGCTACCCGCCATTGTATTTGCATTATAGATTTGGAGGCACCATTCGTATGGTGAGAAATATTGAGTATTCACTGATCATAAAAGTCTAAAGTACTTCAGCCAGTGATGGTTCCCGAGTGGAAATGGGATAGGATCACAATGGATTTCATGACAGGTTTACCTCTAACTCCTAAAAAGAAAGATTTTATATGGGTCATTGATGATCGATTGACAAAATTGGCTCATTTTATTCCATTACGTACCGATTACTCACTTGACAAGTTAGCTGAGTTGTATATTGCTGAAATTGTGAGATTGCGTGGAGTGCCTATTTCTATTATTTTGGATAGAGATCTGAGGTTTACTTCGAGATTTTGGAAAAAGTTGCAAGAAGCCTTGGGTACAAAGTTGAATTTTAGTACCGCGTTCTATCCACAGACCGATGGTCAGTCCGAAAGAGTAATTCAAATTCTTGAAGATATGCTTAGATGTTGTGTTTTGGAATTCGTAGGTACTTGGGAAAAATATCTACCTTTGGTCGAATTTGCTTACAAAAATAGTTTTTAGTCAAGTTTAAAAATGGCACCATACGAGGCATTGTATGGCCACAAGAGCCGAACTCCTTTGTATTGGACCGAGCATAGTGAGAGACAGATACACGAAGTTGATTTGGTTAAGGAAACTGAGGAGGAAGTGAGGGTGATCCGTGATTGCTTGAAAGCTGCTTCAGATTGACAAAAGTCATACACAAACTTTAAAAGAAAAGAGATTGAATTTTAGATTGGTGATAAAGTGTTTCTAAAAGTGTCTTCGTGGAAAAAGATTTTTAGATTTGGCCGAAAAGGCAAGTTAAGTTCGCGTATTATTGGACCGTATGAGATTACCGAAAGGAGGTAGCATATCGGTTAGCTTTCCCATCTGAGTTGGAAACAATCCATAATGTGTTTCATTTGTCGATGCTGCGACAATATAGTTATGATCCTTCACATGTGATTTCTCCGACAAAGGTTGAGATTTTCAATCGAATTGACATATGAGGAAGAACCAATTAAGATTTTAGCCCAAGAAGTCAAACAATTTAGAAATAAAAGTATAGACTTAGTGAAAGTGTTGTGACAAATACATGGGGTTGAAGAGGCTACGTGGGAACCCGAGGAAGCCATGAGGAAACAATACCCAAACCTCTTTTTCGGTAAGATTTTAAGGGACGAAAATCCCTAAAGGGGAAGGGTTGTAACAGCCTGAATTAGGGCCTAAATGGAATAGTGGTTTCGAAACCACAAATTTGAAGCTAAAATATTGATTTTATGATTGTTTTAAGGTCTATGGTGTGATTGAATGCATGTCTGAAAATTTCGTTCAGAAATTTTAGCGGTAGGGTGTCCGATTTGAATATTAGGACTAAATTGCAAAGGTTGAAAATAAGTGTTCTAGAAGCTTTTAGTGCTTAATTGAAACACATTTTTAAATTGGAAGTCCTTATTTAGTAATTAGACCAATATATGTCATGATGGACAAAAATGGACATGGAAAGGTAAAATTTTAAAGAAAGGCCTTAAGGGCATTTTGGTTATTTGGTTAATAAAAGAACAAAAAGGGAAAAATCAAATCAAAAGTGGTGTCCAACTTTTCTCCTTGGCCAAAATTCTCAAGAGAAGCCATAGCTTGGGTTTTGCCGGCTTTCAAGCTTGATAGTAAGTGCATCCTAGCCCCGTTTTTAATGCTCTTCACATTTTTAAAGTCGTTATCGCTCGATTTACCTATTTCTACCATTAATTTGAGCTAGGGTTCATGTTTAAAAATTTACCCATGTATGACATCCATGTATTTTGATGTCTACTGGTAGAAAATGAATGATAGCTCTATAATAAATGACTTTTACTAAGTGATTTTCGGTGAAAACGTCCAAAAAGACCTATTTGTAAAAGTTGTAAAATAGGTGGTAAAAATTTTATTTGAAAGAAAATGTGGGCTATTATAAGCATGAGATAGGTTCAGGCTAGGCTTGGGTTTTGAGAAAAATGAATACATTTCATTTTACAAGCCTAGGGACTAAAGTGTAAATAAGTGAAAGGTTAGGGGCAAAAATGTAAAATTGCCTTAATATGATTTTTGGGTCAAATTGAATAATGTGAGTAATAAACGTGCTACTGTGTCATTATATATCAAGAAAGACAAGGAATTACTTAGATCGGGGAATGGGCAAAGTTGTCGACTAAATCGCAAAACTTGTTATTTTTGTACCGAGGTAAGTTTCTATGTAAATAATGTGTTGTTATATTTGTGTTTTGAATGCTTTAATATTGTTGCATTGTGGATAACTATCTAAATCTGTATATCAACCAAGTAGCGATAAGTGAGAAAATCCCGATTGAACCTTAGGAATCGAATAGGATACGAGTGACATGTCACTAGGAAACCAACTGTTTAAGTGATTAAGTGATTCGGGTGCTGGTCTAGTATGTCCTACCAGTGGCTAGGTAATCTAGCATGTGTTATGGATACCTGTCAACTTGTGTGAGTAGCACTGTGTAGCTATGTCACAACCGTCAACTTATGTGAGTAGACTCATGATTAGCTCAAGAGTGAGCCCTTAAGTGATAAGTGATAAGTGGTAGCTTTGGCTAGAAATAAGTGTGGCACTTATGTGCAAAACTTTCGAGTATCCTCTAGTATTCCAAGTGGTTCAACGGGTAGTTAAATAATATGGCATAGTGTGAAAGCAAGTGGAAATGGTTGTGTTATGAGCTGATGTAGGTATGAGTGTGTAATTCGTAAGCTATGTGATTGATGTGTATATTGGAACTTTGGTAAGGTTGAAATGAGTAAGTTGTGAACATAAATCTTTAGTGTGATTTATGCAAAGTCTATCATATTAATAGTATGCTTTATATGTTTGAGACGTCCATTATTTGCATATAGACTTACTAAGCTATGTAGCTTACTCCCTTTCTTTTCTCTTTCCCCTATAAAGTTGTTAAGCTAGCTCGAGGTCCAGAGATCAATGGGGTTCTATACACACTATCAACAATTGATTTGGTATTTTGATCTCAACATTTGAGATTATGGCATGTATAGGTGACTTATTCATTTTGTTATGTGTCATAACTGTTTTGGCTAAAAATTGTTGGCCTACTAATGTTGATGGTTCATTTTGTAAAAGGCCGTTTGGAATTGGCCAATATTAGTTATGTCTAAACTTCACATGTTACTGTGGTTATGAAGGTGCAAGCTTGCATGATTAAGTTTAGTAATGTGTGATGTGTATGTGTGGTGAATGTGGTATGTATTTGATGTGTGGATGTCTTAATTTATGAATATTTGGTTATATAATTATGCCCTGCTATGTGTTGTTGAAATTGGTATGAATGTGTTTACATTTTAGGGTGGCAAATGGCTTGGTAAATAGCATTATTTTTGTCCACAGGAGTAGACGCACGGGTGTGCATCTAGGCTATGTCTGACACACAATCAACCCTATAGGTGTGTAAATAGGTCGTGTGTCCCCTGAACCTTAATTTTGCAAAACAGAAAGTCCGGTAGTAAACACATGGGTAGAGAAACAGCAGTGTGTCTCAGCCGTGTGAAAGACACGGCCTTAGGAAATGGGCGTGTGCTACGGCTGTGTGAAGTCTGCACCTTAAACGCGAAAATTAAATTCACCACACGTCCTAGCATATGGGCGTGTGACTTGGCCATGTGACCCTAAATTACTGATACCGTCATAAATAGAATGCTCAATGTTTTTCACACGGGTGGGACACGGGCTTGAATGACCACACAGCCTGCCTACACGGGCGTGTCCCAAGTCACACAGGCTTGTGACACTATTTTGATGAAAAAATTTTTAAACGTTCCAAAGATCTCTGTTAAGTCCCAAATTGGTCCCAAAGTATGTTTTGGGCCTCATAGGCTCATGTTAGGGACGTAATGAGTATGTATGAAAAGTTTTTAATTTGAAAGGAAATTTATGATTTGGTTTGTATGTGTAAGTGTGCTTTAGTCTTGTAACGCCTCAAACCCTGTCCAGGCGTTGGATATGGGTAAGGGGTGTTACACTTATGCTTAATGGACATAATTCTTCCCCACAAACTTTTGTACTTCATAGTTAATTTGTAACACCCCCAACCCGTATCCATCGTCGGAATAGGGTCACGAGGTATTACTGGAGTTTATAGAATTTTTTTTTCCAATTAATGACATAATAACTCATTTTATAAGAAATTGTACAACTTAAATTTTACAACTCTTCCATAAGCACAGGTATATTTTCATTTGATCATTTACCCTTTCGACGTATCATATAATAAACGTATTACCATTTAACCAATAACTTGGCACTTATCTAAGCGTCAACAATAACAGTTGTTAGCATACTTGAACATATTTCATATAATTTTAGAATCAATAAACTCATTTTATCAACATATCATAACTTAGATTATCACTCATCATGGCTTACCTAGTTTCCATGTATCAGCATATTAAAGATAGTCACATGTTCATGTATCATTGTTTTCATGAATTTTGCATATATTTATTTCAGGACAATTCGTAATATTGAATATGCATAATTATCAAGTAAGTTTCATATACATGTATTTTCCATGTCATATTTTAAAATATCGAATAAATATCATTTTTGTGTATTTCAAGTTCAATTTCATGGTTATTGTTTCATGCTCGAATTATTCCATGTCGAGACTTTATTCATCAAGTCATTCGAAATATCGTCGTCATACAATTAATATTTTTAAGGTATACGAATCTATAATCATGGATCCATATATTCATCAATAATTTCCATGTACAAATATCATCATTTTATATTTCCATATTTCCAATATCACTATCATTTTTCATGTACTTCAGAATATATATGTACGAATCTTTTTATATACATATTCCCTTTTTTGGTCAGGACTCTTACCTACTAAATTTATCGGAATATCAATAGTTAAAATCATATAGTATACTTAAAATATGCAAATCCATAATCAATTAATGCACATTTACCCTTTTTAGCTATGTGTTTACCATCTTCTATATTTATCCCGTTGAATTTCTCGGAATTTCAATGGATTTCCAATAGTACACTGTTAGTGTACAATCTCATTAACCGTCAATTCATACAGGGGTACACTTTTAGTGTACAATTCCGGGTCCGTCAATTCATATACATGTGTTGCCATGGTATCTTTCAACCATGGTCTTATTCATTTTCTCAATATGTTGCCATGGTATCTTTCAACCATGGTCTTACACATTTCATTTCAGTAAGCACACTCCCGCGAACCTCACTCTCCCACGAACCTCAATTCTTGGCACACTTCCGTGAACCTCAGCTCCCATGTATTCTTCGGAAGGGCCTATACACATAAACTCTTCGGGAGAGCCACCAGCACACTCCCGTAAACCTCATTTCCTATATATTCTTCGAGAGGACTGATATTAGGATTACCCTTCTGGGATTAATCCTTTTTCCTGTATTCTTCGGGAGGGCTAATAATAGGATCACCCGTCTGGGCTAGATCCTTTTTACTGTTAATTCCTTTTTAGAGATCCATCGAGTTTTCCTTTCATTCAACCGGGATTTCTTTCCCTTTTTATCGAGTATTATCAATATTTCATTAGTTATTATGCATTGATCATTCAAATTATATTTTCATCACATAATCACATATTTCAAGCATTTAAAAATACAATTCAAGTTACACGAACTTACCTCGTTGCTTGTTCGTGTTTATAAATTCATTAATTCGATATCTTTTCTTTTCCATGTTCAAGTCTCGCATTTGAGTCGTTCAGAACTTTATAAATAAATTTGACCATTGTTTTCATTCATTCCATATTCTAATACATTCAATTAATGCTCTAGGCAAAATTACCATTTTGCCCCTAAACTTTTAATTAATGACGATTTCACCCTTAGGCCCAGGAAATAAAATTCTTGCAATTTAATCCTTATTTCCAACTGTTATCATCATACATTTTGATCATAGCCCATAAAATCTATAAATTATCAGAATTTTCCATAATTTCAACACTTTTCAATTTAATCCGTAAAACATGTTTTTCCCCGATCTTGAACTAAAATAATAATTTCATTTAAAATTTTTAATTTAAATAATAAAATAATTCTTTTCATGTAATTTGATCATTTCTAAAATTTTTATAAAATTGCCCATAAAGTTTTACTTTTATTCAATTTAGTCCCTGAGCCTAAAACATGCAAATTAGCCATGCTAGCTGAATATTCATACATATTTTCCTCCTCCTCCTCTCCATTCCACATCCTTAATTTACGTAACATGCTTGTAAATAACATTATCAATAATTTCACTATTTACTTATGTATATATTCAAAGCTGTCCATTTGAGTCATATTCACTAAGTTATTTATATCTTGAGCTACAGAACTCCAAATTATGATCCGCTAATTTTCCCTAAAACTAGACTCACATATCTTCTTACCATAAATTTCCAGAATTTTTGGTTTAGCCAATTAATACAGTTTATTCATTAAAGTCTCCCCTATTACACAGTCTGATAGCTCTGACCTCTCTTCACTAAAAATCAATTATCTCATAGTACGATTTTCATATAGTGTTTTTTATTGTTTCTAATGAAAATAGATTCACTAAGGAATCTAACCGTATAAATTATGTCCCATGAATATTTGTTTACAATTTTTAATGATTTTTACAAGTCAGAACAGAGGATCCCAAAATCATTCTAATTCAGTCTCACAAAAATATAAATATCTCAGAATACAGAATTCGTTTACTTTTTCATTTTCTTTTATATGAAAATAGACTCAATAAGATTTAATTTCATATCTTACTCAACCTCTAATTCAATTTATACCATTTTCGGTGATTTTTCAAATTTGACCTACTGATGCTGTCCAAAACAGTTTTAGTGCAAAATGTTGAATATCAAGTTTATAACACTCTTATTTCCCTTCTCTACAATATTTCCCATCACTTTCTCTTATTTTCTCTTCACTAACATATCAAGAACATAGAACCATATATAAGAAAACTCTACCTTAACATCATTTCCATGCTTTTTCAATAATATCAAGCTTAAAAATATGTGGAAATCTTGATATTCTTACCTTGTCCCTTTGGTTTCAATCTTTAATTTGATTTTCTCTCTCCTCTAGCTTCCATTTCTTGAATCTATCTTGACATTCCAACTCCCCATAGTCTCCTTAACATTTTCTCTTTTGGTAGCTATGGAAATTCTTTTGGTTTCTAGGTAAAAATGGTGAATTTTTGGTGAAAGGACCAAATTGTAAACAAAGCAAAACTTTCTTTCTTTCTCTCTTCCTCTCACGTTGGTGCATGGAAAATGGTGGTGGTTTCTTCTTTTCTTTTTTTTTTTTCTTTTCCACACACATACATATATATAGACTAAATAAAATAATAAAATATTTTATTAAAATATCATATAAATAATAATTATCTAATTAAATAATTATAAAATATCACCAACATCATCATTACTTTCTAGATTTCTCTCTCTTCCAATTGACCATTTTGCCCTTCGTGATCTTTTAAAATTCCACTCTTGAGTCATCACTTAATTTGGTAAAATTATAATTTAGTCCCTCAAAATTCTTCACCTGTTTAATTTGGTCCTAATTCATCCATTTTTCTTAGTTTCTAGATTATTCCATCCTTAAAATATTTGCACTATTGGTCCTTCAACTTTTCCATATTTACACTTTAACCCCTTAAATTTTGAGTATTTACTCTTGGGCCACAAGTCTTTTCTCACTTTTACGATTTAATCCTTTCTTGGATTAATACATCATAATATACTTCCTACATAGATTTTGTTGACATAGTTCAAAATTTCTCTTTTTATTTCTTTATTTCCTTATTTTACTATATCAAGGATAGAAATTTTCGGGGTATTACATAATTTGTATGAAACAACTTACCATCCCGGACAATTCTGAAACATCCATAAAAAAGCCAATACTGCAGCAAGCATACCAGTTGTCATTGTGCTCTTTACTGGAACTTGGGTGCGTGTACTAATGTCAGAAAAGAATGTAGGTAATAATCCATCCCTAGCCATTGCCATCAAGAGTCGTGGCTGAAGAAATATGTATAAAGTCAAACATGTACAATAGCACATCCTCATGCAAATTTAAAACCAGTTAAGCAGCAATAGAAAGATGAACCCACACAGTAAAGGTCTTTTTGTCTGCCATGGATGATGAAGTTTTGGCATCTCCTTTTTGGTTTAGCTCTAACAATTGCTGCAGAAAATCCTTACTTCCGCCACTTTTCGTCCCTCTCTAAGCTTCATTCGCTACTTTATCACTAATTAGAGAAACCCATAAAACCACGACAAATGCTTCTTTGTTTTGGATTCAATTCCTTGTAAATTGAATGGCCTAAGCATCAGGAAAATGTCAGAAAGATTAGGTTCTCCCATCAATATCATAAATTCCTCTAATCGATCCTTAATTTCAAGCCCAAGTTTTGCTTCTTCTACGTTCAATGGACAAACCTATAGCATGTTGATCGTAACGATGTTCTTGATTTCTTTAATTTTTTTACCATGTCAGCATTTTTATTTGTCTAATTTTTCCCACGTCATCAATTAACTGGAACGCCACATAACCAATTTTTTTGATCGGATGTTGACTAGTGGTCAGCTGACGGTTACCATTTCAACTGGCTTGACATCTTAAAAATTCATTATGTGAAGGGCCGATTTCAGAAAATAAAAAAAGGTTAGGGGCATTTTGATATATGCCCCAAAGGTTGAGGGCTTTTTTGCAATTATGCCTAAATAATTTTCTTAAACAGTCACTGTTGGTACGATAACTTGACATTTACTTGTCAATTTATTACTTGTTGTGATTGTGTACACTTACACATTTCCAACAGTCCAAGTTTATGGCGTCATTGTTGGGTACTGTTTTAAAAATCATTATTTGTGAATTTGTTAATTTTGCATTTTGGTTTATTTTTTTGTTCAATTTTAACTTAGTTAATTTTTCTATTTTTGTTTTAGGTGTTTATGAGTATTGGTCAAATTATTAATTTACTCTTCGTAGATCTTGAAACTGAAAGAACTTTTTGACAAAGAAGAAGACAAGTAGCTCAAAGAAGGACTAAAGGATAAACTTTTAAAATCTAAATCAAGAAAATGAAGCAAACCCTACTCAAAATCCTATCCTTATTGCTAATGATAGGAATAGAGCTCTAAGACAGTATGTCGTGCTAGTGTTTCATGATCTTAATCTAGGTATTAGGAGACCCGAGATCTAGGCACAATAGTTCGAGCTAAAGCAGGTTACATTCCAAATGCTTCAAATAGTGGGCCAATTCAGTGGAATGCCTACCAAAGATCCTCATCTTCTCTAAATACTTTTTATGGAGGTGAGCGATTCTTTCAAGTTAGTTAGAGCATCTAAAGATGCAATATGATTAAAGTTGCTCTCACATTCACTAAGGGGACAAAGCTCGAGCATGGTTGAACTCATTGCCACCACATTCGATTACCACATGGCAAGAGTTAGTAGAAAGATTCCACATGAAGTATTTCCCATCACTACTTTCCAACAAATGGGTGACGAGTCTTTGTATGAGGCATGGGAAAGATAAAACGAATTATTACGAAAGTGCCTTCATCATGGAATACCATATTGCATCCAACTTGAGACATTCTATAATGGTCTCAATGCTTACGCGAGAATGGTAGTGGACGCTTCTGCTAATGGTGTTCTCCTTTCTAAGTCTTATAACGAGGCTTATGAAATCATTGTAAGGATTGCCAGCAGCAATTATCAATGGCCAACCAATTAACCAATGTTAGGAAGACGAGTTGCTAGAGTACATGAAGTGGATGCTCTTACTTCACTTGCATATCAGGAATCCTCAATATCATTGATGCTTAAAAATTTTACTACTAATGGGTTTAATAGTTTTGCAACACAATCACCCAATCAATTTGAAAATATAGCCTGTGTTTATTTAGGGGAAGGATATTTGTTTGAAGAATGTCCATCAAACCTAAAATCTATGTATTACATGGGTAATCAAAACCAGAACAGAGGACTGCAATCCAATTTTTATAACCCATCTTGGTGACACCACCCTAACCTTTCTTAGAGGAACCAAGGGGCTGGAAACAGTAGCACTTATGCATAACTTAGATTGACCTAGCCACCTGTTTTTACCTAACAAGTTTAGAAACCAACTCAAGCTGAACCTTCCAATAGCTAAAAGAACCTATTGAAGGCAAATATGGCAAAAAATGATTCCATTTTAAGGAATTTGGAAAATCAAGTGGGTCCACTTGTTGCTGAACTTAGGAACCAGACATAAGGTGCTCTTTCTAGTGATATAGAAAATCCAAGAAATCCGGGGAAATAGTATTGTAAAACATTGACATTGAGAAGAAGAAAGACCTTAGAGCCTAACACTAGCGAAGTTGAAAAGGAGCTAGCTGATGCTCATGATCTAGTGGAAGTTCAACCAAGTGTTGAAACTCTAATCTCACCAGAACCAGAACCAGAATCTGCAAAACCCGATAAATTAATTCTGAACCAATCAACTCTAATAAACTAACAACTTTGTTAGATGCAGAATTACCACAAAAGACGGATCAACCAATTCCAATAAAGAATCCTCCACCACCCTACCCTCAAAGACTTAAGAAGCAAAAGTAAGATGTAGCACCCTTAACCTGCATCAGTCGCCAGAATAAGGGTACGGAGTGTTACCGGATAATTCATAACTTAAAACTTTTTATTTCAAACATTCCATGATTCATAGCACAATTCATCCAAACAGATGCAAATCTGGAACGATGAAAATGTGCAAGTGTACACAATCGCAACAAGTAATAAAGTGACAAGTAAATGTCGAGTTATCATACCCACAGGGAATGTAAAAAGGATTATTTATGGAATTAATTGTAAAACACTTTGGTGATGGAAAATATTTTGGTTTTTAAAAAGATGATTAAAATTAAGGGCTAAAAACTAAATGAAACAACTAAAAATAAAACAAAAAAATTCTAATGCACGATTTCAAATAAGATTGTGTTGGATTAATCACATTTCATAACTTAGAATTATTAATCTTATGTTTATACTGTTACGAATAATTTCACGGCAACTCGGAAATTTGCTAACTTATGAACATATTTGCTTACCAGAATAACTAATTAATTCTTTAGTTATCTAAACAATTATAATGCCAGAATAACATAAGCATGATTTTACTTAATCAAACACTTTACCGAGGCCTATAACAGCATAAACATAATTTTAATAATTTAAAAAAATGAAATGCAATCAAACTAACACAAATTAAATTCAAGCTATGTTTATTAAATTAACCATTTCAATAGCATAAATATTCATCAACATGTTTGTCTAAACAACAACAAAAATAAATAAAGTAGGGAACAAGAAACAAATACGGTGTTTCTCTATTGCTTTAAATGATTGTTTCGTCCTTCGTTCTCCGTTGTCTTCGGCGACCAAGGTGGCTTATGAACACTTGATTGCTGCTCAAAATGGCTGGAAAAACACCTCTTTTCCAAGAGAGGAAATCGGCACTAGAAGGCTTGGCTTTTAGGGGAAAAGAGAGAGTGGAGAGAATAGTAGTGAATGAGAGAATGAATAAGTGAGAGATGATTTGAAATGGGCAGCAAGGGGGACTTTATATAGCTGAGGATGGATGCTAAAAATAGCAATTTTCAACAACCAAAGAGCCCCCTCATGGCCGGCCGTCTTACATGGCAAAGTTGAGACTTTCAACTTTGCCAAAATTAGCTTTGGGCAAATCCGTAAAGTCTTAATTTAAGATGGGGTTTGAACGCAATTTGGAGGTATTTCAAGGGCTTGTTTGCAAGCTTATTTAATCAGCTAAAATTCTGATTTGGATCAACGGTTCTGGGCTACCCAATTGGTGGCTGGTTCGGTTTGATAAATTTGATTCAACTAGTGTAGTTCAACTGGGCCCTTTTTCCATAATTAATTAAAATTAACTTATTTAGCCCATATTAAATTTGGAATAATTTAAAATTAACTATATTATGAATTAATACACATTTTTAAACCGTCTTAGGCTGGAAATTATTTTTCCTTGTTACTTCAAATTGCTTCCCGCTTTTGTTCTTCTAACGGTGTCTGCCAGGTCAATTTTTGCCCATTGTGCGAATCTATCAAAAATAATCAAAATTCATCAAAAATAATTGTAAAATTGACTAAAAATTAACATGTTCAAATTTTTAATAAAATTTAATTATTTTATACAAATTAATTATTTTATGACAAAAATTCTATCGAAAGTGCATGATTTTAAGTAAAATTAGGTATGAAAAAGTCTATAAATTTTTGTTTTTTCACACCCCAAAACTTAAATCACTGCTCCTCCTAAGTAATGCACAAATTTCCAAAAGAATTTCTCGGAAACACTTTTTAAAAACTCCTTCAAAACAACTTTCTTCTCAAAATTATGAATTTAATATACTTAGGCTCAAAAAATAAGAAATTTGATAATTATGCTACTTAAGCATACGTATCGTTCAAATTAAATTCAACAAGTATTATGATAGAAAAATTAGACTAAATGTTTCTTTAAAAAAGACATGTTAACCCTTACCAATTTGATTTTTATTCCCTTATTCAAGACTAAGCTGCAATCATTAAGTTTAACTTATGTCTTCATATGTTGATCTTAGCAATTTCTCTCCACTAATGTAGGTAGCATGGAAACTTGAATCAATATGCCTTTATTAAGGTTGTAATGTGGCTAGGCTAGGGGTAGGTAAAAGATAGAAAAATTTTGGCTTAAAGAAACCCTAGACTCAATGTAAATCGAACCTTTAGAAGTTTTACCTTCAATACACCAATTTACTTAACTTTCGCATGCCCTTTTGTACATCTATTTTCAAGTACATGTGCTTTTTTTTCACGAGCACTTGTTTTATGTACTACAATTTTTTGAGCATTTGATACTTCTTTTCAACTCCCCTAAACTTATTTTCAAATTATATTCTGAATAGTACAGAGTCTAGTGTTTGAGACAATTTTAAAGATAATTAAGAGAAAAGTGATGGCTAAATATTGCAAAGGTCTAAATAAAATTAGGCCATATAGTCTCAAAGTTGGGTTTCAAAGGATAATTTTATCATGGTCGGTTTGAAAGGCTCAAATGGTCCAAACAATAATTGCCTAAATCATTTTCAATATTCCATGCTTCCTAGGATTTCACCTCAAGAAACTACTAAATCAATTTTAAAGATTTAAACCTTCATGCATACTTAATTTTTTTCGTAAGGAACAAAAAATTTTATGGTACGAATTTTCATACTTATGAAAAATACATTCATGTCATTATTGAGCTAACATAATAATTTATTGAAATAATAGAACTTTATTAATACTAAAGTTTAGCATACCTAACAAAATTTCAAATTATTGAACAAAATATATCCTAATCATAATAATTAAAAGAAAATTTTTATTCTGAGTGGAAATAATTCAAATTTTCAGTCCCTCTACTTAAAGTGAACAATGTCCTCATTGTTTAAAGTGAATAGATACTATACACCAGGTAGGATTTTAGAGAAAAGGAAGTGAGTCAAATTGACTGCTTAAGTACCAAGCTCTCTCTAAATCCAATCCTAGACATGTATATACCTATTGCCACACTTTAGACTTTGTGACTCGTTCAGATTTTATTCATGATTCCTATCTCTTGTTTTATTATGCAGAAATAAAAATTTCTAATTAACCTAATCCTAAAATAACCTAAGAATAAAAATAAAAATAAAATAAAGTTGAGGTCCTCCATTTTTATTTGTTTGTCGATCCTTCCCAATTCGACTCATCTTTTGCTCCATTATTATTGCCTTTACATGAATCGCATTGCTCCCTCTACGATAATGAACTCCATGGCTCAAATATGAAATTTAGAAACTCAGGCACAAAAATAAATGGGTCATTATAAATTTTGCTAAGGGCACTCCTCATCGAGTCATCCCTTATTTTTTAGTATCTCCAGTAGGCTTATTGTTGCCATTGCATGTGTTGCATTAAGTCCATCAGCTTATACAGCTCATCTCGAAGGTTTGAGCTAGGTGGTAGGGTTCCAAACATTGAGGTTTCCATATCAGGTTCAGCTTCTGGTTCTATTGGTTTTGTTTCATTAGGGGCTTCAGTTGATTGCTCTGGCAGGATCTTTGTGGGGTCATCTTTTGCTTCTTCGGGATCCTCAGTTTCTTCAACTTGTTGCTGTAGAACAGAATCTCCAGCTACTCGGTAGAGGTCCCAATTGGTGATTGTGCCTTGACTAAAGCCTGTCTTCTTTACGTTCACAAGAATTTTTTCTTTTAAGCACAGAATTGTTATCATGAAGGGAAAATAAGCTGGGCCAGAACATTTAACGGCACAATTCAACATTTCTCTTAGGATGATTTTGCCCACATCAATGGTCTTCCAATTAGAATCGAGTATAATAGGACCATTCTCTATAATGAGATTGTAGCCCCGTGCGAACTAGGCATAAGGCTGAAATGGATGAAATAGAACCATACCTTCGCAAGTGGTGTCAAATATTCTCTTCGATACGTGTGAATTCCTTACTTTGACACAGTCCACTTAGAACCTGGAATTGTAAGTTCCTCAAGAATCTCTTGCAGATTTTCAGGCTTAGTGTTGCTCAACAAAGAAGAATATTCATCATTTTTGAAATCAGGTAATTCAAAGAACTCATGAATAGCATTTGAATTTATTGGTACCTTGATTCTGTGAACTGGAACTTCTGTCAACTCACTTGAGGTTAAGTTCGCGTAGAATTCATGACCTAGTTCCTCATCCACACTTGGTCTCTTTTCACAAAACAATCCCCAATTGAGGGCTTCAGCAACTTGATGAATACGTGCCATAAAGTCTCTGTAGTTGCTTTCCTTCAATGTGAAGCCTTTTTCTGGATGCATCTGTTGATTTTTGAAGATACTTTCGTATCTTACTTTGGCTTCTTCACAGTGGAACTTATTTTGCATTTCGTCAATTTGGGCAGAGGCACGAGTTCTCTTGCGAGGCACAATTGTCCTGAACATAAGATGGAAAATTTTATTTTCTAAAAAATTTAATTGAAAATTATTAATAATTCAATAAATTAAAAAATTAAATAATTTAAAAAAATTAAAATTTTAAAAGAAAATTGGGTCTGACCACCTTTTTGCAAAAATATAAGAATTCTTAAAACAATAATTTAAAAGTAAAAGAAATTTATTTAGGGTCGGTTGGGATCTTTGAGGCTTAGGTTGGATAAAGGGAGTATGGGCCGCATAAGTGCACAAGGTAGCAAGCAGTAGCGGCCTGGCGTGAGGTGTGTGTTGCGGCTTGGAATAGCAAGCAGTAGCAAGGTGCGAGGGTGGATAGGCGCAGGAGCAGGTGTGTGGCAGGAGTTGATCCGGATGTGCGGGTGATGTGCAGAGCTGCGTCGAGCAAACTTGGAGCTAGTCGCGCGTGAGGTCTGGCCTGGATCAGCAACAACACGCAGCAATGCCTTTAGCAGTAGGCCGAATGTGGGCACGCGGGCACTGGGACGTACGTGCTGGCCAATTGCTGTGGCTCGAGAGATAGCTATGAAGGTTGAGTGCTAGGTGGTTTGGTGTTTGGAAGGTTTGGGTGATGAATGAATGGAAAGAAGAATTTATATTGTGAGTAATAGGACTTAAAGTAGAACTCTTAGTATAATTTAATAATTAAAATAAGAGTCTAATTCTAATCCTATTCAAAATTAACAACAACTAATAATTAAATACATGCATATGAAATTATCGATAGCTATTAAATTATTAAGATAAACATAAAAAATAATCAAAATAAAATTAATCCTAATTCTAAGCTAAGTTGATAAAAATTAATATATAAATATAATAAATATAATTATATATTAAAGTTTATCATATTATTAATATAAATATATAATATATAGAAAAAATATTTGTTTCTAGATGCCTGTTAAAAATATTTACAAAGAGATGCACCTAGTTTTTATTATTTACAAAAAGAGCAATCAAATTTTAAAAATATTTCAATTAAGTCCCTAGACTTAATGAAAATTTAAAATTGAGTTGCTAATTAAATCCTGGATCAAAATTGACCATTTTATTTAAAAACTAAAAAATTATTTAGTTATTTAGGGAATAATTTCTTGGAAAGTTATGTAAAAATCAATTCCCAGTAAAGATTGGAGGGGTCACAAGCGGTCCCGCTTAAGTTCCAATCTCCTAGACAGAATTTATTTAAACATGATAAACCCGAAAATATACCCTAAATAATTTATTAAAAACAAGAAAATTTAAATGTCTGGTAACTGAAAAAGACTTGATCCTGTTCATGCTTTTCTCCGTAGTAATGTTTCAAACGCTGAGCATTGACTTGAAAATTACCTCCCTTACCTTGGAGTTCAAAAACTCCATATGGATAGACATGACGAATCGTAAATGGACCGGAATAATGATTTGTGTTTACCTGGAAAGAACTCTAATTTGGAATTAAATAACAAAACTTGCTGACCTGCTTCAAATTCTCGAACTCGAATGTGCTTGTCATGCCATTTCTTGAGTCTCTCCTTGAGCAATTTGGTATTTTCATATGAGAACATTTAGAATTCCTCTAGCTCATTGAGTTGAAGTATTCATTTCTCTTTAGCAAGCTTAATATCCAAATTGAGTTGTCGAAGGGCCCAGTAAGCTTTGTGCTCTAACTCCAAAAGTAGATGACAGGCTTTTCCAAAGACCAACCTATAGGGTGACATCCCTAAAGGTGCCTTGTATGCTGTTTTGTAAGCCCATAAAGCATCATCTAGTCTTTTGGACCAATCTTGTCGGTCCGGGCAAACTACCTTCTCAAGTATGCCTTTGATCTCTTTATTCGCCAGCTCAGCTTGCCCATTCGTTTGCGAATGGTAAGCTGTAGCAACCTTATGTTTCACTCCATGCTTGTCTAACAACCATTTTAACCACTTGTTCACAAAATGGGACCCTTCATCACTGGTAATAGCTCTTGGGGTTCCAAACCTTGTGAACATGTGTTTCTACAAGAACTTCATCACAACCTTAGCATCATTCGTCGGATAAGCTTCAACCTCGACCCATTTGGACATATAATTTACTACTACCAATATGTGCTTGTGACCAAAAGACGGAGGAAAAGGACCAAGAAAGCCAATACGCCAAACATCAAATAGTTCTACCTCAATGATATTTGTTCGAGGCGTCTCATTTATATTGGTGACATTTCCAACCCTTTGACATCGATCACAACTCTTTACGTAAGCATTTGCATCCTTGAATAGTTTTGGCCAAAAGAATCTGGCTTGTAATACTTTGGCCACAGTACGAGTACCTCCGAAGTGTCCCCCACTAGGAGCTAAGTGACAGTGGTATCAAATCTTCGGTATTTCTTCTTCTACCATGCATCTCCTAATCATCTGATCTACACACTTTTTAAACAAATATGGCTCTTCCCAGATATAGTACTTCACATTGTGAAGAAACTTTTTCCTTTGTTGATACGTCTTACCAATCGGCATCAAACCACAAGCTAAATAGTTAGCAATATCAACAAACCAAAGGGTATTATGGACATGATTTAGCTTTAGTATGTGTAAATCTAGAAATGTCTCCTAAATTGGTACAAGTGGAGAATTTCCCTCTTGTGGCTCCAATCGGGACAAGTGATCTACTACTTGGTTTTCTACTCCCTTTCGATCTTGAATTTCTAGATCGAATTCTTGAAGTAGAAGTACCCACTAGATCAATCACGGCTTAGTGTCTTTCTTGGCAAGTAAATATTTAATTACCGAGTGGTCCGTATAGACAGTCACTTTGGTACCCATAAGATAGGATCAAAACTTGTCGAAAGTAAATACAATAGTAAGTAACTCTTTTTCTATTACCGTATAATTCAATTGAGCTCCTATTAGAGTCCAACTTGCATATTAGATGGGGTGAAAAACTTTGTTCCTTCACTGGCCCATGACAACTCCAATCGCGAAGTCACTTGCGTCACACATCAATTCGAATGGTAGATCTCAGTTTGGTGTGATGATTATGGGTGTCGTAACTAATTGATTCTTCAAATCTTTGAATGCTCTTAAACATTCATCATCAAACTTGAATGTCGCTTCCTTCTCCAATAATTTGCATAAAGGTTTTGCAATTTTGGAGAAGTATTTGATAAATCTTCGATAGAAACTGGCATGGCGAAAAAACCTCCTAACACCATTTACAGATGTCAAAGGTGGGAGTTTCTCAATAACGTCTACCTTCACTTTTTCTACCTCGATCCCATGTCTTGATATTCGATGCCCTAGAATAATCCCTTCTTATACCATGAAATGACATTTTTCCCAGTTGAGTACTAAGTTTATTTCTTTGCATCGTCTTAGTACCTTAGCTAGATTGGCTAAGCACTCATCATAAGTGTCTCCAAACACTGAAAAGTCATCCATAAAAATTTCAAAATACTTCTCAACCATGTCAGTAAAAATTGACATCATACATCTTTGAAATGTAGCAGGTGCATTACATAAACCAAATGGCATACGTCTAAATGCAAACATACCATATGAGCATGCGAATGTTGTCTTGTGCTAATCTTCCAGTGCTACTGTAATCTGGTTATACCCTAAGTATGTATTGAGAAAATAGTAATAGTCTCACCTTACGAGTCTATAAAGCATCTGGCCCAAGAACGACAAAGGAAAGGTATAATTCCTAGTCGCCTTGTTCAGTTTTCGGTAGTCGATGCAAATTCTCCATCCCGTAACCGTTCTAGTTGGTACCAACTCGTTATTCTCATTATCAACGATTGTGATACCTCCTTTGGCATGCACTGGACCGGACTTACCCATGAACTGTCTGAGATGGGGTAAATTATACCCGCATCTAACCACTTGATAATTTCTTTCTTTACAACATCTTTCATGATGGGGTTCAGTCTTCATTGTCCATCAATCATTCTTTTCTCGCCATCTTCTAGTATGATCTTGTGCATGCATATAGATGAACTAATACCGCAAATATCGGCTATGGTCTATCCGATAGCCTTCTTAAATTATTTCCAAACTATGATAAGTTTCTCTTCTTGCTCAGTAGTTAATTCTGCTGAAGCAATCACAGGCAGAGTAGAAGCGTTACCTAAATCAACATATTTTAAATGTGAAGGTAATACCTTAAGTTCTAACTTAGGTGGCTCCTCGATTGACGCTTTCGACTGTGTGTAATCCCTTTTCTCTAATTCTAAAGATTCAAAACAGGATTGCAGATTAAATCCCTTTTGATTAGCTTTTAGCAAAGCTAACTATTCATCCTCCTCTGCATCATTTAGAGGGTCTAATGTCAGAATTCGTTCCAATGGATCCTCAACATAGTTGAGTTCTTTCTCCACTATTAAATCATCTAAATTAGATACTACAAAAATATTATCAATTGTGTTAGGAAATCACATTAACTTAAAAATGTTAAATGTTACTTGATCATCCTGAACACGCATAGTCAGGTCGCCCTTCTACACATCATTAAGGGTCCTTCCAATTGCTAAGAATGGTCTTCCAAGGATAATTGGCACTTCTTTTTCTGCTTCAAAGTCTAGAATTACAAAGTCAGTAGGAAAGATAAATTTATCTACACATACCAAAACATCATTGATTTTTCCTTCTAGATGCGCTAAGGATTGATCTGCTAGTTGAAGTGTAACCATAGTAGGTCTAACTTCGCCTATCCCCAACTTTCTAAATATTGACATAGGCACCAAGTTGATCCTCGCACCTAAGTTACATAATGCCTTACCACAATATGTTACTCCAATATTGCATGGTATGGTAAAACATCCAGGATCATTCAGCTTCGGGGGTAGTTTGTTCTGAAGATATGCACTGTATTCTTTTGTCAGAGCTACCATCTCAAATTCTCCAAATCTTCGTTCCTTAGACAACATATTCTTCATGAACTTGACATAATTCAGCATTTTCGCTAGTGCTTCAACCAACGGGATGTTGATATGAAGTTGCTTGAGTATGTCTAAGAACTTCTTGAATTGAATCTCCTGATTCTGCTTCTGAAGTCTTTGAGGGTAGAGTGGTGGTGGTTTCTTTATTAGAACAGGTAATGGTTGATTCACCTTCTGTGATAATTCTACATCTAACGGAGTTGTTAATTGTTCAGAATTAGCTGGTTCTAAGGTTACCTTGCCGGGTTTTACATGTTCTAGTTTTGGTGAAACTGGAATTTCAACACTCGGTTAAACTTCCTCTAAGTCTTGAGCATCAGCTTGCTCTTTTTCAGCTTTAATGGTGTTGGGCTCTACTGTCTTTCCACTCCTCAATGTCAACGCTTTGGAATGCTCTTTTCCTAGATTCCTCGGATTCTCCGTATCACTATGTAGTGCACCTTATGGTCGGTTCCTGAGTTCAATTGCAAGCTAGCCTACTTGATTCTTTAAATTCCTTAGAGTGGCGTCGTTCTTCGCCATGTATGCCTTTCATAGATTCTCTAGGCTATTAGATGACTCAGCTTGAGCTAGTTTCTGAACTTGTTGGGGGAAACTAAGTGGCTGGGTTGGTCTTGGTTGGGCGTAAGTGTTACTGGTTCTAGCTCCTTGGTTACTCTAGGAAAAATTCGGGTGATTTTGCCATAATGGGTTATAATAATTGGATTACAGTCCTTGCCTCCCTCTATTTTGGTTCTGGTTACCTATGTAATACATGGATTATGGGTTTGATGGACATTCTTCAAACAAATACCCTTCCCCGTAATAGACATAGGCTATATTCTCAAATTGATTAGGTGGTTGTGTTGCAAAGCTATTAGACCCATTAGTAATAAAGTTTTTAAGCACTAAAGATATTGATGATACCTGAGATGGGAGTGAAGTGAGAGCCTCTACTTCATGTATTCTAGCTACTCGTCTTCCTGACGTTGCTCAACTTGTTGGCCATTGATAATTATTGCTGGCAATCCTCTCGATGATTTCATAAGCCTCATTATAAGACTTAGAAATGAGAGCACCATTAGCAAAAGCATCCACTACCATCCTTGTGTGAGCGTTGAGACCATTATAAAATGTCTCAAGTTGGATGCAATGTGGGATTCCATGATAAGGGTACTTTCGTAATAACTCTTTAAATCTTTCCCATGCCTCATACAAGGATTCATCATCCATTTGTTGGAAGGCAATGATCTTGTTCCTTAACTTAGCATTTTTGCTAGGCGAGAAATATTTCATAAGAAATCTCTCTGCTAACTCTTGCCATGTGGAAATTGAGTTCGGTTGTAATGACTTCAACCAGGCTCGAGCTCTGTCCCTTAGCAAATATGGGAACAGCTTCAATCGTAATGCATCTTCAGGTACTCCAACTAACTTGAAAGAGTCACTCACCTCCATGAATAGTCTCATGTGAAGATGAGGATCTTCCGTAGGCATTCCACTAAATTGGCCCACAGTCTGAAGCATCTGGAACATGACTGGCTTCAGCTCAATTTGTTGTGCCTCTATTTTGGGTCTCCTAATACCCGGATTAAGATCATTAAACACTGGCATGGCATATTATCTTAAGGCTCTATCCCTATCATCAACAATAAGGATAGGATTTTAAGCAGGGCTTGCTCCATTTCCTTGATTCATATTCTCGAAATTCATCTCCTCGGTCCTTCTCTGATACACTTGTCTTCCGTGCTGTTGAAAGGTTCACTTTATCTCAGGGTCTACAAGGAGTAAATCGA
Organism: Gossypium stocksii; assembly: GCA_020496765.1. Lineage (NCBI taxonomy): Eukaryota > Viridiplantae > Streptophyta > Magnoliopsida > Malvales > Malvaceae > Gossypium > Gossypium stocksii. The sequence continues at coordinate 45,380,688 of CM035631.1, forward strand.
TGATTCGGTCAATACTCATAAACACCTGAAATATTCACAAAAAAAATTAAGTTAAAAATTTAACTAAAAATTAAACCAAAATATAAAACTAACAAATTCACAGATAATGGCTTTTTAAAAATAGTCCCCGGCAACGGCGCCAAAAACTTGGAACGACGAAAATATGTAAGTGTACACAATCACAACAAGTAAAAAAAGTGACAAGTAAATGTCAAGTTATCATACCCATAGGGACTGTAAAAAGGATTATTTATAGAATTAATTGTAAAACACTTTGGTGATGGAAAATATTTTGGTTTTTAAAAAGATGATTAAAATTAAGGGCTAAAAACTAAATGAAACAACTAAAAATAAAACAAAGAAATTCTAATGCACGATTTCAAATAAGATTTAATCAAGATGACATAATTGTGTTAGATTAATCGCATTTCTTAACTTAGAATTATTAATCTTATGTTTATACTGTTACGAATTGTAACGCCCCGAATCTTGGGCCGAGAAGAAATGGGCCTTGAGCTTGGGGAGCATTTGGAAGTCGACACATGAATGTTTGTCATGCAAGGAGTGGCATTAATAATGGCTTATTTTAGTGGTTAAGGGCCCTAAGAAGTGTTGGAGAAGTCTTGGGTTCAAACCTGGGCTTTAGCAAAATTTTTGGTTTTAAGTGAATAAAACCCTAGGTGCTTGGAAGTAGGCCTTATATTTAATTGAGGATAAAATATGACACAAAAAGTCTATTGGTGTAGTGGTCCTTAGTAAATGGCGTGTGGATGTTTCCTAGGGGTCAGAGGTTCAAGTCTTGGTGTATGTAGAATTTTTGTTTTACTTACTTAAGTAAACCTTGACTCTAGCTTGAAGGCTTTAAAAATAACTGTGGCTGAAATTTGTTACAAAAAGCCTTGTGGCTTGGTGGCAAGTGTAACACCCCAAACCTGGCCTAGAAGTTAGGCCCGAATCTGATGTGTCATATTGAAGTGTTTTTTGAAAACCATGTTCTCATTGAAAACCCTTCTTACAATTTAAAAACTTTTTGCCATTTGAAACCCCGGATTCCATTTGCTTATTTAAAATGTGGTTTATTAAAAAGTTAATCACTTAAAAATGTTGTTAATATCATTGTAAATCTCTTTGAGTTGCAAAAGTTAATTTAAAGTAAAAAAAGTTTAAAACGTATGTTTTTAAAAACACAAATTGGTTCGAAAACTCGTTTTATCCTAATCTAGCAATTATACATAAGAAATCAAAACCCAATTAGAAGTTAAAATCTTCAAATGGCCTTATTACAAGAATTTAAAACCCAAATATAAATATATTTAGAAGTAAATAATCAAAACAGAAAGCATAAGCAGTGTGTGGTCTTCTCCGAGTTCTCGCAGCTCCGATTCGTCTAAGGCTAGGAATCACCTGAAAAAGGTTCAAAGTGGGGTGAGTTTATGAAAACTCAGTGTGTAATCCCCTTACTAAGATAACAGTCAATAAAAAATAACAGAAATAGTCGGGGCTTGAGCCCTTTAACAGAAATAGTAAAGTTTAGTTCAGAGCATAAGTGGACCTAAGCCCAATACAAATCATTTGGCTCTCAGCCCATAACAGAATCAATTGGGCCTAGCCTATATCAGAATCAACTAGGCCTAACCCATATATGAAACAGAGCATAAATGAATGATGCATAATGCATGCAAACCCATCCAACTAGCACACTACTCCATCTAACCCTGCACAGTCTGCGGGGATATAATCAACCTACCTATCCAACACACCAAGCTTAGCACTGGTTGCGGCACTAAGTCAACAAAATGGCTCAAAGCCGTAAATAGAACGACACAGAACCTTAATCAGAATGGCATAGAGCCATGATAATATGCGTGGTACAAAGCCATCGATAACGGGTCTATAATTGGCATAAAGCCTATGATATCGGAACAAACCCTTCGATAATGGCACTAGGTCCACAACTATGGCACCAAGCCCACAATGATGACATGAAGGCCACAATAATGATATGAAGCCCCTAGTAATAACAGCATGAAGCCCATAATAACGGCACACAGCCTTCGGTAACATAATTGGCACTCAACCATCAATTAGTCCATAGTCGTCTCGGGTGACCCATGCGACTTTATCAGATCAATATAGATAAATGGCTCTAAGCCTTCAACAGATCCACAGTCGTCGAGCAACCATTCGACCTTAACAGATTAAATCTTCCTCTGTACAAAATCCCAACCCATGCAACATGTCATGTATGCAGAATGCCATGCCTCTAATCGGTCATACAATCACAGTCAGGTCATATAACAACCCAGTCATTTGTATATATCAAAAGCACATTAGTCATACATAACCCAAATAAAACAATCATTCTATCACTAGGGGTTTAATGGTCATTTTTACCTAATAAGGGTAAAATATTCAATTTACCCTATAGGGGTAAATCGGTAATTTTACACTACAGGGGTCTTTCGGTAATTGGTAACCTCCTAGGAGGTCTACAGTTGCCTCGAACGACTTCTGTAACAAAAACGACCATAACAGTATAAATTGACCCAAGGCCCATTATCGACCCAAGTGGGCCCACAAACTCGTGTGGCCCAATTAGCCCAGATTTAGACACGACTATGCTCACGACACAGCCCACTCCACAACTTACCATAAAACATACATTTTATCCGTGTGGGCCTACAAGCCATTTGGGCCAACACGGCCCAGTCTGGCCCAACGTGGCCCAGAACGGCCTCTGTCATGTACGCGACATAACAAGCCCAACCATTTCCCATCTAGCAGCTAGATTTACACAAGCGGGCCCACAGGCCCATCTAGCCCATTCGGCCCACCTAGCCCAAATTTAGTTAAGGCTATGTGAACTCTATACCCAGATCATTAATAGTCACCTACTGTAGATTTTATCCGTGGGGGCCACGAGCCCATTGGGCCCACACGACCTATTTCGGCCCATCGAGGCCCAATACAACCAAAGTCATGTGCGTGACATGACAAGTCCAAGTACTTCCCACTTAGCAGTAAGATTTACCCAAACGGGCCCACAGCCCATTCAGCCCATTATGGCGTAAAAGCGACCCAAGTCCATGAGATCCCTCATGGGGCCTTTGTTGTTATATCAACCTTTCCCACACGAGTCGTGCACTCATATGGCAATCGTTTCCGTTCTTTCAGCTTTCTGGCATTTTACCGATCTATAGTCGTAGCAGTGTAACCAACACATACGCTTTCAGCTTTTCAGCCAATTATCAAAACAAAACATACAGTTACACACCTTGCTAACATAGAAAGTGAATACTCCTTGATTGCTAAACGTGGCTTAGCCCACTATAACACTGATGGAGACCGATTATGATCTTCCCGCCAGGAACCTATGTTACAAACGGATTGTTTAATCACCTAACTTGTAACACCCTATACCCCCGTCCGTCGCCAGAATAGGGTATTAAGGTATTACATAACTAAATACAACTTACTAAGGTTCATAGATACATACAAGACATAGATTCGGTTGTACATCAAATTACAATTAGTGATCGACTATAATCTCTAGATCTGAACAACCCAACTTTCAAGGTAATTCGACTGATGCAACCTTATCACGTATATTCACTATAGGAGTACTATCAAAGTTTCAAAGCGACTACCTACCAATAGGTGTAATCGAAATTCTAGGTATTAAGCATACCATCATCACATCACATAACCCATGCAACAAAGTATCAATTCACATAAAATTTCTAACAAAACATACATTCGACTTAGAGATTAAGCAAGCCATTTTCGCATGGCTAGAATAATTACAACTCAAACGTAATTCAGTTTAACAAAAAGAGATTAGCCTATACATGCCATTGTTCTCAAAATAACTATCGAATGTACCAAAATAACGACGATAGTGTAGGTGGTCAAAGCTTCAATCCCCGAGTCCATAGCTTCAAAATGAAATCTATAAAACAGAGGAAACAGAGTAAACGGAGTAAGCATTTCAATGCTTAGTAAGTTTTAAGCAGTGTAAACAGATAAACATTTCAGGTATAAATTGGTCGCTAGCATTTTCATTTCAATCTTGTTTTGGGGTATTTCACCCCTTAGCCGAATACACACACTTTCATAATACCAATAAGTAGATAAACTTTCACTTGAAAGTGAGCTCATTTAAACATAGATACAATACATAATTTCACATAACTTGTCACGATGACCCGATGCTATATAACCATAGAAACAATCTTATTGTTTTCTCACTTATGCATCACATAACAGCCTTATGAATTTAGTCCAAAACAAGCTTACATCTAAGCTCAAGGTACATACCTGTTTTACTTATCGCATTGAGCATATTTACAAGTAACTCTTATTGTGAATTCTTTTAATCTTAGACTTACTCGGATCAACGCGAGACTTTTAGCTTAGATGAAATCTCCACACGAAGCCAGCGGGTCTTAACGCGGACATAATCTCCGCATATAGCCAGCGGGTCTTAACCCGGACATAATCTCCGCATATAGCCAGCGGGTCTTAACCCGGACATAATCTCCGCATATAGCCATCGGGTCTTTAAGCCCGGATATAATCTCCGCATATAGCCATCGGGTCTTTAAGTCCAGATATAATCTCAAGTTTCTTATATAACTAATCACGTGGTGTAACATTTCATATAGATCATCACATTGACCATTCGGCCTTATCACAAATGTACACTTTCACATTCATCACATTGGCCATTTGGCCTTATCACATATATATATTTCACATTCAACTCTGTTCTCATAAAGGCTTGATTACCTATGCTGGTAAATAGCTTTATTAATTCACATACAATTCTGTTCTCATAAAGGCTTGATTACCTATGTTGGTAAACAGCTTTATTAATTCACATATAATTCTGTCCTCATACAGGCTTGATTACCTATGCTGGTAAACAGCTTTATTAATTCACATACAATTCTGTTCTCATAAAGGCTTGATTACCTATGCTGGTAAACAGCTTTATTAATTCACATACAATTCTGTTCTCATACAGGCTTGATTACCTATGCTGGTAAACAGCTTTATTAATTCACATACAATTCTATTCTCATAAAGGCTTGATTACCTATGTTGGTAAACAGCTTTATTAATTCACATACAATTCTGTTCTCATACAAGCTTGATTACCTATGCTGGTAAACAGCTTTATTAATTCATATACAATTCTGTTCTCATAGAGGCTTGATTACCTATGCTGGTAAACAGCTTTATTAATTCACATACAATTCTGTTCTCATAAAGGCTTGATTACCTATGCTGGTAAACAGCTTTATTAATTCACATACAATTCTGTTCTCATACAGGCTTGATTACCTATGCTGGTAAACAGCTTTATTAATTCACATACAATTCTGTTCTTATACAGGCTTGATTACCTATGCTGGTAAACAGCTTTATTAATTCACATACAATTCTGTTCTCATAAAGGCTTGATTACCTATGCTGGTAAACAGCTTTATTAATTCACATACAATTCTGTTCTCACAAAGGCTTGATTACCTATGCTGGTAAGCAGCTTTATTAATTCACATACAAACATAATTCTGCAACTCAAATTTATCAGATTTTATACTTATCATCGGGTCTAATGCAACAACTTAATATGTCATACTATAGTCGGATATAATCAAGATATAATCACTTTAAAACTTACTTTGAACTTTTTTGAGCAATTAAGAGTCGGCTATTCAACCACTTTAGCTTTCCCTTTATCCGAACTTGTCCCTCTATGCTCTTGAGCTAAATTAAATAATTTAATTTCATTAATCTTTATTCAAAAATCTCACTTGATCATTACACTTACAATCAAAATAAGGAACACACATACCTCCCATATCATATGCACATATTCGGCCATGCACAATAACACATATAGAATTGATTTATACTAAGACCTTCTCTTTATCAAATAATCAATCTTAGGATAACCATCACATTGAGGTGCATACAAGCATGTACACTCATAAATACTTTACAAAATACACACCAACAAGGATTCACATAACTTATCCATCTTCCTTATGCATGAATTTAACCTCATAATACCCTTCACATACTCATTTATCAATTATAACCATCAAATTCAAAATTCACAAATTTTTCTCCCCTGACCGAATATCAAAAATAACACTAATTTTAAAATTTAAAACATGGGTCTAGGAAGGTATCAAATAAAGAATCCAAACATCAAAAATACAATTCAAATTACGAAAATTTTACCTTAAATTAAGACCTTCAAATGACTGACTACCAAAGTCTCTTTTTCCTCTTATTTTTCTTTAGTTTTGGCAACCATAAGAAAGAAAATAAGAAAGCTTTGTTTGTATCACCCTTTATTTTATTATTTCATATATTTTCATAATATAAACTTATTAAACACATTTTCATTAATATAAAATACACAACATGCCAATTTTTCTTCATAATTACCGTTCACTAGCATTAAAAGGGGAATTTGACATGCAACTCCACTATTTTGCATGCATGTACTTATTAGCCATCACACCTTTGTCATGCATATTTCCAAAGTTCACAATTAAGTCCTTTTTGGTGCAATTCAAAATTTTAATACTAAATTAAAGCACCTAAGATGTCACACATGAATTTGCACATGCAATAGGCATCAAAATAATTATTAAATTATTTTTGTGCCTCGGTTTTGTGGTTCTAAAACCACATTCCGACTAGGGTCATTTTAAGGCTGTCACATAACTTAAATCCAAATGAAAACTTGTTGAAACCACAAAGCTATAGGTAGGGAAAACCACACAAACGGCCTACACTTTACTTTTGTTAACCAAGGCCTAAACCAAATGATCAACTTACCCCAAATACTCGATCGATTAAATGAAAGAGAGGATCGAATACTCCCGAATCACTTGAGACTTGTTCACTCTTCGTGGAATTTAGATCGATAGAGAAAAGTTGCTACCCTGCAACCTGAGTAGAAAAAGGGAAAATGAGGGTCGGCCACGGTGTTCCAAATGGTAGAACAAAGAAAAGAGTTAAGAAATGGCTATGGTGTTCGGCTAAGATTTGGACTAAAATGGGAACCAAGAAGAAATTGGAGGAAAAGATGATGGTGGGAATTCGATTTGGAAAATGGAGGAATAAGAGAGGAAGAAGAAAACTTAATTCGGTTCAGTCAGGAAAAGGAAGAAGCGAAAATGCGCATCAATGCTAATTTGGCCACGGTAGAGAGACTAAAGATCAGCCGAAAAACACATGGAGAGCCAAACAAGACTAATAGAAGAAAATCAGTACCCTAGAGGATAGGGTTGAGAGAAACCAAATCTATTTTACCAAAATCAACCCAAAACTCCAATAGCCAAAAAGTGAACAAAAAGAAGCTGAGTAAAACACTAGAAAAGTTCAGCAATAGAAAAAAAATCCCACAAAGTGCACTCAAACTCCTAATCCCGAAATTCCACCTAATACCCACTCAAATTCGGTACTATTGACCGAATATGCACCCCCAAGGAGTTCCAAATTCGGCCAAATCTCCCCCTATGAACTCTCCAGTTTTCTCCACAAAATCCTACCCTTATCTCTCCGCAATCTGCTCCTTGAATCACTCCCCAAGACTAATTCAAACTCCAACCTCTTCAGCAGTCTTTCACTAAAATTCCACCACCACACAGCAAAGGAGTAAAATAAATACTCCTTTGTGCATAAGGTGACTCAAACCTCAGTCCTCCCATACAACCCTTGACGTCACTTCTCACTGGAGCCCAAGTTCTTTTTTTGTCACTTTTTACCCACCATTAACTATAAGGTCTACTTCTAGTCACCAAGGGTTCGCTCATGAGCAAAATAATAATTTTGCAAATGCCAAGACTTAAACCCCAGACCACATGCACACTCCTAACTCCACCTTGCCACTAGACCACTTGCTTCCTTGTGACATATTTTAACCACACATATTTATAATGCCTTCAAACTAACGCCAAGCTCACCTAAGCGAAAAACTAAAATTTTGCTAGAGCCCTAGTTTGAACCCAGGACTTCTCCAACACTCTCAACTCTTCCTAAATCACTTAGCCACTAAACTAAACATGCAATGTGTGAGTTTTTTCTCACACAACAAAAATCCAATTTCATCGATACTCGAAACCCATTTCTCCTACGCCTAAAATTTGGGGCGTTACAACTCTACCCCTTTCAAGAAATTTTGTCCTCGAAATTTCTAGCTAACCGAGTAGTCGTATAACAACTACCCATGTACGCTACCGCTGTGCACTTTGATCCCAATAACTCTAACACATACTTAGAACATCCACTTGCCGTAGAAGATAAATTACAATATCAATATCTAGAACATCACACCCAAACATTTCCAAACACACAAAGAATAAATAGCTAATTTAAATACAGTCCAACATCTAAAAAAACCACAGTATTTATGTCCACTGCACTTAAATTTCTAAACAGACAAAAGTATTTAGAAAACTTACAGATTTGGTGTCGGAGACTCGGTGAACCACACTTTCAGAAAGTAGTCAATACATGTCAAAAACTTCAAAGCTTTTAAACCTTTTTGAAATAGTTCTTTCAGAAATTCCTTTCAAAAGACCCAATCCATGATCGACTTTTTGCAACCTAGCTCTGGTACCATATAATGTAACACCCCAAACTCAGCCTAGCAGTTAGGCCTGAATCTGACATGTCACATTGAAGTGTTTTTTGAGAACCCTGTTCTCATTAGAAACCCTTCTTACAATTTAAAAACTTTTTGCCATTTAAAACCTCAGATTCCATTTGCTTATTTAAAACATGGTTTATTAAAAAGTTAATCACTTAAAAACGTTGTAAATCTCTTTGAGTTGTGGAAGCCAATTTAAAGTAAAGAAGTTTAAAACATATGTTTTTGAAAACACAAATTGGTTTGAAAACTCGTTTTATCCTAATCTAGCAATTATAAATAAGAAATCAAAACCCAATTAGAAGTTAATCTTCAAATGGCCTTATTACAAGAATTTAAAACCCAAATATAAAAATATTTAGAAGTAAATAATCAAAACAGAAAGCATAAGCAGCGTGTGGTCTTCTCCGAGTCTCTCGCAGCTCCGATCCGTCTAAGGCTGAAAATCACATGAAAAAGGTTAAAAGCGGGGTGAGTTTATGAAAACTCAGTGTGTAATCCCCTTACTAAGATAACAATCAGTAAACGATAACAGAAACAGTCTGGGCCTGAGCCCTTTAATAGAAACAGTACAATTTATTTTAGAGCATAAGTGGGCCTAAGCCCAATACAAATTATTTGGGTCTCAGCCCATAACAAAATCAATTGGGCCTAGCCCATATCAGAATCAACTGGGCCTAGCCCATATCAGAAATAGAGAATAAATAAATGATGCATGATGCATGCAAACCCATCCAACCAGCACACCACTCCATCCAACCCTGCACAGTCTGTAGGGATATAATCAACCCACCTATCCAACACACCAAGCTTAGCACCGGTTGCGGCACTAAGTCAATAGAATCGCTCAAAGCCGAAAACAGAACGTCACAGAGCCTCAATCAGAATGGCACAGAGCCATGATAACATACGTGGCACAAAGCCTTTGATAATAGGTCTATAATCAGCACAAAGCCTATGATATCGGCACCAAGCCCATAACTACGGCACCAAGCCTACAATGATGGCACGAAGCCAACAATAATAATACAAAGCCCCTAATAATGGCACAAAGCCAATAATAATGGCATGAAGCCCATAATAACGACACGAAGCCTGTAATAGCGGCACACAGCCTTCGGTACCATAATCGGTACTCAACCATCGATCAGTCCACAGTTGTCTCGGGCGACCTGTGTGACTTTATCAGATCAATACAGATAAAAGGCTCTAAGCCTTCGATGAATCCACAGTTGTTAAGCTACCATGCAACCCTAACAGATCATATCTTCCTCCGTACAAAATCCCAACCCGTGCAACATGTCATGTATGCAAAATGTCATGCCCCTAATCGGTCATACAATCACAGTCAAGTCATATCACAACCCAGTTATTTGTATATACCAAAAGCACATCAGTCATACATAACCCAAATAAAATAGTTATTCTATCACTAGGGGTTTAATGGTCATTTTTACCTAATAGGGGTAAAATATTCATTTTACCCTATAAGGGTAAATCGGTAATTTTATACTATAGGGGTATTTCGGTAATTGGTAACTTTCTAGGAGTTCTAGAGTCGCCTCGAACAAATTTTGTAACACAAATGGCTATAACAGTATAAATGGGCCCGAGGCCCATTATCGACGAAGTGGGCCCATACAATTAGCCCCGATTTAGCCACGGCTATGTGCACGACACAACCTACTCCAAAACTTACCACAAAACATACATTTTATCCGTGTGGGCCTACAAGCCATTTGGACCAACACGGCCCAGTCTGGCCCAACGTGGCCCAGAACGACCTCTATCATGTACGCGACATAACAAGCCCAACCATTTCCCATCTAGCAGCTAGATTTACACAAGCGGGCCCACAGGCCCATCTAGCCCATTCGGCCCACCTAGCCCAAATTTAGTTAAGGCTATGCGAACTCTATAACCCAGATCATTAATAGTCACCTACTGTAGATTTTATCCGTGAGGGGCACGAGCCCATTGGGCCCACATGACCTATTTCGGCCCATCGAGGCCCAATACAACCAAAATCATGTGCGTGACATGACAAGTCCAAGTACTTCCCACTTAGCAGTGAGATTTACCCAAACGGGCCCACGAGCCCATTGGGAATAGGCCCATTCAGCTCATTATGGCCTAAAAGCGGCCCAAGTCCATGAGATCACTCATGAGGCCTTTATCGTTGAATCTACTTTTCCCACACGAGCGTTCCTGCACTCGCGTGGCAGTCGTTGTCGTTCTTTCAGCTTTCTGGCATTTTACCGATCTACAATCATAGCAATGTAACCAACACATACACTTTCGGCTTTTCAGCCGGTTATCAAAACAAAATGTATAGTTACACACCTTCCTAACATAGAGAGCGAATACTCCTTGATTGCTAAACGTGGCTTAGCCCACTATAACACTGATGGAGACCGATTACGATCTTCCCGCTGGGAACTTGTGTTATAAATGGATTGTTTAATCACCTAACCTAAATCCAAATGAAAACTTGCTGAAACCACAAAGCTATAGGTAGGGAAAACCACACAAACGGCCTACACTTTACTTTTGTTAACCAAAGCCTAAGACTTGGACCAAATGATCAACTTACCCCAAATAATCAATCGATTAAACGGAAAAGAGGATTGAATACTCCCGAATCACTTGAGACCTTTTCACTCGTCGTGGAATTTAGACCGTTAGAGAAAAGTTGCTACCCCGCAACCTGAGTAGAAAAAGAGAGAATGAGGGTCAGGCACGGTGTTCCAAATGGTAGAACAAAGAAAACAGTTAAGAAATGGCTATGGTGTTCGGCTAAAATTTGGACTAAAATGGGAGCCAAGACAAAATTAGAGGAAAAGATGAAGGTGGGAATTCAATTTGGAAAATGAAGGAATAGGAGTGGAAGAAGAAAACTTAATTCGGTTCAGTCAAGAAAAGGAAGAAGAGAAAAGGTGCATCAATGCTAATTTGGCCAACGTAGAGAGACTAAAGATCAGTCGAAAAGTACATGGAGAGCCGAAAAAGACTAATAGAAGAAAATCAGTACCCAGAGGACAGGGTTGACAGAAACCAAACCTATTTTACCAAAATCAACGCAAAACTCCAAAAGCCAAAAAGTGAAAAAAAAGAAGCCGAGTAAAACACTAAGAAAGTTCAGCATTAAAAAAAAAACCCACAAAGTGCACTCAAACTCCTAATCCCAAAATTCCCCTTAATCCCCACTCAAATTTGGTACTAATGGTCGAATATTCACCCCCAAAGAGTTCCAAATTCGGCTAAACCTCCCCCCTAACAACTCCCCAATTTTCTCCACAAAATCCTACCCTTATCTCTCCACAATATGCTCCTTGAATCACTCCCCAAGACTAATTCAAACTCCAACCTCTTCAGTCTTTCACTCAAATTCCACCACCTCACAGCAAAGGAGTAAAATAAATACTCCATTGTATAAAGGGTGACTCGAACCTCAGTCCTCCTATACCACACTTGACGTCACTTGTCACTGGAGCCTAAGCTCCTTTTTTGTCACTTTTTACCCCAATCAATTATAAAGTCTACTTTTAGTCACCAAGGATTCGTTCAGGAGCAAAAAATATAATTTTACAAATGCTAGGACTTGAACCCCAAACCACATGCACACTCCTAACGCCACCTTGCCACTAGACCACTTAGTTCCTTGTGTCATATTTTAACCACACATATTTATAAGGCCTTAAAACTAACGCCAAGTTCACCTAATGGAAAAATTAAAAGTTTTGCTAGAGCCCTGGTTTGAACCCAAGACTTCTCCAACACTCCCAACTCTTCCTAAATCACTTAGCCACTAAACGAAACATGCAATGTGTGAGATTTTTCTCACACAACAAAAATCCAATTTCCCCGATACTCGAAACCCACTTCTCTTAGGCCTAAAATTTGAGGCGTTACAACAAATGGCTTGGCTGGGCATTATGAGAGCTGGAGTTCGAATCCCATGGCAAGCAAAGGATATTTATTTTGCTAACATGGGACTGCAAGTGTTGGTATCAGCTTCAAGCTCTGTTGAATGAGAGTTTGAACTGGTCGTGGGAGTTGGTTGAAGAGGAAATCAAGGAGAGATAAGGGGCGTGATTCATGGAGATTTTCAAGGAATTTGAAAATTAGAGAAGTTGTAGCCTATTGGGGTAATTTCATGATGCAAACTCGGCTAAGGAGTTCATTTGGTGTATTTTCGGCAATTTGGAGGGTGAGTTGGTGCAGAATTCTCCTTGCGTCATTTCAGGTTTTTTTTTCTTTTATGTTTTTGGTTTCTTTCTCCCTAGTGTCGAATTTGCTAGTGACTATTTGTGCTTTTGTTTACTGTGTCGAAACCCAAGTCTTAAAGTGTCAAATTGTTCTCTTTTGTGCATTTTTTTCCTTCTTTTTATCTATACTGACTTTTCTTTTTAGTCATCTTTCTAGCCGAATCCTTCTCCTTATTGGTTTCCTTCATTCTCTTCTCTCTATTTTCTAGTCCTTTTAATCTAAGTCGAACTCATCCTCTCTTCCTCTTCCTTTATTTATTTTCTTCCTTCTTTTCCCTTTCTTTTTCGAACAGACTATTTTTTCTCCTTTGTTTCTTCTTTACTTAAATCCTCTGCTAGATTACCCTGTTTGTTTTGGGTTGGTGAAGCATTTTCTCATCTACTATTGATTAAACGTCTCAATTTACAAGCATTCTAGTGACTCGATAAGTATACTGTTTAGTGACCTGTCGAATCCTTTTTCTTCTATAAATCGAATGCCCTTCTCTTAGCATTTCATGATTGCCAAATAGTGATTCCCTCCTTCCATGACATGTGTTTAGTGATTCCAGGTGTTACTGAGGAGTGAAGGGCACAAGCATTTTCGAACCATCAAAACCCTAACTTCTAACATTTGATTAACGTATTTTCAATACCTTGTTTTTTGGTTGTAGGCTGATTACTTTTAGTTTCGGGAAGTATTATTTTTATGGTACATTGTAATCGGTGCTATCTATTCATCTGTCTTGGGTGCAGTTAAGTGCAAGGATTCGTGTGGTCGACTCTAACCGATCTAGGTGTATTTAGACACACTTCTTTCGGTTAAGGTAAGCAGGAGTGTTGTTTTTGGAGATTAAATGAGTATGATCGATTAAAGTAGAGACTAACCAACTAATGGAAATGAATGTAGGCTTTGGGCGTGAGTAGTTCAGTCGACTTCGCGAAAAAGGTGTGTAACCGTACACCCAATATCGTTACTATCAAACACTGGATACCTGTGGAATCGCACTCCAATTTTACTGTGAATCGGTAAAAGCGGAATATCCAAAATGCTAAAACTTTGACATTTGCAATCCTGCGAGTGTGCGAACCCTCACAGGGTAAACCGAGCCCACCAATCGTCAGTGACAAACTGTAGAGGCCTCTACGAGCGTTTTTGTGGGTTTAGGCTGTTATGGGCCTCATTGGGCCAAAATAGGTCATGTGAGCCCAATGGGCTTGTTTGCCCCACACGAAGAAAATGCACAGTAAGTGCTAAAAAATGCACTTGGGCCTAGTAATGGGCCTTGGGCCCATTTACACTGTTATGACCACCTAGGTTTTTGAGTCGTTATATGTACCGAGACCCCAAAATTAGAGAATGACCGTACTACCACTGCAGGGCGGAATGACCATATACCCCTGAAGGGTAGAATAACCGAAACACCCCTATAGGACAGAATGACCGTAATACCCCTGTAGGGCAGAATGACAGTAATACCCCTGTAGGGCAGAATGACCGAAACACCCCTGTAGGGTAAAATGACCGTAACACCCCTGCAGGGCAAAATGACCGTAATACCTCTGTAGGGCAGAATGACCGTAATACTGCTGCAGGGTAGAATGATTGTAAAACCCCTATAGGGCAGACTGATTGTAATACCCCTATAGGGCAGAATCACCGAAACACCCCTATAGGGCAGAATGACCGTAATACCCCTATAGGGCAAAATGACCGTAATACCTCTATTAGGAAGAATGACCGTAATACCCCTGTAGGGCAAAATGATCGTAATACCCCTGTAGGGCAGAATGACTGTAATACCCCTGTAGGGCAGAATGACCGTAGTACCCCTGTAGGGCAGAATGACCGTAGTACCCCTGTAGGGTAGTATGACCGTAATACCCTTGTAGGGCAGAATGACCGTAATACCCCTGTAAGGCAAACTGACCATAATACTCCTGTAGGGTAGGATGAACGTAATGCCCCTGTAGGGCAGAATGACCGTAATACCCCTGTAGGAGAGAATGACCGTAATACCGCTGTAAGACAGAATGATCGTAATACCCCTGTAGGGCGGAATGACCGCAATACCCCTGTAGGGCAGAATGACCGTAATACCCCTGTTGGGCGAAATGACCGTAGTGCCCCTGTAGGGAGAATGACCGTAATACCCCAGTAAGGCAGAATGACCGTAATACCCCTATAGGGCAGAACGGTCATAATACCCTTGTAGAGTAGAATGACCGTAATACTTCTGTAGGGCAGAATGACCGTAATACCCCTATAGGGCAGAATGACCGTAATACCCCTGTAGGGCAGATTGACTGTAATACCCTTGTAGGAAGAATGTCCAAAACACCCCGATAGGGCAGAATGACCGTAATAGCCCTACAGGGAAAAATGAC
The DNA here is from genome assembly GCA_020496765.1 of Gossypium stocksii. Taxonomy (NCBI): domain Eukaryota; kingdom Viridiplantae; phylum Streptophyta; class Magnoliopsida; order Malvales; family Malvaceae; genus Gossypium; species Gossypium stocksii. Next base: position 45,395,997 of record CM035631.1, read on the forward strand.
CGTAATACCCCTGTCAGGTAGAATGACCGTAATACCCCTATAGGGTTGAATGACCGTAATACCTCTGTAGGGCAGAATGACCGTAATACCCCTATAGGGCAGAATGACCGTAATACCCCTGTAGGGCAGATTGATCATAATACCCTTGTAGGACAGAATGAACGAAACACCCCGATAGGGCAGAATGACCGTAATACCCCTATAGGGAAAAATGACCATAATACCCCTGTCAGACAGAATGATCGTGATACCCCTGTAGGGCAGATTGACTGTAATACCCTTATAGAGTAGAATGACCGTAATACCTCTGTAGGGCAGAATGAACGTAATACCCCTATAGGGCAGAATGACCGTAGTACCCCTGTAGGGCAGTATGACCGTAATACACTTGTAGGGCAGAATGACCGTAATACCCTTGTAGGGTAGAATGACCGTAATACCCCTGTAGGACAAACTGACATAATACCCCTGTAGAGTAGGATGACCGTAATACCCATGTAGGGCAGAATGACCGTAATACCCCTGTAGGGCAGAATGATCGTAATACCCCTGTAGGGCGGAATGACCGTAATACCACTATAGGGCAGAATGACCATAATACCCCTCTGTAGGGTAAACTGACCATATTACCCTTGTAGGGTAGGATGACCGTAATACCCCTGTGGGGTAGAATGACCGTAATACCCCTGTAAGGGAGAATGACCGTAATACCCCTGTAGGGCAAACTGGCCATAATACCCCTATAGAGTAGGATGACCGCAATACCCCTGTAAGGCAAAATGACCGTAACACCCATGTAGGGCGGAATGACTGTAATACCACTGTAGGGCGGAATGACCATAATACCCATCTATAGGGTAAACTGACCATAGTACCCTTGTAGGGTAGGATGACAATAATACCCCTATGGGGCTGAATGACCGTAATACACCTGTAAAGGAGAATGACCGTAATACCCCTATAGGGCAGAATGATCGTAATAACCCTGTAGGGCAGACTGACCGTAATACCACTGTAGGGCGGAATGACCGTAATACCCCTATTGGGCGAAATGACTATACTACCCCTGTAAGGAGAATGACCGTAATACCCCTATAGGGCAGAATGACCGTAATAGCCCTATTGGGCGGAATAACCGTAATACCCCTGTATGGCAGAATGACCATAAGTCCCTATAGGGTAGGATGACCGTAATACCTCTGTAGGGCAGAATGACCGTAATACTCCTGTAGGGAAGAATGACCTTAATACCCCTGTAGGGAAGAATGATTGTAATACCCTTGTAAGGCGGAATGACTGTAATACCCCTGTAGGGCGGAATGACCGTAGTAGCCCTGTAGGAAGAATGACTGTAGTACCCCTGTAGGGAAGAATGACTGTAATACCCTTGTAGGGTAAAATGACCGTAATACCCCTGTAGGGCAGAATGACCGTAATACCCCTATAGGGCGGAATGACCATAATACCCCTGTAGGGTAGAATGACCATAATACCTCTGTAGGGCAGAATGACCGTAATACCCCTGTAGGGCGGAATTACCGTAATACCCCTGTAAGGCAGAATGACCGTAATACCCCTGTAGGGAAAAATGTCAGTAAGCCCCTGTAGGGCAAAATGACCGTAGTACCTCTGTAGGGTAGTATGGCCATAATAGCCTTATAGTGCAGAATGACCATAATACCCCTGTAAGGCAAACTAACCGTAATACCCCTGTAGGGTAGGATGACCGTAATACCCCTGTAGGGGAGAATGACCGCAATGCCCCTGTAGGGCAGAATGATCATAAACTCCTGTAGGGCGGAATGACCGTAATACCCCTATAGGGCGGAATGACCGTAATACCCCCGTTAGGCGAAATAACCGTAGTACCCCTGTAGGGAGAATGACCGTAATACCCCTATAGAGCGGAATGACTGTAATACCCCTGTAGGGTAGAATGACCGTAATACCTCTGTAGGGCAGAGTGACCGTAATACCCTTCTAGGGCAGAATGATCGTAATACCCCTGTAGGGCAGATTGATCGTAATACCCTTGTAGGGCAGAATGACCGAAACACCCTGATAGTGCAGAATGACCGTAATACCCCTATAGGGAAAAATGACCGTAATACCCCTGTCAGGCAGAATGACCGTAATACTCCTGTTGTGCAGAATGACCGTAATACTCCTATAGGCCTGAATGACCGTAATACCTCTGTAGGGCAAAATGACTGTAATACACCTGCAGTGCAGAATGATCGTAGTACCCCTGTAGGGCAATATGACCGTAATACCCTTGTAGGGCAAAATGACCGTAATACCACTGTAGGGCAAGCTGACCATAATACCCCTGTAGGGTAGGATGATCGTAATACTCCTGTAAGGCAGAATGATCGTAATACCCCTATAGGGTAGAATGATCGTAATACCCCTGTAGGGCGGAATGACCGTAATAGCACTGTAGGGAGGAATGACCATAATACCCCTCTGTAGAGTAAACTGACCATATTACCCTTGTAGGGTAGGACGATCGTAATACCCCTATAGGGTAGCATGACCGTAATACCCTTGTAAGGGAGAATGACCGTAACACCCCTTTAGGGTAGATTCATCGTAATACCCCTGTAGGGCGGAATGACCGTAATACCACTGTAGGGCGGAATCACCGTAATACCCCTGTTGGGGGAAATAACCGTAGTACCCCTGTAAGGAGAATGATCGTAATACCCCTATAGGGCAGAATGACCGTAATACCCCTATTGGGCGGAATGACCGTAATACCCCTGTATGGTAGAATGACCATAAGACCCCTACAGGGTAGGATGACCGTAATACCTCTGTAGGGCAGAATGACCGTAATACTCCTGTAGGGGAGAATGACTGTAATACCCTTTTAAGGCGGAATGACCGTAATACCCCTATAGGGTAGAATGACCGTAATACCCCTATAGGCCAGAATGACCGTAATACCTCTATAGGGCAAAATGACTGTAATTCACTTGTAGGGCAGAATGACCGTAGTACCCTTGTAGGGTAGTATGACCGTAATACCCTTGTAGGGCAGAATGACTGTAATACCCTTGTAGGGCAGAATGACCGTAATACCACTGTAGGGCAAGCTGACCATAATACCTCTGTAGGGTAGGATGACCGTAATACCCCTGTAGGGCAAATGACCGTAATACCCTTGTAGGGCAGAATGACCGTAATACCCCTGTAGGGCGGAATGACCGTAATAGCACTGCAGGGAGGAATGACCATAATACCCCTCTGTAGAGCAACCTGACCATATTACCCTTGTAGGGTAGGATGACCGTAATACCCCTGTGGGGCAGCATGACCGTAATACCCTTGCAAGGGAGAATGACCGTAACACCCCTTTAGGGTATATTCATCGTAATACCCCTGTAGGACGGAATAACTGTAATACCACTGTAGGGCGGAATCACCGTAATACCACTGTTTGGCGAAATGACCGTAGTTCCCCTGTAAGGAGATGATCGTAATAGCCTTGTAGAGCAGAATGACCGTAATACCCTGTACGGCGGAATGACCGTAATACCCCTGTATGGTAGAATGACCATAAGACCCCTATAGAGTAGGATGACCATAATACCTCTGTAGGACAAAATGATCGTAATACTCCTGTAGGGGAGAATGACTGCAATACCCCTGTAGGGCAGAATGATCGTAATACCCTTGTAAGGCGGAATGACCGTAATAACGCTGTAGGGTGGAATGACCGTAATACCCCTGTAGGGCAGAATGACCGTAGTACCCCTGTAGGAAGAATGACCGTAATACCCCTATAGGGAAGAATGACTGTAATACCCTTGTAGGGTAGAATGCCCGTAATACCCCTGTAGGGCAGGATGACCGTAATACCTCTATAGAGCGGAATGACTGTAATACCCCTGTAGGGTAGGATGACCGTAATACCCCTGTAGGGCAGAATGACCGTAATACCCCTGTAGGGCAGAATGACCGTAATACCCCTGTAGGGCAGAATGACCGTAATACCCTTGTAGGGCAGAATGACCGAAACTCCCTGATAAGGCTGAATGACCATAATACCCCTATAGGGTAAAATGACCGTAATACCCCTGTTAGTCAGAATGACCGTAATACCCCTGGCGGGCTAAATGCCCGTAATGCCCCTATAGGGCAGAATGACCATAATAAATTTGTAGGGCAAAATGACCGTAATACCCCTACAGGGCAGAATAACCGTAATACCCCTGTAGGGATGATTGATCGTAACATCCTTGTAGGGCAGAATGTCCGAAACACCCCGATAGTGTAGAATGACCATAATACCCTTATAGGGAAAAATGACCGTAATACCTCTGTTAGGCAAAATGACCGTAATACCCCTATAGGGTAGAACGACCGTAATACCCCTATAGGCAAGAATAATTGTAATACCTCTGTAGGGCAAAATAATTGTAATACCCCTGTAGGGCAGAATGACCGTAGTACTCTGTAAGACAGTATGACCGTAATACCCTTGTAGGGCAGAATGACCGTAATACCCTTGTAGGCAGAATGATCGTAATACAACTGTAGGGCAAACTGACCATAATACCCCTGTAGGGTAGGATGACCGTAATACCCCTAGAGGGCAGAATGACCGTAATACCCCTGTAGGGTAGAATGATCGTAATACCCCTGTAGGGCGGAATGATCGTAATAGCACTGTAGGGAGGAATGACCATAATACCCCTTTGTAGAGCAAACTGACCATATTACCCTTGTAGGGTAGGATGACCGTAATACGCCTGTGGGGGAGCATGACCATAATACCCTTACAAGGGAGAATGACCGTAATAACCTTGTCAGGCGAAATGACCGTAATACCCTTATTGGGCGAAATGACCGTAGTACCCTTGTAAAGAGAATGACCGTAATACCCCTACATGGTAGAATGACCATAAGACCCCTATAGGGTAGGATGACCGTAATACTCTGTAGGTCAGGATGACCGTAATACTGCTGTAGGAGAGAATGACCGTAATACCCCTGTAGGACAGAATGATCGTAATACCCTTGTAAGGCGGAATGACCGTAATACCACTATAGGGTAGAATGACTGTAATACCGCTGTAGGGCAGAATGACCGTAGTACCCCTGTAGGGAGAATGACCGTAGTACCCCTATTGGGAAGAATGACTGTAATACCCTTGTAGGGCAGAATGATCGTAATACCCCTGTAGGGCAGGATGATAGTAATACCCCCATAGGGCAGAATGACCGTAATACCCTTGTAAGGTAGAATGACCGTAATACCTCTGTAGGGCAGAATGACCGTAATACCCTCATAGGGTAGAATGACCATAATACCCCTATAGGGTAGAATGACCGTAATACCCTTGTAGGGCAGAATGACCGAAACACCCCGATAGGGCTGAATGACCGTAATACCTCTATAGGGTAAAATGACCGTAATACCCCTGTAGGGCGAAATAACTGTAATACCTCTGTAGGACAGAATGACCATAATACCCCTGTAGGGCAACATGACCGTAATACCCCTATAGGGCAGAATGACCGTAATACCACTGTAGGAAAGAATGACGGTAATACCCCTGTAAGGCAGAATGATCATAGTACCTCTATAGGGTAGTATGACCAGAATACCCTTCTAGGGCAGAATAACCGTAATACCCCTGTAGGGCAAATTGACCGTAATACCCCTGTAGGGTAGGATTACCATAATACCCCTGTCGGGCAGAATGATCGTAATACCCTTATAGGGCAGAATGACTGTAATACCCCTCTAGAGCAGAATGACCGTAGTACCCCTGTAGGGTAGGACGACCGTAATACCCCTATAGGACAGAATAACCGTAATACCCCTGTAGAGCAAACTGGCCGTAATACCCATGTAGGGTAGGATGATCGTAATACCCCTGTAGGGCAGAATGATCGTAATACCCCTATAGGGCAGAATGACCGTAATACCCCTATAGGGTAGAATGACCATAATACCCCTAGAGGGCGGAATAACCGTAATACCCCTGTAGGGTAAAATGACCGTAATACCTCTGTAGGGCAGAATGACCATAATACCCCTGTAGGGCAGAATAACCGTAATACCCCTATAGGGCAGAATGACCGTAACACCCCTGTAGGGAAGAATGACGGTAATACCCCTGTAAGGCAGAATGACCGTAGTAACTCTATAGGTAGTATGACCAGAATACCCTTGTAGGGCAGAATAACCGTAACACCCCTATAGGGCAAACTGACCGTAGTACCACTGTAAGGTAGGATGACCGTAATACCCTTGTAGGGCAGAATGATCGTAATACCCCCTGTAGGGGAGAATGACCGTAATACCCCTGTAAGAAAGAATGATCGTAATACCCCTATATGGCGGAATGACCCTAATACCCTTGTAGGGCTGAATGATCGTAATACCCCTATTGGGCGGATTGACCGTAATACCCCTGTAGGGAGAATAACCATAATACCCCTATAGGGCGGAATGACTGTAATACCACTGTAGGGTAGAATGACCGTAATACCTCTATAGGGCAGAGTGACCGTAATACCCCTATAGGGAAGAATGACCGTAATACCACTGTCGGGCAGATTGATCGTAATACCCTTGTATGGCAGAATGACTGAAACACCCCGGTAGTGCAGGATGACCGTAATACCAATATAGCAAAAAATGACCGAAGTACCCCTGTCAGGCAGAATGACCGTAATACCCTTGTAGGGCAGAATGACCATAATACCCCTATAGGCCAGAATGACCGTAATACCTTTGTAGGGCAAAATGACTGTAATACACCTGTAGGGGAGAATGACCGTAGTACCCCTATAGGGCAGTATGACCGTAATACCCTTGTAGGGCAGAATGACCGTCATACCCCTATAGGGAAGAATGATCGTAATACCCCTATATGGCGGAATGACCCTAATACCCTTGTAGGGCTGAATGATCGTAATACCCCTATTAGGCAGAATGACCATAATACCCCTGTAGGGAGAATAACCGTAATACCCCTATAGGGCGGAATGACTGTAATACCCCTGTAGGGTAGAATAACCGTAATACCTCTGTAGGGCAGAGTGACCGTAATACCACTATAGGGAAGAATGACCGTAATACCACTGTAGGGCAGATTGATCGTAATACCCTTGTAGGACAGAATGACCGAAACACCCCGATAGTGCAGGATGACTGTAATACCCCTATAGCGAAAAATGACCGAAATACCCCTGTCAAGCAGAATGACCGTAATACCCCTGTAGGGCAGAATGACCGTAATACCCTTATAGGCCAGAATGACCGTAATACCTCTGTAGGGCAAAATGACTGTAATACACCTGTAGGGGAGAATGATCGTAGTACCCTTGTATGGCAGTATGACCGTAATACCCTTGTAGGGTAGAATGACCGTAATACCCGTGTAGGGCAGAATGACCGTAATACCACTGTAAGGCAAACTGACCATAATACCCCTGTAGGGTAGGATCACCGTAACACCCCTATAGGGCAGAATGACCGTAATACCGCTGTAGGGCAGAATGATCGTAATACCCCTATAGGGCAAAATGACCGTAATAGCACTGTAGGGAGGAATGACCATAATACACCTCTTTAGAGCAAACTGACCATATTACCCTTGTAGGGTAGGATGACCATAATACCCCTGTGAGCAGCATGGCCATAATACCCTTATAAGAAAGAATGATCGTAACACCCCTGTAGGGTAGATTGATCGTAATACCCCTGTAGGGCGGAATGACAGTAATACCACTGTAAGACGAAATCACTGTAATACCCCTGTTGGGTGAAATGAGCGTAGTACCCCTGTAAGGAGAATGATCGTAATACCCTGTAGGGCAGAATGACCGTAATACCCCTATAGCACGGAATAACCGTAATACCCCTGTATGGCAGAATGACCATAAGACCCCTATAGGGTAGGATGACCGTAATACCTCTGTAGGGTAGAATGATCGTAATACCCCTGTAGGGCGGCATGACTGTAATAGCACTGTAGGGAGGAATGACCATAATACCCCTCTGTGGAGCAAACTGACCATATTACCCTTGTAAGGTAGGATGACCTTAATACCCCGATGGGGCAGCATGACCGTAATACCCTTGTAAGAGAGAATGACCGTAATACCACTGTAGGGCGGAATGACCGTAATAAATCTATTGGGCGAAATGACCGTAGTACCCCTGTAAGGAGAATGACCGTAATACCCCTGTAGGGCAGAATGGTTGTAATACCCCTATAGGGCAGAATGACCGTAATACCCTTGTATGGTATTATGACCATAAGACCCCTACAGGTAGGATGACCGTAATAACTCTGTAGGGCAGAATGACCGGAATACTCCTGTATGAGAGAATGACCGTAATACCCCTGTAGGGCAGAATGATTGTAATACCCTTGTAACGCGGAATGACCGTAATACCCCTGTAGGGCGAAATGACTATAATACCCCTGTAGGGCGGAATGACCGTAGTACCCCTGTAGGGAGAATGACCGTAATACCCCAATAGGGAAGAGTGACTATAATACCCTTTTAGGTCAGAATGACTGTAACACCCCTGTAGGGCAGGATGACAGTAATACCCCTATAGGGCGGAATGACCGTAATACCCCTGTAGGGCAGAATGACTGTAATACCCCTGTAGGACAGAATGACCGTAGTACCCCTGCAGGGAGAATGACCGTAATACCCCTGTTGGGAAGAATGACTGTAATACCCTTGTAGGGCAGAATGACCCTAATACCCCTGTGGGGCAGGATGACAGTAATACCCCTATAGGGCGAAATGACCGTAATACCCCTGCAAGGTAGAATGATCGTAATACCTCTGTAGGGCAGAATGATCGTAATACCCTCATAGGGCAGAATGACCGTAATACCCCTATAGCGCAGAATGACCGTCATACCCTTGTAGGGCAGAATGACCGAAACACCCCGATAGGGCTGAATTACTGTAACACCTCTATAGGGTCAAATGCCCGTAATACCCCTGTAGGGTGGAATGACCGTAATACCTCTTTAGGGCAGAATGACCATAATACCCCTGTAGGGCAACATGACCGTAATACCCCTATAGGGCAGAATGACCGTAATACCCCTGTAGGAAAGAATGACGGTAATACCCCTGTAAGGCAGAATGACCGTTGTACCTCTATAGGGTAGTATGACCAGAATATCCTTGTAGGGTAGAATAACCGTAATACCCCTATTGGGCAAACTGACCGTAATACCCCTGTAGGGTAGGATGACCACAATACCCCTGTGGGCAGAATGATCGTAATACCCTTGTAGGGCAGAATGACTGTAATACACCTGTAGGGCAGAATGACCGTAGTACCTCTATAGGGTAGTGTGACCAGAATACCCTTGTAGGGCAGAATAACCGTAATACCCCTGTAGGGCAAACTGACCGTAATACCTCTGTAGGGTAGGATGACCGTAATACCCCTGTAGGGCAGAATGACCGTAATACCCCTATAGGGCAGAATGACCGTAATGCCCCTATAGGGCAGAATGACCGTAATACCCCTAAAGGGCGGAATGACCGTAATACCCCTGTAGGGTAAAATGGCCGTAATACCTCTGTAGGGCAAAATGACCGTAATACCCCTGTAGGGCAGAATAACCGTAATACCCCTATAGGGCAGAATGACCGTAATACCCCTGTAGGGAAGAATGATAGTAATACCCCTGTAATGCAGAATGACCGTAGTACCTCTATAGGGTAGTATGAGCAGAATACCCTTGTAGGGCAGAATAACCGTAACACCCCTGTCAGGCAAACTGACCGTAATACCACTGTAGGGTAGGATGACCGTAATACCCCTGTAGGGCAGAATGACCGTAATACCCCTGTAGGGGAGAATGACCGTAATACCACTGTAGGGAAGAATGATCGTAATACCCCTGTATAGCGGAATGACCGTAATACCCTTGTAGGGCAGAATGACCGTAATACCCCTATTGGGCGGAATGACCGTAATACCCCTGTAGGGAGAATAATCGTAATACCCCTATAGGGCAGAATGACTATAATACCCCTGTAGGGTAAATGACCGTAATACCTCGGTAGGGCAGAGTGACCGTAATACCCCTATAGGGAAGAATGACCGTAATACCCCTGTAGGGCCGATTGATCGTAATACCCTTGTAGGGCAGAATGACCGAAACACCCCGATAGTGCAGGATGATCGTAATACCCCTATAGCGAAAAATGATCGAAATACCCCTGCCAGGCAGAATGACCGTAATACCCCTGTAGGGCAGAATGACCGTAATACCCCTTTAGGCCAGAATGACCTTAATACCTCTGTAGGGCAAAATGACTGTAATACACCTGTAGGGGAGAAGTACCGTAGTACCCCTGTAGGGCAGTACGACCGTAATACCCTTAGGGCAAAATAACCGTAATACCCTTGTAGGGCAGAATGACCGTAATACCACTGTAGGGCAAACTGACCATAATGCCCCTGTGGGGTAGGATGACCGTAACACCCCTGTAGGGCAGAATGACCGTAATGCCCCTGTAGGGCAGAATGATCGTAATACCCCTATCGGGCGAAATGACCGTAATAGCACTGTTGGGAGGAATGACCATAATACCCCTCTGTAGAGGGAACTGACCATATTACCCTTGTAGGGTAGGATGACCATAATACCCCTGTGGGCAGCATGACCGTAATATCCTTGTAATGGAGAATGACCATAACACCCCTGTAGGGTAGATCGATCGCAATACCCCTGTAGGGCGGAATGACCGTAATACCACTGTAGGGCGGAATCACCGTAATACCCCTGTTGGGCGAAATGACCATAGTACCCCTGTAAAGAGAATGATCGTAATACCCCTGTAGGGCAGAATGACCGTAATACCCCTATAGTGCGGAAGGACCGTAATACCCCTGTATGGCAGAATGACCATAAGACTCCTATAGGGTAGGATGACCGTAATACCTCTGTAGGGTAGAATGATCGTAATACCCCTATAGGGCGGCATGACTGTAATAGCACTGTAGGGAGGAATGACTATAATACCCCTCTGTGGAGCAAACTGACCATATTACCCTTGTAGGGTAGGATGACTGTAATACCCCGATGGGGCAGCATGACCGTAATACCCTTGTAAGTGAGAATGACCGTAATACCCCTATAGGGTAGATATATCATAATACCCTTGTAGGGCGGAATGACCGTAATACCACTGTAGGGCGGAATGACCGTAATACCCTGTTGGGCGAAATGACCGTAGTACCCTAGACAATGACCGTAATACCCCTGTAGGGTAGAATAATTGTAATACCCCTATAGGGCAGAATGACCTTATTACCCCTGTATGGTAGAATGACCATAAGACCAGGATGACCGTAATACCTTTGTAGGGCAGAATAACCGTAATACTAATGACCATAAGACCCCTATAGGGTAGGATGACCGTAATACCTCTGTAGGGCAGAATAACCGTAATACTCCTGTAGGGGAGAATGACCGTAATACCCCTGTAGGCCAGAATGATTGTAATACCCTTGTAAGGCGGAATAACCGTAATACCCCTGCAGGGCAGAATGACTATAATACCTCTGCAGGGCGGAATCACCGTAGTATCCCTGTAGGGAGAATGACCGTCATACCCCTATAGGAAAGAATGACTGTAATACCCTTTTAGGTCAGAATGACCGTAACACCCCTGTAGGGCAGGATGACAGTAATACCCCTATAGGGCGGAATGACCGTAATACCCTTGTAAGGTAGAATGACTGTAATACCTCTGTAGGGCAGAATGACCGTAATACCTCTAGAGGACAGAATGACCGTAATACCCCTATAGGGCAGAGTGGCCGTAATACCCTTGTAGGGCAAAATGACCGAAACACCCTAATAGGGCTGAATGACCGTAATACCCCTATAGGGTAAAATGACCGTAATACCCCTGTAGGGTAGATTGATCGTAATACCCCGGTAGGACGGAATGACCGTAATACCTCTGTATGGCAGAATGACCATAATACCCCTGTAGGGCAGAATGACCGTAATACCCCTATAGGGCAGAATGATCGTAATACCCCTGTCGGGAAGAATAACGGTAATACCCCTGTAAGGTAGAATGACTGTAGTACCTCTATAGGGTAGTATGACCAGAATACCCTTATAGGACAGAATAACCGTAATCCCCCTGTAGGGCAAACTTACCGTAATACCCCTGTGGGGTAGGATGACCGTAATACCCCTGTCGGGCAGAATGATCGTAATACCCTTGTAAGGCAGAATAACCGTAATACCCCTGTAGGGCGGAATGACTGTAATACCCCTGTAGGGCGAATGACCGTAGTACCCCTGTAGGGGAATGACCGTAATACCCCTGTAGGGAAGAAAGACTGTAATACCCTTGTAGGGCAGAATGATCGTAATACCCCTGTAGGTTAGGATGATAGTAATACCCCTATAGGGCGGAATGACCGTAATGCCCCTGTAAGGTAGAATGACCGTAATACCTCTGTAGGACAGAATGACCATAATACCTCTATAGGGCAGAATGACCTTAATACCCCTGTAGGGTAGATTGATCGTAATACCCTTGTAGGGCAGAATTACCGAAACACCTTGATAGGGCTGCATGACCGTAATACCCCTATATAAAATGACCATAATACCCCTGTTAGGCAAAATGACCGTAATACCCCTGTCGAGCTGAATGACAGTAATGCCCCTATAGGGCAGAATGACCATAATACCTCTGTAGGGCAGAATGACCGTAACACCCCTATAGGGAAGAATAACCGCAGTACCCCTGTAGGGCAGTATGACCGTAATACCCTTGTAAGGCAGAATGACTGTAATACCCCTGTAGGGCAAAATGACAGTAATACACTTGTAGGGCAAACAAACCAGAATACCCCTGTGGGGCAGAATAACCATAATACCGCTGTAAGAAAGAATGACCGTAATACCCCTGTAGGGCAGAATGATCGTAATACCCCTGTAGGGTGGAATGACCGTAATACCACTGTAGGGCGGAATGCCATAATACCCCCTGTAGGGCAAGCTGGCCATATTACCCTTTTAGGGTAGGATGACCGTAATACCCCTGTGGGGCAGAATGATCGTAATGCCCCTGTAAGGGAGGATGACCGTAATACCCCAGTAGGGTAGAATGACCGTAATACTCCTGTAGGGGAGAATGACCGTAATACCCCTGTACGGAAGAATGATCGTTACACCTTTGTAAGGCGGAATGACCGTAATACCCCTGTAGGGCAGAATGACTATAATACCCCTGTAGGGCGGAATGACCGTAATACCCTTGTAGGGAAGAATGACAATAATACCCCTGTAAGGCAGAATGACCGTAGTACCTCTATAGGGTAGTATGACCAGAATACCCTTGTAGGGTAGAATAACTGTAATACCCCTATAGGTCAAACTGACCGCAATACCCCTGTAGGGTAGGATGACCGCAATACCCCTCTAGGGCAGAATTACCATAATACCCCTATAGGGTAGGGCAGAATAACTGTAATACCCCTATAGGGCAGAATGACCGTAATACCCTTATAGGGCGGAATGACCGTAATACCCCTGTAGGGTAAAATGACCGTAATACCTCTGTAGGGCAGAATGACCATAATACCCCTGTAGGGCAGAATGACCGTAATACCCCTATAGGGCAGAATGACCGTAATACCCCTATAGGGAAGAATCACAGTAATTCCCCAGTAAGGTAAAATAACCTAGTACCTCTATAGGGATGTATGACCAGAATACCCTTGTAGGGTAGAATAACCGTAACACCCGTGTAGGGCAAACTGACCGTAATACCCCTGTAGGGTAGGATGACCGTAATACCCCTATAGGGTAGAATGACCGTAATGCCCCTGTAAGGGAGAATGACCGTAATACCCATGTAGGGCAGAATGATCGTAATACCCCTGTGTGGCGGACTGACCGTAATACCGTTGTAGGACGGAATGACCATAATATCTCTGTTGGTCGAAATGACCGTAGTACCCCTGTAGGGAGAATGACCGTAATACCCCCGTCAGGCAGAGTGACCGTAATACCCCTATAGGACGGAATGACCGTAATAACCGTGTAGAGTAGAATGACCGTAATACCTCTGTAGGGCAAAATAACCGTAATCCCCCTATAGAGCAGCATGACCGTAATACTCCTGTAGGGCAGATTGATCGTAATACCCTTGTAGGGCAGAATGACCGAAACACCCCGATAGGGCAGAATGACCGTAATACCCCTATAGGAAAAAATGACCATAATACCACTGTTAGGCAGAATGACCATAATACCCCTATAGGGCAGAATGACCGTAATACCCCTATAGGGCAGAATGGCCGTAATACCCTCGTATGGCGGAATGACCCTAACACCCTTGTAGGGCGGAATGACCGTAATACCCTTGTTGGGCGGAATGACCGTAATACCCCTGTTGGGCGAAATGACCGTAATACCCTTGTAAGGAGAATGACTGTAATACCCCGTAGGGCAGAATGATTGTAATACCCCTATAGGGTGGAATGATCGTAATACCCCTGTATGGTAGAATGACCATAAGACCCCTATAGGGTATGATGACCGTAATACCTCTGTAGGGCAGAATAACCGTAATACTCCTGTATGGGAGAAAGACCGTAATGCCCCTGTAGGGCAGAATGATTGTAATACCCTTGTAAGGCGGAATGACCGTAATACCCCTGTAGGGCGGAATGACTATAATACCCCTGTAGGGCGGAATGACCGTAGTACCCCTGTAGGGAGAATGACCGTCATACCCTTATAGTGAAGAATGACTGTAATACCCTTTTAGGTCAGAATGACCGTAACACCCCTGTAGTGCAGGATGACAGTAATACCCCTATAGGGCGGAATGACCGTAATACCTCTTTAAGGCAGAATGATCGTAATACCCTTGTAGGGCAGAATGACCGCAACACCCCGATAGGGCTGAATGACTGTAATACCCTATAGGGTAAAATGACCGCAATACCCCTGTAGGGTAGATTGATCGTAATACCCCTGTAGGACGGAATGACCGTAATACCTCTGTAGCGTAGAATGACCATAATACCCCTATAGGGCGAATGACCGTAATACCCCTATAAGGAAGAATGACCGTAATACCCCTATCGGGAAGAATGACGGTAATACCCTAGTAAGGTAGAATGACTATAGTACCTCTATAGGGTAGTATGACCAGAATACCCTTGTAGGGCAGAATAACTGTAATACCCCTATAGGGCAAACTGACCGTAATATCTCTGTAGGGTAGGATGACCGTAATACCCCTGTCGGGCAGAATGATCGTAATACCCTTGTAAGGCGGAATGACCGTAATACCCCTGTAGGGCGGAATGACTGTAATACCCCTGTAGAGCGAATGACCGTAGTACCCCTGTAGGGGAATGACCGTAATACCCCTGTAGGGAAGAAAGACTGTAATACCCTTGTAGGGCAGAATGATCGTAATACCCCTGCAGGGCAGGATGATAGTAATACCCCTATGGGGCAGAATGACCGTAATAACCCTGTAGGGTAGAATGACCGTAATACCTCTGTAGGGTAGAATGACCGTAATACCCCTAGAAGGCAGAATGACCGTAATACCCTGTAGGGTAGATTGATCGTAATACCCTTGTAGGGCAGAATGACCGAAACACCCCGATAGGGCTGCATGACCGTAATACCCCTATATAAAATGACCGTAATACCCCTGTTACGCAAAATGACTGTAATACCCCTGTCGAGCTGAATGACCGTAATGCCCCTATATGGCAGAATGACCATAATACCTCTATAGGGCAGAATGACCGTAATTCCCCTGTACGGAAGAATGACCGCAGTACCCCTGTAGGGCAGTATGACCGTAATACCCTTGTAGGGCAAAATGACTGTAATACCCCTGTAGGGCAAAATGACCGTAATACACTTGTAGGGCAAACTGACCAGAATACCCCCGTGGGGCAGAATGACCGTAATACCGCTGTAAGGGAGGATGACTGTAATACCCCTGTAGGGCAGAATGATCGTCATACCCCTGTAGGGCGGAATGATCGTAATACCACTGTAGGGCCGAATGACCATAATACCCCTCTGTAGGGCAAACTGGCCATATTACCCTTTTAGGGTAGGATGACCGTAATACCCCTGTGGGGCAGAATAACCGTAATACCCCTGTAAGGGAGGATGACCGTAACACCCTTGTAGGACAGAATGACCGTAATACTCCTGTAGGGGAGAATGACCGTAATATCCCTGTACGGAAGAATGATCGTAACAGCCTTGTAAGGCGGAATAACCGTAATACCCCTGTAGGGCAGAATGACTATAATACCCCTGTAGGGCAGAATGACCGTAGTACCCCTGTAGGGAGAATGACCGTAATACCCTTGTAGGGAATGATGACTGTAATACCCTTGTAGGGCAGAATGACCGTAACACCCCTGTAGGGCAGGATGACAGTAATACCCCTATAGGGCGGAATGACCGTAATACCCCAGTAGGGTAAAATAACCGTAATACCTCTGCAGGGCAGAATGACCATAATACCCCTATAGGGTAGAATGACCGTAATACCCCTATAGGGCAAAATGACCGTAATACCCTTGTAGGGAAGAATGACAATAATACCCCTGTAAGGCAGAATGGCCGTAGTACCTCTATAGGGTAGTATGACCAGAATACCCTTGTAGGGCAGAATAACCGTAATACCCCTATAGGGCAAACTGACCGTAATACCACTGTAGGGTAGGATGACCGTAATACCCCTCTAGGGTAGAATTACCATAATACCCCTATAGGGCAGAATGACCATAATACCACTATAGGGAAAAATGACCGTAATACCCCTATAGGGCGGAATGACCGTAATACCCCTGTAGGGTAAAATGACCGTAATACCTCTGTAGGGCAGAATGACCATAATACCCCTGTAGGGCAGAATGACCGTAATACCCCTATAGGGCAGAATAACCGTAATACCCCTGTAGGGAAGAATCACGGTAATCCCCCTGTAAGGCAAAATAACCTCGTACCTCTATAGGGATGTATGACCAAAATACCCTTGTAGGGTAGAATAACCGTAACATCCATGTAGGGCAAACTGACCGTAATACCCCTGTAGGGTAGGATGACCGTAATACCCCTGTCGGGTAGAATGACCGTAATACCCCTATAGGGGAGAATAACCGTAATACCCCTATGGGGTATAATGATCGTAATACCCCTGTATGGTGGAATGACCGTAATACCGTTGTAGGACGGAATGACCATAATACCCCTGTTGGGCGAAATGACCGTAGTACCCCTGTAGGGAGAATGACCGTAATACCCCTGTCGTGCAGAGCGACCGTAATACCCCTATAGGGTGGAATGACCGTAATACCCGTTTAGGGTAGAATGACCGTAATACCTCTGTAGGGCAAAATGACCGTAATCCCCCTATAGAGCAGCATGACCGTAATACTCCTGTAGAGCTGATTGATCGTAATACCCTTGTCGAGCAGAATGACCGAAACACACCGATAGGGTAGAATGACCGTAATACCCCTAAGGGAAAAATGACAATAATACCACTGTTAGGCAGAATGACCATAATACACCTATAGGGCAGAATGACCGTAATACCCCTATAGGGCAGAATGATCGTAATACCCCTGTACGGCGAAATGACCCTAATACCCTTGTAGGGCGGAATGACCGTAATACCCCTGTTGGGCGGAATGAACGTAATACCCCCGTAGGGAGAATAACCGTAATACCCCTATAGGGCGGAATGACTTTAATACCCCTGTAGGGTAGAATGACCATAATACCTCTATAGGGCAGAGTAACCGTAATACCCATATAGGGCAGAATGACCGTAATACCCCTGTAGGGCAGATTGATCGTAATACCCTTGTAGGGGAGAATGACTGAAACACCCCACTAGTACAAGATGATCGTAATACCCTTATAGGCAAAAATGATCGTAATACCCCTGTCAGGAAGAATGACCGTAATACCTCTGTAGGACAGAATGACCGTAATACCCCTATATGCCAGAATAACCGTAATACCTATGTAGGGCAAAATGACTTTAATACACCTGTAGGGCAGAATGACCGTAGTACCCCTGCAGGGCAGTATGACCGTAATACCCTTGTAGGGCAGAATGACCGTAATACCCTTGTAGGGCAGAATGACCGTAATAGCATTGTAGTGAAAACGACCATAATACCGCTGTAGGGTAGGATGACCGTAATACCCTGTAGGACAGAATGACCGTAACACCCCTGTAGTGCAGAATGATCGTAATACCCCTATAGGGCGAAATGACCGTAACAGCACTGTAGGGAGAAATGACCATAATACCCCTCTGTAGAGCAAACTGACCATATTACCCTTATAGGATAGGATAACCGTAATACCCTTGTGAGGCAGCATAACTATAATACCCTTGTAAGAGAGAATGACCATAACACCCTTGTAAGGTAGATTGATCGTAATACCCCTGTAGGACGGAATGACCGTAATACCTCTGTAAGGCAGAATGACCATAATATCCCTGTAGGGCAGAATGACCGTAATACCTCTATAGAGCAGAATGACCGTAATACCCCTGTCGGGAAGAATGACGGTAATACCCCTGTAAGGTAGAATGACCGTAGTACCTCTATAGGGTAGTATGACCAGAATACCCTTGTAGGGCAGAATAACCGTAATACCCCTATAGGGCAAACTGACCGTAATCCCCCTGTAAGGTAGGATGACTTAAATACCACTGTCGGGCAAAATGATCATAATACCCTTGTAAGGCGGAATGACCGTAATACCCCTGTAGGGCGTAATGACTGTAATACCCCTGTAGGGCGGAATGACCGTAGTACCCCTGTAGGGGAATGACCGTAATACCCCTGTAGGGAAGAATGATAGTAATACCGGGTAGAATGACCGTAATACCTCTGTAGGGCAGAATGACAGTAATTCCCCTATAGGGCAGAATGACCGTAATACCCCTGTAGGGTAGATTGATCGTAATACCCTTGTAGGGCAAATGACCGAAAGACCCCGATAGGGCTGCATGACCGTAATACCCCTATATAAAATGACCGTAATACCCCTGTTAGGCAGAATGACCGTAATACCCCTATATAAAATGACCGTAATACCCCTGTTAGGCAGAATGACTGTAATACCCCTGTCGGGCTAAATGATCGTAATGCCCCTATAGGGAATGACCGTAATACCTCTTTAGGGCAGAATGACCGTAATACCCCTATAGGGAAGAATGACCGCAGTACCCCTGTAGGGCAGTATGACCGTAATACCCTTGTAGGGCAGAATGACCGTAATACCCCTATAGGGCAAAATGACCGCAATACACTTATAGGGCAAACTGACCAGAATACCCCTGTAGGGTAGGATGACCGTAATTCCCTTGAAGGAAGAATGACCGTAATACCCCTGTAGGGCAGAATGATCGTAATACCCCTGTAGGGCGGAATGATCGTAATACCACTGTAGGTCGGAACGACCATAATACCCCTCTGTAGGGCAAACTGACCATATTACCCTTGTAGGGTAGGATGACCGTAATACCCCTGTGGGGCAAAATGACCGTAATACCGCTGTATGGGAGGATGACCGTAATACCCCTGTAGGGCAGAATGATCGTAATACCCCTGTAGGGCGGAATGACCATAATACCACTATAGGGCAGAATAACCGTAACACCCCTGCTAGGCGAAATGACCGTAGTACCCCTGTAGGGAAAATGACCGTAATACCCCAGTAGGGCAGAATGACCGTAGTACCCCTATAGGGCGGAATGACCGTAATACCCTTGTATGGCAGAATGACCACAAGTCCCCTATAGGGTAGGATGACCGTAATTCCTCTATAGGGCAGAATGACCGTAATACTCCTGTAGGGGAGAATGACCGTAATCCCCTGTACAGAAGAATGATCGTAATACCCTTGTAAGGCGAAATGACTGTAATACCTCTGTAGGGTAGAATGACTATAATACCCCAGTAGGGCGGAATGATCGTAGTAACCCTGTAGGGAGAATGACCGTCATACCCCTGTAGGGAAGGATGACTGTAATGCCCATGTAGGGCAGAATGACCATAACACCCCTCTAGGGCAGAATTACCGTAATACCCCTATAGGGCGGAAGGACCGTAATACCCCTGTAGGGTAAAATAACCGTAATACCTCTGTAGGGCAGAATGACCATAATACCCCTATAGGGCGGAATGACCGTAATACCCCTGTAGGGTAGAATGACTGTAATACCTCTGTAGGGCAGAATGACCGTCATACCCCTATAAGGCAGAATGACCGTAATACCCCTATAGGGTAGATTGATCGTAATACCCTTGTAGGGCAGAATGACCGAAACACCCCGATAGGGCTGAATGATCGTAATACCCTAGAGGGTAAAATGACCGTAATACCCCTGTTAGGCAGAATGACCGTAATAGTCCTGTCGGGCTGAATGACCGTAATGCCCCTATAGGGCAGAATGACCATAATACCTCTGTAGGGCAGAATGACCGTAATACCCCTATATGGCAGAATGACCGCAGCACCCCTGTAGGGCAGTATGACCGTAATACCCTTGTAGGGCAGAATGACCGTAATACCCCTGGAGGGTAAAATGACCGTAATACACTTGTAAGGCAAACTGACCAGAATACCCCAGTAGAGTAGGATGGCCGTAATTCCACTGTAGGCAGAATGACCCTAATACCGCTATAGGGCAGAATGATCATAATAGCCCTGTAGGGCAGAATGACCATAATACCACTATATGGCGGAATGACCATAATACCCCTCTGTAGGGCAAACTGACCATATTACCCTTGTAGGGTAGGATGACCGTAACACCCCTGTGGGGCAGAATGACCATAATACCCCTGTAAGGGAGGATGACCGTAATAGCCCTGTAGGGCAGAATGATCGTAATACCCTTGTAGGGCGGAATGACCGTAATACCACTATAGGGCAGAATGACCGTAATACCCCTGTTGGGCAAAATGACCGTAGTACCCCTGTAGGGAAAATGACCGTAATACCCTAGTAGGGCAGAATGACCGTAGTACCCCTATAGGGCGGAATGACTGTAATACCCCTGTATGGCAGAATGACCATAAGTCCCCCATAGGGTAGGATGACCGTAATACCTCTGTAGGGCAGAATGACTGTAATACTCCTGTAGGGCAGAATAACCGTAATACCCCGGTACGGAAGAATGACCGTAATACCCTTGTGAGGCGGAATGACCGTAATACCCCTATAGGGCGGAATGACTATAATACCCCTGTAGGGCAGAATAACCGTAGTACCCCTGTAGGGAGAATGACCGTAATACCCCTGTAGGGAAGAATGACTGTAATACCCTTGTAGGGCAGAATGACCATAATACCCCTGTAGGACAGGATGACAGTAATACCCCTATAGGGCGGAATGATCGTAATACCCCTGTAGGCTAAAATGACCGTAATACCCCTGTAAGGAATAATGACGTTAATACCCCTGTAAGGCAGAATGTCTGTTGTACCTCTATAGGGTAGTATGGCCAGAATACCCTTGTAGGGAAGAATAACTGTAATACCCCTATAGGGCAAACTGACCGTAATACCCCTGTAGGGTAGCATGACCGTAATACCCCTGTAGGGCAGAATTACCGTAATACCCCCATAGGGCAGAATGACTGTAATACCCCTATAGGGCAGAATGACCGTAATACCCCTATCGGGCGGAATGACCGTAATACCCTTGTAGGGTAAAATGACCGTAACACCTCCGTAGGGCAGAATGACCATAATACCCTTGTAGGGCAGAATGACCGTAATACCCCTATAGGTCAGAATGACCGTTATACCTCTGTAGGGAAGAATGACAGTAATACCCCTGTAAGGCAGAATGACCGTAGAACCTCTATAGGGTAGTACGACCAGAATACCCTTGTAGGGTAGAATAACCGTAACACACCTGTAGGGCAAACTGACCGTAATACCCCTGTAGGGTAGGATGACCATAATACCCCTGTAGGGCAGAATGACCGTAATACCCCTATAGGGGAAAATGACCGTAATACCCCTGTAGGGCAGAATAATCGTAATAACCCTGTATGGCGGAATGACCGTAATACCCTTGTAGGGCGAAATGACCATAATAGCCCTGTAGGGAGAATGACCGTAATACCCCTGTCAGGCAGAGTGACCGTAATACCCCTATAGGGCGGAATGACTGTAATACCCGTGTAGGGCAAAATGACCGTAATACCTCTGTAGGGCAAAATGACCGTAATCCCCCTATAGGGCAGCATGACCGTAATACTCCTGTAGGGCAGATTGATCGTAATACCCTTGTAGGGCAAAATGACCGAAACACCCCGATAGGGCAGAATGACTGTAATACACCTATAGGGAAAAATGACCGTAGTACCCCTGTTAGGCAGAATGACCATAATACCCCTATAGGGCAGAATGACCGTAATACCCCTATAGGGTAGAATGACCGTAATACCTCAATAGGGAAAAATAACTGTCGTACGCCTGTAGGGTAAAAAGACTATAGTACCCCTGTAGGGCAGTATGACCGTAATACCCTTGTAGGGCAGAATGACCGTAATACCCTTGTAGGGCAAAATGATCGTAATGCCCCTGTAGGGCAAAATGATCGTATACCGTAATACACCTGTAGGGCAAAATAATCGTAATACCTCTGTAGAGCGGAATGACCGTAATACCCCTATAGGGCGGAATGACCATAATACCCCTCTGTAGGGCGAACTGACCATATTACCCTTGTAGGGTAGGATGACCGTAATACCCCTGTGGGGCAGAATGACCGTAATACCCTTGTAAGGGAGAATAACCGTAATACCTCTGTAGGGTAGAATGATCGTAATACCCCTGTAGGGCAGAATGACCGTAATACCACTGTAGGGCGGAATGGCCATAATACCCCTGTTGGGCGAAATGATCATAGTACCCCTGTAAGGAGAATGACCGTCATACCCCTGTAGGGCAGAATGACCGTAATACCCCTATAAGGTAGAATGACCGTAATACCCCTATGTGGCAGAATGACCACAAGACCCCTATAGGGTACGATGACCGTAATACCTCTATATAGCAGAATTACCGTAATACTCCTATAGGGGAGAATGACCGTAATACCCCTGTAAGGCAGAATGATTGTAATACCCTTGTAAGGCGGAATGACCGTAATACCCTTGTAGGGCGGAATGACCGTAATACCCCTATAAGGCGGATTGACTCTAATACCCCTGTAGGGCAGAATGACCATAATATACCTATAGGGCGAATGACCGTAATACCCCTGTAGGGTAGAATGACGTAATATACCTATAGGGCGGAATGACCGTAATACCCCTGTAGGGCAGACTGATCGTAGTACCCCTATAGGGAGAATGACTGTAATACCTCTGTAGGGAAAAATGACTGTAATACCCTTGTAGGGCAGATTGATCGTAATACCCTTGCAGGGCAGAATGACCAAAACACCCTAATAGGGCAGAATGACCGTAATACCCCTATAGGGTAAAATGACCGTACTACCCGTGTAAGGCAGACTGACTGTAATACCCCTGTCAGGCTAAATGACCGTAATACCCCTATAGGGCAGAATGACCATAATACCTCTGTAGGGCAGAATGACCGTAATACTCCTGTAGCGCAGAATGACCATAATACCCCTGTAGGGTAGTATGAACGTAATACCCTTGTAGGGTAGAATGACCGTAATACCTCTGTAGCGTAGAATGACCATAATACCCCTATAGGGCAGAATGACAGTAATACCCCTATAAGGAAGAATGATCGTAATACCCCTGTCAGGAAGAATGACAGTAATACCCCTGTAAGGTAGAATGACTATAGTACCTCTATAGGGTAGTATGACCAGAATTCCCTTGTAGGGCAGAATAACCGTAATACCCCTATAGGGCAAACTGACCGTAATACCTCTGTAGGGTAGGATGACCGTAATACCCCTGTCAGGCAGAATGATCGTAATACCCTTGTAAGGCGAAATGACCGTAATACCCCTGTAGGGCAAACTGATCGTAATACCCTTCTACGGCAAAATAACCGAAACACCCCGATAGGGCTGAATAACCGTAATACCCCTATAGGATAAAATGACCGTAATACCCCTGTTAGGCAGAATGACCGTAATACCCCTGTCGTGCTGAATGACCGTAATGCTCCTATAGGGTATAATGACCTTAATACCTCTGTAGGGCAGAATGACCGCAGTACCCCTGTAGGGCAGTATGACCGTAATACCCTAGTAGGGCAGAATGACCGTAATACCCCTGTAGGGCAAAATGACCGTAATACACGTGTAGGGCAAACTAACCAGAATACCCCTGTAGGGTAGGATGACCGTAATACCTCTGTAGGGCAGAATGACCCTAATACTCCTGTAAGGGAGAATGACCGTAATACCCCTGTATGGAAGAATGACCGTAATACCCTTGTAAGGCGGAATGACCATAATACCCTTGTAGGGCAGAATGACTATAATACCCCAGTAGGGCGGAATGACCGTAGTAACCCTGTAAGGAGAATGACCGTAATACCCTTGTAGGGAAGGATGGCAGTACTACCCTTGTAGGGCAGGATGACAGTAATACCCCTATAGGGCGGAAGGACCGTAATACCCCTGTAGGGTAAAATGACCGCAATACCTCTATATGGCAGAATGACCATAATACCCCTATAGAGCAGAATGACCATAATACCCTATAGGGCAGAATGACCGTAATACCCTTATAGGGAAGAATGACAGTAATACCCCTGTAAGGCAGAATAACCATATTACCTCTATAGGGTAGTATAACCAGAATACCCTTGTAGGGCAGAATAATCGTAATACCCCTACAGGGCAAACTGACCGTAATACCACTGTAGGGTAAGATGACCGTAATACCCCTCTAGGGCAGAATTAACGTAATACCCCTATAGGGCAGAATGACCGTACTACCCCTATAGGACGGAATGACCGTAATACCCTTGTAGGGTAAAATGACCGTAATACCTCAGTAGGGCAGAATGACCATAATACCCCTGTAGGGCAGAATGATCGTAATACCCCTATAGGGCAGAATGACCGTAATACCCCTGTAGGGTAGATTGATCGTAATACCCTTATAGGGCAGAATGATCGAAACACCCCGATAGGGCTGAATGACTGTAATACCCTTATAGGGTAAAATGACTGTAATACCCCTGTTAAGCAGAATGACCGTAATAGTCCTGTCGGGCTGAATGACCGTAATGCCCCTATAGGGCAGAATGACTATAACATCTCTGTATGGCAGAATGACCGTAATACCCCTATAGGGCAGAATGACCATAATACCCCTATAGGGAAGAATGACCGTAATACCCCTGTCGGAAAGAATGACGGTAATACCCCTGTAAGGCAGAATGACCGTAATACCCCTATAGGGCAGAATGACCGTAATACCCCTATAGGGCAGAATGATCATAAGACCCCTATAGGGTAGGATGGCTATAATTCCTTTGTAGGGCAAAATGACTGTTATACCCTTATAGGGGAGAATGATCGTAATACCCCTGTAAGGCAGAATGCTCGTAATACCCTTGTAAAGCGGAATGACCGTAATACCCTTGTAGGACAGAATGACTGTAATACCCCTGTAGGGCAGACTTATCGTAGTACCCCTATAGGGAGAATGACCGTAATACCTCTGTAGGGAAAAATGACTGTAATACCCTTGTAGGGCAGATTGATCGTAATACCCTTGCAGGGCAGAATGACCAAAACACCCTGATAGGGCAGAATGACCGTAATACCCCTATAGGGTAAAATGACCGTACTACCCGTGTAAGGCAGACTGACCGTAATACCCCTGTCAGGCTGAATGACCGTAATACCCCTATAGGGCAGAATGACCATAATACCTCTGTAGGGCAGAATGACCGTAATACCCCTGTAGCGCAGAATGACCATAATACCCCTGTAGGGTAGTATAAACGTAATACCCTTGTAGGGTAGAATGACCGTAATACCTCTGTAGCGTAGAATGACCATAATACCCCTATAGGGCAGAATGACCGTAATACCCCTATAAGGAAGAATGACCGTAATACCCCTGTCGGGAAGAATGACGGTAATACCCCTGTAAGGTAGAATGACTATAGTACCTCTATAGGGTAGTATGACCAGAATTCCCTTGTAGGGCAGAATAACCGTAATACCCCTATAGGGCAAACTGACCGTAATACCTCTGTAGGGTAGGATGACCGTAATACCCCTATCGGGCAGAATGATCGTAATACCCTTGTAAGGCGGAATGACCGTAATACCCCTGTAGGGCAAACTGATCGTAATACCCTTCTAGGGCAGAATGACCGAAACACCTCGATAGGGCAGAATGACCGTAATACCCCTATAGGATAAAATGACCGTAATACCCCTGTTAGGCAGAATGACCGTAATACCCCTGTCGGGCTGAATGACCGTAATGCTCCTATACGGTATAATGACCTTAATACCTCTGTAGGGCAGAATGACCGTAGTACCTCTGTAGGGCAGTATGACCGTAATACCCTTGTAGGGCAGAATGACCGTAATACCCCTGTAGGGCAAAATGACCGTAATACACGTGTAGGGCAAACTGACCAGAATACCCCTGTAGGGTAGGATGACCGTAATACCTCTGTAGGGTAGAATGACCCTAATACTCCTGTAAGGGAGAATGACCGTAATACCTCTGTACGGAAGAATGATCGTAATACCCTTGTAAGGCGGAATGACTGTAATACCCCTGTAGGGCAGAATGACTATAATACCCTAGTAGGGCGGAATGACCGTAGTAACCCTGTAGGGAGAAGGACCGTAATACCCTTGTAGGGAAGGATGACAGTAATACCCTTGTAGGGCAGAATGACCGTAACACCCCTGTAGGGCAGGATGACAGTAATACCCCTATAGGGCGGAATGACCGTAATACCCCTGTAGGGTAAAATGACCGCAATACCTCTGTATGGCAGAATGACCATAATACCCCTATAGAGCAGAATGACCATAATACCTTATAGGGCAGAATGACTGTAATACCCTTGTAGGAAAGAATGACAGTAATACCCCTGTAAGGCAGAATGACCATATTACCTCTATAGGGTAGTATGACCAGAATACCCTTGTAGGGCAGAATAATCGTAATACCCCTACAGGGCAAACTGACCGTAATACCACTGTAGGGTAAGATGACCGTAATACCCCTCTAGGGCAGAATTACCGTAATACCCCAATAGGGCAGAATGGCCGTAATACCCCTATAGGGCAGAATGACTGTACTACCCCTATAGGACGGAATGACCGTAATACCCTTGTAGGGTAAAATGACCGTAATACCTCAGTAGGGCAGAATGACCATAATACCCCTGTAGGGCAGAATGACCATAATACCCCTATAGGGCAGAATGACCGTAACACCCCTGTAGGGTAGATTGATCGTAATACCCTTGTAGGGCAGAATGACCGAAACACCCCGATAGGGCTGAATGACCGTAATACCCCTATAGGGTAAAATGACTGTAATACCCCTGTTAAACAGAATGACCGTAATAGTCCTGTCGGGCTGAATGACCGTAATGCCCCTATAGGGCAGAATGACTATAACATCTCTGTAGGGCAGAAAGACCGTAATACCCCTATAGGGCAGAATGACCGCAGTACCCCTGTAGGGCAGTATGACCGTAATACCCTTGTAGGGCAGAATGACCGTAATGCCCCTGTAGGGCAAAATGACCGTAATACACCTGTAGGGCAAACTGACCAGAATACCCCAGTAGGGTAGGATGGCCGTAATTCCCCTGTAGGCAGAATGACCGTAATACTGCTATAGGGCAGAATGATCGTAATACCCCTGTAGGGCGGAATGACCATAATACCACTGTAAGGCAGAATGACCATAATACCCCTCTGTAGGGCAAACTGACCGTATTACCCTTGTAGGGTAGGATGACCGTAATACCCCTGTGGGGCAGAATGACCGTCATACCCCTGTAAGGGAGGATGATCGTAATACCCCTGTAGGGCAGAATGATCGTAATACCCTTGTAGGGCGGAATGACCGTAATACCACTATAGGTCGAAATGACCGTAATACCCCTATTGGGCAAAATGATCGTAGTACCCCTGTAGGGAAAATGACCCTAATACCCTAGTAGGGCAGAATGACCGTAGGACCCCTATAGGGCGGAATGACCGTAATACCCCTGTATGGCAGAATGACCACAAGTCCCCCATAGGGTAGGATGACCGTAATACCTCTGTAGGGCAGAATGACCGTAATACACCTGTAGGGCAGAATGACCGTAATACCCCGGTACGGAAGAATGATCGTAATACCCTTGTAAGGCAGAATGACCGTAATACCCGTATAGGGCGGAATGACTATAATACCCCTGTAGGGCGGATTGACCGTAGTACCCCTGTAAGGAGAATGACCGTAATACCCCTATAGGGAAGAATGACTGTAATACCCTTGTAGGGCAGAATGACCGTAATACCCCTGTAGGGCAGGATGACAGTAATACCCCTATAGGGTGGAATGATCGGAATACCTCTGTAGGCTAAAATGACCGTAATACCCCTGTAGGAAAGAATGACCGTAATACCCCTGTAAGGCAGAATGTCTGTAGTACCTCTATAGGGTAGTATAACCAGAATACCCTTGTAGGGAAGAATAACCGTAATACCCCTATAGGGCAAACTGACCGTAATACCCCTGTAGGGTAGCATGACCGTTATACCCCTGTAGGGCAGAATTACCGTAACACCCCTATAGGGCAGAATGACCGTAATACCCCTATAGGGCAGAATGACCGTAATACCCCTATAGGGCGGAATGACCGTAATACCCTTGTAGGGTAAAATGACCGTAACACCTCTGTAGGGCAGAATGACCATAATACCCTTGTAGGGCAGAATGACCGTAATGCCCCTATAGGCCAGAATGACCGTAATACCCCTGTAGGGAAGAATGACGGTAATACCCCTGTAAGGCAAAATGACTGTAGTACCTCTATAGGATAGTATGACCAGAATACCCTTGTAGGGTAGAATAACTGTAACACCCCTGTAGGGCAAACTGACCGTAATACCCCTGTAGGGTAGGATGACCATAATACCCCTGTAGGTCAGAATGACCGTAATACCCCTGTAGGGGAGAATGACCGTAATACCCCTGTAGGGCAGAATAATCGTAATACCCTTGTATGGTGGAATGACCGTAATAACCTTGTAGGGAGGAATGACCATAATACCCCTGCAGAGAGAATAAACGTAATACCCCTGTCGGGCAGAGTGACCGTAATACCCCTATATGGCGGAATGACCGTAATACCCGTGCAGGGTAGAATGACCGTAATACCTCTGTAGGGCAAAATAACCGTAATCCCCCTATAGGGCAGCATGACCGTAATACTCCTGTAGGGCAGATTGATCGTAATACCCTTGTAGGGCAAAAAGACCGAAACACCCCGATAGGGCAGAATGACCGTAATACCCCTATAGGGAAAAATGACCGTAATACCCCTGTTAGGCAGAATGACCATAATACCCCTATAGGGCAGAATGACCGTAATACCCCTATAGGGCAGAATGACCGTAATACCTCTATAGGGAGAAATAACTCTAGCACCCCTATAGGGTAAAAAGACCATAGTACCCCTGTAGGGCAGTATGACCGTAATACCCTTGTAGGGCAGAATGACCGTAATACCCTTGTAAGGCAGAATGATCGTAATGCCCCTGTAGGGTAAACTGACCATAATACCCTGTAGGGTAGGATGACCGTAATACCCCTGTAGGGCAAAATAATCGTAATACCCCTGTAGAGCAGAATGATCGTAATACCCTTGTAAGGTGGAATGACCATAATACCCCTCTATAGGGCAAACTGACCATATACCATTGTAAGGTAGGATGACCGTAATACCCCTGTGGGGCAGAATGACCGTAATTCCCTTGTAAGGGAGAATGACCGTAATACCCCTGTAGGGTAGAATGACCATAATACTACTGTAGGGCGGAATGACCGTAATACCCCTATTGGGCGAAATGATCATAGTACCCTTGTAAGGAGAATGACCGTCATACCCTTGTAGGGCAGAATGACCGTAATACCCTATAGGGCAGAATGACCGTAATACCCCTATGTGGCAGAATGACCATAAGACCGTTATAGGGTACGATGACCGTAATACCTCTGTATGGTAGAATTACCGTAATACTCCTATAGAGGAGAATGACCGTAATACCCCTGTAGGGCAGAATGATTGTAATACCCTTGTAAGGCGGAATGACCGTAATACCACTGTAGGGCGGAATGACCGTAATACCCCTGTAAGGCGGAATGACCGTAGTACCCTTGCAGAGAGAATGACCGTAATACCCCTGTAGGGCAGATTGACTCTAATACCCTGTAGGGCAGAATGACCGTAATAACCCTATAGGGCGGAATGACCGTAATACCCCTGTAGGGTAGAATGACCGTAATACCCCTGTAGGGTAGAATGACCGGAATACCACTGTAGGGCAGAATGGCCGTAATACCTTTGTAGGGCAGATTGATCATAATACCCTTGCAGGGCAGAATGACCGTAATACCCCTATAGGGTAAAATGACCGTACTACCCCTGTAAGGCAGACTGACCGTAATACCCCTGTCGGGCTGAATAACCGTAATACCCCTATAGAGCAGAATGACCATAATACCTCTGTAGGGCAGAATGACCGTAATACCCCTGTAGGGCGGAATGACCATAATACCCCTCTGTAGGGCAAACTGACCATATTACCCTTGTATGGTAGGATGACCGTAATACCCCTGTGGGGCAGAATAACCGTAATACCCTTTTAAGGGAGAATGACCGTAATACCCTTGTAGGGTAGAATGATCGTAATACCCCTGTAGGGCGGAATGACCGTAATACCACTGTAGGGCGGAATGACCGTAATACCACTGTAGGGCGGAATGACCGTAATACCCCTATTGGGCGAAATGATCATAGTACCCTTGTAAGGAGAATGACCGTCACACCCCTGTAGGGCAGAATGATCGTAATACCCCATAGGGCAGAATGACCGTAATACCCCTGTGTGGCAGAATGACCATAAGACCCCTATAGGGTACGATGACCGTAATACCTCTATATGGTAGAATTACCGTAATACTCCTATAGGGGAGAATGACCGTAATAACCCTGTAGGGCAGAATGATTGTAATACCCTTGTAAGGCCGAATGATCGTAATACCACTGTAGGGCGAAGGCAGAATGACTGTAGTACCCTTGCAGTGAGAATGACCGTAATACCCCTGTAGGACAGATTGACTCTAATACCCTGTAGGGCAGAATGACCGTAATATCCCTATAGGGTGGAATGACCGTAATACCCCTGTAGGGTAGAATGACCGTAAAACCTCTGTAGGCCAGAATGACCGGAATACCCCTGTAGGGTAGAATGACCGTAACACCTTTGTAGGGCAGATTGATCGTAATACCCTTGCAGGGCAGAATGACCGAAACACCCCTATAGGGCAAAATGACCGTAATACCCCTATAGGGTAAAATGACGGTACTGCCCCTGTAAGGTAGACTGACCGTAATACCCCTGTCGGGCTGAATAACCGTAATACCCCTATAGGGCAGAATGACCATAATACCTCTGTAGAGCAGAATGACCGTAATATCCCTGTAGTGCAGAATAACCATAATACCCCTATAGGGTAGTATGACCGTAATACCTTTATAGGGCAGAATGACCGTAATACCCTTGTAGGGCAGAATAATCGTAATGCCCCTGTAGGGCAAACTGACCATAATACCCCTATAGGGCAGGATGACCGTAATACCCCTGTAAGGCAGAATGACCATAATTCCCCTGTAGGGCAGAATGATCGTAATACCCTTGTAAGGCGGAATGACCGTAATACCCCTGTAGGGCAGAATGACTGTAATACCCTTGTAGGGCGGAATGACCGTAGTACCCTTGTAGGGAGAATGGCCGTAATACCCCTGTAGGGAAGAATGATTGTAATACACTGGTAGGGCAGAATGACCGTAATACCCCTGTAGGGCAGGATGACAGTAATACCCCTATAGGGCAGAATTACCGTAATACCCCTGTAGGGTAGAATGACCGTAATACCCTTGTAGGGCAGAATGACCGTAATACCCTGTAGGGCAGATTGATCGTAATACCCCTGTAGGGCAGAATGACCGAAACACCCCGATAGGGCTGAATGACCGTAACACCCCTATAGGGAAAAATGACCGTAATACCCCTGTTGGGCAGAATGACCATAATACCCCTATAGGGCAGAATGACCGTAATACCCCTATAGGGCAGAATGACCGTAATACCCCTCTAGGGCGAAATGACCGTAATACCCCTGTAGGGTAGAATGACCGTAAGACCTCTGTAGGCCAGAATGACCGTAATACCTTGTAGGGCAGATTGATCGTAATACCCTTGTAGGGCAGAATGACCGAAATACCCCGATAGGGCAGAATGACCGTAATACCCCTATAGGGTAAAATGACCGTAATACCCCTGTCAGGCAGACTGACCGTAATACCCCTGTCGGGCTGAATAACCGTAATACCCCTATAGGGCAGAATGACCATAATACCTCTGTAGGGTAGAATGATCGTAATACCCTTGTGGCGCAGAATGACCATAGTACCCCTGTAGGGTAGTATGACCATAATACCCTTGTGGGGTAGAATGATTGTAATACCCTTGTAGGGCATAATGACCATAATACCCCTGTAGGGCAAACTGACCATAATACCCCTATAGGGCAGGATGACTGTAATACCCCTGTTGGGCGAAATGACTGTAGTACCCCTGTAGGGAGAATGACCGTAATACCCCAGTAGGGCAGAATGACCGTAATACCTCTATAGGGCGGAATGACTGTAATACCCCTGTAAGGCAGAATGACCGTAATACCCCTATAGTGTAGAATGATCGTAATACCCCTGTAGGGAAGAATGACTGTAATACACTTGTAGGGCAGAATGACCGTAACACCCCTTGTAGGGCAAAATGACTGAAACACCCCGATAGGGCAGAATGACCGTAATACCCCTATAGGGAAAAATGATCGTAATACCCCTGTTAGGCAGAATGACCATAGTACCCCTATAGGGCAGAATGACCGTAATACCCCTAGTGGGCAGAATGACCGTAACACCACTATAGGGCGGAATGACCGTAATACCCCTGTAGGGTAGAATGACCGTAAGACCTCTGTAGGTCAGAATGACCGGAATACCCCTGTAGGGCAGAATGGCCGTAATACCTTGTAGGGCAGACTGATCGTAATACTCTTGTAGGGCAGAATGACCGAAACACCACGATAGGGCAGAATGACCGTAATACCCCTATAGGGTAAAATGACCGTAATACCCCTGTCAGGCAGACTGACCGTAATACCCCTGTCGGGCTGAATAACCGTAATACCCCTATAGGGTAGAATGACTATAATACCTCTGTAGGGTAGAATGACCGTAATACCCTTGTAGCGCAGAATGACCATAGTACCCCTGTAGGGTAGTATGACCATAATACCCTTGTGGGGCAGAATGACCGTAATACCCCTGTAGGGCAAACTGACCATAATACCCCTATAGGGCAGGATGACCGTAATACCTCTATAAGGCAGAATAACCGTAATACCCCTGTAAGGCAGAATGATCGTAATACCCTTGTAAGGCAGAATGACCGTAATACCCCTGCAGGGCGGAATGATTGTAATATCCCTGTAGGGCAGAATGACCGTAGTACCCCTGTAGGGAGAATGACCGTAATACCCCTGTAGAGAAGAATGACTGTAATACACTTGTAGGGCAGAATGACCGTAATACCCCTGTAGGGCAAGATGACAGTAATACCCCTATAGGGCAGAATTACCGTAATACGCCTGCAGGGTAGAATGACCGTAATACCTTTGTAGGGCAAAATGACCGTAATACCCCTGTAGGGCAGATTGATCGTAATACCCTTGTAGGGCAGAATGACCGAAACACCTCGATAGGGTTGAATGACCTTAATACCCCTATAGGGTAAAATGACCGTAATACCCCTGTTAGGCAGATGACCGTAATACCCCTGTCGGGCTGAATGACCGTAATGCCCCTATAGGGTAGAATAACCTTATTACCTCTGTAGGGCAGAATGACCGCAGTACCCCTGTAGGGCAGTGTGACCATAATACCCTTGTAGCGCAGAATGACCGTAATACCCCTGTAGGGCAAAATGACCGTAATACACGTGTAGGGCAAACTGACCAGAATACCCCTGTAGGGTAGGATGACCGTAATTCCCCTGTAGGCAGAATAACCGTAATACGCTGTAAGGCAGAATGATCGTCATACCCCTGTAGTGCGGAATGACTGTAATACCACTATATGGTGGAATGACCATAATACCCCTCTGTAGGGCAAACTGACCATATTACCCTTGTAGGGTAGGATGACCGTAATACCCCTGTGAGGCTAAATGACCGTAATACCCCTGTAAGGGAGGATGGCCATAATACCCCTGTAGGGCAGAATGATCATAATACCCTGTAGGGCGGAATGACCGTAATACCACTATAGGGCAGAATGACCGTAATACCCCTGTTGGACGAAATGACCGTAGTACCCCTGTAGGGAGAATGACCTTAATACCCCAGTAGGGCAGAATGACCGTAATACCTCTATAGGGCGGAATGACCATAAGTCCCCTATAGGGTAGGATGACCGTAATACCTCTGTAGGGCAGAATAACCGTAATACTCCTGTAGGGGAGAATGACCGTAATACCCCTGCAGGGAAGAATGATCGTAATACACCTGTAAGGCGGAATGACCGTAATACCCCTATAGGGCGGAATGACTGTAATACCCTTGTAGGGCGGAAAGACCGTAGTACCCCTATAGGGAGAATGACCGTAATGCCCCTGTAGGAAAGAATGACTGTAAGACCTTTGTAGGGCAGAAAGACCGTAATACCCCTGTAGGGCAGAATGACCGTAATACCACTATAGGGCGGAAGGACCGTAATCCCCTGTAGGGTAAAATGACCGTAATACCTCTTTAGGGCAGAATGACCATAATACCCCTGTAGGGCGGACTGACCTAATACCCCTATAGGGCAGAATGACCGTAATACCCCTGCAGGGAAGAATGACGGTAATACCCCTGTAAGGCAGAATAACCGTAATACCCCTGTAGGGCAGAATGACCAGAATACCCTTGTAGGGCAGAATGACCGTAATACCCCTGTATGGCAAATTGACCGTAATACCCCTGTAGGGTAGGATGACCGTAATACCCTTGTAGGGCAGAATGGCCGTAATACCCCTGTAGGGGAGAATGACCGTAATACCCCTGTAGGGCAGAATAATCGTAATACCCCTGTAGGGCAGAATGACCGTAATACCCCTATAGGGCAAAATGACCGTAATACCCTTGTTGGGCGAAATGACCGTAGTACCCCTGTAGACAGAATGACCGTAATACCCCTGTCGGGCAGAGTGACCGTAATACCCTTGCAGGGCAGAATGACCGTAATACCACTATAGGGTAAAATAACCGTACTACCCCTGTAAGGCAGACTGACCGTAATACCCCTGTCGGGTTGAATGACCGTAAAACCCCTATAGGGTAGAATGACCATAATACCTCTGTAGGGCAGAATGACCGTAATACCCCTGTAGGGCAGAATGACCATAATACCCCTCTGTAGGGCAAACTGACCATATTACCCTTGTATGGTAGGATGACCGTAATACCCGTGTGGGGCAGAATGACCGTAATACCCTTTTAAGGGAGAATGACCGTAATACCCTTGTAGGGTAGAATGATCGTAATACCCCTGTAGGGCGGAATGACCGTAATACCACTGTAGGGCGGAATGACCGTAATACCCCTATTGGGCGAAATGATCATAGTACCCTTGTAAGGAGAATGACCGTCATACCCCTGTAGGGCAGAATGATCGTAATACCCTATAGGGCAGAATGACCGTAATACCCTTGTGTGGCAGAATGACCGTAAGACCCCTATAGGGTACGATGACCGTAATACCTCTGTATGGCAGAATTACCGTAATACTCCTATAGGGGAGAATGACCGTAATACCCCTATAGGGCAGAATGATTGTAATACCCTTATAAGGCGGAATGACCGTAATACCACTTTAGGGCGAATGCGGAATGACTGTAGTACCCTGACAGAGAGAATGACCATAATACCCCTGTAGGGCAGATTGACTCTAATACCTCTGTAGGCTAGAATGACTGGAATACCCCTGTAGGGCAGAATGACCGTAATACCTTTGTGGGGCAAATTGATCGTAATACCCTTGCAGGGCAGAATGACCGTAATACCCCTATAGGGCGGAATGACCGTAATACCCGTGTAGGGTAGAATGATCGTAATACCTCTATAGGGTAAAATGACCGTAATACCCTATAGGGCAGCATGACCGTAATACTCCTGTAGGGCAGATTGATCGTAATACCCTTGTAGGGCAGAATGATCGAAACACCCCGATAGGGCAGAATGACCGTAATACCCCTATAGGGAAAAATGATCGTAATACCCCTGTAAGGCAGATGACCATAATACCCTGTAGCGCAGAATTACCGTAATACCCCTATAGGGCAGAATGACCGTAATACCTCTGTAGGGCAAAATGACTGTAGTACCCCTATAGGGCAGAAAGACCGTAGTACCCCTGTAGGGCAGTATGACCGTAATACCCTTGTAGGGTAGAATGACCGTAATACCCTTGTAGGGCAGAATGATCGTAATGCCCCAGTAGGGTAAACTGACCATAGTACCCCTGTAGGGTAGGATGACCGTAATACCCCTGTAGGGCAGAATGATCGTAATACCCTTGTAGGGCAGAATGACCGTAATACCACTGTAGAGCGAAATGACCATAATACCCCTCTGTAGGGCAAACTGACCAGATTACCCTTGTAGGGTAGGTTGACCATAATACCCCCATGGGGCAGAATGTCCGTAATACCCTTGTAAGGGAGAATGATCGTAATACCCCTGTAGGGTAGAATGATCGTAATACCCCTGTAGGGCGGAATGACCGTAATACCACTGTAGGGTGGAATCATCGTAATACCCCTGTTGGGTGAAATGATCGTAGTACCCCTGTAAGGAGAATAACCGTCATACCCCTGTAGAGCAGAATGCCCGAATATCCCTATAGGGCGGAATGACCGTAATACCCCTGTGTGGCAGAATGACCATAAGACCCTTATAGGGTACGATGACCGTAATACCTCTATAGGGCAGAATGACCGTAATACTCCTGTAAAGGAGAATGACCGTAATACCCCTGTAGGGCAGAATGATCGTAATACCTTTGTAAGGCGGAATGACCGTAATACCCATGTAGGGCGGAATGAGCGTAATACCCTTGTAGGGCAGAATGACTGTAGTGCCCTTGTAGGGAGAATGACCGTAATACCCCTGTAGGGAAGAATGACTGTAATACCCTTGTAGGGCAGAATGACCGTAATACTCCTATAGGGCAGAATGACCGTAATACCCCTATAGTGTAGAATGACCGTAATACCTCTGTAGGTAGAATGACAGGAATACCCCTGTAGGGTAGAATGACCGTAATACCTCTGTAGGGCAGATTGATCGTAATACCCTTGTAGGGCAGAATGACCGAAACACCCTAATAGGGCAGAATGACCGTAATACCCCTATAGGGTAAAATGACCGTAATACCCCTGTCAGGCAGACTGACCGTAATACCCCTGTCGGGCTGAATGACCGTAATACCCCTATAGGGCAGAATGACCATAATACCTCTGTAGGGCAAAATGACCGTAATACCCTTGTAGCGCAGAATGACCGTAGTACCCCTGTAAGGTAGTATGACCGTAATACCCTTGTAGGGCAGAATGACCGTAATACCCTTGTAGGGCAGAATGACCGTAATACCCCTGTAGGGCAAACTAACCATAATACCCCTGTAGGGTAGGATAATCGTAATACCCCTATAAGGCAGAATGACCGTAATACCCTTGTAGGGCAAAATGATCGTAATACCCCTGTAGGCGAAATGACCGTAATACCACTGTAGGGCGGAATGACCATAATACCCCTCTGTAGGGCAAACTGACCATATTACCCTTGTAGGGTAGGATGACCGTAATACCCGTGTAAGGTAGAATGACCGCAATACCCCTGTAGGGGAGAATGACTGTAATACCCCTGTAGGGTAGAATGATCGTAATACCTCTGTAGGGTGGAATGACCGTAATACCACTGTAGGGCGGAATGACCGTAATACCGCTGTTGGGCGAAATGACCGTGGTACCCCTGTATGGAGAATGACCGTAATACCCCTGTAAGGCAGAATGACCGTAATACCCCTATAGGGCAGAATGACCGTAATACCCCTATAGGGCAGAATGACCATAAGACCCCTATAGGGTAGGATGGCTGTAATTCCTTTGTAGGGCAAAATGACTGTAATACCCTTATAGGGGAGAATGATCGTAATACCCCTGTAAGGCAGAATGATCGTAATACCCTTGTAAAGCGGAATGACCGTAATACCCTTATAGGACGGAATGACTGTAATACCCCTGTAGGGCAGACTGATCGTAGTACCCTTATAGGGAGAATGACCGTAATACCTCTGTAGGGAAAAATGACTGTAATACCCTTGTAGGGCAGAATAACCGTAATACCCCTATAGGGCAGAATGGTCGTAATACGCCTATAGGGTAGAATGACCAAATTACCCTCATAGGGTAAAATGACCGATATACCCCTACATTGATAAATCTCACGGACATTTGGAAATATTAGACCCAACTGTGTCGCACACCTGGCTAGGGTTGTTCTGGGTTTATCGGCCACACGGGCGTGTGGGTCCACATGGGCCGCATAATGGGCCTTGGGCCCTTTCACACTATTATGTATGTTGAGGTTACACGAGTCGCCCTAGTCGACTATGGACCTTCTGATGGATCAGTGAATGTGTCTAGACCCGTTCTGATTAAAATGACTATTATGCCCCAAGTGGTGAAATGATTGGCTTGCTTATGTTATGTATGTCTATAATTGAACGTGACTATTCTTTTTGTATATGTTGTGATATTTATGTGTTTTGCATAGATACACGTCATGCTATATAGGGTTGGGATAATGTTACAGAGGGAGTATTAGTGGCTCTGCCATGTTTTTACTGTTTCTGGTGGCTTTGCCACATATTCTGATACTAGTGGCTTTGCCACAGTTACTCTTACTAGTAGCTTTGCTGCATTATTATTACTAGCAGCTTCACTGTGATATTGGTGTGCTGGCTAGGTGGATCGGTTTTATCCCTACAAGGTGTGTTGGTTGGATTAAGATTGGTTACATATCAGCACTGTATTGACTCTGTATTAGGCTTAGGCCCACACTGTTACTGTATAGGGCTAAATGCCCAGACTATTTTGTTACTGAATAGTGCTATAGCCCAGACTATTCTACATGCACTATTTACTGCTTTGATATTAGGGGATTACACATTGATTTTTCGTAAACTCACCCCGTTTTTAATTGTGTAGATAATCCCCATCGCTAGGTGGGTCGGTGCTGCGAGAGACTTAGAGGTGGCCACATGATTATAGTTATTCTGCATCTTACTTTTTATTTTAAATTTCAGCTTTGGGTTTTTAAATTATGTAATAAGGCCTTTTATGTCTTAAACTCATTTTAAAATGCTAGAATAGGAGGAATGAGTTCTCAAAATAATAATTATTTTCAAGAAAAACACACATTTAAAACTTCAAGGTTTTTTTAGAAAAGCTTCCACAGTTTTTAATCAGTTTAAGAAACGACAGTAATAAATATGGCAACTGTTTTGGTAAATTAATTGCAAATAGTAATAACCTAATTGGCTTAAGATTTCTTAAGCAATAAAAACTAAATGGGTTCTTACTTAAGTACAGATTTTTATCTACAAGTTTGAATTTCGAAAAGCACTTCGATGTGACACGTCAAATTCGATCGTAACATCTAGGCTGGGTATGGGGTGTTACACGAATAATTTCACGGCAACTCGATAATTTGCTAACTTTTGAACATATTTGCTTACCAAAACCCGTTCACCTCCTTAACGTATCCCTATGTCAAGATGATTAAACAAATCTTAACAAACAACTAAAGACCATGTGAGGTAACAAAGTATCCCTACCTTCAAACAATTGAATCACAATAATCTAAGTCATGCAAGGCATATGTATCGCCAAATACAATGCTAAATTAATCTTCAGCTACCTTATAAGAATTAAAGATGCATTGATTAAGTACTGTGTCCATTAATTACAATTTCAATACATTTAAATAATTAATTCTTTAGTTATCTAGACAATTATAATGCTAGAATAACTTAACCATGATTTTACTTAATCAAGCACTCTACCGAGGCCTATAATAGTATAAACACAATTTTAATAATCTAAGAAGATGAAATGCAATCAAACCAACACAAATTAAATTCAAGCTACGTTGATTAAATTAACCTTCAATAGCATAAATATTCATAAACATGTTTCTCAAAACAACAACGAAAATAAATAAAGTATGGAACAAGAAATAAATCCGGTGTTTTTCCGTGGCTTTGAATGATTGTTCTGTCCTTCGTTCTCTGTTGTCCTCAGCCACCAAGGTGGCATATGAACACTTGATTGCTGCTCCAAATGGCTGGAAAAGCACCTCTTTTCCTAGAGAGGAAATCGGCACTAGAAGGCTTGGCTTTTGGAGGAAAAGAGAGAGTGGAG
The DNA here is from genome assembly GCA_020496765.1 of Gossypium stocksii. Classification (NCBI taxonomy): domain Eukaryota; kingdom Viridiplantae; phylum Streptophyta; class Magnoliopsida; order Malvales; family Malvaceae; genus Gossypium; species Gossypium stocksii. The sequence goes on from CM035631.1 coordinate 45,436,862, forward strand.
AGAATAGTAGTGAAGGAGAGAATGAAGAGTGAGGGATGATTTGAAATGGGAAGCAAGTGGGGCTTTATATAGCTGAGGATGACTGCTAAAAGTAGCAATTTTCAATAGCCAAAGAGCCCCCTTATATCCGGCCATCTTACATGGCAAAGTTGAGACTTTCAACTTTGCCAAAATTAGCTTTGGGCAAATCTGTAAAGCCTTAATTTAATGTAGGGTTGAACGCAAATTGGAGGTCTTTTAAGGGCTTTTTTGCAAGCTAATTTAATTAGCTAAAATGCTGATTTGGGTCACCATTTGAATGGTTCTGGGCTGCCCAATTGGTGGCTGGTTCGGTTTGATAAATTTGGTTCAACTAGCACGGTTCAACTGGGCACTTTTTCCATAATTAATTAAAATTAATTTATTTAGCCCAAATTAAATTGGGAATAAATTAAAATTAATTATATTATGAATTAATACACATTTTTGGACCGTCTTAGGCTGGAAATTATTTTTCCTTGTTACTTCAAATTGTTTCTCAATTTTGTTCATCTAACAGTGTCTACCAGGTCAATTTTTGCCCTTTGTGCGAATCTGTCAAAAATAATCAAAATTCATTATAAATAATTGTAAAATTGACTAAAATTAACATGTTCAAATTTTTAATACAATTTAATTATTTTATACAAATTAATTATTTTATGGCAAAAATTCTATCGAAAGTGCATGATTTTAAGTAAAATTAGGTATGAAAAAGTATATAAATTTTTTTGTTTCCAAAATTGTCCATTAATCAAGCCCTTGAGGCCAAAGAAGCACTTTAGAAATGATTTGGGGCTAAATCCAGATCATATAGAATTCCATGGAAAAAGTTGAAAATTTTCACACAGTAAGGGTTACACGGCTGTAGGGCCAGGCCGTGTGACTCACACGACTGAGACACATGCCCGTGTCTCAGACCGTATGGACATTCAAAGTAGGGATACACAGCTATGTCCCAGCCCGTGTCCTTACCCATGTAACTCTCTACACGGCCAAGCCACACGCCTATGTGCCAGGCTGTATAACTCTCGAAATGGCGTCACATGCCCATGTGCTAGGCCATGTAATTGCATAAGTTGCAACCTTTTGAAACCTACAAAGGGCACATGGCCGTGTGTCACACATGGCTGAGATACATGCCCGTGTCTTAGGCCGTGTGGACAAGAAATAGGCCATTTGAAAGCCATTTCCTTCACCCAAATTATGCACACACATACAAGCCATTTGCACCCATTTCAAGCATTCAAAATGTTCCTAAAACATGCATAATCAAATAGTTCCATATGGTACCTATTCATACAACCAATATGCCAAAAGGCATCTCAATTCACATAACATCAAATATACTTAAACATAAGCATAACATAGTAAATTACCAACTCAATGTTTGCAACCTAATTCCATACCAAATCTTATCATAATGGCCATATACCAAGATCACATTCACACATACCAAAAGAGTCATTCAATACATATCATCACTAACCATTTCAACATTAGCCAACAAGCATCAAAATGCCAAAATGTCATCTACCAAAGTGCCTTATTTACAAACTAAACATATTGGCTATTTTGTCAAGTATAAAACACCTATACATGCCATTATAACCATGACTTAAAAACATCAAAATCTACCAATATAGCTGATGGATAGTGTGATAGATCTCCGATGATCTTCCAACTCGAATGAGCTTCTGATTAACTATAAAACATAGAAAAATAACACAAAGTAAACATATAATGCTTAGTAAGTTCGTAAATCATCAACAATGCTTACCATTTTAATGCATAAGCTTAAAAATAAATATGAATCAATCCAACACAAGCTTGGCACAAGCCTAAGAATAACCAACAACACAAATTAGTGCTTAATCACATAACTTAACAATATCATCACATGATAAGATAGATTTCATAAACATAATTCATATGAACTTATACTTTCCATAAATATGAATATACATACTTCATACCATTCCATAATATAAAAGTGAATTTCATTGAACCTTAACCGAAGTTTACACAAAGTGTGCTAAACGATGGTCGAAACCATCCCTTTTCATATTCGATGGTTTTCACGATCCCTTTTCATATTCAATGGTCATCACCATCCCTTTTCATATTCATTGGTCAGAACCATCCCTTTTCATAATTGATGATCGTCACCATCCCTTTTCATATTTGATGGTTGTTACCTTCCCATTCCATATTCGATGGTTGTCACTATCCCTTTTCATATTTAATGGTTGAAACCATCCCTTTGCATATTTGATAGTCGTCACCATCCATTTTCATATTTGATGGTCGAAACCATCCTTTTTCATATTTGGTGGGCGTCAATACGTCGTTAGACTTTTCCATCGAGACATGATATGGTAATATAAAATAATAGCATTTAAAATAACACATTAAAATGCTATTTAAACGTACGAACTTACCTCGATGATAAAACGTAGAAATGGAGTTGATTAATTTGAAGCTTTATTTTTACCGCGGTCTAAAGCCATATGAGGTATATCTTGATCTAAATGAATAAATTCAACCTATTTCATAATCATTCTATTCATTTCAATCCAAATTCATATTTTTACAAAATTACACTTTTTCCCCTAATGTTTTAATTTCATTTCAATTTAGTCCTTGGGCTCGTAAATCAAAATTCATGCAATTTCATCCTTAGTTAAGCTAGCTGAATTTCATATGCATCCATAGCAACTCATACATTTCATAATTTCATAATTTTCACCAAGAATATTTCATATTTCTCAATTAAATCCCTAGTTCACAAATCCATCAAAAAATCATTTTACAAAAGTTGTTTATCTAACCAAAAATGTTTATTTTCTTCCATCAAACATCACAAACAACATGCATACATTCATGGAAAAACTCAAATCTTTTAACAATTTTGCAAATTAATCCACGGGCTAGTTGGATTAAGCTACAACGACCCCAAAAAACATAGAAATCAGTAAAAACAGGATAAAAATACACTTACATGCAAGGTTAATACATAGCCAAACCTTCAAGCTCTAGTAATGGCATTTTCTTAGGTTAATTTTGGTGAAGATGATGTGAAAAATGATGATATCCATGTGTTTTTCTTTATTTTTCTTTCTTTATTTAACAATTTACTTAATTAAAATCATTTAAGTGATGTCTATAAAAGTCCACTCATAATATCAACGGTTTAATTACAACACAAACCCTCTAACCATTTAATAGTATGGCTATTAGGTCTCGTTAGCTTATAGAACTCAAGTTTTGTACCATTTACAATTTAGTCCTTTTTACCAACTTAAGCAATCAAACAATAGAATTTCTTAACGAAATTTTATACGATAATACTAACATACTGTTAACGTAAAATAATAATAAAATAATTATTCACACATCGGATTTGTGGTCCTAAAACCATTTTTTCAATTTCACTAAAAACAGGCTCTTACAACTCTCCCCCTAAAGAAATTTTTGTCCCCGAAAATCTTACCAAAAAAGAGGTTTGGATATTGCTTTCTCGTAGCTTCTTCTGGTTCCCAAGTGGCCTCCTCTATCCCGTGTTGTTTCCAGAGAACTTTAACTAAATATATGCTTTTATTTCTCAATTCCTTAACCTCTCGAGCTAAGATTCGGATTGGTTCTTTTCTATACAACATATCAGGCTGAATCTTGACATCCACTGGTGATATATCATGCTAAGGGTGTGATCGGTATCGTCGTAACATAGATATGTGAAACACATTATGAATCCTTTCTAACTCTGGCGGCAAAGCTAAATGATAAGCTACTAGCCTGATTCTTTCAATAGTCTTATACAGCCTGATAAATCGCGGACTTAGTTTTCCTTTATGACTAAAACTAAGAACTTTCTTCTAGGGCGATGCTTTCAAGAACACTTGATCACCAACTTGAAATTCAATATTTTTACGTTTTAAATCTGCATACAATTTCTATTGATCTGAAGCTACTTTCAAACTATCTTAGATTACTTTTACTTTTTCTTTAGTTTCTCGTATCAAATCAACCTTGTGAATCTTTTTCTCACTGATCTTAGTCCAATACAATGGAGTTTGGCATTTATGACCATACAAAGCTTTGTATGGTGCCATCTTTATGCTCGATTGATAACTATTAATGTATGTGAACTCAACTAATGATAGATATTTTTCCCAGTTGCCTTCGAACTCTAAAACACAACATTGAAGCAAGCCTTCAAGTGCCTGAATTACTTACTCAAACTAACCATCGGTTTGAGGATGAAATGTAGTGCACAAACGCATACCTAGAGCCTCATGTAACTTGCTCTAGAATTGTGATGTAAACTGCAGATCTCTATCAGAAATAATAGAAACCGGTGCCCTGTGCAATCTAACAATCTCAGCAACATAAAGCTAGACTAATTTCTTAAGAGAATAATTTATACACATTAGAATAAAATTTGTAGACTTCGTCAGATGATCAACAAACAACCCAAATTGCATCTTTCTTTCTCGGAGACAAGGGTAATCCTGATACAAAATCCATGGTGACACACTCCCACTTCCATTTCGGAATCATCACTAACTGTAACAAACCAGAAGGTACCTGATGTTCAACTTTAACGTGCTGAGATACTAAACATTTTGATACAAACTCAGAAATCTCTAGTTTCATACCTGGCCACCAGTACATTTGTTTCAAATCACCATACATTTTGTTGCTACCAGGATGAACAAATAAGCTACCACTATGAGCTCCATGCAAAATATTCATAATGAAATCTGAATTTCTCAGAACGCAAATTCTATCTCTAAAGTATAAAAAAAATCATTGGATCCAATCTAAAAAGTTGAATCAGAAGTCGACTCATACTGTTTCCATTTAGCTAATAACACATCATCGCATTTCTGAGCTTTACAAATCTGTTGTAAAAATGTCGGTTTAGCTTTCAACTCAGCTAAGATCGAACCATCATCAGGCAATGTCAATCGCATAATCAATGCTTGCAAAGAAAATAGAGACTTTCTACTTAAAGTATCAGGAAGTACATTCGCTTTACTCTGATAATAATCAAGTCATAGTCTTTCAATAGCTCAAGCCATTTGCGCTGTCTCAAATTCAAGTCTTTGTATGACATTAAATACTTCAAACTTTTATGATCTGTACAGATGTGACATTTTTCGCCGTACAAATTGTTTCACCAAATCTTCAACACAAACACAAAAGCTACAAGTTTTAAATCGTGCATCAGATAATTCTTTTCAAGCGGCTTCAATTGTCTAGAAGAATAATCTATCACTTTGCCTTCCTACATTAGAACACAGACTAAACGATTTAAAGACGCATCAGTAAAAATTATGAACTCTTTACCCGACTTAAGATCAACTAACAGTGGTGCCTTGGTCAACAATGCTTTCAATTGATTGAAACTTTGCTGGCATTTCTCAGACCACTCAAATTTCACATCTTTTTGCAATAATCTTGTCATCGGCATAGCAATCATCAAAATTCCCTCAACAAACCTTCTGTTATACCCAGCTAATCCCAAAAAGCTTCTAACCTCAGATACATTTCTTGAAGGCTTCCAGTCAACAACAGCTAAAATCTTGCTCAGATCAACTCTGATGCCCTTGACTGATACAACATGTCCCAAAAATCTGACTTCTCGAAGCCAAAATTCACATTTCCTAAACTTGGCGATAATTGCTTTTCGCGTAGAGTTTGCAAAACAATTCTCAAATGCTCAGCATGTTCGGTCTCATCCCGTGAATATCTTAAAACGGTCTAACGACTGTCTGAAAATTCTATTAATCAAATCCATAAATATTGTAGGTGTATTAGGTAAACTAAACGGCATCACAAGAAATTCATAATGTACATACCTAGTCCTGAACGCGATTTTCGGCACATCAAAATCTTTAACTCGCAAGTGATAATAACCAGAACGAAGACTAATCTTCGAAAATATTGTTGCATCTTTCAACTGATCAAACAGATCGTCAATACGTGCTAATGGATACTTATTATTGATCGTAACTTTTTTGAGCTGATGGTAATCAATACATAATCTAGTAGAGGTACCCTTTTTCTTAACAAATAGAATAGGTGCACCCCAAGGTGAAAAATTGGGTTGAACAAAACCTGTAACACCCCTAAACCGTATCCGTCGCCAGAGTAGGGTTACGAGGCATTACCAATCAAAACACATCACTATACTGTCATATCACATACAAATATCAATCATTATCATGTCATTTCCATAGACAATCATATGGTTCATTAAGAAGATCTACTAGACCTTAAACATGCTTAATGAAAGGGTTAGGACTAAACTGATATCATTCAAAACTTTTGCAAGACTTAGAAAATTTTTCTTTTGAAATAGGGCATACGCCCGTGTGGCTAGGCCATGTGCCTCACACGGCCTTGCCCTAAGCCAACCTTAGCTCGTGCGCAACATTGACTAGGTCACACGGCCAGCAGACACGCCCATGTGTCCAACTCGTGTGTCATCCTGATTTGGCCACACGGTCACTAGACACGCTTGTGTGTCTAGCCCGCGTGCAATACTAACTTAAATAACCACAAAATAGGGGTTACACAGTCGAGTGACATGCCCCTGTGATCAAGCCGTGTGGCATGAAATAGGCTTGGTTTAAGCTATTTATCACGGCCCATTTATCACAAGCTTCAAATGGACAACATCTAAATGCATAAATAGACAACCAATTTAATCAATTTCCAACCTCAAACAATACATCATTCTATCCATAATATCAATAACCAATTCCACTTTCAATTACCAACTCAAAAGCTTATCTTCTATGAACTAAAGACACAACTAGAATTCATACTTCATAATCTAAAATAACCATTTTATACATAACCAAACTTACCAATCCATTCATTTTTTTTTTAAAAAAAATGCCAAATTGACCATTTCTTTTGGTTATTAATGAACATCAAAACATACCATTTTCTCATCACTTATGTAATACCAAAACCAAACTATATATTCATTAATAACAAGCCATATCACATGGCTATGATATACACATCTCAAGAACATATCTTATAAATTCTAACCTATACAAATGATTACTTAATACCAAATTAATATAATCGACATCACTTCATATTTACCAAGAATCATACCTCCAAAATTAAACTTATAACATGACTCAATATAGTACAAACATTCGCATCAATCAAGCCATTTTTGCATGGCTGTATACATATACAAATTCAAAATCAACTATATCAAAACTAGCCTATACATGCCACATAACCAAATCATAAAGCTTATATTTAATGATACAAATACTGGATAGTGTGATGAGGACTCCACCGACTTCCAACCCGAGCAAGTTTCTGAAAATCTATAAACATAGGAAAAATGCACACAGTAAGCTTTGAAAGCTTAGTAAGCCATTAGCAAATAAATCATTTCATGATTGTATAATTCAATTCGAATAGTCCACATTTAGTTAATCACATCTCGTGTTCATGTAACATACATATCAACAAGCTCATTCAAACTCACCTTTTATGCTTACACTTCATTTCATTGTCATGCATTTCACATCTCATCATTGGAAACATATTTACATTTCATTCTTGAATATCATAAACACATTTTACATACCTGAATCTGATGTACGTTGAATATACATGTTTTTGTACCCATCTCGTACGAATCTCATACACCTTTCTGTACCATCTCGTACTGTAACACCCCTATCCCGAGACTGTCACCGGAACAGGTAAGGGGCGTTACCAGAGTTTCAGAATAGATCAAAATAGAACATTCACAATTAATAAGATTTAGATAATCAGTCCCCATTGGAAATCTATAAGACCTCAAGCATGTATTTAGATAGGATTGGGACTAAAACGAACACATTCATAAACTTCAAAGCACATATAAAATTTTCTAAGTTAAGGAGGTCACACGCCCGTGTGACCAGGCCGTGTGCCTCACACAAACTCAGGCACGCTCGTGCACCTAAGCTGTGCAAAAATAGAGTAGGCATACTGACTTTTTGCCACGGCTACAAGACACGCCCGTGGGTCTTGGCCGTATGGGTCCTATACCCAATATTGGAAAATCAATACAGCCTTAAGGCATGCCCGTTTGCCCTAACTGTGTGGCACTAAGCAGACTTGGTTTAAGTCATACTTTCCACCCATTAAAGGGTCACCTCTACAAGCTAATTCATGCCATAGTTGTAATATCCCGAATTAGGGCCTAATCAAAATAGTGGTTTTGTGACCACAAATTTGAGATAGAAATACTTATTTTATAATTATTTTGAGGTTTATGATATGATTGCATGATTGTGTGAAAATTTCGTGAAGAAATTCTTGGCATAAAGTGCTTAATTTAAAATTAGGGACTAAATCGAATAAGTTGCAAAACTTGTATTCTAGAAGTTTCTAGTATGAAATTGCTTTGAAATATTAATTAGGAAGTCTTAAATGGAAATTTGACCAATTTTAAGTTCATGGACAAAATTTGGACATGGAAGGAATTTTTGAAAGTTTAGTAAGGAGGGGCATTTTGGTCATTTGGACATTAAATGAAATAAAAAGGGAAAAATAACACAAAATTGGTTATCATCTTCCTTAGTTGCTGCTGAATGCTCCCTCTCTCCATAGCTAGGGTTTCTGCAACTTTCAAGCTTCATAGTAAGTGATTCCAAGCCCCGTTTTTAATGATTTTTACGTTTTTGAGATCCCGGTAGCTCGGTATAGCTTATGATAGCAATATTTTGAGTTAGGGTTCATATTTAGAAAAATACCCATTGGTGAAATTTGTGTATTTTGATGTTTTATGATAGAATATGAGGTTTTAAATTATGTTAGACAACTTGTGCTTCTCGGTTTTAAGTAAAAATGAATAAAACGGCTTAATAGGTAAAAGTACATATTGTTCATAAGTATGTGTTATAGTGGGAATTTGAGCTTGATAATAGCAAATAAATGATCAGCATGTCGTAAAACATAAGAATTTGAAATAAAATTTAATTTCTGAGCTTTGGGGCAAAAGTGTAAATATGTAAAAGTTTAGGGGCAAAATTGTAATTTTGCCAAAATTTGAATTTAGGATTATTTTGATAAATGTGAGTATTAAATAAGTTAAATGTGTTATTTTAGATCAAGAAAGACATGGAATCAACCTTGATCGAGGAAAAGAAAAGATTATGGACTAAATTGCAAAATTGCTATATTTTGTACCGAGGTAAGTTCATGTGTAAATAATGTAACATAATTATTATTTTTAAGTTAATTGATGTTATTTATATGATATGCTGATTTTTATCATGAAATATATGCTTTGTGGTTATTATCGAATAATATGCAAATTATGTGTGCTACTTGTTAAATATAAATTGCTACCGAGTATTGGTTTCGGTATTCTGTGGAAGACGGCAAAGATATGTGATTGAGGAAAATCCCGTTTGAACCTTAGGAATAGATTAGGATACAAGTGACATGTCACTGGGATGGTTGAGCATCCGAACTCGTTGAGTTGAGTCCGAGTTCGTGAAATGTAACTAGGCATCCGAGCTCGTTGAGTTGAGTCCGAGTTCACTTATGGATGCGAACACCCGAACTCATTGAGTTGAGTCTGAGTTCACTTATGGGCGGGTTACATGATCACTTGATTATATATGTGGCACTTATGTGCAAATTATCCATGTATCCGAGTTATATTCCGATGTGTTCAACGGGTAAAATTCTAGTGAAATGGAAGAACAATCAAGAGGCAAGTATCATTTTAATAAGTGTTGTGGAATGGACACTTTGGACAGGTATGTACTTAACCCTCGGGTTAAAACTTGATACAACAACAATAATGTGGTAAGATGATGAATGATGATTAGAAATGTGATATATGTTTTGGTGATACCATGCTAGTGTTGTTTGGAAGAATTGCTTTGTTATGTTACTTGTTATTTGCATGTGAACTTACTAAGCATTCATGCTTACTCCGTCCTTTTCATTCATTGTAGTTTTGGACAAGCCGGCTCAGGAATCGGGATAGGTCGAAGGCTTGATCACTCTATCTGAAGAACTTTTTGGTAAAATGGCTTGTATGACTTAAGTATGGCATGTATAGCAATGTTCTTATTTTGTGTAAATAATCTTGTGACATGGTTGTGGTTTGGTTGAGAAAATGCTTGATAATGATTAGTCATTGGAATGGCTAGCCTAGATCATGTTTGATGCCATCTGAGGTTAATATGTTATCTAGATCATGAAAATTCATAAAATGATGAAATTGCCATAAAACAGAACATTACAGTAACAATGACGTGAGTTTGAAAAATCACTAAAAATAGTAGGAACTGAATTAGGTGATGAATTAAATATGAAATTGAAGCCTGTTGTGTCTAATTTCATATGAAAGAAGAAAAACAGGTAAAGGAGTTATATGTGATGAGATATTTGAGTTTTAGTGAGATAGTACCAGAGCTATTTCTGGATCCCCTGATCCAAATTTAGAAAATCACCATAAATTGTAAAAAAATAATTATGAGGTGTATTTTATATGTACAGAATCCTTATTTAGTCTAGTTTTAATATAAACAAATGATATAGTCATATTAATTTTGTACAGAGAGAAAAGGGGTTTGTAGTAAGTAGAGGTCAGTGCAGTCGAGTCCTGAAACAGGGTAATATTTAACTAATAAACTGTACTAATTGGCTCTACCAAAAATTATAGGAAAAAAATTAGTAAATAGATATATGAGTTTAGATTCAGGAAAAATTTACGGATATTGATTTTGAGTTTCATAACTCGAGATATGATTTTTTTAGCGACTATGACACAGAAAAACTGCTTATTCCGAAAATTAAAATAAATGATATAAAGTTGATTTAATGATAAATTAAGTTTAGTAACACCTCGAGCTCGACTCCGGCATCAGTCTTGGGAATGGGGGTGTTACAATAGTTTCAACTTAATTCAATGCCTTAAAACATACCTCAACATGATCAAACCATTCATATACACCTTCATATTCAAATCACACACCAAGCATGTCCATATCATAAACAAGTTCATAACCAAACACATAGTACCTAACTTCATGCCACAGTTTCAACTTAATTCAATGCCTTAAAACATACCTCAACATGATCAAACCATTCATATACACCTTCATATTCAGATCACACACCAAGCATGTCCATATCATAAACAAGTTCATAACCAAACACATAGTACTTAACTCATTCATACCACATCCATTTCTTACCATTTCTTCACATGGTCATGATTCAAGATAACCAAAACATATAAGACTAAATATTCATTATAACTTACACAAATTGGCACCACAAATCATAAACCAAAAATAAGCACAAACATACCATGTACTAGCCAATTCTCATGGCATATCAAATGAACATATCCAAGCTTAAATATATAGACACTCTAGCCTATACATGCCATACTTAAACTTTGTACATTCAAAAGGTACCAAAATTAAGCTCATAGTGTGGTGAAGGTCCTTGACTATCCCAAGCCCTCAATAGCTACGATATCTGTAAAACAGTTGAAAGAATAAACAGAGTAAGCTATAATGAGCTTAGTAAGCCAAATACAACCATATGCAATCTTTAAACACATTATAATAACAATCTCATAAATATAACTTGTAAACCAGACATACTTATTCGTCATATACTCAATAGTCCACATTAGCCTACCTATCATGCTCACAATTTCGATACAGAACAACATACCTGAGTCAGACATACAGAGTAGGCATTCATTCAATTCTCAAAATTACTCCTCATCATTTAGAAACGTTATAAAGATCATATAGGCCTTTTTACAATGCCAACGTCCTCAACGTGGTCTTACATGTTGTTCAATATCGATGCCACTGTCCTGGGCAGGGTCTTACATGAAACATATATGATGCCAGTGTCCCATAACATTCAAATTCATCAAAAATCCCAATACAAAATATATTAACCCAACATCACATATTTATTTTCTATCATTAATTCCCACAAAACTCACATTTTGAACAATATATCTCAAAATCATCCTCAATTTCAGAAATTCAAGCATGGGCTAGCTGGAACGCGAAGCAACGATTACAAAAACATAAAAATTATCAAAAATCGAGCAAATTACATACCTAATTTAAAGCTTCAAAGTGCTGAACCTAAAACAACAAAAATGGCTTCTTTGTTCTTCAAGTTTCGGCAAATAAGAATGAATATGCATGTGTTTCTTTAATGTTGTATTTTATTTATTCATTTATTAATCTTTTACTAAATTAGCCTTTATAAAATAATGTAAAAGCTTATAATTGGTTGTCCACTACTGTCCAAGCTATTATTGAATGGCCTAATTTCATTTTAAGGCCTCTACATTAAAAGAACATAGCATTATAGCACTTTAACAAATAGTAAGTCTCTTTTGCATTTTACACGATTAAGTCCTTTTATCAAATTAACTAATCAATCGATAAAATTAATTTACGAAATTTTCACATATATCTAATAATATGCTGTAAATACCAAAAATAATATTAAAATAATTTTATGACCCCGGATTTGTGGTTCTAAAACAATTGTTCTGACTAGGGTCTAAACCAGGCTGTTACAAAACCCCTATCTATCAACTCTTGCAACTGCGCTTTGAATTCTTTCAGCTCTATAGGAGATATCCTGTAAGGAGCTATCGATATCAGAGATGTTTTGGTACTAATTCAATGGAAAACTCAACTTGTAACTGTAAGAGTATGCCCAAAGATCAATCACGAGATGGTTGTAACAACATACTTGATTTATCATGTTTATTAATATAAGGCTTTGCCATTATTATTTCAGTTTCATTTCTGTGTGCATAAATAAACTGTTTTATAATAATGTCCTAAGAATAATATGATTATTCTTAAAAGATCCTTAGTCAAGTATTATTGTTGGCTAGGACAATAATAATGCATTGAGACTAACATGTAGTTGATTGATGATAAAGAGTTGTCATTGATATCGAGTATCAGAATCAATGCATGAATGTGTGTGTTAGAGAACAACATATTGGACCGACCCGCTATGAGTATGTTTCTTGGATTATTATGTAATTGTCACAATATTACTCATAGTGATTAATATGTATATGATCCTCATACTTGAGATCATCATCATTCCAACATCGTGAGTTGTATATTTTGATATAGTCAAACGAACACTGTAATTGGTTGTTCTATTAAGACTAATGTTGGATATACCACAATCTATGTAGAGGGATATGGTTGATCAATATAGGATAAGTCCCTCCTACATAATAGGAGTAATATCTCAGGCCACTTGATTGAGTGAGACTAGAAATGCATGGCCATGCTCAAATAAGTTGATATGAGATGTCATACTTATTTGTATATCATAGTCTACTCAAGGTATCAAGAAACATAGGATGGACTATGCAAGTGTGACTATTCCATGACTTGTGTCTATTCTAAAGATATTGGACTTAAGGATTAATGCATGAAAAGTTAATCACAAAAGGTTATGTCGAATCATGACTTCTTGTAACTTAGGTAGCAATGATGCATTGCTAGATGCCACTCATTGTTTGTAATATTAGAATAGTTCTAATATTACTGCTAATGTTACAAGAACCTATAGGGTCACACCTTTTAATTGAAATGAACGGAGTAAAACATAGTTGGTATTGTGTCTGGTTGTCGCATGAATTAAATTAATTATAGAATTAATTAAATTCGGCAATCAAATTATTGAACATACTATATGTACAAGGATGTTGTACACATAATCAAGAACATAATTTTCTAATATATGATTTTGGTTCATATATATATAAATTTAAATAAATATAGTTTACCGAAATCTTTATTATAATTAACGTAATTATAATTTTCGGTTAAACGTTATTATATTTATTTAATAACGATTATTATGATTCGGATTATTTATGGTAATAAATATTCATTATGAATATATACCAATTAACACAAAGTTTTAAATATGGCAAGGGTAAAAACCCTAAAGGGGATATACATAGGCAATCCCGAAACCATAAAAGTGAGGCCTAGCAGCCGTCAAAAGTGATACTCTCTGAAAATAGTTTCTGAGAGATTTCCGTTCATTGTCAATTGGGTGGACTACGTAGAGGCCGACATCGTTAAAGGTTGCGGCTTGGTTCGATAGTGCTTCAGGATTCCCGTTGCCTTGGCGTCGCTGTCTACTCAGATTGAAGTTTCGGTAATTTCGAAACCTTTATCACCCCGATTCGTTCCTTACACATGGATCCATGGTATGGATCGCCGGTAAAATTTATTATTCTAATTTTCCGCTGCGCCTTGGAGGCACCGGGCGATCCTACAGTAACACTCTAAACCCGGCCCAAATGTTATGGACGAATCGGCGTGTCACATCAAAGGGTTGTTCAAAAATCAGATTTGTCGAAAACCGTTCATTTCCATGTTTAAATCTTTTTGTGTTTGTGTTTAGGAAAACATCTTGTCAAAAGCTTTCCAAAATTTGGACTTGTTGGTAAAAATCTATTTTTAAGTTAAAAAAACCCATTTAGTTTTTATTGCTTGAGATAATTCGACAAATCACGTTATTACAATTTGAAAACAACTTATCAAAATGATTGCCAAATTTTTTATTGTTGACCTCTTAAATTGAACAAAACTGCAGAAGCTTTTCTAATTGAAAGCCTTAAAGTTTAAATTACGTGTTTTTCTTTGAAAACAGTTATTATTTTGAAAACTTGTTTTTCCTATTCTAGCAGTGCAAAATAAGAAAATCAAAGCCCAATTTAAAAATTAAAACCAAATGGCCTTATTATATAACCAAAGGACCAATATGAAATTTAAATAAACAAGTCTAAAGTAGAACATCAGCAGTTGTATGGCCACCTCCGAGTCCCTCGCGGCTTCAAATCTCCTAAGGTTGGGGATTACCTGTACAGTTAAAAGAAAAGGGTGAGTTTACAAAAACTCAGTGTGTAATCCCCTATCAGCCAAATAGAAAATAGTGCATGCAGAAACAGTCTGGGCCAAAGCCCTATTCAGTAACAGTGTAGTCTGGTCTTTAGCCCTATACAGTAACAGAGTGGCCTAAGCCCAATACAGTATCAGTACAGTGCAGATATGCAACCCATCCCAATCCAACCAGCACACCACCAGTACCAACAAGCACACCATGTGGGGATTAAATCGACCCACCCAGCAACACACTAATACTACAGGGAAGCTGCTAGTAACACTAAGTATGCCATGGCCACCAGTATCAGAACTTGTGGCAAAGCCACCAGAAACAGTAAATATGTGGCAAGGTCACTAGTACTTCCTCCGTAACGATATCCCAACCCCATGTAGTATGGCATGTCATAAATATTATGTGTATGCAATATGTAACACTAAGTATCAGTGATGTAAATATCATACACAAATCAATCAACCTACCACTAAGGGTGTAACGGTCATTTCGTTAGTTAGGGGCAAAATAGTAAATTTACCCCTCAGGTGTATTTTGGTCATTTACTAATTTTAGGGTCTCGGTACAGATAATGACCCTTCAAAAGGTCTGCAGTCACCTCGAATGACTCAGATTGTAATATCCCGAATTAGGGCCTAATCGGAATAGTGGTTTCGTGACCATAAAACCGAGGTAGAAATAATTATTTTATAATTATTTTGATGTTTATGATATGATTTTATGATGGTGTGAAAATTTCGTGAAGAAATTCTAAGCGTAAAGTGCTTAATTTGAAATTAGGGACTAAATCGAATAAGTTGCAAAACTTGCATTCTAGAAGTTTCTAGTATGAAATTGCTTTGGAATATTAATTAGGAGGTCTTAAATAGCAATTTGACCAATTTTAAGTTCATGGACAAAATTTGGACATGGATGGAATTTTTGAAAGTTTAGTAAGGAGGGGCATTTTGGTCATTTGGATATTAACATGAAATAAAAAGGGAAAAATAACACAAAATTGGTCATCTTCTTCATTACCAAGAAATTTCAAGGGTTCTCCATAGCTAGGGTTTGTTTCAAGCTTCCAAGCTTCATAGTAAGGGATTCCAAGCCCCGTTTTTAATGTTCTTTACGTTTTCATAGTCCCGGTAACTCGATAAAGCTTATGTTAGCAATAATTTAAGTTAGGGTTCATATTTGGAAAAATACCCATAGGTGAAATTTGTGTATTTTGATGTTTTATGATAGAATATGAGGTTTTAAATTAACTTGTGCTACTCGGTTTTAAGTAAAAACGAGTAAAACGGCTTAATCGGTAAAAGTACATATTGTTCATAAGTATGTGTTTTAGTGGGAATTTGAGCTTGCTAATGGTAAATAAATGATCAGCATGTCCTAAAACATAAGAATTTGTGATAAAATTTAATTTCTGAACTTTGGGGCAAAAGTGTAAATATGAAAAAGTTTAGGGGCAAAATTGTAATTTTGCCAAAATTTGAATTTAGGACTATTTTGATAATGTGAGTATTAAATAAGCTAAATGTGTTATTTTAGATCAAGAAAGACGTGGAATCAACCTTGATCGAGGAAAAGAAAAGATTTTGGACTAAATCGCAAAATTGCTATATTTTGTACCGAGGTAAGTTCATGTGTAAATAATGTAATATAATTGTTATTTTTAAGTTAATTGATGTTATTTATATGATATGCTGATTTTTATCATGAAATATATGCTTTGTGGTTATCATTGAATAATATGCAAGTTATGTGTGCCACTTGTTAAATACAAATTGCTACCGAGTATTGGTTTCGGTATTCTGTGGAAGACGGCAAGGATATGTGATTGAGGAAAATCCCGTTTGAACCTTAGGAATAGATTAGGATACAAGTGACATGTCACTAAGATGGTTGGGCATCCGAACTCGTTGAGTTGAGTCCGAGTTCACTTATGGATGCAAATGTCCAAACTCGTTGAGTTGAGTCCGAGTTCGTGAGATGTAACTAGGCATCCGAGCTCGTTGAGTTGAGTCCGAGTTCACTTATGGATGCGAACACCCGAGCTCGTTGAGTTGAGTCTGAGTTCGCTTATGGGCGGGTTACATGATTGATTGATTACATATGTGGCACTTATGTGCAAATGATCCGTGTATCCGAGTTATATTCCGATGTGTTCAACGGGTAAAATTCTAGTGGAATGGAAGAGTACTCAAGATGAAAATGATATTGTGGTAAGTGTTGTGAAATGGACAATTTGGACAGGTATGTACTTAACCCTCGGGTTGAAACTTGATACAATAGAAATAAGGTGGTAAGATGATACACGATAGCTAGAAATGTGGTTTGTATCTTGGTGACATCATGCTATTGTTGTTGATATAATTGCTTTGTTATGTTACTTGTTATTTGCATGTGAACTTACTAAGCATTTATGCTTACTCCCTCCTTTACATTCATTGTAGTTTTTAGCGAGCCAACTTGGATATCGGGATGGTCGAAGAAACGCTCACACTATCCGAGGAAGAATTGGTATATTGGTTTGTATGTTTTGATGTATGGCATGTATAGCAATATACTTGTTTTATGTAAATAATCTTGTGATATGGTTGTGATTTGGTTGAGAAAATGCTTGATAATGATTAGTAATTGGTATGGCTAGCCTAGATAATGTTGGATGCCTTGTGAGTTTAATATGTTATATAGTTCATGAGAATTCATAAAAAGATGAAACTTGCCATAAAATAGAACACTACAGCAACAACGACGTGAGTTTGAAAAATCACCAAAAATAGTAGAAAACGAATTAGGTGAAGAATTAACTATGAAATTGAAGCTTATTGTGTTTAATTTCAAATGGAAAAAGCGAAATAGGTAAAAGAGTTATATGTTATAAGATATTTGAGTTTTAGTGAAACAGGGCCAGAGCGATTTCTGGATCCCCTGTTCCAAATTTGAAAATTCACTATAAATTGTAAAAAAATAATTAGGAAGTGTAATTTATATGCTCAGAATTCTTATTGAACCTAATTTTATGATAAATAAACGGTATAGTTATATGAATTTTTTACATGGAGAAAAGTGGTTCGAAGTAAGTAGAGGTCAGTGCAGTCAAGTCCTAAAACAGGGGTAACTTTAACTAATAAACTGTACTAATTGGCCCAACCAAAAATTTTAGAAAAACATTAGTAGATATATATGTGAGTCTAGATTTAGGGAAAATTTACGGATCTTGATTTCGAGTTTCGTAACTCAAGATATGATTTTTTTAGCGACCATGATGCAGAAAAACTGCTTATTCCGAAAGTCAAAATAAATGATGTAAAGTTGTTTAAATGATAAATTATATTCGGTAACACCTCAAGCTCGACTCCGGCGACGGTCTCGGGCATGGGGGTGTTACATTTGGTGGTATCAGAGCAGGTTTAGTCGGTTCTCGGACTAACGTGTTTTATGTACGGATTTTGCTATACATGCCATATGTGTATATTATGATAGTGTGACGACTTCTGACCTTTTAAATGATTTTTTTTATAGTAAATGGATCCCGATCCAACTGTGGCCGATGATGTAGAAAGTAATGCACCAGCTCCAGCTGAAGGGGCGGTGTCGACTGAAAATCCACCTCCCACTATTAGTCAAGGAGGAGGAGAAAGGGGTCGAGAAGCCTTTCTCCAGATGATGAGTGCTTTGTATACTGAGTTCGTTCGTACGAACCCGAATGTACAACCTCCCCCACTGTGACAGCCCTAATTTCGACCTTAGTCGGGAAGTGGTTTCGTGACCGCTAAACCGAGTCCTTAAAATAGTTAATATTAATTTTCAATGCTTAAATTATGTGTTAAATGCATGTGTGGAAGTTGTGGATTTGAATTTGATAAATTCAATAGGAATTTATTAATAGGGGTTTAGTTGAAAAACTTAGAAACTTTGTTAGGCAAATTAGAAAGGGCCAAATTAAGTAAGGTTTATAATAAGTGGATTTGCATGTCAATTCTTCCTATTTTTGTAAGTGGCCGGCCATGCAAAAGAAATTATTGGTGGTTTAAGTATTTTATTGATTAAATTAAGTTAGTGGGAAATCTGGCTTCTTAAAATAATAAAGAATTTAGAATTAAAGAAAAGAAAAAGAAAATTTGGTGTTTTTCTTCCTTGTTTTGCCGTGAAACCTAGAAAGAAAAGAGAAAAGAGAAAGAACTAACATTCTATCTTGTAGCATCAAATTGAAGGTATGGAATTCATGTTTTCATGTGTTTCTTCAAATTTTTGGTGAAATTGAGTTAGTTACTAAGTCCCTTACCTAGCCCATGTTTAAATTTTGAATTCGGTTGATGTTGGTGCATTCGGTCGAGTGGATAACTTGAGTGAAAAGATGATATTGAGCTGCACATTATTAGAATTGCTAAAGATTTAGTGCATGTGTGTATTTGCCGTATATATATAGATTTAGGGAGATGGAAATAAGTATTAGATTTTGATATGTTTTATGTGTTATTTTGGATTATTGATAATGGAATTTGGTTAAGGATTGATAAGTTGTTGTTTTGAGGTTGAATTTACTAATTGATATATATATATGTGGGTGGCTTTAATGTTTTAGTATTCGGCTAAATTAAGAATTTATATTGGTCTTGGGATTTTGTTAATTTGAATTTCTAATATTTGATTTATTAATGGCCGAATGAGGGAAATTTTGAGAAAGGATTTAGTTGATATTTTGTTTAGGGAGTACAAATGAAAAGTACCGTATATGTGTCAATTAATTTATAAGTCTATATTGTGTATAGAGTGATGATTATGTGTGGCTTAAAAACAAATTTAAACCTTGATATATGTGGTTAAATAGGCATTGACATTCGGCTAAGTAGCATTCGGCCATAGAGTGAGTCATTGGTGAATGTAAGTTTCAAAGAAAATAAATTAAGTGATAAAGTAAAGGATGGTGTTGAGAGGAAAATGTTTAGATATTTTTGTGACATTCGGCCTTGAGTAAATTAAATATAAAGATTTAGTTCTAAATTCTAAATATATGTATGTACAATTGCTTAAGGTGAACGTGAAGAATAAGCATGAGGTTTGGGTCATGGCATATCTATGTAGACTTATAATGCAAATTGAATTTTATATGGAATGACCGAATGTGAAATAATTAAGTTTGATTTTGTGAATTTAATTTTGGCATGAATTCAACCTTATGGAACTAGTATGCGAATAATGTGTGTGCTTATAATGATTATATGTGCTAAAAATGAAAAGGGTATCAAGGCTACATAAGCAATATGTACTCATCTATGTGCTGCTAAGAAATGACTTAAGGGGAAACTCTAGGATTCGAATTGATGCAGTGGCCGAATTGGTCATAGAATTATACATGAATGATTGTGGCTGCACATGAGTATGTTTGATTAGTTAATAATAGCATTCGGCATTTTGGAATACCAAGTTTAAATTGAGAGAGGAATATACAAGCATATCCATGCTTTTAATTGAATATGTCTGAGTGGCTTAAAAAAAGATAATTTCATTCTTTGTTGATCTAATAACGGATACGAAATTTATATGCTCGAATTTGTGTATTTAAGCTCAAGAGCTAGGAGAACCACACTCGGACAAAGGAAAGGCAAAGGTGGTGGAATAGTCTGTTCGTAAATAATTATCGACCATCGAGGTAAGTTTAAGTATTTAACCCTATCATGTGAGTTATTTTAACATGGCATATGCGGTTAGTTACTTATAAAGATGATTAGTTGTACTCAATCGACCTAAGACATGTGAAATGAGGAAAAAGAAGAGTAATATAGCCGAAAGCTCTTTTTCGTATGAAGCCTTTAGTAAACAAATTGGGTTGTGCTTTACTTATATGCTTTTAGACCGAATGTACCTCTTAAAAGTGCCATGATATGTGTAATGTGCGAAGTGAACGAATGAATGATGTTTTGAAATTTATTTGGTGATAAGTTCATGTACTGAATTTGATTTATGTGTATCTGTGTTTCAAAGCCGGGTTAAATCCCGAAGAGCCTTAGGGCTAGAGTTCAGAGCCGGGTTAAATCCCGAAGAGCTTTAGGGCTAGAGTTCAGAGCCGGGTTAAATCCTGAAGAGCCTTAGGGCTAGAGTTCAAAGCCGGGGCAAATCCCGAAGAGCCGTAGGGCTAACGGTAAGAATTTGGTTTTATCAACCTCTGTTAGTGAGACATCTACTATAAAATGACCAGGTACGTTAGTTACATAAAATTGAACAATTTCCTATTGAATTATCTTACAAAGGAGTGATGGTTAGTGCTAAAAATGGTCTTAAAGAGATTGTGACAATCTGTGGCTTCTTTGCCCTATGTGTGAACTTATAAATTATGTGAGCATGTATTCTTGTGGACTATTAGCATACTCGAACAAAAAGGGGGAACAAATTTAGTATAGGCACATTCGGCTAAGGTGAAATCTTTTTAAATGAGCAAATTGATAATGTCTTACTTTAGTAGATTGAGTTGTTTTTATTACTTGAACTTACTAAGCATAGAAATGCTTACTCTGTTGCTCTGAATCTTTTGTTTTATAGATTTTTGTTCGTCAGCTACGGTCTCGGGAATCTCAAACTCGAAGTCATCTCTACTATCAAAGCCTCGTTCGGTACTTAATTAGCTAAACTCTCGTGAATGGCATGTATAGGCTTAACTCTTCTTTTGAAACAAGTTATATTTTGGTTATGTAAATATTAAAGCCATGCGAAGGTGGCTGGTTCTTTTGATTAGTAAAGTCCCAAAATTGAATCAATGGTTGTGATATGATCTAGTTAGATGACATATTCGGTTAAGATATATATATATATATATATATGTGCAGATTCGGTGGTTGTTATATTTATAGAATTACCAATGATGACAAATGGTTCTTTTATTATGTGCTTAATGTATGTCTTTGTAAGTCACTATTGTGCATGAACTAAAAAAAAAAAAGAAAGCTCGATTGGATAATGTGGATGTCATTACTTAAATGCACAAGTTATATTGAATTAAAGTCATGAAATGTATAATTTATTTGTTTAAATTGGTCACCTGAAAATGATTCCTATGTTAATCCGTGTTTGCCCTAAGGTTGTATTAGATGGTTAATGCCCAATGACCTATTCCGGCGACGGATGAGGGTTATAGGGTGTTACACCCACCTCCCCCAATTCCTCAACCTGTACCTCCGATGCCTCAAGATGTGGGTATGATGAAATTCCAAAGAACTCCAGTTGATAAAATCCGTAAGCTAGGGGCCGAAGAATTCAGAGCTAATGTAGATGATGATGCCGAGAAAGCAGAGTTCTAGCTTGAGAATTCTATCCGGGTATTTGATGAACTGTCTTGCACACCTGAGGAATGCTTGAAATGTGCTATATCTTTGTTGAGAGATTCAGCTTATAATTGGTGGAAGACACTGATTTCGGTGGTACCGAAAGAGAGGGTAACTTGGAAATTCTTTCAAGAAGAGTTTCGGAAGAAATACATCAGTGAAAGATTTATTGATCAGAAGCGCAAGGAATTTCTTGAGCTAAAGCAAGGTAATATGACAGTCACTGAATACGAAATAGAGTTTGTTTGATTGAGTAAGTATGCCAGAGAATATGTTCCTACAGAGGCCAAGATGTGCTGACGATTTGAAGATGGGCTCAATGAAGAAATTAAGGTATTTGTTGGGATTCTTGAATTAAAAGAAATGGTGGTACTTGTCGA
The DNA here is from genome assembly GCA_020496765.1 of Gossypium stocksii. Classification (NCBI taxonomy): domain Eukaryota; kingdom Viridiplantae; phylum Streptophyta; class Magnoliopsida; order Malvales; family Malvaceae; genus Gossypium; species Gossypium stocksii. The sequence goes on from CM035631.1 coordinate 45,459,543, forward strand.
TCGAGCTTGCAAGGCTGAAGAACTACTTAAAGAGAAGAAAAAGGTAGAATCTGAGACACAAAATTGGAAGAAAAGACCAATGAGTAATGCACACTCACAGCAACCCGAAAAATCGAGAAATATGAATCCTCGTTCCCAAGTTTCAGCTGGACAGTCATATGGGAATTTTAAGAAGCAAAATATGGGTCCTAAGTCCTAGACTGCTTTGGCAGCTAGTGTAGGGAATTCGAGATTTGTTAAACCCGAGTGCCAGCGGTGTGGTAGAAATCATTTTGGTCCGTGCAGAGCAAATGAATGTTTCTGATGTGGTTCTCCGGATCATTTTATTAGAGACTGCCCAAAGAGGATTGAAAAAGAAAAATTTCAGAGTACAAAAGCAGGTGGTGCAGATTCGAGAGGAAGGTATCCAAGAAAAGCTGGGAGTGAAGCAAGCAGCAAGAATGTAGCCAGAGATGCAGCAGTTAGACCTGAAGGAAGGGCTCCGGCTAGAACTTATGATATTAAAGCTTGTGAAGATGCTTCCTCACCCGATGTGATTACTGGTATATTTTCTCTCTATGATGTTAATGTTACTGCTTTGATTGACCCCGGTTCTACTCATTCATATGTGTGCATGAAATTAGTATCTAGCATGAATATACCTGTTGAGAATACAGAATTTATGATTAAAGTGTCAAACCCCTTAGGCCAATGTGTTATAGTTGATAAAGTATACAAGAACTGTCCTTTAATGATTCGGGGTTATTACTTTCCGGCCGACTTGATGTTGTTGCCGTTTGATGAGTTTGATGTTATTTTGGGTATGGATTGGTTGACATTGCATGATGCTATAGTAAATTGTAAACAGAAAGTTATTGAATTAAAGTGTGAAAATGGTGAAACTCTGCGGGTCGAATAAGATAAATCAGAGGCATTGTCTAGTGTGATTTCTTCAATGTCGGCTCAGAGATATTTGAGAAAAGGTTATGAAGCTTATTTAGTGTATGTGTTGAATACAAAGGAAATTGAAAAGAAAGTGTAATCAGTGCCGATTGTATGTAAGTTTACAGATATATTTCCAGAAGAATTGCCGGGTTTGCCTCCAGTTAGAGAAGTAGAGTTTGGTATTGATTTGATGCTGGGAACAGCTCCTATCTCGATTGCTCTGTACAGAATGGCACCAACAGAGTTGAAAGAATTAAAGTTGCAGTTGCAAGAGTTGACCGACAAAGGCTTTGTGAGACCGAGTTTTTCGCCTTGGGGTGCTCCGGTATTGTTTGTGAAAAAGAAGGATGGTTCGATGAGATTGTGTATAGACTATCGGTAATTAAACAAAGTGACAATTAAGAACAAGTATCCATTGCCGAGAATTGATGATTTGTTTGATCAGCTGAAAGGAGCAACATGGTTTTCAAAGATTGATTTGAGATCTGGGTACTATCAGCTACGGGTAAAAGAGTCAGATGTGCCTAAAACTGCTTTTAGGACAAGGTATGGCCATTATGAATTTTTAGTTATGCCGTTTGGATTAACAAATGCTCCTGCCGTGTTTATGGATTTGATGAATCGAATATTTCGACCATACTTGGACAAGTTTGTTGTGGTATTTATAGATGATATCTTGATTTATTCGAAAGATGAGACAGAGCATGCTGAGCACTTGAGGATAGTTTTGCAAACTTTGCGAGACAAGCAGTTATATGCCAAGTTTAGTAAAAGTAAATTTTGGCTTCGGGAAGTTGGATTTTTGGGTCATATTGTTTCGGGTGATGGTATACGGGTTGATCCCAGTAAAATTTCAGCTATTGTTGATTGGAAGCCACCGAAGAATGTAACCGAGGTTAGGAGTTTCTTGGGACTAGCTAGATATTATCGACGGTTTGTAAATGGATTTTCTATAATTGCTGCTCCTATGACTAGATTACTTCACAAGGATGTTAAATTTGAGTGGATGGAAGAATGTCAACAAAGTTTTGAAGAATTGAAAAAGTTATTAACAGAGGCACCAGTGTTAGTACAGCCTGAGTCAGGTAAAGAATTTGTGGTATATAGCGATGCTTCTCTAAATGGTTTGGGATGTGTACTGATGCAAGAAGGAAAGGTTGTGGCTTATGCTTCCTGGCAGTTAAAACCTCACGAGAGAAATTATCCGACTCATGATTTGGAATTGGCTGCAATGGTGTTTGCTTTGAAGATTTGGCGACATTATCTATATGGTGAAAAGTGTCGAGTATATACCGACCACAAGAGTCTTAAATACTTGATGTCACAAAAGGACTTGAATTTGAGACAGCGAAGATGGTTGGAGTTATTAAAAGATTACGAGCTTGTGATTGACTATCATCCAGGAAAAGCAAATGTAGTTGCTGATGCCTTGAGTAGAAAACTGTTGTTTGCTTTGAGAGTTATGAACACTCAGTTGGAAATGTCAGATGATGGTTCCATTCTGGCCGAGCTAAAAGTAAGACCGATGTTTTTACAAGAGATTTGTGAAGCTCAGAAAAGCGATGAAGACTTGCAAGCTAAAAGAAAGCAATGTGAGGTTGATACAAAGTCAGATTTCAGAATCAGTCCTGATGGTTGCTTGATGTTTAAAGATCGAATTTGTGTACCGAAGAATGATGAGTTAATTCAAAAGATTTTGCAGGAAGCACATGGTGGTTATTTGTCGATTCATCCAGGCAGTACGAAAATGTATAATGATTTGAAGAAAATGTACTGGTGGAATGGAATGAAAAGGGATATATCAGAATTTGTATCGAAATGCTTAATTTGTCAACAGGTGAAAGCAGAACACCAAGTGCCTTCAGGATTACTTCAGCCTATTATGGTTCCTGAATGGAAATGGGATCGGATTACTATGGATTTTGTTTCAGGGTTGCCGTTGACTCCAGGAAAGAAAGATGCCATCTGGGTAATAGTTGACAGATTGACTAAATCGGCTCATTTCATTCCAGTACGTACGGATTATTCTCTTAACAAGTTAGCTGAATTGTATGTTAGAGAAATTGTTGGACTACATGGAATACCATTGTCAATCATTTCAGACAGAGATCCGAGATTTACTTCGCGGTTTTGGCAAAAGTTGCAAGAAGCGTTAGGTACAAGGTTAAATTTCAGTACTGCTTTTCATCCACAAACTGATGGGCAATCAGAAAGGGTAATTCAAATTCTTGAAGACATGCTTCGATGTTGTGTATTAGAATTTCAAGGAAGTTGGGAAAGATATTCACCGTTGGTGGAATTTGCTTACAATAACAGTTATCAAACGAGTTTGAAAATGGCACCTTATGAAGCATTGTATGGTCGTAAGTGTCGGACGCCTTTGTATTGGACTGAACTCAAGGAAAATCAGATCTATGGGGTTGATCTAATAAAAGAAACCGAAGAAAAAGTGAAGGTAATTCAGGATTGTTTGAAAGCTGCTTCGGATAGACAGAAATCTTATGCAGATTTGAAACGAAAAGAAATTGAATTTCAAGTTGGTGATAAGGTATTTTTAAAGGTGTCTCCATGGAAGAAAGTCCTCAGATTTGGACTGAAAGGTAAATTAAGTCCTCGTTTTATCGGGCCGTATGAAATAATTGAAAGAGTTAGACCGGTAGCTTATTGGTTAGCATTACCATCTGAGTTGGAGAAAATTCATGATGTGTTCCATGTATCTATGCTACGTCAGTATCGTTCGGATCCTTCACATGTGGTTTCACCGACAAAAATTGAATTAAAACCAGATATGACCTACGAAGAAGAACCGATTAAAGTTTTAGCTCGAGAGGTCAAACAACTAAGAAACAAAAGTATTGCTCTTGTGAAAGTGTTGTGGCAAAAGCATGGAATAGAAGAGGCTACATGAGAACCCGAGGAAACTATAAGGAAACAATACCCACACCTATTTACCGGTAAGATTTTCGAGGACAAAAATCCTTAAAAGGGGGGAGAGTTGTAATATCCTGAATTAGGGCCTAATCGGAATAGTGGTTTTGTGACCACAAAATCGAGGTAGAAATAATTATTTTATAATTATTTTGATGTTTATGATATGATTTTATGATGTGAAAATTTCGTGAAGAAATTCTAAGCGTAAAGTGCTTAATTTGAAATTAGGGACTAAATCGAATAAGTTGCAAAACTTGCATTCTAGAAGTTTCTAGTATGAAATTGCTTTGGAATATTAATTAGGAGGTCTTAAATAGCAATTTGACCAATTTTAAGTTCATGGACAAAATTTGGATATGGATGGAATTTTTGAAAGTTTAATAAGGAGGGGCATTTTGGTCATTTGGATATTAACATGAAATAAAAAGGGAAAAATAACACAAAATTGGTCATCTTCTTCATTACCATGAAATTTCAAGGGTTCTCCATAGCTAGGGTTTGTTTCAAGCTTCCAAGCTTCATAGTAAGTGATTCCAAGCCCCGTTTTTAATGTTCTTTACGTTTTCATAGTCCTAGTAACTCGATAAAGCTTATGTTAGCAATAATTTAAGTTAGGGTTCATATTTGGAAAAATACCCATAGGTGAAATTTGTGTATTTTGATGTTTTATGATAGAATATGAGGTTTTAAATTATGTTAGACAACTTGTGCTACTCGGTTTTAAGTAAAAACGAGTAAAATGGCTTAATCGGTAAAAGTACATATTGTTCATAAGTATGTGTTTTAGTGGGAATTTGAGCTTGCTAATGGTAAATAAATGATCAGCATGTCCTAAAACATAAGAATTTGTGATAAAATTTAATTTCTGAACTTTGGGGCAAAAGTGTAAATATGAAAAAGTTTAGGGGCAAAATTGTAATTTTGCCAAAATTTGAATTTAGGACTATTTTGATAATGTGAGTATTAAATAAGCTAAATGTGTTATTTTAGATCAAGAAAGACGTGGAATCAACCTTGATCGAGGAAAAGAAAAGATTTTGGACTAAATCGCAAAATTGCTATATTTTGTACCGAGGTAAGTTCATGAGTAAATAATGTAATATAATTGTTATTTTTAAGTTAATTGATGTTATTAATATGATATGCTGATTTTTATCATGAAATATATGCTTTGTGGTTATCATTGAATAATATGCAAGTTATGTGTGCCACTTGTTAAATACAAATTGCTACCGAGTATTGGTTTCGGTATTCTGTGGAAGACGGCAAGGATATGTGATTGAGGAAAATCCCATTTGAACGTTAGGAATAGATTAGGATACAAGTGACATGTCACTAGGATGGTTGGGCATCCGAACTCGTTGAGTTGAGTCCGAGTTCACTTATGGATGCAAATGTCCGAACTCGTTGAGTTGAGTCCGAGTTCGTGAGATGTAACTAGGCATCCGAGCTCGTTGAGTTGAGTCCGAGTTCACTTATGGATGCGAACGCCCGAGCTCATTGAGTTGAGTCCGAGTTCGCTTATGGGCGGGTTACATGATTGATTGATTACATATATGGCACATATGTGCAAATGATCCGTGTATCCAAGTTATATTCCGATGTGTTCAACGGGTAAAATTCTAGTGGAATGGAAGAGTACTCAAGATGAAAATGATATTGTGGTAAGTGTTGTGAAATGGACAATTTGGACAGGTATGTACTTAACCCTCGGGTTGAAGCTTGATACAACAGAAATAAGGTGGTAAGATGATACACGATAGCTAGAAATGTGGTTTGTATCTTGGTGATATCATGCTATTGTTGTTGATATAATTGCTTTGTTATGTTACTTGTTATTTGCATGTGAACTTACTAAGCATTTATGCTTACTCCCTCCTTTACATTCATTGTAGTTTTTAGCGAGCCAACTTGGATATCGGGAAGGTCGAAGAAACGCTCACACTATCCGAGGAAGAATTGGTATATTGGTTTGTATGTTTTGATGTATGGCATGTATAGCAATATACTTGTTTTGTGTAAATAATCTTGTGATATGGTTGTGGTCTGGTTGAGAAAATGCTTGATAATGATTAGTAATTGGTATGGCTAGCCTAGATAATGTTGGATGCCTTGTGAGTTTAATATGTTATATAGTTCATGAGAATTCATAAAAAGATGAAACTTGCCATAAAATAGAACACTATAGCAACAACGATGTGAGTTTGAAAAATCACCAAAAATAGTAGAAAATGAATTAGGTGAAGAATTAACATTGAAGCTTATTGTGTTTACTTTCAAATGGAAAAAGCGAAATAGGTAAAAGAGTTATATGTTATAAGATATTTGAGTTTTAGTGAAATAGGGCCAGAGCGATTTCTGGATCCCCTGTTCCAACTTTGAAAATTCACTATAAATTGTAAAAAAATAATTAGGAAGTGTAATTTATATTCTCAGAATCCTTATTGAATCTAATTTTAAGATAAATAAACTGTATAGTTATATGAATTTTTTACATGGAGAAAAGTGGTTCAAAGTAAGTAGAGGTTAGTGCAGTCAAGTCCTGAAACAGGGGTAACTTTAACTAATAAACTGTACTAATTGGTCCAACCAAAAATTTTATAAAAAAATTAGTAGATAGATATTGAGTCTAGATTCAGGGAAAATTTACGGATCTTGATTTTGAGTTTCGTAACTCAAGATATGATTTTTTTAGCGACCATGATGCAGAAAAACTGCTTATTCCAAAAGTTAAAATAAATGATGTAAAGTTGTTTAAATGATAAATTATATTCGGTAACACCTCAAGCTCAACTCCGGCGACGGTCTCGGGCATGGGGGTGTTACACAGATGACCTAAGTGGTCATAACATTGTAGATGGGCCCAAGGCCCATTACTCGACCTAAATGGACCCACAGGCTCGTGAAGCCCATTTGGCCCAAAGTTAAGCACGGCTACTCGAACCTCATAGCCCAATCCATTATTTGTCACTTACCTTGGATTTTACCCATGTGGGGCCCACAAGCCCATTGGTCCCACATGGCCCATTTTGGCCCAACGAGGCCCTAAACGGCCCAAGTCCACGAGAACGCTCGTGGTAGTCTGTACAGTCTGTCACCCATGATTCTGTGGGCTCGATTTACTATACAAGCGTTCGAACGCTCGTGAGGCCTTAAATGCCAAAATTTTAGCTTTTCGGCTTTTTGACAGTAATAGGTTTCGGTGTATGATTACACACCTTTTATGCAACCACTTTGAACTCCACAAGTGCCCAACCTTGAATGTATGAACTACGAGGAAGATTGTCGAAATTTAGCACTTGATGTTTTGGGTTTCGGTAGAGTGAACAAAAGCACAAATTGAAGAATAATGTCAAAGAAGAAAAGGACTCGAATGGTCAAAACACAAAGACGCGCAAAACGAAAATAGAGAAAAAAATAAGCAGCTACCAAAAACAAAATGAAACTACTACTCAGCCGAATTGGAGTTTGCCCTAGCAACAATCGGAGCAAAACCTCTCTCAAGGCCGAATTCCCAAGCTCTCCTAACCGATATGGCACACCCTCCCTCATCAATTCAAATTCCTAATCTTACTCTAATAATCCCTCCCCTTATCACTCCTTGAATCACTCCTCATATCACTCTACAAACTCCTCCATCAGAATTCTATTGCAACTCAACCACTGGCCTAACCCAATTGCATAATAAATACCCAATTTGTGCTCTGCCACACTCGAACCTCAGACCTCCCAGCTGTGCAACACGCCTCCTTGCGACCAAGCTACAAGATCCTTTTGTGACATAACACAATCACAATTAAATATAAAGCCTACATACTAGCGTCCAGATTCATTTAAGAGCAAAAATTAAAACTTTTGTAAAAGAAAGGACTTGAACCCAGGCTACTCCAACAGTGCTAAATACGCCCAAACACTTAGCCATCACACCATACATGAAATTTGTATCAGAAAATGCAAAAATTAAAGACCCTATATTTTTGGGGCATTACACAACTTCCATGATTGGCGGTAACTCGAGTAACTCCTCTAGAAACACATTTGGGTACACGCAAACCACTGGAATCGATTTTAACTTCAACTCAGAAACTCTGGAATCAAATACATACGCAAGGTATGCATCACAACCTTTTTTCACATATCTTTGTGTTGGCATAGCCAAAATAATATTAGGCATACCACTTAAACTATCTGATTCAATCTGAAGTTTTTCACCATTCTGACACTTTTACACAATAAGCTTTCATCTATAGTTCAAAATAGCATCATGCAGAGTCAGCCAATCCATGGCCAAAATCACATCAAACTCATCAAATGACAATAGCTTCAAATCGGCCAGAAAATTACAACCCCAAATCATCAACGGACAATTCTTACTGATTTTATCAACTCGCAAATAGTAACCTAAGGGGTTTAATACTTTAACCACGAATTCAGTGGACACAATAGGTAAATTTTTACTTGACACTAGATTCTTCCATACATACAAACATGTTAATCTTGGATTAGTTAAAGCAGTAACATCAGTATCAAAGATAAAAATTGTACTAGTAATAACATCTGGCACTGAAGCTTCCTCTCGTGCATGGAGCGTGTAAGCTCTAGCTTGTGCTCGTGCCTCAGATCTCATAGTAGAGTCTTTTGTTCCAACACACTATTACTCTCATTTCTAGGATTACGAAGTGGTCTACCTCTCACAGTCGTGTTGCTCGGTCAAATAGTTTGAACCTTATCTTTTTCGGGTACTTCTGGGCAATCTTGAATAAAAAGCTTATATGATCCACATTTCAAACACGTATTGCCTTTCACCTTGCACTCACCAAAGTGTCATGTCCATATTGTTGACAAATAGGTTTATTGTCTTTAACACTGCCTACACTCGTTATAGACGTAGCTTGAGTTTTTGAACCTGCATATTGTTTACCTTAGTCTCTACTAGAATATCCTACTGAAGTAGTTGAATGATTATAATGTTCTCTCAATTTCTTCAACGATGACTGATATGACTTTCCCGATGATCTCATTTTTAAATCTCTAGCTTCAAAATCAATTTTTCTTTACTAAGTTCTTCGACTTTGTGTGCTCAATCAACCATAATAGCAAATTCTTTCAGTTCAAGTATCCCGACTAACAACTTTATGTCTTCATTTAAGCCGTCTTTTAACTGCTTATAGATAGCAACTTTTGTTGGATTACATACCCGGGCATACTTGCTAAATCTAACAAACTACCTTTCATACTCGAACATTGACATTCGACCCTATTAAAGCTCAAGAAATTCTTTACGTTTTTCATTAAGAAATCTCTAACTTATATACTTCTTTCGAAACTTAGTTTGGAAGAATTCCCAATTGATACGCTCTCTTGGCACAACTAAAACCAAAGTGTTCCACAACTGATAAGCTAAATCTTTTAATAGAGATACAACACATTTCACACACTTTATCAGTGTACACGATTACTCATCGAAAACTTTGATAGTGTTTTCTAACCAGAATTCGGCACTCTCCAGATCATCATCAACTGTAGCTCTAAATTCTTCTGCCCCATATTTACGAATTCTTTTGACTGGTGGTTTGTAATAGCCCGAGCTAGGGCCTAGTCGAAATAATGGTTTCGAGACCATAATTTTAAAGTAGAAAAGTATATTTTATGATCATTATTAATTTTATAGTATACTTGCATGATAGTGAGAAAATTTCATGAAGGAAATTTTATGAATTAGTGATTAATTTGTCCTTAAGGACTAAATTGCAAAAGTTGTAAAATTGGGTCCCTAGAAGGTTTAAGTATGAAATAGCATTAGAAAATTAGTAGGAGTCCTTATTTGGCAATAAGACCAATTTTTGGCACTATGGACAAAAATGCCCATGGAAGGGTAAAATTTCAAAGAAAGGCCATAAGGGTATTTTTGTCATTTGGTAAATTAAAGAAATAAAAAGGGAAAAAGAAAGAAAAAAGTGTCCATCTTCTCCATGCTTGTGCCAAATTTGAAGAGTCCTCCATAGCTAGGGTTTCTTTCATTTTCAAGCTCCAAGTGAGTGACTCCAAGCCCCTTTTTCATGTTTTTCGTATTTTTGAAATCCTCGTAGCTTAACCTAGTTATTTCTACCACTAATTTGAGCTAGGGATTATATTAAAAAATATACCCATATATGACATGCAAGTATTTTGATGTCTAGTGGTAGATTATGAAAGTTTAAAGTGTAGTAAACACCTTTCTCTAAGTGATTTTTCATGAAAGTCCCTAATAGGGACCAAATTGCAAAGTTAGTCAAATGTGTAGTAAATGTACAAATTGATGAGAAATGTGGGCTATTATGAGAACATAAAAGGTTCAGCTAGGCTTGGGTAGTCAAGAAATTAAGTGCATTTCATTATAAGAGCCCAGAGACCACTTTGCAAATATGTAAAAGTTTAGGGGCAAAATTATAAATTTTGTGAAAGTGTAAATTATGGGCTATTAGCCAATGTGTGTATTAAATTACCTTAATTTTTCATTTTAGATCAAGAAACATGAAGCCCAGACCAAAACTAGAGAAAAAGTAAGATAGTGGACTAACCCGAACAATTGCCCTCGTTTTGGACCTGAGGTAAGTTGTATGTAATAATTAGCCCTATGCATTATTTAAATTTATGATGATGATATTCTATGTGATTATGTAAAATTCCATGAAATTTATTGATATGAATTTCACCAAGACATGATGGAAACATGAAAGAAAAATTACATATAAGTATCAATGATATGAAGGATACTGTAATCATGCCATGAGCATTGTAGGTCCCGTGTAAGACCATGTTTGGGACATGGCATCGATACTGAACAGGGATCTCATGTAAGACTATGTTTGGGACATGGCGTTGCATCCACATGAGGTCCCGTATAAGACCATGTCTGGGACATGGCGTTGGCACCAAGATGAGACATAGATCCCTTATAAGACCATGCCTGGGACATGGCATGGGCATCTAAGAGAGAGATCTCGTATAAGACCATGTCTAGGACATGGCATCGGTATCAATTTACGATCTCATGTAAGACCATGTCCGGGACATGGCATCGATATCGATATGAGATCCCGTGTAAGACCATATCTAGGATATGGCTTCGGTATTAGTTGAGGTCTCATGTAAAACCATGTCTGGGATATGGCTTTGGCAGCTTACCATGAGAATGACACTATGGGTATCCTTCGATATTCTAATCATGTTAATAGAGAATGTATCTAAGTTGTTTAGCTAACAAGAGAGACTAAAGTTTCATGATGAGTGTTACAGATACGTTTGAGTAAGTCATGAGAAATTATGAAAATGTAAGGCATGAGAATGAGCAAAGCATGTGAATGAGTAAGCCATGGGAAAGAGTAAGTCATGAGAGGAAGTAGGTCTTGAATAAATATGCTATAAGAATGAGTAAGATAGGAGAAAGAGTAAGAAGTTATATAAACTCCATGATGCCATGTTTGGACGACTTTCCATGACATTTATTGCTATTTTATTTCATGCAACTTACTAAGCATTTTATGCTTACTCCTTTTTATCCCTTTTTCATGTAGATTTGTTGAATTAGCTCGAGGATCGATCAAAGTCAGAGCTCGAAGTCACACTATCAAGCCATTCATTTTGGTATAGCTAAGTTAGTCTTTTTGTTGTATGGCATGTATAGGATGTTGACTATTTCGATAAGTGTCATTTTGTGTAGCCAGATGTACTGACTAGTAATATTACTCATGTGGCATTGTAAAAGCCTTATGAATGGGCTTATGTTGATAAAGTTATATTTTAAGCTTGCTAAAGAGAACGGATGCTTCAACTCAATGAGTTAGAAGAGTTCCGAATGTTCTCATTGGAGAATGCCAAACTATTCAATGAATGACATAAAAGATGGCATGACAAGCACATTTGAGAATTTGAAGCAAGTCTTGTTATTCAATTCCAGATTAAGGTTCTTTCCAAGTAAATTAAAATCATGTTGGTCCGGTCCATTTACGATTCATCAGGTTTTCCCATATTGAGTTATCGAACTTCAAGGTAAGGGAGGTAATTTTCAAGTTAATGCTCAGCGCTTAAAACATTATTGGTGGGATAAATGTAACACCCATTACCCATGTTCGACGCCGGAACAGGGTACGAGGCATTACCAGAACAAAACACATGCAGTCGAACTAAACCAAGACATAAAAGTTTCATCCAAATTTAAAACTTTTCAATTTTCATTACACACTCATTCAATCCAATCATGCATGTCATAAATTGCATCGTTATAAACATATAACTTGTGTAACGCCCCAAAAATCTCGAAACTTTTAATTTTGTGTGCTGTAGTTGACGTGCATGAATAGCACTATTAGAATGTTAATTTTGAGGTATTATAGGGTTTTAATGAAGTCTCGAGTTAGGGTAGACCATAGGAAAAAATTGATTTTTAGCCTTAGTGGAACTCTGACCTTAGGGGTTATGACTTTTAAATAAATAAAGGGGAAGTAAGACACAAGTAGGCTTGTGGCCTAGTGGCAAGGTGGCACCATTTTGGGAGAAGGAGGTGACGCCACAATGGATGTAAGGAGGTCCATGGTTCGAGTGGTGGCATGGGATGTGCATGAGTATTTATTTTGCAAGTTTGGATAGCCAGTGGTAGACATGGAACGGAACTTTGAAGGGAGGAGTTTGAAATGGTCGAAAGAGAGATTTAAGGAGTGATAAGGGGAGGAAATCTTGGAGAAAACTTAGGGATTGGGTTGTTGGATGAAGTGGAGCCGAAATAGGACATTAAGGGAAGGAAGAAATTAGCTTGGGTAGGGGTTTAGTGCCAATTTGGTCATTTTTTGAGGGTGTAGCCGAATTCTCTTGGCCATTTTATTTTTGACATTTGTGTACTTTAGGTTTTTGGGTTGATTCTTTCTTTGCTCGACTATTTCTTTCGTATACTCATTCTTTCAATCTCTAAAAGCTGAAGACCTTTTTGTTGTTTTGGGAGTAATGTTGAATTAGCTATAGAGACAACATTGTGTGCACTCTTTTTCTCTGAAATCACTTTCTTCTTTTCCCTTTTCTTTCCATAGCCGAAAACTCCCTTTTTATCTCAAATACTTCTTGAACCAATTTCTTTCTCTATTACCCAAAGCAACTATTTTGTTTCTTAGATTCAGATTTACACTTCTTCAATCGGTTTTATTAAAAGCAGATCTATTCTTTCTGCTCCCAAAAGCCAAATGCTACCTCTACTACTTTGCTAACTTATTCCTACTTCTCCTCCATCTCAAATCTATCCTTATCATCTACTACTCTCATTCGATTCTTAGAAGCCGGATCTCACCTTTAAGCTATGGATCGCGGGATCAAAGGTTAAGTATAGGTAAGTACTAAGTAAATCCTTCTTTATTGTGTTTTAGTGGAAGCCGAGTGGCTTATCTGACCCTTTATTTCAGTCAACCCTGTCTGAACAAGGGTAGGCTCCAGAGATTGCATTCGTGGTAGGTTACATATTTCTTGATCAACCGGTCCAAGGTAAGTTTTAGGGGTTTTGTGGATTGGCCGATTATCTCCTCTTTTTGAGGGCCTGTATTTTATGTTTAAAGGTGCTATGGTAGCTTTATGTGGGCTTTGATAAGTGGTTATGTGGATGTTTTATATTAATCGCAAAGAGGGGGGAATTGGATATTAACCAATCGATTTAGAAGGTGTGAATTGTTTTGGTCAAGGTAAGTGTGTGGCTAAGGTTTGGCTTTGGTGTTGGAAAGATTTTTTAGATCTTATGGATAGCTTCACTGAAATATTTTATCCAAATATAGGTTTTTGCGCATTTGGAGTTTTATGCCCATTCGAATAAGGTGTGTACATACACCGCACACACGATGAATCGGCAAAGGCCGAAATCTCGAAAAGCCAGAATGACGAAAAGCTGAAAAGCCAAAAGGTTAGAGCCGACAACCACACGAGCGTACGAACACTCATGTGGAGATCCTGATACGACAACCGGGGCCAAGGGAGTGATCTTATGTTTCGGGCCATTTTTTGGCCAACTGGACCGAAATGGGCCAAATGGGCCCGATGGGCCCGTAGGCCGATTGGGAGTAAAATTGATGATCTAATAGGATTTGACGAGGCGAATAGTCTAATTACTCGATTTTTGGTAGAATTGGACCTATTGTGCCAAGTAAGTATATGGTCCCTTCTTGGGCTATGAAATAGGTTTTTGGGCTCTAATGAATTGGAAACCCTAATGGAATTGGCTTTAAATGCATAAAATAATGGGATTGTGTCAGTGGGCCAACTTGTGTACGTAGGCCCACGATATGATATGATTGGAATGTCTAAGTGGAAATAATGACTAAATTGCCCTAAATGCATAAATGACTAAAATACCCCCAAGTGTTAAATGTGTAAAAAATGTATGTTGCATTCATATGATGTATATTGTATTTGGGTGGGTTTTATGATACGGAGCAAGATATGTGAGGATCGCATGGTCGTTTGACAATCGTGGATCCATCGGTGGCTTTTAAGCTCATTATATGATTAGCAGCTCTACTGCAATGATTGAGGTAGCGCCACAACTTATGCTACCACTAGAGTGTAGGGATGGGTGTGTTGATATTTATATCCCCATTGGAGTGTAGGGTTGGAAGGGAAAATAGAGTGCAGGGTTGGATTGGGATGGGTTCATTGCATACATAAGATATTGTTGTGATATGGGCTCAGGCCCAACTGAGGCCACTATGGACTAAGGCCCAAAGGCCACCGATATTGATAGGGCTTAGGCCTAATTTATTATTTGCATGTTAATATGTTTGACAAGGGTCCTACACACTGAGTTTTTGAAAACTCATACCCTCCTTTAATGTTTCTAGTGACCCCAATAAGCGGCTCGACGTAGGAGAGGACTCGGAGATGGCCACGCTGCAAGTTGATTAGTAATTTAATAGTCAATTTCTTTTATTTTAAATTGTTTTCATTGGGTTATAATAAGGCCTGTTATCTCCGGTAGGTTTTTATAATTGGTTTTACTATTTCCACGCTTGTTTGACTTCCAATTTAAACATGTTTTCCAATTCAAATAGCATTTTGAAATCAACATAAATATCTAATGTTCTCTTAAAATATGAGCTTCTGCTGTAATTTAACTAATAAACTCACGAGATTTGAAAAACTCGGGTTTTCTACTACCGAATTCAAAGCTTCTAATTAAAGTAACCCGAACTCTTGAATTAAGCAACCATCCAAAAGAAATCGTTATTAACTGAAATATTTTTCCAACAGAGCTAATTTGAAATTAAAATCTTATTTGATCCTCGAGTTGACCGTTGTTTTGAAAAGCTATCCACTTTGCGCAATTGGTACGAGCTACCCCTCAATGTGACACCATCAGGTTTGACCGTAACGTCTGGGCTGGGTTTGGGGTGTTACATTTTATAGTATCAGAGCCCAGTTACAAAGCTCGGGCTGTGGATTGGGCTTTAGATTTTGGGTTTTAAAAATAGTTTACATGTTAATCAAAAAGTTTTGAAGGATTTTTGAAGTGTGGCGCACCGAGTCCCCGACGTCGAGTCACGTAAGTTCTTCTAATACCAAACTTGTCTTAAGCTATTGTACTTTAGATAATTATTGGGCTACTTTAGGTGATAGACTCTTAGGTAGGGAAAGACTAAAGCCCATAGGAAACTTAGGCTTGTAGTGGACGTACGATGCGAAGACATCTTTGAAACTACTACTTTCGTAAGACACTTTCTTTGAACAATGGAATAATGAACTAATACCATAAAATTTTTCATTCAAATAATACGCAAGCAACGATGAGCACTAGAAGAGGTGCGAGAGGCTGTGGTAGTGGTAGGGCTGGGTTGTCGGCATCGGGCTACATGCCCAATGTTGGAGCAGAAGAGGCGCTGGCCTCACCAGTGGCTAAAATGGGACCGGACGAACGGGCCGCCGTTATAGACGATGCGTTATCGCAGGCCATGTTAAGAATTCTGGAAAGGGTTGCTGGGCCCAATAATGGCATGGGAAGTCGTGGGTGAATCTCGGAGTGAGTTCAATCTAATGGAGCAGAGATCTTCAAAATTGTTGCTGGTGTGGCTGCGAATGTGGCTGAATACTGGTTGGAAGCCACTAAAAGAATAATGGAATGTAATAGCCCGATACAGGCCATAAACAGAATAGTGGTTACGAAACCACAAATTCGAGGTCAAAATATTTATTCTGATTGAGTTTTATAATTTATTTTGTGTTTGCAATTTTTTTTGTGAAATTTTCGTTACAAAATTTTATTGTTTGTTTGTCCAATTTGATAAATTGGACTAAATTGCAAAAGTAGTAAAATGTGCATTCTAGAAGGTAAAGGTGTTTAATTGAAATGGGTTCTGTTTATATTTTATGGTTTACATTTTTACGAAATTATTTTTTTAAAATTTCATGCGAAAATTTCGACGTTTGGGCACTCAATTTAGTCAAAAGGACTAAATTGTAAAAAGTGCAAAGTTGAGTTCTACATGTTAGGGGTGTCCAATTGTTATGAAATTTTAAATTAAAGGTCCTTAAATGGTAATTAGACCATTGGGTAATTTATTGGATAGAAATGGACATGAAATGGGTGAAAAAGAATTTTTTAAGTTAGGGGCATTTTGGTCATTTAATGATTAAATGAATTAAAAAAGCAAATTAAAAGGCAATTTTTACTCATCTTCTTCCTCAAGGCCGAAAATAGCATGGAGAAACCATGGCTAGGGTTTTTCAAGCTTCCAAGCTCGATTGTAAGTCCGTTCTAGCCTCGTTTTTAATATTTTTACGTTTTTGTAATCCTTGTAACATGATTTCTCTATTTCTACCATTTATTTGAGCTAGGGTTTGATTTCAAAAATTGGAACATGTTGAATAATTTTGTTTTTTTTTTTTTATGTTTTATGATAGATTATGAGGTTTTAAATTATGTTGAATAACTTGTGCTACTCGGTTTTAAGTGAAAACGAGGTAAACGACATAATCGGTAAAAATACCTAATGTTCATAAGTATATGTTAGAGTGAGAATTTGATGTTGCCATTAGTAAATAAATGATCAGCATGTTCTAAAACATAAGAATTATGGAAAAATTTTAATTTTCGAGCTTTGTGGCAAAAGTGTAAATATGTAAAATTTTGGGGCAAAATTGTAATTTTTCAAAGTTAGAGTTAAGGAATGTTTTGATAAATGTGAGTATTAAATAAGCTAAATGTGTTATTTTCGATCAAGAAAGATGTGGGATCGACCTTGATTGGGGAAAGGAAAAGATTGGGGACTAAATTGCAAAATTTCTATATTTTGCACCTAGGTAAGTTTATATGTAAGCAATGTATCGTTTTTATCTATATTATAATATTTTGATATTATATGAGTTATGGTTGCATATTAAATACTCAATTGAGGTAAATTATGAATTAAAATTGGGCATGAATAAATTGGTAAAATATTGAAAAGTTAAGAATTTCCCGGTTGAACCTTCAGAATAGAAATATATGAATGATTTGCTTTATGAACACATGTGTAGTACTATGTGCAGGCTACTATGTGTTCAAGATGGTTTAGGTCACGTGTGTAGTACTAAGTGCAGGCTACTACGTGTACTAGATGGATGGGTCGCATTTGTAGTACTATGTGCAGGCTACTATGCGTACTCGATTATTTCGATTACTCGATTATTTCGATCACGTGTGTAGTGCTATGTGGAGGCTACTACGTGTATCAGATGATATTGGTCACATGTGTAGTACTAAGTGCAGGCTACTATGTGCACCAATTAGCTTCGGCTACAAGGGTGGTACTATGTGCAGGCCACCGAATATCTGTTACTATCCCGATGTGTTCAATAGGAAAATCTATTAATTGTGAATTTATATGAAAATGTGGTGATAAGTATAAGGACATGACTATATCTGTTGTAAGTAATGTGTTTGATAAATGATCGAACTTTGGTACGTTTGATATGGTTAAGTGTTACTATAAAAAAATTGATACAAGGGAATATATGAAAAAGGTGAAATTGGAAATATAGTAGTTTTGGACAGCCGCAGGGGAGTGACTTTGAAAAATCACCAAAAATGATAGAAATTGAGTTAGAAGTGAATGAGATATGAAATTAAATCTTATTGAATCAATTTTCATATAAAAGAAACATAGCAAACAAAGAAATTCTTTATTTTGAGATATTTTTATTTTTGTAAGACTGGTTCAGATTGATTTCGTGATCCCCTGTTTTGAATTTTAAAAGTCATTAAAAATTGAAAATAAATAGTTAAGGAACATAATTTATGTGGTTGTATTCCTTATTGAGTCTGTGTTCAGAAGAAAGAAATGAGAACCTCATTTAAATTCCGTAGCAAAAGATAATTAATTTTTAGTGAAGATTGGTCAGAGCTGCTAAACTGTGAAATAAGAGAGACTTTAATGAATAAACTGTATTAATTGGCCCAACAAAAAATTCTGAAATTTTTATGGTAAGAATAAATATGAGTCTAGATTCTGGGAAAATTTACAAATCTTAATTTGGAGCTCCGTAGCTCTAGACAAAAATAATTTAGTGACTAGGACTCGAATGGACAACTTGTACTGATTTTAAGTAAATGATAATTTTATGTGAGACTAAGATTGTATAATTGTGGAGACATATTTTGGGACTTATAAATGTCATTAATAATGTATTATTATTGTTATTATTATTATTATTATTATTTACATATTCACTTACTAAGCTATAATGCTTACTCCTTTCCCTTTCTTTTTCTTATAGAGTTTCAGATGCTAGCTCGAGTTGGAGGTTGCCGGAGATACTATCACACTATCAGGCTAAGGTTAGTACAAAAAAATTTCAAAATATTTAGAAGTTTATGGCATGTATAAGGACTTGAATATATGTATATATATGATAAGAATGTGATTAGATTCTAAATTGAAAGAAATTTTATAGCTGCTTTTGTGTATTTGTAATTGTACAGATCTAGTGATGCCTTGTACCCTGTTTCGGCATTGAACACAGGTAAGAGGTGTTACATGGACGACCTGGATTGCACAGCTAAACAAAAGCTGAAAGGGGCAGTGTCACTACTTAGAGAGGAAGCCTATCAATGGTGGTTGACCGTAAAAGAGGGCACCCAACCTGAGCGGATTACCTGGGAATTCTTCAAATCCGCATTCCAGGGAAATATATTGGAGCAGACTATGTGGATGCCCGAAGGAAAGAGTTTTTGAACCTAACTCAGGGGAAAGGTCAGTGGCAGAATATGAGGCTGAGTTTCTGCTCCTTAGTCGTAATGTAAAAGAAATAGTTGCAACGGATTATGAACATTGTATGCAGTTTCAAGATGGCTTGAGGGACAATCTTAGGGTGCTGATAGCTCTACAGAGGGAGCAGGATTTTGCAGCCTTAGTGGAAAAAGCAAAGATAACGGAGGAAGTAAAGTGCACAGAGCGCCTTAACTGAGAGAAAGAAAAAGGCAAGAACAAACGGAATGTAGAAGCTCCTGGTGTTGGACAGAGGCCTACGAGGAGGGCTAGAGTGGATGGGCCAGTTAGAGCTGGGGCACCTGTTGCTGCTACTAATATTGGGATACCACCTTGTGCTATTTATGGAAAGGGGCATTTGGGCGAGTGTTGGAGGAGGACAGGAGTCTGTTTGAGCTGTGGATCTATGGAGCATAGGATTAGAGAGTGTTCAAGAAGGCCAGATTAGGTGCAAGCTGGTGGCAGATGTTATGTTCAGCCACAGAAAGGTGGTCAACAATCGCCAAGAGGTTGTGGGCAAGCCAGGGGCGGTAATGGCGCAGGACAGGTAGAAGCAATGCAGCCAGCGTTAGTTTATGCTGCTCATCGCAGAAAGGATGGGAATGCCCCAGATGTGATAATGGGTACGTTCTTTATTCATGAGCTACCTTATATTGCATTAATTGATGTTGGGTCAACACATTCATACATTGCATGCAACATGACTAAAACTTTGGGTGATGTGTTTGAGACCACTGCAAATGAAATTACTGTGTTGAGTCCTTTAGGGCAGTCGGTGAAAGATAATAAGTAGTTTAGAGATGTATTATTGGTAGTCCAAGGGGTTATTTTCTTAGCAGATTTGATGGAATTGCCTTTTGGTGAGTTTGACCTCATCTAGGCATGGATTGGTTGGTGAGACACCGGGCAACTTTAGATTGTGCTGTAAAGCGGATGATGTTGAAAACTATGGTGGATGAAGAAGTAATGGTGATCGGGGAACGATGGGATTACCTGTCAAATGTGATCTTGGCTTTAAGGGTGGAGAAGTTGGTGCGGAAGGGCTGTGAAGCTTATTTAGCCTACATTAGTGATGTGGAATCTAAGAGTCTTACTGTTAAGGATTTGAGAATAGTAAAGGAATTCCTTAATGTTTTTCCCGATGAATTGCTGGGTTACCTTTCAGTAGGGAGGTGGAGTTTAGAATAGAATTGTTACCTGGTACGACTCAGGTGTCCATCGCTCTTTACAGGATCGCACCGAAGGAGCTGGTGGAGTTGAAAGCTCAAATTTAGGAATTATTGGACCATGGATTTATTAGACCAAGTGTGTCTCCGTGGGGAGCACCAGTATTATTCGTGAAGAAGAAGGATGGGTCCATGAGGATGTGCATCGACTATCAGCAGTTAAACAAGCTAACCATCAAGAAAAAGTACCCTCTACCGATGATAGATGATCTTTTCGACCAGTATAGGGGAGCCTCAATTTTCTCAAAGATTGATCTACATCCAGGGTACCATCAACTGAGGGTTAAAGAGGCGGACATTTATAAGACAACTTTTAGAACTCGTTACGGACATTACGAGTTTTTGGTTATGCCATTTGGGCTAACGAATACACCTACTGCTCTCATGGATCTTTGAATCGGGTTTTTCAACCTTATCTTGATCGGTTTGTAGTAGTCTTTATAGATGACATCTTAGTGTATTCAAGAACTGAAGATAATTACGATGCACACTTAAGAACTGTGTTGCAGATTTTAAGAGAGAAGTAGCTATATGCTAAGTTCAACAAGTGCGAATTCTGGCTAAAGAAAGTTACTTTCTTAGGACATGTGGTCTCAACGAGGGGATTAGGGTTGATCCTCGAAAAATTGAAGCAGTGTTGGACTGGAAACCGCCCAAAATAGTGTCGAAAATTCAAAGTTTTTTAGGCTTGGCAAGGTACTATAGGCGGTTTGTTGAGGGGTTCTCATTGATTGCTGCACCCTTGACCAAATTGCTACGGAAGGGGGTGCCATTTGTGTGGACTGATAAGCAGCAAGAAAGCGTTGAAAAGCTTAAAAAGGTTTTAACGGAGGCCCCCGTTTTGATTTAGCCAAAGCCTGGGAAGTAGTTTATGGTTTATAGCGACGCGTCTCACGTGGGCTTGGGCATGTATTAATGCAGGAATGAAAAGTGGTCACACATGCGTCCCGCCAGCTTAAGGCTCACGAGGGGAATTACCCAACCCATGATTTGGAGTTGGCAGTAGTGGTATTCACGCTTAAAATATGGAGGCATTACTTGTATGGAGAGAAGTGCATCATTTATACGGATCACAAGAGTCTAAAGTATCTCCTTAACCAGAATGAGTTGAATTTGAGGTAGCACAGATGGATTGAGTTGCTAAAGGATTATGATTGCACGATTGAATATCACCCGAGTAAGGCAAATGTGGTAGCTGATGCATTGAGCCATAGGGCTATGTTGGATTTGAGGGCTATGTTTGCTCGGTTGAGTTTGAATGATGATGGTAGCTTATTGGCTGAGTTACAAGTGAAGCCATTGTGGATTGAGCAGATTAAGGTTAAGCAGCCATTGGATGAGACTCTGGGTCCTCGAATCAAGCAAGTTGAGAATGGGGAAATGACGGATTTTGTGGTAAATTGTGATGGATTGCTGTGTTTTCGAGGGAGAATTTACGTATCACAGAATGATGATCTAAGGAAGTCTATACTACAGGAAGCGCATAGTAGTCCCGATGCTATGCATCCTGGTGGTAACAAGATGTATCGAGATTTACAGGAGCTTTATTGGTGGCCGGGGCTTAAACGCAAGGTTATGAAACTTGTGGGCAAGTGCATGATATGTCAGCATGTGAAGGTGAAACATTAGCTACCTTTAGGATTACGCTAGTCGGTTAAGATTCCACTCTAGAAGTGGGAGAGGGTCACTACGGATTTTGTTAGTGGGTTACCCCTGACGTCTACTAAAAAGGACTCTGTATGAGTTATTGTGGATCGGTAAACTAAGTCCGCTCATTTTATACTGGTCCGCATTGACTTCTCATTACAAAAGTTGGCAATGTTATATGTGGCTGAGATTGTGAGACTGCATGGGGTACTGGTCTCTATTATATTTGATAGAGATCCTCGATTTACGTCTTGCTTTTGGAAGAAGCTGCGCGAAGCACTGGCCACGAGATTGGATTTTAGTACAGCATTCCACCCTGAGACTGATGGTCAATTGGAGAGGGTAATCCAAGTGTTGGAAGATATGTTGAAAGGATGTGTAATTGAGTTTCAGGGCAACTGGGAGGATTATTTGCTTTAGCTGAATTCGCATATAAGAATAGTTATTAGGCAAGTATTGGGATGGCACCGTATGAGGTGTTGTATGGGCGAAGATGTTATACTCTGACTTGTTGGGTAGAGTTGGGTGAACGGCAAGTGCTGGGTCCAGAGTTAGTGGCAGAAACTAAAGATAAGGTGAAGTTGATTCGGGATCGGTTGAAAGAGGCATCAAATAGGCAAATGTCATATGCTGACCTTAAACGGTGAGAGATTGAGTATGTTGTGGGAAACTTGGTATTTCTCAAGGTTTCCCCTTAGAAGAAGGTGTTAAGATTTCGAAGGAAGGGTAAGTTAAGCCCTAGATTCATTGGGCCATACCGAGTACTGAAGCGGATTGGGCTAGTTGCTTATCAGCTAGAATTACCTTTAGAACTGAGTCAGATACACGATGTGTTTCATGTGTCTATGCTAAGGAGTTATCGCTCAGATCATTCTCACATCGTGCCGGTCAAGGAGATCGAGGTTAGGCCAGACCTGACTTTTGAGGAGGAACCGTTCCAAATAATTGATCAAGATGTTAAGGTGCTAAGAAGGAAATCTGTCCCATTGGTCAAGGAGCTTTGGTGTAACCACAGCTCCGAAGAGGCTACATGGGAACCTGAGGAGGCAATGCGATGTTAATATCCCCAACTGTTTGAATCAGGTAAATTTCGAGGCCAAAATTTCTTTTAGGGGGTAGAGTTGGAACACCCCAAAAATCTCAAAACATTTAATTTTGTGTGCTATAGTTGACGTGCATGATTAGCACTAATAGAGTTTTAATTTTGAGGTATTATAGGGTTTTTATGAAGTTCGAGTTGGGGTAGACCATAGGAAAAATTTGATTTTTGGCCTTAGTGGAACCCTGACCTTAGAGGTTATGACTTTTAAATAAAAAAAGAGAAGTAAGACACAAGTAGGCTTGTAGCCTAGTGGCAAGGTGGCGCCACTTTGGGAGTAGGAGGTGACGCCACAATGGATGTAGGGAGGTCCATGGTTCGAGTGGTGGCATGGGATGTGCATGAGTATTTATTTTGTAAGTTTGGATAGTCAATGGTGGACATGGAATGGAACTCTGAAGGGAGGAGTTTGAAATGATCAAAAGAGAGATTTAATGAGTGATAAGGGAAGCAAATCTTAGAGAAAACTTAGGGATTGGGTTGTTGGATGAAGTGGAGCCGAAATGGGACGTTAGGGGAAGGGAGAAATCGGCTTGGGTAGGGGTTTAGTGCCGATTTGGTCATTTTTTAAGGGTGTAGCCAAATTCTCTTGGCCATTTTATTTTCGGCATTTGTGTGCTTTAGGTTTTGGGGTTGATTCATTCTTGCTCGACTATTTCTTTTGTATACTCATTCTCTCAATCTCTAAAAGCCAAAAACCTTTTTGTTGTTTTGGGATTAATGCCGAATTTACTATAGAGACGACATTGCGTGCACTCTTTTTCTCTCAAATCACTTTCTTCTTTTCCTTTTTCCTTCCATAGCCGAAAACTCCCTTTTCTTCTCAAATACTTCTTGAACCGATTTCTTTCTCCATAACCCAAAGCGACTATTTTGTTTCTTAGATTCAGATATACACTTCTTCAATCAATTTTATTAAAAGGCGATCTATTATATCTGCTCCCAAAAGCCGAATGCTACCCCTACAACTTTGCTGACTTATTCCTGCTTCTCCTCCATCTCAAATCTATACTTATCGTCTACTACTCTCATTCGATTCTTAGAAGTCGGATCTCACCTTTAAGCTATCTAGATCGTGGGATCAAAGGTTAACTTCGCGTAAGTACTAAGTCAGTCCTTCTTTAATGCGTTTTGGTGGAAGCCAGGTGGCTTATCTAACCCTTTCTTTTCATCAACCCTATCTCAACAAGGGTAGGCTCCAGAGATCGCATTTGTGGTAGGTTACGTACTTCTTGATCAATCGGTCCAAGGTAAGTTTTAGGGGTTTTGTGGATTGGCCGATTATCTCCCCTTTTTTGAGGCATGTATTTTATGTTTAACGGTGGTATGGGAACTTTATCTGGGCTTTGATAAGTGGTTATGTGGATGTTTTAGATTATTCGCAAGGAGGGGGATTGCATATTAACCAATCAATTTAGAAGGTGTGAAACATTTTGGTCAAGGTAAGTGTGTGGCTATGGGTTGGCTTCGGTGTTGGAAAGATTTGTTAGATCTTATGGATAGCCTAACTGTAATCTTTGATCCAAATATAGGTTTTTGCGCACATGGAGTTTTACACCCATTCCAATAAGGTGTGTAGCGCCCTAATTTTTGGGATTTTTGCAATTTTGGTGAAATTTTGAAATTTTGTTATTAGAATATGGAATGTATGTTTTAAGTGTGTTAGTGGGCCTTTAGAGGGCCCAAGCCCAAGTTAAAACCTGGTAAAAATAGCAAGTTTTGAATTTAAAGTGAAGCAGATTTGGTTAAGTGGACTTTTAAGAAAAAGTAGGGAAATAAGACACAAGTAAGCTCTTGGTAAAGTGGCAATGAGGCGCCACTTAAGTGCCTAAAAAAAGTGGCGTGTGGATAGGTGTTCAAGGGCTAGTGTTCAAATCGCAAGGTAAGTATTGTGTGTTTTAATTATTTTTGTGCATGTGCCAGTCATGTGATGGAACTTAAGTGAACTACTAAGGGAGTTGCTCATGGAATTGGATGAGGAGTGATCAGGAGAGATTATTTAGGAATTTTGAATAGGGAGTAAGTGATGGCCGGCCAAGGGACTTGTGGTGTTGCAATTTTGGCATTTGAATCGAGGTTGAGCATTTTCGGCATTTTGGTACTGTGTGCTGATTTCCTTTAGGTGGCTGAGCCTTCGGGATTTAGTAATTATCGGTCCATTCCTTTCTTTTGCTGAATAGGTATAGAACATTAGGGTTTCTTGTTATTCTTTTGACTTCTTATCTTTTGTTTCAAAAGCCAAAAATGCAATCCCCCTCCACTTGTGCCGATTGTTCAAAACTAAACCCTCTCCTCTTATTTTCTTCCTTCTCTTCTCCTTCTCATCTAGCTGAATTATTGGTGCATCCTTTCTCTTCTTTCATCTCTTTTCTTTCTTCCTTTCTTCTCAAGCCTAGTCGAATACTTATAAAAGCCAAAATCCCAAAGGGTATTAGTATTGTGCTGATTTCTTCTTGATTGAGTACCCTATTCTTTTCTTCTCCTTTAGCCGAATTTCACACTCTCAAAATCTCTAACCTCTGTCGACATCACCTTCTTCTTCATCATGTCAAAATTTGAAATCACCATACTCACAAGGATTTGGGAGCCGAACCCTTGGGTCTCTAGATTCACTCTTTGCTCGTGTTTAGAGGCTAGATCTACGTCAGATCTGAGTTAGAAACAGGATTAGAATCATTTCGGTTTAGTGAATTCTCGGTAAGTACTCAAATTCTCCGTTTCATTCATTATTTTAGGATTTAAGAAAAGCCGAAACCCCTATGTGCATAGAAGGCTGTCGATTGGGGCTTAAAGCACTATGGGTCTTACCAATTGATTTATCTTGTGTTAGTGTGATCTAAAGGCTACTGATTGAGGGCTTGGACAAGTGGAACGACTAGATCTAGATCTAGTCACTAATTTCGGCAAAGGTAAAAACTCAAGGGCCTTAGGTGATGTTGGCCGATTATGGTAAGCAAGATTATATTGGTTGTCATTGAATCTTGGATCTGGTATGTCAAGTGACGATTGTAGGACACCCTGTGGGAGATCTTGGTAGCGTTTGTCGCAAATCAGGTGTGTAAATGAACACCCTCTTGTAGTCTAAATCGGTAAAAGCCGAAAAGCCAAAATGCCGAAATTCTGGCATTTCGTGGGCTTGCGAGCGTGCGAGCGCTCGTGGGTTGGTTGGAAGCGGTAAGATTTGGTAAGTGAAATCGGTTTAGTTGGTAAGTGCGTGATTTCGTGCACCTCAGTAATTTGGGCCTTGATGGGCTGAAATTGGGCCCAATGGGCTTACAGGCCCATATGGGTAAAAGTAAGCGGTAAGTGTGTCTGGTATACTATAGGTTAAAACTGCTAAAATAGACTTAGAATTTGGGCTACACGGGCCAAAGTTGCTAAATGACACTGTAGGGCCCATTAGGGGTTTTAGGGTACGATAACTAAAAACTGCTTAAATGGGCTAAATAAATTACTGGGATGTAAGTTGGACTATTAGGGACTGAAATATGTATAAAACCATAAAAATTGGTATAATTACTGAAATGCCCCTTAAGTGTGAGAAATTACTATTTTACCCCTAGGTGCAAAATGACCGTTATACCCCTAGGGCTAAATTTGACTGTAATGCATGTTTTACTGTTTCTGTTCACTGTATGCCATGACATGATTATCTGTTGCATGGGACTGGGTTTATTGATGGAGGAAGTGCAAGTGGTATTGCCACGATTACTGAAAGAGGCTTTGGCTCCTACTGATTACTGAAAGGGGCTATGCCTCGTACTATTTACTGAAAGGGGCTTTGCCTCGTATTACTGTTAGTGGCTTGGCCGCGTTATCTGAGTAGCTATGCTGCAACTGTGGAGTGTAGCGGGTGGCCAGGTCGAGTTGTTTCCCCACATGGAGTGTTGGGCTGCTCGGGTGAAGTGTAGTGGTTGGACATAGGATGGGCTTTGGGCTTTGTATACATGCTTTATTCTGTTCTGTTACTAAAATGGGCCTATAGGCCGTACTGTTATCTGAAAAGGGCCAAGGCCCAGTTTACTGTATCTGAATAGGGCTTCGGCCTAGTTATTACTGAGACTGGATAGGACTTAGGCCTAGTGGGCTTGAGCTGATTTGGGCTCCGGAGGGGTTTTCTTTACACACTGAGTTTCCCAAACTCACCCCTTTTTCTTCCATCCAAGCAGGTGAGCCCTAGACTGGTGGACTTGGAGCTGGGAGGGATTCAGAGTGGCCACGAAGACTGCATTTCTGGTTTAATTAAGTTATTTATTCTATTTTACTATTTATTTTAATTATTTTTCATTATGGTTTTGGATTTGTAATAAGGCCGCTTTAATTATTTTATTTTGGGTTTCCAATTATTTATTTACACTATACTACAAACGATTTGAATAAAGCTGCATGAGTTTTCTCAAAATTAATCAAACGTTTTCAAAATCAAACACACGTAGCAAATGAGTAACAAAAGCTAAGTCTTATAAAAAGAAATCTCTTAACAATCGGTAGTGGACAGGACGTTCACAAATAACTCGAGATTTTTTTTTTAAAACTTTAATAACGGTTTTGCAAAACTCACCCTAAACATAGTAACTAGGTAACATGGTTAGTCCGTCGTTGATGTGACACACCAGACTTGGCCGTAACGTCTGGGCCGGGTTTGGGGTGTTACAAGGTGTGTGCATACACCGGACACGCGACGAATTGGTAAAGGTCGAAATCCTAAAAAGTCAAAAAGTCAGAATGCTGAAAAGTCAAAAAATTGAAAGGTTGGTGCCGGCAACCACACGAGCGTGCAAACTCTCATTTGAAGATACCGATACGACGACCGGGGCCAAGGGAGCAATCTTATGGTCTCGGGCCACTTTTTGGTCAACTGGGCTGAAGTGGGCCAAATGGGCCTGATGCGCCCGTAGGTCCATCGCGAGTAAAATCAATAATCTAATAGGATTTGATGAGATGGATAGCTAATTACGCAATTTTTTGTAAAATTGGGCCTATTGGGCCAAGTAAGTATATGGTCCCTTCTTGGGCTATGAAATGGGCTTGTGGGCTCTAATGAACTGGAAACCCTAATGGAATTGGCTTTAAATGCATAGAATAATGAGATTGTGTTAATAGGCCAACTTGTGTACTTAGGCCCACGATATGATATGATTGGTATGTCTAAGTGGAAATAATGACTAAATTGCCCTAAATGCATAAATGAATAAAATACCCCTAAGTGCTAAATGTGTAAAAAATGTATATGTTGCATTCATATGATGTATATTGCATTTGGGTGGGTTTTATAATACGGAGGAAGATATGTGAGGATCGCATGGTTGCTTGACGACTGTGGATCCACCAGTGGCTTTTAAGCCC
Source organism: Gossypium stocksii (assembly GCA_020496765.1). Taxonomy (NCBI): domain Eukaryota; kingdom Viridiplantae; phylum Streptophyta; class Magnoliopsida; order Malvales; family Malvaceae; genus Gossypium; species Gossypium stocksii. Next base: position 45,487,967 of record CM035631.1, read on the forward strand.
ATTATATGATTAGCAGCTCTACTGTAACGATTGAGGTTGTGCCACAGCTAGTGCTACCCCTGGAGTGTAGGGATGGGTGGGTTGATATTTATATCCCTACAGAAGTGTAAGGTTGGAAGGGAAAATGGAGTGCAGGGTTGGATTGGGATGGGATCATTGCATACATATGATATTGTTGTGATATGGGCTTAGGCCCAACTGAGGCCACTGTGGGCTAAGGCCCAAAGGCCACCGATATTGATAGGGCTTAGGCCCAATTTGTTATTTGCATGTTAATATGTTTGCCAAGGGTCGTACACACTGAGTTTTCGAAAACTCACACCCTCCTTTAATTTTTCTAGTGACCCCCAATAAGCGGCTCGACGTAGGAGAGGAGTCGGAGATGGCCACGCTGCAAGTTTATTAGTAATTTAATAGTTAATTTCTTTTATTTTATTTTAAATTGTTTTCATTGGGTTGTAATAAGGCCAGTTATCTCCGGTAGGGTTTTATATTTGGTTTTACTATTTCCACACTTGTTTGACTTCCAATTTAAACACGTTTTCCAATTCAAATAGCATTTTGAAATCAACATAAATACCTGAACGTTCTCTTAAAATATGGGCTTCAGCTGTAATTTAACAAGTAAACTCACGAGATTTGCAAAACTTGGGTTTTCTACTACCGAATTCAAAGCTTCTAATTAAACTCACCCGAACTCTTAAATTAAGTAACCATCCAGTGGAAATCGTTTTTAACTGAAATAGTTTTCCAACAGAGCTGATTTGAAATTAAACTCTTATTCGATCCTCGAGTGGACCGTTGTTTTGAAAAGCTATCCACTTCGCGTGATTGGTATGAGCCACCCCTCAATGTGAGACCATCAGATTCGGCCGTAACGTCCGGATTCGGTTTGGGTTGTTACAACTTGACTAGTATTATCCAACATCGATGGCCTTATACAAAATGAGCTATCAAATATTAAAGGCCAACATTTTAGGCCAAATCAATTATGACATATAAAAAAATAACCAATTCCTCTAAACTTGCCATAACTCTAAATATTGATTTCAAAATACCATAAGATTAATGATAGTGTGGATGGATCTCCGACGATCTATGTATCCCGAGCTAGCTTGGCGACACTATAAAACAAGGGAAAAGAGAGGGGAGTGAGCATATAGCTTAGTAAGTAGGTATGTAAATAATAAACAAATTATTAACATGCTTTTATAAAACCTCAAAATATATTTTCAAAATGATACAAACATAACTACACATAGATCCACCATTGACTCAAGTTCAAAGCAAGTTGTCTATTTGAGTCACAGTCACTAAATTATTTATATCTGGAGGTATAGAATTCCAAATTAAGATCCGCTAATTTTCCTTGAAGCTAGACTCACGTATCTTCATACCATAAAATTTTCAAAATTTTTTGTTTAGCCAATAAGTACAATTTATTCTTTCAAGTCTCCCTTGTTTTGTTATCCGACAATTCCGACCCCTCTACACTAAAAAATAATTATCTCCTCATGCAAGATTTGTATGATGTTCCCATTTATTTATGTTGAAAATAGACTCATTATGGATTTTAAACATATAAATTACAACCAAAAATTATTTTTTTACAATTTTTAATTATTTTCCAAAGTCAGAATAGGGGATTCCAAAATCAATCTAACTCTATTCCACAAAAATTCAAATATCTCATAATATTTATTTTCTTTTCTCACACCGTTTCTTTTATGTGAAAATAGACTTAATAAGATTTAATTTCATATCTTATTCAACCTCTAATTCAATTTCCACCATTTTCAGTGATTTTTCAAAGTCATACAATTGATGCTATCCAAAACTATTTTATTGCTAATTTTACTCTTTCATAAATTTCTTTGTATTAACTTTCATAGTAACACTTACCCATATCAACCTTACCAAAGTTCGATCACATATCGAGCATATTGCTTATAAGTTTAGACAAATAGACCTGCACTTATTCATCACTTAGTCATATTCGTTTACACTTAGTCATTTCCCGTTGAACACATTGGGATATTAATGGATACATCGTGATGTTTCACATAGTGCCACACTTGTAGCCAAAGCTACTTCATTTCACAAGTTTCATATAAGCTCGTTCTCGAGCTAATCACATTATTACAATGCCATGGACTTATTTGACTTAGCACAATGCCATGGACTTATGTCACTTAGGTGCCATAGATTTATTTCACTTAGCACAATGCCATGGACTTATTTCACTTTGGTGCCATGGGTTTATTTCACTTAGATCCTTAGTGGCATGTCACTTGTATCCATTTATATTCCTAAGGTTCAACCGATAAATTTCTCACTTATTCCCACTTTTTCGAATACATCAAATAGTCTGTGACAGCCTTAACACGACCCTAGTCGGAATGTGGTTTCGGGACCACAAAACCGAGGCACAAAAATAATTTAATAATTATTTTGATGCCTATTGCATGTGCCAAATTACGTGTGATATTTTCGATGAGTTAATTTAGAGATATAAATGTGAATTTCATTAAAAAGGACTTAGTAAAAAATTTGGAAAGAATGAAGGGTAAATGTGTGATGACCTATTATTGCATGCATGAGAAATGTTGGAGTTGCATGTCAATTTCACCATTTTGTGGATAGTGGATGGTAATGATTACTTGTTTTGGCATTTTATGCTTTGTATGTTAGTAATAATAATATTTATTATAGGGAAAATTGTTGTCATAAAATAAATAAAATTGAATTTGTATATCATGAAAATTGGAGGAAAAACCAATGTGAGACCATTTTCTTCTTCTTCTTGCCGTGACTTGAGAAAGAAAAATAGAAACTTTGAGCTTAGGGAATTTGGAAAAAGAAGGCTTCAATTAAGGTAAGGTTTATGCTATTTTCTTTGAAAATTAGTGAATTTTGGTTGGTTTTGAAGCTCACAACAAGACCCATGTGAAAATTTTTGGTGTTCATGGAGCATGAAGTATTCGGTATTGTTGGTGCATTATGTTTTTGAAATAGAAATTGATAAATGGAGTTTTAATGGACTCTATGATGTTGAAGCTTAGGGAAATTGGAATTTGTGAGCTCAAATTTGTAAAGAATTAAGTATTTATGGCTTATTTGCTAAATAGCAATCGGCTATTTGGTGAAATGCAAAGCTAGTGTCTAATTGTTAGTATTTATATGTGTGTGAGCCGAATTTGAACTTGAGTATTGAATTGAGCAAATGTGGAGTATTAAAATGATGGAAAATGAATGTTTTCCGTGTGAGTGATTTGAGAAAAAGGATATTTGAATGTTAAATTATGCATATGTGGCCGAATGTGAGAATTTCCAAATTTGGGAGCATTGGCATGGTTAATAAACCAGTTTGTTATGCATTCGGTAGTGGAGGTAGATGAAATGATATTATATGCTTTATAATAATGATAAGTAAAGACGTGATTGTTAATTTAGCTTATATTAATGGTCGAATGTGTTAATTGGTCAAGGAAAGGTTTAAATTGAATGAATAAATCAAATATGAGAGTATTCGGTTATGGTTGTTTGAGTGGTTTAATGTTTTCGATTACATGGTTAAATATGGTATGAAATTAGTGTTTTATATTAGAAGTGGCACTAACTTTTATGTATATAGGTTTGCTTATTGTGATATTAATTAATGATTTGGGTAAAATTTTAAATATGTGAATAAGAAGCTTAAAGAGTGAATTTGTATAAATCTGCTTGGTACAGCAGCAGTAATGTGTTTTTGAAAAATCACCGTAAATTGTGGGAGCTGAATTAGAGGCTGAATAAACTATGTAATTAAAGCTTAATGAGTCTATTTTCTTATAAAAGAAACCTTATAAGCAAAGGAATTTCCGATAAAGAGGTTTTTAAAGTAGAGTGAGACACTGTCAGATTGACTTCGAAATCCCCTGTTCTGTCTTTAGAAAGTCACTATAAATTGTATAGAAATTGTTATAAGATAAAATTTATATGCTTAGACTCGTTAATGAGTATAGTTTCGAATAAAATAGGCAAGGACATATTTTGAATTCTGTACAATGAGAAATTTGATTCGTAGTGAAGAGTGGTCAGTATAGTCAAACATTGAAATAGGGGAACTTTAAGAAAATTCTGGTATTGATTGGCCAAACCAAAAATTCTGAAAATTTTTTGGATAGAAGATATATGAGTCTATTTTCAGGAAAAATTAACGGCACTTTATTTGGAGTTTTTTAGCTCCAGTTATAAATAATTTAGTAAATATTGCTCAGGAAGTCAGCTTGTAGTGACTTGTGATATGTATGTGATTGGCCGAATGTGTGTGTGTTTGCTATGAGAAGGATATGCATTTCTTATTTGACTATAAGTGAAAATGATCAATTGAGGTGTTTGAATAAGGATTAATAAAAAAATTTAAATATTTTATTTAGCTCAAGAGCATAGAGGGACAAGTTCGGATAAAGGGAAGGCTAAAGTGGTCGAATAGCTAACTCATAGTTGCTCGGGAAAGTTCAAGGTAAGTTTTGAGTAATTGAATATGGTATTTAATTTTAAATGCCATGATATACTTGTATGATAAATGAATGATGTCCCATTTTCCTTACCATAATAAGGTTATTGAGAAAGAAATTGTTATGTAGCCGAATGGCTATTAGAGAATTAAACATAGAAAGAGATTGGGGACATATGCTTATGTATGTGTTTGCTTATTGAGCTAAAAGTTTAGTAAAAGAAGAATACATGTATTAGACTTGAATGATGTTTACGACACAAAGTCATTGAGCATGTTATATGTCTATATGCAAATGATTGGACTTGAATTACAAATGTGATTTTGCTATGTGAAATGTGGTAACATGTGAATACATATGCATGAGACTTTGTGATGTGAATCCGGGATTAAAAACCCAAAGGCTATACGCAGAGACTATGTCCGGGTTAAGACCCGATGGCTATATGCGGAGATCAGATCCGGGTAAAGACCTGATGGCTATATACGGAGATCAGATCCGGGTAAAGACCCGATGGCTATGTGCGGAGATTATATCCGGGATTAAAATCTGCTGGCTTTATGTGGAGATTTATCCGAGCTAAAAGTCTCGATGATGATGCGAGTAAAGTCTCAGACTAAAAGACTTCATGGTAACGATTGCTAATGAATGTGCTTTAAGCGTTAAGTTGTACAGGTATGTACCCTAAGCTTATATGCAAGCTGGTTTTGGACCAAATCATAAGGTCATTATACGATTACATATGTGTGTTTGAAATGAGACTATTAATATGGTCAAAGTACAAATGGTCAATGCGAAATGTTACGTGAAATTATGCGATATGTCTATGTTCACATGAGCTCACTATTAAGTGAAAGTTATCTACTTTTTGTATATGATGAGAATGTGTATGTTCGGTTAAGGGGTGACGTACCCAAAGAAGAGGGAAACAGAAAGACGAACAACTATGTTATAATTTGATTTTTTTATATATATATCCGTTGTCATTACTTAAAACTTACTAAGCATTGTAATGCTTACTCTGTTTACTTTGTTTCCTTTGTTTTATAGATCTCATTTTGGAAGCTACGGACTCGGGGATTGAAGCCTTAATCACCCACACTATCGTTGTTATTTTGGTATTTTCGATAGTAAATTTTGAAAACAATGGCATGTATAGGCTAATCTCCTTTTGTTGAACCAAATTACATTTTGAGTTGTAATTATTCTAGCCATGCGAAAATGGCTTGCTTAGTCTTCTAGTTTGAATATATGTTTTGATGAAATTCATATGGCTTGATGTTTGTGGCATAATTTTTAGATAGTACCCAGTATGCAATGAGTTTTGAATATAGTGTACTGTTATTTGAAAATTTTGATTTGGCCTAATTGATCGTAGCCACATGATGGAAATTTCTAAATGCCTATAAAACGAATTTAATGAGATATGATGCACAACCAAACCTATGTCTTGTATGTATCTATGAACATCACTAAGTTGTATTTAGTTATTTAATATCTTACTACCCTATTCCGGCGACGGACAGGGGTATAGGGTGTTTCATAGTCATTCAATATTCATCCATACATCATAAAATATATCAAAATGTTAAAACGTAAATAAAACGATGCATTATTTACATACAAACTTACGTCAGTGCAAAATATAGTAATTTTGTAATTTAGTCCACAATCTTTTCCTTTCCCTGATCAAGGTTGATTCCACATATTTCTTAATCTATAATCACACATTTGACTTATTTAATGCTCACATTATCCAAATCAACCCAAAAAGTCCTATGAAAAAATAACAATTTTGCCCCTCAAGTTTCACAAAATTATGATTTTGCCCCTAGGCTCGAAAAATAATTTTTATTCAATTTCCTTGCATTTTAGGACTAGCTGAACCATTTTCATAGCTATAGCAGTCCACAATTTGCACTAAATCAGACACTTACACACATTTTACAACTTTTTACAAACTAGTCCTTTTATGCAATTTCATCAAAAATCACTTAGTAAAATTTGTTTATCACACTCCAAACATTCATATTCTTCCATAAAACATCAAAATACATGCATTTCATCCATGGGTAAATTTTTAAACACAAACCCTAGCTCAAAATAATGGTGGAAATAGCTAAACCAAGCTGCAAGGATTTTAAAAATGTAAAGAACATTAAAAACAAAGCTAAAACGGACTTACAATCGAGCTTGGAAGCTTGAAAAACCATAGATATGTCTTCCTCATGTGAAATTCAGCCAAGGGGTTGAGGATGAGCAAAAATTGGCTTTTAATTTGGCTTTTTAATTCATTTAATCACCGAATTACTAAAGTGCCCTTAACTTAAAAACATTCTATCTCACATATTTCATGTCCATTTTTGTCCAAAAAATTAACCAACGGTCTAATTACCTTTTGAATACCTCCAATTTAAAATTTCATAGCAATTAGACACCTCTAGCTTCTAGAACTCAAGTTTTGCACTTTTTACAATTTAGTCCTTTTGACTAAATTGTGTGCCCAAACGTCAAAATTTTTGAACAAAATTTTCATAAAATCATTCTATAAAACTGTAGATCATAAAAATATAAGAATATTAAATTTTTCCTCGTCAAATTTGTGGCTCTGAAACCACTATCCGACTAGGCCCAAAATCGGGTTGTTACAACTCTCCCCCTTTAGGGATTTTCATCCTCGAAAATCTTACCAGAAAAGAGGTTTGGATACTTTTCATGGCTTCCTCCGGTTCCCTCATAGCCTCTTCTACTCCATGTCTTTGCCACAACACTTTCATTAAGGCTATACTTTTATTTCTCAAATGTTTAACTTCCCAAGCCAAAATCTTTATCGGTTCCTCATCATAGGTCATATCCGGCCGAATCTCAATCTCTATTGAAGAAATCATGTGTGAAGGATCAGAACGATAGCGTCGCAACATCGACACAGGAAACACATTATGAATTCTTTCTAACTTTGTTAGTAAAGCTAACCAATATGCCACTAGTCCAATCCTTTTGATAGCCTCATACGGCCCAATGAAATGTGGACTCAACTTGCCTTTTCGACCAAATCTCAAAATCTTCTTCCACGGGGATACTTTCAGAAACACTTTATCACCCACCTGAAATTCAATTTCTTTTCTTTTTAAATCTGCGTATGACTTTTGTCGATCTGAAGCAGCTTTCAAACAATCACAAATTACTTTCACTTTTTCCTCAATTTCTCTAACTCAACCTCGTGAATCTGTTTCTCATTGAGCTCGGTCCAATACAAAGGAGTTCGACACTTGCGACCATACATGGTGCCTACACGGAATGGTGGTTGTGAAACCACGAATCTAAGATAGAAAATTTTATTCATATTAATTTTTATGATTTACCAAGTGATTAGATGCATGTGTTAAAGTATTGATAGAAAATTTTATGAATTGCATGACTAATTTGCCTATTAGGGCTTAATTGCAAAAGTTGATAAATATGAGTTCTAGATGTTAAAGGATTTAATTGAAGAGCATAATTGAAGTAGAGCTCCTTAAATGGTAATTATACATTAGGTTTTCATGGAGAAAAATGGACATACATAGGTAGAAATAACCAAAGTTCTTAATGAAGGGTATTTTAGTCATTTGGTAATTAAAGGATTAAAAAAAGGAAAAAGATGGCAAAATATGTTCATCTTCTTCATTAAGATGAAATTTCAAGGGTTCTCCATAGCTAAGTGATTCCAAGCTTCATTTTAATGTTCTTTACGTTTTCGAAGTCCCGGTAACTTGATTTAGGTTATTCTAGCAATAATTTAACCTAGGGTTCATATTTGGAAAAATACCCATAGGTGAAAAGTGTTTATTTTTTATGTTTTTTGATAGAATATGAGGTTTTAAATTATGTTAAACAACTTGTGCTACTCGGTTTTAAGTGAAAACGAGTAAAATGACATAATCGGTAAAAATACCTAATGTTCATAAGTACATGTTAGAGTGAGAATTTGATGTTGCCATTAAGGGAAAATGATCAGCATGTCCCAAAACATAAGAATTAGGGAAAATTTTTAATTTTCGAGTTTTGAGGCAAAAGTGTAAATATGCAAAAGTTTAGGGGCAAAATCATAATTTTTCCAAAATTAGAGTTAAAGACTGTTTTGATGAATGTGGGTATTAAATAAGCTAAATTTTCTAATTATAGATCAGGAAGAATGAAATTTGGGGATAGACCGAGGAAAGAAAAAGGTAGAAGATTAAGTTATCAAGTCGATCGCATTTTGCACGGAGGTAAGTTTGCGGTAAATAAATGCAATATTTCAATACTTTATATTAACGTTGTTAATTTCCAGCATATATACATTTATTTTTTGAGAATACTTCAAGTTGAATTAAAGATGAGATAACAGAGAAAAAGTACTAGAAAGCCCCGATTGAACCTTAGGAATGTATGGTATTTTGGGTTGAGACAGTTGAGGAACATCCCATGTAAGTCCATATCAGACATATGGCATTGGCAGATTGAGATAGTTGAGGAACATCCCATGTAAGTCCATATCAGATATATGGCTTTGGCAGGATAGCGAACATCTCATGTGAGTCCATAACAGATATATGGCTTTGGCAAGACAAGGAACATCCCATGAAAGATCATGCTCTAGGCATGGCATTGGCAGGCTATTATCAGGCAGGAAAACCCAAGTATTCTTAGTATTCCAAACGGTTCATGGGGATAATATACAAGTTATGTTACAAGAAAGTTCAGGCAAAGGAATGATAAACAGGAAAGTTAAAGAGCAAGTGGAGAAGTAAAACAAAGATTTTGTTGTTGATGGTGAATGTTGTCATTTATTTATTTGTAGACTTACTAAGCATGGTAGCTTATTCCTTTTCTTTTCTCTCTTTTATAGTGTAGCCAAGCCAATTCAGGGATCAAAAAGGACGTCAGAGTTCGTCTCACACTATCGAAGGCTATCTTGGTATTTTGTAGTTTGAAAAGTTTTGAGTTATGGCATGTATAGGGACTTGGCCATTTGGTGTGTATGTCTTTATGATATGATTTAAGTATGGTATGTGAATGTTTGATGATGATTAGCTATTGAAATGGCTAAATAAGAATATGTTTTGATGTTATGTACGCCCAAATGATAGTTTATGCAAAGAAATGATGAAGGAGGAAAAGTTGGCCATGAAATAGTTTTGTAACAGCAGCAATGACATGAATGAAATATAGAATTAAAGCTTATTGAGTCTATTTTCATAGGAAAGAAACAGGGCAAGTAAAGGAAGTCTGTATTGTAAGATATTTAAATTCTTGTGAGACTGCTCCAGAGGGATTTCGTGATCCCCTATTCTGATTTTAGAAATTCACTAAAAATTTTATAGAAATAATTATGAGACATAATTTATATTTACAGATTTTTTAGTGATTCTATTTTCATTAGAAAGAAGTGAAAACACTAAATGAAAACTATACTAAGAGATAATTGATTTTTTGTATGGAGAGGTCAAGACAGTGGGACTGTGAAACAAGGGAACCTTTAACTAATAAACTGTACTTATTGGCCACACCAAAAATTATGGAAAATTTATGGTAAAAGGATAGACGAGTCTAGTTTCATGGAAAAATTACAGATTTAAATTTTGAGTTTCGTATCTTGAGTTATAATTAATTTAGTGACTGTTGCGCAGGTGGACAATTTTATTATAAACAATGAAATAAATTGATTTAAATTGTGTAAGTAATCAAAAAATTTTTAATGTTCCCGGTTTGGTCCCAAACCATTTCAATTACATGTTTTAGGGCCTCGAGGGCCCTTTTTAGGGATATATTGGATCAATGTGAGTGAATTAATTTTAAAAGCGAATTTTTTTGCCCCGAACTAGCAAGGTCAGTCTGGTAACGCCTCGTGCTCGACTCCACCGACGGTCTCGAGTAAGGGGTGTTATATTTATTGGTATCAGAGTAAGAGTTTAGTCGGTTCTCGAAATATTCAGTATGAGTAAGAGTCTAGCTATACATGCCATACTTATATTTTGATAGTGTGACGACTCCTGACGATTTTAAAATGTTTTTCTTCTATAGTTATGGATCCCGAACGAGTTGGTGCAGATGATGTTGAAAGTAACGCGCTCGATCCCGCAGAAGGAACTATGCCACCAGATAGTAGCAAAAGGCCCGTTACAGTTAGCCAGAGAGTAGGGGCTTGAGAAGCCTTCTTCCAAGCTATGAATGAATGGTTTACCGAGTTCGTTCTTACGAATCTGGCCATTAGACCTCCACCCCCTCATGATCCTCAGACTACCCATGTTGCTTCCCCTGTTGCAGATACGTCAGAAGAGAAAAGCCACCAGCAGACAAGATTAGAAAACAAGGGGCCGAAGAGTTTCCAGCTACTAAAGACGATGATGCAGAGAAAGCTGAATTTTGGCTCCAGAATACTATTAGAGTTTTTGATGAGTTATCTTGCACACCAGAAGAGTGCATAAAGTGTGTGGTGTCACTTCTTAGAGATTCAGCCTACCATATGTGGAAGACACTTGTGTTAGGAGTATCAGAAGAAAGGGTCACCAGGGATTTCTTTCAGGAGGAGTTTCGTAAGAAGTACATTAGTTAGAGGTTCATTGACTAGAAAATAAAAGAATTCCTTGAACTAAAGCAGGGTAATATGATAGTGACTGAATGTGAATGTGAATTTGTCAGACTCGACAATTATGCTTAAGAGTATGTGTCAACTGAAGCTATTATGTGCAAAAGATTTGAAGATGGGCTCAATGAGGATATTCGACTGTCCGTTGGTGTTCTAGAGTTAAAAGAGTTTATTGTTTTAGTTGACAGAGCCTGTAAGGCAGATGAGTTGCTAAAAGAAAAAGAAAAAGGCAAAGCTAGAATTGAGACACAAGATACAAAGAAAAGACAGATGAGTAGATCATTTCAGTCTACATCCAAGAGGCCTAGAGAGTTCTCTATTAGATCAAACTTTTTAGTTGGGTATTCGAGTAGAAACAGAGATAACAGAAATATGGGTTCGAAAGCTCAGACTACCTTGATTTCGAGTGTAGGTAATGCCCGACCGGGCAAACTAGAGTGTCCACAGTGCGGTAGACGTCATTTTGGCCAGTGTCGAGGAGATAAGAGTGGTTGTTATAAGTGTGGTGCTCCAGATTATTTCATACAAGAGTGTCTAGAAATGGTTAAAAAGGAAGAATTACAGAGTGCTAGGTCTGGGAATGTTCCATTCCGAGGTAGACCATAGAAAAACCTGAGAACAGGGGTAGGTAGAGGTGCATCCAGAGATTCAGCAGCGAGACCAGATGTTAGAGCACCTGCAAGGACCTATGCTATCCGTGCTCGTGAAGAGGCATCCTCGCCCGACATAATTACGGGTACATTTTCTCTTCATGATGTTAATGCTATTGCTTTGATTGATCCGGGTTCGACCCATCCCTATGTTTGCATGAAATTGATGCCTCGTATGAAAATGCCCATAGAGTCTATAGGATTTGTGATTAAAGTATTGAATCTATTAGGTCAATATGTATTAGTAGACAAAGTTCAGGCTGATCTCATGCTATTGCCATTTGATGAGTTCGATATGATTCTCGGTATGGATTAGTTGACTGCGCATGACGTGATAGTGAATTGTGGAAAAAAATTCATTGAGTTGAAATGTGAAAATGGTGAAATTCTTTGGGTTAATTTAGATGAATCAGATAGTTTATTTGCCATGATTTCTGTTATTTTTGCTCAGAAATGTTGAGGAAAGGATATGAAGCTTATCTTCCTTTTGTATTGAATAGTAAAGATCCAGAGTTGAAAATTGAACCATTGCCTGTGGTATGTGAGTTTCCTGATGTTTTTTCAGAAGAACTACCAGGTTTGCCTCCTATCAGAGAAGTTGAGTTTAGTATTGAGCTGGTTCTAGGTACAACACCTATTTCTATTGCTCTTTATAGAATGGCTCCAATGGAATTGAAAGAATTGAAAGTTCAGTTGCAGGAATTAACATATAAAGGCTTTGTAAGACCTAGTTGTTCACCATGGGGTGCACTAGTACTCTTTGTGAAAAAGAAAGATGGTTCGATGCGATTGTGAATAGATTATCGGCTGCTTAACAAGGTAGGTATTAAGAACAAGTATCCATTGCCTAGAATTGATGATTTGTTTGATCAATTGAAGGGAGCTACTGTGTTCTCCAAGATAGATTTGAGATAGAGATATTATCAGTTGCGAGTTAAAGAGTTAGATGTTCCAAAGACTACTTTCCGGACTAGGTATGGCCATTATGAGTTCCTTGTGATGCCATTTGGCTTAACTAATGCACCTGCAATTTTCATGGACTTAATGAACCGAATTTTCAAATCTTACTTGGATAAATTTGTAGTTGTGTTCATTGATGATATCTTGATTTATTCCCATGATGAGATTGAGCATTCAGAGCATTTACGAACAGTTTTATAGACTTTGAGAGATAATCAGCTTTATGCCAAGTTCTGGTTACGGGAAGTCGATTTTCTTGGACATATAGTCTCAGATGAAGGTATTAGAGTTGATCCAAGCAAGATTTCAGCCATTGTTGATTAGAAGCCCCCCAGGAATGTATCAGAGGTCAGAAGTTTTCTTGGTCTTGCCGGTTATTATAGACGTTTTGTAGAGGGATTTTCCATGATAGCTACCCCATTGACAAGATTGCTATAGAAGGATGTCAAGTTTGAATGGACTGAAAAGTGTTCAGAAGAGTTTTGACAAGTTTAAAGCATTATTGAATGAAGCTCCTGCCTTAGTACAACCAGAACCAGGTAAAGAGTTTATGATTTACAGTGATGCGCCCTTGAATGGACTAGGCTGTGTACTTTTGCAGGAATCTATATGTGTAATACCCCTACCCCATGTCCATCACCGGATTAGGGTTACGAGGTATTACTTAACTAAACATGACTTACAGAAGTCTTTGAAATACATACTAGACATAATTTCAAGGGTGCAATAATATCGAAATTAAACCACTTTAATTTATTGACTTTAACCAAATAGGTTTCAATTCACTATCATAATTAATCATAAAGTGTTTTGATACTAACGAGAATAGTCAAAACTAGATAATAGCAAGGAAGTTCAATGATAAGTTAAAATTTTCTCATTAACCATATTGGTTACTCAAGCAATTCCATTCAAACATATAAGAATAACATAATCCTATGTGCACCCTCCACTACTTGGCATAAGTACTAAATGACTATCCATACAATTCCATCAAGCCGTTCATTCATGCATAGAAACTATTAAGCCATTTTCACATGGCTCAAATATTTACAAATCAAAAGGAAATTTGAATTTCAAAAAAAAAAAAGAGAAAGAACTTAGCCTATACATGCCATTGTTCAAAAGAAAATAAACTAACAAAGGTACCAAGAGAAAATGACGATAGTGTGGGTGATTAAAGCTTGAATCCCTGAGCTTGTAGCTGAAAGCAGAGATCTATAAAATAGAGGAAAAACATAACAACGAATAAGCTTCCAAAAGCTTAGTAAGCTTTGATTAATACTAACAATTCAAAACTTATAGTCACACCAACATTCAATATCATAAAACTAAATTTCTAGATACATAACCACTTGGCCGAATACACTTATATACATAAGGAAATTTCAGCATTTGCTTTCAATTGATTTAATACTCATACGATATAGCAAAATCGCACACTTTCGTCTAGCATCATACATGGCCGAATGTATCACCATTACATGCCTTGATATAACTCTCATTCACATATACAACCAAACTTAATACTTAAGATTCAATCCAATTTAATTTCACATATGAATATATGATACATAACTGGCCAACTTAATGTATTGCACCTATTCTATTGGAGTTGTATTACAATTTCTCATAATCTTAACCTATGCTCGAGTCACCGGCATTAAGCTTGCTAGGCGCGAAGTCTGAAAGTATCACCGGTATTATAGCCTGCTAGGTACGAGGGCCCGAATGTATCACCGGCATTATAGCCTACTAGGCACGAGGGCCCGAATGTATCATCCCCCATTTCATTAAAAATTCATGCATATTTCATCACATTATATTAACTTCCACATAGCATAAATTCACTCATGTATCATTTAACACATTCGGCTATAAGCATATACATAGACTTTGACATTTCTTTAGACTATACTTGCCTTCTTGCCGGACCATCTATTTTCCATTACACATTTCGTCTTATATAATAAACACCATAATATCACATACAAAATCATACTTTCAATCTCCCTTTTCTAATAGCTATTCGGCTAAGGCTTATAGAAATAACATATTTCTCATCTATTTATTATAGATAAGTACACTCAATCACATTTCTACTTTTGTACGTTTTCCATGTCATTTTTCTTTCACTAAAACTAAGTTTAAAATACTCAAAACTTACCTCAAATATATTTGAACGGTTGCGAAACGGCTACTCAATTGCTTTCTCTTTCCCCCTATCCAACTTCGAACCTCTTTGCTCTTGAGCTTGAATAACAAAAATATGTTCATTTAATTAATTAACCAAAATGATTTATTGATTAATCACATTTATTTCCAAGTATTATCTTATAGCACCTAAATTTATAATCTTATTAATAACTTTCATTAGCCGAATGTCAAACAACACATTGGTATATAACATATAATCACCATGTCATTCATTTAACCAAATGCATGCATAAACACATAATACATTTTTATTTACCTTATTCCTTAATATAATTACATTCGGCCATCACTAAAATAAGCTCACAAAAATTCCATATAATTCCTAATATTAACAAACCAAAATCGGAACTTCATTTCATGAATTTACAAATCTCAAACACATATAATTTCTCCCTTATACATTCGGCAAAGACATGCACAACACCAACAACTTCAGTTTTAAATTCTTAAACTACCATATTCAACTCATATAACAACAAATTATTCACCACATTCTTTCAAAGTACATTCGGCATTAACCACACAATATAGTCATTAACATCGATTTTCTTAATAGCAAATTCAAACCATTAAAAGGCAATTTAATTAGCTTATCTTCCTTTTTCTCATCCTTTTCAACCATGACCGAACCTATTGCCCTCAATTTGCCATCAATAACAAAATTTAACAATTCAATTTACAGAATTTTACCAAACACACACTCTTATCTAGCCTAAATGACCGAATGCCTTTCTTCAATCTAAAATTCCATTAATTCAACTTATGCATATCATTGAGCTCATTCGGCCATTAAGCAAAACTAGACTTAACTTCCCATTCATAGCTTCTACAATTAGTACAATCTCCCAAGCATTCGTCCAACCAAATTGACATTTTATACACCACTCTTTACTCACAATTCAAATTAAAAACAACATTTGGAAATCGCACAAACACAAGCATACAAGCAGAATCCCTTCTAGCAATTTACTCCATATATAAGTGCATTTGTTTAGTTCTATTTCTCTTATCCACCATTACTTCTAAATACATGAAACAACAACCATTTCTTACAAATTAAACTAAGACCTCTACCAAAATTCAAAATTTTAACTTGGGTTTAAAAGGATACAAGACAAGGAACTCACATATTCAAATTCAACACAAAATATCAAAGATTTACCTTGAATGTTTTACTCTCAAGTGACCGAATGCCCAATGCTCTTCTTCTTTCAAGTTTCTTTTAGTTTTCGGCTAAGAACAAAAATATGAAGCTTTTATTTTGTTTTTTTCACACCCATTTCTATTTTATTAAATCTTTATTACATAATTAAACCCATTAACTAATATGATACATATAAATACAATTATTTTAATTTAAACATCATCATGACTGGCCACTATGAGTAAAAATGGGGAATTTGACATGCAAATCCCCATGTTTTACTCCATGAATTTATTTAGCCACCTCAATTGGCCTCACATATTTTGATACTTCATATCTAAGTCCTTTTTAGAAAATTTCATAACCAACTGACAAAATTCAACACATCAAAATTTCATACGTGCAATATCACATATAAAAATCATGAAATTTAACACTTAATTATTTTTGTGACTCGGTTTTGTGGTCCCAAAACCACTTCCCGACTAGGGTCAGATTTGGGCTGTCACAATATGTATAGATTCTTTAGTGAGTCTATTTTCATAAGAAACAAGTGGAAACAATAAATGAAAACTGTACTAAGAGATAATTGATTTTTAGTATGGAGAGGTCAGAACAGTGGGACTGTGAAACAGAAAAACCTTTAACTGATAAACAGTACTAATTGGTCACACCAAAAATTCTGGAAAAATTATGGTAAGAGGATATATGAGTCTAGTTTCAGGGAAAAATTATAGATTTAAATTTTGATTTCGTAACTCGAGTTATAATTAATTTAGTGACTGTCACGTAGGCGGATAGTTTTATTATGAATAGTGAAATAAATTGTTTTAAATTGTGTAAGTAATTGAAAACTTTTTAATGTTCCCGGTTTGGTCCCAAACCGTTTCAATTACATGTTTTAGGGCCTTGAGAGCCCTTTTTAGGGATATATTGGATCACTGTGAGTGAATTAATTTTAAAAGCGAATTTTTATGCCTCGGACTAGCAAGGTAAGTCTGGGAACGCCTAGTGCTTGACTCCGGCGATGGTCTCGGGTAAGGGGTGTTACATTGTGTTTATTTACCGCAAACTTACCTTGATACAAAATACAATCAAATATTTTGATCTAGTCCTCAGCCTTTTTTTTCCCCGGTCTAACCCCAAATTTTGTTCTTCTTGATCTATAATAGCAAATTTAGCTTATTTAATACTTACATTTATCTAAACAATCATTGACTCTAACTTTGGTAAAATTACAATTTTGCCCCTAAACTTTTGCATATTTACACTTATTTCCCCAAAGCTCGGAAATTAAACTTTATCCCTAATTCTTATGTTTTAGGACATGCTGATCATTATTTTCCTTCTATGGCCATCAAATTCTCACTCTAACATGTACTTATGAACATTAGGTATTTTTACCGATTATGACATTTTACTCGTTTTCGCTGAAAACCGCTAGCTCAAGTTGTTTAACATAATTTCAAGCTTCATATTCTACCATAAAACATCAAAATAGCCATATTTCACTTATGGGTATTTTTCCAAATATGAACCCTAGGTTAAATTATTGCTAGAATAGGCTAAATCAAGTTACTGTGACTCCAAAAATGTAAAGAACATTAAAAACGGGGCTTGGATGCACTTACTATGAGCTTGAGAAGTTGAGGAAACCTTAGCTATGGTGTACCCTTGTAGTTTCGGCCTAATGAAGAAGATGGACAACATTTTGCCATCTTTTTCCCTTTTTAATCTTTTAATTACCAAATGACTAAAATGCCCATCATTAAAACATTAGTTATTTTTATCTATGTATGTCCATTTTTATCCATGAAAACCTAATGGTCTAATTACCATTTAAGGACCTCTACTTCAATTATGCTCTTCAATTTAATCCTTTCCTATCTAGAACTCATATTTATAAACTTTTTGAAACAAGCCCTAATAGGCAAATTAAACATGCAATTCATAAAATTTTCTATCGATACTCTAACACATGCATCTAATCACTCGGTAATTTATAAAAATTAATCGGAATAAATTTTCTATCTCAGATTTGTGGTTTCGCAACCACTGTTCCGTTTAGGACCTATTTCGGGATGTTACATTTCTCCCCCTTTAGGGATTTTCGTCCCCAAAAATCTTACCTGTAAAAAGATTGGGATACTATTTTTGCATAGCTTCTTTGGGTTCCCATGTAGCCTAGTCTACCCCATGCCTATTCCATAATACTTTCACAAGTGCAATAATTTTATTCCTTAGTTGCTTGACCTCTTGAGCTAATCTTTACCAGTTCTTCACCGTAAGTCATGTCTTGCTGAATCTCAACCTTTTTCTGTGAAATCACATGTGACGGATCAGAACGGTAACGACGTTACATGGACACATGGAACACATCATGAATCTTCTCTAACTCTATCGACAAAGCTAACCGATATGCTAATGGCCCAACTCTTTCAGTCACTTCAAACAGTCCAATAAAACGTGGACTTAGTTTGCCTTTCTTGCCAAATCTAAAGACTTTCTTCCACGAGGATACTTTCAAGAACACTTTTTCACCAACTTGATACTCAATCTCTTTACTTTTCAAGTCTGCATAAGACTTCTGTCTATCTGAAGCTGCTTTCAAGCAATCTTTGGTAGCTTTCACTTTCTCTTTAGTTTCTTCAACTAAATCAACCCCGTAAATCTAACTTTCTTTAAGCTCTGTCCAATACAAAGGTGTACGATATTTGCATCCATACAAAGCTTCATAAGGTGCCATCTTCAAACTCGACTGGTAACTATTATTATAGGCAAACTCTGCCAACGGCAAATATTTCTCCCAACTACCTTGAAATTCTAAGACACAACATCTAAGCATATCCTCAAGTATCTGAATAACTCTCTGTGACTGACCATCGGTATGAGGATAGAAAGCTGTACTAAAACTCAACTTTGTGCCCAAAGCTTCCTGTAACTTTTTCCAAAACCGCAAAGTGAATCTCAGGTCTCTATTTGAAATAATCGATAACGGTATTCCATGTAGTCTAACCATATCTGAAATATACAACTTAGCCAACTTGTCAAGTGAATAATCCATACAAATTGGAATAAAATGAGCCGACTTCGTTAGCTTATCAATCACAACCCATACTGCATCTTTCTTTCTCAGTGTCAATGGCGATCCTGTCACAAAATCCATGACAACTCGATCCCATTTCCACTCAAGAACTAACACAGACTGCAATAAACCTGAAGGTACTTGATGTTCGACTTGTACCCGCTGGCAGATCAAGCATCTAGAAACAAACTCTAAGATATCTCTCTTCATTCCTACCCATCAATACATTTTCTTCAAATCATTATGCATCTTTGTACTACCTGGACAATAGACAAGGAACTATAATGTGCTGCCTCTAAAATCTTTTGAATAAGCTCATCGTTCTTCGGTACACATATTCGATTTCTAAACATTAAACAACCGTCAGAACAGATCTAAAAATCTGACTCTATACCTGACTCACACTGAGCTCTTTCGTCCTACAACTCACTGTCATCTTTCTGAACTTTACAAATTTCTTCAAGAAACATTGGCTTAACTCTTAATTCGGCTAAGATAGAACCATAATCTGATAAGGTTAAACTAGTGTTCAAAGCTTTTAATGCAAATAATGATTTTCTACTCAAAGCATCAGTAACTACGTTTGCCTTACCCGGTTGATAATCGATCACTAGTTCATAATCTTTAATCAACTCCAGGCATCTTCTTTGCCTCAAGTTCAAATCTTTCTGAGTCATCAACTATTTCAAACTCCTATGATCAGTAAATATTTGACATTTCTCACCATACACGTGATTTCTTTAGATTTTCAACGCAAATACAATGGCAGCTAGTTCTAAATCATGTATCGGATAATTTTTCTCATGTGGCTTTAGCTGTCTAAAGGCATAAGAAATTACCTTTTGTTCCTCCATAAGTACACAACCTAGTCCATTCAAGGACGCATCACTGTAAATCACAAACTCTTTACCCAGTTCTGGTTGTATTAAGACAGGAGCTTCAGTCAACAATGCCTTTAACTTGTCAAAACTCTACTGACATTTTTCCGTCCATTCAAACTTGACATCTTTCCATAGCAATCTAGTCAATGGGGTAGCTATCATGGAAAATCCCTTTACAAATCGTATATAATAACCGGTGAGACTAATAAAACTTCTGACCTTTGATACATTCCTAGGAGGCTTCCAATCAACAATGGCTGAAATCTTGCTCGGATCAACTCTATTCCCTTCACTTGAGACTATATGTCCAAGAAAATCAACTTCCCGTAACCAAAACTCACTTTTGCTAAATTTGGCATAAAGCTAATTATCTCTCAAAGTCTGTAAAATTGTTCTCAAATGCTCTAAATGCTCAGTCTCATCATGAGAATAAATCAAGATATCATCAATGAACACAACTACAAATTTATCCAAGTAAGGTCTAAAAATTCAGTTCATTAAGTCCATGAAAATGGCAGGAGCATTAGTTAAGCCAGATGGCATCACAAGAAACTCATAATGACCATACCTAGTCTGGAAAGTAGTCTTTGGAACATCTGACTCTTTAACTCGCAACTGATAGTATCTAAATCTCAAATCTATCTTGGAGAACGTAGTAGCTCCCTTCAATTGATCAAACAAATCATCAATTCTAGGCAGTGGATACTTGTTCTTAATAGTTACCTTGTTAAGCTGCTGATAATCTATGCATAATCTCATCGAACCATCTTTCTTTTTCACAAAGAGTACTGGTGCACCCCATGGTGAACAACTAGGTCTTGCAAAGCCTTTATCTGTTAATTCCTGCAATTGAACTTTCAATTCTTTCAATTCCATTGGTGCCATTCTATAAGGATAAATAGAAATGGGTGTTGTACCCGGAACCAACTCAATACCAAACTCAACTTCTCTAATAGGAGGCAAACCTGGTAGTTCTTCCGGAAACACATCAACAAACTCACATACCACATGCATTGATTCAATTTTCAACTCTGGATCTTTAGTATTCAACACAAAAACAAGATAAGCTTCATATCCTTTCCTCAAGCATTTCTGGGCAGACATAACCGAAATCATGGCAATTAAACTATCTGACTCATCTGAATTAACCCGAAGAATTTCACCATTTTCGCATTTCAACTCAATGAATTTCTTTTCACAATTCACTATCACGTCATGCGCAGTCAACCAATCCATACAAAGAACCACATCAAACTCATCAAATGACAATAGCATGAGATCGGTCGGAAAACAGTAACCTCTAATCATCAAAGGGCAATTTTTACATACTTTGTCTACTAATACATACTGACCTAATGGATTCGATACTTTAATCACAAATCTCGTAGACTCCACGGACATGTTCATACTAGGCATCAATTTCATGCATACATAGGAAGGGGTCGAACCTAGATCAATCAAAGCAATAACATTAACATCATGAAGAGAAATGTACCCGTAATTATGTTAGGGGAGGATGCCTCTTCACGAGCATGGATAGCATAGGTCCTTGCAGGTTTTCTAACATCTGGTCTCACTGCTGAATCCCTAGATGCACCTCTACCTGCCCCTATTCCTGAATTTCTTTGAGGTTTGCCTCTAACGGGAACATTGCTTGATCTTACACTCGGTATTACTTATCTTTTTACCATCTTAGGACACTCCCAAATGAAATGATCCGGTGCACCACATCAGAAACAACCAGTCTTAGTTGCTCGACATTGACCTGGATGATGTCAACCACTTTGAGAACACTCGGGTCTATTAAGCTGAATACTGCCAACACTCGCAATTAAAGTGATCTAAGCTTTCCGACCCATAAATCTTCTACCTTTGTTTCAGCTAGAATACGCTGCTAAAAAATTAGATCTCGTAGTGAACTCTCTAGGCCTCTTGGATGTATACTGAAATGACTTGCTCATCTGTCTTTTCTTTGTGTCTTGCATCTCAATTTTAGCTTTACCCTTTCCTTTCAACAACTCCTCTACCTTACAAGCTCTTTCAACTAAAATGACAAACTCTTTTATTTCTAGAACGTCGACTGACAATCGAATATCATCATTAAGCCCATCTTCAAATCTCTTGCACTTAATAGCTTCAGTTGCCACACACTCTCGACCATAATTGCTGAGTTTGACAAATTCGAGTTCATATTCAGTCACTTTCATCTTACCCTGCTTTAGTTCAAGGAATTCTTTTCTTTTCTGGTCAATGAAACTCTAACTAATGTATTTCTTACAGAACTCCTCCTAAAAGAAATCCTAGGTAACCCTTTCCTTCGGTACTACTGACACAAGTGTCTTACAACAATGGTAGGCTGAATCTTGTAAAAGTGAGACAACACACTTCATGCACTCTTCAGGTGTGTAGGATAACTCGTCAAAGACCCTAATAGTATTCTCGAGCCAAAATTCAACTTTCTCTGCATCGTCATCTTTAGCAGCCCGAAACTCTTCGGCCGCTTGTTTTCTAATTTTATCAACTGGTGGCTTCTCTCTTCTGACTGTATCTGTGACTGGGGAAGCTACATGGGTAGTCTGAGGATCATGAAGGGGTGGAGGTCTAATGGCCAGATTTGTACGAACGAACTTGTGAAACCATTCATTCGTAGCTTATAAGAAGGCTTCTCGAGCCCCTCCTCCCTGACTAAATGTAACGAGCCTTTCACTACTATTTGGTGGCACCGTTCCTTCTGCGGGAGCGGGTGCATTACTCTCTACATCATCTACACTAGCTCGTTCGGGATCCATAACAATAAAAGAAAAACATTTTAAAATCTTCAGGAGTCGTCACACTATCAAAATATAAGTATGGCATGTATAGCTAGACTTTTACTCATACTGAATATTCTGAGAACCAACTAAACTCTTGCTCTGATACCAATAAATGTAACACCCCTTACCCGGAACCGTCGTTGAAGTCGAGCACAAGGCGTTACCAAACTTATCTTACTAGCTTGGGGCATAAAAATTTACTTTTAAAATTAATTCGCTCAGATTCATCCAATATATTCCTAAAAAGGGCCCTCGAGGACCTAAAACATGCAATTGAAATGATTCGAGACCAAACTGAGAACATTAAAAATTTTCCAATTACTTACACAAATCAAAACAATATATTTCACTATTCATAATAAAATTGTCCACCTGTACAACAATCACTAAATTAATTATAACTCAAAATTTAAATCTGTAAATTTTCCCTAAAACTAGACTCATATATCTTATTACTATAATTTTTTCAAAATTTTTGGTTTGGCCAATTAATACAGTTTATTCATTAAATGTTCCCTTGTTTCGTAGTTTGACTATCCTTACCACTCTCCGCTAATAATAGATTATCTCATTATACAGAATTCAGACAACGTTTTGCTTGTTTCTAACAAAGATATACTCACTAAGGAATCTAGAAATATAAATTATGACTCATAATTATTTTTTTACAATTTTTAATGATTTTTACAAGTTAAAACAGGGGATCACGAAATCATTTTGAACCAGTTTCACAAGAATTTAAATATCTTAAATATAGACTTCCTTCGCTTGCTCTGTTTCTTTCTTATGAAAATAGACTCGATAAGATTTAATTTTATATCTCATTCACCACTTAATACCATTTCTAGAAATTTTTAGTGATTTTTTTAAAATCACGTCACCACTGTTGTCCCAAAACTGTTCCATGGCCAACTTTTAGTCGCTCATAATTTCTTTGTATAAACTATCATTTAGGCATACATAACACCAAAATATGTTCTTAAATAGCCATTTCAAAGAGCTAATCATTATCAAGTATTCACATGCTATTCTTTAGCCATATCATCAGTACATACACATAAAATGGCCAAGTCCCTATACATGCCATAACTTAAAACGTTTCGAATCACAAAATACCATGATAGCCTATTGATAGTGTGTAACGATCTCTGACATCCTTACGATCCCCGAGTTGGCTTGGCGATACTATAAAAAGAGAGAAGAAAGGGAGTAAGCATAAAGCTTAGAAAGTTTGCATGTAAATAAATAACAACATTCTAAATGAATTTTCAAGATAACTTTAACCTTTAAGCTCAATATGCATAAGTCTTGAATTCTCTTACCTGAACCTTTCGAATATGGACTTATCTTACCTTTCCTTGAGTATACTCTTTAAATTTCTCGTTAAACCACTTGGAATACTAAGTATACACGGGTACCTTTCCTTTTTAAACTTACCATTGCCATGTATTGACATGGTCTTACGTAGTATCCTTGCCTTATGAACTCACCATTGCCATGCCTTGGCATGGACTTACATGGGATCTTTGCCTTATAGTAGCTTATCAATGCCATGTCTTGACATGGTTTTACATGATTTCCTTACCTTGTAACACTTACCAATGCCATGCCTTGGCATGGTCTTACTTGCTATCCTCAAACCCTAATGCCATGACATTTGTATCCTACACATTCCTAAGGTTCAACCGGGACTTTTAAGTATCATTTCTCCGTCAATTCTTGCTTAAAACATCAAAGAGTAAATTTACAAAATAAACATATAGATGCTGAAAAATACCATCATTAATTATAAATAATAAAACATTGCATTTATTTACCGCAAACTTACCTCGATACAAAATACGATCAAATATTTTGATCTGGTCCTCAACCTTTTTCTTTCCCCGGTCTAACCCTGAATTGTGTTCTTCTTGATCTATAAAAGCAAATTTAGCTTATTTAATATCACATTTATAAAAACAATCCTTTACTCTAACTTTGGAAAAATTACGATTTTGCCCCTAAACTTTTACACATTTACACTTTTGCCCCAAAGCTCGAAAATTAAACTTTATCCCTAATTCTTATGTTTTAGGACATGCTGGTCATTATTTTCCTTCTATGGCCATCAAATTCTCACTCTAACATGTACTTATGAACATTAGGTATTTTTATCGATTATGACGTTTTACTCGTTTTCGCTTAAAATCGCTTAGCTCAAGTTGTTTAACATAATTTCAAGCTTCATATTCTACCATAAAACATCAAAATAGACACATTTCACCTATGGGTATTTTTCTGAATATGAACCCTAGGTTAAATTATTACTAGAATAGGCTAAATCAAGTTACCGGGACTCCAAAAATGTAAAGAACATTAAAAACGAGGCTTGGATACACATACTATGAGCTTGAGAAGTTGAAGAAACCTTAGCTATAGTGTCCCCTTGTATTTTTGGCCAAATAAAGAAGATGGACAACATTTTGCCATCTTTTTCCCTTTTCAATGTTTTAATTACCAAATGACTAAAATGCCCTTCATTAAAACATTAGTTATTTTTATCTATGTATGTCTATTTTTGTCCATGAAAACCTAATGGCCTAATTGCCATTTAAGGACCTCTACTTCAATTATTCTTTTCAATTTAATCCTATCTTATCTAGAACTCATATTTATCAACTTTTTCAAACAAGCCCTAATAGGCAAATTAAACATGTAATTCATAAAATTTTCTATCGATACTCTAACACATGCATCTAATCACTCGGTAATTTATAAAAATTAATCAAAATAAATTTTTCTATCTCGAATCCGTGGTTTCACAATCACTGTTCCGTTTAGGCCTTATTTTAAGATGTTACAACCCGTGTGGACAATTATGGGCTATTTTCCAAGCCAATTGCCACCCTGAAACACAAAGTGATACCAACCAATTTTACCATTACACAACATAGCATGACAACTCATACTAACATGCACATTATGACATTCACACACTAACTTTATCTATTATCAACAAGCATACACATCCACATACATTCCATATCAACTATGCAAGCTTGCACTTTAATAGATTACATCATTTTGGTAAAATATAACTTAACTATTTATGGCTCATTCCACATAACCATACCAAAATATCACTAACAACAATGGACCCAAAAGAGAACATGACATAAAACAAAACATTAAACCACCTATACATGCCATAATCTCTGAGTTCACTTGCAAAATACCAAAGTGTGGTTGATAGTGTTGATGGAATCCCACTTGATCACCGGACCTCGGGTTAGCTTGACGAGCCTAAAAGGAAAGGGAAAGAGAGAGGTAAGCTATAAAGCTTAGTAAGTCTATATGCAAAATAATGAGCATTTAGAACCAATGATATATATCCAATAAAAATGAATTTCCCAATTATCACATTGAGTTTGAGGTTATCACTTACTCATATGGTCTTACCACATGATTTAATACATACATTAAGCACTTAGCACATATGATATATTTCATATAACCTGCACGTACACATTCTTAACACACGGTCAGATCTTATCACATATAATCACATATTATCAAATTGATTCAGATACCCGTTGAACCGTGTGGAATACTTAAGGATACATGGAAAAAGGCACAAGTTCACACATAATTTAGCCAAAGCTACCACTGGTTTGTAGCCAATCACATATCACATGAAGGGTCAATAATGAGCTATTCACTGGACTGCTCACACAAGCTAACGGTATAGTTGAAACTACTTAGTGCTTCTCACACAAGCTGACAGTATCCGCAACAAATGTAGGATTACCTAGCCACTGGTAGTCGAGCTAAACCAGCACCTGGAATCACATACATAATTGGTCACAATCAATGGTTTTCTAGTGACATGTTACTTGTATCCTAGTCGATTCCAAAGGCTCAATCGGCTTTTTCCACACTTATCGATTTTCATCACAATATTATAAGTATTAAACTAATTAAAATAATAAGTCATAATATTAATATACCTCATTATTCACACATAGACTTACCTCGGTGCAAAATGTTAAACTTTACAATTTAGTCCGATACCTTGCCTTTTCCCCGGTCAAGGTCGATCTCTCGTCTTTCTTGATCTATAACACCAAATTTAACTTGTTTAAACATATACTACTCAATTTGGCATAAAATCATCCTATGGTAAATCTTACCATTTTACCCCTAACTTTGTCAATTTTTATGATTTGGTCCCTAGGCTCGTAAAAATGAAATGTATCTAATTTTCTACATTCCCAAGCCTAGCCAACTCTTTTTCTCTTTTATAGCAGCCCACATTTCTCAATATTTCACAGCTTATGCTCATATTTTACAACATTTAGATTTTAGTCCCTAAATGCATTTTCATGAAAAATCAACTAGCAAAAGTTGTTTACTACACATCAAACTTTCATTTTCTACCATTAAACATAAAAATGCTTTCGTATCACACATGGGTAAATTTTTAAACATGAACCCTTGTAACACCCCAAACCTAGCCCAAACGCTATGGTCGAATCTGGCGTGTCACATCAAAACTGTCATAAACAAAAAACAAAATTTTGGTAAAAGTTTGTTTAAAGTTCAAATCTTTATGTTCTTGTGTTATCAAATCATCTTGTCATAAGCTTTCCAAAATTTAGACTTGTTGGCAAAAATCCAAATTTAATTTAAAACCCCTCTAGTTTTATTGCTTAAGAAAAATTCAGTAAATTATCTGAGTAAAATGATTGCCATATTTGTTATTTTTGATTTCTTAGTTTGATCAAAACCGTAGAAGCTTTTGTTTTAGTTGAAAACCATAAAGTTTAAAATGCGTGTTTTTCTTTGAAAATAGTTATCATTTTGAAAACTCATTATCCTACTCTAGCAGTTTAAAACAAGAAATCAAAGCCCAATTAAAAGTTAAATCCTCAAATGGCCTTATTACAAAAATCAAAACCCAATATGTGATTTGAGTAAATAAAATCAAAAGCAAAATAACAGCGATCGTGTGGCCACCTCCAAGTCCCTTTGCAGCCTAAATCGACTAAGGCTAGGGATTACCTGCACAGTTAAAGAAAAAGGGTGAGTTTGCAAAAAATCAGTGTGTAATCCCCTATCAGTCAAACAAATCAGTGCACGCAGATACAGTCTGGGCCTGAGCCCTATTCAGTACAGAACAGTCTGGGTTTTAGCCCTTTACAGTCACAGTGCAGGCCTAAGCCTAATACAAAGTTAATATAGTACAATAATACAACCCATCCCAATCCAAATAGCATACCACCTGTACCAACCAACACACCATGTGGGGATAAAATTGACCCACCCACTGAGCACACTAATAACGCAGCGAAGCTATAACACCCCAAACCCGGCCCAGACATTACGGCCAAGTCCGGTGCGTTAGATCAAAACGAAGTACTAATCATGCTTCCTAGCTACTATGACTAGGATGAGCTTTGTAAAACCGTTTCTATAATTTGGGAAGAAAATCCAGGTTTAATTAGTGTTTGTCCTATCCACTAACCGTTTAAAAGTTATCTTGTTACCAGATTGGTTTTTTTTTTTAAAAAGTTGATTAATTTTAGGAAAACTCGCGTAGCTTTATTTAAATCATTTAAAGTATAGTATAAATAAATAATTGAAAACCCAAATCAAAAATAACTAAAACGGCCTTGTTACAAACCCAAAACCAAAATAGAAACAATTAAAAATAAATAAGAAAATAAATAACTTAATTAAAAACTAGCTATGCAGTCTACGTTGCCACTCTGAATCCCTCCCAGCTCCAAGTCCACTAGTCTAGGGCTCACCTGCATGGATGGAAGAAAAATGGTGTGTTTGGAAACTTAGTGTATAAAGAAAACCCATCCGGAGCCAAAATTAGCTCAAGCACACTGGGCCTAAGCCCTATCCAAATACAGTAATAACTAGGTCAAAACCCTATTTAGTATTCAACTACTGGGCCGTAGCCCTATTTAGATACAGTCCACTGGGCCGGAGCCCTATTTAGTAAACAGTGCGGCCCATAGGCCCATTACAGTAACATCTCAATATTAATGCATGCATGCCTAAGCCCAGCCTAAATCCATCCGCTACACACCACCCGTACCAGCCCAACACACCTGTGGGGAATAACTCGACCCACCTAGCCCAACACACCACAGTCGCAGCATAGCTGCTCAGATAATGAGGCCAAGCCACTAACAGTATATCGAGGCAAAACCCCTTTCAGTAAACTTGGCAATGCCACTTGCACTTCCTCCATCAATAAACCCAGTCCCATGCAACAGATAATCATGTCATGGCATACAGTAAACAGAAACAGTAAAGCATGCATTTTAGTGAAATTTAGCCCTAGGGGGTATAACAATCATTTTGCACCTAGGGACAAAACAGTAATTTCTCATGCTTTAGGTGTATTTCAGTAATTATACTAGTTTTTAGGGTTTTATGCATATTTCAATCATTAACAGTCCAATTTCTACCCTAACAGTATATTTAGCCCATTTATCAATCCTAGAGTTATCCGGCCCTAGACCCCTAATGGGCCCTACAGTGTCAATTAGCTATTTTAGCCCGTTTAGCCCAAATTCTATGCCTAGATTAATAGTTTTAACATACGAATCACTAGAACCCACTTACTGCTAGTTTTCACCCAAATGGGCCCGTAAGCCTATTGGGCCCATATTCAGCCCATCGAGGCCCAATTTACCAAGATGCACAAAATCGCACACTTACCAACTTTACCGATTTTGGTTATAGAATCCTACCGCTTCCAACCGACCTACGAGCGCTCGCATGCTCGCAAGCCCACAAAATGCCAAAATTTTAGCATTTCAGCTTTTCGGCTTTTGCCGATTGAGACTACTAGAGGGTGTTCGTTTACACACCTGATTTTCGACGAACGCTAACGAGATCTCCCACGGGTATCCTACAATCGGTTGAAACTGTACCGTTAATCTATCATCTAACTGAAATTATCATTACCATAATCCATTTACACTCAGCAATCACCCATAAATCACTTGAATACTTACCTTTTGCCGAGAACAGTGAGTAGATCTAAATCTAGTCGCTCCAACAGCCCTAGGCTTTCACTGCTCCTTGATCTTCAGTCCACACTACACATAACAAATCGATGATAACCAACGTAATATTCACTTACCAAATTCTGGCAAAATAAGGCATTATTAACGACTTAACTTGTCGATCTTTAACTACTAGATCTAGATCTAGACCGCCTTGAAACCGTTGATGTTACTAGCTTCTAAATAGATCTTGATTGCTAGCCTTCAATCCACATTAACACATAATATACCGAATGAAAATACTAATTAAATCTTGACCAAAATTGATAGCCTCCCTAAAGCGTTTAGGGACTTTTGGCTTTTCTTAAATTCAAAAAAAATAACGCATGAGAAGGAGTTCCGATTACTTACCACGATAATGGATCCACCAAATCTAAAGATCCAATTCCCGATTTACTATGAATACGAAGGTTTTGATTCCTTACACAAAATGACACTAGGGGATGATATGTGCTTCAGGATTTCGACTTTTTATGAAAGAAATCGCAACAAGGGGAACAGTTTTAGTTAAGATACAATTAGCAATCCCAATTTTAGATTTTGGTTCTTATGAAATCAGCTAAGAGGCTTGAGAAGAAAATATAAGAGACAGAGTAGATTCGCGAATGGGTAAAGAGATGTAAGTTTCAGCTATCATGGAAAGAAAAACAAAAGGGAAAAATTTAAGAATATGGGTAAAAGAATTGGGCGATGAGAAGATGAACAAATATAAAAAAAAGAACAACAATTGATTCAATAAAAAGTCTTGTAAAATAAAATTCAAGAGCATATGCCGATAATCCCAACCAAAGTCGACTTATAGGCTTAAATCCCGTGCTTATCACCTTGCACATAGTTTGAATTTAATTCAAACTCCTTGCACCATCAGCAGCACAGTCCACCGCTTGGCCGACTCCAATTGCTGCTAGGGAGAGTTTCGGTCCAATTAAAACACTCTCCCTACGCGTGTAGCAAAAACGCAACCTTTCGCGTGCACAGCAGCTCGAACCCAGGACCTCCAGGCACCCACACACGCTACTGGCCACTACGACGCCACTTCGCTTTCGATATAATACAGTCACATGTAATTATAAGGCTTATCCGCTGAAGCCTCGGCTGCTCAAAAAACAAAACCAAAATTTTGCCTGCCCTTGGGTTCAAACTTGCATCCACTCGGCATTCCTAGCACGCTGCTGCCACTAC
This sequence comes from Gossypium stocksii, assembly GCA_020496765.1. Lineage (NCBI taxonomy): Eukaryota > Viridiplantae > Streptophyta > Magnoliopsida > Malvales > Malvaceae > Gossypium > Gossypium stocksii. The sequence goes on from CM035631.1 coordinate 45,519,075, forward strand.
GCCACAGGTGCTCTTTGCGTTAAACTCCGGTCGTAACTTGTTTTAAGGCCTATTTTAATGCAACCCGATTACTAATAAAAGCAAACGTCTCGCGCGCACCGTGCCTTGAACTGGGGTCCTGTCCTGCTTCCTAGCGTCCCTAGCTACTGGGCCAGGCGCTTCATTTGTGTGTAATCTTAGCCCAACTTATTTATAAGGCCTAATGCCTAGATTCCCCTAATAAAGCAAAATTTAATTTTTTTGCTAAAGCCTTGGGTTGAGCCCAGGACTTTTCCCACAGTATAAGTCCTTTGTAAATTATTTAAATACTAAACAAAACATAAAATTAATCATTTAAATTAAAACATTTAAATTATTTAAGCCGTCTTCTACCCGAACCCAAACTCAAGGCCTAATACTTTTACGCCCAAAATTCAGGGTGTTACAATTCACCCCTCCTAAAAACAATTTCATCCTCGAAATTTCTAAATAATAAGATAGTCATGCATCACTATTCTACTATGCTACCGCTGCGCACTCTGATCTAAATAATTTTTAGTACGACCTAGAACATCTACTCACCGAAGTAAATAAACATTTATCAAGCACGCATACAATTCCTATCCAAACAACACACACCTAACTAGAATAAACTGGGCAATCCTGAGCCTGATGCTTTCGGGACCCGCATCTAGAGCACGCTCCTTTTTTCCTATGGCATTCACCCGGATGATGCCCGTTGCAGTTCTTGCAGGTCGGAAAGTTTGGTTGTGTCTTAACATGTTTCACAGAGCAAGGCTCTATCCTCTGAGAACTAGGATCCTTCCTCTTCTTACACTCCAAGTACCCCGCTTGAAGTGTTTTGCTAATCTCCTTAACTTTGGTCTCCAAAACTTCTTCTACCACTTTCCCTACTAACTCGACCAGTGCCTCAGTACCAAGCTTTGAGTTACTGCTACCCGAAGTTGTCAGACTTTGCTTACTCTTAGAATCCATATAAATACTCCACATTACCAGCATACATATCAAATAACTACAAAGATCTCAATTCAAAATTTTTTTAGTATTTTATTCATATATTTTATGCAGAGATAGCAGTTCAAAGTTTTTGTTTCTATAGAATCGTAGCCTAACTACAATCTTAGTCTTCTAGGGTTTAGTTTCCCTCCTGTCTCAGTCTCTACAGTTTTAGTACTACCCTATCTACAGTATCATAGTAGGGTCTCAGCTCTATCTACAGCAATGTTACAGTACAATACAGTATAACGGAAGAATATTACAGACTTGGTGCCGGGGATTTAGTGTTCCACTCCTTAAGATACCAGATTTTAGAAAGCACAGAAAACTTAAACTTTTTAGAATAAAACCTTAAAATGTGTATTCCTTGAAGTAAGTGAGTTTGAAAAGGCTTTTCTTAAAAATTTTCCAAAATCGATTTCAAAATACCCTTCTTGGGCCTTGATTTTAAATTTTTCAAAAACCTTTTTGGACCCGATCCACAGTCGAGTTGTTGCAACCAGGCTCTGATACCACTAAATTTAACACCCCAAACCCAGCCCAGACGTTACGGCCAAGTCTGGTGTGTTAGATTAACTAATGACGCTTCCTAGCTACTATGATTAGGGGAGCTTTGTAGAACCGTTTCTGTAATTTGGGAAGAAAATCCAGGTTTAATTAGTGTTTGTCCTATCTACTAACCGTTTAAAAGTTATCTTATTACCATATCTTGATCGTTGATTTGTTATTCATTTGTTACAAGGGTTTTGTTTTGAAAACATTGATTAATTTGAGGAAAACTCGCGCAGCTTTATTCAAATCATTTAAGGTATAGTATAAATAAATAATTGAAAACCCAAATCAAAATAATTAAAACGGCCTTGTTACAAACCCAGGACTGAAATAGAAATAATTAAAAATAAATAAGAAAATAAATAACTTAATTAAAAACTAGCTATGCAGTCTACGTGGCCACTCTGAATCCCTCCCAGCTCCAAGCCCACTAGTCTAGGGCTCACCTACATGGATGGAAGAACAAGGGTGAGTTTGGAAACTCAGTGTGTAACGAAAACCCATCCAGAGCCCAAATCAGCTCAAGCCCACTGAGCCTAAGCCCTATCCAAATACAGTAATAACTGGGCCGAAACCCTATTCAGTATTCAGTTACTGGGCCGTAGCCCTATTCAGATACAGTCCACTAGGCCGGAGCCCTATTCAATAAATAGTGCAGCCCATAGGCCCATTCAGTAACAGACCAGTATTAATGCATGCATGCCCAAACCCAGCCTAAATCCATCCACTACACACTACCCGTACCAGCCCAACACACCTGTGGGGAATAGCTCGACCCACCTAGCCCAACACACTACAGTCGCAGCATGGCTACTTAGATAACGTGACCAAGCCACTAACAGTATATCGAGGCAAAGCCCATTTCAGTAAAATGAGGCAAAGCCCCTTTCAGTAAACGTGGCAATGCTACCTGCACTTCCTCTATCAATAAACCCAGTCCCATGCAACAGATAATCATGTCATGGCATACAGTAAACAAAAACAGTAAAGTATGCATTTCAGTCAAATGTAGCCCTAAGGGTATAATAGTAATTTTGCACCTAAGGACAAAATAGTAATTTCTCACCCTTTAGGGGTATTTCAACACTTATACCAGTTTTTAGGGTTTTATGCATATTTCAATCATTAACAGTCCAATTTCCACCCTAACAGTATATCTAGCCCATTTATCACTCCTAAAGCTATCGGGTCCTTAACCCCTAATGGGCCCTACAGTGTCAATTAGCTATTTTAGCCCATTTAGCCCAAATTCTATGTCTAGATTAACAGTTTTAGCATACGAATCACTAGAACCCACTTACCGTTAGTTTTTACCCAAATGGGCCCGTAAGCCCATTGGGCCCATATTCAACCCATCGAGGCCTAATTTATCAAGATGCACGAAATCGCACACTTACCAACTTTGTCGATTTCGATTACAAAATCCTACCACTTCCAACCGACCCACGAGCGCTCGCATGGTCGCAAGCCCACGAAATGCCAAAATTTCTGCATTTCAGCTTTTTGGCATTTGCCGATTTAGACTACTAGAGGGTGTTCGTTTACACAGCTGATTTGCGACGAATGCTAGCGAGATCTCCCATGGGTATCCTACAATCGGTTGAAACCATACTGTTAATCTATCTAGATCTAAATCTTTTACTGAGAATAGTGACTAGATCTAAATCTAGTCGCTTCAACGACCCTAGCCTTTCACTACTCCTTGATCTTCAGTCCACACTACACATAACAAATCGATGATAACCAATGTAATACTCACTTACCACATTCAACCAAAATAAGGCATTATTAACAACTTACCTTGTCGATCTCTAACTACTAGATATAGATCTAGACTGCCTTGAAACCGTTGATCTTACTAGCCTCCAAATAGATCTTGATCGCTAGCCTTCAATCCGCACTAACACATAATAAATCGAATGAAATTACTAATTTAAAGCTTGACCAAAATCGATAGCCTCCCTAAAGCGTTTAGGGACTTTCGGCTTTTCTTAAATTCAAAAAAAAATAACGCATGAGAAGGAATTTCGATTACTTACCACGATAATGGATCCACCAGATCTAAAGATCTCATTCCCCATTTAATACGAATACGAAGGTTTTGACTCCTTACACCAAACGACACTAGGGGATGATATGTACTTTGGGATTTCGACTTTTTGTGAAAGAAATCGCAACAAGGGGAACAGTTTTGGTTAAGATGCAATAGGCAATCCCAGTTTTAGATTTTGGTTTTTATGAAATTGGCTAAGAGGCTTGGGAAGAAAATAGAAGAGACAGAGTAGATTTGGCTTTTGTATGAATAAACAGAAGAAGTTCACGAATGGGTAAAGAGATGTAAGTTTCAGTTATCATGGAAAAAAAAACAAAAGGGAAAAATTTAAGAATATGGGTAAAAGAATTGGGCAAAGAGAAGATGAACAAAAATAATAAAAAGAACAACAAGGGATTCAATAAAAAGTCTTGTAAAATAAAAATCAAGAGCATATGCCGATAATCCCAACCAAAGTCGGCTAATAGGCTTAAATCCTGTGCTTATCACCTTGCAAACAGTTTGAATTTAATTCAAACTCCTTGCACCATCAGTAGCATAATTCACCGCTTGGCCGACTCCAATTGCTGCAAGGGAGAGTTTCTATCCAATTAAAACACTCTCCCCACGCGTGCAGCAAAAACACAGCCCTTTACGCGCTCAGCAGCTCGAACCCGGGACCTCCAGGCACCTATACACACTGCTGGCCACTGCGATGCAACTTCGCTTTTGATATAATACAGTCGCATTTAATTATAAGGCTTATCCAGTGAAGCTTCGGTTGCTTAAAAAACAAAACCAAAATTTCGCCTGCCCCTGGGTTCGAACTCGCGTCCACTCGGCATTCCTAGCACGCTGCTGCCACTGCACCACAGGTGCTCTTTGCGTTAAACTCCAGTCGCAACTTCTTTTAAGGCATATTTTAATGCAACCCGATTACTAAAAAAAACAAACGTCTCACGCGCGCCGTGCCTTGAACTGAGGTCCCCTTCTTGCTTCCTAGCGTCTCTAGCCACTGGGCCAGACGCTTCATTTGTGTCTAATCTTAGCCCAACTTATTTATAAGGCCTAATGCTCGAATTCCCCTAATGAAGAAAAAATTAAGCCCAGGACTTTTCCCACACTATAAGTCCTTCGTAAATTATTTAAATAGTAAACTAAACATAAAGTTAATAATTTAAATTAAAACATTTAAATTATTTAAGCCGTCTTCTACCCGAACCCATACTCAAGGCTTAATACTTCTAGGCCTAAAATTCAGGGTGTTACAGAAGCTGCAGCAGTAAGAACGTAGCCAAGCTGCTAGTGACAGTAAACGTGGCAAAGCCACTAGAATGAAAAAATACGTGGTAAAACCAGTATACAATACTTTCTCCATATCACAATCCTAACCCCATGTAGAATGTCGTGACATAAATATTATGTGAATGAAGTATGTCATACTCAGAATCAATCATATAAACATCATACATACATCAATCAACCTACCACTAGGAGTAAAACAATCTTCCTATCAGTTAGGGGTAAAACGATAATTTTACCCCTTAGGGGTATTCTGGTCATTTTACTAATTGTAGAGTCTCGGTACAAATAACGACCCTTTAGAAGGTCTAAAGTCATCTAGAATGACTCAGGGCCTATTACTCGGCCCAAGTGGGCCCACACGCTCATGTGGCCCATTTAGCCCAAATTCAGTTACGGCTATATGATTTACAAAGCCTAGTCCAATAATGGTCACTTACCGTGGATTTTATCTATGTGGGCTCATAAGCCCATTACGCCCACACAGCCCACTTCAGCCCAACGAGGCCCATTATGGCCCAAGTCCACAAGAATGCTCGTGGCGGCCTCTACAATCTATCGTCCATGATCTATGGGCTTGATTCATCACACGAGCATTCACACGCTCGTGAGGCCACAGATATCGAAGTTTTAGCTTTTCAGCTTTTGCCGATTCACAGCAAAGAGAGGTGTGAGTACACACCTTTTTGGCTTTACGACGGTAATGATCTGCGGTGTACAGTTACACACCTTTTGGCAAAATCGTGCGAGGAATCTCCAAGTACCAACCCTACAATTATCAATGTCTTCAGTTAATGCCATTACCTATTACTAACACTTAATCCCAAAAGAATGGCATAGACACTCACCTTAACCAAAGTGCCCAACTTGGTCCGCTTAAATGTTAATCGAGAAATGACTACACCCTTTTCTGTCGAAATATTGTATTAACTAAAGAATCCCTTAATTAACAAACGCTAGATCTAGGACTTGAATCAATATTCAACGCCTAAAACAAATCCAAACTAAAGATAGAGTATTCGGCCAATGTAAACCTACTTACCCCAACTCTTGATTGAATGCCGAAAAAAATATTTAAATGCCTTTGAGCACTTGATAATCCCCCCTTTACTCTACAAGAGTTCTAGAACTCCAAACACATGAAAAAGGGCAAGGAATCAGCAACTTCTAGCCGAATCACTTGGTTTAATCGAAGAAGAAATCATAAAAGAGTCAGAAACCGACCAAATAGTAAGAAATACTTACCCCAAAACAACTAATAGCAACGGTAGGTCATTGAAAAATAGGTCACTCGTCAAAGGCTAGATGCCCAACCAGGCATGACCCTAAAGAAATGAAGGACTCTATATTCGGCTAAAGAAAAGAAACAATGGGAAAAGACAGACAAGAGTATTTGGCTTTTTTTTTAAGAAGAGAGGAAGAGAGGCAAAAGTAAAGATGATCTAAAGATAGTATATTCGATCAATGTTGAGGAAAGGAGAAGGAGAAATACAAGAAGCAGAATGAATTCGGCTAAAAGAAAGAAGAAGGAAATATGGAAATGAGAGAAGTAAAGAAGAGATTTCGATAATTGACACCCTCAGCAAAAGGAAAATAGCAAAGAAAAAGAACCCGACAAGTATAGAAAAGGCACTTGACTTCACCTAAAATTGACAAAAGTAAAAATTACGTTGTCAAAAGGCAAAGGAAATTCAATCAAAAAGCAAAAAGATGAAAAAGAAGAATGCCCAAAAGAAACCGAAATCAAGACTACACCAAAAGAAATTTTGCCAAATTTCTAAGTAGCTAAACACCTAATTCAACATTACTCTCCCCACAATCAATTTCCTAATTTTCCTTCACAAATCCTTCCATGTTTTGCTCATTGATTTCCTCCATAACTAACTCCAATACCAGTTCAAACTCTCACCCAATAGAGTTTGAATTCACTTCCAACACTTATCATCCCATGTTAGCAAAATAAATATTCCTTGCTTGCCATGGGATTCGAACCCAAGCTCTCCCAGTTGCCCAAACACGCCACTTGCCTCCAAGTCACAAGGCTCTTTGTGACATAAATCCATCACATTTAAATATAAGGCCTAAATGCTAACATCCAGATTCACTTAAAAGCAAAAATTTAAAATTTTGCAAAAGACCAGACTCAAACCCAGGCTTCTCAAACACTCCTCAAATACACCCAAATCACCTAGCCAACACACCAAACATGGAATTTGTGTCAAATTATGCAAAATAAAAGACCTTATATTTTAGGGCATTACAACCTTAGCCTAAAATAATGGTAGAAATAGCTAGATCAAGTTACAAGGATTTCAAAAATACGAAGAACAGGAAAAATAGGGCTAAGATACACTTACAATCAAGCTTGAAAAGATGAAAACCCTAGCGATGGAGTCCACAAGACATTCAGCCAAGGTGGGAGAAAGATGGATACATTTTTTGCCTTGTTTTCTCATTTTATTTCTTTTAATACCCAAATGACCAAAATGCCATTAGTGGCCTTCTTTGAAAAATTTTCCTACCAAGGGTGATTTTGTCCATCATGCTATAAAATGGTCTAATTACTAAATAAGGACCTCTAACTTATGAATCTATTTCAATTTCACACTAAATGCTTCTAGAACACATATTTTAAAATTTTTGGAATTTAGTCCTATTACTCAATTAGGCCATCTATCGATAAAATTTATTTACTAAATTTTCACTTATGCAATCAATCACACAATAGACCTTAAAACTTTATCAGAATAAATTTTTCTATGTTAGATTCGTGGTCTCGAAACCACCATTCCGTTTAGGCCCTAAATTTAGCTGTTAAACTCTCCCCCTTAAGGGATTTTCATCCCTGAAAATCTTACCAGAAAAGATATTGTGGTACTGTTCTTCAGGGTTTCCTCCGATTGCCACGTAGCCTCTTCTACTCTATGCTTTTTCCAAAACGCTTTGACTAAGGCCACACTTTTGTTTCTCAACTATTTTACTTCTCGTTCTAAAATATTGATTGGCTCCTCATTATATGTCATATCCGGCTGAATCTCCACTTCGGCCAGTGAAATCACATGTGGCGGATTAGAACGATAGCACCTAGCACCGATACATGAAATAATCATGGATCACTTCTAACTCCATCGATAAAGCCAATCGATAAGCCACTGGTCCAATCTTTTCCATGATTTCATACGGTCCAACGAATCGTGGACTCAATTTACCCTTCGACCATATCTCAAAATCTTCCTCCATGGAGAAACTTTCAATAATACTTTATCACCCACTTGAAACTCAATCTCTCTTCTTTTCAAATCTGCATAAGACTTTTGTCGATCTAAACAGCTTTCAAGCATTCACGGATTATCTTTACTTTCTCTTCAGTTTCTTTAATCAAATCAACCCCATAAATTTGCTTTTCACTAAGCTTAGTCCAATACAACAGAGTCTGACATTTAAGGCCATACAATGCCTCAGACAGTGCCATATTGATGCTCGATTGGAAGCTATTGTTGTAAGCAAATTCTACCAATGGTAGGTATTTTCCCAACTACTTGGGAGTTTTAAAACACAGCATTAGAGCATGTCTTCGAGGATCTGAATCACTCGCTCGGATTGACCGTATGTTTGTGAGTGAAAGGCGGTACTAAAGTTCAATTTGGCACCCAAGGCTTATTGCAACTTTTTCCAAAGCCTCGAAGTAAATCTCGAATCTCTATCCGAAATGAAAAAAATATATACTCCATGCAATCTTACAATTTCAACAACGTATAATTCAACTAGCTTATCAAGTGGGAAATCTGTACGTACTAGAATGAAATGAGCTGATTTCATCAATTGGTCAATAATGACCCAAACAACATCTTTCTTTTTTGAGGTTAAAGGTAAACCCGTAATAAAATCTACAGTGATTCAATCCCATTTCCATTCGGGAACCATTATTGGTTGAAGTAAACCGAAAGGTACCGGATGTTCAGCTTTCACTTGTTGGCAAACTAAGCATTCTGATACAAACTCAAAAACATCTGTTTTCATACCAGGTCACCAATACAATTTCTTCAAATCGTTATACATCTTTGCACTGCCCAGGTGGACAGTTAAACAGCCATTATGAGCTTCATGTAAAATTTTTTGAATCAACTCAGCATCTTTCGGCACACATAATCTATTGCTAAACATCAAATAGTTGTTCAAACCAATCTGAAAATCTATCTCACTACCCTTTTGACATTGAGCCCTTTTTGCTTGTAACTCACTTGAGCTTCACAATTTTGTTGAATAAATTATGGCCTAGCTCTCAACTCAGCCAATATCAAACCATCATCGCATATAGTCAATCTCATATTCAAAGCTCTCAAAGCAAACATGGATTTTCTACTCAAAGCATCAGCAACCACATTCGCTTTCCCTGGATGGTAGGCGATCACTAACTTATAGTCTTTCAACAATTCGAGCCATCTTTGTTGCTACAAGTTCAAATCTTTTTGTGACATTAAATACTTCAAACTTTTATGGTCGGTAAAGATACAACATTTCTCACCAAATAAATAATGTCGCCAAATCCTCAAAGCAAAGACAATGGCGACTAACTCCAAATCATGTGTCAGGTAATTCCTCTCATGTGGCTTCAATTGTCTTGAGGCATACTCTACAACTGTATCTTCTTACATCAATACACATCCAAGACCATTAAGAGACGTATCACTATAAATCACAAATTTCTTTCCGAACTTAGGTTGCACTAACACTGGCGCCTCGGTCAACATTATCTTCAATTTCTCAAAACTTTGTTGACAATTCTCTATCCACTCAAACTGAACATCTTCTTTCAATAACTTGGTAATTTGAGAAGCAGTTATCAAAAATCCCTTTACAAAGCGTCAGTAGTATCTAGCCAAACCCAAAAAGCTTCTAATTTCTGATACATTTTTTGGTGACTTTCAATCAACTATCGCTAATATCTTACTTGGATTGACTCGAATGCCATCTCTTGAAACAATGTGGCCCAAAAATCCAACTTCACTGAGCAAAAACTCACTTTTACTATGTAATAGCCCAACTTTCAGCAACGTCAAAAATAGTGGTTCTAGACCACCAAATCTGACAAATGAATTCATAAAATTATATTATTTAATATTTATGAGCCAAATGCAGCTTTTAAAATATTTTTGAAATAGTAAATTGTGTTTTATAAAGATTTACTTGGTCAAGAAATTGAAAAAAGAGGTATCGATATATCAGTGTTATAAACCAAGCCGTAAATATTTTATGAATATTTACGGAGTGTTAATAAGGTAGTATTAAAATTTCGTTAGAAAATTTTGAAATTGATTCACTTAAAAACCCCTCTTGGCCGATTTCCTCAAAAGCTGAAAACCCGAAAAATTTAGTCTCCTTCTTGCTGATTTCTTATTTGGCCAAACCCTCCCCATCTCTACTCTAAAAAGCCGAAACCTTCAAATCATCTATCTCTCTTTCGCCATCTCCTCCCTTTTCATAACTTCTTCTTCTTCTTTCACTTCTTCATTCATTGCCGACGCCATAATCTCTTTACTCCCTCCACCTTTCATTTGGGCTCAACACCTTTTCTTTCAAAATCAAAACCTCAAACCTTCTCTAGTGTTCTCTTCTCAAAAACTGAATCCCATCTTCTTTTCTCTGTTGTTCTTCCAGCTCTTTCATCTATTCATCTTCTTCCATTGTGCTTTGGGTAGAACGAGCGTAGATCTGGGCTTAGAGTTATGGTAACGACTTCTGGTGGTGTCGATTCAGTGAAGTGGACTTTTGGGTAAGGACTCAACTCGTTTTACTCTTCTCTTAAGTATTTTATGAAAACCCGAAACCACCCCCTGACTTTCATTTGGAAATCGGTTTAGATCCCTACTTTGGGAACCTATTTATGGACTCTTTTGTTAACTGTCTGAGTTTCATGGCCTTTCGTAAGATGGATCTCGTGGAGGCTAGGGTGGTTAGGATTATCAAGGTAGACTAGATCTAGTGTTTGGGGCTAGATTTTGATAAAGGTAAGGGATGGGTGATTTATTAATAATAGCCGAATATCTGTGGGGTAAGGTGATGGTGGTTTGAATTGGATTATGGATTAACATAGTGATTAAACTATTGTAGGTTGACCATTTGAGGGATCTCGAAGTAGTTTGTAAATAGGTGTGTAACGACACCCTCTAGTAGCATAGATCGGGAAAAGTCGAAAAGCCGAAATGTCGAAATGCCAGCATTTCGAGGACTTACGAGCATGCGAATGCTCGGGGTCAATCTAAAATCATGAATCTGGAATATTGGACTATAAGGGTTGCTGTGCACGTTTTCGTACACTTAGGCTGTTCTAGGCCTCGATGGGTCAAAATTGGGCCCAATGGTCTTACGAGCCCATATGGGTAAAAGTATGCGGTAAGTAAGTTCTAGTAAATTAGATATTAAATCTGAGATAATATGCGTAAAATTAGACTGAGCGGGCCACATAAGCATGTAGGCTCCCTCGGGCCCATTAGGGGTTTTGGGGCTCGATTTCACTATGTGATTGTATGGACTTTTTGAGTCACTCAGAGCAATGTTACACCTACTAAAAGGTCGTATTAAGCATGAAACCTCGAAATGTAGCTAAATGACCAAAATACCCTTGGAGGGTAAAAATTACCATGGTGGCTCTAGATGCCAAGAGATTGTTTGACCCCTAGAGATAGTTGACTAATTTGCATGTATCTATATATGATAATCTGTATGCTTATGTCATGTAGTACTCTAGGTTGCATGGGGTTGGGTCATGGACATGGAGGATGTTCTGTAAAGTGGCACTGCCACGTAATCTGCTTAGAGGCTCTGCCTCGTATTTCTGTTCTGGTGGCTCTACCACAATTTCTGTATTAGCAGCTTTGCTGCGTCTGTGGTGTGTAGGGCTGGGTGGGTTGAGTTATTCCCCATATGGTGTGATGGGCTAGTACGGGTGGTGTGTTGGGCTGGACTGGAATCGGGTTTTGCATACATACATACATATATTTTATGTTCTGTATCTGCAATGGGCCCAAGGCCCACTCTGTTTTTGAATAGGGCCAAGGCCTTGTTTGACTTGTATCTGAATAGGGTTCGGCCTAGACTAACCTGCTTGACTGATCTCTAATACTAGTTGGGTTGAATTACACACTGAGTTTTCACAAACTCACCCTATTATTTCCATCCTTGCAGGTAACCCCCAACCATAAAGGACTTGAAGTTGTGAGGGAATCGGGGTGGCAACGTGTATCATGCTTCTGGTTTTTTGTTTGGTTAAACTTTATTTTTATTTCTATTCCATTTTTAATTTCAGATTTATGTTGTAATAAGGCCACTTGGGTATTTGGTGTTGGGGTTTCTTTATTATTTGTTTTAAAACGGTAGACTAGATTATGTGGGTTTTCAAACTTAATCAAACATTTTTAAACATGCTTTGCGTAATGACCGGATAACTCAACAATGATAACACAACAGTGAGATCTAGTTATAAACTCTATTTGGTAATTAATATGGTTTCTAAATCTGATAATGCCTAATAATTACAAGCTATTAATCATGGGTTTTTTTCCACAAATAACATAGCGTTTTGTTAAAAAATGATTCTAACTAAATCAACCGTCCATGTGACACTCCAGATCTGGCCATAACATCTGGGCCGGGTTTGGGGTGTTACATTTAGTGGTATTAGAGCCTGGTTGCAACAACTCGGCTGTTGAAGAGGTCCAAGTTTTTTCTTAAAATTTAAGCCCTAACTTGTTTTTAGAATTCGGTTTTGAAAAACTTCCTTGAAAAAAAAGTCTTTTAAAATTGATTTTCTTTCCAGAAATATTTTTATTTTCCAAAAGTCTAGGGTTTTTGAGAAGTTCCCAACAAAGTTTGTTAAAAATATTTATCATCGAAAGGACTTGGGTTTCTCTGAATTTGGTTTCTAAGGAGTGGCACACCAAGTCTCCAGCACTAAGTCTGTAGGTATCTTTTGCTTTACTATATTTAATTGTGATACTGTAATACTGTGATACTATTGTAGATAGTGCTAAGACCCTACTAAAATTTCATAGTTAGGGTAACATTGAGATTGTAGAAGACTGAGACAGTAGGAAATGAAAAACTCTAGAAGACTGAGACTGTGGCTAGACTACGATTCTATGAAAGCAAAGCTCTGGAATACTATCTTTGCATAAAACATTTGTAATAAATACTAAAATTTTGAACTAATTAATAAAATTCATAAATAAGATAATACGATATTAGTATGAGCGCAGCACGTAGAAGAGGTCGTGGTCGTGGACGAAGTACTTAGGCTGGATCTTCATCCTCGGCACATATGCCAGCTGGAGAGGCACGAGCTCCACCAGCAACTAAGACGGGGTCTTATGACCGGGCTACAGGGATGATGCTTTATCTCAAGCGATGGTCCATATTCTAGAAACGGTTGCTGGAGCAAGCACTGGAACAGTGAATCAAGGATCGATTTCTGAATGAGTTAAAGCTAACAGAGCAGAGATTTTTAGGGGCGTATCTGGTGTAGCCCCGAATGTGGCTGAATATTGGTTGGAGGCCACAGAGCTGATAATGGATGACCTGGACTACTGGGTGGAGCAGAAGCTGAAAGGATCAGTATATTTTCTGCATGACGAGGCCTACCAATGGTGGATCACTGTAAGAGATGGTACACCACCTGAGCGAGTGACTTGGGAGTTATTTAAGATGACCTTCAAAGAGAAGTACGTCGGGGCAAGCTATGTGGACGCCCGAAGGAAGGAATTCTTGAATCTGACTCAAGGTAGTAAGACTATAGCGGAATATGAAGCTAAATTTTTAAGGTTAAGCTGGTATGCTGGTGGAATAGTCGCTACAGAATATGAACGCAGCGTGCGATTTGAGGATGGCCTCAGAGATGAGCTAAGAGTACTAATTGCTGCACAGAGGGAGCGTGATTTTGCGGCTCTGGTGGAAAGAGTCAAGATTATTGAGGAGGTGAAGCGCTCGGACCACCAGAACCGTGAGAAAGATAGAAACTAATTCACGAGGGATTCAGGGCCCTTGGGTGCTGTGGGTAGGTCTGTTAAAAGAGCTATAGTGGACGAGCCGGTTCGAGCAGTTTTGATGAATATAGTTAGACCGCAAGCTTGTGCAGACTGTGGAAAGGTACATCTGGGCAAATATTGGAGACGTTCTGGAGAATGTTTACGGTATGGGTCCAAAGATCATCGAGTCAAAGATTGCCCTTAGATGATAGCGTAGATGCAAGCTACTGAACCGAGGGTTGCTCAGCCAGTGACAGGCGGTCAACAACCACCAAGAGGCCGTGGTCAGGCTAGGGGCAGAAATGGAAATGGACGTGGACATGTAGCACCGGGCAGGGGCACTGGAAATGCTGAGGTACGACAGCCAGCATTGGTTTATGCTACTCGTCGTCGAGAGAAAGGTGATGCGCCTGACGTCATAACTCGTATGTTTTTAATTTATAGCACGCCATATACTGCTTTGATTGACATTCGATCTAAACATTCGTATGTTGCTTGTGATGTGTCTAGGACGTTGGGTGTGCAATCTAAGAATACTGTGAGTGGGGTATCTATGATAAGTCCACTGGGTCACTCAGTTAGGGTAGATGAACTTTTAGGGATGTACCCTTAGAGACACAAGGTAGAATTTTCTCTGCGGACTTGATGGAGTTACCATTTGGAGAGTTTGATCTCATAGTGGGTATGGATTGGCTTGCAAAGCATCAGGTGACTTTAGATTGCACTGCCAAGCGGATGGTGTTAAAGACCATGGAGGATGGGGAGGTAACTGTAATAGGGGAGCAAAGAGATTACTTGTCCAATGTTATCTCGGCTTTAAGAGCTGAAAAGTTGATTCACAAAGGTTGCGAGGCGTTTTTGGCGTATGTAAGTAAGTCTGATTCTAAGGGCTTGTCTGTAGAAGAAGTTAGAACAGTCAAGGAGTTTCAGGATGTTTTTCCGGATGAGCTTCCTAGGTTGTCTCCAAACCATGACGTCAAATTTGGAATCGACTTGTTGTCTAGAACGGCTCTGGTGTCCATCGCTCCTTATAGGATGGCACCGAAGGAGTTGGTGGAGTTGAATGTGCAAATCCAAGAACTTCTGGATCGAGGTTTTATTAGACCAAGTGTGTCTCCGTAGGGAGCACTGGTCTTGTTCGTTAAGAAAAAGGATGGGACGATGCGCTTGTGCATTGATTATCGTCAGTTGAACAAACTGACTATTAAGAACAAGTACCCTCTGCCGAGGATCGACGACCTGTTTAACCAACTAAGAGGAGCTTCGGTATTTTCCAAGATTGACCTTCAATTCGGATATCATCAACTAAGGGTTAAAGAGATGGATATTCACAAGATGGCATTCAGGACTCGATATGGTAATTACGAGTTTCTGGTGATGTTGTTTGGGTTAATGAATGCACCAGCGGCCTTCATGGATCTAATGAATCGAGTATTTCAACCCTATTTAGACCAGTTTGTGGTCGTCTTTGTAGACGATATTCTGGTGTATTTGAAAACTAAGGAGAATCATGATGAGCATCTCCAGATTGTTTTGTAAGTGCTGAGGGAGAAGCAGCTGTATGCAAAATTCAGCAAGTACGAAATTTGGTTTTGAGAAGTGACATTCTTGGGTCACGTTGTCTCTGCTGAGGGGATTAGGGTGGATCCTCAAAAAATCAAGGTGGTTTTGGAGTGGAAGCCATCGAGATCTGTGTCAAAAATTTAGAGTTTTTTGGGTTTGACAGGGTATTATAGAAGATTTGTGGAAGGATTTTCCTTAATTGCGGCACCATTGACAAAACTTTTGAGAAAAGGAGTACCATTTATCTGGACTAAAAAACAACAAGAGAGTTTTGAGAAGTTGAAGGAAGTTTTGACTGAGGCGCTTGTGTTAATTCAACCGGAGTCTGGTAAGGATTTTACTGTGTATAGCACTGTGTCGCACATTGGATTGGGTTGTGTGTTGATGTAAGAGGGTAAATTGGTTGCATATGTATCGCGATAACTCAATCCCCATGAGGTGAATTACCCTACGCATGATCTGGAATTGGCAGTGGTAATTTTTGCGCTAAAGATTTAGAGGCACTATTTGTATGGAGAAAAGTGTATCATATACACAGATCATAAGAGCCTCAAGTATCTTTTGACTGAGAAGGAGTTGAACCTGAGGCAACGAAGATGTATAGAGTTGCTTATGACTGTTCTATTGAGTATCACCTGGGCAAAGCTAATGTGGTAGCAGATGCACTGAGTTGGAGAGCTATAACTGATCTGAGAGCAATGTTCACCCGTTTTAGTCTGTATGATGATGGTAGCTTGTTAACTGAATTGCAAGTAAGACCGACTTGGATGGAGCAAATTAAGGAGAAGCAATTATTGGACGAGTCATTGGTTCCTCGGTTTAGACAGGTTGAAGAGGGTGGAACTCCTTATTTTGGTTTAAATAATGAGGG
This sequence comes from Gossypium stocksii, assembly GCA_020496765.1. Classification (NCBI taxonomy): domain Eukaryota; kingdom Viridiplantae; phylum Streptophyta; class Magnoliopsida; order Malvales; family Malvaceae; genus Gossypium; species Gossypium stocksii. Next base: position 45,535,411 of record CM035631.1, read on the forward strand.
GATTTTATGTTTCCGTCGGAGAGTATGTGTCCCAAAAGACTCTGTTCTGAGGCAGTCTATATTGCAAGAGGCTCATGACGGTCTTTGTACCATGCATCCTGGTGGGAACAAGTTGTATTGGGATTTACGAGAATTGTATTGGTGGCTTGGACTTAAGCAGGAAGTAACGGAGTTTATGGGTAAGTGTCTGACATGCCAGCAAGTGAAAGCTGAGCATCAATTGCCTTCTGGACTTCTGCAGCCAGTTAAGATTCCACTTTGGAAGTGGGAAAGGGTAACCATGGACATTGTGAGTGGGCTACCCTTGACGCCTACCAAGAAAGACTCGATTTGGGTGATTGTGGATAGGCTGACCAAATTTGCTCATTTTATACCAGTTCGAACTGACTTTTCACTTCAAAAATTGGCAAAGTTGTATGTAGCGGAGATAGTACGACTTCATGGGGTGCCAGTTTCAATTATTTCTGATCAGGACCTTAGGTTTAAATCTCGATTCTAGTAAAAATTGCATGAGGCGTTGGGTACACGGTTAGACTTTAGCACTGCTTTTCACCCTCAGACGAATGGACAGTCGGAGAGGGTATTCAGGTTCTGAAAGATATGTTGAGAGGGTGTATTATTGATTTTCGGGGTAGTTGGGAAGATTACTTGTCGTTAGCGGAGTTTGCATATAACAATAATTACCAGGCGAGTATTTGAATGGCACCATATGAGGCGCTGTATGGTCGTAGGTGTCGTACGCCTACCTGTTGGACAGGATTGGGAGAACGTTAGGTTCTTGGGCCAGAATTGGTAGCGGATACAGAAAATAAGGTCAATTTGATCAGGGATCGATTAAAGGAGGCATCTGATAGGAAAAAATCTTATGCCGACTAGAAACATAAGGAAATTGAGTACTCTGTGGGAGATTTGGTTTTCTTGAAGGTCTCACCTTGGAAGAAAATCTTAAGGTTCGGAAAGAATGGTAGGTTAAGTCTATGGTTCATCGAGCCCTATCGAGTTCTTAAACGGGTGGGTCTGATAGCATATCACTAGAGCTACCTCCGGAGTTGGATCGGATTCATGACGTCTTTCATGTTTCCATGTTGAGACGATACTGGTCTGATCCTTTCGACAATGTACCAGTTAGGGAAGTTGAAGTTAAATCTGATCTAACTTTCATGGAAGAGCTTGTGCAAATTTTGGACCGTGATGTCAAGATGTTAAGAAAGAAATCAGTCCCTTTGGTAAAGTGCTTTGGCGTAATCATGGTAGGGAAGAAGCTACGTGGTAGCCAGAGGAGGCGATACGTCAACAATACCCTCACCTATTTTGACCAGGTAAAATTTCGAGGCCGAAATTTCTTTAAGGGGGTAGAGTTGTAATGCCCCAATTTTTAGGGCTTTTGAATTTTTGCTTGATTTTATTTTTGCATTGCCTGATGTGCTGTAGTGATGATTTCAGTGTGATTAGTGGACCTTCAGAAGGCCTAGGTTTAAGTTTGAAGCCTGGCAAAATTTTAGTTTTTGCCTTATGTGAGAATGGACTTTGCAGAGCGGGCTTTTAAATTAATAAGATGGGTTTGTGGCACAAGGAAGCATGTGGTAAAGTGGCAAGGTAGTGCCACTTAAAGCATAGGGAGGTGACGTGTGGTAGCTTGTGAAGGAGCTAAGGTTCGAATCTCCCTGAGGGTAAAATTCTTTAATTTTGCTACATGAGCATGGTAAAAGGTGGACTCCAAGTTAAATTCTGAGGGAAGGTGTTTGAGTTGCTCATGGAATTGGATTATGGAGAAGAGATAAGGGGAGATTACCAAGGAGAAAATTTAGGGATTTGAGTGAGGAGCAAGAGTTGGCCGATTGTGGGATTGCTTGGAGAGTAAATTCGGCTAAGGGCCAAAGGGTAGCATTTTCGGCAATTAAGGGGTGTGTGTGTGCCGAATTCTCTTTTTGGGTTCTCTTTTAGGATTTTGTTGCCTTTTGCGTTTCAGTGGGTTCGTGTAGTGGGTGCCAATTTCTTTTATGGTATCTCGGGTTTTGGATTCTTGCTTTGTTTTCGTTTACTGAGTGCTTGCTTTAGTCGACTTCAAAACCTTTTTCTTCTTCTTCTTCTTCTTCTTCCTCTTTTCTTCATTATTTGAAATTGATTCACTTAAAAACCCCTCTTGGCCGATTTCTTCAAAAGCTGAAAACCCGAAACATTTAGTCTCCATCTTGCTGATTTCTTCTTTGGCCGAACCCTACCCATCTCTACTGTAAAAAGCCGAAACCATCAAGTCATCTATCTCTCTGTCGCCATATCCTCCCTTTTCATAACTTCTTCTTCTTCTTTCACTTTTTCATTCATTGCTGACGCCATAATCTTTTTACTCCCTCCACCTTTAATTTGTGCTCAACACATTTTCTTTCAAAAACCTCAAACCCTCTCTAGTGTTCTCTTCTCAAAAACCGAATCACATCTTCTTTTCTCTATTGTTCTTCCAACTCTTTCATCTATTCATCTTCTTCGCTTGTGCTTCGGGTAGATCGAGCGTAGATATGGGCTTAGAGTTGTGGTAACGACTTTTGATGGTGTCGATTCAGTCAAGTGGACTTTTGGGTAAAGACTCAATTCATTTTACTATTCTCTTAAGTATTTTATGAAAAGCCGAAACCACCCCCTAACTTTCTTTTGGAAATCAGTTTAGATCCCTACTTTGGGAACTTATTTATGGACTCTTTTGTTAACTGATTGAATTTTTTGGCCTTTCGTAAGGTGGATCTCGTGGAGGCTAGGGTGGTTAGGATAATCCAAACTGACTAGATATAGTGTTTGGGGCTAGATTTCGACAAAGGTAAGTGATGGGTGATTTATTAATAATAGCTGAATATGTGTGGAGTAAGGTGATGGTGGTTTGAATTGGATTATGGATTAACATAGTGATTAAACTGTTGTAGTTTGATCATTCGAGGGATCTCAAAGTAGTTCGTAAACAGGTGTGTAATGACACCCTCTAGTAGCATAGATCGACAAAAGCCGAAAAGCCCAAATGCTGAAATGCCAGCATTTCGAGGACTTGCAAGCGTGCGAATGCTCGTGGTTCAATCTGAAATCATGAGTCTGGAATATTGGACTGTAAGGGCTCCTGTGCGCGTTTTCGTGCACTTAGGCTATTTTGGGCCTCGATGGGCCGAGGGCCCAATGGTCTTACGGTCTCAATGGGTAAAAGCATGCGGTCAGTAATTTCTAGAAAATTAGATATTAAATCTAAGATAATATGCATAAAATTAGACTGAGCGGGCCACATAAGCATGTGGGCTCCCTCGGGCCCATTAAGGGTTTTGGGGCCCAATTTCACTATGTGATTGTATGGACTTTCTGAGTCGCTCGGAGCAATGTTAGACCTACAAGAAGGTTATGTTAAGCATGAAACCTCGAAACATAGCTAAATGACCAAAATACCCCTAAATGGTAGTTACCCCTAGATGCCAAAAGACTGTTTTACCCCTAGAGATAGTTGACTGATTTGCATGTATCTGTATTTGATAATCTATATGCTTATGTAATGTAGAACTCTAGGTTGTATTGGGCTAGGTTATGGACATGGAGCAAGTTCTGCTTATAGGCTCTGCCTTGTATTTCTGTTCTGGTGGCTCTGCCACGATTTCTGTATTAGCAACTCTGCTGTGTCTGTGGTGTGTAGGGCTGGGTGGGTTGAGTTATTCCCCACATAGTGATGGGCTGGTACGGGTGGTATGTTGGGCTGGACTGGGATCGGGCTTTGCATACATACATACATATATATTCTGTTCTGTATCTGTAATGGGCCCAAGCCCTACTCTGTTTCTAAATAGGGCCAAGGCCCAGTTTGACCTTTATCTGAATAGGGCTTTGGCCCAGACTGAGCTACTTGACTGATCTCTAATACTGGTTGGGTTGAATTACACACTGAGGTTTCACAAACTCACCCTCTTATTTCCATCCTTGCAGGTAACCCCCAACCATAGAGGACTTCGAGCTGTGAGGGACTCGGTGTGGCCACATGGATCATGCTTCTAGTTTTTAGTTTGGTTAAAATTTATTTTTATTTCTATCCCATTTTTAATTTCGGATTTATGTCGTAATAAGGCCACTTGAATATTTGGTGTTTCTATTTTTTTATTATTTGTTTTAAAATAGTAGACTAGATTATGCGGGTTTTCAAACTTAATCAAACGTTTTTAAACATGCTTTGCATAATGACCGGATAACTCAACAATGATAACACACCAATGAGATATTGTTATAAACTTTATTTGGTAATTAATACGGTTTCTAAATATGTTAATGCCTAATAATAACAAGCTATTAATCATGTGTTTTTTTTTTTTACAAATAACATAGCGTTTGTTAAAAGATGATTGTAACTGAATCAATCGTCCATGTGACACTCCAAATCTGGCCATAACTTCTGGGCCGGGTTTGGGGTGTTACATAGGTTCTTACAGGCACTCTGGTCTCCGGTATTGCCGCTAAATCTCTGACTATGCTTTTGCTCCTAGCTCCATCTTTTACATTTTTGACAAGCCTCCCTCTAGTAGCCATATTGCTCGGGCTAGCACTCTGATTAGTTTCCTTCACCCTTATTTTAGGATAATCCTTAAGAAAATGATCTTAGGAGCCACATTTGAAGCAAGCCCCAGTGACCATCCAATACTCACCGGGATGTCTCCTACCATAGTGTTGACACTCAGGGTTACTTGGCTTAATATTGCCAACACTAGCCACGGAAGTGGTTTGGGCCTTAGAACCCATATTTTGTCTCCTATGAGTTCTACTAGGATCTCCGACAGAAACGGTCGAACAGTTTTGCACATTTCTCACTTTCTTTGACGATGGTTGAAAGGACTTACTCATTGATCTCTCTTCATATCTCTAGCATCCAATTCAGCCTTCCTCTTTTCCTTACACAATTCCTCCGCTTTGCATGCCCGATAAACTAATACAGCAAATTCTTTTAATTCCAAAATCCCCACATATAACTTGATGCTTTCATTTAAGCCGTCCTTAAATCTTTTACGCATGATTTCTTCTGTAAAAACATATTCCCGGGCATACTTACTAAGTCGGACAAATTCTCGCTTGTACTCAGACACTGTCATTCAGCCTTGTTTCAGCTCTAAGAATTCCTTTCACTTTTGATCAATAAAACACTGACTTATATACTTCTTTCGGAACTCCACCAGGAGAAAATCCCAAGTAACTCTTTCTTTAGGTACTACAAAGACTAGCATTTTCCATCTTTGATACGCTGAGTCTCTCAGAAGCGATACAGCACACTTAAAACACTCTTCAGGTGTGTAGGAGAGCTCATCTATAACAACCCGATTTAGACCCTAATCGGAACGGTAGTTTCGGGACCAAGAATCTGAGTCAGAAAAAATATTTTACAATTATTTTCTGTGTTTATTATGTGTGAATTTATACAGTGAAATTTGTGTGCTTTAATCTTATCGTTTGAGTGTCCAATTGAATAAAGGACATAATCGCGTAAAATGAAAATTTGGTGGTTATTTGTATAAAGGCCGAATTGCTATTGTCTATTTAATTTGAAGTACCTAAGATGTAATTGGACCATAGGATTATGGTGTGTACGGCAACGACCTTAGAATATGTGTTATGTTTATTTATTATTAATGGGTAGAATTGTAAAATGGTTAATAATATATGTATAATAAAACATAAAAGCTTATTATATGGTTTTATCTTACCTTGTTATTGCCGAATATGAAAACAAAAAAAAAAAAAAGAAAGAAAAGGAAGCTTAGGTTTCGGCCATGGTTGGTCTTAATTAAGGTATTTAACTAGCCCGATTTTTTATAATTTTTACGTTTTTGAGATCGTTGCTAAGTTATCTACAAGACCCATGCTTGAATTTTTTTTTTATTTTGGTGAATATTTTGGATTATGCCATTGTTAAAAGCTTGGGATTTTTGTTATTTGATGGTAGAAAATAAAAGATATGTGATAGAATATCATGTTTGTATTGGAATTTTTGATGATTTTGTGCAATAGGGATTAAATTGTAGAAAAATGTAAATGTTAAGGGTAAAATGGTAATTTGCCCATTTATGTGTTTTGGACTACATTGAATGAAAATATGTTTGAATGAGTTTAATTTCAATATGTCTAGATCAAAAACCAAAGAATTCAGGTTTGGATGAAGTTGTCGACTAGTCATCCCATTCCATTTTCATCATCCAAGGTAAGTTTATAAGCGAGTAGACGTTGTTATTTTTAATTAAATGCAAATTATACATGTTGAAATTACATATGCGAATATGTATACCTAATAGCCGAATGTGTTCACGTTTTGTATCCATAATTATGAATTCATTTCAACTGAGTTACAATGTCCGAAAATCCTGTATGAACCTTAGGAATAGTTAAGATACGTATGTCATGACATAGAATTTCAATATATGTGTGCGAGTAAGACCACGTTTTATACGTTGGCATCGATATGTGACTCCGATAAATGTGTGCGAGTAAGACCCTATCTGGGACAGTGGCATCGATATGTGATTACATGTAAGACCATCTGGGACGTTGGCATTGTACAATATGTATGATTATCCGAGTGCCCTATCCAATTCTAAATGGTTCATAGGGCAATGACAGGTTGTGATCAAATGTGCAAAATGAGCTAAATGATCAGGTATGAATTAGTTTAATACCTACTTGAAATTAGGTAAGTATGTTACTAATGTGAACATGTGTGCCTTGTGAAGTATATTCTGCCTTTGCTATATATGTACATATGATGTTATATTTTGATTCACGAGTATATGGATATGTGTTTACACAATGATAATTAGCTTTGAAATTGAAAGATATTATGCTTATATATATATGCGTGTATTCGGACATATATAAAAAAATATGTATGTGATTGTTGTCCTATGATTTATGAATATATGTAGATAAGTGTATATGTACTATCTATGATAAAGATATTTGGCTTGGAAATCGAATGATAGTTTATTAAAATATGCATATGTACACTTGGCCATGAGTAGTTTATATGTGAAAGTTTATAAAATACATGAAAGTGTAAGCTTAAGATTTAAAGTAATTCCGATAGTAAAATTTGGTTTAATTTTAACGATTTGATTATGTTATTTAGATGTTTACTTGGATATGACTTACTAAGCTATAAAAGCTTACTCTGTGTGTGTATGTTCATTTTTATTCTATAGATTTTGGATTCAAGATATGAGCTTGGGATTCGTCAGAGAAGCTTATCACACTATCGACTATCTTTGGTATTTCTAAAAGTGAATTTTCGACTCTATGCCATGTATAGGCTAGATTTTATTTTAAAAATGTTTAATTTTGGTTAATGTAATCATGAGCCATGCAAAAATGGCTTAATAATGTTATGCTCAGATTTAAATGCTTTGTTTTGATGATGATTACGCTTGGTTGTGATTTTTGTTGATTCAGCTTTATATAATTTTCATGTGAATTATGGTTGATGGCTATGTTATTGGTTGTGTATATGTTTAATTTAGTTATGGACTATGTTTATGTTTAGTAGTGTGTTGTAAAATGAAATGGGTGATGGATGAATTTATGTTTCGGTAAGTTTAATTTTAGATTTGAATTATCAGGTATTATGATATAGGTTGATATATTTATTAAGTTATGGAGATGGATTTTGATTTCATAAACTCAGCTGATGAAGGCAACTTATGATAGTGTATTGATTTATTACTGTAGCCGAATATGTATTGAATAGATTGGCTTTTGGGTGTGACATTTCGGTACATTGTAAATAGGTGTAATAAACAATTATTGACTCAGTACTTGTAATTTATATTAAGATAGTTGGCTAATTTTTATATGATTATAAAATGAGTTTCAAATTCGGTGGCATGATTAAATGATATGTCAAGTATAATGTATGTTTATATGTGGCTAGTAATGGGGAGTATCAATGAGCATATGTTCATGTCGTTAATGACTTTGATTTAGTTGTTTTATTAAGGTTAAGGTAATAAATATATATATTTTTGCATATGAATGAATAGTAAAAAAAGTACCGTTAATGTAGTAAGTTGAGTTGGCCGAATAGATAAGGAAGGTATTTAGAAGATGTATGCTTAAAATATATCTAAACAGTTAGTTATTTTTTTCTTAAAAAAATAAATTCAGCTTTTGTATTTGAATTTTTTGGATCATTTGTATAAGGGGTATGAAATATGGAATCTTTTGGATTACATGCGTAATGGGCCATTTGATTTAGCTTTGAAGTTTATGCATATTGGGATATGATATATTTATATATATATGAATGATGCATTTATAAAATGCAAATTATAGTATGTTTACATGTGCTTCCATGCGTGATTGCATATTTGTTTAGTAATGGAATAAAGTTGAAAATGGGCATTGAATATACATAAATATAAGCATGATTATGTTCGGCTAAGGATTTGGTAAAGTACTAAATGAATAGTGTTTGCGTCTAAAGAAGCGTATCGTTTGCATGCAAAATTGAATTATGTGCATAATTTTATACTCTTGAGAAATGTATTATTTCATGCTCTGCAACGTCCCAAATTTTGGGCTTAGGAGAAATGGGCTTCGTGTATCTAAGAAATTTGAATTTTTGTGGTCAAGAAAAATATTTTGTAATTTAATGTTTGAATTGTTAATTAAATGATTTGGAGCGTTTGGGGATGTTCGGGAAGTCATGGACTCATAAAGGGACTGTAACAACCCAAACCCGGCCCAGACGTTACGGCCAAGTCTGGTGTGTCACATTGAAGTGTTTTTCGAAAGCCGTGTTTTCATTGAAAACCCTTCTTAATGTTTAGAAACTTTTACCGTCAAATTTGCATAAAACCTTAGCTTGTGTTTATCTTTCCAAAACGTGAGTTATCATAATAAACAAAACTTTGTTAACAACCTTGTAAAATCTTATAGGAAATTTTGAAAACTCGTAAACATATGTGGTTGCGGAAAACATGTTATTTTAAAAACAGTTTAAGTTATCAGAAAATCAGATCCTCTTGTTATGGCTTGAAGTGAATGGATACTATGCACCAGGTAGGATTCAAGAGAAGAGGAGGTGAGTCATTTAGACTGCTTAAGTACCAAGCTCTTCCTAGATCCACTCCTAGACATGCACACATCCATTGCCACACTTTAACCTTGTGACTTGTCTACGAACAAATTAAGTTTGAATGTATTGAAGATATACATTTGTGAAAAACACTTACGTTGCGGAAGCTTTGCTCTACTTATCGAGATATTTTGAAAACAAGTAGCGTTGATAAAACCGTGCTCTAAAGCTAACCCATTAAGAACAATTTATATAATATCATACTTAAGCTAAAACAAATTAAAAATTATTAAAAGGCCCTTATTACAAACCCAAAATCAAAATAAAAGTAATTAAGATTAAATTGAAATAATTAACTTGATTTAAACCATCAGTCCTGTCCAAGTGGCCACTCTGAATCCCTCCCAGCTCCAAGTCCACCAATCTAAGTTCACCTGCGAGGATGGAAGAAGAAGGGGTGAGTTTGGAAAACTCAGTGTGTACAGAAAGCCCATCCAAAGCCCAAATCAGCTCAAGCCCACTAGGCCTAAGCCCTCAACCAGTCACAGTCAGGTACTGGGCCGAAGCCCTATTCAGATAACAGTTTGGCCCATAGGCCCATAACAGTACAGTACAGTATAACAGTATGAATGCAACCCAATTGGGGAGACTACTCAACCCACCAATCGCTACACACACCCGTACCAGCCAACACACCATGCGGGGAATAACTCGACCCACCCAGCCCACACACCACAGTTGCAGCATGGCTGCTCAGATAAACAGTATATGAGGCAAAGCCCCTTTCAGAAACAGTACGAGGCATAGCCCCTTTCAGTAACGTGGCAATGCCACTAGCACTTCCTCCATCAATAAACCCCAAATCCCATGCAACAGATATCATGATATGGCATGCAGTAAACATAAACAGTAAATCATGCAATTCAGTCAAATTTAGCCCTAGGGGTATAATGGTCATTTACACTTAGGGGTAAAATGGTAATTTTCCATACTTAGGGGTATTTTAGTACTTGTTCCAATATTACGAGTTTTATGCATGTTACAGTCACGTATAAGCTTTAGTTCCATCTTAGCAGTCAATTTAACAGATTTTAACAATTTCAGTCACTGGGTCCTAAAACTCCTAATGGGCCTTACAGTGTCTATTTAGCAAATTAAGCCCATTTTGTCCAAGTTTCATATTCAGTTACCGATCTTAGCAGTTTCAATCCTACAGTCTAATATAACATAATTATTTCCTATTTTTACCCAATATTACCTATGTTTACCCAATTGGGCCCAAAAGCCCATTAGGCCCACATTCGGCCCATCGAGGCCCAACTTACCGAAGTGCACGAAATTGCACACTCAACTAACTTACCACTTATGGTTACAGATCCCATGATTTCCAATCATCTTGTGAGCATTCACACATTCACAAGACCACATAATACCAACTTTCGGTTAATTGGCCTTTGCCGAATTAGACTAAAGAAGGGTTCGATACACACCTGATTAATGTCGAAACATTGACGAGATCCCCACATGATTATCCTATAATCGATCACTGACTTATTAGATTACGAATCCATGAAAACCATTGTAGAATCACTTACCACATTCGGCCAAAATAAAGCATTGACAACGACTTACCTTGTCGATGTCTAACTACTAGATCTAACTGCTTTAGCCTTCAATACTCCTTGATTGCTTGCCCTTAAGTCCACGCTAAACACATTTGAAACCAAAAGAAGAGACCATTAAAGTCCTTAGTCCAAAACGTTAGCCACCCCCTAGGGGTTTCGACTCTTTTTTTTCCTTAAGGCATCAACAACTCATAAAAAAGTTCGAACACTTACCAAAATGTTATTTTGCTGTAGTACTAATCCCGATCTGCCATAGTTCGAATCACGAATACGAAAAGAGTCATGTTCACGCTCTATAGTTCGGCTTTTGAAACACCACAAATCATGAAGGTTTCGATTAAATGAAAAAAAATGAGAGATTCGACTTCTAGAGGATTCGGCTTAGGGACTCTTGAGAAAGATTGAGAAAGAAAAGAGAAATTGAAAAATAGAGATAATAGAAGAGAGGAGATGATAGTATAGGTTTGGTTTGAAAGAAATCAAAAAAAAGGAAGAGATGAAATAAAAGAAGAAAATAAGAGGAAAAAGAAGAGTAGAAGAAGATAGGTTCGATTAGAAAAGATGAACAAAAAGGGAATAATTCCTAAAAGAAGAAATTCGGTACTTAATTAATTCTCCCCATCTAAATCAAATTCCTATAATTGCTCCTTGAATTTTGCTACCACCGGATTTAAATTCCATCCAAAACAAATTTGAATTGCTTCCAACTTCTTCCTTGATTTTAGCTAAAAAACAAAAGTTTGAATTTAATTCAAACTTTTCCCACCGAATGGCAGCTTATCCACCGCTTGCACAGCAAGTCTCCCGCACAGCACGCTGCTAGGAAGCACCCCAGCCCCGCACGTCTCCTTCCGCGCGTGCACAACAAAAAGGCCTCCCCTCTTGCACGTAGCGCTGCTCGAACCTAGGAACATCCAGGTAACCCAGTAGGCTGCTGGCCACTAGGACACGTTTTCTTCTTTGATATAATAGCGTTCCGCTTAACTTTAAACATTACCTGCTGACATCCTGGGTCCTTTTCTAAAAATAAAACAGAACATACATGCGCCTGCCTGGACTCGAACCCGTGCCACCCTGGGACTCCTAACGCACCGCTACCACTATGCCACAAGCCTTTTTGTGGCATAACTCAGTCGCAACTATACTTAAACCTTAGCTTAGCGTGACCTGGCTTCTAAAAATAAAAAGCAACCTTGCGCACACCGTGCCTTGAACCCAGGCACTTCCTACAACCTCCTAGCGCCACTGCCACTGGACCAAGCTTCCTTATGTGTCTAAACTTAGCCTAAAATATATATAAGTCCTATTGCCCAGATTCCCGTAAAAGAAGTAAAAATTACTAATTTTTTTTTCTACAATTTTGGATTAAACCCAAAGTTTCCCCACAATATAAATACTTCCAAATTTATTTAGAAACTAAATTTAAACACCAAATTAATAATAATGTCATATATATTTTTATATAAGTAATAAAAATAAAAATAATAATAATAATAATTTTATAAATATATTTTTATAAAAATTTCAAATACAATAATTTTTTTCTTAATACTAATAGTTATTATTTTCATAAATCAGTAAAAATAAATACAGTAAAATTTTCTAATAATATTTTAATTTAAACACTAAATTAACAACAATAATTTTATAAGCATATTTGTATCTAATAATTATAATGATAATAATAATAATTTATAATTTTCATAAAAAATTAAAATATCAGTAATAATAACAGAAATATTTTATCAATAATAATTAATTAAATTTTTTTAAACACTAGTAATATTTAAAACTTCTCAATATTCAGATTTTCTTCTATCGGAATCCCGACTCAAAGCCCAATTCTTCTAGACCCAAATTCAGGGTGTTACAGGGACTTTAAGAGAAAATTTAGTTTTTCTCATTAAGAGGACATTGGCATCACAAGGAAGGGTTTAAAAATATTTTTGGTTAAGGCTTGACACTTAGAAGAAGTTGGTCTGGTGGCAAGGGGGCATTAGTAGCATGTAGGAAGCCCAAGGTTCAAATCCTAGCCATTGCATAAATGCTTTTAATTTTTGCTTAAGGGCATGGAGGCTGGCGTTTAATATTTATAAATAATTAGGGGTGATTTTTTGACACAAAAAGAGAAGGTGGAAGGGTGGCTAGCAACGTGCTGGGTATTTGGAAGAGAGCAAGTTCGAGTCGGCATAAGGGAATAATATTGGTTTTGTTTTTAAAAAAGGTTTAAAGGGAATATGGTACAAGGGAAGGAAGACTTATAATTTGTTACGTGGGTGATAAACGATAAATTATACATATTTTTACCTCGTGTTTAGCCTATATTTTGGATGTTTTATTAGCAATTTTGTGAGAATTGGTACTCTTAATCTTTCTTTTTCATGTCTTATACTCAGGAGAGCATGGGGAAGAGAAAAGAATGGAAAACAGACCAAAAACGAGGAAAATGGGCCAAAGTATGAAAACAACACGGCCCAAGAAGTCACCACATGGCCGTGGCACACGACCGTGCCACATAAGGTCCAACACGGCCCAGCCCCGACAAGCACGGCCAGGCTACACAACCGTGCCACCCTCAACAGGCCCATACGGCCTCTTGCCGAAACCATACGAGCGTGGCACATGGGCGTGTCCCTGTCGTGAGGAAGTGCAATTTCACTCAGATTTGGATGCTTAGAGGCTAAGAAAGGTATCCCAAAGCTCCATATAAAGACCCTAGGAGGCAACTCTAAGGGTGTGCTTATTTCCTGCTAAAGGAGTACTCTTTTCTCCCAAAAAGGAGCACCATATTTCTGCCAACACAAGGAGTGAAAGCAAGGAATTACTCCAAGGGAAGCTGATTGATTCATCCCAGAAGCCAGAATTCTACACCAAGACAGAGGATCTCCCTAAATTCCTTCAGGGGTTTTTGGGTTCTTTATGGTTTATTATCTTATTTCTTCTGAGATGTTTTCTTTATTAATTATGAACTAAACCTCTCAAATACTTGAGGGGGATGAAAGCTAAGATAGATCTTGTTATTATTTATTCTTGAATTATATGATAAATAATTGAATTGTTCTTAATTATGTGTTCTTCATTCTTGATTTAATAGTCCTAGGTATTACTTCAAGAAACTGATGTGCTTAGGCAGAGGAGCAAAAGTCCCTGTTTTAAGAGTAGATCTAGCATAGTTAAGCGGAGTTGCATGCAACCCTAGACATAGGGCGACATAAATCTGCCGGATTAGGGTCAAACCTAATAGGGGGATCCATAAATCAAATTAATGCAACCTAGGGGTGTTAATTAATAAAGAAACTTTAGTTAACCACCTAGGATTAGTTGTTCTTATCCTCGACGGAGGTATTAACATAGGTTAGGGATCTCTACGGATCAAGTCAAGTGAAGAAATCGTCTAGTTTAAGAAGTTAATAACAAGTGAAGTCTAGGTGGATTCTCCCTTGAGTATTGCCCATATCAATTAGCTTTTTCGAAAGTTTTTCCCACTTTACTTTTTGTGCAATTTTAGTTAGTTTTAGAGTTAGTTTCAAACAACACTCTTTTATTTTTAGGCTAGATAATAGAAAGGAAGTAAGTACTAGTACTTTTGGTTCCCTTGGGTACGATAACTCAGTCTTGCCGCTAAACTATACTACTGTTCGATAGGTGCGCTTGCCTTTATCGTGATATTAGTTAGTTTTTGGTGTGATCCATTTTTATAAATTTTATTACTTAAAATCCGAGTATCAGTGGGTTTTTAGACATGAAAGTCAAATTAGAAGGGTGGCAAATGGTGTGTTGGGCTTTTAAGAGGGGGTGTAGGTTTGAGTTGCATTGCAGGCGAAATTTTCATTTCTATTTTTGAATAACCGTGGCTCCAGTAGGTATAGGTTAAAAATAATTGCGACCCTATTATAGTGTAAAGAGAAACATGGTGCAGTGGCCAGCAATATGGTTGAAGGCATAGTGATGGGATGAGGCTTGGAGTTCGAGCCTCACCCTACGCGTGGAAGGTTTATTTCTTTTGCTGCCCGTGCACAAAGATTTGAGGCTGGCTGACTCGGTCAAGTGGTGGTAATTATGGAAGGCTGTTGTTTGGGTCAAGCGGTGGAAGGGCATCAATTTGGGTTGTTTTTATGCTGCAAATAAAGGAAATATTTTGGGAAATTTTGACCGAATATGGGAGCTTAATTGCTACCATTCGGTCATTGCAATTTTGACTAATAAAGGTTTTATTTTTAGTGGAATTTTGACCGAATGAGGGACTAATTTTAGTAACATTCGGTCATGGTAATTTTAGCTAATAAAGATTTTATTTTTTTACTTTCCTTGTTGTTCTTAATTTTTAACCGAATGGAAGGGAAAGTTATGGTTGCGTAGTTTGGGTGCATAGGCTTGGGGATGTGTCGGCATTATTGTGGGATTGAAGATGGCTTTCCATTTTGTTTCTTGCCAACACAATTCTTGCATTTTCTCTTTCACTCATTTCTCTTGGATGTATGGCAAAGCCGATTACACATTTGAATTTGGCCACCATCAAACTTTCTCCACTCCATTTGTTTGAACTAGCACTTACTTATTTCTCTTATTCCTTTCAAACACCTTTTCTATTCCTTTGTTCTTTGCAAAAGCCCATTATACTTTTGTTCACCCTTCCTCTCCTCATTGACTTTGCAAAGCCGAATGCATCTTTGGCTAACGTCTTCTTCAACTATCTCTTGTCTTTTTTTCTACTCCACCAACCGAACCATCTTTCATTGCCTCTTGTCTCTTGTTCATTTTTGTTCTCTAAGCTATTTGATCATATATTTCTATTAAGTTACATCCATTCATCTGTTGGCCGACTTCTCTTACTTTTTTTCTCTATCTCGTTTCTTTTTTTGTTATTGATCAATCGGTCGAATCTAAATCTTTGGTGATAGGACCGAGACTCAAATCCATTTCCTCTGTGGATATTCTTTAGTTTTGGGTAAGTACGTTAATCGTAAGTGATGATTTCATTATTTGAAAGTTTACGTGTACCATTATATGATTAATTATTTTCTTCTAAGCAAGGGTCTTATGGCATCGTATGTTGATCGTATGATTAGGGGTTGATCTGTTTAAGAGAGAAAGGGCCAAATCGTTGTCTCTTGCAAGTGATCATTTTTGTTCCATTGTTGGTAAGTGATGTTTGGTTGACTTAATTACAACCTATAACATGATTTTGGATTCAATTATGGTAGTTGACTAACAAATAGATGATGGTGACTATAGGTGCTCAGTTGTCAGAAACGGCGGGCGACTATCTCATTTCAGGTGTGTGTTATCGCACTTTTTGGATACAAAGGCGAAATGTAGAAATGGCAAGTGCCGAATAGTCGACGAATTGATTGTTGACCACATGGGCATGCGAACGTTCATGTGTTCGATTGAGGCCACGGATTGTGGCCCTACATTGAAAAATAGCTTTCATGAGTGATTTCATGAGTTGGGCTGAAACGGGCCGAAAGGGCCCAATAGGCCCATGGGCTCGCTAGATGGGCTTTAGGCCGAAATTAAATTTCTGGACTATTTGGATACATGTGTCGCTAGACGACCATGGGTCTACTAGTGGGCCTTGACATATGAAGGACCACACTGACAAATGACTGAAATGCCCCTAAGGGAAAAATGACCAAAATACCCTCTTGGGTAAATTAACCGTTTTGACCGTTTATAATGTTTGAATTATTATGTATGCTTATATACATATATATATATATGTATGTGTGTATATTCTGTAATTTGACATTACATGACATTGAGTATGTTGCATTGCATGGGGCTTGGGTATATATTTTTGGAGGAAGTTTACTGTTCTGGCATCTTCGCTGCATTATTCTGAGGCTTATAGCCTAATATTCTGGCAGCTCTACTGCATTTTATCAATAGTGTCGCATCTGTACTACACTGTGGAGTGTAGGGTTGGGTGGGTTGATTATATCCCCACATGGAGTGTTGGGTTGGACGGAGATGGAATGTAGCGGATGGTTGGGTAGGATTGTGATTGCATGACATACGGATACTGTATTTGGATTTCGATTGCATGAGATACTGATACTGTATTTGGATTCTGATTGCATGCTATACTGATACTGTAATGCGCTCTAGCCCAGTCTGATTCTATTATATTGTTATTGTCGGGATTACACACTGAGTATTCGTATACTCACCCAATTATTTTAACTGTACAGGTAACACCGAGGCATAGGCGATTCGGTGCTACGTGGACTTGGAGGCGGCCAGACTCTATTTTTATATTCTTTTTGGTTTTTATTTATTTTAATTATGGTTTTATTTTGGGTTTGTAATAAGGCCGCTATTTAATTTTTCTTAAGTTTTTGGTTTATTTATTTGCATGTTTAAATCTGTTAGCTCTAAGGCGCGTTTTACAAAATGATATTTGTTTTCCAAAAACCACATTTCTATAACAAATGAAAGTTCAAACAAAGCTTCTGCAATGATTATGATTTTCCAAAGTAAGTACTTCCATAATCTAAAAAATCAAAGATAGGCAGAAAATAGTGATTTCTTCAAAATTTTAAAGAGCAAAGGGGTTTTCTTTTACAACGAATTTAGTGAAACACGATTTGAGACACTTCAATGTGACAGTACCAAATATGGCCATGACGTCTGGGCCGAGTTTGGGGTGTTACATGCTCATTTGAAATATGTTTAAAAGGATAGCAAGTTTTATAATGTGATGCATAAGCTATGTGATGAAATGATATATTTGACATGAATTGTCTATGATTATATGTCGAATATTTATGCTGTAAAATTTTATGATATGGTTCATAAAATTCATAAGTTGATTATTTATATTTAAAATTGCTTGGTGTTCAAACTATATATCTAATTATATTTGTGTTAGTCTGAAAGCTGTGTCTTGTTTAGTAATATCTCGTAACCCATTCTGGCGACAGATATAGGTTAGGGATGTTACATTTAATTGGTATCAGAGCATGGTTTAGTTAGTTCTAGGACTACCTATGACTGCCATAGCGTTTGAGAGTCTAGCTATACATGCCATATTTAACCTACAATAGTGTGATATCTTCTGACTCTGACGAAAACTATTTTGTTGAGATAGATAAGTTTTTCAACCGAGCTAATTTTGATAGTATAGAATGTGTACTCAAATGTTTGAGTAGAAATGTGTTGATGATGAGTTGAGATTAATAAAGGTATGGATTAGAGGGTATGATGTAACACCCCAAGACTCGTACCCGTCGTAGGAAAGTCGAGAGGCATCACTCGACCTTCATTTAACTTAACGGTATCTCACTTAACCATTACCTTTAAAAAACCATTTCAATTTAGATGATAAGAAGAATGCCAAAGTGTAGTAAACTCAAAATCGAAATGCAACTAAGCTGATTACCAAGTTCAAAACATCGTGTAACATAACATACCTACAATTTCAGGTAACTTAATATAGTCCATATAGGCATATCAAAAAGATTATATTGCATATCATCTTCGATCACATTGAAACCCCGCATGTTTCATAAAGCATAGATATCAAGATATAACATATTTCGAGCCTATTTTACACAATGCACTTCCATTCACATATTACTTAATCAAGTACTAAACCATGGATATGGATGAAGGATATTCGGTAAGCCATTTTCGCATGGCTAACTTAATTACAACTTCAAAACCATCTTTGAATTTACATCAAAATGTCAAGTCTATACATGCCATTTTCAAAGTTAAGTTACAAAATACCGAGAAATGTTTTGATAGTGTGGATGACTTCAACCCTGGAACTCCCGAGTCCATAGCTATCAAGAAAAAAGATCTATAACACTGAAAGTAAGAGTAATAGAGTAAACAATCATTTGCTTAGTAAGTTCTTAAGTACAAAATCATTTAAAGGGGATGGCATATAAACTTCTAAATTTGTTAAATTCATTCAATGGCCGAGTAAGGACATACCAAAATACCACCTATATCATTCATATCACAAAGAAGAGATCAATGTATCCAACTAAGGTTGACACCAAACCGAGTACATTCGTTCCAAATTTCCATATCAATCCCATACATATTCACATGTATCACATATTTATGGAGTTAAACTCTCCAAAACCAAAATTCATACACCATAATCGGATTATATACATTCGAATGATTTTAAACAATGATCTATGTGTCCTTACCAAAATGTCAAAATCACAATTTCAAAGATAATAGAATTCTTAAGAAGAGTAAAATGCATACTTGGCTATTTTACAGTAAGTATCACATTTGTTTGAAAATGTTCTCAACCTTTAGTAAATGGATTCTCGTACAAATATTTACGGGGTTTCAACCCAGATATGATGCCCCATGGATGGCCTTCGGGACTAAACCTGATTTTTAACAATGGCTCGTAAGCCCTTCGAGACTAGACTTGGATTTTAACATTGGCTCATAAGCCCTTCGAGACTAAGCTCGAATTTTAACACTGGCTCGTAAGCCCTTCGAGACTAAGCTCAGATTTTAACACTGGCTCATAAGCCCTTCGAGACTAAGCTCGGATTTTAACACTGGCTCGTAAGCCCTTCGAGAATAAGCTTGGATTTTAACACTCCGATTTATACTTGCACATATAAGCATACATATCATGTCACATTTTGATAACATTTCGAATACAGAAATGCAAATTTCAGCATACTACCAACCATACTTCATTCGGTTCATTAGTTGTAAACAAAGAACACAAATTTCATATCAAGATACAATAAGATTCAACCTTAGCATTCGGCTTCCAAACAATTACTCAAAACTTTCATTCCCAAAAATGACATTCAAGCATATCCTTTACCTTTAAGCTCATATATTATACATATGTATTATAACTTCATCTTATCATAAGTTAAAATTCGTTACTCGAGAACTTACCTCGTATCTTTTTGATTGATTTTTGACTTGCTATTCCGTGATCTTTGCCTTTCCCCTATCTGATGTCGTCCCTTTAAGCTCTTGAGCTTAATCAACAAAATTTCATTTATTAACTTCTTATTATGGTATCTTAGCTGAAACTCACATATAAACAACAAGACATATATTTGTATGCTACTTATACACCCATGAAGAAATCAAACTCCTTTCGTATAATGCACAAGCCAAATCACATATAAACCAATCTCATATTGCTTCACTAATCAATAGCTCTCACATCCTATAATCCCTCATATTCCTTTTTAATATGAATCAAAGCTAATAACTAACATTCTTTATTGAAAATGGTACAAAGGCCGAATGTCCCTCCCTTCATAGCTATCATACATTTTTTTTTCATTAGTTAGAACATACTTTATTTTAAATTCTCACATTCGGCAAGTTTGAAGGTGCCAAAATCACATTGACCGGTTATTTCTTAACAACCAAAGCAAGTACTCAACAATTGCTCAATTTTAAAAGTACAGTGTACCAAAATATTTTACCCCCATGACCGAATAGGTCCTTTTTAATACATTTAACTACAACAACTTAAGAACATGTTACATCAAATTCATGAGTTTCTAATTTCGTTACATCCACATCTCAATGCCTATCTTATTGCTCAAACAAATTCTCATTACAAGAATCAAAACGATCTAATAGCCTTACATCCTATATTCGGCTATCAACCACACTCACTCGGCATGAATGTACATTAACCGAATCTCCTATCACTCAATGAATCACATAAGTTCTATCTTTTTACATTTTAGGCTTAACTTCATCAATCACAAGTATCATGGCCTCAATTAACGTACCATGGATTTTCTAAATAATTGATAGTCTCAAATTCCAAGTTTTACACCATTTGAACACATGCTTAACAATGGCCGAATGCACCATCCATGCACAAAAATAGAAATTCAACACATGGGCTATGCTAAGTACTTGGCTACCAACTAAAATTCATCACTAATTCGCAAGAATTTGCATAAACATACCTTGGATTAAAGCTAGTGTTGGCCGATTGCCTTAACTCCTTTTCTTCCCTTTTCTAAGTTGGTTTCGGCAAAAATGAAGAACATTTTCTTGTTATTTTCACCACCCTTTTTCATATTATTTTATTTCCATTATGTTAACCACCAATCACATAATTCTTATTATAATAAAATGCCAAAAAAATCATTATAAAAGGTGCATGGCCGGCCACTAATAAACAAAAATGGACATGCAAATCCATTCAATTTACCACAATCATAATCACCCTTTTTAAAATTATCATGCATTCTTTCAAGACTTCTATTTAAGTCCTTTTTCTATCAAAACATATTCAATTGGCAACAAAAATCAAGGCATTAAAATTATTCACATGCACAAACACATATTCGGACACAAATTATTGTATTTAATTATTTTAGTGACTCGGTTTAGCAGCCCCAAAACCACTTCCCGACTAGGGTCTAAAATAGGGCTGTCACAAGAAATGTCATGTTTATTCTAACCACAAAAGCTTGAAATACATAATGATTCAAAAAGATTTAAATTTGAGACAACATCGATGGTTAGAATTGCTAAAAGCTATGAGCTTGTAATTGACTATCACCCGGGAAAGGCTAATGTTGTTGCTGATGCTCTAAGCCGAAAATCACTTGTAACGTCCCAATTTTTAGGGTTTTTGAATTTCTGCTTGGATTTATTTTTGCATGTCTTGATATGCTAAAGTAGTGAATTGAGTGTGTTTAGTGGACCTTTAGGAGGCTTAGGTTTAAGCTTGAAGCCTGGCAGAATTTTAAATTTTAGCTTCATGTGAGAACGGACTTGGGCAAAGTGGGCTTTTAAATTATTGTTTGTGTTTTATGGTACAAGTAAGCCTATGGTAAAGTGGTAAGGTAGCGCCACCTAAAATACATGGAGGTGGCGTATGGTTGCATGTGAGGAAGCTAAGGCTCGAATCCCTTTGTGGGCAAGTGATATTCATTTTATTTTGCTACATGTGCATAGTAAGAGGTGGAATCCAAGTTGAACTCTGAGGGAAGGTGTTTGAGTTGCTCATGGGATTGGATTAAGGAGTGATAAGGGGGAGATTATCAAGGAGAAAATTGACAAGTTTAGTGAGGAGAAAGAGTTGGCCGAATAGGGGACTTTGTAGTTGCAATTTCGACTAGGGACCTTAGGTGATAGTATTTTCGGCATTGTGGGAAAGGAGTGTGTCGATTTCTTTTGGGCATTCTTTCGGGATTTTGGGTCTTTTGAGTTCGGCATTTTGGTAGGTAGGAGACGACTTCTGCCTTGAGTTTCAAGATTTACATTTGTGTTTGAGTGCCGAATAAGTAATGCATTCCTTCTTCTTTCTTTTCTCTCCTCTATTATTTCTTCAAAAGTCGAAAGTCCCTAAACATTAAATCTTCTCTTGGCTGACTACACAAGGGTCGAACCTATCTTTTTCTTCTTCTCTTTCTTCTTTTCTTCATTGCTTGAATTAACTCACTTAGAACCCTTCTTGGTTGATTGCTTCAAAAGCCAAAAATCGGAAACCTTAAATCTTTTCTTGTTGATTTCTTCTTTGGCCGAACCCTCCTCATCAATCTTCTAAAAAGCCGAAACCTTTGAAGTCTTCCATCTCTATGTCACCATCTCCTTCCTTCCATAACTTCTTCTTCTTCTTTTGTTTCTCTAAAGATAACCCTAGTCCAGTAAACACCTTTAAACTGATTATCCCTTCTTCAGTCGGCCACTCTTTTTGCATGGCCTTCATAGCCGAATCTTAGATCTCTCATTCTCTTGCGTTTTGATTAGATCTATAATAGATCTGGGGCTAGGCTAGTGATTAAAGGTTCCCTCTTCTGTCAAGGCAACAAGCAAACTTTTGGGTAAGTGATCTCTTTCCTTGTTCTTTTCTGTCAAGTGGGTGTTAAAAGTCGAAACCCACTAACCTTCTTGGACAATCAGATTTGATCCTATAATTGGAGACCAACTAACGTTTGTTATGTGTTTGGCTGTGGTAGAGGACGATCTTACGGGTAGCAGTAGGTGTCTAGGGTTGTCATAGCAATCTAGATCTATTTGTTAGATCTCGGCTAATGTAAGTGGTTAGTAGATTATTTGATTATGGCCGAATACTTCAGGGGTAAGGTGATGGTGGTTTCTAGTGAATTATGGATCAACGTAATGATTAAAACTATTGTAGGTTGATCATTCGAGGGATCTCGACGTAGTTCGGAAACAGGTGTGTAACGACACCCTCTAGTAGCTTAGATCAGCAAAAGCTAAAAAGTGAAAATGTTGAAATACCGACATTTTGAGGACTAGCGAGCGTACGAATGCTCGTGGGTTAATCTGAAATTCTGAATCTGGAATATTCGATGGTAAGGGTTGCTGTTCGCGTTTTCATGCACTTAGGCTGTTTTGGGCCTCGATGGGCAGAAATTGGGCCCAATGGGCTTACGGGCCCATATGGGTAAAAGCATGCGGTAAGTAATTTCTAATAAGCTGAACATTAAATCAGCAATAATATGTGTAAAAATTAGACTGAGTGGGCCAGAGTAGCATGTGGGCTCCCTTGGGCCCATTAGGGGTTTTTGGGCCCGGTGGCACTATATGAATGTATGGGCTATCTGAGTCGTTCGGAGCAACGTTAGACCTGCTAGAAGGTTGTATTTAGCATGAAACTTAGAGACATAGCTAAATGACCAAAATACCCCTGAAGGGTGAAAATTACTGTTTTACCCCTAGATGCTAAATTACCATTTTACCCCTAGATGCTAAATGACTATTTTATCCCTAGAAATAGTTGACTAATTTGCATATTATTGTATCTAATATTCTGTATGCCATGTCATGTAGTACTCTAGTTTGCATGGGGTTGGGTAATGGATATGGAGGAAGTGCTATAAAGTGGCATTGCCACATAATCTGTTTAGAGGCTCCGCCTCGTGTTCCTATTCTGGTAGCTCTGCCACAATCTCTGTATTAGTAGCTCTACTACGTTTGTGGTGTGTAGGGTTGGGTGGGTTGAGTTATTCCCCACATGGTGTGTAGGGCTAGTACGGGTGATGTGTTGGGCTGGACTGGGCTTGGGCTTTGCATACATACATTTTTATATATATTTTCTGTTCTGTATTTGAAATGGGCCCAAGGCCCACTCTATTTCTGAAAAGGGCCAAAGCCTAGTTTGACCTGTATCTGAATAGGGCTTCGGCCCAGACTAAGCTTTGTTTGATCTTTGACACTGGTTGGGTTACATTACACACTGAGTTTTCACAAACTCACCCTATTATTTTCATCCATGCAGGTAACCCCCAACCATAGAGGATTTGGAGCTGCGACGGATTCGGGGTGGCCACGAGATTCATGCTTCTGGGTTTTTAATGGTTTCTTAAATTTGATTTATTTATAGTTCATTTTGAAATTTCAGATTTAAGTTGTAATAAGGCCACTCGGGTATTTTGTTTTGGGTTTTCTTTATTAGTTGTTTCTATAACAGTAGACTAGTCTAAGTGGGGTTTTTCCAAACTTAATCAAACGTTTTCAAAACATGCATTACGTAACGATTGGATAACTCATCAATGATAACACATCAATGAGATCTTTTAAAAAGTGAATTTTACTTGGTAATAGATATGGTTTCTAAAACTGATAATGTTTCTTAATTACAAGCTATTAAACATGGTTGTATTACGAACAACATACAGTTTTGTTAAAAGAAGATCATAGATAAATCAATCGTTCATGTGACACACCAAATTTGGCCATAACGTCTGGGCTGGGTTTGGGATGTTACATTACTGTTTGCTTTGCCTACAATGAATATGCATATAGCTATGTCTGATAATGGTTCGACCGTCTCACCTGGAAGAAAATACTTAGATTTGGTCGTAAAGGCAAATTGAGTTAGAGATTTATTGGGCTCTATGAGATTATAAAGTGTATCGGGCCGATTGCTTACAGACTGTTGTTGCCACCTGAGTTAGAAAAGATCTATAATGTATTCCATGTTTTGATGCTTTGTAGATATCGATCGAATCCTTCACATGTGATTAGTCCATCTGAGATTGAGACTAAGTCCGACATGATATATGAGGAAGAACCAATTCATATTTTGGCTCACAAGATTAAAGAATTGCAAAATCAGAAAATTCCGTTAGTAAAGGTACTGTGGAATAAACATGGAGTTGAGGAAGTAACATGGGAGCCAGAGGACACAATGAAAGAACATTATCCGAACCTATTCACCAGTAAGATTTTTGGGGACAAAAATCACTAAGGGGGAGAGTTGTAACAGCATGATTTAGACCCTAGTCGGAACGGTGGTTTCGAGACCATGAATTCGAGTCAGAAAAATATTTTAAAAATATTTTTTTGTTTATTATGTGTGAATTTGATTGTGTGAAATTTTCGTGTTTTAATTTTATCATTTGAGTGTCCGATTAAATAATAGGGCTTAATCACATAAAAAGAAAAGTTGATAGTTTAATGTGTGAGGACCAAATTGTTATTGTCTTTAAAACATGAAGCATTTATTAGGTAATTAAGCCATTATAAAAATAGGTGGACGGAAAATGACATATATATGTGATAGTATAATATTTATAACTAAGGTTAATTTGGTAAGTTAATAAAATAAGTTAAAATAATATAAACATATCATAAAATAAAACCAAAGTTAATATATTCATTATTTTCATTGTTCATCCACCGAAATAAGAAACAAAATAAAAGAAATAAAAGAAAGCTAGTGATAAACGATAATTTATACATGTTTTTACCTCATGCTTAGCCTATATTTTGGATGAATTATAATTGAAATTGTGGAAATTGGTGCTCTTAACCCTTCTATTTCATGTTTTATGCTCAGGAGAGCATAGGGATGAGAAAAGAATGAGAAACGGGCCAAAAACGAAGAAAATAGGCCAAAGTGTGAAAACGACATGGCCCAGGGATTCACCACACGACCGTGCCACATAAAGTCCAACACGGCCCAACCTTGACAAGCACGGCCAGACACACGGCCGTGCCACCAGCAACAGGCCCGCACACGACCTCTTGTCGATCCACACGGGCGTGGTACACGAGCGTGTCCCTGTCGTGAGGAAGTTCAATTTCACTCGAAAAAGAATACTTAGGGGCTAAGAAAGCCATTCTAAACTCTATATAAAGACCCTAGGAGGCAACTCTAAGGGTGTACTCTTTCTCCCACAAAGAAGCACCTTATTTCTGCCAACACAGAGAGTGAAAGCAGGGAATTACTCGAAGGTAAGCCGATTGATTCATCTCAGAAGCCGAATTCTACATCAAGACAGAGGATCTCCCTTCAATCCTTCAGGGGTTTTTGGGTTCTTTATGTTTTGCTATTTTAATTCTTCTGAGATATTTTCTTTATTAATTATGAACTAAATCCCCCAAAAACTTGAGGGAGATGAAACCTAAGACAGATCTTGTTATTATTTTCTCTTGAATTATATGATAAATATTTGATTTGTTCTTAATTGTGTTTTTAACTCTTAAATTGATATTTCCGGGATATTGATTTAAGTCCAATGTGCTTGTGTAGATGAGCAAAAGTCCCTGCATAGGAGTAGATCCAACATAATTAAGCGGAGTTGCATGCAACCCTAGACATAGGGCGACATAAATCTGCCGCATTAGGGTCAAACCTAATAAGCGAATCCATAGATTGAGTTAATGCGAGACTAGGGGTTATAACTAGAAAAGATTTCAGTTAATCAACCTAGGATTAGTTATTCTTATCCTCGACGGAGGTATTAACATAAATTAGAGATTTCTACGGATCAAGTCAAGTGAATAAATCGTCTAGTTCAAGAGTTGATAACAAGTGAAGTCTAGGTGGATTCTCCCTTGTGTATTGCCCAAATCAATAAGTTTTTCCTAAAGAGTTTTTTCCCCATTTTACTTTTTGTGCGTTCTTAGTTTAGTTTTAGAATTATTTTAGTTTCATAAAATCCCCTTTTATTTTTAGGTTAAATAATAGAAAGAAAGTTAGTACTAGTACTTTTGCTTCCCTTGGGTACGATATCTCGGTCTTGCCACTAAGCTATACTACTACCTGATATGTGCGCTTGCCTTAAAATCGTGATAATAGTTAGTTTTTTTGGTTTGATCATTATTATAAATTTTATTACTTCATATCACGCATATCAAGTTTTTGGCGCCGTTGCCGGGGAACTGAAATATTAAGAAAACTCGATTTCTATTACTTTAGCCATTACTCTATTTATTTATTTTCAGTTTTTATTTATTTTTATTTTATTTTAATTTTATTTTAATTTTTTTTGCTGTTTCCTTCTAGGTATTTCTAGTTTGTGACTAGAAACAACCTAGCAGGACCATTGCTTTTTGACGAAGATTTAGAAGCGACAATTTGTAGAACTCGTAAAGAGATCAGACGAAGCCTACATTATCTAGAACAAGACCAAGAACAAGAGCCGGAACCTACGGAAGAGATGGAAGCAAATCAACACATTCCACCACCTCCCGCAATAGCCGCGCAACCAGTGAATCAAGATGATGCTCCATGCACTATGTATGATTATTCTAAACCTAGTTTGGCTAGTGCTCAATCTAGTATTATTAGACCTGCTATTGCTGCAAATAATTTTGAATTAAAACCTAACACTATTCAGATGATTCAGCAATTTGTGCATTTTGATGGTTTACAGGATGAAGATCCCAACTCACACTTAGCCAACTTTTTGGAACTCTATGATACTTTTAAAATCAATGGTGTTTCTGATGATGCCATTCGCCTCTGATTATTTCCTTTTTCCCTAAGGAATAAAGCTAAATAGTGGTTAAATTCTTTACCATGAGGATCAATCACTACATGGGAACAGATGACAGAGAAATTTTTACTTAAATATTTTCCTTCGGCTAAAACAGCTAAATTGCGAAACGATATCTCTTCTTTTGTACAGATGGATTTAGAGACACTTTACGATGCCTGGTAGAGATACAAAGATCTGTTGAGAAGGTGCCCTCACCATGGGTTGCCTTTGTGGTTACAAGTTTAAACCTTTCACAATGGTTTGAATCCATCAACGAGGCAAATGATCAATGCAGTCGCAGGAGGAACAATCAACAACATGTGACAGCCTTAAAACGACCCTAGTCGGAATGTGGTTTCGGGACCACAAAATCGAGGCATAAAATATATTTAATATTCATTTTGATGCCTATAATATGTGTTAATTCATGTGTGACATGTTTGGTGTGTTGATTTAGAGATATAAATTTGAATTTCACTAGAAAGGACCTAGTAGTGAACTTTGAGAATGTGCTAGGCAAAGTTGTGATGACTAATAATTACATGCATGCAAAGTAAGGGATTTGCATGTCAAATTGCCCACTTTTATGATAGTGGATGGTAATGATGAGATTTTGGCATTTTATGAATTGTTGTTTAGTTATATTAATAATAAAAGAAATTATTAATTAGTTGTCATAAAATAAAAGAGGAATTAATTAATAGAAGTAGTGATAAAAACAAAGTTGTTCATTTGTTCTTCCTCCATTGCCAAAACTAAGACAAAGAAGGGAGAGGATTCAAGCTAGGCAATTGGTCATTTTAGGCTTGATTAAGGTATGTTTCCATGTGAGTTTGTTGTAATTTTTGTTAAATTAAGTTCCCCTTAAAGCTATGGATTGAAACCACATATGAATTTTTGATTTACTTTGTGAAATGTAGATTCGGTCATGGCCTTAAATGGTCAAGTTGGTTGAGTTTTGTTGTTCATGAGTTTCAAGTAATTCTACCTTAATTTCCCCAAAATGCATTCCTTGTCTTGGTGGTGGTTTCATACTCGGTTTTGAAGGAGAGGTCACAAATTGAAATTTTTGATGGAAAAATGATAAATAGAGTAGGAACTAGTTAAATTTGCTATAAGTGGCAAAAAGGGGGTGAAACTTCATTCGGCTATCATGGAGTAAGGGGATGTTGTGATTAAGTTTGGAGATTATTTTTGTAAATGTTAATGTATGTTAGAATGATTTCCGATTGAGGACTAGAATTAAGAAATGAATGAATTGTTGCTTATTGAAACACATGAAGCTTTCGATCAAGGTAGTATGAAATGAAATTTTGAAGTTTGGTGTTTGAAATTTGATGAATGATTTTGTTTATTTTGGGATTTTTGACCATCTATGCTAGATTGGTTCTATTGTTAGCCAAATTTCATGTGTCATTGTGATGGCCGAATGAACCTTGGAAATTGATTAATGAATTATGGTCATAGGTGATTAAAACGAGTAAGATGAATTCGGCAATTAGAGTGAAGTATAAAACTTGTGTTAATTGGGGAATTCTAATTAAATTGTTAGTATGAGTTTGTATACTTGCCGAATTTGAATCAAAGTATTAGATGGAAGGCTATAAAATGTTAGTTAAAGTTTAGGAGATGGTTTTGAATAAAAGTCCATGCTGGACATATGGCCGAATGGCCTTAGTGTGTATGCATTAGAAAAGGGTGTTAGACTAATTGATCAATTTGTGCTTATGGGAGCTTCTTGGTTAAAGAAATGACCTATTCGGCCATGTGCATAAAATCTTTGATGTTTGTCTTCATAATTGGTGTCTTAAGAGTGGTGTATTGATTGTAATGAATATGAAATATGTATATGGTGTTAAGAGCAATGACTACCCTAAATGGTGCCTTAGGAAATGCTATGTTTTAAGTATGTGCATAAGAACATTAAAGAGTGGATTTTGTGTAAAAAAATCTGCTTGGTACAGCAGCAGTAACGTGTTTTGGAAAAATCACCATAAATTGTGCGAGTCGAATTAAAGGTTGAATAAACTGTGTAATTGAAGCTTAATGAGTCTAGTTTCTTATAAAAGAAACCTTGCAAGCAAAGGAATTCCCGATAAAAAGATTTTTAGAGTAGAGTGAGACAGTGTCAGATTGACTTCGAAGTCCCCTGCTCTGTTTTTGGAAAATCACTATAAATTGTATAAAAATTGTTATGAGACAAAATTTATATGCTTAGACTCCTTAATGAGTCTAGTTTCGAATGAAACAGGCTAGGACACATTTGGAACTCTGTACAAGGAGAAATTCGGTTCGTAGTATAGAGTGGTCAGTTTAATCAAACAGTGAAATAGGGAAACTTTAAGAAAATTCTGGTATTAATTGACCAAACCAAAAATTATGAAAATTTTATGGATTAAAGATAAATGAGTCTTTTTTCATACAAAATTAACAGCACTACATTTGGAGTTTCGTAGCTCCAGTTATGAGTAAATTATTGAATGCTGCTCAGAAAATCAGCTTGTTGTGACTTATGATATGTATGTGAAATGCTCCAATGTGCATGTGAGTTTGCAATGAGAAGAATATGCATGTATGATTTGACTATGACTGAAAATGACTCATTGAGGTGCTTGAATAAGAATTTATAGAATTAAATGTTTTATTTAGCTCAAGAGCATAGAGGGACGAGTTCGGATAAAGGGAAGGCTAAAGTGGTCGAATAGCCAACTCATAATTCCTCGTGAAAATTCAAGGTAAGTTTTGAGTAATCGAAATTGGTATTTAAGTTAAAATGCCATGACATACATGCTGATATTGGAACGATGTTCTATTGAGAAAGACACCTTATTTATGTTTGCTATATAGCCGAATGGCTCATAGAGAAAAGGAATCGAAAGTCTAGTAAAGAAGAGTATACGTGTATAAGTTTTGAATTATATGTACATTTATGATATAAAGTCGAGAAGCATGTTATATGTTGTATGCACATGAATTGATTGAATGGCAAGTGAATTCTTGCTATGTGAAACTTGGCTACATGCGAATATATATAAATGTATGAGAAATTGTGATGCGAATCCGGGATTTAAGACCCGAAGGCTATATGCAGAGATGATGTCCGGGTTAAGACCCGAAGGCTATATGCAGAGATGATGTCCGGGTTAAGACCCGAAGGCTATATGCGGAGATTATATCCGAGAAAAGACCCGATGACTATGTATAGAGTTACCCGAGCTAAAGATCTCGATGATGATGAGAATAAAGCCTAAGACTAATGGTCTTCAAGGTAACGATCGCTAATGAATTGCGCTGAAAATGTTAAGTTATACAGGTATGTACCCTTGGCTTATATGCAAGCTGGATTTTGGATCGAATACTAAGGTCATTATGTGATTTCATATGTGTTCATGAAATGAGATTATTAACATGATCAAAGTATAATTGGCCTATGTGAAATGTTATGTGAATTTTTGTGACATGTATATGTTTACGTGAACTTACTATGAGGGAAAGCTATCCATTTTCGTATGTGATGTGAATGTATATGTTTGGAAAGAGGGAAACTAAGATACGAACAACTATGTTAGAATTTATTTCTTTACCTGTGACCTTGCTTAAAACTTACTAAGCATTGTAATGCTTACTCCGTTTCCCTTGTTTCCTCTGTTTTATAGATCACATTTTTGGAAGCTACGGACTCGGGGATTGAAGCCTTAATCACCTACACTATCGCTGTTATTTTGGTACATTGATGGTTATTTTGGGTCAATGGCATGTATAGGCTAGTCTCCTTTTGTTGATTCAAACTACATTTTGAGTTGTAACTATTCTAGCCATGCGAAAATGGCTTGCTTAGTCTTTGTGTGGAATATATGAGTGGATGATACTTGTATGGTTTAATGTTGTGGCATGATATTTAGTTAGTACCTAATATGCAATGACTTTTCTAAAAATGATGTTTGGTCTTTGAATTTGTTCGATTTAGCCAATTTGTAGGTAGTCACAAGGTAGAGATTTGCTAGTATGCTTATAAAACGATTTTAATGAGTTATGATGTTCTGACCGAACTTACCTAAGTTTTATATTCAACTATTGAGCTCACTGAATTCACGTCTAGCTTTGTATCTATGAACCTCGAAAGTTTGTATTTTGATTTTGTAATACCTTAAACCCTAATCCGGCAACGGACAGGGGCGTAGGATGTTACATTTTTATGGGTATCAGAGCTACGGTTTAGTCGATTCTCGGACTAACGTAGCGTGTGTGAGTATAGCTATACATGCCATTTTGTGAAAATGCGATAGTGTAGTGATTTCTGATATTTGAAATGTGTTTTCCCTATAGTAATGGATTCCGATCCCGATCGAGCCGTAGCGGAAGATATTGAGAGTGTGGCGGCTGCTCCCGCGCAAGGGACCGCACCGGTCGACTCTCAACCGAATGCCAGTCATCGAGATGATGACATGAGGCAGAACTTCTATGTAATGATGAATGATTGGTTCGCCCAATTTCTTCGAACTAATCCGGTTGTTCCACAACCTCCTCCCCCGAATAACCCACTTCCGACCCCTGTGGCTCCTCCTGAGGCCGACCCTGTGAGGTCGAGTAAACCCCCAGTCGATAAAATTAGAAAATATAGGGCTGAAGAGTTCCGGGCTACTGTTGATGACGATGCTGAGCGGGCTGAGTTTTGGCTCGATAATGTAATCCGTGTGTTTGATGAGCTGTCGTGTACGCCCGAAGAGTGCTTGAAGTGTGCCGTATCTCTGCTGCGTGATTCTGCCTACTATTGGTGGAACACATTGGTTTCGGTGGTGCCGAGAGAGCGAGTTAGTTGGGAGTTTTTCCAAGTTGAGTTCCGAAAGAAGTATATCAGCCAAAGGTTTATCGATCAAAAACGGAAGGAATTCCTCGAGCTTAAACAAGGCCGAATGTCAGTAATCGAATATGAGAGGGAATTCGTACGGCTTAGCCGATATGCTCGCGAGTGCATAGCATCCGAAGCTATTATGTGTAAACGCTTCGAGGACGGGTTAAATGAAGACATTAAGTTGCTGGTTGGCATTCTAGAAATTCAAGAGTTCGTTGTTCTTGTTGAGCGAGCCTGCAAGGCCGAAGAGCTTCGAAATGAAAAGAGAAAAGCTGATAGCGGAGCCAGAGAGTTCCGTAAGAGATCTTCTGGGAGGTCTACTCAAAAATCCTCAAAGAAGTTCCGTAGTGAATCGGAGAGACCATCTGCTACTTCGGGTTTTTCTAGACGAGACCGTGATCGACCCCCTATGAGTACACGTGCCACTTCTGCTGCTAGTGTTGGAAACGACCGTCGGGACAGAGTCGAGTGCAAGTATTGTGGAAAATGGCATTCGGGGAGTTGCAGAGTTCATGATCGCTCCTGTTTTAAGTGCGGGTCGGCTGATCACTTTATAAGAGATTGCCCCAGATGGTCCGAGCAAAATGTGAACCCGAGTGGGAAACCGAGTACGACTTCAGCACGGGGTAGACCACCGAGGAATCCGGGAAATGCTAGCGGCGGTCAGAGAAGGTTTAAAGATGCTACAACAAGATCCGAGGCTCATGCTCCTGCAAGGGCTTACGCTATTCGCGCACGAGAGGATGCCTCTTCGCCCGATGTTATCACCGATACTTTTACTCTCTTTGATACTGATGTAATTGCTTTGATTGACCCCGGTTCAACTCATTCATATGTATGTGAAAATTTGGCATCCAGTAAGACTCTCCCTATTGAGTCTACTGAGTTTGTGATTCGAGTGTCTAATCCTTTGGGTCATTGTGTCTTAGTTGATAGAGTGTGTAAGAAATGTCCCCTTATGATTCGAAATTCATGTTTTTCGGCCGATCTGATGCTTTTGCCATTCGACGAATTCGACGTTATTCTCGGAATGGATTGGTTGACTGTGCATGATGCGGTAGTGAATTGCAAGAGAAAGACTATTGATTTGCGATGTTCAAATAATGAGATAATTCGTGTTGAGTCGTCTGATCTAAACGGGCTACCGGCAGTAATATCTTCAATTATGGCTAGAAAGTTTATGAAAAAGGGTTGCGAGGCTTATCTTGCTTATGTTTTGGATAGCAAAATATCCGAACTAAAGCTTGAGATAGTACCTGTGGTTTGTGAGTATCCGGACGTATTTCCGGAAGAATTACCGGGATTACCACCTGTTAGAGAGGTCGAGTTCGGCATTGAGCTAGTTCCAGGTACAACTCCGATTTCAATTGCTCCATATCGTATGGCTCCGACGGAGTTGAAAGAGTTGAAGTCTCAGCTGCAAGAGTTAACCGATAGAGGGTTCGCAAGACCGAGCTTTTCTCCCTGGGGAGCACCCGTCTTGTTCGTGAAAAAGAAGGACGGGACTTTGAGAATGTGTATTGACTATCGGCAGTTGAACAAGGTGACTATAAAGAATAAATATCCATTGCCTCGTATCGATGACATATTCGATCAGTTAAAGGGAGCCTCCGTGTTTTCAAAGATCGATTTGCGATCCGGCTACTATCAGTTGCGAGTTCGAGATTCAGACGTGCCCAAAACAGCTTTCAGAACGAGGTACGGACACTATGAATTTTTAGTGATGCCGTTTGGGCTGACTAATGCCCCCGCTGTTTTCATGGATCTGATGAATCGAGTGTTTAAGCCGTACCTAGACCGGTTTGTAGTCGTATTTATCGATGACATTTTGGTTTACTCTCGTGACGAGATCGAACATGCCGAGCATTTAAGACTTGTGCTACAGATTTTGCGGGATAACCAGTTGTATGCGAAATTCAGTAAGTGTGAGTTTTGGTTGCGCGAGGTTAGCTTTCTGGGACACATTGTATCTGCTGCGGGTATCCGAGTTGATCCGAATAAAATCTCCGCTATCCTCAATTAGAAGCCTCCTAAAAATGTCTCGGAAGTCTGAAGCTTTTTAGGACTTGCCGGGTATTACCGACGGTTTGTGAAAGACTTTTCGATGATCTCAACCCCGTTGACGAAGCTATTGCAGAAGGATGTTAAATTCGAATGGTCCGAGAAGTGCCAAAAGAGTTTTGACCAATTGAAAGCCCTATTGACGGAAGCTCCAGTCTTAGTTCAACCTGAATCCGGTAAGGAGTTTATAGTATATAGTGATGCGTCTTTGAATAGCTTGGGATGTGTTTTGATGCAAGAAGGCAAAGTTGTTGCTTATGCTTCGAGGCAATTGAAGCCTCATGAGAAAAACTATCCGACTCACGATCTCGAATTAGCTGCTATTGTGTTTGCTTTGAAGATTTGGCGTCACTACCTTTTTGGTGAGAAATGTCATGTCTTTTCCGACCATAAAAGCCTCAAATACTTGATGACACAAAGAGATTTGAATCTGAGACAAAGACGGTGGCTTGAATTGCTAAAGGATTACGAGCTTGTCATTGATTATCATCCGGGAAAGGCGAATGTAGTTGCTGATGCTCTTAGCCGAAAATCATTGTTTGCTTTACGAGCCATGAATGTACATTTATCAGTATCTGATGATGGCGTGATGATAGCGGAATTAAAAGCCAAACCGATATTTCTCCGACAAGTTTGTGAAGCTCAGAAAGCGGATGACGACTTAATTTCTAAACGAGCTCAATGCGATTTAAATGTGGATTCTGAGTTTCAAGTTGACGACAATGATTGTTTGAGGTTTCGAGGCCGAGTATGTATACCGAGAAGTTCGGAGTTGATTTCGATGATTTTAGAGGAAGCCCACAATAGCCGAATGTCAGTTCATCCGGGAAGTACAAAAATGTACAATGATTTGAAACGTCAGTATTGGTGGCATGGTATGAAGCGAGACATCTCGAATTTTGTGTCGAAGTGTCTAATATGCCAACAAGTAAAAGCGGAACATCAGGTGCCATCGGGTTTGTTGCAACCGATTTTGATTCCCGAGTGGAAATGGGATAGAGTCACGATGGATTTCGTATCTGGGCTACCACTGACACCGGGCAAGAAGGATGCGATTTGGGTTGTCGTAGACCGATTAACTAAATCCGCTCACTTTATACCTGTGCGTACGGATTACTCACTTGATAAGCTAGCGGAGTTGTATGTTTCTCAGATCGTCAGATTGCACGGGGTCCCTATCTCTATCGTGTCGGATAGAGACCCGAGATTCACATCGCGGTTTTGGAAGAAACTACAAGATTCATTGGGTACTAAGCTACATTTTAGTACCGCGTTCCATCCTCAGACGGATGGTCAATCGGAACGAGTAATCCAGATACTCGAGGATATGTTGAGATGTTGTGTCCTTGAGTTTAGTGGTTCGTGGGAACGGTATTTGCCTTTGATTGAATTCGCTTACAACAACAGTTTCCAATCGAGCATTAAGATGGCACCTTACGAGGCTTTGTACGGTCGAAAATGCTGTACCCCGTTGTTTTGGACCAAGCTGGGTGAAAATAAGATCTTTGGGGTCGACTTGATAAGAGATGCCGAGCAGAAAGTAAAAGTGATCCGAGATAATCTTAAGGCAGCCTCAGATCGTCAAAAGTCATACGCGGATTTAAAGCGGAAAAATATCGAGTATCAGGTCGGAGATAAAGTATTCCTTAAAGTATCGCCTTGGAAAAAGGTGCTCAGATTCGGCCGTAAGGGCAAATTGAGTCCGAGGTTCATCGGACCATACGAAATATCTGAACGGATTGGACCGGTAGCATATCGATTGATTTTGCCTCCCGAACTTGAAAAGATCCACAATGTTTTTCATGTTTCGATGCTCTGACGTTATAGATCCGACCCATCGCATGTGATTAATCTGTCTGACATTGAGATTCGATCTGATATGAGTTACGAGGAGGAACCAATTCGTATTTTGGCACGCGAGGTTAAAGAGTTGCGGAATAAGAAGATTTCCTTAGTGAAAGTGTTATGGGTCAAACACGGGGTCAAAGAAGCTACTTGGGAGCTTGAGGATTCAATAAGAGAACGTTACCCAAACTTATTTTCCGGTAAGATTTTCGGGGACGAAAATTTCATTAGTGGGGGAGAGTTGTGACAGCCTTAAAACGACCCTAGTCGGAATGTGGTTTCGGGACCACAAAATCGAGGCATAAAATATATTTAATATTCATTTTGATGCCTATAATATGTGTTAATTCATGTGTGACATGTTTGGTGTGTTGATTTAGAGATATAAATTTGAATTTCACTAGAAAGGACCTAGTAGTGAACTTTGAGAATGTGCTAGGCAAAGTTGTGATGACTAATAATTACATGCATGCAAAGTAAGGGATTTGCATGTCAAATTGCCCACTTTTATGATAGTGGATGGTAATGATGAGATTTTGGCATTTTATGAATTGTTGTTTAGTTATATTAATAATAAAAGAAATTATTAATTAGTTGTCATAAAATAAAAGAGGAATTAATTAATAGAAGTAGTGATAAAAACAAAGTTGTTCATTTGTTCTTCCTCCATTGCCGAAACTAAGACAAAGAAGGGAGAGGATTCAAGCTAGGCAATTGGTCATTTTAGGCTTGATTAAGGTATGTTTCCATGTGAGTTTGTTGTAATTTTTGTTAAATTAAGTTCCCCTTAAAGCTATGGATTGAAACCACATATGAATTTTTGATTTACTTTGTGAAATGTAGATTCGGTCATGGCCTTAAATGGTCAAGTTGGTTGAGTTTTGTTGTTCATGAGTTTCAAGTAATTCTACCTTAATTTCCCCAAAATGCATTCCTTGTCTTGGTGGTGGTTTCATACTCGGTTTTGAAGGAGAGGTCACAAATTGAAATTTTTGATGGAAAAATGATAAATAGAGTAGGAACTAGTTAAATTTGCTATAAGTGGCAAAAAGGGGGTGAAACTTCATTCGGCTATCATGGAGTAAGGGGATGTTGTGATTAAGTTTGGAGATTATTTTTGTAAATGTTAATGTATGTTAGAATGATTTCCGATTGAGGACTAGAATTAAGAAATGAATGAATTGTTGCTTATTGAAACACATGAAGCTTTCGATCAAGGTAGTATGAAATGAAATTTTGAAGTTTGGTGTTTGAAATTTGATGAATGATTTTGTTTATTTTGGGATTTTTGACCATCTATGCTAGATTGGTTCTATTGTTAGCCAAATTTCATGTGTCATTGTGATGGCCGAATGAACCTTGGAAATTGATTAATGAATTATGGTCATAGGTGATTAAAACGAGTAAGATGAATTCGGCAATTAGAGTGAAGTATAAAACTTGTGTTAATTGGGGAATTCTAATTAAATTGTTAGTATGAGTTTGTATACTTGCCGAATTTGAATCAAAGTATTAGATGGAAGGCTATAAAATGTTAGTTAAAGTTTAGGAGATGGTTTTGAATAAAAGTCCATGCTGGACATATGGCCGAATGGCCTTAGTGTGTATGCATTAGAAAAGGGTGTTAGACTAATTGATCAATTTGTGCTTATGGGAGCTTCTTGGTTAAAGAAATGACCTATTCGGCCATGTGCATAAAATCTTTGATGTTTGTCTTCATAATTGGTGTCTTAAGAGTGGTGTATTGATTGTAATGAATATGAAATATGTATATGGTGTTAAGAGCAATGACTACCCTAAATGGTGCCTTAGGAAATGCTATGTTTTAAGTATGTGCATAAGAACATTAAAGAGTGGATTTTGTGTAAAAAAATCTGCTTGGTACAGCAGCAGTAACGTGTTTTGGAAAAATCACCATAAATTGTGCGAGTCGAATTAAAGGTTGAATAAACTGTGTAATTGAAGCTTAATGAGTCTAGTTTCTTATAAAAGAAACCTTGCAAGCAAAGGAATTCCCGATAAAAAGATTTTTAGAGTAGAGTGAGACAGTGTCAGATTGACTTCGAAGTCCCCTGCTCTGTTTTTGGAAAATCACTATAAATTGTATAAAAATTGTTATGAGACAAAATTTATATGCTTAGACTCCTTAATGAGTCTAGTTTCGAATGAAACAGGCTAGGACACATTTGGAACTCTGTACAAGGATAAATTCGGTTCGTAGTATAGAGTGGTCAGTTTAATCAAACAGTGAAATAGGGAAAATTTAAGAATATTCTGGTATTAATTAACCAAACCAAAAATTATGAAAATTTTAGGGATTAAAGATAAATGAGTCTATTTTCATACAAAATTGACAGCACTACATTTGGAGTTTCGTAGCTCCAGTTATGAGTAAATTATTGAATGCTGCTCAGAAAATCAGCTTGTTGTGACTTATGATATGTATGTGAAATGCTCCAATGTGCATGTGAGTTTGCAATGAGAAGAATATGCATGTATGATTTGACTATGACTGAAAATGACTCATTGAGGTGCTTGAATAAGAATTTATAGAATTAAATGTTTTATTTAGCTCAAGAGCATAGAGGGACGAGTTCGGATAAAGGGAAGGCTAAAGTGGTCGAATAGCCAACTCGTAATTCCTCGTGAAAATTCAAGGTAAGTTTTGAGTAATTGAAATTGGTATTTAAGTTAAAATGCCATGACATACATGCTGATATTGGAACGATGTTCTATTGAGAAAGACACCTTATTTATGTT
Organism: Gossypium stocksii; assembly: GCA_020496765.1. NCBI lineage: Eukaryota > Viridiplantae > Streptophyta > Magnoliopsida > Malvales > Malvaceae > Gossypium > Gossypium stocksii. The sequence goes on from CM035631.1 coordinate 45,574,336, forward strand.
TGCTATATAGCCGAATGGCTCATAGAGAAAAGGAATCGAAAGTCTAGTAAAGAAGAGTATACGTGTATAAGTTTTGAATTATATGTACATTTATGATATAAAGTCGAGAAGCATGTTATATGTTGTATGCACATGAATTGATTGAATGGCAAGTGAATTCTTGCTATGTGAAACTTGGCTACATGCGAATATATATAAATGTATGAGAAATTGTGATGCGAATCCGGGATTTAAGACCCGAAGGCTATATGCAGAGATGATGTCCGGGTTAAGACCCGAAGGCTATATGCAGAGATGATGTCCGGGTTAAGACCCGAAGGCTATATGCGGAGATTATATCCGGGAAAAGACCCGATGACTATGTATAGAGTTACCCGAGCTAAAGATCTCGATGATGATGAGAATAAAGCCTAAGACTAATGGTCTTCAAGGTAACGATCGCTAATGAATTGCGCTGAAAATGTTAAGTTATACAGGTATGTACCCTTGGCTTATATGCAAGCTGGATTTTGAACCGAATACTAAGGTCATTATGTGATTTCATATGTGTTCATGAAATGAGATTATTAACATGATCAAAGTATAATTGGCCTATGTGAAATGTTATGTGAATTTTTGTGACATGTATATGTTTACGTGAACTTACTATGAGGGAAAGCTATCCATTTTCGTATGTGATGTGAATGTATATGTTTGGAAAGAGGGAAACTAAGATACGAACAACTATGTTAGAATTTATTTCTTTACCTGTGACCTTGCTTAAAACTTACTAAGCATTGTAATGCTTACTCCGTTTCCCTTGTTTCCTCTGTTTTATAGATCACATTTTTGGAAGCTACGGACTCGGGGATTGAAGCCTTAATCACCTACACTATCGCTGTTATTTTGGTGCATTGATGGTTATTTTGGGTCAATGGCATGTATAGGCTAGTCTCCTTTTGTTGATTCAAACTACATTTTGAGTTGTAACTATTCTAGCCATGCGAAAATGGCTTGCTTAGTCTTTGTGTTGAATATATGAGTGGATGATACTTGTATGGTTTAATGTTGTGGCATGATATTTAGTTAGTACCTAATATGCAATGACTTTTCTAAAAATGATGTTTGGTTTTTGAATTTGTTCGATTTAGCCAATTTGTAGGTAGTCACAAGGTAGAGATTTGCTAGTATGCTTATAAAACGATTTTAATGAGTTATGATGTTCTGACCGAACTTACCTAAGTTTTATATTCAACTATTGAGCTCACTGAATTCACGTCTAGCTTTGTATCAATGAACCTCGAAAGTTTGTATTTTGATTTTGTAATACCTTAAACCCTAATCCGGCGACTGACAGGGGCGTAGGGTGTTACACAACAAAACACCCGAAGCAGCTTATGAGTTTATAGAAGAGATGTCACTGAATAATTATCAGTGGCAAGTCATGAGGACAAAGCTGACAAAAGTTGCAGGAGTTTATAATATTGATGTCGTCACCATGCTTACTAATTAGGTAGAACTTTTAAACAAAAAGTTTGATAATTTTATTGGTTCTACGCAGGCACACCCAGTGATGCAATGTCACGCAACCCAGGGAAATATGTTCAATTCAGATTACTCCTCTTATGGACATGGTTGGCGGAACCACCCCAATTTTTCATGGGGAGGACAAGGAAATTAAAGACAACAGCCTCCTCTGGGATTTCAACAGCCACCACCACAACAGGAGAAAAAGCCGAACCTTGAAGAGATGTTCACAAAATTTATGGCCATGTCAGAAACATGTTTCCAAAATGCCAAAACGGTACTGAAGAACCAGTAAGCATCCATTCAAGGACTCGAAACACAAATAAGCCAGCTCGCCAAGTTAATTTTTGAAAGACCACAATGTGGGCTACCAAGCAACACTGAGATTAACCCTAAGGAGCAACTCAATTCCGTGAATACAATAGATGAGGAAGGATTAACCAAAACCAAACCAGAGCCATGTAAGGAGAATGAGGCGAGTAAAGGCAAGGTCGAGGTAAGTAATAACAAGCCAGTCATCAAGGAATATAAGCCTCGTATCCCATACCCAAACGTGCTAAAGAAAGACCGCATAGATGAGTAATTCGGTAAGTTTCTGAAACTTTTAAAGAAATTACACATCAACTTACCATTTGTTAAAGCAATTTCACAGATGCCGAAGTACGCAAAATTTTTAGAGAAATTTCTCACAACTAAAAGGAAGTTGGAAGAACTGTTCACAGTGGAACTCAACGAGGAATGCTCAGCTATTCTCGAAAATAAACTGCCAACCAAACTAAAAGATCCAGGGAGTTTTACTATTCCTTGTTTACTTGGTAGCCTAGACGCCAAAAATGCTTTAGCTGATTTAGGGGCTAGTATAAATGTCATGCCTTATAAACTGTTTAAACAACTAGGTCTTGAAAAACCTAAGCAAACCAAGATGAGCATTCAACTGGCTGATAAAACTATTAGGTTTCCTAAGGGAATAATTGAATATGTGCTTGTCAAAATTGATAAATTTATATTCCCAGTTGACTTTGTTGTTTTAGACATTGATGAGGATAGCAATGTACCCTTAATTCTAGGGCGACCCTTTTTAGCAACTGCCAGAACAATAATTGATTAAGGAACAGGTGAATTTACACTACGTGTAGGTGATGACAAAGATACTTTACAAGCTCGAAACTTGAGCAAGACTGTTGATAATAATATAGTCACGAGTCCTTGTAAAAACACTGAACTCACCACCCAACCTTCTGTGCAGGATACACTCCACGTAAAGGCAACCCAATCACAGACAAGTCGATCCAAGGGAGACGCACCTGGAAAGTGAATGCTTCAGATTGAGGACCTAGATGAGTGGCTGAACTATCACAAAAAGCCCAAATTATGCCACACCAACCCAGAGCATCACCAAGACGACCCTCAGGTACAAACAAATCAACTCAAGGTAGGGGATAAGGTAATCTTAGGGGAAGACGATCCTCAAATGTTGAATTCAAAAGAGCACATAAGTGATACACCTTACTTCATGATAATGAAAATCTTTCCCTATGGTACAGTCGAGATAAAACATGAGTCACTCGACACTTTCAAGGTAAATCACACTTGACTCAAATCTTACGTTGATAATGAAGTTGTAAGCAGGATAGAAGAGTATCAACTCTTCAAACCACCGTGAACGTACAAGCTCGAGCAAAGTCGAGCTTAGACTATAAATAAATGCTTCTCGGGAGGCAACCCGAGCACTAACACCACTAACCATTTTATTTTATTTTGTTTTGTTTTTATGTTGTTTTTAGTGCAAGATTTTTAGACCACACTGCCAGACACATGCCCGTGCCTTAGGCCGTGTGAAAACAGGGTCAAATTTTCCTACAACACAGGATGCGTTAAATTCCCACGGGCGTGTGAAGTGCCCGTGGGCGAACCTGTCTAGCACTACACGGGCGTATACGATCAAACATGGTCGTGCCCTTACCCTGTGGTCGACACTATCAATTTACACACGGGCGTGCAACACGCCCGTGCCCTAAAGTCGTGGCCGCACCGATAGGAGCACGAAACACACGGGCTAGACCTAGGCCACACGCTCGTGCAACACAACCGTGTGCCTAATTTTCTATTAAATTTATTTTATTCTTCTTTTTATTTTTATTTTCTTCACTTTATATTTTTCCTTTTAATTTACACTTCACTTTTTATAGAGTAAGACTTAAATTCCTCACGCAGTCGTGCTTCAAGTTACCCACAATCATGAACTTCAAGTAGTTATCTCTCCAATCCTGCTTTCCCTACCTTAAAAGAAATTCATCCAATATTCAGGGAGTTTCATTTCCTTCCCTATCTTATGATATTATGCTTCTATTGTTATTAATATTATCTTTGTACATTGAGGGCAATGTACATCTTAAGTGTGGGGGGGGGACTCACTTTCATTCTTTATATTATCTTTGAAATCCCTGAAAATTGTTCTGAAATTTTAAATTCTCTGCATTAATCTCAATCTCCTATTAGGAATGAATTCTGATTGATTTATGATTTTTATTAATATGTTGAGAATTAAGACATAGGCGCTTGTACTTTGATTATTCAAACTTTAAAACATTAGGGAATCAAGCGTGATAAGTTGAAATTTTTGAGAATCCAATTATTTTTCATAAGTTATTTTCCTCAATTTTAAGTGTTATCTTAAGATTTGAAATTAGCAGGATTGACATCAAAATCCATAATTCTAGTGAGATTTTTGAGCCTTTTTGAGCATACATTCTATCGTGCTCACTTCTATTATAGCTTTGAGTGAGTCAATACTGATTTGTTATTCTAGAACTTTGTAACACCCATAACACTCTCCCATCGCAGGAATGGGTTACAAAGTATTATCGAACAAAACACATCTATTAACAAATACTGTCTAATATAACCTTGTGATATATAACATATACTCAAATCATAATCCTTACAAATAATCTAATTTAACTAATACAAACATGCCACCATCAAGACCATATTAAACTACAATTACTATTTATTTGGTCATTTGAATTACTTTGGCCGAATACACTCATACTTAGACCATGTAAATCAATTTAATAATCACATAGTAATTCAATCTAGATCTCAAACATCGAAAATATTTATACTTAAAGTAGCATATACTAATAATTTAACTTAGCCATTGTCGCATGGCTTAGTAAAACAAAAGGGTTCGACTTGTCTAGTCATATTACAAACTATAGCCATTACATGCCATAATGCTTGATATTATACTTTTACAAAAAGAAATACCAATCTATAGTTGATAGGTGCGATGACTTCAAAGAGAAATGGCCCCGAGCTTCCAACGGATCTTTTATCTATCCACAAGGAAATAAACACACGTAATGAGTTGTTAACTCAATAAGTCATAAGCCATTGACAAAAATAATAACTACCATAAATAATGACTAACAAGGATCAAGTTTTCATCTATTACTTCATTTCACGAATCAATTAGCTCCATAAATCACATAGTTCAATTCATCTCATTTCAAACTTAAAAACGAGAATCTCAATTCGCATAGTAAACACTTTCATGAGGTTCTTTCAGCACAAATTATAATCCATACAATCTTCTATCCAAATAAACTATCTCTCTATAGTCACCTTTATCACATACTCAATAGAATCTTTAACTTAAATAGCCACAACAATGGAGCCAAACTCTTTACGTATACGGACTAATGCAATTAGGCAATTGTATTCAAATGCATTCCAAATTAATTACAATTTTATTCCACCAACCAAAATCATCAACTTACCTTCCATTTTACACATAATGAGCCATTACTCTTCATATACTTTACTCACCCAATCAGATACATTTTTTTTTATATCATTCCCACATATGTGATGCTATATCCATCTAGTGAATGTACGCACACATAGTGCCATTCAAGCTCAAAAGCATACGCACACATAGTGCCATTTGAAGCTCACGAATGTACGCACACATAGTGCCATTCGAGCTTATCAATACATGCACACATAGTGCTACATATTATCGCACACATAGTGCCACATTTTATCTCATTTCAAATACATCAAAATAGCTTAATTAAGTATATGACATTTCTTCCTATCATCAAAGTTTATTTTCATAATAATATTTCTTATCCAAAATCCTACGTATCATTGATATGCTAACATAACCATATATTTATTAAATTGCTTAATGAGTTACCTCGTTGCCGGATGAACAACTTTTATCGACTACTCAACGACCTTCGCTTTCCCTTTGTTTGAACTTGGCTCTTTTTGATCTTGAGCTAAATAAACAAATAACTAATTCATTAATCTTATCAATTCATCATAACCCCAATTCCATTAATTCCTCAAAGAAATACATACATGGATTCGGTACTTCATTCCATAATTCAAAGCCACAATATCATTAATTAAGTAATATATATATATAGGCTCTTATACACTCAAGTGCACAAGCATGCACATCACAATGAACTTTATATATGGCATGAATGTAATCAATCGCATATACATTTATAACAAGTACCACATACTTTACAACTAAGCTATCCATACAGAAAATCGAATCCTTAATATCAATTATTAAAAAAAATTCAAATATACTTCCTTCCATATATACTAGTTCACTGAACACATTACAACCTCCTATATAAACACCATTCATTTAGCCTAGGTTACAATTGATTAATAATTTTGTCGATTCATTCATCCAAGAATTTCATCACCTAGCTTTAACATTTCACTTGATCAATTCACACCTTTCTATTATTATTAATCAAAAACATTAAACTACTCCTTGACCATTTACTACATTCGGATATTTTAACAACCATAACACATTAATTTACTAAGACATCCTTCATTCAACCAAAATAATTTCTACATGAATTACTCGCATATGGTGGCACACTTTTAAGATAGCACACACACATGTTCGGTAAACAATTTCATTTACACTCACACGAATGGTAACTTACTTTCAATCTATCTAAATTATATCCAAAGAAATACTCAGTTATACAATCCCTATCACATTCGGTTATATAAATATACAAATGATGCTAATATAACACTCTTTTAAACTACTATACTATGGCCGAATTCCACACTTAACCATCCTATGTTCTTCACTTGTTCAATTCAATTATATTCAACTCAAATCATTCATTTATCACAAAATTCACCACTTTAAAGGTTCATTTCAAAAAAAAAAAAAATTCCTATTATCATCTTTTTCAAATATTATGGCACATGGCCGAATACCCTATATGTATACAAATTCATTTTGTTTTTCACTAATTTAACAAATTCCTATCCACACTACCCTTGTATCCTCATATTAAAGTATCAAACACCAAATCAAATACAAAATCTTCCATAGCCGAAATATAAATATATACACCCGTATATATAAAAAACATAGTAAAAATTGAACCATGGGTTGAATAGGTAGCTTAACAACCATCCCAAAAATCATATATTCACAAAAAATATATCAAGAAAGCTTACCTATTGGGAAGAATCAAAATGCCGAATGCCTCACACTTTTTTTTCTTCTCCTAAATGGTTTTTCGGTTAAAGAAGAACAAGGATGAACCACCTTGTTATTTTCACCCACTAGTTTTATTATATTATATTTTATTATTATACAACCATTAACTTATTATTTTCTAACATAAAAGACAAATATTACTTACATAAAACATCATGGCCGGTTACTTGCTTAAAGAAAAGGAGCATTTGACATGCAAGTCCTCATATTTAAAACGATGTGTCAATTGGTCCCCTTTAACATCTAACCACTACACATTTAAAATTTCTCACATAAGTCCCTTTTGTTATTTTCAACAACCAAATGACAAAATTAATCTACCAAAATTTCATACATGCAATTGCACATGTAATAATCCTAAAATTTAATATTTAATTATTTATACGCTTCGGTTTAGTGATTCGAAAATCACTTCCCGACTAAGGTCGAGTTAGGTATGTCACAACTCTCCCTCCCTTAGGAATTTTCGTCCCCGAATAATCTTACCGGTGAATAGATTTGGGAACGTGTTACCATTGAATCCTCGAGCTCCCAAGTCGCTTATTCGACTCCGTGTTTGAGCCACAATACTTTAACTAGCGGAATTTTCTTATTCCTCAACTCTTTTACCTCTTGAGCCAAAATACTGACTGGTTCTTCTTCATAACTCAAATCAAACTAAATCTCTATTTCTGATGGGCTAATCACATGCGAGGGATCGGATCTATATTGGCGGAGCATCGAGACATGAAAAACATCATGAATCCTTTCGAGTTCAGGAGGTAAAATCAATCTATATGCAACTGGTCCAACCCGTTCTGAGATCTCATACGGCCCAATGAATCTCGAACTCAATTTACCTTTACGGCCAAATCGGAGTAACTTTTTCCAAGGTGAGACCTTCAGAAATACTTTGTCACCAATCTGATATTCAATGTCCTTGCGTTTCAAATCTGCATATGATTTCTGACAATCCGATGCTGCTTTTAGACTATCACAAATTATTTTCACCTTTTGCTCAGCTTCCCTAATCAAATCAACTCCGTATATCTTATTTTCATTCAGTTCAGTCCAAAACAGTGGTGTACGGCATTTACGACCGTATAATGCCTCGTATGGTGCCATCTTGATACTTGATTGAAAGCTATTGTTGTAAGCAAATTCAATCAAAGGTAAGTATCGATCCCACGAGTCCCTAAACTCGAGAATACAACATCTCATCATGTCCTCAACTATTTGAATAACTCGTTTCGATTGACAATCAGTTTGGGGATGAAAGGCGGTGCTAAAATGCAACTTAGTACCCAATGCTTCTTGCAATTTCTTCCAAAATCGCGATGTGAACCTCGGATCTCTATCCGAAATAATAGAAGTGGGCACCCCGTGTAATCTCACGATCTGGGAAATATACAACTCAACCAATTTATCAAGTGAGTAATCCGTACGAACGGGAATAAAATGAGTAGATTTAGTCAATCTATCAACGATAACCCAGATTGAATCTTTCTTGCTCGGAGTCAACAGTAGACCCGATACAAAGTCCATCGTGACTCGATCCCATTTCCACTCGGGTATCATAATCAGCTGTAATAATCCCGAAGGCACTTGATGTTCCGTTTTCACTTGCTGGCATATCAAACATTTAGAAACAAAATTAGAGATGTCCCGTTTAATACCATGCCACCAGTACTGACTTTTTAGATCATTATACATTTTTGTGCTACCCGGGTGAACAGACATTCTGCTACTATGAGCTTTACTCAAAATCGTTGAAACAATCCCTGAATTCTTCGGAACACATAATCGACCTTTGAACCTCAAACAGTCATTATCGTTAATTTGAAATTCTGAATTTACATTCAAAGCACACTGAGTCCGTTTATCAACTAACTCACCATCGATTTTCTGAGCCTCACTGATTTGTCGAATTAATACGGGTTTGGTTTTTTAGTTCTGCTATTATCACACCATCAGCAGACACAGACAAGTGCACATCCATCGCCTGCAATGCAAACAACAATTTTCGACTGAGAGCATCGGCAACTACGTTCGCCTTACCCAGATGATAATCAATGACAAGTTCATAATCTTTCAGCAATTCAAGCCACCGTCGTTGTCTTAAATTCAAGTCTCTCTGAGTCATTACGTATTTTAGGCTTTTATGATCAGAATAAACGCGACATTTCTCTCCAAATAAGTAATGACGCCAAATTTTTAAAGTGAACACTATGGCAGCTAATTCGAGATCATGAGTCGGATAGTTTTTCTCGTGAGGCTTTAGTTGTCTTGAAGCATACACGACAACCCTACCTTATTGCATCAACACGCAACCCAAACCGTTCAATGAAGCATCACTGTAAACTACAAACTCCTTACCAGACTCTGGCTGAATTAACACAGGAGCTTCTGTCAAAAGGGTTTTCAACTGGTCGAAACTTGTCTGACACTTCTCAGACCACTCAAACTTGACATCTTTCTGAAGCAATTTTGTCAACGATGTTGCAATCATCGAGAAACCTTTAACAAATCGTCGATAATACCCGGTGAGTCCCAAAAAGCTACGAACTTCAGAAACATTCCTTGGAGGCTTCCAGTCAAGAATGGCTGAAATTTTATTCGGATCAACTCGAATACCCGAAAAGGACACAACATGTCCCAGAAAGCTGACGTCGCGTAACCAAAACTCACATTTACTAAATTTTGCATACAGTTGATGATCTCGCAAAATTTGAAGCACAAGCCTTAAGTGTTTAGCGTGTTCGGACTCATCGTGGGAATAAATTAAAATATCATCTATAAACTCAACCACAAATCGATCGAAATACTGTCTGAACATCCGATTCATCAGATCCATGAAAATCGCAGGGGCATTAGTGAGCCCAAATGGCATCACTAAAAACTCATAGTGTCCGCACCTCGTTCTAAAGGCGGTCTTAGGCACGTCGGAATCTCTAACTCGTAGATCGCAAATCAATCTTCGAAAACACTGAAGCCCCTTTCAATTGGTCAAATAAGTCATCTATTCGCGGCAACGGATATTTATTCTTTATCGTAACTTTATTGAGTTGACGATAATTGATGCACATTCGCATAGTTCCGTCTTTCTTCTTCACGAATAGGACTGGTGCACCCCAGGGTGAGAAACTAGGTCGTGCAAAGCCTCTGTAACACCCTACGCCCCTGTCCGTCGCCGGGTTAGGGTTTAAGGTATTACAAAATCCAAAATACAAACTAACGAGGTTCATAGTTACAAGCTAGTCGTGAATTCATTTGAGTTCTACAAGCATGCTAGCAAAACTATACCTTGAGGCTACTAATAAATGGGCTAAACCGAACATTCAAAGACCGATCATCATGTTAGAAATTCATCACATATTGGTTACTAACTGAACAACATGCCACGACATTAAACCATACGAGTATCATTCACATAAATAATCAACTCGAAGACTAAGCAAGCCATTTTCGCATGGCTAGAATAATTACAATTCAAAATGAAGTTTGGTTTAATCGAAGGAAAATAGCCTATACATGCCATTGACCCAAAATAACCATCAAATGTACCAAAATAACAGCGATAGTGTAGGTGATTAAGGCTTCAATCCCCGAGTTCGTAGCTTCCAAAAAGAGATCTATAAAACAGAGGAAACAAGGGAAACGGAGTAAGCATTACAATGCTTAGTAAGTTTTAAGCAATGACATCAAATAAATCATCAAATTAAAGCATAGTTGTTCGTATTTTTGTTTCCCTCTTCTCTTGGGTAAGTCACCCTTTTTCCACACATATACATTCACGTCATATACGAAAGTGGATAGCTTTCACTTATAGTAGATTCACGTAAACATACACATGTCACGAAATTCACATAACATTTCACATAGGCTAAACATACTTTGACCGTATTAATAATCTCATTTCATGCAAGCATATGCCATCACACAATGACCTTAGTATTCGGTCCAAAAATTCCGCTTGCATATAAGCCAAGGGTACATACCTGTATAACTTAACACTTTCAGCGCAATTCATTAGCGATCGTTACCTTGAAGACCATTAGTCTTAGGCTTTACTCGCATCATCATCGAGATCTTCAGCTCGGGTAAACTCTATTCATAGCCATCGGGTCTTTTCCCCGGATATAATCTCCGCATATAGCCTTCGGGTCTTAACCCGGACATCATCTCTGCATTTAGCCTTCGGGTCTTAACCCGGACATAGTCTCCACATATAGTCAGCGGGACTTAAATCCCGGATTCGCATCACAAATTCTCATGTATATATATATATATTCGAATATAGTCAAGTTTCACATAGCAAGATTTCACTTGTAGTTTAATCAATACATATGCATACAAACATATAACATGCTTCTCGACTTTATATCGTAACTGTACATATAATTCAAAATTCATACACGTATACCTTTCTTTCCTAGACTTTCAGCCCAATGATCAAACATGAATAAGGTGTCTTTCTCAATGGGACATCGTTCGAATATCAGCATGTATGTCATGGCATTTTAACTTAAATATCAAATTTGATTACTCAAAACTTACTTGAACTTTCACGAGAAATTTCGAGTTGGCTATTCGACCACTTTAGCCTTCCCTTTATCCGAACTCGTCCCTCTATGCTCTTGAGCTAAATAAAACATTTAATTCTATTAATCCTTATTCAAGCACCTTAAAGAATCATTTTCACTCATAGAAAATTCATACATACATATTCTTCTCATTGCAAACACTCATGCACATTGGAGCATTTCACATACATACCATAATTCACAGCAAGCTGACTTTCTGAGCAGCATTCAATAATTTACTCATAACTGGAGCTACGAAACTCCAAATGAAGTGCCGTTAATTTTGTATGAAAATAGACTCATTTATCTTCCACCCATAAAATTTTCATAATTTTTGGTTTGGCCAATCAATACCAGAATTTTCTCAAAGTTTCCCTATTTCACTGTTTGAGTAAACTGACCACTCCATACTACGAACTGAATTTCTCCTTGTACAGAATTCCAAATATGGCCTCACCTATTCCATTCGAAACTAGACTCATTAAAGAGTCTAAGCATATAAATTTTGTCTCATAACAATTTTTATACAATTTATAGTGATTTTCCAAAAACAAAGCAGGGGACTTCGAAGTCAATCTGACACTGTCTCACTCTACTCTAAAAATCTATTTGTAGGAAATTCCTTTGCTTGCAAGGTTTTTTTTCATAAGAAACTAGACTCATTAAGCTTCAATTGCACAGTTTATTCAGCCTCTAGTTCAATTTACACAATTTATGGTGATTTTTCCAAAACACGTTACTGCTGCTGTACCAAGCAGATTTTTATACAAAATTCACTCTTTAATGTTCTTAAGCACATACTTGAAATATAGCATTTTCTAGGGCACCATTTAGAGAAGTTATTGCTCTTAACACAATGTACATATTTCATATTCATTACAACCACAATCAAATCAATATTACCAAGTTAGCCGAATACATGCGTATACACATAAGGCATTTAGCCACTTCATTCACCTTTGTTCATTTAACAATTTTACCACTAAATGCTTGAGTCCAAAATTGGCAATCATTGGCACAAGGATACACTAGCCGAATGTTACTCAACATGAATCACAATCTCAACCATCCAAATCAATCAAGATAATACCTACTAAGTTCATGTATAATTTTTCCTTAGCCTATTACTTGGTGAACTTATGAGCAATGCTCAATTAGCTCATGTTGCAAAATATGTATCATAATTTCCATAATCAATTTATCAAATTCAAGATCAAAATACAATCAAAAGCACAACAACTCAATCATTCAAAGAACCGAAGGTCCCTTAGGCTTTAATCCTCTCTAAAATTCTAATCTTACTAATTTGAACTCACAAATCCAACTCTTATGAATTTTAACATCATAGAGTCTATTAACAAGCTTTAACAAGCTCTTAAATGCAAAACAAAACTCCCTAACCACAACTTGACAAGGCCGAATGCCTTCATCCTTCAAAGCTCAAGAAAATTTTCACATTAGACAAAGGAGAGGACCCTTTAGGCAAGCTCAAACAACACCCATATTCCATTATTTAACACAAGCATTAAAGAAAGCACAATTTACCCCCACCCTTGCTCATATGGCCGAACATTACATCTTGTTTATCACACAAGGGTTTTATGCTTATGAAGGTCAATCTCCCTTAGTAATCATCTTCAAAACAAGGAAAATCTAACAAATCATCACCCAAGAAGACATGCATCATGACCGAATGTTTCTAGCACTTAGGGCTCAAGAAATTTAAACATGGACAAGTAGAGAGCTTCAAAACCAACTAGATTTCGTGAAATGCAAAGAAAATCATCTAGAAATTGTACCTTAATCAAGATTTCTCCCAACCAAATTGCTTGAACCCTATTTCTCTTCTCCCTTAGTCACATACGGCAATGAAGGAAAAAGATGAACAAAAAATGTTGTTTTTACCCTCTTTTTCTTATTTTATTAACTATATTATTTCTATTTTATGACAACTTATTTTATTTAATATAAACAAATTTATTTTCATCATTATTGTTATTAATTAGCTACAAACAAAACATAAAATGACAAACTAAGTCATCATTACCATCCACTATCATAAAAGTGGGTAATTTGACATGCAAGTCCTTGATTTTGCATGCATGCATTTATTAGCCATCACATATCTAGCTAGTTTACTTTCAAAGTTTACAACTAAGTCCTTTTAAGTGAAATTCAAATTTATAACTCTAAATTGACACACCAAACATGTCACACATGAATTATCACATATAATAGACATCAATATGAACATTAAATATATTTTATGCCTCGGTTTTGTGGTCCCGAAACCACATCCCGACTAGGGTCGTTTTAAGGCTGTCACAGCCTCTGTCAGTCAACTCTTGTAATTGGGATTTCAATTCTTTCAACTCGGTCGGTGCCATACGATACGGAGTAATTGAAATCGGAGTCGTACCTGGAACCAACTCTATGCTGAACTCAACCTCTCTAACAGGTGGCAATCCCGGTAATTCCTCAGGAAACGCATCCGGATACTCACAAACCACAGGCATAGTTTCAAGCTTTCTTTCCAATATATTGCTATCCAGTACGTATGCAAGATAAGCTTCATAGCCCTTTTTCACATAATTCCGAGCCAACACAGAAGATATCACCATCGGCAATTCGCTCCTATATTTGATTCAATTCAAATCATTTCACCATTCGAACATCGCAAATCTATGGTTTTTCGCTTGCAATTCACCACTGCATCATGTATGGTTAACCAGTCCATTCCAAGAATAATGTCAAACTCATCAAAGGGTAATAACATCAAATCAGCCGGAAAACAGGAATTTCAGATTATTAAGGGACATTTCTTACACACCTTATCAACTAACACATATCGGCCCAAAGGATTTGACACTCGTATCACAAACTCAGTAGACTCAACAGCTAGAGTCTTACTGGATACTAAAGTTTCACGTACGTACGAATGAGTCGAACCAGGATCAATCAAAGCAAGTACACTAGTATCATAGAGAGTGAATGTACCAGTGATTACATCAGGGGAGGATGCCTCCTCTCGTGCGCGAATGGCATAGGCTCTGGCGGGTGTACGAGCCTCGGATCTAATCATTGCATCAGAATTCCCTCTCTGTTTACTACTCCTACCTCCTATATTTGTCGGTGACCTACCCCTAGCTGTTGCACCACTCGATCTTGCACTCTGCATCTTATTTTTTTCATCAGGTTTCGTGCAATCCCGAGCGAAATGATCTTGCGAACCACATCTATATAAAGCTCTGTTGATAGACTTGCGCCAGCATTCACGCACATGTCGTCTACCACACTGTATACACTCAGGTTTATCTTGTTGATTGCTGCCAACACTAGCTACTGAGGTAGCTCGAGAATCCGTTGGAGGTCGCTCTCGAATAGAAATTCCTGCAGACACCTTTGATCTATTACCGTCGTCTCTGAACTTCTTTGCAGATGAGAAAGAAGCTTTACTCGCTGTTCTCTTACGGAAATCTTTAGCTTCAGATTCAGCTTTTCTTTTCTCTTTTCCGAGCTCTTCAGCCTTGCAAGCTCGTTCAACCAGTATTACGAACTTTTTTATTTCAAGAATACCCACAAGTAGCTTCAAGTCTTCATTCAAACCTTCTTCAAACCTTTTACACATGGCAACTTCATCAGCAACACATTCTCGGGCATAACGACTGAGTCTTACGAACTCCTGCTCATATTCAGCTACATTCATACGGCCTTGTTTAAGTTCAAGGAATTCTTTATGCTTTCGGTCGATGAATCTCAGGCTAATATATTTCTTGCGAAACTCCACCTGAAAGAAATCCCACGTAACCCGTTCTTTTAGAAAAATTAAACTCAAAGTTCTCCACCAATAATAGGCTGAATTTCGCAATAAGAATATAGGGCATTTCAAACACTCATCTGGTGTGCAAGATAGTTCGTCAAAGACACGAATGGTATTATCAAGCCAAAATTCAGCTTTCTCGATTTCATTGGTAGCTATGGCTCTAAACTCCTCGGCCCCATACTTCCTGATCTTATCAACCGGGGGTTTACTGGATCTCATCGGATCAGTGGTCGTAGGCATTACAGGTACCGAGGGAGGATTATTTGGGTTAGGAGGTTGTTGAGTAGCCAGATTTGTATGAGTATACTAGGCAAACCACTCATTCATTAAGGAAAAGAGAGCTTGCCTAACCCCATCTTCTTGATTACACGCAGATGGTCGGGTATCAACTGGCGCTGTCCCTTGCGCGGGAGCAGGCGCAAAACACACACACTCTACGTTAGTCCTAGAATCGACTAAACCGTAGCTCTGATATAATTTAAAATGTAACACCCATAACACTCTCTCATCGCAAGAATGGGTTACAAACTATTATCGAACAAAACACATCTATTAACAAATACTGTCTAATATAACGTTGTGATATATAACATATACTCAAATCATAATCCTTACAAATAATCTAATTTAACTAATACAAACATGCCACCATCAAGACCATATTAAACTACAATTACTATTCATTTGGTTTTTTGAATTACTTTGGCCGAATACACTCATACTTAGACCATGTAAATCAATTTAATAATCACATAGTAATTCAATCTAGATCTCAAACATCGAAAATATTTATACTTAAAGTAGCATATACTAATAATTTAACTTAGCCATTGTCGCATGGCTTAGCAAAACAAAAGGGTTCGACTTGTCTAGTCATATTACAAACTATAGCCATTACATGCCATAATGCTGGATATTATACTTTTACAAAAAGAAATACCAATCTATAGTTGATAGGTACGATGACTTCAAAAAGAAATGGCCTCAAGCTTCCAATGGATCTTTTATCTATCCACAATGAATTAAACACACGTAATGAATTGTTAACTCAGTAAGTCATAAGCCATTGGCAAAAATAATAACTAGCACAAATAATGACTAACAAGGATCAAGTTTTCGTCTATTACTTCATTTCATGAATCAATTAGCTCCATAAATCACATAGTTCAATTCATCTCATTTTAAACTTAAAAATGAGAATCTTAATTCGCATAGTAAACACTTTCATGAGGTCCTTTCGGCACAAATTATAATCCATACAATCTTCTATCCAAATAAACTATCTCTCTATAGTCACCTTTATCACATACTCAATAGAATCTTTAACTCAAATAGCCACAAGAATGGAGCCAAACTCTTTACGTATACAGACTAATGCAATTAGGCAATTGTATTCAAATGCATTCCAAATTAATTACAATTTTATTCCACCAACCAAAATCATCAACTTACCTTCCATTTTATACATAATGAGCCATTACTCTTCATATACTTTACTCACCCAATCGGATACATTTTTTTTATACCATTCCCACATATGTGATGCTATATCCATCTAGTGAATGTATGCACACATAGTGCCATTCAAGCTCGAAAGCATACGCACACATAGTGCCATTTGAAGCTCACGAATGTACGCACACATAGTGCCATTCGAGCTTATCAATACACGCACACATAGTGCTACATATTATCGCACACATAGTGCCACATTTTATCTCATTTCAAATACATCAAAATAGCTTAATTAAATATATGACATTTCCTCCGATCATCAAAGTTTATTTTCATAATAATATTTCTTATCCAAAATCCTATGTATAATTTATATGCTAACATAACCATATATTTATTAAATTGCTTAATAACTTACCTCGTTGCCAAATGAATAGCTTTTATCGACTACTCAACGACCTTCGCTTTCCCTTTGTTTGAACTTGGCTCTTTTTGATCTTGAGCTAAATAAACAAATAACTAATTCATTAATCTTATCAATTCATCATAACCCCAATTCCATTAATTCCTCAAAGAAATACATACATGGATTCGGTACTTCATTCCATAATTCAAAGCCACAATATCATTAATTAAGTTATATATATATATAGGCTCTTATACACTCAAGTGCACAAGCATGCGCATCACAATGAACTTTATATATGGCATGAATGTAATCAATCGCATATACATTTATAACAAGTACCACATACTTTACAACTAAGCTATCCATACAGAAAACCAAATCCTTAATATCAATTATTAAAAAAACATTCAAATATACTTCCTTCCATATATACTAGTTCACTGAACACATTACAACCTCCTATATAAACACCATCCATTTAGCCTAGGTTACAATTGATTAATAATTTTGCCGATTCATTCATCCAAGAGTTTCATTACCTAGCTTTAACATTTCACTTGATCAATTCACACCTTTCTATTATTACTAATCAAAAACATTAAACTACTCATTGACCATTTACTACCTTCGGATATTTCAACAACCATAATACATTAATTTACTAAGACATTCGTCATTCAACCAAAATAATTTCTACATGAATTACTCGCATATGGTGGCACACTTTTAAGATAGCACACACACATGTTCAGTAAACAATTTCATTTACACTCACACGAATGGTGACTTACTTTCAATCTATCTAAATTATATCCAAAGAAATACTCACTTATACAATCCCTATCACATTCGGTTATATAAATATACAAATAATGCAAATATAACACTCTTTTAAACTACCATACTATGGCCGAATTCCACACTTAACCATCCTATGTTCTTCACTTGTTCAATTCAATTATATTCAACTCAAATCATTCATTTATCACAAAATTCACCACTTTAAAGGTTCATTTCAAAAAAAATAATTCCTATTATCATCTTTTTCAAATATTATGGCACATGGCCGAATACACTATATGTATACAAATTCATTTTGTTTTTCACTAATTTAACAAATTCCTATCCACACTACCCTTGTATCCTCATATTAAAGTATCAAACACCAAATCAAATACAAAATCTTCCATAGCCGAAATATAAATATATACACCTGTATATATCAAAAACATAGTAAAAATTGAACCATGGGTTGAATAGGTAGCTTAACAACCATCCCAAAAATCATATATTCACAAAAAATATATCAAGAAAGCTTACCTATTGGGAAGAATCAAAATGCCGAATGCCTCACACTTTTTTTTTCTTCTCCTAAATAGTTTTTCGGTTAAAGAAGAACAAGGATGAACCACCTTGTTATTTTCACCCACTAGTTTTATTATATTATATTTTATTATTATACAACCATTAACTTATTATTTTCTAACATAAAAGACAAATATTACTTACATAAAACATCATGGCCGGTTACTTGCTTAACGAAAAGGGGCATTTGACATGCAAGTCATCATTTTTAAAACCATGTGTCAATTGGTCTCCTTTAACATCTAACCACTACACATTTAAAATTTCTCACATAAGTCCCTTTTGTTATTTTCACAACCAAATGACAAAATTAATATACCAAAATTTCATACATGCAATTGCACATATAATAATCCTAAAATTTAATATTTAATTATTTATACGCTTCGGTTTAGTGATTCTGAAATCACTTTCCGACTAAGGTCGAGTTAGGGATGTCACAAACTTGCTTCGATTATACAAGTCAAGACCACATCATTGATTTGATATACCGAAATGATAAAGGCACTTAGGATTTAACCCACTCACTCCATAAAAGCCTACCTCCACAAAATTAACCCCTAGTAAACCCTATTGAGCCTAACAACCTATTCTTTAACTTACCTCTAATTTTAACCCATAACCTATTTTTGTTGAATTCCATTCAATTACTTTGATCCCTATTTTTGTCGAGATTCGAGTTGAATTATTATCTAGCTTTATTCTCTTTTCCAGATTGTAAAGTTGTAAATATTCAACTTATTGTATTGTATTTGAATTGTTCTTAAAAAAACGTATGTATATTAAAGAAATTCAGTTGTAATCTCTAATAGTTTAATAGTTTTTGCATATTTCTATTTTAAGGCTACCAAGACAGAAACGGTGTTATCATAAGAACTAGCTCCAGAAATATGTTCCAGTAATAGAGATTTTTTTAGCTAGATTGTTTTCCAATTCAATCTCGATTCTAACCCTTTCCTTTTCAGCTTGTAACAACACCCCTAACAAAAGCCCCATTACAACCATTGAAAGACCTTTTGATCGATGTGTCATATCAAACTATAGTGGTGGAGATTTGATTTTCTTGCAAGCCTATGGTAATAACTTTTTAGGTTGACTAAAGAGTGCTTAATTCTTGAACCCTAAACACTTTGAGTGGATAGAGTGAAACTTTAGTGAGGATGTCAAATCTTGTTGATTTTGATTGAAAGGTGATTACTTAAGAGAAGGGAAGAAAATCTACTTGTTGATTTTGATTGAAAGGTGATTACTTAAGAGAAGGGAAGAAAATCTATGTTTTTGTGATAAAGTTCTCAACTTAGAGTGTTTCAACCTTTAATGTTTTTCTGATTGAATTTTCATTGTATGACTACTTGTGAATTAGTTTGAAACATTATTGATAAAGATCGTGAGTTAAGAAGAATGATTCTTAATTATGAATTCAGATTTTGCTTGAGGACAAGCAAAGGCTTAAGTGTGGGGGTATTTGATAAACAATAATTTATACATGTTTTTACCTCATGCTTAGCCTATATTTTGGATGAATTATCATTGAAATTGTGGAAATTGGTGCTCCTAATCCTTCTATTTTATGTTTTATACTCAGGCGAGCATAGGGAAGAGAACAGAACGAGAAACAGGCCAAAAAAGGAAAAAATGGGCCAAAGTGTGAAAACGACATGGTCGTGCCACATAAAGTCCAACACGGCCCAAACCCGACAAGCACAGCCAGACCACACGGCCGTGCCACCATCAACAGGCCTGCACACCACCTCTTGTCGATCCACATGGGCGTGGCACACGGGCGTGTCCCTATCGTAAGGAAGTTTAATTTCACTCGAAAAAGGATACTTAGGGACTAAAAAAGCCATTCTAAACTCTATATAAAGACCCTAGGAGCCAACTCTAAGGGTGTACTCTTTCTTCCACAAGGGAGCACCTTATTTCTGCCAACACAGAGAGTGAAAGCAGGGAATTACTTGAAGGTAAGCCGATTGATTAATCTCAGAAGTTGAACTCTACATCAAGACAGAGGATCTCCCTTCAATCCTTCAGGGGTTTTTGGGTTCTTTATGTTTTGCTATTGTAATTCTTCTGAGATATTTTTTTATTAATTATGAACTAAATACCCCAAATACTTTAGGGGGATGAAACCTAAGATAGATCTTGTTATTATTTTCTCTTGAATTATATGATAAACATTTGATTTGTTCTTAATTGTGTTTTTAACTCTTAAATTAATATTTCCGGGATATTGATTTAAGTCCAATATGCTTGTGTAGAGGAGCAAAAGTCCCTGTATAGGAGTAAATCCAACATAATTAAGCGGGGTTGCATGCAACCCTAGACATAAGGCGACATAAATCTGTTGGATTAGGGTCAAACCTAATAATGGAATCCATAGATTGAGTTAATACGAGACTAGGGGTTTTAACTAGAAAGAGATTTCAGTTAATCAACCTAGGATTAGTTGTTCTTATCCTTGACGAAGGTATTAACATAAATTAGGGATTTCTACAGATCAAGTCAAGTGAATAAATCGTCTAGTTCAAGAGTTGATAACAAGTGAAGTATAGGTGGATTCTCCCTTGAGTATTGCCCAAATCAATCAGTTTTTCCTAAAGAGTTTTTCCCCATTTTACTTTTTGTGCGTTCTTAGTTTAGTTTTAGAATTAGTTTAGTTTCATAAAATCCCCTTTTATTTTTAGGTTAAATAATATAAAGAAAGTTAGTACTGGTACTTTTGCTTCCCTTGGGTACGATATCTCGGTCTTGCCACTAAGCTATACTACTGTTCGATAGGTATGCTTGCCTTAAAATCGTGATAATAGTTAGTTTTTTTGGTTTGATCATTATTATAAATATTATTACCTCATATCACGCATATCAGCTAGGTTCGACCACCTTCCAAGCTTGATTCAAGGTTTGTTCCTACTCAGTTTTTGATAATTTTTACGTTTTTGAGATCGTTGCTAAGTTATCTTCAAGACCCCTGCTTGAATTTTTGACTTTGATGAATATTTTAAGTTATGCCGTTGATGAGAGCTTGAGATTTTTGTTGTTTAATGATGAAAAATGAAAGATATGTTTTGGGTTAACATGTTTTGTATTGGAATTTTTGATGATTTACAGTAATTAAGACTAAATTGCAAAAAAATAATAATTTGAGGGACTAAAATGTGAAATAAATGAAATATATGGACTTGTATGAATATGGGTAAAATTCGGCCTAACATGAGTATGGTGAAATTTTGTATATTTTGTGTTTTGTGCAATAGGGACTAAATTGTAAAAAGTGTAAATGTCAGGGGTAAAATGGTAATTTGCCCATTTATGTGTTTTTGGACTCAATTGAATGAAAATATGTCAAAATAAGCTTAATTTGAATATGTTTAGATCAAGAACCAAAGAAATCGAATTTGGATCTGGGGAAAACGAAAGTTGTCGACTAGTTGTTCCGTTCCGTTTTGTATCACCGGAGTAAGTTTAAAAGCAAATGGACACACTTAATTTTAATTAAAGGCAATTTATATATGCTTAAATGAAATATATGAATTTATTTATGCAATTACCGGATGTGTATAAGCTTGGTAACCATGTTCATGCATTCGTTTCCACCGAGTTACGACGTCCGAAAGTCCCGTATGAACCTTAGGAATAGTTAGGATACATATGTCATGACACAGGATACCGATATATGTGTGCGAGTAAGACCATGGCATCGATATGTGATTCTGATATATGTGTACAAGTAAGACCCTATCTAAGACAGTGGCATCGATATGTGATTACATGTAAGACGACGTCTGGGACGTTGGCATTGTACGATATGTGTGATTATCCGAGTGTCCTATCCAATTCTGAATAGTTCATCAGGCAAAGATAAGCTATGTTCAAATCTGTAAAATGAGCTAAATGGCCAGGTATGAATTGACTTGACACCTATTTGAGATAAGATTAAATATTTGTTTTAAATCATATACGATGTAAATAAAGAATATATGTATATGTGGTATGTGTATTCGGCATGTGAATGAGTAACTTGTGTATCATTGCAATGTTTCTTAAATATGTGCATATATGATTTGGTATATTTGATCATATAGGTAATATATATATATGTGGTGTTATACTATGATTCTTGAGCTTGCGTATATAAGTAAATGTATGTATGGTTTATTATGACTATTTGGTTTGAAAGTTAATTAATGATATGTTAAAACGACAATGTGTGTAACACCACTAACCCATATCTATCGCCGGACTAGGGTTAGGAGCATTACCAGACAAATCAGAACTTTACCGACATATCAGATCTATTAACATCATAACATATTTGTACATTATCAAAGAGTTACTTATGAAGATCTTCAAGAACTTAAACATGCATTATAAGAGGATCGGGATTAAACTGAACACTTAGAAAATTTTTCCAAAACTAAAACATTCTCAAGGCTATTGAGATCACACGCCCGTGTGGTCAGGCGGTGTGCCTCACACAACCACAGACACACCCATGTGTCTAAGCTGTGGCAAAACAGGGCATACATACTGACATAATCCAATGAGTACCCCAGGGGACACACGGCCGTGTACTATGACCGTGTGTCACACAGGCTGAGACACATGCTTGTGTCTTATCCGTGTGGACAAAAATAGGCCATTCGAAAAGCCAACTTTGCCACCCAACTTTGGGTCATCCCTACAAGCCAAAGCAATACATTTATACCAACAATTTATAGCCAAAATATACCTGAAATATTCGTTAATGTAATCAAGAATATCGGCAAGTAATTAATGCCTATTAACTAAAATAAATCATTCACTACTCAAACCTAAACCATTACATAACACTTGTTATAATACCACATCATGGATCATTTCAATTCATAACTAAAACTTACCAAATTCATCATTTACTCATACCAAAATGACTATATTCAACTAGGCCAAATATGCATTATTATGCATTTTAAGGCATATATAAATTTCATCATTTTTCATAGACCAAAACAACACATTCCCACACTTAGCTAGCCAAATCACTTAGCATAGCATATTTATAAGTCAAAATATAATCAAACCTCCTTAGCCTATACATGCCATACTTAATTATTCATAAACACAAAAGGTACCAAAATGAGTTCTGATAGTGCGATGAAGATCCTCGATGTTTCTCGAGCCTTTAGTAGCTTCGATGATCTATGAAATAGAAATAAACAAAGCAAGTAAGCTTTTAAAGCTTAGTAAGTCATAAACAAGTAATATAACTTACAATTGTAAAATAAAACTACCATTCCATCAATTTGAACCATGAACAAGCATCACAAACCTTTATCCATGTCTTACCACATGGTTACTCATTTAATTGAGATTCATACCTCTTTGATTCAATTCATATCATCTCACTTATGTACCCTATCTCAACAATGAACAACATTGAACATACCTGTTCTATTTCATACCATTACTCCCTCAAGCATTTCCTCAATTCATTCGTAGAATCATCTGACTTAAGAATCGAACATTTGAATATAACATCCGATAAGTACCTATACCATAACCCATAGCCAACTCAAGGTAACTTATTTCGGAGCACCTATACCATGGCCAGTAGCCAACTCAATGTTACTCCCGAAACATCTATACCATGGCCCGAAGCCAAATCAAGATGTTTCTCACTCCCGAAGTGTTGATATCATGGCCTGAAGCCAATCACCTTATCCTAGTGACATGTCACTACCTACTGAAACTAATCTCATGGTTCAATCGAGCTTTCTCAATCTCATTTTCTATTACTAACTCAACCACATCAACAGTATCTTTCATTCCACCTCTTCCGAGGTTCCATTCATTTCAATTCATTCCAAAGCAATGAAATTAACAGCATTATAATGAAATTACTACTTATGAACTTACCTCGAATGTGTTTTGTCGAAATAAGTCAATTACTCGTCGACTTTCGATTTCCCGTGATCCAAGTTTGGATTTCACTTTTCTTGATCTATACATATTAAAAATAATTCATTCAATCACACACTCAATCAATTCCATCCAAAAACATACAATTTGGGCATTTTGTAGTTTAGCCCTTACATTTTCATATTTTGACATTTTAGTCCCTATTTCATAAAATCATCAAATACACGAATTTTTTTATACAAGGCCTAGCCAAATTTTCTTCTATTTTATTCAAGCCCACATATTTAATCTATTTCACGTTTTAGTCCTTCTATATAATTCATTTTCACAAATTAGCCCAAATTAGCTAATTTCATCAAAAATTCAATAAAAAGATATCAACCCAAATCATATCTTTCATTTAGCTCCAAGAATTATCAAAAAGCTCGCTCTTTCAACAATGACACATTTCAAATTCATACTCAAATTATAAAACTAAGGCATGGGCTTTATAGAATATGAAACAACGATCACAAAAACATAGAAATTATTAAAAATAGACAAAAACTCATATCTTAATCAAGCCAAAATGCTAGCCGAACCCTAACTATCCTTTTTCTTGTCTTTCTCTTTGATTTTCAGCAAGAAGATGGACAATATGGCTTATTTTATGTTTTGGTTTTATTAATTAACATTAATAAACAATTTACCATATTATCCATCCTTTATAAATTCATAACACACTTATATTAAGGCCATTTATGACCACTCAAACATACAATGGTATATTTACCACATAAGGCCGTAATAATTTAAAAGCCATTTCAATTGAACACATGAACTTGTAGCATACTAATTTTAACACTTATGCATTTTAATCCTTTTTCAGAATTTAGCACAGAAACATACAAATTAAATCACAGAAATTTTACAGAAGTTAATTCAGATAACACAGACACAGAAAATAATATTAAAATATTTTTTAGGCTTAGATATGTGGTCCCAAAACCACTATTCCGACTAGGGTCCAAACTGAGTTGTTACAATGTGAGTATTCGGCCAACGTGGGTAATTGTCTATGAAAATGTATTAATTATGGAATTTGTAAGTCTGGGGTAAAGCATGATAATGTTAATGTAATACGTTTAGTTAATATGAGTTGACTAAATTATTGAATTGTTTATTTGCTTATGATTTACTAAGCTATGATAGCTTACTCTGTTTGTTCATGTTTACTCTGTTTTATAGATTTTGGAGTCAGGTTATGAGCTCGGGGATCATCAGCAAAGTCTATCACACTATCGACTGTCTTTGGTATATTATTAAGTGAATTTTCGAATCTATGGCATGTATAGGCTAGATTATGTTTTGAAATGTTGGATTTTTTGTTACGTGTAATTTAAGCCATACGAAAATGGCTTAATAATTTATTGTGCTCAGATTTAATGCTTCGTTTGATGATAGTTATGCTTGGTTATGATTTTGGTGATTCAGTCTTATATATATATATGTGTGAGATTGGTTATTAAGTTAATTAATGTGGTATTATGTGAATTTGAATTAAATAATATTTGATTAGGTTCGAACATGGTAGAAGATTATTTTGATATGTTTGTTACATGGTAAGTAAATTTTTGAGTTTTGGGTATATGATGAAAATCTAAATGATGGTCATAATCAACCCTATGATTCGGCACTGGTATATATTTATATTGTTGGCACATTGAATTAATGATATATATGCAAATACGTTAGCCCAAGGTATATATATGTATTGTGGTTTTAGATCATGTGTTTTGGTAATAGAGTAAAAGATGAATATTATTGAGTAGAATTATGTAATGCATTAGCTAGTAATAATAATATTATATATATATATAGGTATTTGGATGTGTTTTAAACTTTGTCTTAATTGGTATGCATGATTTGTTTTATAAATTAGTTTAAGTTATTAAATTAGTACAAGGAATTCATGTTGATCATGTTTGTTATATAAATTATTAAAATGAATAACGTTAAATATAATATGCATTCGGCTGTTGAATTAAATTATTTATAAATGCCAAAGGCATACATATGTGAAGGGATGGTTTGATAATATGTACTTGGTTGCGTAAGATTGACTCATAAATAATGTCTTTTGGTATGCGAATGAGATGTAATTTATCTTGTATATTTTATTCAATTAATGTTTTATAATGATATGTTTGATAATTGCCAAGTTGGACTAGTTTAATAGCATGAATTCGATATATGAGTTTGAATATTTTAATATTTGTATATAGAATTCGTCATGACAGTATTTAATTTAAAATTGATTATTTGATTAAAGGAAATGCATATATGATTTGTTTAGTTGAATTTAAATTCTTTTAAAAAAATGTATAGCAATGAATGGCTTCCTTAAGCTATGATCTGTTTTGTAATGCCTTGTAACCCTAGTCCGGCGACAGATACATGTTAGGGGTGTTACATTTGATTGGTATCAGAGCTTACGGTTTAGTCGATTCTAGGACTAACGTAGCACGTGTGAGTCTAGCTATACATGACATATTATATACTGTGATAATGTGATGGTTTTTAAGGATTAAGGGGATTAATGAAAAGGTGAAAGGAGTGTGGTATTTTTACTTGAGGTTGGAGGCTGAATTTACTAAAAATGGTGTCAAAGATCCCTTTGTTCTCTCCTATTAATGGCCGGCCATAACAAGTGGAAATGAGGGTGAGTAGGTTGATTGATTTAAGCATTGAATCATGCAAAATTTGGCCATCGAGTGGACGGTTTCTTGAGCAATCTTCATGTGCTAATTTTATATGATTTTCAAAGTCTAGGGACCTCAAAATAATTGTCCCAAAGCTAATTTTTGGGCAGTCACAAGCTTGTGCTGAATTTGGGCTTAACTTTCTCTTGTTGACTGTTTCATGACCCAATAAATAACCAGACATGTCCACCATGTATCATCACTTAAACAAGGTTAAAGTAACATTCTTATAACCCAATTTTGCATGGTTTTGTCGTTCAAGTAGGGTGGACTTGTTCATGTCCTTGCAAGAATTGTACTAAGCTCCATATTATATCACATTATGGTCCCACTCCTGTAACGCCCTGATTTTTGGGATTTTTCGGGTTTTGTGAATTTTAGTGGAATTTTTAAAATTTTGGTGTTCTAAAGGTTGATAATGTATGTACATGTGTTAGTGGGCCTATAGAAGGCCCAAGTTTAAGTTAAAACCCGGTAAAATATTAAGTTGGATTTTCAAGTGAAAGGGGACTTGGTTAAGTGGGCTTTTAAGAAAAACCGTGTAAAATATGTCACAAGTGAGCTCTTGGTAAAGTGGCAAGGTGGAGCCATTAAGCTCCTAGAAAAGTGGCGCCTAAGTGGATATTCAAGGACAAGGGTTCGAGTTACAAGGTAAGCGTAGAGTTCTTTTTAATTTTTAAGCATGTGCCGGGCATGTGCCTAACTTAAGTGAATTTCGGCAAGTGGGCTTTAGGGACTTAGGCCGATTGCTTTAGAGGGACTAATAGGGTTATATCATTTTCTTTTTTCTGTCATGACAATTAGGGTTAGCCACCTTAGGAATTTTTCTCTGTTCTACTATCAGAAAACCCAAAAGTTGCCTCCATGGAAAGCTCATAGCCGAATTCTTCCTCTCCACCTCTACCATTGTTTTTTTCATTTTTCTTCTTCCCCTTTGATCTCTTCCCTAGCCGAATATCCACCTTGCATAGATCCACTCTTTCTTTTGCTTTCATTCCTCTTAAAATCAACCATAACCGATTGCTCAAAGTGCCAGAAATCCCGAAAACTGTTTCCTTTCTTGCCGATTTCTTGTAAGCCGAATCACCCCTATTCCTTTCACCTGTTGTGGCCGATTACTACACTCCCTTGAATCACACCATTGTCGACACCATCACCCAAAATCTACACCCAAAACGCCATCCTCTTCTCTTGTTGAAAAGCCAAAATCACCATAGTTGTAGGGAGATAGCCGAAATTGCAAATCTCAGAGATAAGGTTTCTACTGACGTTTAAGGGTCAGATTTACATCAGATCTGCATAGGAACTGAAGAGAAATCATTGGTAAGTGTTTAATACTTCAGATCTGTTCAATATTTCATATTTGGAAAAGCCGAAAGTCCCTAAAGTTAAGGATTTTGTCGTTTTGGACTTTTGGTAAATCAAGGGGTGTTTTCTTTGTTCTTTTTGTGTGTTAGTTAGAGAAGAAGGTGATCAAACAAGGAGTTGAAGACATTGGAACATCAGATCTAGATCTAAAGGGATTTAAATCGGCAAGGTAAGAACATTAAGGCCATTGGAGGTGTTGGCCGAATGTGTAAGTAAGGCTTTGGGTAAGTTTTCAATTCAGATTAAGTGTTGGTATGGTCTAATCAATTAAGTATTGGATTGTAGGGATTAACGCATAGGAGATCTCGTAGGAGAAACTGCAAAACAGGTGTGTGTTTCGAACTCCTTTCAATGCGCAAATCGGCAAAAGCCGAAAAGCTGAAATGCCGAAGTTTCAGTATTTCGAGAGCTTGTGAGCGTGCGAATGTTCTCAAGTTAGTAGGAGAAGGTTAGTTTTTGAATCGGCACTGTTAGGCGTATTGACCGCTAAATTTTGGACATTATGGTAAGTTGGGCCTCGGTGGGCCAAATATGGGCCCAATGGGCGATTTGGGCCCATGTGAGTAAAAATGGGTTTAAAGGTAATATTGTGAACTGTAGGCATGAAAACAGTTAAAACAAGGTAACTGATTATGAAATTGGGACTAAATGGGCCTAATGGGCTAATCGACGTAATAGGGCTTATTAGGGGTTTTAGGGCTTGAATGCTAAGACTGAAAAACTGAGTTAACCGGACTTCTATGACAACTATGTGATTAATAAATACTGTAATAAGCATAAAATCTGTAACAGGAGAGCAAAATTACTGAAATACCCTTAGGGTAAGAAATTACTGTTTTGCCCCTAGGTAGAAAATTACCGTTATACCCCTAGGGCTAAAATTGACTATGCTGTTTGACATGACTGTTACTGTTATTGTATGCCATGATATATATCTATTGCATGGGTTGGGTTTTGATAATGGAGGAAGTGTGAGTGGCACAGCCACGTTACTGAAAAGGGGCTATGCCTCGTACTGTTTCTGAAAGGGGCTTTGCCTCGTATACTGTTTAACTCAGCAGCCATGCTGCGACTGTGGTGTGTGGGCTGGGTGGGTCGAGTTATTCCCCACATGGTGTGTTGGCTGGTACGGGTGGTGTGTAGCGGTTGGTGGGTTGAGTAGTCTCCCCAATTGGGTTTGCATTTATACTGTATTACCGTACTGTACTGTTATGGGCCTATGGGCCAATCTGTTATCTGAATAGGGCTTCAGCCCAGTATCTGTTATAGGGCCTTGGCCCAGATTACTGCTTTCTGAGTAGGGCTTCGGCCCAGTATCTGACTGAGACTGGTTAGGGTTTAGGCCCAGTGGGCTTGAGCCAATTTGGGCTTTGGATGGGTTCTGCACACACTGAGTTTTCCCAAACTCACCCTTTCTTTCCATCCTTGCAGGTGAGTCCTAGATTGTGACTTGGACGCTGGGAGGGATTCAGAGTGGCCACGAGGACTGAACATTCATCATAGTTGGTTATTTATTTATTTATTATTTAACTACCTTTTATTGGTTTTATTTTGATATAGGTTGTAATAAGGCCGCTATAACTATTACTCGGGATTTCTCTACCGTTTTATTTCAAACACAAACCTACACCGTTTTCAACATTAAACAAACATTTTATTAACCAACCTGACATTCCTGAGGACTAAGGAGGACAATAAGACTAAAATGAAACGATTAACAAATGAGATAGAAATTAGGTTGAATAATAATTAAATCGGGAATTTCAAGAAAAACAAGTATTACTTTTCAAAAATCTCAAACATCAGACTTAGTATATAGGACGGCGTAGCATAGTCTAGGCGATGTAGCACACCGGACATGGCCATAACGTCTGGGCCGGGTCTGGGGTGTTACAACTGCATTATTAAATATAACACATTAATAAGTAACATCAAAATGATTTAATTTATGCGCAAAATTCATATAATAAGGCACAAATTTGCATATTTTATAAATTCATGTCCATTATTGAGATTTAAGCAAAATTCACTAAATTCATAAACAAATGCTCGAGTTATTGTTATTTTTTAGTAAAAAAAAATGGTAAAAACGACTAGAAAACCTTATACAATTTAGATTTTACAACTGTCAATCTCCTTATTTATAGAAATCCAAGGAAACAGACAACCTGAACGACTATACAATATGTGGTCAATGCTTGGATGGAATCAAGGAGGAGACGCAATCAATGAGAACAGATGTGAAATGGGTGCAGTTTGAGTGCACCAATTTAAACTAGAACATTGACTAAACTCGAAGATAAGATGATCCAATTGATGAACATGATGGGGATATAAAAAGACAAATTGGCACAGGTATTCCTAGTAATACCGAAAATAATCCTTGTAGAGAAGGGAAGGAACACATAAAAGCAATAACACTCCACTTGAGTAAAGTATTAAGTAGCTGAGAGACCCAAACTCAAGAGATTCATATGGAGAATACTGATGATCTTCAGGAAGAACTATTAGAAGTTGCTAATAAACCTAAACTAGAGGAAGCAATTGCACTGGTAGTTGAGCCAGAGACAGAAACAATTAAATATTCTATCGTTGCAAAAATATCATTCCTTTCAAGGCTAGAAGAGAAGCAAAAGCGAGATGAAGACGAGTTTATAAGTTTTCTAAACTTGTTCAAAACATTAACATCAACCTGCCTTTGATTAAATTAATTGAGAAAGTTCCTAACTAAGCCAAGTTTTTAAAGGAAATTATTTCTATGTGTATGAAAATTAAGGTAGGCGAACATGTTAATATAAGCGCTTCCTATAGTGCTATTATTTTGAGAAAGGTTCCCTAAAAGTTGAAAGACCCAAAAAGTTTTACAATTTAGAGCTCTATGTGACCTAGTGGCTAGATTAATTTAATACCTTTACCTATTTATGAAAATCTCAAATTAGGTGACCTACAAATAATACCCAGATAACACTACAGTTGGTTGATATATCCTGAGTGCATCGAAAGGAATACCAGAATATGTGTTAGTCAAAGTGCTTAGCTTTATCATCTGAATAGATTTTGTGGTTTTAGACTTTGAGGAAGATCGATAAATATTAATCCTGCTAGGTAGACCTTTTCTAGCCACCTTGAGGTCCACTGTTGATTTAGAAAAAAAAAAATTAACAACGAAAATCAATGGTGAGACCGAAACTTTTAAGTCTAGTCACTAGCAGAGCGAGGAAGGTAGGGGGAGTTAGGGAGCATTGCAATTAATTATCTATTTCTAATAATCCTAAATTAAGGGACATACTTCCTTAAATCCTTGCAGGTCGAAAAAATAAGTTCAAGGAGAAAGATAAGCAGAAAAAGGTAGAGTGGCACGATGGGCAATGGACTAATATTATAGAACCAAATAACCATCCATTTTGTGAATTAATGATGTTGTCGGATGAATCCAACTATAAAACTTGAATTAGTTAAATTAATATTTAACTTTTTTGTAAATTATTATATATTTAGCTAACTGTAGTAAATTATTTTTGTCTAGATTTTAATTTTTATTAAGTTTATGTTTTTTAGAAATCGAAACACTCTAGAAATCAAAATTTTGGGTGAAAACAGAGCCAGTGTTGCACCATAGTAACTCCGTGTCGCAACACCCAGGTAGAACTGACGAAGTTGAGAAAATAATTTTGATGTCAGAATGTAACACCCCTTACCCGTATTCAACGCCAGAATGGGGTAAGAGGCATTACATGACTTATCACACGAACGATCATACAATTCCTAGTCATAAATTTTGCTTCTAAATTAAAAAATTTTACAATTAATCATAAGGTCCCTGATACGAGCATACGAGGCCCAAAACATGCATTGGAGGTGGTACGGGACCAAACCAAGAACTTTAGGAATTTGTACAACACTTCGAAAATTTTTCTACAAAATAGTAGTCACACTGTAACACCCCTTACCCGTATCCAATGCCGGGACGGGGTTTAAGGCATTATCAGACTTTAACAACAACATTCATACAAAACTGAACCAAAATTTTTAGTTCAAATTAAAACTTTTCACATTCCATCTTAAAGTCCCCAATATGGGCTTACGAGGTCCAAAACATATTTTAAAAATGTTTCGGGACCAAACTGAGAACTTTTGAATCGGATAGCAAATTTTCACAATTTGGAAAGTCACACGCCCGTGTGGGCAGGCTATGTGGTTACACACGCCCTTGTGGCTCAAGACACGCCCGTGTCCTCCACTCATATAACTCTCTATTTATGATGTCATCGTTTACTTAGGGTCACACAGACAAGTCACATGTCCGTGTGCTGGACTGTATGCTCCACACAGCTGAGACACACGGCCGTGTCTCTACCCGTGTGGCCAAGAAATTGGTTATCTTCCAAGCTAGTCTCTACCCTATCATGCCCATACTTGAGCATAACTTTAGATGACACATTTTTATGACCTAACAAAGATACCAAGACGTCTATCACATACTTAACAAGTTGTAACATTCATTTTACTCAACCATGAAATACACCTTCGTAAGCTTATAGGATAACAAATTTATTGGCCACTTGAATGGCATTACACAACAATGAACTTCAAAATCATAGGCCAATATTCTAGGCTATCTCATAATAACATGTACACCTGACCAAATTCCCTATACATGCCATAACCTTAAGTATAAAATCATCGATACCTAAATTATACGCTTGATATTGTGATGAATTCTCCGGCGGCTTCCAATCCGAGCTATCTTGAATACATTACAAACACAAAAAATAACGAAGTAAGCTTTAAGCTTAGTACGTACGTATGTAATATCAAGCAAATGATTAACTTGCTTTTAGCAAACCTCATTACATGATCTCAAAATAATACCATCATTATTATATAAATTTTCATTATTCACCTGTACTTATCTCAAGCTATTTACTCGAGTCACAGTGACTAAATTATTTTTATCTGGAGCTATAGAACTCGAAATTAAGATCCACAAATTTTCACTGAAACTAGACTCAGATATATTCTCACCATAAAATTTACAAAATTTTTGGTTTTGCCAATCAATATAGTTTATTCTTTAAAGTCTTGCTTGTTTCTATTTGTTTCTATTGAAAATAGATTCATTAAGAAACTGAAGCATATAGATTTTATCCCTTCATTATTTTTATACAATTTTTAATGAATTTTCCAAGTCAGAATAGGGGATTTCGTATTCATTCTGACATTGTCTCACTAAAATTCAAATATCTCATAATATGAAATTCTTTTGCTTACTCCGTTTCTTTTAAAAGAAAATAAACTCAATAAGATTTCATCTCATTCAGCCTTTAATTCAATTCACACCATTTATGGTGATTTTTCAAAGTCACTTAACTGATGTTGTTCAATATTGTTTGACAGCTAATTCCACTTTATCACATACATATTGTTTTAACTTCTTTTAAAACATACATATTGTAAATCAACTTTATCACAATCTCATACATCCTAAGTATCGACCTATAATCACAAGGTCATCATAAAGTCAATCTCATGTGTATAACTTACTCATTTACCTCCGTATTATATTCTTCAAACACATAACACACACAGAGCCCATATATTCTCATAATCAATCCCAGTACTTAATCATCACAACCACACTTACAATTTCACTTAATCATATCCTCAATATACAATTTAACATAATAATCCATACATGGTAATTCGCACATAGCCACCACATTTCAGTATAATAATCTATTTACGGTAATTCACACATAACCACCACATTTCAGTATAATAATATATTTATGGTAATTTGCACATAGCTACCAATATCAACAACTCACTATGTTTTGCACTTAGCTCATCGATATTAATAGAAGCAAGGCGATTTGCACTTAGCCCACCCACAAGTACATGCTCTCGATGGTATTGCACATAGCCCATCGTTAATCACATTTACATGGTGGTATCACACACAGCCCACCTATCATCTTAGACTCATGATGGTATCGCACTTACCCCATCAATAAAAATAATTACTCGGTGGTATCGCACACAGGCCACTGGTAATGATAAACACACGGTGGTATCACACTTAGCCCACCGACAATAACAAATATATGGTGGTAATGCACACAGCCCACCATTGTGATCAATGTTATTTTATTCTCAATCTCATATGAAACCATAACTCGATGCCATAGCCTGGCTATGGTCTTTCACGATTTCATTCAATCACACCTAACCATGACTCATTCATGGTTCTTTCTGTCATTACATCTTTTAATACCGAACAAAACTATTCAACTTTACGTTGGGTAGTCACTGATTCCTTTGATTTTCTCCTATTCTGAGTCCGAACCTTGTTTTTCTTTATCTAAAATGTCACATTTGACTTATTAAACTATTATACTATTCAATTCAATCAACAATTCATATTATGGCAAAATTACATTTTTGCCCCTAAATTTTATCATATTTACACTTTTGCCCCTAGGCTCGTAAAACCATTTTCATCACATTTCCTCATTTCTTAAGCTTACCCGAACCTTTATTACTCTTATAGCAGCTCCTAATTCCAATTATTTCACATAGTTACCATCTATTTTACAACTTCTACAAAAAGGTCCAATTTAGGTGTTTTCATGAAAAGTCCTTTCACAAAAGTTGTTTCTTTGACAACCAAGATTCATTTTCTTCCATAAAATTTCAGCAAACAACATGAATACTCTTATGGAAAACCCTAGACTTCCAACCATTTTGCAAAATAGTCCCCCATTAGCTAAATTAAGCTTTAAGGGTTCCAAAAACACAAAAATCATTAAGAAAGGCCATCAAAATCACTTACTTGCAAGAGAAATAGGTGACTGAAAATTTAAGCTCGTAAAACCCCCATGTTTGCTGCCATTTTTGGTGGGGAAGAAAGAAATGAAAAAGATGAAGCCTTTTTGTTTATTTTATTTTATTTCTAGTCAAAATTAGCCACCAAATTTCACCTAATTTTGACTTTTCAAATTTTTTTATCTCCTTGGCCGGCCATCACTATAAAATGGGCCTATTTGCCCTTTAAAAACCTCTACATTATGTTCCTTAGCCATTTAACACCATTCGCCTTTTGACTTTTATGCAATTTAGTCCTTTTTCGCAGTTAAGCTTCCAAACGCTAAAATTAATTCACCAAAATTTTCATGCACCTATATAATTATGCCATAACACAAAATAATATTAAAAATAATTTTCTTCGACTTCAGGTTTGTGGTTCCGTAACCAATGTTCCGATTAGGACCAAAATCGGGTTGTTACACACACGCCCGTATGGCTTGGGACACGCCTGTGTCGGTAGGCCGTGTGGTCACACACGCCCATGTCCTGACCCGGTATAACTCTCTGACTTGTAACTCATGACCAAATTGAACTCACACGACCAAGTCACACGCTTGTGTACTAGGCCGTGTGGGAAATTAAATTTCACAAAATATGTAACAGCTCAAACTAGGGGCTAAACGGAAAAGTGGTTTTGAAACTATGAATCTGAGGTTTAAAATATTATTCCAATTTAGTTTTGATGTTTATTGGGTGGGATAAATATGTGAAATTTTTGTGTGTGAATTTTATTGGTTACATGTCCAATTTGGTATGTTGGACTAAATTGCAATACGTGAAAAATATGGGTTTTAATCCATAAAGGTATTTGATTAAATTAGGTTTCCAAATTAGAGGTCCTTATATGGTAATTAAACCATTTTAACTTACTTTGGACAAAAATAGCCAAGGAAGGGTGGAATATCAAAGGTTTTTAATGAAGGGCATTTTGGTCATTAGTTAATAAAAGAAATAAAAAGGGAAAATAAGGCCAAAATGTGTTCATAATCATCTCCCCTTGGCCGAATATGAAGAGTCACCATAGCTAGGGTTTTGACAACTTCTCAAGCTCATAGTAAGTGTAATCGAGCCCCGTTTTTAATTTTTTTCGTATTTTTAGAATCCTCGTAGCTTGCTCTAGCTAATTTTACCATTATTTTAAGCTAGGGTTGATGTCAAAAATTTTACCCATGTATTACATGCAAGTTTTTTGATGTCTAATGGTGGAATATAAAGGTTTAGGGTGTGGTGAACTATGATTACTAGGTGATTTTTCATGAAAATCCCTAAAAAGGATCAAATTGCAAAGTTAATAATTTGAGTGGTAAAAGTATAAATTGATGAGAAATATGGGCTATTTTGAGTGTCATGGATATTTTTTTAGGCTTGGGTAACCAAGAGAATTGATACATTTCAATTTACGAGCCTAAGGACTTAGTTGTAAAAAATTACAAAGTTAGGGGTAAAATGGTAAAAATTATCATGGGAAGATTTTGGACTAAATTGAGTAATGTGTTCATTAAAAGAGTGAAATGTGTCATTATAGATTGAGAAGATTGAGGAATCAATCTTGACTGGGGTAAGGGCAAGGTCTCGAATTAACTTGCAAAATACCACTTTTTGTTGTTGAGGTAAGTTTATATGTAAGTAATGTGTCCATTTTATTTGTACAATATTAATTCTAATGGATGTTATGAAATGTTGCGATTAAATAATTTTGTATGATGTTGAAAGTATGAAAATGAGAGTTCCCGTCTGAACCTTCGGAAATAATGGGTGATATGGATAAATATAGCTAGGTAACATGTGTGATAAAGTGAGCTTTACCGTGTAGACCTGAGGACTATGGAACTTAATGGCTAAGTCATATGTGTGATAAAGTGAACTTCACCATGTGAACATGACAGTTACAAGGCTAAATGGCTATGTCACATGAGTGATAAAGTGAACTTCACAATGTGTACATGAGACCAATATCATATGTAGCTAAGTCACATGGGTGATAAAGTGAACTTCACCATGTGCACACGAAGGCTACGAGAGTAAATGGCTAGGTCACACTAGTGATAAAGTGAACTTCACCTTGTGTACCTGAGAGTCGGGCTTATGTTTTGGTGGAATCATAAGTGAAAAGTCCACCGAATATCAGATGTTAATCCGAAGAGTTCAACGAGAATACATACTAAAAAGACTTGGTCTGGTAGCATCACTTGTATGTGTAGGTGTATACCTTTGGGCAAGTGTAATTGTAGGAAAATGCATGTGGATGCAAGGCTGCATGTGGACTTAAGTGGGTAAAAATAATGTGCATGATTTGTGTGAAAATGTTGGTAAGTTTAGGTGGTAAGTCGGTGTGTGAGAGACAGACCTTGGTATGGATAAATGTTGTTATGATGGTAATTATTTACATATAGACTTACTAAGCTTTTAAAGCTTACTCTTTTCTTTTTCCCTTGTCTTATAGATTCAATCGAGGCAGCTCGGGATCAGATCAAGTCGGAGGACCACCCATACTATTGACAATATCTTTTGGTATAGTAATAATGAACTCTTAGACTATGGCATGTATAGGGACTTAGTGATGTTGTAGGTGTAAGTTGGTTTGGTTATGTTGTGGTAATGTCATGGGATAAGTCATTTTCAAACCAAGGCAAAGTGATTTAGCCATTGATGGTGATATTTTGATGACTAAAGATGTGTTTGTTATGTGCTGTTAAAAGTAGTAGTGATAGCATGTGTTTTGGGGCAAAGTATGGCTTGGAAAATAGCCTAACCTAGGGCCACACGACTAGCCCCCACGGCCATGTGTGTAGGGCATGTGAATTTTGCATGGGATTTTCAGAGTTTAAGGACGTCACATGGCCTGGTCACACGGGCGTGTCCTGTGGCAGTGTGACCAAAATGGCATATTGACGTCATAAACAGAATGTCCTAGTTTTTCACATGAGGAGGCCACCCGGGTGTGTCGAGGCCGCGTGAAGGACAAGGGCCAAGGACAAGGGCGTTTGCTCGGCAGTGTGAAAACCCCTGTAGGTTCAAAATGAAAAATAATTTTCCAATAATTCAACACGGGTAGAGGACACGGGCGTGTGTGACCCTATGGCCTGCCCACACGGGCGTGCCCCTATTTCACATGAGCGTGTGCCCTGTATTAGGTCAAATT
Source organism: Gossypium stocksii (assembly GCA_020496765.1). Taxonomy (NCBI): domain Eukaryota; kingdom Viridiplantae; phylum Streptophyta; class Magnoliopsida; order Malvales; family Malvaceae; genus Gossypium; species Gossypium stocksii. The sequence continues at coordinate 45,613,035 of CM035631.1, forward strand.
TTCCAAAATTTTTCTAAGTTCTCAGTTTGGTCTCAAACCATTCCCAAACTATGTTTTGTGCCTCGTAGGCTCACTTTAAGGGTTGTATGGTATTTCATGAATAAGTTTTAAATTGGATTGAAATTTGCGGTTTGATTGTGCATAAATGATGGTGATATTGTCCAGTAATGCCTCGTGCTCAGGTAAGGCGATAAACTCAGGTAAGGGGTGTTACAAAATAGGTGAATACTTCACACGACCTGTAACACCCCTAACCCGTATCTGTCACCAGACTAGGGTTAAGAGGCATTATCGAACAAATCATATTATTATACAAATATTTCACATACATTAATCACATTCATCATATCACATCCAATCATAATCACAATGTCCCTTATATAGGTCTACGAGACTGTAAACATGTTTTAAAGAGGGTTCGGGACTAAACCGATCTCGTATAAAAATCTTCCAAAACTTTAAAATTTTTCTAAGCAATAAAGGTCACACGCCCATGTGAACAAGACATGTGCCTCACACGGCATTAGACACGCCCGTGTGTCTAGGCTATGGGGAAATAGGGCATACATACTGACTTATCCACACGGCCAAGGAGACGCCCGTGTGCCAGACCATGTGAAAATTAGGGAGCATACTGACTTGGTCACACAGCCAGTTACACACCAGTGTGTCTAGCCCATGTGCCTATTCAAAATGGCCTCACAAGTCTGTGCTTGGGCCATGTGCTTGATCGTGTCAAACTTGTAGGGTATACTTACTTGGCTGCATGACTAGTCACACGCCCATGTGTGAGGCTATGTGGAGTGCCCAGGCTCAATACAAATTGAACCTTCGAACAAACTGATAGAGACACATGCCCGTGTCCTACTCTTGTGGGCAAAAACAGGCCATTTACAAGGCCAATTTGCCACCCTTAAAGGGTCTACCCTACAAGCTAAAACAAGGCACTATTCAATATATTATTTCTAGCCAAAACCAAAGTAATTCATGCACATTTCATACCATATCTATGTCCACCATTTTTAAACATATTTACCTAAACAAAGTATACCAAAATCATTATATCATCATATATCCTATCAAACATTTTCTCATCCATTTAACCACTTAAACAACCTCAACATTCATACCAATTTCACATCTCAATCTCATGCCTAAAACCTATCACAACAAATACCATAAGAAGCTTACCAAAATGCTAAATTCATAAGACTCCACAAATTTATCATTTAACATATTTGAAGATATAACATAAACAAATATACAAACTCATATCATATGTTAAATTCACATTCATCATTGGCATTCTTTACAAGCCATCTAACATGGCTATATTTACAATTCAAAATATACCATATCAACACTAGCCTATACATGCCATATACCATAATTACAAGCTTCAAAAGTACCGAAATAGCGATCGATAGTATAACAATGATTATTGATGATCCCCGGGCTCGGGCTAGCTTCGTTTACCTGTAAAATAGGGAAATAACACACAAGTAAGCTTTCCAAAAGCTTAGTAAGCCATATACAAATAAACTTAACACTTGAAGCAAATATAAATAAATTCATCTATAGGAATATGGTTAGTCTCTTAAATCACTTGTTCATATTCATTATGCATCACTTACATTTTCTTTTCAATATTCATATAACTTCATACATACCTGGATCGATTAACTCATTTACATATTCATTCTCTTCTCGACTTTGCCCGTTGAACCATCTAGAATTGTTAAGGATACCCGAATAGCACATAAAGCTCATACAATGCCATATCCCAGATATGGTCTTACATGTTATTATGTATCGATGCCACTATCCCAGACAGGGTCTTACACGAAACCATATTACGATGCCAATGTCTCAGACATGGTCTTACACGTAATCTCATATTGATGCCAATTTCCTAGACATGGTCTTACATGAAATCACACCTCGGTAATCCTAATGCCATGACATCAGTATCCTATACTTTTCTTAGCGTTCGTATGGGACTTTCAAATGTCGTAACTCTGTCGATTCTTGCTTGTACACGATTATTTATCATCCAATTCAATTCAATAACATATAAACATGTATAATTCATATATAAGACATTTATTTGCATATGAACTTACCTCAAAAACAGGATGAACAGATTGGAGCGACTACTCAATAACATTCGATTCCCCCAATCTAAATCTGATTTCTTTCGTTCTTGATCTATATAAATTCAAATTTAACTAATTTAATTATCATTTCACTCAATTTCATTCAAAGCACACAATTGAGGCATTTTTTTCACATTAGCCCTTATAATTTCATATTTATTAAATTTAGTCCCTATTTCACAAATACACAAAATTAATGCAATTTAATACCTTCTCAAGCTAGCCCAATTTTCCTAGTGTACATATCAGCCCATATTTATCATTTATTCACACATTTAACCATACATTTTCACATTTTCACAAATAAATCCCTATTTGACATTTTTTATAAAAATCACTTTACAAAACTTAGGTAATTATCAACAAATTTCATTTTTCAACATCAAACATTCAAAAGCTCAAGCATTCATCAATGGCACTTCATAAAAACATTGAAAACTTCAAAAATTATGGCATGGGCTAGCTAGAATACAAAGCAATGATCTCAAAAACCTAAAAATCATTAAAAACTGACCTCAAAACATACCTAATTGCTTGAATTATTCATAGTCGAATGAATAACCTATTTTCTTTTCTTGTTCTTCAAATTTCGGTGCATGGGGATGGAAAATAATGTTTTAATTCACTTCATTTTATTAATAATAACATGATTTATCAATTACCAATATTAACCTTTAATTATAACCTTTAAAATCACTAATATGATATCCATAAAAGTTGACCAACATTTAAAATGGTCTAATTACCATTTAAGATTACCATATCTAAAAGCCAAGGCCAATTGACACCTTTAACAAATAGTATGCAACTTTTGCATTTTACATGATTTAGTCCTTTTATAAAATTTGGCATCCAATCGATAAAATTAAATCACGAAACTTTGACACATACATGCTATCATGCTGTAAACACATAAAATAATATTAAAATAGTTTTATGAGCTCATTTATGGTTTCAAAACCACTATTCTAATTTAGCTAAAATCAGGCTGTTACATGACCAGGGCACACACCCATGTACGAGGCAGTGTCATCCACACGACTGAGACATACACCTGTTGTAACATCCCTATCCCTTAACTATTGTCGGAATAGGTTAAGAAGCATTACCAGACTTTCAACTTAGATAAGAACATTTAATCATCAAATGTTATCCCATTTTAGAAGTTATCCATCAATCATATTCATATCATGCTTAGATCGAGCATACAAAGCTTAATTCATACATTCGGGATAGAATCAGTAACATATAAAAGATTTGAGAAAACTTATAAAAATTTTCAAATAAGGGCCACACGGCCATGTGCCTTACAAGGCCACCAGACAAGCCCATGTGTCCAAGTCGTGTGTGTAACGCCCCAAAAAAGTTAAGTAATTATTTTTGTATGTTGTGTTGCATAAATGCATGCTTGCTTCATAGGTTAAGTGTCCTGAGAAGTGTTGGAGAAGTCTTGAGTTCAAGCCTTGGTTTGAGAAAAGTTTTGTTTTACTTGATTAAATACAGTCTCTAGTCAGTAGACTTCTTAAGTAAATGTTGGTAAAACATGTCATAAAAAAAAGCCTATTGGTCTAGGGGATAGTGACATGTTACTATTGCTAAGAAACTAGAGTTCGAGTCCAGCTGCGCGCAAGGTGAGTTTTGTTTTGCAAGTTGCCGTGTGAGAGGTTGTATGGTAGTGGAACTCTAAAGCTTGGACGGTTAGAGCATTTTAAGGGTGTGGAGGATTGTGTAGCTAAATTTTAAGAGGGATTTGAGGAGGGATTTTAGGAGAGAATTAAGGGAAGTGAGAGGAGAGGGAGTGGTTGTGCCGAATTTGGACTGTGGCACTCAAGATTTCAGTCAGGGATTAGTATGCTTTTACCTTCCTTTTTTTTTCAATTTCTGACATTGGTTTTTTTGGCTGGTTCTTTTCTGTTCTTTGGCGCCGAATTGTGCTTCTAGTTTTACTTTTTTTTCGCATCAGCTTCTTTTTTTTTCTCTTCTTAGGGCCGACTATAGCAAAGAATCATTGGGGTTTTCTTATTTTGATTTAGTTCGAGATTGTACTTCCCTAGTCCTCTTGTGACTGATTACTTCTTCTTCTCTTCTCTTCTCTTCTCTCCCTCTCTCAAACTTTGGTCGAATACTCCCTATTCTATTCTCTTAACTCTTTTCTTATCATCCTTTCATATGGATACTTTGGCCGATTTCTACATCTCTCTCTGTTTTGTTTTCAGTGTTTGCAATCATTCTTTAAACAATCGGTGGGTGCCTGGTTCTTTTCTTTCTCTCTTTGTAACAACCCAATTTTGACCCTATTCGGAATGGTAGTTTCGAGACCACGAATCCGAGTCAGAAAAAATTTAAAATATTATTTTTAGTGCTTATAATGTGTGAATTTGTGTGTGCTAAAATTTTGTTTAAAAATTTTATTGTTTGGATGCTCGATTTAATAAAAGGGCTTAATCACGTAAAACGAAAACTTGGTTGTTTAATATGCAAAGACCGAATTGTAAATGTCTCTTTAATATGGAGCATTTATGTTGCAAATATACCATGATATTAGTTGGTGGACGGTATTAACCTTGTATTATAATAGTTTTGTATTTCATTAATAAGGGTAGTTTAGTAACTTGTGAAATATTATATGATTAATAAAACATAAAATAAGAAAATATGTTCATAATGTTTGTTTTTATCACCGAAAACAAAAAGAAAGGAAAAAGGAGAAGCTTTAGCATATTCGGCTCTTTGTTAGGTTTGATTGAGGTAAGAATCTAGCTTGATTTTTGATAATTTTTACGTTTTTGAGATCGTTGCTTCGAATACTCTAAGACCCATGCTAGAATTTTTGAATTTGATGATGTATTCATGAATTGCCATTGTTGATAGCTTAGTAGATTTTGTGTTTGATGGTAGAAAATAAAGGATATGAGTAGATTAACAAGTTTTGTATTGGAGATTTTTTATGAAATTGAGTAATTTGGGCTAATTGCAAAAATATTAAATTTAGGGACTAAATTATGAAATTAATAAAATGTAGGGACTTGTATAAGCGTAGTGAACATTCGGCCCTAGCATGGTATATGCAATTTTTGCATATTTTGTGTTTTGTGAAAATTGGATAAATTTGTAAAAGTGCAAAATGTTAAGGGTAAATTGGTAAATTGCTCAATTATGTGTTTTTGGACTAAAATGAAAGAAATTTTATTTGAATGAGTTCAATTTGAAATTGTATAGATCAAGAACCAAAAAGATCGGACGTGGATCGGGGAAAAACAAAAATCGTTGAATAGTCAAAAATTCATGGCCGTTGATATCCGCGGTAAGTTATTAAGCAAATAGTTGTTGTTGAATTGAATAACTATAATTTGTATGTGTGTATGCCAAATTGAATGATATATGTATATAGTATTGAAGTTGCCGAATGTAAAAGGAAATGAGATGTATTGAGTTGTCGAACAATGGCACTAAGTGTGCGAGTATAAATTGTTTCGATTATGGGATTTGCACTAAGTGTGCAAAATATATTATATAGCACTAAGTGTACGAGTTTGATTATCGAGCACTAAGTGTGCGATTTTATATACATATCTTCAATTAGCTATTAGCACTAAGTGTGTGACTTTATCGAGTAATTAAGGATGGTCGAGTAAGTAAATGTTTTAAGTCTCTTAGAAAATAACTATTATATATACATGTTCGGATTTGTGTATGGTAAGCCTTGAACCTATGTGGTGGATATAATTGAATTCAAATATATGTGGTTGATTTTAGTAAAGAGGAAATGATAGATAGATATACGATTTAGATTGAATGAAACCATTAGTAGATATACATATACTATCTTGTTATATGTTATGAAAAATGCTAGGGAAGATTCGGTCAAATGAGAGTATATAAGGGTATGTTTGTTATAAACCTTTGTGCTTGATTATATTGAGATTATATAATGATGGAAAGCTATGGTGTAATCGGCCTTATGTTTGATAGTAATGAAGTACTTTATAAATAAGTTAATATATATATTAATCTAGTTGAATTTTTGGTCTTTAATAAATAAAATACCGTATGAGTTAGTAAGATGAGATTATAGGATTTAGTAATAGAAATTTGCTAAATTGAATTAAGCTACTTAAATCGAGTTAGCAAGTTAATTAAATGTCAAAATTGCTTATAACTTACTTTGTCTATTCATTGCTTATTCTTTGTAAATTAGATTTTGGAGACTGTTATGAGCTCGGGGATTGCCAGTGAAGATCGTCACACTATCGCCTTTATTTTGGTACTTTTGAAAGTTTAAGTTTGGACTTATGGCATGTATAGACTAGTTTGTATTAAGTTGAAATTGAATTATGTGTTAAATGAGCCATACGAATATGGCTAAATTTGATTATTTAGTTGATGTTATTTTGAGTAATGTTTATAAATGTGCCATGACTAAATGATTGTTGATGATATTGCTTGAGGTTTAAGCTTTTTTTGAAAGTTATAGACTTGTCATATATCCATGGGATAGTGATGTTATAAAATTTAAATATGGTTGAATAATTTAGTGAATATGCTAATTTTTTGTAGTGATTGGTGAATTGGTCTATATTATATATATTTTTTAAGCTTTTGGATTATATGACAGTTGTATTAGTTCTTAATGGTTTGGCCTTAGTAATTTATATATATGTATATGAATTTGTAATTCATGCAAATTGATCAATGGACATTCAGTAATTAAGTTAATATAGGGTATGAATTTGGTTAGCATGTTTGCAGTTATATGTGAGCTTATCTATATGTTATATGTTATGAATGTTTGGGTTGCATAAAAATGTATTAGTAAAATGATGGATTTGCCCTTGTCTCATAAGTAAGTGCATTGTACGATATGTCTTGCTTGTAAACATTACCATTTGAATAGTATTTAGGCCTTTAAAATAAGAAGGATATATGTGCTTTCAATATATTATTTTAATACTCATGTCATAGTTGCTTGGTTTAAAAGACTCGTTTTTATGCATGTAAATTATTTGAATGTAGTGAGTAAGTCTTGTAATGCTTTGTAACCCACTCCGGCGACGGATACGGGTTAGGGGTGTTACACTCTTTCTTTCTATATAGTAATATTACTTCTAACATTTTTCCTTTGCTGTTGTTTATGGCTAGGGACATGTTAGTGCTAGCCTTGCCTCTATCATGTTGAGTACTCATTTTGGGGATAGGCCAATTGCTTCCCTTCCCTGCAATCGATTTTGCATTTTGGTAAGTACTATATGTTGGTTTAGACTGCGTATGCGAACAATATTGATGAAGATTAATAGAATTCGATTGTAGGCAGATTTTCACCAAGGAGCTTGGAATCAGTCTTTGTTAGTGGTTTAAGTGGGCTACGCCACATTCATTCAATCAAGGCAAGTGTTAGTGATTATTTTGGGATAAGTATTGAGCAGAGCTGTTAACACTAATGTTAAATGATTAATGGAATGTCTTGCTTAAAGGTAGCTTTTGGTGCTCGTGAACTTTTAGCACTCTTTGCAAGCAGGTACGTAACCACACTGCTACAATCGTAAACCAACAAAACCGAAAAATACGACAATTGACACTACACGTGCGTGCGCTCGCTCGTGTGGCAATCTGAACGTATAAATTGTGGGCGTTTGACTGTAGAGGCCACCATGAGTGATTTCATGGGCTTAGGCTATTTTTGGCCATGTAGGGCTGAAATGGGCCATATGGGCCCAACAGGCTTGTGGGCCCTACATAGGTAAACCACACAGATGTGTGGAAAATACTGGGCCAGGCTGTGTAATTCACACCGCCAATGTCATTTCTAGGCTTTGTGGGCCACACGGGTGTGTGGCCCCACATGGGCACGCATAATGGGCCTTGGGCCCATTTTCACTGTTTGATTGATAGGTTACACGGGTCGCCCAAGACGAATGTGGACTTACTGATGGGTCGGCAAGTATACCTAGAGCCCAAACTGATAAAATGATTGTTATGCCCTTATGAGGTAAAGTGACTGTTATGCCCGTATGAGATAGAATGACTGTTATACCCTTATGTTATGTATGATTGTATTTGAGCATGCCACATATATATATATGTTGTATACATGTGTGATATGTTGCATGGGGATAGGATTATTATGATTGGAGGAAGTGTACTGTACTAGCAGCTCTGCTGCAAATACTGTTTAGTGTCGCAACCGGTGCTAATTTTTGGAGTGTAAGGATGGGTGGGTTGATTTTATCCCCACACGGAGTGTAAGGTTGGACGGAGTGGTTGGGTAGGATTTTTTATTGTATATCTATACTGTATATCTATACTGTTACTGTCACTAAAATGGGCTAAGGCCCACACTGATACTGGTACTGTAATAGGCCAAGGCCCGAACTAAAACTGAACTATTGCTGATGCGGGCTTAGGCCCATGCTATACTTGCCTATGGCATGATCGACTGTTTTCCTATATGGGGTTACACACTGAGATTCCGTAAACTCACCCATCTCTTTATTTGTACAGGTATTCCCTAGTCTTAGGCGGATCGATGTTGCGAGGGATTCGGAGTTGGCCACACAATCGTACCTGCTTCTATATTTGACTTTTTATTTATAATAAATTTAATTTGGGTATCTGTTTTTGTAATAAGGCCTCTTTAAATTTTTTTTAACTTTTAATTTGGGATTTTATTTATTTTGATTCATATATGATAATAGTAGGATGCGGATTTTCAAAAGATAAATGCTTTTCAAAAAACCATGTTCACATAACATATTATAAGAGCTTCCACATCAAACATTGTTTTAAAATATAATAACAATCTAATATGATCAACAAATTTTTGTTAAGATCACAAAGAGGTTTTAATATAGAACGGGTTTTTCAATGAAATTATGTTTTAAAAAACACATCATTAAGATATCACCAGATTTGGCTATAACGTATAGGCCAAGTTTGTGGTGTTACATTTAGTGGTATCAGAGCCGGGTTGCAAAACTCAGCTGTGGATTGAGTTTTTAAAGTTGAGATATTCAAAGAATTATTTTCGAAAGATGTGAAATGTTTTGAAATATTTTGGCTGAATGTATGGTACAACGAGTCTCTGCACCGATCTTATAAGTTATCTCTAAAATTTGTATTTTGATTTTTTGCTAAAACTGCTATAGATAAAAACTAATGAGACTACTGTAGGTAGTAGGCTATATTGAAACACTCTAGTTAGAGTAGACTGAAAACTGTAGGAAGACTACGATCTACAAAAACAAACTCTGAATTACTATTTTCCATAAAACATATGTTAATAATTAATAGAACTATAAACTAATTTGTATAAAATTATTAATACAGATAAAGCGTAATTTGATAATGGACACTGGAGGTACTCGTGGAAGGGGTACAAGAGGCCGCAGCAGAGGCCGAAGAGGTGCTCGGGCTGGGTCTTCAACATTTGCCCACATGCCTAATCTTGAAGCTAATGAGGCACCGACTTTAACTGTAATTGAGACGAGGTCTCATGATCGTGCAGCTGGGGATGACACACTGTCCCAAGCTATTCTACGAATTCTGGAAAGGGTCATTGGGTCCAACACTGGTACTGTGGGCCATGTGTTAGGTACAGAATGACCCAGTCTAATGGGGCTAAGATTTTTAGGGGTATTGCTGGAGTTGCTGCCAATGTAGCTAAATATTGGATTGAGGCCACGGAGAGGATAATGGATGACCTTGACTGCACCCCCGAGTAGAAACTAAAGGGTGCGGTGTTATTGTTGCGAGATAAAGCCTATCAGTAGTGGCTTACAGTTAAAGAGGGTACTCAGCCCGACCGATTGACCTAGGAATTTTTCAAGACTGCTTTTTAGGGAAAATATGTGGGCACTAGTTATGTGGATGCCCGGAGGAGGGAGTTTCTGAATTTAACTCAGGGGGATAAATCAGTAGCTAACTATGAGTCTGAATTTTTGCGATTAAGCTACTATGCTAGTGGGATGGTGGCAACTAAATATGAGCATTGTGTTCATTTCAAGGATGGCCTCAATGATAGCCTATAGGTTTTGATAGCTCCACAGAGGGAGAGAGATTTTGCTACTTTAGTGGATAAGGCGAAGATCACCGAGGAAGTGAAGCATGTAGAATGATAAAACTGTGAGAAGGACAATTGTAGGAGCAAGATGGATTCGAAGCCCTCAAGTTCAATTTTGAGGCCTAAGAAAAAGGCCAAAGTTGAGGGGCCAGTCAAAGTTGGGACCCCTGTTACTGCTAGTAGACTACAACCCTGTGCAGATTGTGGGAGACGCCACCAGGGCGAGTGCTGGAAAAGGATTGGGGCATGTTTGAGGTGCGAATCATTAGAGCACAGTATCGGAGATTGTCCATGGAGGCCTGAGTAGGTGCAAGCTTTAGGTTGAGGTACTGTTCAGCCACCGAGAGGCCATGGTCAGGCTAGAGGTGGATATGTTGGGCCATGGTCATGGAGCACCAGGCAGAGGTGCTGGTCATACGGAGGTGAGGTAGGCAGCTCTGGTTTTTACTACATGTTACTGAGAGGACGGGATGCCCTAGATGTTAGTACTAGCATGTTCTTTATCCATAATGTACATTATAATGCACTGATTGATGTTGGGTCTTCGCGTTTGTATATAGCATGTACTGTGTCTGAGACTTTGGGTATAATGGTTGAAACCACTACGAGTGAGGTTACTGTGTTGAGTCTATTAGGGCAGTTAGTGAAGGTAAATAGATGGTTGAGAGATATACCTTTGGAGGTTCAAGGAACCATCTTTTTGGCGGATTTAATGGAACTCTCTCTTGGAGAATTCGACTTAATACTGGGCATGGACTGGTTGGTTAAGCATCAAGTGAAATTGGATTGTGCTACTAAACGAGTGGTACTGAGAACTATGGAGGGTGAAGAGGCAGTTGTAATTGGGGAACGTTTGTAACACCCCAAACCCGGCCCAGACGTTATGGTCGAACCCAGCGTGTCACATTGAAGTGTTTTTTGCGAAAACCTTATTTTCATTGAATATCCTTCTAAAGAAATTTCAAGTAAAAACCCAGGCAGTACTTGCTTTTAGAACGAGGTGTATTAAAAATATATTTTTTAATTATTACATGTTCAAAGTCACTTTGGAAAATTTTTCTTTAACTGCGGAAGCTTAATTTTAAAAGCAACAAGTGGTTTTAAAATAACTTGAAAAGTATTTAAAAGGAATAAATCCATGTTCCATCCCTAAGCATAATAATAAGTAATAACTAGAGAAAAGGGCCTAATTACAATCCGAACTGAAATAAAGTAAAATAATAAAATAAAAAAAAACTAGAAATTCATGAGAAAAACAAGTCCAAGTTGTCTTGCTAGTTGGCCACCTCTGAGTCCTTCCATCCGTCGAACCGCCTACTGAGGGTTACCTGAGAAAAATAAAGGAGGGGTGAGTTTTCAAAAACTCAGTGTGTACAACCCTCAATAATTATATATACATCATTCAACACAAGTCATCTTGGGCCTAAGCCTAATCTAATAGCAGAACAGTATTAAAGCAATCAAGTGCAAAAATCCTACCCATCCAGCCTCTACATACCATCTCTGTCCAACCCTACACACCATGTGGGGATATAAATATCGACCCACCCCTCCTATACACACCAATGGTAGCACCGGTTGCGGTACTACCTATCATTGCAGCAAAACTGCTAATCATACATTGGGCTTAAAAAGCCATCGGTGGATCCATGGCCGTCAAGCAACCATGCGATCCTCAAATTCTTCCTCCGTTTCATCAATCCCACCCATATGCAACATACATCTCATGAATGCAACATACACATTTCCACACATTAAGCACCTAGGGGTATTTTAGTCATTTCACTACCTGAGTGTATTTTGGTAATTCTACCTTACAAGGGCATTTTGGTAATTCTACTTTACAAGGGTGTTTTAGTTGTTCTACCCTACAGGGGTATTTTCATAATTTCTTAATAGTACGGGTTTTAATTCCGAACTTTGGCCCATCAACAAGTCCTCGCAGCTAAAGTGAACAGACATTATGCACCAAGTAGGATTCAAGAAAAAAGGAGGTGGGTCACTAAGACCGCTTAAGTACCAAGCTCTTCCTAGATCCAATCCTAGACATGCATACATCCATTGCCATACTCTAACCTTGCGACTTGTGCACAGACATGTTTGATTAATTAATTAAGTTTTATGTTGCTTAAGAGTACATTAAATCTAGGCCTAAAGTCTACCATAAAACCCTAGCAGTCTACATGCTTCTCTAAAATCACATATGGCCCATCAAACCTAATCATGTCCATATGGCCCATTAGGCCCATTCACAAATATATGGCCCACCAGGCCCGATCTTGTTTAAATCATTAAACCATCAATACCAACTCATTATTTAATATCACTTATCAACTTATGCCGATTAGGGCCCACGAGCTTGTCGGGCCCATTTTAGCCCCCCTCTAGCCCGGTTGGCCAATAATAGCCCAAGCCATGAGATCGCTCTCTTGGCCTCGGTAGTCGTATCAGTGTTTCCACATGAATGTTCGCACGCTCGTGTGGTTGCCGGCGCCAACCTTTTGGCTTTTTGGCTTTTCGGCATTTCGGCTTTTCGAGATTTCAGCTTTTACCGATTTGTCGTCTGTGAAGTGTATGTACACACCTGGTTAATGAGACGTGTTAAACTATCCTCAGCCTTCAACCTATAACCAATACCAATCCGTAAATTAGTCCCACACTTAACCACAACATTTACCAAAAACTGAAGCCTTACCATAACCTTACTGTGTGCCACCAGTTCTTATAGCCCGTCCTTAGCTACTATTCACGAATATCCTTAGATCTGCATTAATCTTAATCGTTAAAGACGAAATCATAGGTGACTTGTTTCCACATAATTCACCCTTTCTCTTACTATAGACTATTCGGCCAACATATCCCAAAATCAAGAACACTTAGCCAAAAGCTAAATTGAATGGATAGTTTTTTGGCAGAGACTTGTAGATCCCTATCACGTTTACCATCTTTGAACCCTACCCTTGTTAATATAGGGTTAATGACACAAGTGTAACACCCCAAACCTGGCCCAGACATTATGGCCAAGTCTGGTGTGTCACATCAACGACGAAATAACCATGTTACCTAGTTACTACGTTTAGGGTGAGTTTTGCAAAACCGTTATTAAAGTTTTAAGAGAAAATCCGGAGTTATTTGTGAATGTCCTATCTACTACTGATTGCTAAGAGATTTCTTTTTATAAGACTTAGCTTTTCTTACTCATTTGCTACGTGTGTTTGACTTTGAAAACGTTTGATTAGTTTTGAGAAAACTCGCGCAGCCTTATTCAAATCGTTTGTAGTATAGTGTAAATAAATAAAACCCAAAATAAAATAATTAAAGCGGCCTTATTACAAATCCAAAACCATAACGAAAAATAATTAAAATAAATATTAAAATAGAATAAATAACTTAATTAAACTAGAAATGCAGTCTTCGTGGCCACTCTGAATCCCTCCCAGCTCAAGTCCACTAGTCTAGGGCTCATCTGCATGGATGGAAGAAAAAGGGGTGGGTTTGGGAAACTCAGTGTGTAAAGAAAGCCCATCTGGAGCCCAAATTTGCTCAAGCCCACTAGGCCTAAGCCCTACCCAGTCTCAGTAATAACTGGGCCGAAGCCCTATTCAGATACAGCAAACTGAGCCTTAGCTGTAGCCCTTTTTAGATAACAATACGGCCCATAGTCCCATTTCAGTAACAGAACAGAATAAAGCATGTATGCAAAGCCCAAAGCCCATCCTATGTCCAACAGCTACACTCCACCCGTACCAGCCCAACACTCCATCTGGGGAAACAACTCGACCCACCCAGCCGCTACGCTCCACAATTGCAGCATAGCTGCTTAGATAACGTGGCCAAGCCACTAACAGTAATACGAGGCAAAGCCCTTTTCAATAAATAGTACGAGCCATAGCCCCTTTCAGTAATCAGTACAAGGCAAAGCCTCTTTCAGTAATCGTGGCAACGCCACTTGCACTTCCTCCATCAATAAACTCAGTCCCATGCAACAGATAATCATTTCATTGCATACAGTGAACAGAAACAATAAAACATGCATTTTAGTCAAATTTAGCCCTAGGGGTATAATGGTCATTTTGCACTTAGGGTAAAATAGTAATTTCTCACCCTTAAGGGGTATTTCAGTAATTGTACTAGTTTTTAGGGTTTTATACATATTTCAGTCTCTAATAGTCCAACTTACATCCCAATAATTTATTTAGCCCATATAAGCAGTTTTTAGTTATTGGGCCCTAAAACCCCTAATGGGCCTTACAGTCTCATTTAGCAACTTTGGCCTGTTTAGCCCAAATTCTAAGTCTAGTTTAGCAATTTTAACCTACAATATACTAGACACACTTACCGCTTACTTTTACCCATATGAGCCCATAAGCCCATTGGGCCCAATTTCAGCCCATCGAGGCCCAAAATACCGAGGTCTACGAAATCGCACACTTACCAACTAAACCGATTTCGGTTACCAAATCTTACCACTTCCAATCCACCTACGAGCGTTCGCACGCTCACAATCCCATGAAATATCGAAATTTTGACTTTTCGGATTTTGTCGATTTAGACTACTAGAGGGTGTTCATTTACACACCTGATTTGCAACGAACACTACCAAGATCTCCCACAGGGTGTCCTACAATCGTCACTTGACATATCAGATCCAAGATTCAATGACAACCAATATAATCTTGCTTACCATAATTGGCCAACATCACCTAAGGCCCTTGAGTTCTTACCTTTGCCGAAATTAGTGACTAGATCTAGATCTAGTCGTTCCACTTGTCCAAGCCCTCAATCAGTAGCCTTTAGATCACACTAACACAAGATAAATAAATTGGTAAGATCCATAGAGCTTTAAGGCCCAATTGACAGCCTCCTATGCACATAGGGGTTTCGGCTTTTCTTAAATCTTGAAATAATGAATGATACAGAGAATTTGAGTACTTACCTAGAGTTTACTAAACTGGAATGATTCCAATCCTATTTCTAACTCAGATCTGACGTAGATCTAGCCTCTAAACACGAGCAAAGAGTGAATCTAGAGACCTAAGGGTTCAGCTCCCAAATCCTTATGAGTATGGTGATTTTGGCTTTTGATATGATGAAGAAGAAGGTGATGTCGATAGAGGTTAGAGATTTTGAGAGTGTGAAATTCGGCTAAAGGAGAAGAAAAGAATAGGGTACTCAATCAAAAAGAAATAGGCACAATACTAAGACCCTTCGGGATTTCAGCTTTTATGAGTATTCGGCTAGGCTTGAGAAGAAAAGAAGAAAGAAAAGAAATGAAAAAAGAGAAACGATACACCAATAATTCGGCTAGATGAGAAGGAGAAGAGAAGGAAGAAAAGAAGAGGAAAGGGTTTAGTCTTGAACAATCGGCACAAGTGGAGGGGGATTACGTTTTTGGCTTTTGAAACAAAAGAAAAGAAGTCAAAAGAATAACAAGAAACCCTAATGTTCTATACCTATTGGGCAAAAGAAAGGAATGGACCTGCAATTACTAAATCCCAAAGGCTCAGCCACCTAAAGGAAATCGGCACACAAAACCAAAATGCCGAAAATGCTAAACCTCAATTCAAATACCAAAATTGCAACACCATAATTCCCTTAGCCGGCCATCACTTACTCCCTATTCAAAATTCCTTGATAATCTCTCCTGATCACTCCTCATCCAATTCCATGAGCAACTCAAACTTCTCTCCTTAGTAGTTCACTTAAGTTCCATCACATGACTGGCACATGCACAAAAATAATTAAAACACACAATGCTTACCTTGCGACTTGAACACTGGCCCTTGAACACCTGTCCACACGCCACTTTTTTTAGGCACTTAAGTAGCGCCTCATTGCCACTTTACCAAGAGCTTACTTGTGTCTTATTTCCCTACTTTTTTTTAAAAGCCCATTTAACCAAATCCCCTTCACTTTAAATCCAAAACTTGCTATTTTTGTCGGGTTTTAACTTGGGCTTGGGCATTCTAAAGGCCAACAAACACACTTAAAACATACATTTATCATTCTAACAACAAAATTGCAAAATTTCACCAAAATTGCAAAAATCTCGAAAATCAGGGCGTTACAACTCTACCCCCTTAAAGAAATTTCGGCCTCGAAATTTACCTGATCCAAGTAGGTGATGGTATTATTGATGCATCGCCTGTTCTGGCTCCCAAGTAGCCTATTCTCTACCATGATTGCACCAAAGCACTTTTACCAAAGGTACTGACTTCCTTCTCATCACTTTGACCTCTCGATCCAGTATCTGCACAGGCTCCTCCTTAAAAGTCAAATCAATCTTTACCTCAATCTCTTCCACTGGTACGACATGCGAAGGATCCGATCTATACCGTCTTAGCATGGACACATGAAAGACGTCATGAATATGGTCCAACTCCGGCAGTAACTCCAGCTGACAAGCTACTGGCCCTATCTGTTTAAGGACCCGATAAGGCCCAATCAATTGCGGACTCAACTTGCCCTTCTTGCCAAATCTCAAAATCTTCTTCCAAGGCGAGACTTTCAAAAATACCATATCCCCTACAGAGAACCAATTTCTTTACGCTTCAAATCAGCATATGATTTTTTCCTATCAGACGCCTCTTTTAACCAATCCCTGATCAACTTAACCATATTCTCAGTATCTGCCACTAACTCTGGTCCAAGAACCTGTCGTTCTCCTAATTCCGTTTAACACGTAGGCATATGACACCTTCGCCCATAAAGTGCCTTATATGGGGCCATTTGGATACTTGCCTGATAACTGTTTATATAGGCAAATTCTGCCAATGGCAAGTAGTCCTCCCAACTACCTTGAAAGTCGATAACACAACCCCTTAGCATGTCTTCTAGAACCTGAATAACCCTTTCCGACTGTCTATCTGTCTAAGAGTGAAAAGCAGTGCTGAAATCCAATCGCGTACCCAACGCCTCATGCAACTTCTGCCAGAATCGAGATGTAAACCTAGGGTCCCGATCAGAAATAATCAAAACTGGCACCCCATGCAGTCGCACTATCTCCGCCATATACAGTTTGGCCAATTTCTAAAGTGAGTAATCGATTCGGATAGGTATGAAATGAGCAGATTTCGTTAACCTATCTATAATTACCCATACCGAATCCTTCTTGGAGGGTGTCAACGGCAACCCACTCACAAAATCCATGGTTACCCTCTCGCACTTCCAAAGTAGAATCTTCACTAGCTGCAACAGTTTAGAAGGCAGTTGATGCTTAGCTTTTACTTGCTGGCACGTCAAACATTTTCCCACAAATTTAGTCACCTCTCGCCTAAGTCCAGGCCACCAATACAACTCCCTCAAATCTCGATATAACTTATTCTCTCCAGGATGCATGGCTCAAGGTCCACCATGAGCCTCTTTCAGGATTAACTACCTCAAGTCAGAGTCCTTCAGAATACAAACTATTCCACGAAAGCACAGAACTCCCTCCGTATTCAGTCTAAAATCTGAGTTCTCCTCATTCTCAACTTGCTAAAACCGAGGAACCAATGAATCATCCTCTAACTGCTTCTTTTTAATCTACTCAGTCCAAGTTGGTCTTATTTGCAACGCCGCTAACAAGCTCCCATCGACATATAGACTCAAATGAGCAAACATTGCTCTCAACTCAGCCACAGCCCTTCGACTTAGTGCATCAGCCACCACATTTTCCTTGCCTGGGTGATTCTCAATCGAACAGTCGTAATCCTTAAGCAACTCTATCCATCTTCGTGACCTAAGATTCAACTCCTTCCGAGTCAAAAAATACTTGAAACTCTTATGATCTATGTATATAATACACTTTTCTCCATACAAATAGTGTCTCTAGATCTTTAACGCGAAGATCACGACTGCCAACTCTAAATCATGCGTAGGGTAATTCACTTCGTGAGGCTTAAGTTGTCACGAAGCATAAGCGACCACCTTACCCTCTTGATTAGTACACAGCCTAGTCCTACATGCGATGCATCACTGTACAAAGTAAAATCCTTCCCAAACTCTGGCTGTATCAAAACTGGCGCCTCAATCAATACCTTTTTCAACTTATCAAAGGTTTCTTGCTATTTCTCAGTCCATACAAATGCTACTCCTTTCCTTAACAGTTTTGTTAACGGTGTAACAATCTGAGAGAATCCCTCTACAAATCTTCTATAGTACCTGCCAGACCCAGAAAACTCCAAATTTTTGATACTAACCTCGGTGGCTTCCATTCCAGAACTGCCTTAATTTTTTGAGGATCCACCCTAATCTCCTCAGCAGAGACAACATGGCCCAGAAAAGTCACTTCTCGCAACCAAAACTCACACTTACTAAATTTTGCATAGAGTTGCTTCTCTCTCAACACTTACAGAACAATACGGAGATGCTCGTCATGCTTCTCCTCAGTTTCCAAATATACCAGAATATCATCGATACAGATGACTACGAATCGATCCAAATACGACTGAAATACTCGATTCATCAGACCCATGAATGCCGTAGTGCATTCGTCAATCTAAACAGCATAACCAGAAACTCGAAATGACCATACCAAGTTTTGAATGTTGTCTTATGAATATCCACCTCCTTTACCCTCAACTGATGGTATCCAGATCGAAGATCGATCTTGGAAAATACCAAAGCTCCTCTAAACTGGTCAAATAGATAATTGATCCTAGGCAGAGGATACTTATTCTTTATCGTCAGTTTGTTCAACTGGCGATAATCAATGCACATACGCATCGTCCCATCCTTCTTCTTCACGAACAGTACTGGTGCTCCCCATGGAGACACACTCAGTCTAATAAAACCTCTATCTAACAATTCCTAGATTTGTGCCTTCAGTTCCACCAACTCCTTCGGTGGCATCCTATAGGGTGCGATAGACACCGGAGCCGTTCCAGGCAGTAAGTCGATTCCAAACTCGACTTCTCAGCTCAAAGGTAATCCAGGAAGCTCCTCAGGAAAGTCATCTTGAAATTCCTTAACAATTCTCACTGTCTCCACAGTCACATTCTCAGACTCCGCCCGACTTTTAAAAGCAAAGTATGCCTCGCAACTTTTATGAATCAGTTTCTCAGCCCTTAGAGTCAAAACAACATTGGACAAGTAGTCCCTTCACTCCCTAATAACCATTACCTCCTCATCCTCGGTAGTCCTTAACAACATCCTCTTAGCAGCACAATCCAGAGTCGCCTTGTGTGACAGCCTTAAAATGACCCTAGTCGGAATGTGGTTTCGGGACCACAAAATCGAGGCATAAAATATATTTAATATTCATTTTGATGCCTATAATATGTGTTAATCCATGTGTGACATGTTTGGTGTGTTGATTTAGAGTTATAAATTTGAATTTCACTAAAAAGGACCTAGTAGTGAACTTTGAAAATATGCTAGGCAAGTGTATGATGACTAGTTAATGCATGCATGCAAATTGAGGGAGTTGCATGTCAAATTCCCCTTTTTAATGCTAGTGGACGGTAATGATGAAGGAAAATTTGGCATGTTGTGTATTTTATATTGAGGAAAATGTGTTTAATAATTTTATATTATGAAAATACATGAAATAATAAAATAAAGGGTGATACAAACAAGGCTTTCTTATTTTCTTCTTATGGTTGCCGAAACTAAAGAAAAATAAGAGGAAAAAGAGACTTTGGTGGTCGGTCATGCAAGGTCTAGGTTTAAGGTAAGATTTTGGCAATTTGCTTTGTATTTTTGATGTTGAATTCTTTGTTTGATACCCTCCTAGACCCATGTTTTTAATTTTAAGATTTGTGTTATTTTGATATTCGATCATGGGAGAAGAATTTATGAATTTTGAATTTGATAGTTAAAATTGATAAATGAGTATGTGAAGGGTATTATGAGGTTAAATTCATGTGATTATAGGTTTATAAGCCTAAATTAAACAATTGGTGTTTTCAAGGGCTTAATCTTTTGTAATGGAGGATATTCGGCCATGGATGTTGTGTCTCTTGGTAGGTGTTTTGATGTTTTTGGTATTAAGATTGATGATAGATGAGTTGAGATTGTTAAACTAGGACGGTTGTGGCTAAATGAAATTGTTGACAATTTGCTACTATGTGAAATGCAAGATTAATGTATGATTTAGAAATTTTTGCTTGAAAGTAACATTCTATGTATGTGTATTAGCCGAATTTGAGCTTAGAGTGGTAAGTATAATTAGTGAAATTATGCTTTGAAAGAGTAAATTGTTCAAAGGAACATTCGGCCATGGGGTATATTTACATTGTTATAAGTTGGAATTAAGGTTTGTCATTTGGTCCTTATTATGGCCGAATGTGATAAAGGTTAAAGAAAAATTGGTTAAAGGTGGAGTTAATTGAGTTTCGGCTAATAGTATTTGTAAGAGTATGCCCAAAGATCAATCACGAGATGGTTGTAACAACATACTTGATTTATCATGTTTATTAATATAAGGCTTTGCCATTATTATTTCAGTTTCATTTCTGTGTGCATAAATAAACTGTTTTATAATAATGTCCTAAGAATAATATGATTATTCTTAAAAGATCCTTAGTCAAGTATTATTGTTGGCTAGGACAATAATAATGCATTGAGACTAACATGTAGTTGATTGATGATAAAGAGTTGTCATTGATATCGAGTATCAGAATCAATGCATGAATGTGTGTGTTAGAGAACAACATATTGGACCGACCCGCTATGAGTATGTTTCTTGGATTATTATGTAATTGTCACAATATTACTCATAGTGATTAATATGTATATGATCCTCATACTTGAGATCATCATCATTCCAACATCGTGAGTTGTATATTTTGATATAGTCAAACGAACACTGTAATTGGTTGTTCTATTAAGACTAATGTTGGATATACCACAATCTATGTAGAGGGATATGGTTGATCAATATAGGATAAGTCCCTCCTACATAATAGGAGTAATATCTCAGGCCACTTGATTGAGTGAGACTAGAAATGCATGGCCATGCTCAAATAAGTTGATATGAGATGTCATACTTATTTGTATATCATAGTCTACTCAAGGTATCAAGAAACATAGGATGGACTATGCAAGTGTGACTATTCCATGACTTGTGTCTATTCTAAAGATATTGGACTTAAGGATTAATGCATGAAAAGTTAATCACAAAAGGTTATGTCGAATCATGACTTCTTGTAACTTAGGTAGCAATGATGCATTGCTAGATGCCACTCATTGTTTGTAATATTAGAATAGTTCTAATATTACTGCTAATGTTACAAGAACCTATAGGGTCACACCTTTTAATTGAAATGAACGGAGTAAAACATAGTTGGTATTGTGTCTGGTTGTCGCATGAATTAAATTAATTATAGAATTAATTAAATTCGGCAATCAAATTATTGAACATACTATATGTACAAGGATGTTGTACACATAATCAAGAACATAATTTTCTAATATATGATTTTGGTTCATATATATATAAATTTAAATAAATATAGTTTACCGAAATCTTTATTATAATTAACGTAATTATAATTTTCGGTTAAACGTTATTATATTTATTTAATAACGATTATTATGATTCGGATTATTTATGGTAATAAATATTCATTATGAATATATATCAATTAACACAAAGTTTTAAATATGGCAAGGGTAAAAACCCTAAAGGATATATACATAGGCAATCCCGAAACCAAAAAAGTGAGGCCTAGCAGCCGTCAAAAGTGATACTCTCTGAAAATAGTTTTCTGAGAGATTTCCGTTCATTGTCAATTGGGTGGACTACGTAGAGGCCGACATCGTTAAAGGTTGCGGCTTGGTTCGATAGTGCTTCAGGATTCCCGTTGCCTTGGCGTCGCTGTCTACTCAGATTGAAGTTTCGGTAATTTCGAAACCTTTATCACCCCGATTCGTTCCTTACACATGGATCCATGGTATGGATCGCCGGTAAAATTTTTTATTCTAATTTTCCGCTGCGCCTTGGAGGCACCGGCGATCCTACAGTATGTGGTATGAAATTTGTCAAAAATGCCTTATATGATGTTCGGCCTTAAGAAAATTTAGAACTAAGAAGCTTAATGTTCAATGCTTAATACATGCTTATACAATTGCTCAATGTGGCCTTGAAGACTTAGCATTCTTAAATTGCATTGTTAATTTGATTACTAAATAAAAGGCCGATTGTGTACAAGGGCTATCTCATGACCATTTGATTAAGTGTGTTAGAAAACATGATTAAATAGCTTTTCAATGAGACATTTGCATATTCGGCTATAAGGTTGGATTTTGTATAAGGGAGTGTGAAATTAACGCATGGTGCAAATTGAGTTGTGAGTTGATTATTACTGACTTGTATGATTCATCTAGTTAAATGAAATGAATATGAATTATGCATATATATGTTAAGGTCAATGACTTCTCTAAATGATGCCATATATGATGTAATGTTTTAAATATGTGAATAAGAGCTTTAAAGAGTGAATTTGTATAAATCTGCTTGGTACAGCAGCAGTAACGTGTTTTGGAAAAATCACCATAAATTGTGGGAAATGAATTAGAGGCTGAATAAATTATGTAATTAAAGCTTAATGAGTCTAGTTTCTTATAAAAGAAATCTTACAAGCAATGGACCTTCCAATAAAGAGATTTTTAAAGTTGTATGTAACAGGGTCAGAATGACTCCGAAAGCCCCTGTTCTGTTTTTAGAAAATCACCATAAATTGTATAAAAATTTTTATGAGGCAAAATTTATATGCTTAGACTCCTTAATGAGTCTAGTTTTGAATGAAATAGGCTAGAACATATTTTGAATTCTGTACAAGGAGAAATTAAATTCGTAGTAAAGAGTGGTCAGTTTAGTCAAACAGTGAAATAGGGGAAACTTTAAGAAAATTCTGGTATTGATTGGCCAAACCAAAAATTCTGGAAATTTTATGGATAGAAGATATATGAGTCTATTTTCAGGAAAAATTAACGGCACATCATTTGGAGTTTCGTAGCTCCAGTTATGAGTAATTTATTTAATGTTGCTCAGAAAATCAGCTTGTTGCGACTCATGATATGTATGTGAAATGACCGAATGTGTGTGTGTGCTTGCAATGAGAAGTATATGCATGTATTATTTGAGTATAAGTGAAAATTGATTAATTGAGATGTTTGCATAAGGATTAATAAAATTAAATATTTTATTTAGCTCAAGAGCATAGAGGGGCAAGTTCGGATAAAGGGAAGGCTAAAGTGGTCGAGTAGCCAACTCATAGTTGCTCGAGAAAGTTCAAGGTAAGTTTTGAGTAATCGAATTTGGTATTTAATTTAAAATGCCATGATATACATGCTGATATTTGAATGATGTCCCATTGAGAAAGAAACCTTATTCATGTTTGCTATATAGCCGAATGGCTCATAGAGAAAAGGACCGAAATTGGGATTTGAAATGCATTGCTTATGTATGTTTGATCATTGGGCCGAAAGTCTAGAAAAGAAGAGTATACATGTATAAGTTTTGAATTATATATATTTATGATATAAAGTCGAGAAGCATGTTATATGTTTGTACGCAAATGAATTGATTAAATTACGAGTGAAATCTTGCTATGTGAAACCTGGCAACATGTGAATATATATATATGTATGAGAATTTGTGATGTGAATCCGGGAGTAAGTCCCGCTGACTATATGCGGAGATGATGTCCAGGTTAAGACCCGAAGGCTATATGCAGAGATGATGTCCAGGTTAAGACTCGAAGGCTATATGCGGAGATTATATCTGGGGTAGAGACCCGATGGCTATATATAGAGATTTTACCCGAGCTAAAGGTCTCGATGATGATGCGAGTAAAGTCTAAGACTAATGGTCTTCAAGGTAACGATTGCTAATGAATGCGCTTAAAGTGTTAAGTTATACAGGTATGTACCCTAAGCTTATATGCAAGCTGGTTTTTGGACCAACTACTAAGGTCATTATGCGATTACATATGTGTGCATGAAATGAGACTATTAATATGGTCAAATTACAATTGGTCAATGCGAAATGTTATGTGAAATTTTGTGACATGTTTATGTTTACGTGAGTTTACTATAAGTGAAAGCTATCTACTTTCATAAATGATGTGAATGTGTTGATTGGTTAAAGGGTGACTTACCTAAAAGAGGAGGGAAACAAAAATACGAACAACTATGTTATAATTTGATGTTATATCTGTTGTCATTGCTTAAAACTTACTAAGCATTGTAATGCTTACTCCGTTTCCCTTGTTTCCTCTGTTTATAGATCTCATTTTGGAAGCTACGGACTCGGGGATTGAAGCCTTAATCACCTACACTATCACCGTTATTTTGGTACATTTGATGGTTATTTTGGATCAATGGCATGTATAGGCTAATCTCCTTTTTGTTGAACCAAATTACCTTTTGAGTTGTAATTATTCTAGCCATGCGAAAATGGCTTGATTAGTCTTCGAGTTTGATTATATGTTTGGATGATACTCATATGATTCGATGTTGTGGCATGATATTTAGTTAGTAACCAATATGCAATGAGTTTCTAATATGGTGTTTGGTTATTGAAAAGTTTGATTTAGCCAAATTGTTAGTAGCCACATGGTAGAATTTCGCTAGCATGCTTATAGAACGAAGTTAATGAGATATGATGTATTGACCGAACCTATTTACAATGATATATTTGACTATAGAACTCAATGAATCTATGTCTAGCGTGTAATTATGAACCTCGGTAGGTTGTATTTAGATATGTAATACTTTAATACCCTATTCCGGCGACGGACAGGGGTGTAGGGTGTTACACCTTGTGCATAGTCAACCAGTCCATCCCAAAGATAAGATCAAACTCTTTGAATGGTAGCTCCATCAAGTCTCCAGAGAAAATCCTACCTTGAGTCTCTAAAGGCACCTCCCCGAAGAGTTTGTCTACCCTAACTGAGTGACCTAGTGGACTTATCATAGTTACCCCATTCACAGTTTCCTCATAGTGCACACCTAACGACCCAAAAACATCACATGCAACATACAAATAGGTTGAACCCACATCAATCAGAGTAGTGTAAGGCATGCTAGAGATAAAAAATGTACCAGTTATGACGTCAGGTGCATCACCCTCCTCTCGGCGACGAGCAGCATACACCAGTGTTGGCTGTCGAGCCTCTGCATTACCAGCACCCCTACCAGGTGCTCCACGTCCATAACCATTACCATTGCCACCTCTACGTTGACCGCGGCCTCTTGGCGGTGATGGTCCACCTCGCACCGGTTGAGCAACCCTCTGGTCACTAGCTTCAGCCTGAGCTGGCCTCCTAGGACAATCCTTGATCTTATGTTCTTTGGACCCACATCAGAGACACACCCCAGTACGCTTCCATCATTCTCTAAAATGCACACTACCACAGTCCCCACAAGCCTGTGGTCTAATCGTATTCACCAGAACTACTCGAACCGGTTCTTCCACTCTCGCTCTCTTGACATTTCAGTTTGCAGCACCAGAGGGTTCAGAATCCCTACTGAATTGGTTTCAATCCTTATCACGGTTCTACCGTTTAGTTCGCTTCACCTCCTCGGCTATCTTAGCCTTCTCCACCAATGCTGCAAAATCGTGCTCCCTCTGTGGAGCTATCAGCACCCTTAGTTCATTCCTGAGGCCATCCTCAAAATGAATGCTACGCTTGTACTCAGTAGCAACTATACTGCTGGCATACCTGCTCAACCTTAAAAACTCTGCCTCATACTTAGCAAAAGACTTATTCCCCTAGGCCAGGCACAAAAATTCCTTCCTACAAGCATCCATATAGCTTGCTCCGACGTACTTTCCCTTGAAACCAGTCTTAAACAGTTCCCAGGTTACCCGCTCAGCTGGGGTACTCTCCTTTACAGTGATCCACCACTGATACACTTCGTCTTGCAGCAAAGACACCACTCCTTTCAGCTTTTGGTCCACCAAGAAATCCAGGTCATCCATGATTCGTTTCGTAGCTTCCAACCAATACTCAGCTACATTTGGGGCCACTCCAGATATGCCCCTAAAGACCTTTGCTCTGTTAGCCCGGAGTTGCTCAGAAATAAATCCCCTATTCACAGTTCCAGAGCTCGCCCCAGCGACCCCGTCTAAAACCCTTAACATTGCCTGGGACTGTAATGCCCCTAACCCGAATCCGTCACCGGAATAGAGCTACGGAGCATTACAGGAGTTATCGATTTATTTATCAGATATTTTACTTCATCTAACATTCATATTTGAAACCAATTAAAATTAAACATATTGTTCCTTAAACGTGCTTAATTTTTCTCGACATGTTTTACTTGAATTTATGGTCTCAACATACTTAATTTTCTTGTATCAACATATCAATGAAAATCACATATTTACATGTCATGATAAATATTATTCTCTTGCCTTTACTTCATAAACATAAATTAAGTAACTCATTATATCGATATTTCATGTATTTAAAAATACAATTCAAGTTACACTATTCACTATTTCAAAATTTTTCCTAACTTCACATTTAACTTTTACTCACTAAATTAATAATATTTCCTACTCATTTGTTGGATTTAGTGATCCTGAATCACTGTTCCGACACTACTGAAAATTAGGCTGTTACGGGGACAGAGCATCGCCCCCTGCAGCCCTATCATATGATCCAGTCTCGATCACTGGCGAAGCTCGCACCTCCCCAGCTGGCATATGTCCGGAAGACGAAGATCTAGCTTGCACACTACCTCGGCCACATCCACGGCCTTGTCCATGAGCAGCTCTAGTACTCATATAGTCTTATCTGATTACGAATTTTATGACATTAGTTTAATATTTCAGTTGTTTACTACAAAATGTTTTATGTACAGATAAAGCTTCAGAGTTTGTTTTCGCGAAGTCGTAGCCTAGCTACAGTCTTAGTCTTCTAGGGTTTAGTTTCCCTACAGTCTTAGTCTCTACAGTTTTCAATACTACCCTATCTATACTATCATAGTAGGGTCTTAGTTCTATCAACAGTAATGTCTCAGTATAGTATAATATAAGAGAAGAACACTTACAGACTTGGTGCTGGGGATTCAGTGTACCACTCCTTCAGATCCAGATTTCAGAAAGCCCATTTAAAACTTAAGCCTTTTAAGAAAACCTTAAGAAAGTATGATTAAAAGGAAACAAGTTTGAAAAGATTTTTCATAAGAATCTTTCCAAAATCGATTTCAAAATACCCCTCTTAGGCCTTGACTTTAAAATTTTACAAAAACTTTTTAGACACGATCCACAGCCGAGTTGTTGCAACTGGGGTCTGATACCACTAATGTAACACCCTAAACCCGGCCCAAAAGTTACAGCCAAGTCTGGTGTGTCACATCAACGACGGACTAACCATGCTACCTAGTTTCTATGTTTAGGGTGTGTTCTGCAAAACTGTTATTAAAGTTTTAAGAGAAAATCCCGAGTTATTTGTGAACGTCCTATCCACTACTGATTGTTAAGAGATTTCTTTTTATAAGACGTAGCTTTTGTTACTCATTTGCTACGTGTGTTTAATTTTGAAAACTTTTGACTAATTTTGAGAAAACTCGTGCAGCCTTATTCAAATCGTTTGTAGTATAGTGTAAATAAATAATTGGAAACCCAAAATAGAATAATTAAAGCGGCCTTATTACAAATCCAAAACCATAATGAAAAATAATTAAAATAAATAGTAAAATAGACTAAATAACTTAATTAAACCAGAAATGTAGTCTTCGTGGCCACTCTGAATCCCTCCCAGCTCCAACTCCACCAGTCTAGGGCTCACCTGCATGGATGGAAGAAAAAGGGGTGAGTTTGGGAAACTCAGTGTGTAAAGAAAGCCCATCCGGAGCCAAAATTAGCTCAAGCCCACTGGGCCTAAGCCCTATCCAGTCTCAGTAATAACTGGGCTGAAGCCTTATTCAGATACAGTAAACTGGGCCTTACCCTTAGCCCTTTTCAGATAACAGTACGGCCCATAGGCCCATTTCAGTAACAAAACAGAATAAAACATGTATGCAAAGCCCAAAGCCCATTCTATGTCCAACCGCTACACTCCACCTATACCAGCCCAACTGTAACACCCCTAGACCCGTACCCGTCACCGGAGGGTAAAGAGGCATTACCCGAAGTTCTATTAAACTAACATATCAACACTCGAGAATCACCTACCTCTCATGGATAATGACTACCTATACATGTCATGGTTCCATACGGCTTAACTTGTACCTATTGGTTTATAATACTAAATCAAAACAAATTAATTTCATTTTAAACTTTGATTCTTACTAGGCATACATCCCAAACATTTATTCACATTTACTATCTAACCATATCAAAACTAAAACAACCACCAGCAAGTATATACAACATCTTAGGGAGCCATTTTCGCATGGCTAAACACGTTTACAAGATCAGATGTATCAAAAATCTATCCTATACATGCTATCTTGAAAAGGGTACTACAAAATACCAATTTAAAGTTGGATAGTGCGAACGACTTTGACTTGAGATCACTGAGTTCGTAGCAGTCGTACCGAATCTGTAAAACAGAGCATTTAAAACAAAATCGAGTAAGCATACCAATGCTTAGTAAGTTACAAACAACGGAATCGTTAAAAGAGAAAAAAAATGTATCGGAATGAAAGGTAAACTTTTCCCTTTATTCCCTTGTCCGAATGGCAACCTAACAAGTATTCAACCTTTCTTTCGTGACAATCCTTCATATCTTTGTTTTTAGACATATTACAAAAGTAATAGCTAAGTACTCAACTACCATCATCCCAAGACCGAATATATGTTCTAATTAAAATTCCGTGTTAAAAATCATAGTTATACACACAACCACGTATACATAATGTTGATCTCTTATAGTCAGAACTTATACTTCATGAACAGGTTGTAAGCATTCAAATACATATCAATAACAGTCAAAGTGTCCTCATAATTTATTGAAATTGCAAGTCTAATTAGGACCACTTTCTCGAATAGGAATAGGTTCCATACCTGTATAACGTACGACAGGTAGATTCATTAGTTGGATTACATTACATAAATTTGAGAATTTTACACACAAATACTTGCGAAATTCCAACCTTTAAATAAAATAAACACGGATACCCTTTGGAACTAAATCGGAGTTTAACTCTGGCTCAAAGCCCATCGGAACTGGGTCCGGTTTTTACACTGGCTCGAAAGCCCTTCGAGGCCAAGCTCGGATCATCACATCGGTTCGAAAACCCTTCGAGACTAAGCTCAGATTATTCTCTAGCTCGAAAGCCCTTCGAGTCTAAGCTCGGATAATTATCCCACTCGATGTTCACACACGTTTACATGTATATGGATCATATCACATTTGAATCACTAGTCCTAGACAAAGGACCCTATTATATTTCAAAGCATAACATGATTCAAAGTTCACATGCCACCTCCAACAGTTTTGTAAATTATCTTTGCCACAACGACATTCAAATATAGCTCTTAAGTCTAGGTTTATATAGTATTCATATGTATTAAGGTTTCCTCATGTTATGAGCAAAATTTTGTTACCCAAGACTTACCTCGTATCTTTCTGAGTAGTGTACGGGTTGGCTATTCCACGACCTTTGCTTTTCCCTTGTCCGAGAGTGTCCCTCTTTGTTCTTGATCTTAATTTAAACAAGTTTAATTAGATTAAACTTTATTCATTCCTCTCACTTATTCACTTTACTAACATTCCAACAAAACATATACATACTTCATATACTAAGCACATTTGGACAAAACACAATTAAGCTACATGTCACATAGAGATTATTGATTTAGAACAAGTATACATAGATCTTTTAACCAACTCACTACATAATACATAGCAATCATTAATGGCTGAATATGTCATATTCTAAATGATAAAATCACGAGCCATTTTCCATCACTTTTAGTATATACAAAAATCACACATTTGATCAATTCCACTTTCGGTTAAGTTCAAACACATGAGACAATCTTTGAAGTTTCATAACAACACTTAGTATGCGCACCCTCATGTGAACTTAAGTATCACCATGTCTAAAAATATTCTCTCACTAACTTATATTTTTAACTCAATATCATAGCTCCCATTCGGCACTTTATCAAGAATGGATAACTAAATTCATGTTCTAAATTTACAAATTCAAGTACTAAAAAAAAAAAACACAAGTCACACAAACTATGCATAATACCTCAATTTAAAAAAAAATTTGGCAACACAACCACATATCACAAGACTTTTACAATCATTTTTATACAAAATCTCCTAGCTTCAAATTAAAAATTCACAATCATAAAACCCCATTAACACAATCAACGTTTCTCATTTAAACCTTCTATGCCAATGTCGTATGCTCAATTTAAGAAAACATGACACACACACGGTTCACTTCAAGATTTCAACTCAAGGTTTTAAAGATTCATGGTTTCTACCATCATTGAGCCTAATTAACCATCGTTCAAGCTTTTAGCAAGAACTTCAACCATTTCTTACATTCCTTAGCTTAAACCGAATACTCATAAACACCTCAAAATCAAAAATTCACATATGGGTTGTGTTATGGACCTATTAATCAACTACATTTCACAATTTCAAAAAAAAATAATCAAGAAACATACCTTAATTTACAAATGCATCAGCCGAATGTTCAAACCTCTCTTCTCTTCACCCTTCTTTGAGTTTCGGCAATGGAAGAGAAATAAGCATTCACTTGGTATTTTATTTTATTGTACTCTTTCTTTTTTGTTCTATTATTTAATTCATTATAATATAAGCCATTATAGAACAAATTATAAAATATTAATTTAAGCATCATCATTACTATCCACTAAAGTAGAATTGGGTAAATTGACATGAAAATCCAATTCTATGGCAACTCATACTATTTAGCCTCTATGATTTTTGCACATCACACTTTCAAAATTTAACAATTAAGCCCTCTTTAAGTAATTAATCATTTTAAAGATCAAATTTCCACACAAATTTTTAACACATACAAACTCTCATACCAAACACACAATTCATAACATTCAATAAATTTTTTGACTCGGTTTAGTGGTCCCGAAACCACTTCCTAACTAGGGTCGAATATAGGGATGTCACAACTCTCCCCCCTTTAGGAATTTTCGTCCTCGAAAATCTTACCCGAAAATAGATTTGGGTATCTGTCTTTCATAGTATTCTCTGGCTCCCAAGTTGCTTCCTCGATCCCGTGCTTAATCCACAGCACTTTTACTAATGGAACCTTTTTATTTCGCAATTCTTTAACCTCTCGAGCTAAAATACGGATAGGTTCTTCTTCATAACTCAAATCAGGTTGAATCTCAACTTCCGACGGATTAATCACACGCGAAGGATCAGATCTATAACGACGGAACATCGAGACATGGAAGACATTGTGAATCCTTTCAAATTCAGAGGGCAAAATCAATCTGTATGCTACCGGCCCAATCTGTTCCGAAATCTCATACGGTTTGATGAATCTCGGGCTCAACTTGCCTTTACGACCTAATCTGAGTATCTTTTTCCACAGTGAAACTTTTAAAAACACTTTGTCACCAATCTGATACTCGATATCTTTACGTTTTAGGTCCGCGTACGATTTCTGTCGATCGGATGCCATTTTCAAGCTGTCACGGATCGTTTTCACCTTTCGTTCTGCTTCTTTTACTAAATCGACCCCGAGAACCTTATCTTCACTTAGCTCAGACCAAAACAGAGGTGTACGACATCTTCGACCGTAAAGAGCTTCGTAGGGTGCCATTTGAATACTCGATTGGAAACTGTTGTTATACGTGAATTCGATTAGGGGCAAATATTTTTCCCACGAACCACTAAACTCGAGAATACAACATCTCAACATATCCTTGAGTATCTGAATAACCCATTCTGATTGACCGTCGGTCTGCGGATGAAAAGCGGTGCTAAAATGGAGTTTAGTACCCAATGCTTCATGTAATTTCTTCCAAAATCGCGAAGTAAAGTGAGGGTCTGGATCTGAAACAATAGAAGTCGGCACTCCGTGCAATCGTACAATCTGGGAAACGTATAATTCTGCTAGTTTATCATGTGAAAAGTCCGTGCGAACGAAAATGAAATGAGCTGACTTCGTTAATCTATCAACAATAACCCAAATAGAGTCTCTGACTTCGTTAATCTATCAACAATAACCCAAATAGAGTCTTTCTTCCTCGTTGTTAGCGGCAACCCAGACACAAAGTCCATCGTAACTCGGTCCTACTTCCACTCGGGTATCATAATCGGCTGAAGCAAACCCGAAGGCACTTGATGTTCCGCTTTTACTTGTTGGCATGCCAAACACTTAGATACAAATTCTGAGATGTCCCGTTTCATACCGTGCCACCAGTATTGTCGTTTCAAATTGTTAAACATTTTTGTGCTACCCGGATGGACTATCATTTGACTATTATGGGCTTCATTCAAAATCGTCGAAACTAGCTCAGAATCTCTCGGAACACACAATCGGTCTTTAAATCTCAAGCAATCTTTTTCATCGATTCGAAACTCTGTATCCTCACCCGACATACATTGAGCTCGCTTAGCAATCATGTCATCATCGACTTTTTGAGCCTCACAAATTTGTCTTATAAACACCGACTCTGCTTTTAATTCGGCTACCAACACAGCATCTGCCGATATCGTTAATTTCACGTTCATAGCTCGCAAGGAAAATAGAGATTTTCGGCTATGAGCATCTGCAACTACATTTGCTTTATCGGGGTGATAATCAATAGTAAGCTCGTAGTCTTTAGGCAATTCTAGCCACCGCCTTTATCTCAAATTCAAATCCCTTTGAGTCATCAGATACTTGAGACTTTTGTGATCGGAGAAGATGTGACATTTCTCACCGAACAGATAGTGTCGCCAGATCTTTAAGGCAAAAACAATAGCGGCTAATTCAAGATCATGAGTCGGATAATTTCACTCGTGAGGCTTCAACTATCTCGAAGCATAAGCAACAACCCGGCCTTCTTGCATCAAAATGCAGCCTAAACCGTTCAGAGATGCATCACTAAAAACTACAAACTCTTTGCCGGATTCTGGCTGAACTAACACTGAAGCTTCCGTCAAAAGGGTTTTCAGCTGGTCGAAACTTTGCTGACACTTATCCGACCACTCGGACTTGATATCTTTTTACAGCAGTTCGAGTCTAAGCTCAGATAATTATCCCACTCGATGTTCACACACGTTTACATGTATATGGATCATATCACATTTGAATCACTAGTCCTAGACAAAGGACCCTATTTTATTTCAAAGCATAACATGATTCAAAGTTCACATGCCACCAACAATTTTGTAAATTATCTTTGCCACAACGACATTCAAATATAGCTCTTAAGTCTAGGTTTATATAGTATTTGTATGTATTAAGGTATCCTCATGTTATGAGTAAAATTTTGTTACCTAAGACTTACCTCGTATCTTTCTGAGTAGTGTACGGGTTGGCTATTCCACGACCTTCGCTTTTCCCTTGTCCGAGAGTGTCCCTCTTTGTTCTTGATCTTAATTTAAACAAGTTTAATTAGATTAAACTTTATTCATTCCTCTCACTTATTCACTTTACTAACATTCCAACAAAACATATACATACTTCATATACTAAGCACATTCGGCCAAAACACAATTAAGCTACATGTCACATAGAGATTATTGATTTAGAACAAGTATACATAGATCTTTTAACCAACTCACTACATAATACATAGCAATCATTAATGGCCGATTATGTCATATTCTAAATGATAAAATTTTTCCATCACTTTTAGTATATACAAAAATCACACATTTTATCAATTCCACATTCGGTTAAGTTCAAACACATGATACAATCTTTGAAGTTTCATAACAACACTTAGTATGCGCACCCTCATGTGAACTTAAGTATCACCATGTCTAAAAATATTCTCTCACTAACTTATATTTTTAACTCAATATCATAGCTCCCATTCGGCACTTTATCAAGAATGGATAACGAAATTCATGTTCTAAATTTACAAATTCAAGTATTAAAAAAAACAAAAAACACAAGTCACACAAACTATGCATAATACCTCAATTTAAAAAAAAAAATCGGCAACACAACCACATATCACAAGACTTTTACAATCATTTTTATACAAAATCTCCTAGCTTCAAATTAAAAATTCACAATCATAAAACCCCATTAACACAATCAACGTTTCTCATTTAAACCTTCTATGCCAATGCCGTATGCTCAATTTAAGAAAACATGACACACACACGGTTCACTTCAAGATTTCAACTCAAGGTTTTAAAGAATCATGGTTTCTACCATCATTGAGCCTAATTAACCATCGTTCAAGCTTTTAGCAAGAACTTCAACCATTTCTTACATTCCTTAGCTTAAACCGAATGCTCATAAACACCTCAAAATCAAAAATTCACATATGGGTTGTGTTATGGACCTATTAATCAACTACATTTCACAATTTCAAAAAAAAAAATAATCAGGAAACATACCTTAATTTACAAATGCATCAGCCAAATGTTCAAACCTCTCTTCCCTTCACCCTTCTTTGAGTTTCGGCAATGGAAGAGAAATGAGCATTCACTTGGTATTTTATTTTATTTTATTCTTTCTTTTTTTTCTATTATTTAATTCATTATAATATAAGCCATTATAGAACAAATTATAAAATATTAATTTAAGCATCATCATTACTATCCACTAAAGCAGAATTGGGTAAATTGACATGCAAATCCAATTCCATGGCAACTCATACTATTTAGCCTCTATGATTTTTGCACATCACACTTTCAAAATTTAACAATTAAGCCCTCTTTAAGTAATTAATCATTTTAAAGATCAAATTTCCACACAAATTTTTAACACATACAAACTCTCATACCAAACACACAATTCATAACGTTCAATAAATTTTCTGACTTGGTTTAGTGGTCCCGAAACCACTTCCCGACTAGGGTTGAATATAGGGATGTCACACCAACACTCCATGTGGGGAAACCACTCGACCCACCCAGCTGCTACACTCCACAGTTGCAGCATAGCTACTCAGATAATGTGGCCAAGCCACTAATAGTAATACGAGTCAAAGCCCATTTCAGTAAACAGTATGAGGCATAGACCCAGTAATCAGTACGAGGCAAAGCCTCTTTCAGTAATTGTGGCAATGCCACTTGCACTTCCTCCATCAATAAACCCAATCCCATGCAACAGATAATCATGTCATGGCATACAGTGAACAGAAAGAGTAAAACATGCATTTCGTTCAAATTTAGCCTTAGGGGTATAACGGTCATTTTGCATCTAGGGGTAAAATAGTAATTCCTCACCCTTAAGGGGTATTTCAGTAATTATACCAATTTTTAGGGTTTTATACATATTTCAGTCCCTAATAGTCCAACTTACATCCTAGTAATTTATTTAGCCTATATAAGCAGTTTTTAGTTATTGGGCCCTAAACGCCTAATGGGCCCTACAGTGTCATTTAGCAACTTTGCCCCGTTTAGCCCAAATTCTAAGTCTAGTTTAGCAGTTTTAACCTATAGTATACCAGACACACTTACTGCTTACTTTTACCTATATGGGCCCGTAAGCCCATTGGGCGCAATTTCAGCCCATCGAGGGCCAAATTACTGAGGTGAACGAAATTGCGCACTTACCAACTAAACTGATTTTGGTTACCAAATCTTACCACTTTCAACCGACCCATACGCACTCGCACACTCGCAAGCCCACGAAATGCTAGAATTTTGGCATTTCGATTTTCTGGCTTTTGCCGATTTAAACTACTAGAGCGTGTTCGTTTACACACCTGCTTTGCGACAAATGCTACGAAGATCTCCCACAAGGTGTCCTACAATTGTCACTTGACATATCCGATCCAACATTCAATGACAACCAATATAATCTTGCTTACCATAATCGGCCAACATCACCTAAGGCCCTTGAGTTCTTACCTTTGCCAAAATTAGTGACTAGATCTAGATCTAGTCGTTCCACTTGTCCAAGCCCTCAATTAGTAGCCTTTAGATAACACTAACACAAGATAAATCAATTGGTCAAGCCCATAGAGCTTTAAGCCCCAATCGACAGCCTCCTATGCACATAGGGGTTTTGACTTTCCTTAAATCCTGAAATAATGAATGAAATAGAGAATTTGAATACTTACCGAGAGTTTACTAAACTGGAATGATTCCAATCCAGATCTGACGTAGATCTATCCTCTAAACATGAGCAAATAGTGAATCTAAAGACCTAAGGGTTCAGCTCCCAAATCTTTATGAGTATGGTGATTTCGGCTTTTGATATGATGTAGAAGAAGGTGATGTCGATAGAGGTTAGAGATTTTGAGAGTGTGAAATTCGGCTAAAGGAGAAGAAAAGAATAGGGTACTCAATCAAGAAGAAATTGGCACAATACTAATACCCTTCAGGATTTCGACTTTTATGAGTATTCGGCTAGGCTTGAGAAGAAAAGAAGAAAGAAAAGAGATGAAAGAAGAGAAAGGATGCACCAATAATTCGGCTAGATGAGAAGGAGAAGAGAAGGAAGAAAAGAAGATGAGAGGGTTCAGTCTTGAACAATTAGCACAAGTGGAGGGGGATTGCTTTTTTGGCTTTTGAAACAAAAGAAAAGAAGTCAAAAGAATAACAAGAAACCCTAATGTTCTATACCTATTTAGCAAAAGAAAGGAATGGACCTGCAATTACTATATCCTGAAGGCTTGGCCACCTAAAGGAAATCGGAACAGAAAACCAAAATGCTGAAAATGCTAAACCTTGATTCAAATGCTGAAATTGCAACACCACAAGTCCCTTGGCCGGCCGTCACGTACTCCCTATTCAAAATTCCTAGATAATCTCTCCTGATCACTCCTCATCCAATTCCATGAGCAACTCAAACTTCTCTCCTCAGTAGTTCACTTAAGTTCCATCACATGACTGGCACATGTACAAAAATAATTAAAACACACAATGCTTACCTTGCAACTTGAACACTGGCCCTTCAACACCTATCCACACGCCACTTTTTTTAGGCACTTAAGTGGTGCCTCATTGCCACTTTACCAAGAGCTTACTTGTGTCTTATTTCCCTACTTTTTCTTAAAAGCCCACTTAACCAAATCCCCTTCACTTTAAATCCAAAACTTGCTATTTTTGCCGGGTTTTAACTTGGGCTTGGGCCTTCTAAAGGCCCACAAACACACTTAAAACATACATTCCATATTCTAACAACAAAATTTCAAAATTTCACCAAAATTGCAAAAATCCTAAAAATCAGGGCGTTACACAAGAGAGTT
The DNA here is from genome assembly GCA_020496765.1 of Gossypium stocksii. Lineage (NCBI taxonomy): Eukaryota > Viridiplantae > Streptophyta > Magnoliopsida > Malvales > Malvaceae > Gossypium > Gossypium stocksii. The sequence goes on from CM035631.1 coordinate 45,650,506, forward strand.
AGATAGTCCTCCGGCTTTTACCAAAACACACTAAGGACGTTTGACTAAGTACTTACCGAATCTAACCTTTGATCCTGCAGCTGAGGTAGCTACTCAACAAGATCCGACATTTAAAACTTGATTAAGAGTATATAACAGCAACCGATTTGTGATGGAGGGAAACAACAAGGAATCAAAAAAAAGATAGGACTATTCGATTATAAGGGAGTATTCGGCTTTTAGAGAAAGAAGAAGAACATAACATGAATAGGGATTTCGACAGAAAGGAATGATGGTTATTCGGCAGTGGAAGAAACACAATGAGGGGGAGAAGAAGAAAAGTAATCGAAAACCAAAGAACCTTTCAAAGGAATTCGGTAACCCCTATTTATACAAAAAATAGAAACTCTGCATACCCCCAAAGTCCCAATCAGCTCAAATTCTTCCCCATCTCATCTCCTCGTTTTTCTCCTTGATAACTCCCTAATCCTTTTCCTAAATTTTCTCTTCTGATCACTCTCCTTAGAGTCCATCATCACACCACATCCAACCTTCTAGAAGGCTGAAATTAAACTCTTAAAAAAATAATAAGCTAGGATTCGAATCTAAGATCTCCTTGCTAGCCCATAACGCCACCTTCCTAAACCCTAAGTGGCGTCACTTAGCCACTCCACCACAAGGCTATTTGATGCCATTTTTTGCTATTTTTATTTAAAAGCCCAACTACTCACTGCCCTAGTTCCTTTAATAATTAATCAAAAATTCCTTCTCCTCAAAGTTTGAACCCAGAACTTCTCCAACACCCCTAGACACTCCAAATTTATTAAACCCTTAAAGCCAACATGTCATTTGTCATTTTCTTGCTTACTAAAAAAAATTATGAGACCCAAAGCCTAAAGCCCAATTCATCTTGGCCCAAAATTTGGGGAGTTACAACTCTACCTCCTTAAAGAAATTTCATCCTCGAAATTTTAAACTAACTATTAATCGTACTACCCAAGTCACACCACTATGCTTTCATTGCGCGCTCCTATTCTAAAGTCAAAATAAACACTTAGAACACTATGGTAGGGTATGTACCAATATTCGTATCTAGAGCGTTTTCATCTTCTTGGGGACGTGCTGCATAGACCAAAGTTGGCTGCCTCTCCTCAGCATAGCCAGCACCTCTCCTTGGTGCCCCACGACCCAGACCATTTCCACCCCTGGCCTGCTCACGGCCTCTTGGTTGCTCTTGACCACCCTTTGGTGGTTGAACATTATCCTAGTCCATGGCTTGCACCAAACCCAGATTTCTAGGGCAATCCTTGATTCTATGCTCCATAGATCTGTAGGCTAGACAAGCTCCTTTCTTCCTCCAACACTCGCCTGCATGACCTCTCACACAGTCAGCACAAAGTGGCACCCCTGGATTAGCAGGAGGGGGGCCCAACTCTAACTGGCCCATTAACTCTGGCCCTAGCTCTAGGCCTCTGTCCAACACCAGAATTCTCAGCCTCCCTTTTATTCTTACCCCTTTCTTTTTTCCCGATTTAGGCGCTTAGTGCGCTTCACCTCTTTTGCTATCTTTGCTTTCTCTACCATTTCCAACTCGTGCCCTCTGAGGAGCTATCAATACTTTAAGACTATCTCTCAAACATCCTCAAACTTAACACAACGCTCATAGTCGGTTGCCACCATAACCCTTGCATACCTACTAAGGCGTAGAAACTCCGCCTCATACTCAGCCACAGATTTATTCCCCTGGGTCAAGTTTAGGAAATCCTTCCTCCTAGCGTCCACATAGCTGGCACCCACATACTTTCCGTAAAATGCGGTTTTGAAAAACTACCAAGTGACCCGCTCAGGTTGGGTGCCCTCTTTCACTATTAGCCACCACTAGTAGGCTTCCTTCCTAAGCAGTGACACTGCCCCTTTCAAGTTCTGCTCAGGTGAGCAGTCCAAGTCCTCCATTATCCTTTCAGTTGCCTCCAACCAGTATTTAGCCACGTTAGGAGCCACACCAACAATGCCCTTAAAGATCTCAGCCCCATTAGATCAGAGTCGCTCCGAAATTGACCCCCGATTTCCCATACCATTATTGGGCCCTATGACCCTTTCCAAAATCCTCAGCATTGCTTGTGACAATGCTTCTTCTCCAGCGGCCCGATCATACGGCCCAGTCTCAGCTACAGGTGAGGCCGTAGCCTCTCCTACTTCAACATTGAACATATGGCCCGATGCTGATGATCTAGCCCTAAAACTTCAACGACTTCGGCGCGGCCCCTTCTTCTAGCCCTCATTATCTATACTAAAAGTTTTATGAAGTTTTAGTTAGTTTCTGTATTTACGTAGAGTATTATTTTCACAATCGTAAATCCTCTACACTCTCAGTTCTCTATGGGCTTTAGTTTTACTCTAAGTATATTCTAAAAGTAGCTCACTATCTATAGTATAACAATTCAAAATAAATTTAGTATCAGAAGAACTTACTTGGTTCGACGTCGAAAACTCGGTGTGCCACCCAGCAAGAATTTCAAAATATTTTAATCTACTAAAAAATAGTTTTTAAGCTCAAATAATAAGGCCCACTTCACAGCCTGAGCTTTATAACCGGGCTCTGATACCACTAAATGTAACACCCCAAATCTAACTCAGACGTTATGGCCAAATCCAGCGTGTCACATTGAAGTGTTTTTGTGAAAACCTTGTTTTCATTAAAAACCCTTCTAAAGAAATTTCAAGTAAAAACCTAGGCAGTACTTCCTTTTAGAACGAAGTGTATTTAAATTTTTTTTTTATTATTACATGTTGAAAGTCACTTTGGAAAAAAAAAATTTTAACTGCAGAAGCTTAATTTTAAAAGCAACAAGTGGTTTTAAAATAACTTGAAAACTATTTAAAAGGAATATATCCATGTTCCATCCCTAACCATAATAATAAGTAATAACTAGAGAAAATGGCCTAATTACAATCCAAATTGAAATAAAGTAAAATAATAAAATAAAAAAACTAGAAATTCATGAGAAAAACAAGTCCAAATTTTCTTGCTAGTTGGCCACCTCTGAGTCCCTCCATCCGTCGAACCGCGTACTAAGGGTTACCTAAGAAAAATAAATGAGGGAGTGAGTTTTTGAAAACTCAGTGTGTACAACCCTCAACAATTATATATATGTCATGCAACACAAGTCATCTTGGGCCTGAGCCTTATTCAATAGCAGAACAGTATTAAAGCAATCAAGTACAAAAATCCTACCCATCTAGCCTCTGCACACCATCTCTGTCTAACCCTACACAACATGTGGGGATATAAATATTGACCCACCCATCCCATACACACTAATGGTAGCACCAGTTGTACTACCTATCATTGCAGCAAAGCTGCTAATCATACATTAGGCTTACAAAGCCATCAGTGGATCCATGGTCGTCAAGCAACCATGCGATCCTCAAATTCTTCCTCCGTTTCATCAATCCCACCCATATGCAACATACATCTCATGAATGCAACATACACATTTCCACACATTAAGCACCTAGAGGTATTTTAGTCATTTCACTACCCAGGGGTATTTTGGTAATTCTACCTTACAATGGCATTTCAATAACTCTACCATACAAGGGTGTTTTAGTAGTTCTACCCTACAGGGGTATTTTCATAATTTCTTAATAGTATGGGTTTTAATTACGAACTTTGACCCATCAACAAGTCCTCGCAGCTAAAGTGAATAGACACTATGCACCAGGTAGGATTCAATAGAAGAGGAGGTGGGTCACTAAGACCGCTTAAGTACCAAGCTCTTCCTAGATCCAATCCTAGACATGCATACATCCATTGCTACACTCTGACCTTGCGACTTGTCTACAGACATGTTTGATTAATTAATTAAGTTTTATGTTTCTTGAGAGTACATTAAATCTTGGCCTAGAGTCCACTATAAAACCCTAGCAGTCTACATGCTTCTCTAAAATCACATATGGCCCATCAAACCCAATCATGTCCATATGGCCCATTAGGCCCATTCATAAATATATGGCCCACTAGGCCCGATCTTGTTCAAATCATTCAACTATCAATACCAACTCATCATTTAATATCACTTATCAACTTTTGCCGATTGGGGCCCAATAGCCCGTCGGGCCCATTTAGCCCCATTTCGCCCGATTGGCCAACAATGGCCCGAGACCATGAGATCACTCTCTTAGCCTCGATAGTCGTATCAGTGTTTCCACATGAATGTTCGCATGCCCGTGTGGTTGTCAGCACCAACCTTTCGGCTTTTTGGCATTTCAGCATTCCGGCTTTTTAGGATTTCAGCTTTTGCCGATTTGTCGTGTGTGAAGTGTATGTACACACCTGGTTAATGAGATGTGTTACACTATCGTCAGCCTTGAACCTACAACCAATACCAATCCTCAAATCAATCCCACACTTAACCACAACATTTACCAAAAACTAAAGCCTTACCATAACTTTACCGTGTGCCACCAGTTCTTATAGCCCCTCCTTAGCTACTATTCATGAATATCCTTAGATCTGCATTAATCTTAATTGTTAAAGACGAAATCATAGGTGACTTTTTTCCACATAAGTTACCCTTTCTCTTACTATAGACTATTTAGCCAACATATCCCAAAATCAAGAACACTTACCCAAAAGTCGAATTGAATGGATAGTTTTTCGACAAAAACTTGTAGATCCCTATCACGTTTGTGATATTTGAACCCTACCCTTGTTAATACAGGGTTAACAACACAAGAGAGCTAGATAGCCCTCCAACTTTTACCAAAACACACTAAGGATGTTTGACTAAGTACTTATCGAATCTAACCTTTGATCCTGTGGCCTAGGTAGCTACTGAACGAGATTCGACATTTAAAACTTGATTAAGAGTAGATAACAGCAACCAATTTGTGATGGAGGGAAACAACAAGGAATTGACAAAAAGATAGGACTATTCAATTATAAGGGAGTATTTGACTTTTAGAGAAAGAAGAAAAACACAACATGAATAGGGATTTCGGCAAAAAGGAATGATTGTTATTCGACAGTGGAAGACACAGAATAAGGGGGAGAAGAAGAAAAGTAATGGAAAACCAAAGAACCTTTCAAAGGAATTCGACACCCCCTATTTATACACAAAATTGAAACTCTGCCTGCTCCAAAAGTCTCAATAGGCTCCAACTCTTTCCCTTCTCATCTCCTCGTTTTTCTTCTTGATAACTCCCTAATCCTTTTCCTAATTTCTCTCTTCTGATCACTCTCCTTATAGTCCATCATCACACCACTTCCAACCTAAGTTCTCCTTGCTAGCCCATAATGCCACATTCTTATACCCTAAGTGGCGTCACTTAGCCACTCCACTACAGGCTCTTTAATGCCATTTTTCCCTATTTTTATTTAAAAGCCCAACTACTCACCACCGTGGTTCCTTTAATAATTAATTAAAAATTCCTTTTCCTTAAAGTTTGAACCCAAAACTTCTCCAACACCCCTAGACACTCCAAATTTATTAAACCCTTAAAGCCAACATGTCATTTGTCATTTTCTTGCTTACTAAAAAAAATTATGAGACCCAAAGCCTAAAGCCCAATTTATTTAGGCCCAAAATTCGGGGCGTTACAACATCAAAATTATTTGTCAAATGTGATTTCTGCACTAAGGGCTGAGAAATTGGTTCATAAGGGTTGTGAGGCGTATCTAGCCTACATCCATGTTTTTGATTTTGAGGTTTCGTCTGTTAAAGATACCAGAACAGTTAAAGACTTTCTTAACATTTTTCCTAATGAACTACCTGGGTTACCTCCAAATCGTGAAGTTGAATTTGGGATAGAGCTCCTGCCTGGTATAGCTCCAGGGTCCATCGCCCCTTATAGAATGGCACCGAAGGAGGTAGTGGAGCTTAAGGCTCAGATTTAAGAGTTATTGTATCGAGGGTTCATCCACCCTAGTGTGTCTCCATGGGGAGCACCGATTTTATTTGTGAAAAAGAAGGATGGATCCATGTGTATGTGCATTGACTACCGGCAACTGAATAAATTGAATATTAAGAATAAGTATCCCTTTCCGAGGATTAATGATCTCTTCGACCAGTTTCATGGAGCTTCAGTTTTCTCTAAGATTGATCTCTGATTGGGGTACCATTAAGTGAGGGTCAAAGAGACTGATGTTTACAAGACAACGTTTAGGACTCGTTATGGTCATTACGAGTTCCTAGTGATGCTGTTTAGACTAAGAAATGTGCCAGTAGCCTTTATGGATTTGATGAACCGATTATTCAAGCCCTATATGGATCGGTTCATAGTGGTGTTTATAGATGATATTCTGGTGTATTTAAGAACTAAAGATGAACATGATGCACATCTCCGAGTTGTTCTGCAGATTCTGAGGGAGAAAAAATTATATGCTAAGTTTAGCAAATGTGAATTCTGGTTACGAGAGGTAACATTTCTGGGCCATGTGGTATCTACTGAAGGGATTAGGGTTGATCCTATGAAAATTGAGGCTGTTCTGGATTGGCAGCTGCCTAAGACAATATCTAAGGTTCGTAGTTTTTTGGGATTGGCAGGGTATTGTAGATGTTTTGTTGAGGGGTTTTCGTTGATTGCTGCACCTATGACTAATTTGTTGCGTAAAGGGGTGCCGTTAGACTGAACTGATAAGCAGTAAGAGAGTTTTAAGAAACTTAAAAAGAATCTGATAGAGGCCCCTGTCTTAATACAGCCAGAGCTCAGGAAAGAATTCACTGTCTACAGTGATGCATCACATGTCGGTTTGGGATATGTATTGATGGGAGAGGGTAAGGTAGTGGCATATGCATCTCTCCAGCTTAAGACTCATGAGGCAAATTATTCGACGCATGACTTGGAATTGGCCGATATGGTTTTTGCACTGAAAATCTTGAGGCATTACCTGTACGGTGAAAAGTGTATCATTTACACAAATCACAAGAGCCTCAAGTACCTCCTTACTCAGAAGGAGCTATATCTTAGGCAGCGTAGATGGATAAGCTGCTTAAGGATTATGATTGTTCGATTGAACACCAACCTACTAAGGCCAATGTGGTGGCTAACACACTGAGCCGTAGGGCTATGACAGATTTGAGGGTGATGTTTGCTTGTCTCAGCTTATTTGAAGATGGTAGTTTGTTGGCCGAACTTCAAGTTAAACCGATGTGGATTGAACAGATTAAGGGTAAATAGTTGGTGGATAAGTCACTAGGTCCTTGATTCCGACAGATCGAGAGTGGGGAAACTTCAGATTTTGGACTAAATAGCAAAGGCGTACTGTGTTTCAGTGGGAGAGTTTGTGTATCGAGAGATATTGATTTGAGGCAGTCTATACTACGAGAGGCGCATAGTAGTCTTTATGCTATGCATCCCAGCGGGAATAAAATGTACTGAGACTTTCGTGAGTTATATTGGTGGCCAGGTCTTAACCGTGAAGTTACCGACTTTGTGAGTAAATTTCTAACTTGCCAGCAGGTTAAGGCTGAACATCAGTTACCTTCAGGGTTGCTTCAGCCAGTTAAAATTCCACTTTGGAAATAGGAGAGAGTAACTATGGACGTAGCTAGTGGGCTGCCCCTAACGCCTACTAAGAAGGATTCAGTATGGGTCATTATGGACCGATTGACCAAACCTGCCCATTTCATACCAGTCTGTACTAATTATTCTTTACAGAAGTTGGCCAAACTGTATGTGGCTGAGATAGTGAGACTGCATGGGGTACGGGCTTCCATAATATCTAACAGGGATCCTCGCTTCACGCCTCAGTTTTGGAAGAAGTAGCATGAGGCACTGGGTACAAGGTTGGACTTCAGTACTGTGTTCCATCCTCAGATAGATGGTCAGTCTGAGAGGCTAATTCAGATAATGGAGGATATGTTAAGGAGTTGTGTGATAGATTTCTGTGGCAGTTGGGAGGATTACTTGCAGTTAGCAGAGTTTACGTATAACAATAGCTACCAGTCTAGCATACAGATGGCACCTTATGAGGCATTATATGGTCGTAGATGACGTACTCTTTCGTGTTGGACTGTGTTGGGTGAGCGGCAAATTCTAGGCCTGAATTAGTTTCTAATATTAAGGATAAAGTTAGATTAATTCGAGTTCGACTAAAGGCGGCATCAGACAGACAAAAGTCGTATGTGGATCTGAATCGTAAGGAGATTGAGTATTAAGTGGGGGACTTCATTTTTCTAAAGGTTTTGCCATGAAAGAAAGTACTAAGATTTGGATGGAAGGGCTAGTTGAGCCCTAGGTTCATTAGGCCTTACTGTATATTGAAACGCATGGGATCGGTTGCCTATCAACTTGAGTTACCTCTAGAGTTAGACCAGATTCACGATGTATTTCACGTTTCCATGCTGAGGCGTTACCGCTCTAATCTAACGCATATTATTTCGATTGAGGAGATTGAGGTTTAACTGAATCTAACTTTTGAGGAGGAGTCACTTCAAATTTTAGATCGTGATGGGAGAGTTTTAAGGAAAAAGTCTATCCCACTAGTTAAAGTACTTTGGCGTAATCACAGTTCTTAGGAGGCCACGTGGGAACCTGAGGAGGCGATGCACAACAATGCTCGCATCTGTTCTGATTAAGTAAATTTTGGGATCGAAATTTTCTTTTAGCATATAGAGTTGTAACGCCCCAAAAATTTAAGTAATTATTTCTGTATGTTGTGTTGCATAAATGTATTCTTGCTTCAGAGGTTAAGTGTCTTGAGAAGTGTTGGAGAAGTCCTGAGTTCAAGCCTTGGTTTGAGCAAAATTTTGTTTTACTTGATTAAATCCTGTCCCTAGTCAGTAGGCTTCTTAAATAAATGTTGGTAAAACATGTCATAAAAAAGCCTGCTGGTCTAGGGGATAGTGGCGTGTTACTATTGCTAAGACATTGGAGTTCGAGTCCTACTGCACGCAATGTGAGTTTTATTTTGCAAGTTGCCATGGGAGAGGTTGTATGGCAGTGGAACTCTGAAGCTTGGATGGTTGCAGTGTTTAAGGGGTGTAGGGGATTGGGTAGCCGGATTTGAGGAGGGATTTGAGGAGGGATTTTAGGAGAGAATCAGGGAAAGTAAGAGGAGAGGGAGTGGTTGCGCCGAATTTAGACTGCAGAACTCAAGATTTCAGTCACGGATTAGTATGCTTTTCCTTTCCTTTTTTTCGATTTCTGATATTGGTTTTTTTGGTTGGTTCTTTTCTGTTCTTTGGTGTCAAATCGTGCTTCCAATTTCTCTTTTTCACGTCGGCTTCTTGCATTTTTCTCTTCTTGGGGCTAACTATAGCAAAGAATCATTGGGGTTTTCTTGTTTTGATTTAGTTCGAGATTGTACTTACCTAGTCCTCTTGTAACCGATTACTTCTTCTTCTCTTCTCTGCTCTCCCTTTCTCAAACTTTGGCCGAATACTCCCTATTGTATTCTCTTAACTCTTTTCTTATCATCCTTTCATCTGGATACTTTGGCAAATTTCTGCACCTTTCTTGGTGTTTGCAATGGTTCTTTGAACAATCGGTGGGTGCTTGGTTCTTCTCTGTTCTCTCTTTCTCTCTGTATAGTAATATTACTTCTAACATTTTTCCTTTGGTGCCGTTTATGGCAAGGGACATGTTGGCGCTAGCCTTGCCTTTATCATGTTGAGTACTCATTTCGGGGATAGGCCGATTGCTTCCTTCCCTGTAATCAGTTTTTCGTTTTGGTAAGTCTATATGATGGTTTAGACTGCCCGCGTGTAACACCTTAAATTTGGGCTAGAAGTGTTGGGCTTGTGTAACGACCTGATTTTTGGGATTTTTTGGGATTTATGAGATTTTGGTGAAATTTTGAAATTTTGGTGTTCTGAATATTGGAATTGTGTTTAAGTGTGTTAGTGGGCCTTTAGAAGGCCCAAGCCTAAGTTAAAACCCGGAAAAATATCAAGTTTGGATTTTAAGTGAATAGGAGACTTGGTTAAGTGGGCTTTTAAGAAAAACTTCGTAAATTATGATACAAGAAGAGCTTTGGCAAAGTTGCAAGGTGGCGCCACTAAGTTCCTAAAAAAGTGGCGCCTGGGAAGGAATTAAAGGTCCAAGGTTCAAGTTGTAAGGTAAGCGTATTGTTAATTTTTAGTTTTTAGGCATGTGCTGGGCATGTGATCACTTAAATGAATTTCGGCAAAGACCTTAGGGAGGTTGGGCCGAATGTTTTAGTTGATATTAGGGTTAGATTCTTTTCTTTTTCTGTCATGACAAATTAGGGTTAGCCACCTAAAAGCTTTCACTTTCATTCATCCTTTTCTAAGTTTTCACAAAAGTTGAAAACGCACATTCCTTCTCCTCTATGTCGATTTCTTCTTCCTCTTCTCCTCCTCCATTGCTTTCCTTTCCTTTTTGCTTTCTACCTCAGCCTAACACCCCTATTATTCAAATCTATCTTCTTTTTCAAATCCATGCTCCCTAAAACCACCATAGCCGATTGCTATAAAAGCCGAAATCCCGAAAACTTACTGCTTGTGCCGTTTTCTCCAAGCCAATTCTGTAACACCCCAAACCCAGCCTGGACGTTACGACCAAGTCTGATGTGTCACATGGAAGTGTTTTTCAAAAACCTTGTTTTTATTGAAAACCCTTCTTAATGTTTCGAAACTTTTACCGTTAAACTTGTATAAAACTTTAGCTTTATCAAAACGTGATACATTGTAAAAATCAAAACATTGTAAACAACCTTGTAAAATCTTATGGGAAATTTTGAAAACTCGTAAACCTCTGTAGTTGCGAAAAACATGTTTATCTTAAAAGTAGTTTAGGTTTATCAGAAAATCAGATCCTCTTTGTTATGGCTTAAAGTGAATGGATACCATGCACCAGGTAGGATTCAAGAGAAGAGGAGGTGAGTCATTTAGACTGCTTAAGTACCAAGCTCTTCCTAGATCCACTCCTAGACATGCACACATCCATTGCCACACTTTAACCTTGTGACTTGTCTACGAACAAATTAAGTTTAAATGTATTTAAGATTTACTTATTTATGAAAACATTCACGTTGCGAAAGCTTTGTTCTACTTATCGAGATACTTTGAAAACAGGTAGCGTTTATAAAACCGTGCCCTAAAGCTAACTGATTAAGAACAATTTAAATAATATCACACCTAAGCTAGAAACGAAATTTAAAATAATTAAAAAGGCCTTTTACAAACCCAAATTAAAAATAAATCGATTAAATAAAATACTGAATTAATTAATTAAAACCAGAAACATAGTCTTCGTGGCCACTCTGAATCCTTTCCAGCTCCAAGTCCACAGTCTAGGGCTCACCTGAGAGGATGGAAGGAAAAGGGGTGAGTTTTGGGGAAACTCAGTGTGCAACAAAGCCCTTTCAGAGCCCAAATCAACAAAAGCATACTGGGCTTATGCCCTTTTTTAATCTCAACAATTACTGGGCCGAAGTATCGGTTACTAGGCCTTAGCCCTTTCTCATATATCAATGCACTGGGCCGAAGCCTTTTCAAATATCGGTATGGCCCATAGGCCTATTTCAATATCACATGTAAACATTAATGCATGTATGCAAAGCCCATTTGGGGAGATTACTCAACCCACCATCCGCTACTCTCCACCCGTACCAACCAACACACCATGTGGGGACGCTACTCAACCCACCCCGCCGCTACGCTCCACTGGCAGCATTGCTGCTTTATTATATAACATGAGGCCTAGCCTCTTTCAGTAACTGGGGCAAAGCCCTTTTCGGTAAACTGGGGCAAAGCCCTTTTCGGTAAACTAGAGCAAAGCCCTTTAGCACTTCCTCCATTCATATAAATCCCAACCCATGCATAAAATGAACATATCATGGCATATCATGTACAATAATAATGTCACATGCATTTCAATCAAAATAACACCCTAGAGTACAATAGTCATTTTCGCCTAGGGGTAAAATAGAAATTTTCACATTGAAGGGTAATTCAATAATTTTATCAACTATTAGGGTTTTCATGCTCATTAACAATTATCAACAATTTCCAAGCGTTTAAACAGTATTTCCAGCCCATTTTAGCAATTCTGAGTTATTGGGCCCAAAACCCTTAATGGGCCCTACGTAGCCGATTTAGTCATCTAGGCCCATTTAGCCTATGTTCCATAACGGTTTTAACAGTCTTAACATGCAATTTATCCATATTTTATTTTCTATCAAATTTACCCAAATGGGCCTGAAAGCCCATTGGGCCTAATTTCAGCCCCTCGAGGCCCAAACTTACCAACTTGCACAAAATTATGCTGTTACCTGTCTCATCGATACCGATCACCGATCTCATCGTTTCTAACTAATCTTGGAACAATCGCATATTCACAAGTTATTGAAATGCCGAAATTTCGGCATTTCAGCACTTGTTAACTTAAGCTACTAAGAGGGTTCGTTACACACCTGATTTACGATTCTGCCGATGAGACCTCCTATGCGATTTCTCCTATAATCAACCACTTACAGATTAACTTACGAATCTATGAAAACCGATGTAAAAATTACCTACCACATTCGGCTATTACAAATCCTTAATAACGACTTACCTTGTCGATCTTTGACTACTAGATCTAGATCTCGACTGCTTTGAACCCATTGATCTTAATAGCCTCCAAATAGATCTTGATCGCTAGCCTTCGATTCGCACATAGAAAACCGAATAAAAAATACTTAATTTATATCTTGACAAAAATCGATAGTCTCCCTAAGGTATTTAGGGATTTTCAACTTATTTTCGAATTACTAAATAAATAAAATAAAATAAGATCTAAATACTTACCAAGGACGTTCTTGTCAGAACGTTTCCAACACTTTTGCCAAATCTTATATTCACAGTAGATCCAACTTAAAACGCAAGTAGAAAATAGATCTAGAAATTAATACCCAAATCACAAAAAGAATCTTTGGCTTTAAAAGAGGAGACGAAAGAAGCAAAAGAAATTGGATGAGGAAAAGTGAAGATGATCGGCAACAATCTTGAGAAGAAAAGATTGTTTTAATAGAATTTGGCTTCAAGGAAAAAAAATAAAAATAAAGAGGAATTGCTTAGCTTTTTAGGGAAAAAAATAGAAAAGAATATAAGCAAAGGAAGTAAGATAAAATTGAAACAAAATCCCAATTGAAGGAAGAAGCACAATCGGCTAAGAACCATTCCCCAATTTAAACCCGTGCTTATCCTTATTTGCTGGCACCGTTTGAATCCAACTCAAACTCTTCTTACACCAACAGCAGTCCACCGTTTGACCAACTCCACTGCTGGGAAGAGTTTTAATCCCGTACGGCAACCTCCACGCGCCCCCAGCAAAAAGGACCACCCTTTTGCGCGCGCTCCTTCTCGAACCTGGGACCTCCAGGGTACCCAGCACGCTGCTGGCCACTGCGCCGCAGCTTTGCTTTTAGTAATATATGGTTACCTTAAATTTTAAACCTTACCTGCTGCAGTTCCCGCTTCATTAAAAAAATAATCAAAATTTCGCCAGCAACTGGACTCGAACCCGTGCTTCCCTGGGACTCCTAACGCACCGCTGCCGTTGCGCCACAAGCCTTTTTGTGGCATATTTCGGCAGCAACTCTTTTTAACGTATTTAACGCAACCCTCTTCACTTAAAAAAATATAACTTACCATTTGCGCACGCTGGGAGTCGAACTCCAGCCCTCCAACCTACTGCTTAGCGCCTTAACCACTGGGCCGAGCTTTCCTTTATGCTCAACCTTGCCCAACTAATTTATAATCATTATGCCCAGATTCCTCTATGAAGCAAAATTAAAACAATTTCTTTTTTTTTCTTTCTTTCTTTCTTTTTCTTTTTTTTTTACTAGAGTTTAAAACCAAACATTATAAAAATAATAATAATAATATCAATAATAATTTTATAAATATAAAAATTTCAAATACAGTAATATAATAATAATTATAATTTCCATAAGAATTTTCATAAAAGTTTAAAAACATAAATAGATACAGTAATATTTTTCTATTAAAATATAATTAAAATTTCAGTAATAATAAATATAGTAAAAATTTTCTAATAGTAATTTAATTCAAAAAAAATTTCTTAACTAATAATATTTTAAACTTCTCAATTATTCAGGTTTCTTCTCCTAACCCAGACTCAAAGCCCAATTCTTCTAGGCCCAAATTCAGGGTGTTACAAATTCCCCGTATGCTTTTCATTCCTTTTGATCAAATTTCATCTTCTCTAAACCCTTAGTACTTGTCGGCAACACTACTCCAAGATTATAACCCCAAATCACCATCTTCTTCACAGTCAAAAAGTCGAAACTGCCATAACCATAAGAGCTCATAGCCGAATCTTCAGATCTCTTGGATTCGAGTTCTACTACCATTTAAAGGCTAGATCTACATTAGATCTAAGTAGAAACAGAAGGGAAACTAGTGGTGAGTGCTCATTAACCCAAATCTATAAGTTATTTTACAATTTAGAAAAAGCCGAAGTCCCTAAAATCTAGGGAGGCTGTCGATTGGGGCTTAGGGCTCTAAGGGTCATTAACCAATAATTTATTTTAGTGATTAGTGTATACTAGAGGTGATTGATCAAAGGCTTGGATCTTTGGAACAACTAGACTTAGATCTAGTCATCGATTTTCGGCAAAGTTAAGATTTTGAAGGCTTTAGGGGCATTGGCCGAATATGGGTAAGTGAATATTGGGATTGTTTGTTGTAGATTTGCAATCTAAGAATTGTGGTAATCGATTGTAGGATATCGTGGGGGATCTCAGTAGCAGTCGTCGTGAAACAGGTGTGTATCGAACACCTCTCTAGTTCAATTCGACAAAAGCCAAAATACCAAAATTCTGGCATTTTGTGGGCTTGTGAGTGTACGAGTGCTCACAAGATTTAGGAAACGTTACATCTAAAATTGCAAAGTGGTAAGTTAGTCGTGTGTGAAATTTCGTGCACTTCGATAATTGGCCTCGATGGGCTGAAAATGGGCCTAATGGGCTTACGGGCCCATATGGGTGAAAATAGGTAAATAATGTGTACTGATAGACTGTAGGTTAAAAATCGTTTAAACTGAAAAATTGATCATAAAATTTGAACTAAATGGGCTTAATTTGCTAATAGACACTGTAGGGCCTATTAGGGTTTAGGGCCTAGTAGCTAAAACTGATAAACTAAGTTAAATAGACTTTTGCAAAGACGGATGGATTATTAGTGATTGTAATATGCATGAAAACCCTAAAAACTGATAGAATTACTGAAATACCCTTAGAGGTGGAAAATTACTATTTTACCCCTAGGAGCAAAATGACTGTTATACCCCTAGGGCTAAGTTTGAGCAAAAAGCATGATTATACTGTTACTATTTTCTGCATGCCATGTCATTATTATCTGTTGCATGGGACTGGGATATTGATGGAGGAAGTACTGAAAGTGGCTTGACCACGTACTAGAGGCTTTGCCTCAACTTACTGATCTCTAAGTAGCTATGCTGCAACCGTGGAGTGTAGGGCTGGGTGGGTTGAGTTATTCCCCACATAGTGTGTAGGGCTGGTACGGGTGGAGTGTAGCGGCTGCATTTAGGCTAGGTTGTGCTTGCATTCATATTTAATATATGTTCTATACTGAAATGGGCCTATGGGTCGTACTGTTATCTGAAAAGGGCTAAGGCCCAGTATACTGTATCTGGATAGGGCTTAGGCCTAATGGGCTTGAGTTGACTTGGGCTCTGGATGGGCATTCTATACACACTGAGTTTTCCAAACTCACCCCCTTTCTTTCCATCCATGCAGGTGAGCCCTAGTTGGTGGACTTGGAGCTGGGAGGGATTCAGAGTGGCCACAAAGATTTAAATTTTTGGTTTTCAATTATTTCATTTTATTATTTATTTAGATTATTTAATTTTGGTTTCTGGGTTGTAATAAGGCCGCTCTATTTATTTTATTTTGGGTTTTTAATTCTTTAATTATTTAATTTTTTTTAGCTTAAGTTGGACATTGTTTAAGTCGTTTTGAAATTGGTTAGCTCTACGACGCGTTTTTGTAAAAGTTACTTGTTTTTAAAATATTTCGAAAATAGAGCAAAGCTTCCACAAAATAAATGTTTTCATAAATAAATATCTTAAATACGTTTAAACTTAATTTGTTGTTTGTGGACAAGTCATAAGATTAAAGTGTGGTAATGGATGTATGCATGTCTAGGATTGGATCTAGGAAGAGCTTGGTACTTAAGCAGTCTAAATGACTCACCTCCTCTTCTCTTGAATCCTACCTGGTGCGTAGTATCTATTCACTTTAAGCCATAACAAAGAAAGTCTAATTTTTCGATGCTTAAACTGTTTTTATAATAACATGTTTCCGCAACTACAAAGGTTTACAGGCTTTCGCAATTTTTCAATAAGATTTTACAAAGTTGTTTCGATTATTACAATGAATCACGTTTTGGAAAAAAATAAAGGCTTTATACAAGTTTACCGGTAAAAGTTTCCAAACATTAAGAAGAGTTTTCAATGAAAACATGGTTTTCGAAAAACACTTCAATGTGACACACCAGACTTGGCCGTAACGTCTAGGCCGGGTTTGGGGTGTTACACCGCGTATGCGAACAATATTGATGAAGGTTAATAGAATTCAGTTGTAGGTAGATTTTTGCCAAGGAGCTTGGAATCAGTCTTTGTCAGTGGTTTAAGTGGGTATGCCACATTCATTCAATCAAGGAAAATGTTAGTGATTATTTTGGGATAAGTATTCAGAAGAGTTGTTAACCCTATTGTCAAATGATTAATGGAATGTATTGGTTAAATGTAGGTTTTGGTGGCCGTGGACTTTTAGCACTCTTTACAAACAGTGTGTAACCACACTGCTACAATCGTAAATCGGTAAAAGCTAGAAAATACAACAATTGACGCTACACGAGCGTGCACTTGCTCGTGTGGTAATCTGAACGCATAAAATGTGGGTGTTTGCTTGTAGAGGCCACCATGAACAATTTCATGGGCTTAGGTCATTTTGGGCCTTGTTGGTTTGAAATGGGCCATGTGGGCCCAATGGGCTTGTGGGCCCCACACGGGTAAACCACACGGATGTGTGGAAAATATTGGACTAGGCTATGTAGTTCACATAACCAAGGTCATTTCTAGGCTTTGTGGGCCACACGGGCGTGTGGGCCTATATGGGCACGCATAATAGGCCTTGGGCCCATTTTCACTGCTGGACTATTAACGTTGCACGGGTCACCTGAGATGACTATGGACCTACTGATGGGTCGGTAAGTGTACCTAGACCCAAAAATGATAAAATGACAGTTATGCCCTTATTAGGTAAAATGACTGTTACGCCCTTATGAGATAGAATGACTGTTATGCCCTTATGTTATGTATGAATGTATTTGAGCATGCCACGATATATATATATGTTGCATACATGTGTGATATGTTGCATGGGAATGGGATTATTATGATTGGAAGAAGTGTACTGTACTGGCAACTCTGCAGCAAGTACTATTTAGTGTCGCAACCGCTACTAATTTTTGGAGTGTAGGGATGGGTGGGTTGATTTTATCCCCACATGGAGTGTAGGGCTGGACGGAGTGGGGTGTAGAGGCTGGCTGGGTAGGACTACTGATTGCATATCTGTACTATTACTGTCACTGGAATGGGCTAAGGCTAAGGCCCACATTGATACTAATCTGTAATGGGTAAGGCCGAAACTGAAACTGAACTGTTACTGATGCAGCTTAGGCCTAGACCGTACTTCTTTACAGCATGATCGACTGTTTGCCTATACAGGGTTACACATTGAGTTTTCATAAACTCAGCCATCTATTTATCAGTACAGGTACTCCCCAGTCTTAGGCGGATCGGTGCTATGAGGGATTCGGAGATGGCCACACAACCGCACCTGCTTCTATATTTGACTTTTTATTTACAAGAAATTTAATTTGGGTATCTATTTTTGTAATAAGGCCTCTTTAAATTTTTTTTTAACTTTTAATTTGGGATTTTATTTGCTTTTGTTCATATCTGATAATAGAAGGACACGGATTTTCAAAAGATAAATGCTTTTCAAAACACCATGTTTATGTAACATATTATAAGAGCTTCCACATCAAACATTGTTTTAAAATATAATAACAATCTAATATGATCAACAAATTTTTGTTAAGATCACAAAGTGGTTTTAATATAGAACGGGTTTTTTAATGAAATTATGTTTAAAAAAAAAACACTTCAATGTGATATCACCAGATTCGGCCATAAAGTCTAGGGGGTGTTACAGTGTGAAAACAGGGCATACATACTGACTTGCACCATACGGTCGTGACACGCCCGTGTGCCAGGCCGTGTGAAATCTAGAGGGGTCCAAGGCCGACCACATGCCCGTATGCCAGCCCGTGTACCACTCACTGCTAGTAGACACGCCCATGTATCTAGGTAGTGCCAATCCTGTAAGGTATACTGACTTAATTCGAGAGGGTAACCCAGGGGACACATGGCCGTGTACAAAGGCCATGTGTCACACATGGTCGAGCCACATGCCCGTGTGCTCAGGCCGTGTGGATGAAAATAGGCTTGGTTTAAGCCACTTTTCTCGCCCAATTTCCATGTACCTACAAGCATACAATTGGAACCAAATCCACATTCAAATAAGCAGCCAAACATCCATTTTCCAATACACATTATATACCATTTCAAGACCAAACAATAATGTACTCAACTCCATGCTGTTTGTGCTTTCAAACATGTGATAAACCACCATGATTCATAAGAAAATATTCATATATGACCTAACTAATAGATCAACCATATAACCATTCAAATACCAACTATCATTTAAGCATTTCCAATCTACTAACTCATATCATATCATAAAAACAAATGAATCAAATCTTTTAATCATAAACTTACCAAAACATAACAATTTATAATCATTCAACCATCTTTCCAACTAAGCCAAATATCATGGCTTAAAACACGTTAAAACTTATAAATATACTTCATAAGCTAAGGTAACCAAAACATTAACCTAATAACTAGCTTATACATGCCATATTCACATATTTTCCTTGAGTTCGATAGTACCGAAGAGTTGATTGGATAGTGTGATGCCTTTCTCCGACACCGTCCAAATCGAGCAAGCTAACAAACCTCTATAAAACACAGTAAATAAACAAAGTAAGCATTATAGCTTAGTAAGCTCATATAACATAGAATTAAAGTTACCGAAATCATAATACATGTAATCAAACTCATTAAATCCAACTTAAATAGTTCAAATGCCTGTCACATAGATGCATTCATAGGTTAGTAACTTGAATTTGCACTTAACAAGTAAAACAACCATGAGGAATTCATTTGGCAATCAATCTCATATACATGTACATTCCATATAACTCATATCCCGTTTCCATACTTTATCATATAACTAGTAACAGTATAATACCAATTGAACCTAACGAAATATCAAGGAATACAAGGGTGATACGCACTAAATGTATTAATAGGTAATCTATCAATTCATTATCATTTTCGCTCTTTCAAACCATGATCGATAACCCCCTCCTGAGCTGGTAAACGGTAAGCTCTATCGAGCTGCAATAGTAAGCTCAACGAGCTAAAACGATAAGCTCTAATGACTTGAAACCATACCTTAATCAAGCCAGATGTGTACCAAGCCCTAATATCTCTTCTTTGGCTTCCTTTTCTTTTGTTAATCGTTTATGAAGAAGAAAAATTGATGATAACATAGCTTTTGTTTTATTTAATCTTTACTTATTTAACATTTTACCATATTAACCTTAATTAAAACATTAAAAACTTGCTTAATATATGTCCATACATGTCCATCTTCATTATACATGGTCTAATTTCATAATAAGGACCTTCAATATAATAAGCCATAGCCATTAAACAATTAAACTAATAGCACACAAGTTTTACACTTTACGCAATTAATTCCTTTTTACCGAATTAAGCATTTAAATGGTAAAATTTTTTTATGAAATTTTCACACTGTAATTCTACCATGCTGTAAAACATAATAAAATAATAATATAAATATTTTGATCTCAGATTTGTGGTCCCAAAACCACTGTTCTGATTGACTCAAAAACGGGCTGTTACAACTCTCCCCCTTTAGGGATTTTCGTCCCCGAAAATCTTACCAGTAAACAGGTTAGGGTACTGTTTTCACATAGCATCCTCGGGTTCCCACATAGCTTCCTCAATCTCGTGTTTATGCCAAAGAACCTTTACAAGAGCTATACGTTTATTCTCAATTCTTTAACTTTATAAGCCAAAATCTTGATCGGTTCTTCATTATATAACAAATCAGTCTGTATCTCAACATCAACAGGAGAAATTACATGTGACAGATCAGATCTACATAGAAATGTGAAAGACATTATGTATCTTTTCAAGTTCAAATGGTAATGATAGTCGATACGCTACAGGCCCAATTCTTTCAATAATCTCATACGGTCCGATGAATCGCGGACTAAGTTTTCCTTTACGGCCGAAACGGAGAATCTTTTTCCATAGTGACACTTTCAAAAACACTCAATCCCTGCTTGAAACTCAATTTCTTTTCATTTTAAATCTGCGTATGATTTTTGTTGATCTAAAGCTACTTTTAGACTATCGCAAATTACTTTTACTTTTTCTTCTATTTCTCTGATCAACTCAACCTTGTGAATCTTTTTCTCACTCAATTCAGTCTAGCATAATAGATTTTTGCATTTATGACCGTGTAAAGCTTCTACGGTGCCTCTTTATACTTATCTGGAAGCTGTTATTATATGTTAATTCGATCAATAGTATATACTTTTCCTAACTGCCCTCAAACTCTAAAATGTAACATCTCAGCATATCTTCGAGAATATGAATAACTCTCTCAGTCTGATCGATAGTTTAAGGATGAAAAGCCATATTGAAATTCAATTTTGTTCCCAGAGCCTCTTGCAGTTTCTTCCAGAATCTCGATGTAAATCTTGGATCTCTATCAGAAATAATAGATACAGGCACCCCGTGCAAACGAACAATCTCAGAAATGTACAGTTTAGCTAATCTATCTAGTGGATAATCTGTACATACCAGTATGAATGAGCAAATTTCATCAGTCGATCAACGATAACCCAGATTGCATCTTTCTTCTTCGAAGTTAGGGGCAATCTCGATATGAAATCCATTGTGATTATATCTCATTTCCATTCAAGAATTATCACAAGTTGTAATAAACCTGACGGTACTTCATGCTCAGCTTTAACTTGTTGATAGATCAAGCATTTTGATACAAACTTCGAAATATCTTGTTTCATTCTCGACCACTAGTACAACTATTTCAAATTGTTATACATTTTAGTGCTAGCCGGATGAACAGAGAAGCGACTACTGTGTGTGTAATATCCCGAATTAGGGCCTAATCGAAATAGTGGTTTCGTGACCACAAATCTAAGATAGAAATAATTATTTTATAATTATTTTGAGGTTTATGATATGATTGTATGATTGTGTGAAAATTTTGTGAAGAAATTCCATGCATAAAGTGCTTAATTTGAAATTAGGGACTAAATCGAATAAGTTGAAAATTTTGCATTCTAGAAGTTTTTGGTATGAAATTGCTTTGGAATATTAATTAGGAGGTCTTAAATAGCAATTTGACCAATTTCTAAGTTTATGGACAAAAATTGGACATGGGTGGAATTTTCGAAAGGTTAGTAAGGAAGGGCATTTTGGTCATTTGGATATTAAATGAAATAAAATGGGAAAAATAACACAAAATTGATCATCTTCTTCATATGTTGCTGCCGAATTTTGCTCTCCACCATAGCTAGGGTTTCTTCAACTTTCAAGCTTCATAGTAAGTGCATCCAAGCCCCGTTTTTAATCATTTTTATATTTTTGTGATCTCGGTAGCTCGATAAAGCTTATGTTAGCAATATTTTGAGTTAGGGTTCATATTTGGAAAAATACCAATAGGTGAAATTTGTGTATTTTGATGTTTTATGATAGAATATGAGGTTTTGGATTATGTTAGACAACTTGTGCTACTCGGTTTTGAGTAAAAACGAGTAGAACGGCTTAATCGATAAAAATACCAATTGTTCATAAATGGATGTTGTAGTTGGAATTTGAGCTTGCTAATGGTAAATAAATGATCAGCATGTTCTAAAACATAAGAATTTGAAATAAAATTTAATTTCCGAGTCTTGGGGTAAAAGTGTAAATATACAAAAGTTTAGGGACAAATTTGTAATTTTGGAAAAGTTAGGGTCAAGGACCATTTCGATAAATGTGATGTATGCACGCCCGGGGCTCCCTCAAATGCAAACCAAGACCTAATCGAGCTTCCAAAAGGCCCCATGACTCGAGCACATACTAAGCAACTTCAAGAAGCTTTAACAGCTTTGTTGTTGCGCATTTGGGATGATAACATGGCCCATGACGATGGAGGAGCTAAGGACAATGCCTTGAAGGCTCAATGCATTCTTTTGCAAATCGACTTCAGCTCCTCTCTAGCTCTCCAAGCTCAATTCAGCTCTAATCAGCTCACTTGAGCTTGTTTCAGCTCGATTGAGCTCGATTAAGTTTTTATTCTGCTCCATTAATGTCTACTTTAAATAAATACAGCTCATTTATCTTAATTCTAGCTTACCACAGCTCATAGTCGAAACCCTCATCTCATCTTAGCTTATTTATTGCATATTTAATATAGTGAGCTAGTTGACTAGTTAAGTAGTTAATACACATCATAAATTAGTCTTAATTTAAACTAGTAATAAATATGTCTAAATTATTACATGAATTAAATATTTTGACCGAATTTAATTAGATGTTTAATTGTGTTCATATTTGCTTAATGTGTTCACATTTGCTATTAATGAGTGCATTAACCTTGTAGGTACATTGACTTGGGACGGTACATGCATGGAGGAAATTAAATGCAATGCATGCATGGTAAGGTGCAATGGACGGCAAGCTAATGGACAAATGCATGTACATGCATGTACTTGAAGGTTCATGGAATACATGCATGGGACGGTTCATGAATTCCCATGGGTTCACACCATGTGTTCACACCATGATGACCGTTTGATTGGATGTTCACACCACATGAGGCCCTTCATGAAGCCACCATTATGACGCCACCCTTGGTGAAACAACACAAATTAAAAGCTCCATTTAAAGTGTTGACCGAACCTAGCCATACATGCATGAAGATATTCATCTAAGTGCATCCATGCTCATTCATGAAGCTACCCATTCACCCCCCTATTCGGCCGAACATGGACATGCACTCCAAGGGATTATCTCTAGAATCTTCCTATGTATTTAATGGATACATTTCTTAAGTGTTAAGTCCATGAATGGACTATTCGGCTAGCCTAGGAACTAGTATAAATAGCTAGTCATTTTACATGTAAAGAGACTTTGGCCATTTGATTAAAAAACCTATTTTTGTGAGGTTACTTCCTCTCATATCTCGTACAAGTTTCGAAAGACTTATCTAGCGCGCTAGTGGCGTCTACCGATCTTGTTTTTGAACTTATCACCATCCTTGGTGTGGCGTTCACCTATCCTTTGATTCCATCTATCCACCTTAACAATATAAGAACCGGGGTGACACTTTTTAGTGTTGAATCATTCCTAATGTTAAGTTCGTTTTCCATTCCCATCCTTTGAGTTTCTTTCTTGTCTTCATCAAACCGAGCCAACTATCCAATATCTACCTTTGTTATTCCATAACCGAACCTAGCTACACTTATTTCCTATTTTGAAAACCTTCCGCTTAATTAAACTATCCATTTCACTTTTATTTCCAAGACACCGAGGCACGAACGATCCTTCTCGACTAAGATCAGGCAACTACGTGAATTTGACTCAATCACCCGAGCCGAATCACATCAAAATGTGAATATTAAATAAGCTAAATGTGTTATTTTAGATCAAGAAAAATGAGATTCAAGTCGTGATCAAGGGAAAAACAAAGTTTACGAGGAATAGGCTCGATTATTGACATTTTGGTACCGAGGTAAGTTCATGTGTAAATAATGTAACATAATCGTTATTTTTAAGTTAATTAATGTTATTTATATGATATGATGATTTTTATCATGAAATATATGCTTTGTGGTTATTATCGAATAATATGAAAATTATGTGTGCTACTTGTTAAATATAAATTGCTATCGAGTATTGGTTTCGGTATTCTGTGGAAGACGACAAGGATATGTAATTGAGGAAAATCCCGTTTAAACCTTAGGAATAGATTAGGATACAAGTGACATGTCACTAGGATGGTTGGGCATCCGAACTCGTTGAGTTGAGTCCGAGTTCACTTATAGATGCAAATGTCTGAACTCTTTGAGTTGAGTCCGAGTTCGTGAGATGTAACTAGGCATCCGAACTAGTTGAGTTGAGTCCGAGTTCACTTATGGATGCGAATGCCCGAGCTCATTGAGTTGAGTCTGATTTCGCTTATAGGCGGGTTACATAGTCGTTTGATTACATATGTGGCACTTATGTGCAAATTATCCATGTATCCGAGTTATATTCCGATGTGTTCAACGGGTAAAATTCTAGTGAAATGGAAGAACACTCAAGATGCAAGTGTCATTTTGATAAGTGTTGTGAACTGGACACTTTGGACAGGTATGTACTTAACCCTCGGGTTGAAACTCGATACAACAACAATAATGTGGTAAGATGATAAATGATGATTAGAGATGTGATATTGTTTTGGTGATACCATGCTAATGTTATTTGGTATAATTGATTTGTTATGTTACTTGTTATTTGCATGTGAACTTACTAAGCATTTATGCTTACTCCCTCCTTTCCATTCATTGTAGTTTTGGACAAGCTGGCTTGGGAATCGGGATAGGTCGAACGCTCGTTCACACTATCCGAAGAACTTTTTGGTAAAATGGCTTGTAAAATTTAAGTCTGGCATGTATAGCAATATATCTATTTTGTGTAAATAATCTTGTGATATGGTCGTGGTTTGGTTGAGAAAATGCTTGATGATGATTAGTCATTGGAATGGCTAGTCTAGATCATGTTTGATGCCATGTGAGTTTAATATGTTATCTAGTTCATGAAAATTCATAAAAAGATGAAATTGCCATAAAATAGAACATTACAGTAACAATGAAATAAGTTTGAAAAATCACTAAAAATAGTAGAAATCGAATTAGGTGGTGAATTAACTATTAAATTGAAGCTTATTGTGTCTACTTTCATATGGAAGCAGAGAAACAGATAAACGAGTTATATGTTGTGAGATATTTGAGTTTTAGTGAAACAGGGCTAGAACAATTTCTGGATCCCCTGTTCCAACTTTGGAAATTCACCATAAATGGTACAAAAATTATTAGGATGTGTACTTTATATGTTCAGAATCCTTATTGAGTCTAGTTTCAATAGAAACAAACGGTATAGTCATATAAATTTTGTAAAGAGAGGAAAGTGGTTCGCAGTAAGTAGAGGTTAGTGCAGTTGAATTCTGAAACAGGGGTAACTTTAACTAATAAACTGTAATAATTGGCCCTGCCAAAAATTCTAAAAAAAAATTAGAAGATAGATGTATGAGTCTAGTTTCAGAAAAAATTTACGGATCTTGATTTTGAGTTTCATAACTCGAGATATAATTTTTTTAACCATGACGCAGATAGACAGCATGTCGCGAAAGTAGAAATAAATGATTCAAAGTTCTTAAAATGGTAAATTATGTTCAGTAACACCTCAAGCTCGACTCTGGCGACGGTCTCGGGCGTGGGGGCATTACATTTGGTGGTATAGAGAAGGTTTAGTCAGTTCTCGGACCAACATGTTTTATATACAGATTTTGCTATACATGCCATATGTGTATATTGTGATAGTGTGACGACTTCTAACCTTTTAAATGATTTTTTTATAGTAAATGGATCCCGATCTAGCTGTGGCAGATGAAGTAGAGAGTAATGCGCCAGCTCCAGCTGAAGGGGCAGCGCCGACTGAAAATCCACCTCCTACTATTGGTCAGGGAGGAGGAGAAAGGGGTCGGGAAACCTTTCTCCAAATGATGAGTGCATGGTATACCGAGTTCGTTCGTACGAACCCGAATGTACAACCTTCCCCACCTCCCCCAATTCGTCAACCTGTACCCCCGATGCCTCAAGGTGTGGATATGATGAAATTCCAAAGAACTCTAGTCGATAAAATTCGTAAACTAGGGGCCGAAGAATTTCAAGCTAATGTGGATGATGATGCCGAGAAAGCAGAGTTCTGGCTTGAAAACTCTATCTGGGTATTTGATGAATTGTCTTGCACACCTAAAGAATGCTTGAAATGTGCTATATCTTTGCTGAGGGATTCAGCCTATAATTGGTGGAAAACATTGATTTCGGTGGTACAAAAGAGAAGGTAACTTGGGAATTCTTTCAAGAAGAGTTTCAGAAGAAATGCATTAGTGAAAGATTTATTGATCAGAAGTGTAAAGAGTTTCTTGAGCTGAAGCAAGGTAATATGACAATTACCGAATACGAAAGGGAGTTCATCAGATTGAGTAAGTATGCCAGAGAATATGTTCCTACGGAAGCCAAGATGTGCAGACGATTTTAAGACGGGCTCAATGAAGACATTAAGGTATTTGTTGGGATTCTTGAACTAAAAGAAATGGTGGTACTTGTCGATCGAGCTTGCAAGGCTAAAGAACTACTTAAAGAGAAGAAAAAAGTAGAATCTGAGACACGAAATTGGAAGAAAAGACCAATGAGCAATGCACCCTCACAGTAACCCAGAAAATCAAGAAATATGAATCCTCGTTCCCAAGTTTCAACTGGACAATCATATGGGAATTTTATGAAGCAAAATATGGGTCCTAAATCCCAGACTACTTCGACAACTAGTATTGGGAATTCGAGATTTGTTAGGCCCGAGTGTCAGCGGTGTGGTAGGAATCATTTTGGTCCGTGCAGAGCAAATGAATGTTTTCGATGTGGTTCTCCGGATCATTTTATTAGAGACTGCCCAGAGAGAATTGAAAAAGAAAAATTTCAGAGTACAAAAGCAAGTGGTACGAATTCGAGGGGAAGGTATCCAAGAAAAGCTGGGAGTGAAGCAAGCAGCAAGACTGTAGCCAGAGATGCAGTAGTTAAATCTGAAGGAAGGGCTCCGGCTAGAACTTATGCCATTAAAGCGCGTGAAGATGCTTCATCACATGATGTGATTACTGGTATATTTTCTTTTTATAATGTTAATGTTACTGCTTTGATTGATCCCGGTTCTACTCATTCATATGTGTGCATGAAATTGGTGTCTAGCATGAATATACCTGTTGAGAATACAGAATTTATGATTAAAGTGTCAAACCCGTTAGGCCAATGTGTTATAGTTAATAAAGTATGCAAGAAATGTCCTTTAATGATTCGGGGTTATTACTTTCTGGCCGACTTGATGTTGTTGCCACTTGATGAATTTGATGTTATTTTGGGTATGGATTGGTTGACATTGCATGATGCTATAGTAAATTGTAAACAGAAAGTTATTGAATTAAAGTGTGAAAATGGTGAAACTCTACGGGTTGAATCAGATAAATCAAAGGCATTGTCTAGTGTGATTTCTTCAATGTCGGCTCAGAGATATTTGAGAAAGGGTTATGAAGCTTATTTAGCGTATGTGTTGAATACAAAAGAAATTGAAAAGAAAGTGGAATCAGTGCCGATTGTGTATGAGTTTGTGGATGTATTTCTAGAGGAATTGTCGGGTTTACCTCCAGTCAGAGAAGTAGAGTTTGGTATTGATTTGATGCCGGGAACAACTCCGATCTCGATTGCTCCGTATAGAATGGCACCAATAGAGTTGAAAGAATTAGAGTCGCAGTTGCAAGAGTTGACCGACAAAGGCTTTGTGAGACCGAGTTTTTCGCCTTGGGGTGCTCCTGTATTGTTCGTGAAAAAGAAAGATGGTTCAATGAGACTGTGTGTTGACTATCGGCAGTTAAACAAAGTGACAATCAAGAACAAGTATCCATTGCCGAGAATTGATGATTTGTTTGATCAGCTGAAAGGAGCGACGTGGCTTTCAAAGATTAACTTAAGATCTGGGTACTACCAACTGCGGGTAAAAGAGTCAGATGTGCCTAAAACTTCTTTTAGAACAAGGTATGGTCATTATGAATTTTTTTATGCCGTTTGGGTTGACAAATGCTCCTGCTGTGTTTATGGATTTAATGAATCGTATATTTCAGCCATATTTGGATAAATTTGTGGTAGTATTTATAGATGATATCTTAATCTATTCAAAAAATGAGACTGAGCATGCTGAGCACTTGAGGATAGTTTTGCAAACCTTGCGAGACAAGCAGTTATATGCTAAGTTTAGTAAAAGTGAATTTTGGCTTTGGGAAGTTGGATTTTTGGGTCATATTATGTCAGGTGATGGTATAAAGGTTGATCCCAGTAAAATTTCAGCTATTGTTGATTAGAAACCACCGAAGAATGTAACTGAAGTTAGAAGTTTCTTGGGATTAGCTGGGTATTATCGACGGTTTGTAAATGGATTTTTCTATAATTGCTGCTCCTATGACTAGATTACTCCGCAAGGATGTTAAATTTGAGTGGACGGAAGAATGTCAACGAAGTTTCAAAGAATTGAAAAAGTTATTAACAGAGGCACCAGTGCTAGTACAATGTGACAGCCTTAAAACGACCTTAGTCGAAATGTGGTTTCGGGACCACAAAATCGAGGCATAAAAATAGTTAAATATTCATTTTGAAGCCTATTGTATGTGCCAATTCATGTGTGACATCTTAGGTGCTTCAATTTAGTATTATAATTATGAATTGCAACTAAAAGGGCTAAATTATGAACTTTGAAAATGTGCTAGACAAATGTGTGATGACCTATTAATGCATGCATGAGAAAAAAAGGAGTTGCATGTCAAATTGCCCAATTTTACTCTAGTGGACGGCAATGACGGCTAATTTGGCATTTTGTGTGTTGTATTCTAGCTTAATAAATAAACTTAATATTTATTTTAAGTTATAATGTGATTATATTATTATGAAATGGGAGGAAAAACCAATGTTAGTCCATTTCTTCTTCTCTTTGCCGTGAGTTGAGGAAGAGAATAAAAACTCATGAGCTTGGGGCATTCGGCTAGGGGAAGCTTAAAATTGACGTAAGATTCATAAAATTTTTCTTTGAATGTTGTGGATTTTGGTTGGTCTTGAAGCTTCCAACAAGACCCGTGTGCTAGATTCTTATGATTTATGTCCATGAAGCTTTCGGTTTTGCTAAAAAGGAAAATGGAGGAAATAAATCGTTTTCTTTGTGTTTTAATGAGCATGGGAGAATCGATTTTCTTGGTAATAGGAGCTCATTACCGAATGTATATAGGAAATTTATAGGTGTTTGAGTTTGGTGAATGTGTGAAGAGAAGTTCCGATTGTGGCTTATTAATATTAGAAATTTTGTGAAATTGAGATGGAATGCAAGTTTACTTGAAAGCCTAATTTCAAAATTCTTGATATGTTGGCTCAAGGAGTGTTCGGCCATGGTTATTTTGGCCAAATGGTCTAGATAATAAGGTTGTGTAATTGAGCTAGTTTAAAATGCTTTTGGTTGTTAGATGGCCATAAAGAAAATTTGCTATCATGGTTGTGTGTGTATGTGTAGTGCCGATTGTGAATGGAAGCTTGAGGGACTCTAAGATGTTATAATTCATGTGAATTGAAGTTGTGAGCTCCAATTAGTAAGTTTTGTGTAGCTTAAATGGCAAAGGGGCATTCGGTTCCTTGAATTACATGATTTGCTTTGTTTTTTATTAGCAAATTGGTTGTTAGCATGATATTTAGTCTAATGGAAATGAGTTAAAGTTAATAGAGGCTAAATTGGATGTGGTGAGCTTCTTAAATTGTTTGACCCAAACCTACTTGTAAATTGAAATTTGTGAAGCATGTTAGTTTCGGTTAATTAGTAATGTGATAAGGAAAAACTATGCTTTGATGTTGAAATTGGGTTTTTGATGAGCGAATGAACTTGTTTTGGTGAATGGCTAATTATCGAACATATCTTTTTGAGATTTTAGATGGAATTGCCGAATGTGTCTATAATAAGGAAAGGGATGGTTGATTTTGATATTTATAAGTGAAGTTTAAGACCATATGCTTTTGGTCATAGCATGTGAAGTGAATCAAACATATTTTGTTAATTGAGCTTTGAATCGATGGAAGTATATGTGTTAATTTGATGAATTAATTTGTAAGTGTATAATTGTTGAGTTTTGAGGTAAGGTATGCATTCGGTCATGGCTCAAAGGATGCTAATTCATGTTAGTTAACGTTCTTGTAGAGGAAGATGTATATGAGTGTTTATAAATTAGTTTATCGTTGCTATAGGTGAATAATGTGAGCAAATCACATACGGTTAATAGATGGAAAAGTAGAATTGAGCTTGGAAATTGGTATATATGACAAAATTGATATGTTTAATTAGTGGCCAAATGTGACCTTGATTATATGTTGTAGCTGTAAATGAAATGTGAATGAGAACTTTAAAGATTGAAATTGTATAAATCTGCTTGGTACAGCAGCAGTAACGTGTTTTGGAAAAATCACCATAATTTGTGGGAGATGGATTAGAGGCTGAATAAATGTGTAATTAAAGCTTAGTGAGTCTAGTTTCTTATAAAAGAAACCTTACAAGCAAAGGAATTTCTGATAAATAGATTTTTAGAGTAGAGTGAGACAGTGTCAGATTGACTCCGAAATCCCCTGTTCTGTTTTTAGAAAATCAATATAAATTGTATAAAAATTGTTATAAGACAAAATTTATATGCTTAGACTTAATGAGCCTAGTTTCGAATAAAATAGGCGAGGACATATTTTGAATTCTGTACAAGGAGAAATTCGATTCGTAGTATAGAGTGGTCAGTTTAATCAAACAGTGAAATAGGGAAAATTTTAAGAAAATTCTGGTATTGATTGGCCAAACCAAAAATTCTGAAAATTTTATGGATAGAAGATATATGAGTCTATTTTCAGGAAAAATTAACGGTACTTCATTTGGAGTTTCGTAGCTCCATTTATGAGTAATTTATTGAATGTTGCTCAGGAAATCAGCTTGTTGCGACTTGTGATATGTATATGGGTGACCGAATATGTGTGTGTGTGTTTGCTATGAGAAGTATATGCATTTATTATTTGACTATAAGTGAAAATGATCAATTGAGATGTTTGAAAAATGATTAATAAAATTTAATATTTTATTTAGCTCAAGAGCATAGAGGGACAAGTTCGGATAAAGGGAAAGCTAAAGTGGTCGAATAGCCAATTCATAGTTGCTCGTGAAAGTTCAAGGTAAGTTTTGAGTAATTGAATTTGGTATTTAATTTAAAATGCCATGATATACATACATGATAGTTGAACGATGTCCCATTGAGAAAGTAACCTTATACATGTTTGCTATATAGCCGAATGGCTCATAGAGAAAGAAACTGAAATTGGGATTTGAAATGTATTGTTTATGTATGTTTGCTCATTGGGCCGAAAGTCTAGAAAAGAAGAGTATACATGTATAAGTTTTGAATTATATTTACGATATAAAGTCAAGGAGCATGTCATATGTTTGTATGCGAATGAATTGATTGAATTACAAGTGTGATCTTGCTATGTGAAATGTGGCAACATGTGAATACATATGTATGAGACTCTGTGATGTGAATCCGGGATTAAAGTCCCGATGACTATATGTGGAGACTATGTCCGGGTTAAGGCCTGAAGGCTATATACGGAGATGATGTTTGGGTTAAGACCCGAAGGCTATATGCAGAGATTATATCCGAGGTAAAGGCCCGATGGCTATGTATTGAGATTTTATCCGAGCTAAAGGTCTCGATGATGATGCGAGTAAAGTCTAAGACTAAAAGACTTCATGGTAACGATTGCTAATGAATGCGCTTAAAGTGTTAAGTTATACAGGTATGTACCGTAAGCTTATATGCAAGCTGGTTTTTGGACCAAATCCTAAGGTCATTATGCGATTACATATGCGTGCATGAAATGAGACTATTAATATGGTCAAAATACAATTGAGCAATGCGAAATGTTATGTGAAATTATGCGATATGTCTATGTTTACATGAGCTTACTATAAGTGAAAGTTATCTACTTTTGTATATGATGAGAATGTGTATGTTCGGTTAAAGGGTGACGTAACTAAAAGAAGAGGGAAACAAAAATACGAACAACTATGTTATAATTTAAGTTTTATCTGTTGTCATTGCTTAAAACTTACTAAGCATTATAATGCTTACTCCGTTTACTTTGTTTCCTCTGTTTTATAGATCTCATTTTGGAAGCTACGGACTCGGGGATTGAAGCCTTAATCACCTACACTATCGTCGTTATTTTGGTATTTTCGATAGTAAATTTAGAGAACAATGGCATGTATAGGCTAATCTCCTTTTGTGAACCGAATTACATTTTGGGTTGTAATTATTCTAGCCTTGTGAAAATGGCTGGCCTAGTCTTCTAATTTGAATATATGTTTTGATGAAATTCATATGGCTTGATGTTTGTGACATGATTTTTAGATAGTACCCCATATGCAATGAGTTAGAATATAGTGTACTGTTATCTGAAAATTTTGATTTGGCCAAATTGTTAGTAGCCACATGGTGGAAATTTGCTAGGTGCTTATAAAACCAATTAAATGAGGTATAATGTACTATCTGACCCTTTTTGCAAGTGTTGTATTCGGTCATAGAACCTTAGAAGAATCTAAGTTTAGTAAGTTGTATTTAGACATGTGATACCTTAATACCCTATTTCGGCGACGGACAGGGGTATAGGGTGTTACATACAACCCGAGTTAGGTAAAGAATTTGTGGTGTATATTGATGCTTCTCGAAATGGTTTGGAATGTGTGCTTATGCAAGAAGGAAAGGTTATGGCTTATGCTTCGAGGCAGTTAAAGCCTCACAAGAGGAATTACCCGACTCATGATTTGGAATTGGCTGCGGTGGTGTTTGCTTTGAAGATTTGGCGACATTATCTATATGGTGAAAAGTGTCGAGTATATACCGACCACAAAAGTCTTAAATACTTGATGTCACAAAAAGACTTGAATTTGAGACAGCGAAAATGGTTAGAATTGCTGAAAGATTACGAGCTTGTGATTGACTACGATCTAGGAAAAGCAAATGTAATTATCGATGCCTTGAGCAGAAAGTTGTTGTTTGCTTTGAGAGTTATGAACACTCAGTTGGAAATGTTAGATGATGGTTCAATTCTAGCTGAGTTGAAAGCAAGACTGATGTTTTTACAAGAGATTTGTGAAGCTCAGAAAAGCGATGAAGACTTGCAAGCCAAAAGAAAGCAATGTGAGGTTGATAAAGAGTCAGATTTCAAAATCAGTTCTGATGGGTGCTTGATGTTTAAAGATCGAATTTGTTTACCGAAGAATGAGGAGTTGATTCACAAGATCTTGCAGGAAGCACATAATGGTTGTTTGTCGATTCATCCAGGTAGTACGAAAATGTATAATAACTTGAAGAAAATGTACTGGTGGAATGGAATGAAGAGAGATATATCAGAGTTTGTATCGAAATGCTTAATTTGTCAACAAGTGAAAGCTGAACAACAAGTGCCTTCGGGACTACTTCAGCCTATTATGGTTCCTGAATGGAAATGGGATCGGATTACTATGGATTTTATTTCAGGGTTGCCGTTGACTCCAGGAAAGAAAGATGCCATCTGGGTAATAGTTGACAGATTGACTAAATCGGCTTATTTTATTCCGATACATACAGATTATTCTCTTAACAAGTTGGTTGAATTGTATATCAGAGAAATTGTTAGATTACATGGAATACCATTGTCAATCATTTCAGACAGAGATCCAAGATTTACTTCACGGTTTTGGCAAAAGTTACAAGAAGCATTAGGTACAAAGTTAAATTTTAGTACTACTTTTCATCCACAAACTGATGGGCAATCAGAGAGAGTAATTCAGATTCTTGAAGACATGCTCAGATGTTGTGTATTGGAATTTCAAGGAAGTTGGGAAAGATACTTACCATTGGTAGAATTTGCTTATAATAACAACTATCAGACGAGTTTGAAAATGGCACCTTATGAAGCTTTGTATGGTCGTAAGTGTCGGACGCCATTGTATTGGACTGAACTCAAAGAAAATCAGATTTATGGAGTTGATTTAATAAAAGAAACCAAAGAAAAAGTGAAGGTAATTCGAGATTGTTTGAAAGCTACTTCGGATAGACAGAAATCTTATGCAGATTTGAAATGAAAAGAAATTGAGTTTCAAGTGGGTGACAAGGTATTTTTAAAAGTGTCTCCGTGGAAGAAAGTTCTCAGATTTGGACGGAAAGGGAAATTAAATCTGTGTTTTATCGGGCCGTATGAAATAATTGAAAAGGTTGGACCGGTAGCTTATAGATTGGCATTACCATCTGAGTTAGAGAAAATTCATGATGTGTTCCATGTGTCTATGCTACGTCAGTATCGTCCGGATCCTTCACATGTGGTTTCACCGATAGAAATTGAACTACAACCAGACATGACCTACGAAGAAGAACCGATTAAGATTTTAGCTCGAGAAGTCAAGCAACTAAGGAATAAAAGTATTGCTCTTGTAAAAGTGTTGTGGCACAAGCATGGAGAAGAAGAGGCTACATGGGAACTCGAGGAAACTATGAGGAATCAATACCCAGACCTATTTACCGGTAAGATTTTCGAGGACGAAAATCCTTAAAGGGGGAGAGAGTTGTAATATCCCAAATTAGGGCCTAATCGGAAGAGTGGTTTCGTGACCACAAATCTGAGATAGAAATAATTATTTTATAATTATTTTGAGGTTTATGATATGATTGTATGATTGTGTGAAAATTTCGTGAAGAAATTCCATGCATAAAGTGCTTAATTTGAAATTAGGGACTAAATCGAATAAGTTGAAAAATTTGCATTCTAGAAGTTTTTGGTATGAAATTGCTTTGGAATATTAATTAGGAGGTCTTAAATAGCAATTTGACCAATTTCTAAGTTTATGGACAAAAATTGGACATGGGTGGAATTTTTGAAAGTTTAGTAAGGAAGGGCATTTTGGTCATTTGGATATTAAATGAAATAAAATGGGAAAAATAACACAAAATTGATCATCTTCTTCATATGTTGCTGCCGAATTTTTCCCTCCACCATAGCTAGGGTTTCTTCAATTTTCAAGCTTCATAGTAAGTGCATCCAAGCCCCGTTTTTAATGATTTTTATATTTTTGTGATCCCGGTAGCTCGATAAAGCTTATGTTAGCAATATTTTGAGTTAGGGTTCATATTTGGAAAAATAACTATAGGTGGAATTTGTGTATTTTGATGTTTTATGATAGAATATGAGGTTTCGGATTATGTTAGACAACTTGTGCTACTCGGTTTTGAGTAAAACAGAGTAGAACGGCTTAATCGATAAAAATACCAATTGTTCATAAATGGATGTTGTAGTTGGAATTTGAGCTTGCTAATGGTAAATAAATGATCAGTATGTTCAAAAACATAAGAATTCGAAATAAAATTTAATTTCCGAGCCTTGGGGCAAAAGTATAAATATGCAAAAGTTTAGGGGCAAATTCGTAATTTTTGCAAAGTAAGGGTCAAGGACCGTTTTGATAAATGTGATTAATAAATAAGCTAAACGTGTTATTTTAGATCAAGAAAAACGAGATTCAAGTCGTGATCGAGGGAAAAACAAAGTTTACGAGGAATAGGCTCGATTATTGACATTTTGGTACCGAGGTAAGTTCATGTGTAAATAATGTAATATAATCGTTATTTTTAAGTTAATTGATGTTATTTATATGATATGCTGATTTTTATCATGAAATATATGCTTTGTGGTTATTATCGAATAATATGCAAATTATGTGTGCTACTTGTTAAATATAAATTGCTACCGGGTATTGGTTTCGGTATTTTGTGGAAGACGGCAAGGATATGTAATTGAGGAAAATCCCGTTTGAACCTTAGGAATAGATTATGATACAAGTGACATGTCACTAGGATGGTTGGGCATCCGAACTCATTGAGTTGAGTCCGAGTTCACTTATGGATGCAAATGTCCGAACTCGTTGGGTTGAGTCCGAGTTCGTGAGATGTAACTAGCATCCAAACTCGTTGAGTTGAGTCTGAGTTCACTTATGGATGCAAACGCCCAAGCTCGTTGAGTTGAGTCCGAGTTCGCTTATGGGCGGGTTACATGGTCGTTTGATTACATATGTGGCACTTATGTGCAAATTATCCGTGTATCCGAGTTATATTCCGATGTGTTCAACAGGTAAAATTCTAGTGAAATGGAAGAACACTAAGATGCAAGTGTCATTTTGATAAGTGTTGTGAAATGGACACTTTGGACAGGTATGTACTTAACCCTCGGGTTGAAACTCGATACAACAACAATAATGTGGTAAGATGATAAATGATGATTAGAAATATGATATTGTTTTGGTGATACCATGCTAGTGTTATTTGGTATAATTGATTTGTTATGTTACTTGTTATTTGCATGTGAACTTACTAAGCATTTATGCTTACTCCCTCCTTTCCATTCATTGTAGTTTTGGACAAGCCGGCTTGGGAATTGGGATAGGTCGAACACTCGTTCACACTATCCGAAGAACTTTTTGGTAAAATAGCTTGTAAAATTTAAGTCTGGCATGTATAGCAATATATCTATTTTGTGTAAATAATCTTGTGATATGGTTGTGGTTTGGTTGAGAAAATGCTTGATGATGATTAGTCATTGTAATGGCTAGTCTAGATCATGTTTGATGCCATGTGAGTTTAATATGTTATCTGGTTCATGAAAATTCATAAAAAGATGAAATTGCCATAAAATAGAACATTACAGTAACAATGGTGTGAGTTTGAAAAATCACTTAAAATATTAGAAACTGAATTAGTTGGTGAATTAACTACGAAATTGAATCTTATTATGTTTACTTTCATATGGAAGAAGCGAAATAGATACAGGAGTTATATGTTGTGAGATATTTGAGTTTTAGTGAAACAGGGCCAGAGCGATTTCTAGATCCCCTATTCCAACTTTTGAAATTCACCATAAATGGTACAAAAATAATTAGGAGGTGTACTTTATATGTTCAGAATACTTATTGAGTCTAGTTTTAATAGAAACAAACGGCATAGTCATATGAATTTTGTACAGGGAGGAAAGTGGTTCGTAGTAAGTAGAGGTTAGTGCAGTCGAGTTTTGAAATAGGGGTAACTTTAACTAATAAACTGTACTAATTGGCCCAGCCAAAAATTCTAGAAAACAATTAGTAGATAGATATATGAGTCTAGTTTTAGGAAAAAATTATGGATCTTGATTTTGAGTTTTGTAACTCGAGATATGATTTTTTTGTAACCATGACGCAGATAGACAGCATGTTGCGAAAGTAGAAATAAATGATTCAAAGTTCTTAAAATGGTAAATTATGTTCAGTAACACCTCAAGCTCGAATCCGGTGACGGTTTTCGGCGTGGGGGCATTACAGTGTGCTTCATGCAAAATTTTTTGAATAAGTTCGGTATTTTTCATACACAAATTCTATTTTGGCACATGAAACAATCATCAATTCCAATATGAAATTCTGAATCAAAATTAGACTCACATTGAATTCATTTAGCATGCAACTCACTGTTAGCTTTCTGAGCTTCGTGAATTTGTTGAAGAAATATTGGTTTAACTTTTAACTCAGCTAAAATTGACCCATCATCATATATCATCATCTGTGTATCCATTGCTCGTAAAGCAAATAAGGACTTTAGGCTCAAAGCATCAGCAACAACATTAGCTTTTCCCGGATGATAATTAATCACAAAATCATAATCTTTAAACAACTTGAGCCATCTACGTTGTCATAGATTCAAATCTTTCTGCGACATCAAATATTTCAAAATTTTGTGATCCGAAAAAATAGGGCATTTCTCATGTATAGATAGTGTCACCAAATCTTCAATGCAAATACAATTGCAGCTAACTCAAGGTCATGTTTCTGACCACTCAAATTTCACATCTTTTTGAAGAAATCAAGTTAGTGGTATGCAATCATTGAGAATCTTTTCACGAATCCTCCGATAATAACCCGATAATCCGAAAAAGCTTCTAATCTCAGATACATTTCTCTATGGTTTCTAGTCTATAATTGCGAAAATTTTGCTCGGATCAACTCTGATGTCTTCCGATGAAACGATATGGCCAAAAAATCCAACTTCCCAAAGCCAGAATTTGCATTTGCTAGATTTAACATACAACTTCTTATCTCTCAGAGTTTGTAACACAATTCTCAAATGCTCGGTATGCTCCATCTCATCATGAGAATAGATTAGAATGTCGTCAATAAACACAATAAAAAATCTATCTAAATATGGTCTAAATATACGATTCATCAAATCCATAAACACAGCAGGAGCATTAGTCAAACCAAATGGCATAACTGAAAATTCATAATGACCATACCATGTTTTGAATGCAATCTTCGGTATGTCTGAGTCTTTAACTTGCAATTGGTAGTAGCCTGATCTCAAGTCAATCTTTGAAAATATCGTAGCCCCTTTCAATTGATCAAATAGATCATCAATCCGCGATAGAGGATATTTGTTCTTTATCATTACTTTATTCAGCTATCTGTAATCAATACACATTCTCATTGACCTTTCTTACAATACTGGTGCACCCCAGGGCGAATAACTCGGTCGTGTGAAACCTCTATCAGTCAATTTGTAACAGCCCAATTTTGGGCCTAGTCAAAAAAGTTGGTTTCCGGACCACAAATCCGACGAAGGAAAATTTTATTTTTATTATATTTTTATGGTCTACAATTTTACAGAATTCTTCTGTGAAAATTTCGTATGAATATATTAACGTTTGGGCACTCAATTTAGTCAAAAGGACTAAATTGTCAAAAGTGAAAAAGTTGAGTTCTATATGTTAGAATTGTCCAATTGCTATGAGCTTTTAAATTGGAGATCCTTAAATTGCAATAAGACCATTGGTTAATTTATTGGTCAAAAATGGATATGAAATGGGTGAAATAAAATATTTTTTAGTTAGGGGCATTTTGATCATTTAGTGATTAAATGAATTAAAAATCAAATTAAAAGCCAATTTTTGCTCATCTTCTACCCCATGGCCGAAACTTGCATGGAGAAGACATAGCTAGGATTTTTCAAGCTTCCAAACTCGATTGTAAGTCTGTTCTAGCCCTGTTTTTAATGATTTTTACATTTTTGAAATCCTCGTAACAAGATCTATCTATTTCTACCAATAATTTGAGATATGATTAAAGTCTATGGTTTTGACCCATGATGAAAAGGTGTGTATTTTTTTTTTTGTTTAAGGGTAGAAAATGCATGTTTATGGTTAGAGAAACGACTTTTACTAAGTGATTTTCGGTGAAAATGCCTAAAAGGATTAGTTTGTAACAAGTTGTAAAATGTGTGTAGGTGTGAGAATAAATGCAAATTGTGGACTGCTATAGTTATGAAAATGGTTCGTCTAGGCCTAAAATGCAACAAAATTGAATAAAAATTATTTTACGAGCCTAGGGGCAAAAGTGTAAATATGACAAAGTTTAAGGGTAAAAATGTATTTTTTGTCAAAATGTGAATTTGGGTTAATTTGAGTTGTATGTTGAATAAATGAGTTAAATGTGTTGTTATAGATTGAGAAAAATGAGATTTGGACTTAGAACGGGAGAAAATCAAAGAAAATGTTGAATATGTCCATTTGTCGTTTCCGGGTCGAGGTAAGTTTGTATGTAAATAATACATCATTTTTTCTTTATGTTATAATATTTTGTCATATTATATGAGACGTGGTTGGATATTGAATGACAATTCGATGTAAAATGGTGAATTGTGATTGACTATGGATGAAATTGGCAAAGTGAGAAATTCCGTGATGAACTTTCAGAATAGAAAAGGATACGAAGGACATATCATGAGAACTCATGTGTAGTACTATGTGCAAGCTACTATGAGTATAAAATAGTTATGGTCACGTGTGTAGTACTATGTGCAAGCTACTATGTGTACTAGATGGTATTGGTCACATGTGTAGTACTAAGTACAGGCTACTATGTGTACCCGACAATATTGGTCACATGTGTAGTACAATGTGCAGGCTACTATCTATACCAGATAGCATTGATCATAAGGGTGGTGTTATGTATGGAACCATCGTGTATCTATTAATATTCCGATGAGTTCAATGGGAAAATAACTAAATGAAAATGAATGTGATCATATGATGGTTAACTGCAGGTATTTGTATGTGTATACCCATGAGCAAGGTGCTCAGTATGAGACCGAAATGTGGTAAGGTTGCAAAGGATTAATTGAAGTGATAAAGTCTTGTATCATGCATGCAATTTGAATTTTGTTATCGAATGAGCATATTCTTATGATGTTTCATGAAAGAGTGAAATTTGCAATAAAATAAGCAGTTGTGTGATTTTGAAAAATCACCAAAAATGGTGGAAATTGAGTTAGAGGTTGAATGAGATATGAAATTAAAGCTTATTAAGTCTATTTTCACAAAAAAAAAGAGAATTGAGCAAACTAATTTCATATTATGAGATATTTGAGTTTTAGTGAGACAGGGTTAGAATGATTTCGGAATCCCCTAATCTAACTTAGGAAAATCATTAAAAATTGTACAAAGATAATTATGGTTATAATTTATATGCTTAAAATCATTAATGACTATATTTTCAAAAGGAAAATGTAACACCCCTTACCCGAGACTGTCACTAGAGTCGAGCACGAGGTGTTACTAGACTTACTAATTCGGGGCATAAAAATTTACTTTTGAAATTAATTTACTCACATTCATCCAATATATCCCTAAAAAGGCCCTCGAGGCCCTAAAACATGCAATTGAAACGGTTCGGGACCAAACCGGGAACATTAAAATTTTTCTGATTACTTATACAAATCAAAACAATTTATTTCACTATTTATAATAAAATTGTCCACCTGTATAATAGTCACTAAATTAATTATGACTTGAGTTATGAAACACGAAATTTAAATCTGTAAATTTTCCTGAAACTAGACTCATATATCTTCTTACCGTAATTTTTCTAGAATTTTTGGTTTGGCCAATTAGTACAGTTTATTCATTAAAGGTTCCCCTATTTCACAGTCCAATAGACTTGGCCTCTCTTCACTAAAAATAGATTATCTCATTTTACAGAATTCAGATAATGTTTCCGTTTGTTATCTAGACATATAAACTATACATCATAATTCTTTTTCTACAATTTTTATTGAAATTCTAAAATCAGAATAGGGGATCACGAAGTCACTCTGAACTAGTCTCGTAAGAGTTTAAATATCTCAAAATACAGACTTCATTTGCTTACTCTGTTTCATTCCTATGAAAATTGTAACGCCCTGATTTTTGGGATTTTTCGGGTTTTGTGAATTTTAGTGAAATTTTTAAAATTTTGGTGTTCTAAAGGTTGATAATGTATGTACATGTGTTAATGGGTCTATAGAAGGTCCAAGCTTAAGTCAAAACCCGGTAAAATATTAAGTTGGATTTTCAAGTGAAAGGGGACTTGGTTAAGTGGGCTTTTAAGAAAAACCGTGTAAAAGATGTCACAAGTGAGCTCTTGGTAAAGTGGCAAGGTGGAGCCACTAAGCTCCTAAAAAAGTGGCGCCTAAATGAATGATCAAGGACAAGGGTTCGAGATGCAAGGTATGCGTGGAGTTCTTTTTAATTTTCAAGCATGAGCCTAACTTAGGTGAATTTCGGCAAGGGGCTTTAAGGACTTGGGCCGATTGCTTTAGAGGGAATGCTAGGGTTATATTATTTTCTTTTTGTTGTCATGACAATTAGGGTTAGCCACCTTAGGGTTTTTTTCCTCTCTTCTACTGTCAGAAAAG
This sequence comes from Gossypium stocksii, assembly GCA_020496765.1. Lineage (NCBI taxonomy): Eukaryota > Viridiplantae > Streptophyta > Magnoliopsida > Malvales > Malvaceae > Gossypium > Gossypium stocksii. Next base: position 45,692,363 of record CM035631.1, read on the forward strand.
CCAAGAGTTGCCTCCCTGGAAAGTTCATAGCCGATTTCTCCTTCCCCATCTCCACCATTGTTTTTTTCATTTTTCTTCTTCCCTTTGATCTCTTCCCTAGCCGAATACCTATCTTGCATAGATCCACTCTTTCTTTTGCTTCCATTCTTCTTAAAATCAACCATAACCGATTGCTCAAAGTGCCAGAAATCCCGAAAACTGCTTCCTTTCTTGCCGATTTCTTGTAAGCCGAATCACCTCTGTTTCTTTCACCTATTGTGGCCGATTACTACACTCCCTTTAATCACACCATTGTCGGCACCATCACCCAAAAGCTACAGCCAAAACGCCATCTTCTTCTCTTATTAAAAAGCCGAAATCACCATAGTTGTAGGGAGATAGCCGAAATTACAAATCTCAGAGATAAGGTTTCTACTGACGTTTAAGGGTCAGATTTACATCAGATCTGCATAGGAACTGAAGAGAAATCGTTGGTAAGTGTTTAATCATTCAGATCTGTTCGATATTTCATGTTTGGAAAAGCCGAAAGTCCCTAAAGCTAATGGTTGTGTCGTTTTGGATTTTTGGTAAATAAAAGGCCGTTTTCTTTGTTCTTTTGTGTGTTAGTTGGATGAAAAGGTGATCAAGCAAGGGGTTGAAGACTTTGGAACATCAGATCTAGATCTAAAGGGATCTAAATCGTCAAGGTAAGAACATTAAGGCCATTAAGGGTGTTGGCCGAATGTGTAAGTAAGGTTTTGGGTAAGTTTTCGATTCAGATTAAGTGTTGATAAGGTCTAATCAGTTAAGTATTGGATTGTAGGGATTAACGCATAGGAGATCTCGTAGGAGAAACTGCAAAACAGGTGTGTGTTTCGAACACCTTTCCATGCACAAATCGGTAAAAGCCGGAAAGCCGAAATGCTGAAGTTTCGGTATTTCAAGAGCTTGCGAGCATGCGAATGCTCTCAAGTTGGAAGGAGAAGGTTAGTTTTGGAATCGGCACTGTTAGACGTGTTGACCGCTAAATTTTGGGCATTTTGGTAAGTTGGGCCTCGGTGGGCCAAATATGGGCCTAATGGGCGATTTGGGCCCATGTGAGTTAAACTGGATTTAAAGGTAATATTATGGACTGTAGATGTGAAAACAGTTAAAACAAGATAACAGAATATGAAATCGGGACTAAATGGGCCTAATGGGCCAATCGGCGTAATAGGGCTCATTAGGGGTTTTAGGGCCTTAATGCTAAAACTGAAAAACTGAGGTAACTGAATTTCTGTATAGCTGTGTGATTAATAAATACTGTAATAAGCATAACATCTGTAACATGGGAGTAAAATTACTGAAATACCCTTAGGGTAAGAAATTACTGATTTGCCCCTAGGTAGGAAATTACCGTTATACCCCTAGGGCTATAATTGACTGTACTGTTTGACATAACTGTTACTGTTATTGCATGCCATGATATGTATCTAATGCATGGGTTGGGTTTTGATAATGGAGGAAGTGTGAGTGGCACAGCCACGTTACTGAAAAGGGGCTATGCCTCGTACTGTTTCTGAAAGGGGCTTTGCCTCGTATACTGTTTATCTGAGCAGCCATGCTGCGACTGTGGTGTGTGGGCTGGGTGGGTTGAGTTATTCCCCACATGGTGTGTTGGTTGGTACGGGTGGTGTGTAGCGGTTGGTGGGTTGAGTAGTCTCCCCAATTGGGTTTGCATTTATACTGCATTACTGTACTGTACTGTTATGGGCCTATGGGCCAATCCGTTATCTGAATAGGGCTTCGACCCAGTATCTGTTATAGGGCCTTGGCCCAGTTTACTGCTATCTGAATAGGGCTTTGGCCCAGTATCTGACCGAGACTGGTAAGGGTTTAGGCCCAGTGGGCTTGAGCCAATTTGGGCTTTGGATGGGTTCTGCACACACTGAGTTTTCCCAAACTCACCCCTCTCTTTCCATCCTTGCAGGTGAGCCCTAGATTGTGACTTGGACGCTGGAAGGGATTCAGAGTGGCCACGAGGACTGAACTTTCTTGGTTTAACTTAAATATTTCGTATTGGTTTTTACTTTGATATGGGTTGTAATAAGGCCGCTATAACTGTTATTTGGGATTTCTTTACGGTTTTATTTCAAACTTGAACATACATTGTTTTTGAAAATTAAATCAATATTTTCTTAAACAACCTGACTTTACTAAAAACTAAGAATGATGATAAGACTAAAATGAAACAATTCACAAATGAGATAGAGATTAGGTCGAATAGTAATCAAATTGGGAATTTCAAGAAGAACAAATATTGCTTTTCAAAAATCTCGAACATCAGACTTAGTACATAGGACGGCGTAGCATAGCCTAGGTGATGTGGCACACCGGACATGGCCATAACGTCTGGGCCAGGTCAGGGGTGTTACATTTAGTGGTATCAGAGCCAAGTTGCAACAACTCGGCTGTGGATCGGGTCCAAAAAGGGGTTTTCAAAATTTTAAGCTCATAAAAGGTATTTTTGGAAAACCAGATTTTCTGAAAGAATTTTTGTTTTCGAAGTGATTTCTTTTAACTTGTCTTTTCTAAAATATGTTTAAAAAAAAAATTTTTAGGTCTAAGATTTTATTGAAATCTGGTCCTTCGAGAGGTGGCACACTGAATCCCCGGCACCAAGTTGTATGTATTTTCTGCCTTAACTTCTATACTGTACTGATAATAAAACTATAGATAGCACTAAGCCTTAGATAGAATACTATGGATGAGGTAGTATTAAGGCTGTAGCACTGAGACGGTAGGGTAAACTAAACCCTAGGAAACTGAGACAGTAATTATATTACGTTGCGCGAGAACAACTCTGAAATTCTACCTATTCATAAGATATTCCGTAATAAAAACTGAAACATTGAGCTAATGTCATAAAACTTTGTAAATCAGATAATCAATATGAGTACAAGGGCTACTCGTGGACGAGGCCGTGGACGAGGCCGAGTTAGTGCTCAAGCTGGATCGTCGTCTTCTGAGCATAGGCCAGCAGGAGAGGCACGACCACCGGTTGAGGAAAATGGGCCGTACGATCGGGCCGCAGGGGACGACGCTCTGTCCCAGGCCATGCTGAGAGTTCTGGAAAGGGTGGCCGGAGCTAATGCTGGGCCGGTGAATAGGGGGTCCATTTCTGAGCGACTCCGGGCCAATGGAGCGGAAATTTTTAGGGGCATATCTGGAGTGGCCCCAAATGTGGCTGAGTACTGGTTGGAAGCCACAGAGCGAATTATGGACGACTTGGACTGCTCAGTGGAGTAGAAGCTGAAAGGAGCAGTATCGTTGCTGAGGGACGAGGCATATCAATGGTGGATCACCGTAAGAGAGGGTACCCCAGCTGAGAGGGTAACTTGGGAATTGTTCAAGCAGTCTTTCAAGGCGAAATATGTTGGGGCTAGTTATGTGGATGCACGAAGGAAGGAATTTCTGAACCTGACCCAGGGTAGTAAGACTGTGGCTGAATATGAGGCAGAATTTCTGCGATTAAGCCGGTATGCTAGTGGCATTGTTTCCACCGAGTATGAGCGTAGTGTTCGGTTCGAGGATGGCCTCAGAGATGAGCTGAGAGTATTGATAGCGCCGCAGAGGGAGCGCGACTTTGCTGCACTGGTGGAGAAGGCTAAGATAGCCGAGGAAGTGAAGCAAGCTGAAAGGCGGAATCGTGATAGGGATCGCAACCGTTTTAAAAGAGACTCTGGAGTATCGGGAGCTGCAAACCGGAATTTTAAGAGGGCTAGAGTAGAAGAACCAGTGCGAGCTATGCCAGTGAATGTTGTTAGACCACAGGCTTGTGGAGACTGTGGCAGAGTTCATCGAGGAGAATGCTGGAAACGCAGTGGAGCCTGTTTTCGTTGTGGGTCTAAGGACCATCAGGTTAAGGACTGCCCACAGAAGCCAGCTCAGGCTCAAGCTGTTGATCAGAGAGTTGCTCAGCCTGCTCGTGGGGGACTGCCACCGCCAAGGGGCCGTGGTCAAGGTAGAGGAGGCAATGGTAATGGACGTGGTCGTGGAGCACCTGGCAGGGGTGCTGGAAATGCTGAGGCTCGTCAGCCAGCCTTAGTGTATGCTGCTCACCGCCGCGAGGAGGGTGATGCACCTGATGTTATAACTGGTACGTTCTTAATAGATCATACACCATACACTACTTTAATTGATGTGGGTTCGACTCATTCGTATGTTGCTTGTGAAATTTCTTGGTCGTTGGGTGTGCATTCTGAGGAGACTGTGAGTGGGGTAACTGTGATTAGTCCTTTAGGTCACTCTATTAGGGTAGATAAACTCTTTAGAGATGTGCCTTTAGAGACTCAAGGTAGGATCTTTCTGGGAGACTTGATGGAGTTACCTTTTGGAGAATTTAACTTGATTCTGGGCATGGACTGGTTAACCAAGCACAAGGCAACGTTGGATTGCGCGGCCAAAAGAATGGTATTAAGAACAACCGAAGGTGAGGAGGTGATGGTTATTGGTAAACGAAGGGACTATTTGTCCAATGTGGTTTCTGCCTTAAGGGCTGAAAGGTTGATGCGCAAAGGTTGTGAAGCATACTTAGCGTTTGTAAGTCAAACTAAACCCGAAGGGGTGACCGTGGAGACAGTGAGGACTGTTAATGAATTTCAAGATGTATTTCCTGAGGAGCTACCTGGACTACCTCCTAACCGAGAAGTGGAATTTGGGATTGATCTGTTGCCTGGAACAGCTCCAGTGTCCATTGCGCCTTACAGAATGGCACCAAAGGAGCTAGTGGAATTGAAAGCCCAGATTCAAGAGTTGTTAGATAGGGGCTTCATTAGACCGAGTGTGTCTCCGTGGGGAGCACCGGTGCTGTTTGTGAAAAAGAAGGACGGTACGATGCGTATGTGTATCGATTATCGCCAGTTGAACAAACTGACGATAAAGAATAAGTATCCTCTGCCAAGAATCGACGATCTATTTGACCAGCTTAAAGGAGCTTCAGTGTTTTCCAAGATCGACCTTCGATCTGGGTATCATCAGTTAAGGGTAAAAGAGGTGGATGTGCATAAGACAGCATTCAGAACTCGTTATGGTCACTACGAGTTCTTGGTTATGCCCTTTGGATTGACGAATGCACCAGCAGCTTTTATGGATTTAATGAACCGAGTATTTCAGCCGTACTTGGATCGTTTTGTGGTCGTCTTTATTGACGATATATTGGTGTATTCGGAAACAGAGAAGAAGCATGATGAGCATCTTCGAATCGTTCTGCGGACTCTAAGAGAAAAGAAATTGTATGCGAAATTTAGTAAGTGCGAATTCTGGCTTCGAGAAGTGACTTTTCTGGGTCATGTTGTTTCTGCTAAGGGAATTAGGGTAGATCCTCGCAAGATTGAGGCAGTTCTGGATTGGAAGCCGCCTAGGACGGTGACAGAAATTCGTAGTTTTCTGGGTTTGGCAGGCTATTATAGAAGGTTTGTTGAGGGGTTCTCTATCATCGCGGCTCTATTAACGAAATTGTTAAGGAAGGGAGTACCCTTTAATTGGACTGAGAGGCAGCAAGAAGCTTTTGACAACCTGAAAAAGGTGTTGACCGAGGCGCCAGTGTTGATTCAGCCGGAATCTGGGAAGGACTTTACGGTTTATAGCGATGCTTCGCATGTGGGATTAGGTTGTGTACTGATGCAAGAGGGTAAGGTGGTTGTCTATGCTTCGCGACAGCTTAAGCCTCACGAGGTGAACTACCCTACGCATGATTTGGAGTTGGCAGCGGTGGTATTTGCATTGAAAATCTGGAGACACTACCTTTATGGAGAAAAGTGTAATATATACACTGACCATAAAAGTCTCAAGTATCTGTTAACTCAGAGAGAGTTGAACCTTAGGCAACGGAGATGGATAGAGTTGCTTAAGGACTATGATTGTTCGACTGAGTATCACCCTGGCAGAGCTAATGTAGTGGCTGATGCACTGAGCCGAAGAACTGTTACTGAGTTAAAGGCGATGTTCGCTCGTTCGAGTTTGTATGATGATGGGAGTTTGCTAGCAGAACTGCAAGTGAGACCGACTTGGACTGAGAAGATTAAAGAGTTGCAATGGAAGGATGATTCGTTGACTCCTCGATTTCAGCAAGTCAAGGAGGGTAAGAGTGATGATTTTGGACTGAATTCTGATGGAGTCCTATGCTTTCGAGGAAGAATTTGTATTCCTAAGGACTCCGACTTAAGGAAGTTGTTATTGAGTGAGGCTCATGGTGGAGCCTATGCGATACACCTTGGCAGTAATAAGTTGTATAGGGATTTGCGAGAGGTGTATTGGTGGCCTGGACTTAAGCGAGAGGTGACTGATTTCGTGAGGAAATGTTTGACGTGTTAGCAAGTTAAAGCTGAGCACCAACTGCCATCTGGATTGTTGCAGCCAGTAAAGATTCCGCAGTGGAAATGGGAAAGAGTAACGATGGATTTTGTGAGTGGCTTGCCTTTGACACCTTCAAAGAAGGACTCTGTTTGGGTAGTTGTGGATAGATTGACGAAGTCTGCTCATTTTATACCAGTTAGAACTGATTACTCACTTCAGAAGTTGGCCAAGCTGTATGTAGCAGAGATAGTGCGTTTGCATGGGGTGCCAGTTTCGATAATTTCTGATCGAGATCCTAGACTTACATCTCGATTCTGGAAGAAGTTGCATGAGGCGTTAGGTACGCGATTGGACTTCAGTACTGCATTTCACCCTCAGACAGATGGTCAGTCTGAAAGGGTCATTCAAGTGTTGGAAGACATGTTAAGAGGATGTATCATTGATTTTCGTGGTAGTTGGGAAGATTATTTACCGTTGGCAGAATTTGCATACAACAACAGTTATCAAGCAAGTATTCAGATGGCTCCATATGAGGCACTTTATGGACGGAGATGTCGCACTCCTACTTGTTGGACAGAATTGGGAGAACGTAGAGTTCTTGGACCAGAGTTGGTAGCAGATACCGAAAGTAAAGTTAAGCTGATTCGAGATCGGTTAAAGGAGGCGTCTGATCGGCAGAAGTCATATGCTGACCTTAAGCGTAAGGAGATTGAGTTCGCTGTTGGGGATATGGGGTTCCTAAAGGTGTCGCCGTGGAAGAAGATCTTGAGATTTGGTAAAAAGGGCAAGCTAAGTCCGCGGTTTATTGGGCCTTATCGGATTCTTAAGCGGATTGGGCCAGTAGCCTATCAGTTGGAGTTGCCACCAGAGTTGGATCGTATCCATGACGTTTTTCACGTGTCTATGCTAAGACGGTATCGATCGGACCCTTCGCATATTGTACCAGTAGAGGAGATTACAGTAAATGCCGATTTGACTTTCGAGGAGGAACCTGTGGAGATCTTAGATCGTGATGTCAAAGTCTTAAGGAGGAAGTCTGTTCCTTTGGTAAAGGTGCTATGGCGTAATCATGGTAGAGAAGAAGCTACTTGGGAGCCAGAAGAGACTATGCGTCAACAATACCCTCAGTTATTTGGATCAGGTAAATTTCGTGGACGAAATTTCTTTAAGGAGGGTAGAGTTGTAACGCCCTAATTTTCGAGATTTTTCGGGTTTTGTGAATTTTAGTGAAATTTTTAAAATTTTGGTGTTCTAAAGGTTGATAATGTATGTACATGTGTTAATGGGTCTATAGAAGGTCCAAGCTTAAGTCAAAACCCGGTAAAATATTAAGTTGGATTTTCAAGTGAAAGGGGACTTGGTTAAGTGGGCTTTTAAGAAAAACCATGTAAAAGATGTCACAAGTGAGCTCTTGGTAAAGTGGCAAGGTGGAGCCACTAAGCTCCTAAAAAAGTGGCGCCTAAATGAATGATCAAGGACAAGGGTTCGAGATGCAAGGTATGCGTGGAGTTCTTTTTAATTTTCAAGCATGAGCCTAACTTAGGTGAATTTCGGCAAGGGGCTTTAAGGACTTGGGCCGATTGCTTTAGAGGGAATGCTAGGGTTATATTATTTTCTTTTTGTTGTCATGACAATTAGGGTTAGCCACCTTAGGGTTTTTTTCCTCTCTTCTACTGTCAGAAAAGCCAAGAGTTGCCTCCTTGGAAAGTTCATAGCCGATTTCTCCTTCCCCATCTCCACCATTGTTTTTTTCATTTTTCTTCTTCCCTTTGATCTCTTCCCTAGCCGAATACCTATCTTGCATAGATCCACTCTTTCTTTTGCTTCCATTCTTCTTAAAATCAACCATAACCGATTGCTCAAAGTGCCAGAAATCCCGAAAACTGCTTCCTTTCTTGCCGATTTCTTGTAAGCCGAATCACCTCTGTTTCTTTCACCTATTGTGGCCGATTACTACACTCCCTTTAATCACACCATTGTCAACACCATCACCCAAAAGCTACAGCCAAAACGCCATCTTCTTCTCTTATTAAAAAGCCGAAATCACCATAGTTGCAGGGAGATAGCCGAAATTACAAATCTCAGAGATAAGGTTTCTACTGATGTTTAAGGGTCAGATTTACATCAGATCTGCATAGGAACTAAAGAGAAATCGTTGGTAAGTGTTTAATCATTCAGATCTGTTCGATATTTCATGTTTGGAAAAGCCGAAAGTCCCTAAAGCTAATGGTTGTGTCGTTTTGGATTTTTGGTAAATAAAAGGCCAATTTCTTTGTTCTTTTGTGTGTTAGTTGGATGAAAAGGTGATCAAGCAAGGGGTTGAAGACTTTGGAACATCAGATCTAGATCTAAAGGGATCTAAATCGTCAAGGTAAGAACATTAAGGCCATTAAGGGTGTTGGCCGAATGTGTAAGTAAGGTTTTGGGTAAGTTTTCGATTCAGATTAAGTGTTGATATGGTCTAATCAGTTAAGTATTGGATTGTAGGGATTAACGCATAGGAGATCTCGTAGGAGAAACTGCAAAACAGGTGTGTGTTTCGAACACCTTTCCATGCACAAATCGGTAAAAGCCGGAAAGCCGAAATGCCGAAGTTTCGGTATTTCGAGAGCTTGCGAGCATGCGAATGCTCTCAAGTTGGAAGGAGAAGGTTAGTTTTGGAATCGGCACTGTTAGACGTGTTGACCGCTAAATTTTGGGCATTTTGGTAAGTTGGGCCTCGGTGGGCCAAATATGGGCCCAATGGGCGATTTGGGCCCATGTGAGTTAAACTGGATTTAAAGGTAATATTATGGACTGTAGATGTGAAAACAGTTAAAACAAGATAACCGAATGTGAAATCGGGACTAAATGGGCCTAATGGGCCAATCGGCGTAATAGGGCTCATTAGGGGTTTTAGGGCCTTAATGCTAAAACTGAAAAACTGAGGTAACTGAATTTCTGTATAGCTGTGTGATTAATAAATACTGTAATAAGCATAACATCTGTAACATGGGAGTAAAATTACTGAAATACCCTTAGGGTAAGAAATTACTGATTTGCCCCTAGGTAGGAAATTACCGTTATACCCCTAGGGCTATAATTGACTGTACTGTTTGACATAACTGTTACTGTTATTGCATGCCATGATATGTATCTAATGCATGGGTTGGGTTTTGATAATGGAGAAAGTGTGAGTGGCACAGCCACGTTACTGAAAAGGGGCTATGCCTCGTACTGTTTCTGAAAGGGGCTTTGCCTCGTATACTGTTTATCTGAGCAGCCATGCTGCGACTGTGGTGTGTGGGCTGGGTGGGTCGAGTTATTCCCCACATGGTGTGTTGGTTGGTACGGGTGGTGTGTAGCGGTTGGTGGGTTGAGTAGTCTCCCCAATTGGGTTTGCATTTATACTGCATTACTGTACTGTACTGTTATGGGCCTATGGGCCAATCCGTTATCTGAATAGGGCTTCGGCCCAGTATCTGTTATAGGGCCTTGGCCCAGTTTACTGCTATCTGAATAGGGCTTTGGCCCAGTATCTGACCGAGACTGGTTAGGGTTTAGGCCCAGTGGGCTTGAGCCAATTTGGGCTTTGGATGGGTTCTGCACACACTGAGTTTTCCCAAACTCACCCCTCTCTTTCCATCCTTGCAGGTGAGCCCTAGATTGTGACTTGGACGCTGGGAGGGATTCAGAGTGGCCACGAGGACTGAACTTTCTTGGTTTAACTTAAATATTTCGTATTGGTTTTTACTTTGATATGGGTTGTAATAAGGCCGCTATAACTGTTATTTGGGATTTCTTTACGGTTTTATTTCAAACTTGAACATACACTGTTTTTGAAAATTAAATCAATATTTTCTTAACAACCTGACTTTACTAAAAACTAAGAATGATGATAAGACTAAAATGAAACAATTCACAAATGAGATAGAGATTAGGTCGAATAGTAATCAAATTGGGAATTTCAAGAAGAACAAATATTGCTTTTCAAAAATCTCGAACATCAGACTTAGTACATAGGACGGCGTAGCATAGCCTAGGTGATGTGGCACACCGGACATGGCCATAACGTCTGGGCCGGGTCAGGGGTGTTACAAAAATAGACTCAATAATATTTAATTCAATATCTCATTTACCATTCAATTCCATTGCTGCAATTTTTAGTGATTTTTCAAAATACATTACTTAATAACTTGCTTATGTACCTGCAACATCTCACTTAACACATTAATACTCTCACGTAATATATAGGCATATTGCTAATCATGTCACAAAGCGTCATAAATATAATTGAAAGCTTATCACTCTTAATACTTGAATATACTCATTAAAATACTTTTAATATCATCAACTTATACCTCAATATTAATCAGCCTTATGTACATTCCTGTGTTCTTTCCCCGTGATCTTACCTTGTCATCTCTTTGACTTACTCATTGGATTACTCAAGTACCTTTCCTTTCGAAATTTACCATTGCCATGACATGGTCTTACGTGGTATCCTTCCTTTATGTACTCACCAACGCCATGCCTTCACATGGTCTTACATGGGATCCTTGCCTTATACACTCACCAATGCCATGCCTTGGAATGGTCTTACATGGGATCCTTGCCTTATATACTCACTAATGCCATGTCTTAACATGGTCTTACATGATTTCCTTGCCTTGTAAAACTTACCAATGTCATGCCTTAGCATGGTCTTACTTGGTATCCTCATCTTATGTTGCCATGGGTCAACCATGGTCTTTTCCCATCAATTCTTCCTTAATTGCCATGTTATAAACATGGACTTTGAAATATTAATGTCTTGGCAATTCATAGCTAAAACATACTTGCTCAAAATTCTCAAGGTTAGTCACATAACTTAATAATAATAATAGCAACAATTTCATAATAACAAAACGCTACTCAACTTACATACTTACATTCTTAATCTCATCATATCCTTAATTTATCTTACTTTCCTCAAATTATGCTATTCGATACTTTCTTGATCTTATACAAAGCCACATTACCACTATGGTCTTATATGTAAACTTATTCGAATTCTCACTTTTAATGTTGAATCATTATCGAATATTTCTCAATTATTATCATTATATTCAAAAATCGATACTAAAACATTTATAACTAATATATCAATTTAGCATTCAAACATGCTTAATTAAATGCTTATTAAACACATGAATTTATCTTGATACCAATATGGCCATTTTGACCAACTTTATCGATTTTCAGTTTTTCTCCTGTTCTAGGTCTAAATCTCTTTTTTCGGGATTTAAAACATCATATATCACTTATTTAATCAATGTACTAATCATTTCGGACCTAAAACATATTTTTACAAAATTTATATTTTTACCCTAAACTTTGCATATTTACACTTTTGCCCCAAAGCTCGAAAATAAATTTTTATTCAATTTCTTTGCATTTTAGGCCTAACTGAACCATTTCATAAATATGGCATGTAACACCCCAAACCCGGCCCAGACTTTACGGCCAAGTTTGGTATGTCACATCAATGACGGACCAACCGTGTTTCCTAGTTACTACAATTAGGGTGAGTTTTGCAGGACCATTATTATTGTTTAACGAGAAAATGCGGGTTTATTTGTGAACGTCCTAACCACTACCAGTTGTTAACGGATTCTTATTATAAGATTTAGCTTTTGTTACTCATTTACTATGTGTGATTGATTTTGAAAACATTTGATTAATTTTGAGAAAACTCGCGCAGCCTTATTCAAACCATTAAAGTATAGTATAAATAATTGAAAACCCAGATTAAAACAATTTAAGCGGCCTTATTACAAACCAAAAACCAGAATAAAAATAATTAAAAATAAATAAGGAAATAAATAAATTAATTTAAAAACCAACTATGCAGTCTACGTGGCCAGTCTGAACCCCTCTAACTCTAAGTCCACCAGTCTAGGGCTCACCTGCATGGATGGAAGAAAAATGGGGTGAGTTTGGAAACTCAGTGTGTAAAGAAAGCCCATCCGGAGCCCAAATCAGCTCAAGCCCTCTAGGCCTAAGCCCTATCCAGTCTCAGTAATAACTAGGCCGAAGCCCTATTCAGTGTTCAGCTAACTAGGCTTTAACCCTTTTTCAGATAATAGTACAGCCCTTAAGCCCATTTCAGCAACAGAATAGATATCATGCATGTATGCAAAGCCCATAGCCCATCCCATGTCCAACGGCTACACTCCACTTGTACCAGCCCTACACACCATGTGGGGAATAACTCAACCCACCCAGCCCTACACTCTACAGTTGTGGCATAGCTGCTCAGATAGTATGGCCAAGCCACTAACAGTATAACGAGGCAAAGCCTCTTTTAGTAATTCGAGGCATAGCCCCTTTCAGTAATACGAGGCAGAGCCCTCTTTCAGTAATCATGGCAATGCCACTTAGCACTTTCTCCATCAATAAACCCAGTCCCATGCAATAGATAATTATGTCATGGCATACAGTGAACAGAAACAGTAAAGCATGCATTTCAGTCAAATTTAGCCCTAGGGGTATAACGGTCATTTTGCACCTAGGGGTAAAATAGTAATTTCTCACCCTTAAGGGGTAATTCAGTAATTATACCAGTTTTTAGAGTTTTATGCATGTTTCAGTTATTAACAGTCTCATTTTCATTTCAGTAACTTATCTAGCCCATTTTAGTAGCTTTAAGTTATTGGGCCCTAAAACCCCTGATGGGCCCTACAGTGTCATTTAGCTGTTTTAGCCCGTTTAGGCCAAATTGTATGTCTAGTTAACAGTTTTATCATACAAATCACTAGAACCCACTTGCCACTAGTTTTCACCCAAATGGGCCCGTAAGCCCATTGGGCCCAAATTTAGCCCATCGAGACCCAATTTACCGAGATGCACGAAATCGCGCACTCACCAACTTTACTGATTTTGGTTATAGAATCTTACCGCTTCCAATTGACCCATTAGCGCTCGCATGCTCGCAAGCCCACGAAATGCCAGAATTTTAGCTTTTCGGCTTTTCGGGTTTTGCCAATTTAAACTACAAGAGGGTGTTCGTTTACACACCTGATTTACGAAATACTACGATGAGATCTCCCACACGATTAACCTACAATCATTCATTACAAGATTAGACCATGAACCAAATGATAACTAATCGAAATAACCACTACCATATTCGGCCAACCCCTCCAAGGCCCTTGAATACTTACCTCTTTGCCGAAACTATGACTAGATCTAAATCTAGTCACCCAAATGGTCCTAGCCTTCCAAAGCTCCTTGATCAGTAGCCTTTAATCTACACTAACACATAACAATACGAATAATAAGATCTATAGAGCTTGTAGCCCTAAACGACAGTCTCCTTAGGGTTTTTCGGCTTTACCTTAAATCCTGAAATAATGAATAGAGAAGAGATTTGAACACTTACCAAAGATTCACTAAATCCGAATGATTCCAACCCTTTTCTTTCTCAGATCTGACACAGATCTAGCCTTAAGACACGAGCAGATAACGAATCTAACTATTTCAGCTTTTGAATCTGACTTAGAGTATGCCTATTCAGTTTAAGAAGTGAATGGGGAAAGAAAGTGACGAAAAATGTTTTACGAACTAACAAGAATGATCGACCGAGGGAGGAGAAGGTTGGGTTCAGTTTTTGGAAGGTTTGAGTAGAAAGAAGAAGTAATCTTGTTCAATAAGGTAATCAGCTATGGTGGATTGGTTTCGGCTTTTAGTAGTAGTCGACTAGGCTTGAGAAGAAGGAAAAGAAGTAGGTTCGGCTTTGTGGTAATTAAAGAGGAAGGGGATGAGAAAAAGAAAGAGAGGAGAGGAGAAAAGAATGAAAGAAGAGAGAGGAGATTCAGTTATGGTCAAACGGCATAAAGAGAACCAAAGGCTACATTTTCGGCTTTTTGGAACCAAGGACGGAGAACAAAATGAAAGCAAAGAAACCCTAGCAGATACTATCCTAATTCGGCAAAAGAAAAGAGGCCACACAAAGAACAAATGTCGAATTTGATACCTAAACTCCCCTCGCCGAATGCCCTTTAACACCAAATGACCAAATCGGCAATGCTACCCCAAAAGCCCGTTGTTCGGCCACCACATATTCCCATTCAAAAATCCTAAAATCTCTCTCCCTTATCCTACCTGATCCAATCTTATGAACAACAAAAACTCTCCTCAGTAGAGTTCTACTTGGAAACCATCACATGTCTGGCATATGCACAAAAATAATTAAAACACACAATGCTTACCTTGCGACTTGAACTCTGGCCCTTGCACACCTGTCCACACGCCACTTTTTTAGGCACTTAAGTGGCGCCACTTGCCACTTTACCAAGGGCTTACTTGAGTCTTATTTTACTCCATTTTTCTTAAAAGCCCACTTAACAAGTCCCCTTCACTTTAAATCCAAAATTTGATATTTCTATCAAGTTTTATCTTAGGCTTGGGCCTTATAAAGTCCCACTAACACACTTAAAACATAAATTCCATAATTTAACAACCAAATTTCAAAATTTCATCAAAATCGCAAAAATCCCAAAAATTCCCGAAAATCAGGGCGTTACATGGCAGCCCAGAATTCTCATTGAAACTCACACTTATGACCACATTTATAACTTTTACGATTTAGTCCTTTTAGACATTTTCGTCGAAAATCACTCGGCAAAAACCATGTAACACCCCAAACCCAGTGTAGACGTTATGGCCAAGTCTGATGTGTCACATTGATGTGTTTTTCGAAAACTGTGTTTTCATTGAAAACCCTTCTTGAATGTTTAAAAACTCTTACCGTTAAACTTGTATAAAACCCTAGTTTGTGTTTTTTTTCCAAAACGGGATTTATTGAAATGATCATCCCTTTTCAAACATCGTTGAAACCTTTGTAAAAGTTTTATGAAAGCTTATGAACCCTTGTAGTTTGCAAAAAAAAAAAAAAACACAAGGGTGAGTTGTCAAACTCACCCCCTTTTAATTTCATCTCTGTAGGTAACCCTCAACCATAGTGGGCTTGGAGCTGGGAGAGATTCAGAGTGGCCACAATCTCTGCAAATTTGATTTTCGTTTAATTTTAAGTATTGAATTATTTTATTTTTGGGTTTTAATTGTAATAAGGCCGCTATTTAATTTCCCTTTATGGTTTATCTTTTTAATCCATATTTTATCGAAACTGCTAGTTATAGGCTGCGCGGGTTTTAAAAATATTGGCAACGTTTTCAAACGCAACAAGTTTAAAACATGGATAAGTTAAGGATTAACAAATTGGTTTCTCTCAAACTCGCCGTTTTAGTAAAATATCATCTAAGTCATAACAAGCAAAAAGATCATAAGTTTAGTTGTAGGATCATGTGACACACCAGATCTGGTCATAACGTCTAGACCGGGTTTAGGGTGTTACAAACCATTTCTCTAACCATAAATATGCATAATCTACAATAATTTATCATAATGCACAATTATTCAACATGGGTCAATTTTTGATATCAAACCCTATCTCAAATAAATGGTAGAAATAGAGAAATCATGTTACCAAGATTTTAAAAATGTAAAAATCATTAAAAATGGGGCTAGAATGGACTTACAGTCGAGCTTGGAAGCTTGAAAAACCCTAGCCATGGTTTCTCCATGCTATATTCGTCCTTGAGGAATAAGATGAGAAAATTTTTGCTTCATTTTCCCTTTTTTAATTCTTTTAAATTACTAAATAACGAAAATGCCCTTAAAGACTTTTCTTTCAAATTTGTCTTATTCATGCCCATTTTTGTCCAACAATTTAACCAATAGTCTAATTACTATTTAAGGACCTTCAATTTAAAACTTCATAACAATTGAACACTTCTAACATATGGAACTCAACTTTTTCATTATTTACAATTTAGTCCTTTTGACTAAATTGAGTACCCAAACGTCAAATTTTCGAACGAAATTTTCACGAAATCTTTCTGTGAAATCATAGATCATAAAAATATAATAAAAATAATGTTTTTTTTTTTTAGATTTGTGGCCTCGAAATCACTATTTCGACTAGGCCCAAAATCGAGATGTTACAAAAAACTAGGAACATCATTCGCATCTCGTACAAGGAGATAATTAATTTTTAGTGAAGAGGGGTCAAAACTGTTGGATAGTAAAATAAGGGTAATTTTAATGAATAAATTGTACTTATTGGCTAAACCAAAAATTCATAAAATTTTATGGTAAGAAGATATGTGAGTCTAGTTTCAAGGAAAATTATCAGATCTAAATTTAGAGTTTTGTAGCTCAAGATATAAATAATTTAGTGACTGTGACTCGAGTAAACAGCTTGAGATGAACATGAGTAAAAAGTGGAACTGTGTGCAATTATGATTATAATATTTTGAGGTCATATTGTGAAGATTTATAAAAGCATGTTATTAAATTGCTTATTATTTGCATACTTACTTACTAAGCTTTCAAGCGTACTCCTTTCCTTTCCTTTTTCCTATAGTGTCACAGATGCTAGCTCGAGTTGGAGGTCGTCGGAGACTCAATCATACTATCAAGCTTTTGGTTGATATAAAAAGGTTTTCAAGTATTTATAAGTCAATTGCATGTATAGGGACTTGGTTAATTGTTTATATGTTATTATGAGTTGGCCTAAAATATTGGCCTATGCTATTTGAAGGTCTTTGTTGTATAAGGCCATTTAATGTAGCTATTATTGGTTATGTTATAATTTAAAATGATGCAATTCATGAATGAGCATGCTTGCAGATGTGTGTGGATGAATTAGTGCATGATGTTGATGTGATAAACATGGCTCAAATAACGTGCCCTAGCCACTAACAGTATAACGAGGCAAAGCCCCTTTTAGTAAAACGAGGCAAAGCCCCTTTTAGTAAACGTGGCAATGCCACTTGCACTTCCTCCATCAATAAACCCAGTCCCATGCAACAGATAATCATGTCATGGCATACAGTGAACAGAAATAGTAAAGCATGCATTTCAGTCAAATTTAGCCCTAGGGGTATAGTGGTCATTTTGCACCTAGGGGTAAAATAGTAATTTTTCGCCTTTAAGGGGTATTTCAATAATTATACCAGTTTTTAGGGTTTTATGTATGTTTCGGTTATTAACAGTCTCATTTTCATCTCAATAACTTATGTAGCCCATTTTAGTAGTTTTAAGTTTTTGGGCCCTAAAACCCCCTAATGGGCCCACAGTGTCATTTTGCTATTTTGGCCCGTTTAGCCTAAATTCTATATCCAGTTTAACAGTTTTAACCTACAGTATACAAGAATACGCTTGCCGCTAGGTTTCCCCCAAATGGGCCCGTAAGCCCATTGGGCCTAATTTCAGCCCCTGAGGCCCAAATTACCAAGGTGCAGGAAATTGTGCACTCGCCAAATTTACCAGTTTCAGTTACCGATCTTACCGCTTCCAACCAACCCACGAGCGCTCACACGCTCGCAAGCCCACAAAATGTCAAAATTTTAGCATTTCAGCTTTTCGACTTTTGCTAATTTAGTCTACTAGAGGGTGTTCGTTTACACACCTGATTTGCGATGAACGCTACTGAGATCTCCCACGAGTATCCTACAATCGGTCACTTAACAAATCAGACTTATGAATTAATGATAACTAACATAATACCCATTTACCACATTCGGCCAACTCCACTTTAGCCTTAGAACACTTACCTTTGTCGAAAATAGGGACTAGATCTAGATCTAGTGGTTCCAATGATCCAAGCCTCCTACGCTCCTTGCTAGATCATCCCTTTCGCAACAAATACACATAAAACCAATTAAAAGGACTAGCAATACCCTTTACTATAATCGACAGCCTTCCTAATGCATTTAGGGACTTTCGACTTTTCTTAAATCCAAAGATAATGCATGAGAAGTAGTTCCGAATATTTACCACAATAATGGATCCACCAGATCTAAAGATTTAATTCCCGATTTACCACGTATATGAAGGTTTTAACTCCTTACACAAATTGACACTAGGGGATGATATGGGCTTTGGGATTTCGACTTTTGGAGTAGTCGACCAAGAAGAAATCGGCTACAAAGTTAAGTGTTTTGGGTTTGAGAAAAGATTACTTGAGACGGGGTTGAGATTCGGTTTTGAAGAAAGATAACAGAAGAAGAAGAAGTTGTGACAACTGAGAAGATGGTCGGAAAAGAGATAAGTGACTTGGGAGTTTCGGTTCAGAGAAAAGAGGGGGAATGTTCAATCTAAAAGAAGTGGATAAAAAGGGAACAATAAGAAGAAGTAGGTTTGGCTTTTATAAGAGAAGAGAAGAAGAAATAAGAGTGGTTTGACTTACTTGTACAATTCGGCAAGAAGAAGAATGTAGGGGTTACGTTTCGGCTTTTAGAACCTGTGAGTAAAGAAAAAGAGGAAAAGAATGGAAAGTGTCCTTCAATAGCCTAAACCTATTCGGCATTGGAGAAACAACCAACAACCAAATGCCGAAAAAACAACACTAGAAGTCGGCACACCACCCTAATTGCTGAAAGTGCAAAATCCCTAAAGCCCTAGCCGAATGTGCTACATCAAAGTCCCTTGGCCGGCCACCTCTTACTTCAATTTGAAATTCCTAAATTTTCTCCTCCTTATCCTACCTGATCTAATCTCCAGAGCAACTCAAACTCTCTTCAGCAGAGTTTTACTTGGAGTCCATCACATGACTGGCACATGCATAAAAATTAAAACAAACCCAATGCTTACCTTGTGACTTGAACTCGGGCCCTTGCACATGCATCCACACGCCACTTTTTTTAGGCACTTAAGTGGCGCCACATTGCCACTGTACCAAGGGCTTCCTTGTGTCTTACTTTACTCACTTTTTCTTAAAACCCCCTTAACCAAGTCCCTTTCACTTTAAATCTAGAATTTGATATTTTTGCCGGGTTTAATCTTAAGCTTGGGCCTTCTAAAGGCCCACCAACACACTTAAAACATAAATTCCATATTTTATCAACAAAATTTTAAAATTTCACCAAAATTGCAAAAATCCTGAAAAATCCTGAAAATTGGGGCGTTACAACTCTACCCCCTTAAAGAAAATTCGGCTCGAAATTTACCTGATCCAAAAAGGTGAGGGTATTGTTGCTGCATCGCCTCTTCTGGCTCCCAAGTAGCCTCTTCTCTGCCATGATTGCGCCAAAGCACTTTTACCAACAGAACTGACTTTCTCCTCAACACTTTGACCTCTCGATCCAGTATTTGCACAAGCTCCTCTTCAAAAGTCAAATCAGTCTTTACCTCAATCTCTTCCATCGATACGACATACGAAGGATTCGATCGATACAGTCTTAGCATGGACACATGAAAGATGTCATGACTATGGTCCAGCTCCGACAGTAATTCCAGCTGATAAGCTACTAGCCCTACCCGTTTAAGAACCCAATAAGGCCCAACAAATCGCGGACTCAACTTGCCCTTCTTGCCAAACCTCAAGATCTTCTTCCAAGGTGAGACCTTCAAAAATACCATATCCCCTACAAAGAACTTGATTTCCTTACGCTTTAGATCAGCATACGACTTTTTCCTATCAGATGCCTCCTTCAACCGATCTCTGATCAACTTAACCTTATTCTCAGTATCTGGCACTAACTCTGGTCCAAGAACCTGTCGTTCTCCCAACTCTGTCCAACACGTAGGCGTATGACACCTCCGCCTATAAAGTGCCTCATATGGAGCCATTCGGATACTTGCCTGATAACTGTTATTATAAGAAAATTCTGCCAATGGCAAGTAGTCCTCCCAACTACCTCAGAAATCGATAACACAACCCCTCAACATGTCCTCTAGAACCTGAATAACCCTTTCTGACTGTCCATCTGTCTATGGGTGAAAAGCAGTGCTAAAATCCAATCGCGTACTCAACACCTCATGTAACTTTTGCCAGAACCGAGATGTAAACCTAGGATCCCGATTGAAAATAATCGAAATTGGCACCCCATGCAATCACACTATTTTCACCACATGCAACTTAGCCAACTTCTAGAGTAAGTAATCAGTTCGGACAGATACAAAATGGGTAGATTTCGTTAACCTATCCACAATTACCCATACAAACTCTTTCTTGGAGGGTGTCAAAGGTAACCCACTCACAAAATCCATGGTTACCCTCTCATACTTTCAAAGTGGAATCTTTACTAGTTGCAGAAGTCCAGACGACAGTTGATGCTCGGCCTTTACTTGCTGGCATGTTAGACATTTCCCCACAAATTTGGTCACCTCGCGCTTAAGACCAGGCCACTAGTACAACTCTCGCAAGTCTCGATACAGCTTATTCCCTCCAGGATGCATGGCACAAGGTCTGCCATGAGCCTCTTTCAGAATTGACTGCCTCAAGTCAGAGTCCTTCGGAATACAAACTCTTCCTCGAAAGCACAGAACTCCATCAGTATTAAGTTTAAAATCAGAATTCTCATCATTTCTAGCTTGCTGAAACCAAGGAACCAACTACTCATCCTCTAATTGTTTCCTTTCAATCTGCTCAGTCCAGGTTGGTCTCACTTGCAACTCTGCTAACAAGCTTCCATCGTCATATAGACTCAAATGAGCAAACATTGCTCTCAACTCAGATACAACCCTTTGGCTCAGTGTATCAGCCACCATATTTGCCTTGCCTAGGTGATACTCAATCGAAAAATTGTAATCCTTAAGCAACTCTATCCATCTTCGTTGCCTAAGGTTCAACTCCTTCAGAGTCAACAAATACTTGAGACTCTTATGATCAGTGTATATAATACACTTTTCTCTATACAAATAGTGTCTCTAGATTTTTAACGTGAAAATTAATGCTAGCAACTCTAAATCATGCGTAGGGTAATTCGCTTCGTGAGGCTTAAGCTGTCGCGAAGCATAAGTAACCACCTTACCCTCTTGCATCAGTACACAACCTAAACCCACATGCGGCGCGTCACTGTACACAGTGAAATCCTTTCCAAACTCTAGCTGAATCAACACTGGTGCCTTAGTCAATACCTTTTTCAACTTGTCCAAAGCTTCTTGCTGTTTCACAGTCCATAAAAACGCTACTCCTTTCCTCAGTAGTTTTGTCAACGGTGCAGCAATCAAAGAGAATCCTTCTACAAATCTTCTGTAGGACCCTCTTAAACCCAAAAAACTCCGAATTTCTAATACCGACTTCGGTGGCTTCCAATCCAGTACCGCCTCAATTTTCTGAGGATCCACCCTAATCCCCTCGGCAAAAACAATGTGACCTAGAAATGTCACCTCTCGCAACCAAAATTCACACTTACTGAATTTTGCATAGAGTTGCTTCTCTCTCAGCACCTGCAGAACAATACGGAGATGTTCGTTATGCTTCTCATCAGTTTCTGAATACACCAGAATATCGTCAATGAATACACTATGAATTGATCCAAGTATTGTTGGAATACCCGATTCATTAGATCCATGAATGCTGTAGGTGCATTTGTCAGTCCAAACGGCATAACCAGAAACTTGTAATGCCCATACCGAGTTCTGAATGCTGTCTTATGAATATCCACTTCCTTGACCCTTAACTGATGGTATCCAGATTGAAGATCGATCTTGGAAAATACCGAAGCTCCTCTAAGCTGGTTAAATAGATCATCGATCCTTGGCAGAGGATACTTGTTCTTTATCGTCAGTTTGTTCAATTGACGATAATCAATGCACATACGCATCGTCCCATCCTTCTTCTTCACGAACAGTACTGGTGCTCCCCATGGAGACACACTCGGTCTGATGAAACCTCTATCCAACAACTCTTGGATTTGTGCTTTCAGTTCTACTAACTCCTTCGGTGCTATCCTATAGGGCGCGATGGACACTGGAGCCGTTCCAGGCAGCAAGTCGATTCTAAATTTGACTTCTCAGTTCGGAGGTAATCCAGGAAGCTCCTTAGGAAAGACATCTTGAAACTCTTTAACAGTTTTAACCGTCTCCACAGTTACATCCTCAATCTCTGTCTGACTTACAAAAGCCAAGTACGCCTCGCAACCCTTACCAATCAGATTCTCAGCCCTCAAGGCCGAAACAACATTGGACAAGTAGTCCCTTCTCTCCCCAATAACCATTACCTCCTCATCCTTGGTAGTTCTTAACATCATCCTCTTAGTCGCACAATCCAGAGTCGCTCTATGCTTAGTCAACCAGTCCATCCCCAAGATAAGATCGAACTCTCCAAACAGTAGTTCCATTAAGTCTCAAGAGAAAATCCTACCTTGAGCCTCTAAAAGTACCTCCCTAAAGAGTTTGTCTACCTTAACCGAGTAACCCAGTAGACTTATCACAGTTACCCCACTCACGATTTCCTCAGAGTGCACACCCAAGGACCCAGATATATTACATGCAACATACGAATGAGTTGAACCCACATCTATCAAAGCAGTGTATGGCATACTAGAGATTAAAAACGTACCAGTTATGACATCAAGTGAGTTACCCTCTTCTCAGCGACGAGCAGAATACACCAACGCTGGCTAGCGAGCCTCAACATTTCCAGCACCCCTGCTAGGTGCTCCACGTCCACGTCCATTCCTGTTGCTACCCCCACCTTGACCACAGCCTCTCGGCGGTTGTGGTCCACCTTGTATCGGTTGAGCAACCCTTTGTTCAATGGCTTGAGCCTGAGCTGGCCTCTGGGGACAACCCTTAACTTTGTGCTCCTTGGACCCGCATCGAGAGCAAGCCCCAGTACGCTTCTCCTAGATGTACTCTACCACAGTCCCCACAAGCCTATGGTCTCACCGTATTCACCAGAACTCTTCGAACCAGTTCCTCCACTCTAGCTCTCTTGGCAGTTCAGTTTGCAGCACCAAAAGGTCCAGAATTTCTCCCGAATCAGTTTCAATCCTTATCACAGTTTTGTCGTTCAGTTCTTTTCACCTCTTCAGCTATCTTAGCCTTCTCCACCAACGCAGCAAAGTCATGCTCCCTATATGGAGCTATCAGCACCCTAAGCTCATCCTTGAGGCCATCCTCAAAACGAACGCTACGCTCGTACTCAGTAGCAACTATACCGCTGGCATACCGGTTCAACCTCAGAAATTTTGCCTCATATTTAGCAACAGACTTATTGCCCTGGGTCAGGTTCAAGAATTCTTTCCTACGAGTATCCACATAGCTTGCCCCAATGTACTTTCCCTTGAAAGCTGTCTTAAACAGTTCCCAGGTTACCCGCTCAGCTGGGTACTCTCCTTCACAGTGATCCACCACTGATATGCCTCGTCTCGTAGTAGAGACACCGCTCCTTTCAGCTTTTGCTCCACCGAGCAATCCAGGCCATCCATAATCCATTCCGTAGCTTCCAGCCAATACTCAGCTACATTTGGGGCTACTCCAGATATGCCCCAGAAGACCTCCACTCCGTTAGCCCGGAGTCGTTCAGAAATGGACCCCCTATTCACAGTTCCGGTGCTTGCCCCAGTGACCCTCTCTAAAACCCTTAAAATGGCCTAGGATAGAGCATCGTCCCCTGCAGCCTGATCATATGATCCAGTCTCAGTCGCTGGTGGCGCTCGTGCCTCCCCAGCTGGCACATGTCTAGAAGACAAAGATCCAGCTTGCGCACTACCTCGGTCACGTCCATAGCCTCGTCCACGAGCAACCCTCGTACTCATATCAACTTATCTGATTACGAATTTTATGACATTAGTTTAATATTTCAGTTGTTTATTACAAAATGTCTTATGTAAAGATAGAGTTTCAGAGTTTGTTTTCGCAAAATTGTAGCCTACCTACATCTCAGTCTCCTAGGGTTTAGTTTCTCTACAGCCTCAGTCTTACAGTTTTCACTACTACCCTATCTACAGTAACATAACAGGGTCTTAGTTTTATCTACAGTAATGTTTCAGTACAGTGCAGTATAAGAGAAGAACACTTACAGACTTGGTGTCAGGGATTCAGTGTGCCACTCCTTCAGATACCAGATTTCAGAAAGCCTAGAAAACTTTAACTTTTGAGAATAAACCTTAAGACATGTATTCCTTGAAGAAAACGAGTTTGAAAAGGGTTTTCCTTAAGAATTTTCCAAAACCGATTTCAAAATACCCTTATTGGGTCTTGCTTGTAAAACTTTTTTGGACCCTATCCACAGCCGAGTTGTTGTAACCTGGCTCTGATACCACTAAATGTAACACCCCAAACCCAGCCCAGACGTTACGGCTGAATCTGGTGTGTCACACCAACGACGAACTAACTATGTTTCCTAGTTACTACGATTAGGGTAAGTCTTACAAAACCATTATTAAAGTTTAACGAGAGAATCCCGGTTTGATTGTGAACGTCCTATCCGCTACCAATTTTAGGGGATTTCATATTATAAGATCTTGGATTAACTTTTGTTACTCATTTGATACACGTGATTTACTTTGAAAACGTTGATTAATTTTTAAAAAAACCTTACGTAGCTTTATTCAAATCATTTAAATATAATATAAGTAAATAATTGAAAACCCAAATTAAAATAATTAAAGCGGCCTTATTACAAACCCAAACCATAATGAAAAATAATTTAAAAGAAAATAGGAAAATGAATAACTTAATTAAAACCAGCAATGCAGTCTACGTGGCCACTCTGAATCCCTCCAGCTCCAAGTCCACCAGTCTAGAGCTCACCTGCATGGATGGAAGAAAAATGGGTGAGTTTGGAAACTCAGTGTGTAAAGAAAGCCCATCCAGAGCCCAAATCAGCTCAAGCTTACTAGGCCTAAGCCTTATCCAGTCTCAGTATAATCTAGGCCGAAGCCCTATTCAGATTCAGTATTAACTAGGATTTAGCCCTATTCAGTAAATAGTGCAGCCCATAGGCTCATTACAATAACAGATCAGTAATAATGCTTGTATGCCCAAACCCAACCTAAATCCGTTCGATACGCACCACTCGTACCAGCCCAACACACCTATGGGGAATAACTCGACCCACCCGCCCAACACACCACAGTCGCAACATAGCTGCTTAGATAACGTGGCCTAGCTACTAACAGTATAACGAGGCAAAGCCCCTTTTAGTAAAACGAGGCAAAGCCTCTTTCAGTAAATGTGGCAATGCCACTTGCACTTCCTCCATCAATAAACCCAATCTCATGCAACATATAATCATGTCATGGCATACAGTGAACAGAAATAGTAAAGCATGCATTTCAGTCAAATTTAGCCCTAGAGGTATAGTGGTCATTTTGCACCTAGGGGTAAATTAGTAATTTTCTGCCTTTAAGGGGTATTTCAGTAATTATACTAGTTTTTAGGGTTTTGTGCATGTTTCAGTTATTAACACTCTCATTTTCATCTCAGTAACTTATCTAGCCCATTTTAGTAGTTTAAAGTTATTGGACCCTAAAACCCCTAATGGGCCCTACAGTGTCATTTTGCTATTTTGGCCCATTTAGCCCAAATTCAATATCCAATTTAACAGTTTTAACCTACAGTATACCAGAATACGCTTGCCGCTAGTTTTCCCCCAAATGGGCCCGTAAGCCCATGGGGCCCAATTTTAGCCCCTCGAGGCCCAAATTACCAAGGTGCATGAAATCGCACACTCACCAAATTTACCGGTTCAGTTACCGATCATACCGCTTCCAATAGACCCACGAGGACTCGCACGCTTGTAAGCCCATGAAATGCCA
The DNA here is from genome assembly GCA_020496765.1 of Gossypium stocksii. Taxonomy (NCBI): domain Eukaryota; kingdom Viridiplantae; phylum Streptophyta; class Magnoliopsida; order Malvales; family Malvaceae; genus Gossypium; species Gossypium stocksii. The sequence continues at coordinate 45,718,255 of CM035631.1, forward strand.
AAATTTTGACAGTTCGGCTTTTCATCTTTTGTTGATTTAGTCTACTAAAGGGTGTTCGTTTACACCCTTGATTTTCAACGAATACTACTGAGATCTCCCACGAGTATCCTACAATCGGTCACTTAACCAATCAGACTTACGAATTAATAATAACTAACATAATACCCACTTACCACATTCGGCCAACTCCACTTTAGCCTTAGAACACTTACATTTGTTGAAAATAGGGACTAGACCTAGATCTAGTCGTTCTAATGATCCAAGCCTCCTACGCTCCTTGCTAGATCGTGCCTTTCGCAACAAATACACATAAAACTGATTAAAAGGACTAGTAATACCCTTTACTATGGTCGACAGCCTCCCTAAAGCGTTTAGGGACTTTTAGCTTTTCTTAAATCCAAAGATAACGCATGAGAAGTAGTTCTGAATACTTACCACAATAATGGATCCACCAAATCTAAAGATTCAATTCCCAATTTACCACGAATACAAAGGTTTTGACTCCTTACACAAATCGACACTAGGGGATGATATGGGCTTCGAGATTTCAGCTTTTGAAGTAGTCGACCAAGAAGAAATCAGCTACAAAGTTAAGTGTTTCAGGTTTGAGAAAAGATTACTTGAGACGGGGTTGAGATTTGGTTTTGAAGAAAGATAACAGAAGAAGAAGAAGTTGTGACAACTAAGAAGATGGTCGGAAAAGAGATGAGTGACTTAGGAGTTTTGGTTTCAGAGAAAAGAGGGGGAATGTTCAATCTAAAAGAAGTGGACAAGAAGGGAACAATAAGAAGAAGTAGATTCAGCTTTTAGAAGGGAAGAGAAGAAGAAATAAGAGTGGTTTGACTTACTTGCATAATTCGGCAAGAAGAAGAATGTAGGGGTTACGTTTCGGCTTTTAGAACCTATGAGTAAAGAAGAAGAGGAAAAGAATGGAAAGTGTCCTTCAATAGCCTAAACCTATTCGGCACTAGAGAAACAACCAACAACCAAATGCCGAAAAAACAACACTAGAAGTCAGCACACCACCCAATTGCCAAAAGTGCAAAATCCTTAAAGCCCTAGCCGAATGTGCTACATCAAAGTCCCTTGGCTGGCCACCTCTTGCTTCAATTTGAAATTCCTAAATTTTCTCCTCCTTATCCTACCTGATCTAATCTCCTGAGCAACTCAAACTCTCTTCAGCAGAGTTTTACTTGGAGTCCATCACATGACTGGCACATGCACAAAAATTAAAACACACCTAATGCTTACCTTATGACTTGAATTCGGGCCCTTGCACATGCATCCACACGCCACTTTTTTTAGGTACTTAAGTGGTGCCACATTGCCACTTTATCAAGGGCTTCCTTGTGTCTTACTTTACTCACTTTTTCTTAAAAGCCCCCTTAACCAAGTCCCCTTCACTCTAAGTCTAGAATTTGATATTTTTGCAGGGTTTAATCATAGGCTTGGGCCTTCGAAAGGCCCACCAACACACTTAAAACATAAATTCCATATTTTATCAACAAAATTTTAAAATTTCACCAAAATCGTAAAAATCCCAAAAAATCTCGAAAATTAAAGCGTTACAACACGTGTATGAGGTGTTGCACAATTCTTGTAACTGAGCTTTCAACTCTTTTAATTCATTCAGTTTCATTTTGTATGGAGCTATCGATATCGGTGTAGCACCTGGTACTAATTCAATACCAAATTCAACTTCTCTGACAGGCGGTAATCCTGGTATTTCTTCTGGAAATACATCTGAAAACTCACAAAAAACTGGCATAGATTCAATACTTTTGTATTCAATACGTACGCAAGGTATGCATTATAGATCTTTTTCACACATTTCTGAGCTTGCATAAATGATATCACAACCGATAAATCATTCGTATCATTAAACTCAATCCAAAGAATTTAACCGTTCTAACATTTCAATTCTATAATCTTTCGTCTACAATTCACAACTGCATCATGCATACTCAGCCAATCCGTACCCAGTATCACATTGAATTCATCAAACGGTAGAAGCATCAAATCAACCGGAAAATAGTAACCCTGTGTCATCAATGGACATTTCTTACAAATTCTATCAACTAAAATAGACTTTCCTAGAGGGTTCGATACTTTAACTATAAACTCTGTAGACTCGATATGTAAACTCTTTTTAAACACTAATCTCATACTGATATATGAATGGGTTGATCCAGGATCTATCAACGCAAAAATATCAGTGTTATAAAGAGAAAAAGTACCTGTAATCACATATGGTGAATATGCCTCCTCACGTGCATGGATAGCATAAGCTCGAGCAGTGCTTGTGCCTCATATCTCACGGTAGAATCTCTCGTAGCACCTCGGTTACCACTCATATGTCTAGTGTTTTAGGGTGGTCTCCCTCTAGTAGTTGTATTACTAACATTTACTGATGGATCTTTTTCAGCTATAAACTTCTCGAGACAATTTCTAAGGTAATGATCGAGTGATCCACATCTAAAACAAGCTTCACTTTTCACTCGGTATTCACTGTAATGTCTCCTATTGTAGTGTTTACATTCAAGTCCCACATTTCTCACACTAACCACACTGGCAATTGATGTCGTTAGAGGTCTCGTACTAAACTTTCTAACATCTCTATCTCTGATCGATATCCCTATAGAAGCAGTAGAACGGGAGTGATATGCTTTAGATTTCTTCAATCCAGACTGATGTGATTTGCTCACAAATCTCTTTCTAGAGTCTCTCACTTTAGAATTAGCTTTTCTTTTCTCTTTGCCAACTTTGGCTTTGTAAGCTCGATCAACCAGAACGACAAACTCTTTCAACTTGAGAATACCAACCAACAATCTAATATCTTCATTTAAACCATGTTCAAACGTTTTGCACATTATAGCCTCTGTAAAAACATATTCACGAGTATATTTGCTGAGTCGTACAAATTCTCGCTCATAACCGTTGACTGATGTATTTCTTCCGAAATTCAACTTGAAAGAAATCCCAAGTAACTTTCTCAGGTGGAACCACTGAAATTAAAGTATTCCACCACTGGTAGGTAGTATCACTCAACAACGATATAGCACATTTTAAACATTTAGCTGGTGTGCAAGAAAGTTCATCGAATACTTTGATTGTGTTTTCAAGCCAGAATTCTGCTCTCACAGCGTCATCACTAACTATGGCTATAAATTCTTCAGCCTCATACTTTCGTATTTTATTAACAAGGGGTCCAGGTAATCTCAAAGGATCTGTACCTTGTGAATTTACAAGGATCAGTTGGGGAACAGGCAATGGTGGAGGTTATTGAGCAGCCGGGTTTGCTCGAACAAATTCGGTGAACCATTCACTCATCATTTGGAAGAAAGCTTGGTTAGCATCTCCCTGAATGCCCGTAAGATGACTAGATTCAGAAGGCGCAGTCCCTTGAGTGGGAGCTGGCGCATTACTCTCTACGTCATCAGCTACAGCTTGATTTGGGTCCATTTACTATATAAAACATAATTCAGAAGCTATTAGGAGATATCACATTATCATAGTTTATATATATGACATGTATAGCTAGATTCACATACACTAGGTAGTCCTAGAATCCACTAAATCATAGCTCTGATACCAATAAAATGTAACACCCCAAACTTGTAACTGTCACCGGAATAGGTTAAGAAGCATTATCAAACTTTCAACTCAGATTAGAACATTTAACCATCAAATATTATCCCATTTCAGTAGTTATCTATCAATCATATTCATATCATGCTTATATTGAGCATACAAAGCTTAAGTCATACATTCGGGACTGAATCGGTAACATATAAAAGATTTGAGAAAACTTAGAAAAAATTTCAAATAAGGGTCACACAACCGTGTGCCCAGGCCGTGTGCCTCACATGGCCACCATACAAGCCCATGTGTCCAGGACGTGTGAAAATAGTGCATACAAACAACTTGCTCTACAAAGTCGTCGACATGCTCATGTTCCAGGCCATGTGAAATCTAAAAGGGTCACTGACTTGGGTCACACGGCTGACCACACGCCCATGTGCTAGCCCGTGTGCCACACACGGCTAGTAGACATGCCCGTTTATCTATGCCGTGCTAATCCTATAGGGTATACTTACTTAATTCGAAAGGGTAACCTAGGGGGCACATGGCAGTGTACCAAGGCCATGTGTCACACACGTTCGAGCCACACGCTTGTGTGCTTAGGCCATATAGATGAAAATAGGCTTGGTTTAAGACACTTTTCTCACCCAATTTCCATGTACCTACAAGCATACAATTGGTGCCAAATCCACATTCAAATAGGCAGCCGAACATCCATTTTCCAATACACCTTATATACCATTTCAAGACAAAGCAATAATGTAGTCAACTCCATGTCGTTTGTGCATTCAAACATGTGCCAAACCAACATGATTCATAAGCAAATATTCATATATGACCTCACTAATAGATAAACCATATAACCATTCAAATATTAACTATCATTTAAGCATTTCCAATCTACTAACTCAACTCATATCATAATAACATATGCATTAAATCTTTTATTCATAAACTTGCCAAAAACATAAAAATTTATAATCATTCAAGCATCTTTCCAACTAAGCCAAATCTTATGGCTTAAAACACACCAAAACTTATATATATACTTTATAAGCTAAGGTAACCAAAACATTAACCAAATAACTAGCCTATAAATGCCATATTCACATATTTTCCTTGAGTTCGATAGTACTGAAGAGCTGACTGGATAGTGTGATGCCTTTCTCCGACACCGTCTGAATCAAGCAAGCTACTAAACCTCTATAAAACACGGTAAATAAATTAGCTTAGTAAGCTCATATAACATAGAATTAAACTTACCGAAATCATAATCCATGTAATCAAACTCATTAAATCCAACTCAAATAGTTCAAATGCCTATCACATAGATACATTGATAGGTTAGTAACTTGAATTTGCACTTAGCAAGTAAAACAACCATGAGGAATTCATTTAGCAATCAATCTCATATACATGTACATTTCATATAACTCATATCTCGTTTCCATACTTTATCATATAACCAGTAATAGTATAATGCCCATTGAACCTAATGAAATATCGAGGGATACACAGGTGATACACATTTAGTGTATTAATAGGTAATTCATCAATTCATTGTCATTTTCGCTCTTTCAAGCCATTATCGGTAACCTCCTCTTGAGCTGGTAAACCGTAAGCTCTATCAAGCTGAAATGGTAATCTCTAATGAGCTAAAATGGTAAGCTCTAATGAGCTGAAAGCATACCTTAATCAAGCCAAATGTGTGCCGAACACTAATATCTCTTATTTGGCTTCTTTTTCTTTTGTTAATCGGTAGCATACCTTAATCAAGCCAAGTGTGTGCCGAACACTAATATCTCTTCTTTGGCTTCTTTTTCTTTTGTTAATCGGTTATGAAGAAGAAAAAATGATGATAATATGGCTTTTGTTTTATTTAATCTTTACTTATTTAACATTTTACCATATTAACCTTAATTAAAACATTAAAAACTTGCTTAATATATGTCCATACATGTCCATCTTCATTATACATGGTCTAATTTCATAATAAGGACCTTCAATATAATAATCCATAGCCATTAAACACATTTAACTAATAGCACACAAGTTTTACACTTTACGCGATTAAGTCCTTTTTACCAAATTAAGCATTTAAATGGTAAAATTTCTTTACGAAATTTTCACACAGTTATTCTAGCATGCTGTAAACCTTAATAAAATAATAAAATAAATATTTTGACCTTGAATTTGTGGTCCCAAAACCACTGTTCTAATTTGACTAAAAAACGTGTTGTTACACCCGTGTCTCCGCTTATGTGCTCAATTCTAAGCATTCTGTTTCTCAAAATTTAGGTGTAGGGGATAGACGGCCTAAACACATGCCCATGGGGCAGACCGTGTGTCACACACGGTCTAGACCCATGCCCGTGTGCCTACCCATGTGGATAAAATATAGGCTATTTACCAAGCCATTTTGCCACCCTTTAATGCACACACCTACACAACAAAACATAACACCAATCCAAGCATATACATACAACCAAATATCCACAACTAAGACATTATCACATCATTCATGAAAGATATCATCATATGAATATACTTATAATCAATATTTTCCCATTTCTAATAGCCTTATACAAATAATCATCAAACCAAAATAAGCCAACATATTTGGCCAAATCAAATATGACACATAACAAAATGATCAAGTCCACCTATACATGCCATACATTCAAAATGCTAAAACCATCAATACCCAAAATGAGAGAGTTGATAGTGTGATTCGAATTTTTGAAGATCACCGATCCGAGCTAGCTTGGCATCACTACAAAACAAAGGAAAGAAAAGGAAAGTAAGCTAAATAGCTTAGTAAGTCCATATACAAATAATAAACATCTAATCCACACAATTTTCATGCAAATCATATAATGGGAATTAACATAATTATCAATAAGATCTGCTAGACATAACTTGTTCATTCACAAGCTTACCAAGAATTCATCTCATGTAACACCCCTTACCCGTAATCATCACTAGAATAGGGTATGAGGCATTACTGGACTTAATTACACATAAATATACAAAACCGAGTCATAAATTTGCATCCAAATTTAAAACTTTTCATACATAGTTATAATGTCCCTATTTTGGGCCTACGAGGCCCAAAACATACTTTGGGAGAGGTTTGGGACAAAACCGAGAACTTTGAAAAGTTTGTTAATACTTAGAAAACTTTTGCCTAAAACAAGCGTTACACGCTCTTGTGGCTTAGGACATGCCCGTGTGGGTAGGCCGGGTGGTCGCACATGCCCGTGTCCCAACCTGTGTAACTCTCTATTTATGATGTTATGCACTAGAAGAAGTCACACGGTCGAGTCACATGCTCGAGTGCTAGGCCGAGCGGACAATTTAATTTTTGTAAAATAGGTGCAAACTTCACACGTCCTAGATGCACACCCATGGGGAAGACCGTGTGTCACATACGGCCTAGACATATGCCCGTGTGTCTACCCATGTGGACAAAAATAAGGCTATCTACCAAGCCATTTGCCACCCTGAAACACAATCACACTTATAACAATTTCAACAACACATAACATGACATGATTTACCAACCAAACATCCTCAATTAAGACATAACGCTACATTCACATACCACAACCATCATGCACAACATCACATACTTAACCATTTCACATTCAATCATGCTATTTATCACATTCATGCAAGACATAAACATATGTTTACCAATATGACCAATATTAGCCAATATTTAATGGCCTTATACAAAATGAACTTTCAACTAACTTAGGCCAACATTTTTTGGCCAATTCAATTATGACACATAACAAAATAACCAAGTCCCCTATGCATGCCATAACTCAAAATGTTTAAAACCATATATACCCAAAGGTTAGTTTGATAGTGTGAGGTGATCCTCCGATGAATCTCCCAATCCGAGCTAGCTTGGTGACACTATAAAATAAGGGAAAAAATAAACCAAGTAAGCTATATAGCTTAGTAAATTCATATGCAAGAAATATGCAACCTTATCATGAATACATATTTAACATGCACATAATATAACATAAATAAACATTAACCTATCATAGTCATGTTCATATCTCATTACTCGCAAAACTTATCTTGGCTTCACTATTTCATTACATACAATACACACGAGGACTTCATATGTACCTGTCACTTAATTCAATGTTAATGTCATTCTCGTCTTAACTGTGCCCATTGAACCATTTGGAATCGCTAAGGATACACGGAACAATACGTAAATAATACAATGCCATATCTCGGATATGGTTACATGTAACCTAACATCGATGCCAATAGCCCAAATATGGTCTTAAACGATTTCTCAAATCGATGCCATGTCCCAGACATGGTCTTACACATAACATCGTACCGATGCCATATCCCAGATATGGTCTTACACGGACTTCATCTAAATATTCCTAATGTCATGACATTTGTATCCTATACTATTCCAAAGCTTCGTACGGGACTTGTTGCTTACCGAATTATCACCGAACATGTCCATGTGTGAAACTTATCCACAACCATAAATATACAATTCATGAAGTATTACATAATTTAAACACAATTAAATTAAAGCTTATTTTTAACATATGAACTTACCCCGGTACAAAATGATTATTTTTGCGATTTAGTCCACTACCTTGTCTTTCCCTCGGTCAAGGTCAATTCCTCATCTTTCTTGATCTATAAAAACACATTTAACTTATTTAATTATCACACTATTCAATTTAGTCCAAAAATTAAACTATGGCAAAATTACACTATGGCAAAATTACACTTTTGCCCCTAAACTTTGATGTATTTACACTTTAGTCCCTAGGCTCGTAAAATTAAATGTATTTATTTTTCTCAAAACCCAAGCCTAGTTGAACCTTATACAGACTTATAACAGCCTATATTTGTCATTTATTCACACATTTCTACCCATATTTTACAACTTTTACAAAGAGGTCCTTTTTGATAATTTCATCAAAAATCACCTAGTAAATATTGTTTATCTAACACCAATCATTCATTTTCTACCATTAGACATTAAAATACATGCATGCCACACATGGGTAATTTTTAAACATAAACCCTACTTCAAAGTAAGGGTAGAAATAGGTAAATCGGGCGATAACGACTTCAAAAACGTAAAGAACATTAAAAACGGGGTTAAGATGCACTTACTTTCAAGCTTGAAAGTTGGCCAAACCCTAGCTATGACTTTCTTCAAATATTCGGCTAAGGGGAGAAAGATGGACACATATTTCGACTTGCTTTTCCTTTTTTATTCTTTTATTAACCAAATGACTAAAATGCCCTTATAACCTTTCTTTGAAATTTTACCCTTTCATGTTCCTTTTTGTCCGTCATGAGATATAATGGTCTAATAACTAAATAAGGACCTCTAATTTCCAAATTCATTTCATTTAAACACCCAATGCTTATAAAACACATATTTTGCACTTTTTTTGCAATTTAGTCCTACTAGTCAAATTGGACCCTCTATCGATAAAATTTCTTAACGAGATTTTCACACATGCATTCAATCATACTATAGACCTTAAAACTTTGTCACAATAAATTTTTCTAAATTTAGATTTGTGGTCTCAAATTTTGGATGTTTGTGGGATTGTATAAACCTTAAGTTTATATTTGAAAACCTTAGATTTTATATTCAACATTAATTTCTCATATTTCAGTTACAGCGGAAGCTTTATCTTTGAAAAGCACTCATGTTTTTAGTTTGGTTGGTAAAATGTCATTTTAGTTTCTTTACGGAAATAAGTCTTAAATTTAGAAATTAAGCAACTATTGTAATAAAATCCAAAAACCAAATCAAAACGGAGAATGGCCCTATTACATCAAAAACTCGAAAAGAAAGAAATATTAAATAATGTAAGGTAAAATACTAAAATTTAAAACTGCTTGTAGTGTGGCCACCTTCGAGTCCTCTCACGCGTCGATCTGCCTACTGAGGATCACTTGAAAAATTAATGGAGGGGGTGAGTTTGAAAAAACTCAGTGTGTACAACCCCCATCTACTGACTAGTATGCATCACATCAAATTGGGCCTAAGCCCATTACAATACGGTGGCATTTGGGCCTTAGCCCATAATAGCCTTAGTTGGGCCGGAGCCTAAATCACAATCAAATCAATATATGCAATGCACAAAATATCCCATCCAACCCTGCACTCTGTATCCCTTCCAACCTTACACTCCTGTGGGGATTTAATCGACCCACCCATCCCTACAATCCCAACATAGCACCGGTCGCAGCACTAACCAGTATTACAGCAGAGCAATCAATCACGTAATGCCTTAAAGCCATTGGTGGATCCACAGTCGTCAAGCGACCATGCGACCCTAACAAATCACATAATCTTCCTCCATTCAAAGATCCCATCCCCATGCAGCATAGCATCACATGAATGCAAACATATTATAAATGACATACAATAACAATCATATAACATGTAGGGCTTTTGGGCCCACCTGGCCCATTTCAGCCCATTTAATGTAAAAGCAGCTTAAGTCCATGAGATCGCTTATTGGGCCTCTATCAATATATCGACTTTTCTGCACGAGTGTTCGTACGCCTGTGTGGCAGCCATTGCTGTTCTTTCAGGTTTTTGGCATATCAGGATTTTTGCATTTTGAGATTTTAGCATTTCGAGATTTCGGCATTTTGGCATTTTGGGATTTCGGCATTTTGACATTTCAGCATTTTAGGATTTCAACATTTCGGCATTTTAGGATTTTGGCATTTCAGCATTTTACGATTTCGACATTTTGGCATTTCGAGATTTCAGGATTTCAACATTTCAAGATTTTAAGATTTCGGCATTTCAGGATTTCTGTATTTCGGCATTTCAGGATTTTGGGATTTCAGGATTTCAGCATTTCGAGATTTTGGCATTTTGAGATTCCAGGATTTTGACATTTCGATATTTCGAGATTTCAGGATTTCTACATTTTGGGATTTTTGCATTTCGAGATTTTGGGATTTCAGGATTTCGGTATTTCGGCATTTCGATCTATGGTTAGAATGGTGTGGGTACACACCTTCAGCTTTTCAACCAACTGTCAGAGATAGAGTAGAAATACACATCTTATCACATAGAATACTAAGTATTCACGATCGTCAGAACCTATTCAAATAAAACAACAGTTAATCTCTTATCACATAGTACTAGAAAAACTCTTAACAACCACTTAACCGAGAGATTGACTGCCACTTGCCTTGACTAGATTGGTCGACTACGATTTGCCTACTTAATCCAATGTTTGGTGCAGTCACCCTTCCGCATCCACGAGGAATGTCCCAAACCGCTGACACCTTACGCCACTTAAACTTGAGTGCAGAGACTACACACTCAATTTCAACTGTCACCTTTTCTATTACTTTATCACCAGCACCCCCTTTCCCATCTAAAGTTTGATAACAAAAGTTACTTTGCCAAATAGGAATGGAGATGAAGGGAAAGAGTTTGGGAAAAATACTAGATTTAATCAGAAGTGGAGAATATAATCACCTACAAATACAAGGTAATCGGTCATGCGAAACAAATGAGGAAGGGAGAGGATGGAGAAGTTCTGCTTAAAGATAAAAGAAAAGAAAAGATGAAAGGATTAGAATGAGAAGAGAAGGAATTAGTTTTGGAGAAAAAGAAAAAAATCAAAAGTAAGCAGAGGCAATTCAATAATACCGAAGAAGTGAGAGAAATTCGACACTTTAGGATCTTAAGTGAAAAACTAAATGAACACCAGAGAAGAGCCCAAACGTGATTCCCCTTAAATTATTACCCTAATTGCCATAAACACACCCCTAAAGACCTCCTTAGCCAAATTTTTGCCTACCCAAAACTCCCCAATCGGTTACAACTCTTCTCTACGCTGAACTCCTAGATTTTTACCCCCTAATTCTCCTCCTCGTCTCCAACTACCACCTTATCCCCTAAATCTCTCTTCCTTGATCATTCCAAACTTTATCCATCAGAACTTTACTGCAATACAAACTCTAACCATCCATGATGCAAAATAACACCCCCTTGCTCCTTCTAAAACTTGAACCTCAGACCTCTTGCCACACTTGTAACGCTGCATACCACTACACCACAACTCTTTTTGTGTCACAATTCCAACCCAATTTCTTTTAAGCCTACCTGCTAACACCAAGGTTCATTTAGAGCAAAACCAAAATTTTTGCTAAAGCCTAGATTTGAACCCAGGACTTCTCCAACACTTCTCAGAACACCTAATCACACAAGCAGGCATTTAATTATGTAATTTTCTTGCTCACATATATTTTTATGTGTTCCCCTACTTAAGGCCCAATTCTTCTAGGCCCAAATTTGGGATGTTACAATCGGGCTGTTACAACTCTCCCCCCTTTAGGGATTTTTGTCCTCGAAAATCTTATCAGAAAAGAGGTTTGGGTACTATTTCCTAGCTTTCTCGGGTTTCCACGTAGCCTCTTCAACCTCATGTCTTTGCCACAACACTTTCATTAGGGCTATACTTTTATTTCTTAACTGTTTAACTTCCCGAGCCAGAATCTTAATCAATTCTTCATCATATCTCATATCCAGTCAAATCTCAACTTCTGTTGGAGAAATCAGATGCGAAGGATCAGAACAATATTGTCACAACATAGATATATAAAACACATTATGAATCCTTTCCAACTCTATCGGTAAAGCTAACTGATATGCCACTGGCCCTATTCTTTCAATAACCTCATATGGCCCAGTGAAACGCGAACTCAATTTGCCTTTCTGGCCAAATCTCAAAATCTTTTTCCACGAAGACACTTTCAGACTCACTTTATCATCAATCTGAAATTCGATCTCTTTTCTTTTCAAATTCGCAGATGACTTTTTTCGTCTGAAGTGGCTTCAAAATAATCACGGGTTATTTTCACCTTTTCTTAAGTTTCTCTAACCAAATCAACTTCATAAATTTTTCTTTTGCTGAGCTCAGTCCAATACAAAGGAGTTCAACATTTACAACCATACAATGCCTCATACGGTGCCATCTTTATTCTCGACTGAAAACTGTTGTTGTAAGCAAATTCGACCAAATGTAGATATTTTTCCCAACTACCCTCAAATTCTAAAACACAACATCGAAACATATCTTCGAAAATCTGAATTATCCTTTTGGATTGAGCATCAATTTGTAGATGAAATGCGATACTAAAGTTAAACTTTGTACCCAAGGCTTCTTGTAACTTTTTCCAAAACCTCGAAGTAAACGTCAGGTCTCTGTCCGAAATGATAGAAATAGACAACCTGTGCAATTCCACAATTTTAGTAATGTACAACTTTGCTAACTTATCAAGTAAATAGTCGGTACGTACCGAAAAAAATGAGCTAATTTCATCAATCTATCAACAACAACCCAAACAGCATCTTTCTTTTGAGGAGTTAAAGGTAAACCCGTTACGAAATCCATCGTAATCATGTCCCATTTCCACTTGGGAACCATCATTGGCTGAGGTAAACCCGAAGGCACTTGATGTTTGGCTTTCACTTGTTGACAAATTAAAAACTTTGACACCAACTAAGAAATGTCTCGTTCCATACCTGGCCACTAATACAGTCTCTTCCAAACATTATACTTTTTGGTACTACCCGGATGAACTGATAAGCAACCGCTGTGTGCCTCGTGCAAAATTTTCTGAATAAGTTTATCATCTTTCGGTACACATACTCTATCTCTAAACATCAAGCAATCATCTGAACTGACCCAAAAATTTGAATCATTACCCACTTTACACTGAGCTCTTTTGGCTTGTAATTCACTATCACTCTTTGGACCTACACATATTTGCTGAAGAAATAATGGTCTAGCCTTCAACTCGGCCAAAATCAAACCATCATCAGACAAAGCCAACTTCGTACTCATAGCTCTCAAGAAAAATAGGGAGTTTCTACTTAAAGCATCTACAACTACATTTGCTTTCCCCGAGTGATAATTGATCACCAACTCATAATCTTTTAGTAATTCGAGCCATCTTCATTGTCTTAAATTCAAATCTTTTCGAGTCATAATATACTTTAAACTCTTATGATCAGTAAAAATACGACATCTCTCACCGTACAAATGATGAGTCAAAATTTCAAAGAAAAAACGATGGCAGTCAATTCCAAGTTCTGTATCAGATAGTTCTTCTCATGCGGCTTCAACTATCTTGACGCATAAGCTATTACCTTGTCCTCTTGCATCAATACACAACCAAGACCATTCAAAGATGCGTCATGATCAGTAACAAATTCTATTCTCAACTCAGGTTGTACCAAAACCGACGCCTCAGTCAATAGTGTTTTCAATTTCTCAAAACTTTGCTAACATTTGTTGGTCCATTCAAACTTAACATCTTTTTGCAACAACTTGGTCATAGGAGTAGCAATAATCGAAAATTCCTCGACAAAGTGTCGATAATACCTGGCTAAGCCCAAAAAGCTTCTAACCTTTGATACATTTCTTGGTGGTTTCCAATCAACAATTGCCGACATCTTATTTGGATCAACCCAAATACCATCACCCAAAACTATATGTCCCAAAAATCCAACTTTTCGACACTGAAACTCACTCTTACTGAATTTCTCAAACAATTTCTTTTCTCTCAAAATTTGCAATACAGTTCTCAAGTGTTCGGCATGCTTAGACTCATCTCGAGAATAAATCAGAATATCATCTATAAACACAACCACAAACTTATCCAAGTATGGTTTAACAATCCAATTCGCTAAGTCCATAAAAATGGCAACTGCATTAGTTAAACCAAAAGGCATAACAAGAAATTCATAATGTTCATACCGTGCCCTGAAGGCGGTCTTCGGAACATCTAACTCTTTAACTCTCAACTGGTAGTAGTCGAACCTTAATTCTACCTTTGAAAATATTGTTGTCCCTTTCAATTTATCAAACAAATTATTGATCCTCGGTAACGGATACTTGTTCTTTATAGTCACTTTGTTGTGCTATCGATAATCGATGCAAAGTCTCATAGATCCTTCTTTATTCTTTAAAAACAAAATGAGAGCACCCCAGGGAGAAAAACTCGGTCCCACAAATCCCTTATCTGTCAACTCTTGCAACTAAGCTTTTAACTCTTTTGATTCAGTTGGAGCCATCCTATATGGAGCAATCAATATCGGGGCAGTCCCAGGCACTAAATCAATAGCAAACTCAATCTCTCTGATCAGAGGCCACCTAGGTAACTCTTCTGGAAATACATCTGGATATTCACAAACTACCGGCACTGATTAAAGTTTCAGTTCAGACATCTTCATATTCAACACATAGGCAAAATAAGCTTCACACCCTTTTCTTACATATCTGTAAGCAGACATATACGAAATCACCATGGGCAATTTACTTGACTTATCTGTTTCAACCCAGATATTCTCACCATTATCACATTTCAATTCAAGAGTCTTCTATCTACAATTTACCTTGGCATCGTGCAGCGTCAACCAGCCCATACCTAAAATAACATTGAATTCATCAAAGGGCAACAACATTAAGTCAGCCAGAAAATAGTGACCTCGAATCATCAAAGGATAATTCTTACAAACCTTATCAACTAGCACATATTTACCTAAAGGGTTTGACAATTTAATCACAAACTTAATAAATTCAACAGTTAACTTCTTACTAGTTACCAAATTCACACAAACATAAGAATGAGTAGACTTAGGATCAATCAAAGCAATGGCATTAGTATCATAAAGAGAAAATGTACCCGTGATAACATCAGGAGAGGATGCATCCTCGCGAGTTTGGGTGGCATAAGCTCTCGTAGGTGCTCTAGCTTCTGATCTCATGGCTGAATCTTTAGAGACACCCCTGCTACTAGTCGTATTTCCCACATTTTTCACTAGCCTCCCTCTAGCCACTATGTTGCTTGATCTTGCATTCTTAACATTATCTTTCTCAACCATTTCAGGGCAATCTCTAATGAAGTGGTCTTGGGAGCCAAATTTTAAGCAAGCCCAATTATTCACCCTACACTCACTGGGATGTCGTCGACCATAGTGTTGGCATTTAGGCTTAGTAGTTGTGACAGCCCTAATTTGACCCTAGTCGGGAAATGGTTTCAGGACCAAAAAATCGAGTGACAAAAATAATTAAATACTAAATTCTATGTCTAATATATGTGAAAATGCATGTGTGAATTTTGAATGTTTTGATTTTTGTCAATTTGAATGTGAATTTAAAGATAAAGACTTAGGTGAGAAACTTTGAGATTTTGATAGGCAAATTGAAGTGATTAAATTTAGAAAGGTATTAAACAAGTGGACTTGCATGTCAATATCACCATTTTTTTCTATAGTGGCCGGCCATGATTAAGAATTATTTATGTGTATATGTATTTTATATTGATAAATGATGAATTAGTGGAATTATAATATATTAGTTTAATAAAATAAAAGATAATGGGTGAAAAGAACAAGAGAGATTTTCTTTGCTCTTGTTTTAGCCGATTATAAGGAAAAGAAAAAGGGAAGGGGTGGCTTTGAGCATTCGATGAATTGGATGCAAAAATTCCAAAGTAATTTTGAGGTTGTTTTGTTAAAGTTTGATGAATATGTGTTTTCTTCCTCCATCTAGCCGAAACCCACATGACAATTTTTTATTTAAGAAGCATTTTAGGTTCGGCTTTAGTGAAAATGAACTAGGGAATTGAGTTTGAGGATAGAAGTAGTAAGTGAAGGTTAAATGAACGTTTGATGCTAAAATTTACATGTTTATGAGCTTGTGAGTTTGTCTTTGACATGTATGCTTAGTGTGAATGATTTTGTTCAAAGGGGACTCTCGGCCATGTTGTGGATGAGGGATTTGGCTTGTTAATTGAGTGCTTTTAATTTTGGTTTTGGTTGAGAGAGTATTTGGCCTATTTGTTTTTTTTTAGTAATTTATAAATATTATTTGTGTTTGAGGGTAAGGCCAAATTATGTAACATTGGCTTTGTGTGAGTTATTATACGACTTTTGAATTAGTTTGATTGATGAAAGGTTGAAATGAATTTAAGTGGAATGCCAAGTGTAAATTGTGGATGAAAGTAACCATGTGAATTCGGCCATTATAGTCATTTGTATTTCGGCAATGTGGTAATTGTGTATTATGGTAGCTAAGATCTAAAGTTAAGCTAGTTGTTTCTTAAATAGCTTATTAGATTAAGGCTAATTGCCAAATTATGTTTTGTGATGGTAGAATGACTTTCTTTAATATTAAATTGTGTAGGTGTTTGTGATTATAGATGGTTGAAAATGTGATATACAGGTTAATAGCATGCGGTTTGGGCATCCTAGTATCAAAAGGATTGCCGATTGTAGACTTAGGTAACAAGTGTGTATTGTCAATTTTGTAAGTGATTATTCACTTAGTAAATGTATATTAAGATGCTTGGGAATGAGTTATATTTGTGTATATATTCGGTTGTGCATAGATTAGTTAAATACTAACCTTGTGATTTTAATAATGGATTATTGAATGGTAAACTTTGTTTAATCCAACTCAAGAACCAAGGACACCAAATTCGGATAGGGGGGAAGCTAAAGTACTCGAATAGCTATTTTCAATCGTACAACAACTTTTGAGGTAAGTTTTGAGTAATCAAACCTAGTATATAATTAAAGATGACATGATATATGTATGATAGATGAATTATGGCTTATTGTCCTTACTTTAATAAGGTTATTTGTGAAATAATTTATATACATCGTATGTAGCCGAATGGCTATTAGGAAAATAAGCTAAGAAAGTGATATGGATATGTGATCATGTGTGTTTGCTTGTTGAGCCGGAAGTTTAGTGAAAAATGTATATATATATGTTTTAAGGTCGAATGATATTTATGATATGAGGTCAAGGTGTATATTATATGCTTATATTTGAATGAAGCAAATGAATTACAAATGTGATATGCTATGTGAAATGTATTAACATGTGAATAAATATGCATGAAACTCGGTGATGTATATCAGGGCTAAAGTCCCGCAGGCTTCGTGCTAATAATATATCCGGGCTAAAGTCCCGCAGGCTTCGTGCTGATACTATATCTGGGCTAAAGTCCCGCAGGCTTCGTGCTAATAATATATCCGAGCTAAAGTCCCGCAGCCTTCGTACTAGTACTATATCTGGGCTAAAGGCTCGCAGGCTTCGTGCTGGTACTATATCCGGGCTAAAGTCCCCCAGGCTTCGTGCTAATAATATATCCAGGCTAAAAGTTCCACCGATGATTTGAGTAAAGTTTAAGATTATGAGACTTCGCGGTAATAATTACCAACAAATATGTTCAATGCATTAAGTTGGCCAGGTATGTATCATGTACTCGTTTGTGAATTTAATTTGGATTAAATTATAAGTATCTAATGTGATGATGATACATCTAGCCATTGTATAAGGTTATATGAAAGTATGTGATTTATTTATGATATATGAATTTCAATTCAAGTGAAATCATATGCTAAACTTTGCCTTATATATATGTGCATATTCGGTCAAAGTGTGGAACTATACGCAATGATTCGAATTAGCTATGTTATATGAATACCGATTTAAGAGAAGTTAAAAATGCTCAATGCGTGTTAAGTGTTTGTACATCTAGTCGTATATGTGTTCAGCGAAAAAGAGATAATAGGCCATAGGAATACTATTTTCAAATTTGAATGATATCTATTCGATTAAGTTTAAATGATTGTATTGCTTAAAACTTACTAAGCATAGAAATGCTTACTCTATTTATCTTTGATTCTCTGTTTTATAGATCTCGTCTGCTAGCTACACTTTTGAGGGATTCAAAGTCGAAGTCATCCACACTATCTATGCTCATTTTGGTATCTTTAACGATTTAGTTTTTATAATGGCATGTATAGGCTCGACTCTTGGTTTTGAACAAGTGATATTTTGATAATGTATATAATTAAGCCATGCGAAGATGGCTTATTCGTTTGTTTAGAAAAGTTCCACTTTTGAGTTAATGTTTGTGAAATGTTTTGCTTATGAATGACATATTCAAATTCTAATATGATTAATTTCGATATTTATTGATAGATTATAGAGTAAAGCATATGTTTAGTATGTGATGTTCTAGTTGTATTGAAATTAATCTGTAATACTATTATGACATTGCTTGTGATCGAAATGCATGAACTTAAATAAATTAAGTAGTGACAAAAATGATAAGGTTACTTGTCTATATTTGATGACCAACTTTTGTCTATGAGTGCTATGGCATATAGTTAGATTCGGCCAAATGCTATTAAAGTATGTTTGCATGTGTTAACTTAGGATAAAGTTTATAAGTTTCATTTTCATTGATATCTGTTTTATAAGGATGAATACATACCTATCATATATGTATGCATTTATTTTAAAATGTCTAGAACTTGTTTTAGTTGAGTAATACCTTGTGACCCTATTCTGGCGACGGATTAGGGTTAAGGGTGTTACAGTAGATCTAGCATTGCCAACGCTTGCTATAGATGTAGTTTGAGCCTTAGCATTCAAATATTGCTTCCCACAATCTCTATTGGGATGCCCAGTTGAAATATCCGAACGAACATGCACATCTCTTGATTTCTTTGAGGAAGACTGGAATGACTTACCTATTGACCTCTTTTCCAAATCTCAGAGCTCAAACTTAGTTTTTCTCTTAACTTTGCTTAGCTCCTTGGCTTTGCAAGCTCGGCTGACTAGTACAACAAATTCCTTTATCTTTAAAATCCCAACCAACAGTCTGATCTCCTCATTCAACCCATCTTTAAATCTCTTACACATAACAGCCTCGGTAGAAACACATTCTTGGGCATACTTACTGAGTCTAACAAACTCTAGTTCATACTCTATCAATGTCATTTTCCCTGTTTCAGTTTAAAAAATTCCTTATGTTTCATGTCAATGAACCGCTGACTAATGCATTTCTTTCAGAATTCCTTTTGAAAGAACTCCAATGTACCCTTTCTTTAGGAACCACAGATACTAATGTCTTCCACCAGTGATATGTTGAGTCCCTCAGTAAAGATATAGTACATTTTAAGCATTCTTCAGGGGTGCAAGAAAGTTCATCAAATACCCAAATAGAGTTCTCAAGCCAAAATTTTGCTTTCTCAGGATCATCATCTACATTAGCCCTGAATTCCTCAGCCCCTTGCTTCTAAATCTTGTCAACTAGCGGCATATTCAATCTCACTAAGTCCACACCTTGGGGAGCTACGGGAACCGGTTGGGGAATAAGAGAGGGTGGGGGAGGTTGAACATTCAGATTTGCATAAACAAACTCCAAATACCATTCATTCATCATATAGAGGAAGGCTTCTCTAGCCCCTCCGCCCTAACTAAGTGTTATGGGTCTACTTTCAACTGGTGCGGTCCCTTGTGTGGGAGCCGGGGCATTAATTTCAGCGTCATCAGCTGCTTCTTGATTGGGATCCATTTACTATATAAAAACACAATTTAAATTGTCAAGAGTTGTTACATTAAAGGGTAGTACGTTTAAGTCAAAGTTGTTGGAAAAACCCTAAATCACTTGGTTATTCGACATATTAAAATCCAAGAAGTTTTTTAAAATAAATCCATGCCCCATAAGTGTATTTTAGCTCAAACTGAAATCCAAACCATGTAATTTTGCATGTTTAAATAAAACCTTGAATATGTTAATTTGAAAACTAGAGTCTGCAAACCTTGGTTAAGTTTCTTGTTTATTTACCCTTATATGGTAGAATTACCGAAATACCCCTATAGGGTAGAATTACCGAGATACCTCTGTAGGGTAAGATGACTGTTTTGGCCCTAGAGTGTAAAATGACTATTTTGCCCTTGTGGGCAACTGACTAACTTGGACTATGAACTTGACTGATTTGTCTGTGATCATATGACAGTGTTTTAACTAATATGACTGTGGTTGCATGATAGATATGTTTTAATATATGTTTAAATGAAGATATTTGCTAGTGGCTTTGCCACGTATTCTGATTCTGGTGGCTCTACCACGTTTCTATTATTAGTAGCACAGCTGCGTAATTGGTGTGTTGGCTGGGTGGCTCTAGTTATTCCCCACATGGTGTGTTGGCTGATACGGGTGGTGTACTGGATGGATTGGGTTGGGATACATACTCACATGGTTGCATATCTACTTTGTTCTGATTCTGTTTTGTGCTTAGGCCCAGTTATTCTATTATTGGTTTGGGCTAGGCCCAATTGACTCTATTATGGGTTGTGACCCAAAATGATTTTGTAATCGGCTTTGACCCACGTATGCTCTGAATTAGACTGTACCGTTACTGTTAAAGGGCTCTGGCCCTGATTGTTTCTGATTCTATCTCTATTTCTATATACTGACTGTTACTCTAGTAAGGAGATTACACACTGAGTTATTAGAAACTCACCCCATTTGTTAACTGTGTAGGTGATCCCTAGCTTTAGGAGGATAAGTGTTGCGAGGAACTCAGAGATAGCCACATGACTGTTTTCTAATTACATTTTGGACTTTATTTATGGTTTAGATTCCGTTTTGGTTTTAAAATTTTGTAATAAGGCCATTGGGTTTTTAATTTGCTTTTATTTGGGTTTTTATTTATTTTGATTTATATCTGTAGAAGTAAATCATAGTTTTTCAAAAATGTTAACTGTTTTTGAAATAGCACAATGTTTCCGCAGCATTTTCGAAATGATTTTGCAACTTAATCTTTAAACATCACGTTTTCATAAATCGGTTTCTTTTTAAATTAGCTTCCGCAGCTAAAAAGGGTTTTACAAAGTAATTAATTGTTCATTGTACCACGTTTTAAAGATAAACAAACGTAACTGGGATTTTACTCAAGTTTTTACATAAAGAAGGGTTTTCAATGAAAACATGGTTTTCGATAAACACTTCAATGTGACACGCCAGATTCGGGCCTAACTTTTGGGCTGGGTTTGGGGTGTTACAAGTTGTCTTGATGATGCCTAATAGTTGCTTTGGTATGATTTGTTGTGGATTGGTATTGAAGGTAGCATATGATTAAAATTTGAGATGGACATGCTTGTGAATTTGATATGAAATTGAATGATGTATTGTGGTATATATGTGCCTTGCATAAGTAGGTAAGGAAATGGTATGAAGTATTGCTTGTCTGGAATGCCCTATTTGTGTCATATTATGTATTATTTGGTATGTTTGTATTGATGTAGGTTTGGGTCAGAAATGTGGCTTGTAAACTAGCCGATTTTCATCTACATTGGCAGAGATGCGAGCATGTATCTCAACCGTGTGTGACACACAGTCCGGTAACACGGTCGTGTGTCACCTGTAGCATTTAATGAAAACAAGTCAGTGAGTTACACGGGTTGATCACACAGGCGTATGGTTGGCCATGTAACACAAGTCAGAGACTTACACGGGGTAGGACACGGTTTCAGACACAGCCATGTGATCCCATTTCGAATGTCCACACGGCTTGTAACATAGGCATGTCTTGTGGCTGTGTGAGACACACGGGCCTGTGTCCCCTGTTTATGAAAATTTTCTAAGTTTTTACCAAAAGTTTCCTTAGTTATCGATTTAGTCTGGAATCACTTCTAATGTATGATTTGGGCCTTGCAGGCTCGTATTAGGGACTTAATGAAAATGAATGAATGTTTGATGGTTGAAATGTGACATGTATAAGATTTTTTTAATATATTACGTGATATGTCTTGTAATACTCTGTAACCTTATTCCGGTGACGGATACGGGTTAGGGGTGTTACAAGTTAAGTTCAAGTATAGTATCAAGTTTAATTATGAGTTCTGATGCAAGGTTAGTTATTAATGATTTATCTGTGGTTTATCATTAAAAAGATGACAAAAAGACTCGACCTGATGGCTTTTATCAGGTGAGAAATTTTGAGGATGAAATTTTCGTAAGTGGAGGAGAGTTGTAACCGCCCGTTTTTCAATAGTGTCTGAAATAGTGGTCTCAGGGCCACCAAATCCAATGAGTAAGTTCATAAATATTATTATTTACTATTTACAAGTTAATTATGATTTTGAAAAGGTTTTTGATTTGATAATTTATGTTATTTAAGCGATTTATTATGTTTGAGTGGTAATACCTTAAGGTCAAATGGTTTTAGAAAATGAGGTATCAGGACCTCGTTTCTAAAAACCAAGTCGTAAATAATTTTATAAATATTTACGTAGTGTCATTAAGGTGGTATTACAGAGAGTTACACGGGCACGAACACGGGCTAGAACATGACTGTGTGCCCCTACTTCGACTGCCCACACAGCCTGAAACACAAGCGTGTGTCTCAGCTATGTGAATCACACGGCCTGACCATAAGGCCGTGTGACCCTATAGTATGACTTTTTCTATCTTTTGCCTTGAAGTTCTAAATGTTTTTGATTTAGCCTTGAATCATTTCTAAAGTGTTTCTAAGGCCTTGAGGGCTCAAAAAAGGGACGTTATGCTTATGTTTTAATGGTATACGATGTGTTCTATGAATGATTGGGATCGAATGTTTTCAGTTAAAAATTTTCAGTAATGCTCCATACCCTATTCTGGCGACGAATATGGGTTAGGGGTGTTACAGGTATGTCACAGACCTGGACCAAACCGACAATATTCGAATCAACTTGAGGCGCTGTAAGGGTGTCACACCTACATCACCGGACACGCGGTGTCGACGGCTACAATGGCAGCGTCCCGGTGGTCAGCGGCGGTTGGTATTTGGTGATTAAGCAGTTGAAGAGTTACACTCCTACTAGGACTCTACCAAAGAATTTGATTTCAAATTAACTATTCCAAAAATAATATTATTTTAAAAGTTTAATATTAAATTTAATTTAATACTTCTCTTAATAGTATTTTATTAATTTAATATTAAACTGATTATCTTAATATTAAATCTAATTTAATGTTTATCTTGTAAATTAAAATTCTATTATTTTAATAAGATTTTATTTTAAATTTAATCTAATATTTATATTGATAAATATTATATTAATTTAATATTAAAGTGGTTAAGTTCAATCATAGTTGAACTCTCTAAACTCTCTCTATACAAAGAGAGCCTTGGGTCATTATTTTACACACTTGAATTCAAGAGAAAGCTATAGAAGGAAAATTCTCCGAAGCGATTATTTTAGAAAATTTATAAAGATATTTTTCTAGTTCACAACTTGTAACACCCCTTACCCGAGACCATCGCCGGAATCAAGCACGAGGCGTTACCAGACTTAACTTCCTAGTTCGGGCATAATTTTTTTTTAAATTTTATTCACTCACATCCATCCAATATGTCCCTAAATGGGCCCTCAAGGCCCTAATTATACAACTAAAATGGTTTGGGACCAAACTGAGAACATTAAAAACTTTCCGATTACTTAAAACAAATCAAAACAAATTATTTCACTATTCATGATAAAACTGTCTACCTGCGTCATAGTCACTAAATTCATTATAACTCGAATTACGAAGCTCAAAATTTAAATCTGTAAATTTTCTCTGAAACAAGACTCATAAATCTTTTTACCATAATTTTTCCAGAATTTTTGGTGTAGCCAATTAGTACAGTTTATTAGTTAAAATCTCCCCTGTTACAAAGTCCAACAGTTCTGACCTTTCCTCACTAAAAATCAATTATCTCATAGTAATATTTTCATTTAATGTTCCTGCTTGTTTCTAATGAAAATACTCATTAAGGAATCTAGAAATATAAATTGTAACTCTTAATTCTTCTTGTACAATTTCTAGTAAATTTCTAAAGTCAGAATAGGGGATCACGAAGTCATTCTGAACCAGTCTCACAAGAATTTAAATATCTTAGAATATAGACTTCTTTTGCTTACTCTGTTTCTTTCCTATGAAAATAGACTCAATAAGATTTAATTCTTTTTCTTATTCACCATTTAATTCCATTTCTACAATTTTTAGTGATTTTTCAAAATCACATCACTGCTACTGTCCCAAAACTGTTTCATAACCAACTTCTACTCTTTCATAATTTCTTTGCATTAAACCTCATTTAGGCATACATAACATCAACACATGTTCTTATTTAGCCATATCATAAGGACATACACACAAAATGGCCAAGTCCCTATACATGCCATTACTGAAAACATTTCAATGAAAATACCCAATTGGTAACTTGATAGTCGAAAGTGTGAAGCGATCTCCGACGACCTCCAACCCAAGCTTGTTTGATAAAACTCTGGAATAGGGGAAAGGAAAGAGGTAAGCTTATAAAGTTTAGTAAGTTCACATGTAAAATAATAGCATTAGTAATAAATTTAGCTTATTATTAAGCTTTCATAATTTGCATAAATAATGTTAAGTTCTTACATTCCCATCTTACTCATTAGTAACCTTACCAAAGGCTCGGAATAATTAAAAAAATACCTTACTTAATAGCTTGCTTATGTACCTGCAACATCTCACTTAACACATTAATACTCTTTCATAATATATAGGCATATTGTAAACCATGCCACAAAGTGTCATAAGTATAATTGAAAACTTATCACTTACTTAATACTTGAATATACTCATTAAAATACTTTTAATATCATCAACTTATAACCTCAATATCAATAAGCCTTATGTACATACATGTGCTCTTTCCTCATGATCTTACCTTGTCATCTCTTTAACTTACTCTTTGGATTACTCAAATACCTTTCCTTTTGAAATTTACCATTGCCATGTCTTGACATGGTCTTACATGGTATCCTTGCCTTGTGAATTCACCAATTCCATGCCTTGGCATGGTCTTACATGGGATCTTTGCCTTATAGTAACTTGTCAATGCCATGTCTTGACATGGTCTTACATGGAATCTTTTCCTTATAGTAACTTATCAATGCCATGTCTTGACATGGTCTTACATGATTTCCTTGCCTTGTAAAACTTACCAATGTCATGCCTTGGCATAGTCTTACTTGGTATCCTTATCTTATGTTGCCATGGTCAACCATGGTCTTTTTTTGTCAATTCTTCCTTAATTGCCATGTTATAAACATGGATTTTTCCGTCAATTCTTCTTTAGTTTCCATGTTATGAACATGGACTTCGAAATATTAATGCATTGGTAATTCATAGCTAAAACATACTTATTCAAAATTCTCAAGGTCAGTCACATAACTCAATAATAATAATAGCAATAATTTCATAATAATAAAATGGTACTCAACTTACATACTTACATTCTCAATCTCATCATATCCTCAACTTATCTTACTTTCCTCAAATTATGCTATTCAATACTTTCTTGATCTTATACAAAGCCATATTACTACTATGGTCTTATATGTAAACTTATTTGAATTCTCACTTTTAATGTGGAATCATTTCTCAATTATTGTCATTATATTTAAAAATCAATACTAAAACATTTATAACTACTATATCAATTTAGCATTCAAACATGCTTAATTAAATGCTTATTAAACACATGAACTTACCTCGATACCTACACGGCCATTTTGGCCAACTTTCCCGATTTTCAATTTTTCTTCTATTTTAGGTCCAAATCTCGTTTTCTGGAATCTAAAACATCATATTTCACTTATATAATCAATGCACTAATCATTTCGGAACTAAAACATAATTTTACAAAATTTATATTTTTGCCCCTAAATTTTTGCATATTTATACTTTTGCCCCAAAGCTTGGAAATTAAACTTTATCCCTAATTCTTATGTTTTAGGACATGCTGATCATTTTTTTCCTTCTATGACCTTCAAATTCTCGCCCTAACATGCACTTCTGAACAATAATAATTTTTACCAATTATGTCGTTTTACTTATTTTCACTCAAAATCGCTTAGCAAAAGTCCTTTAACATAATTCTAAGCTTCATATTGTGTCATAAAACATCAAATATACACTTTTCACCTATGGGTAATTTTCCAAATATAAACCCTAGCTCGAATTAATGGTAGAATTAGCTTAATCAAGTCACCAGGATTCCAAAAATGTAAAGAACACGAAAAACGGGGCTAGAACGGACTTACTATAAAGCTTGGAAGATGAACAAACCCTAGCCATGGTGTTCCCTTGCTACATTCGGCGATGGAGAAAAGAAATGAAGAAGATGATAGCTTATTTCATGTTATTTTGTCTTTATTCATTAATTAAGGCATTTTACCAAAATGCCCTTAAATACCTTACTTACTAACCATGTCTATTTTTGTCCATCAAACTTTAATAATCTAATTACTATTTAAGGACCTCTACTTGAAACCCCCATTTGAATCAAGTGCTTTATAAACTAGAATACATATTTTGCAACTTTTCAAATAAGCCATAATAGACAAATTAAACACGCAATCTATAAAATTTCTTATCGGTAGTCTGACACATGCATCCAATCAATCGGTAAATCATTATAATTCATTGTAATAAACTTTTCTATCTCGTATTTGTGGTTTCACAACCACTGTTTCGTTTAGGCCCTTTTTCGGGATGTTACACAACTTGACCCATTAGTTTAGAAAAATTACGAAATTACCCCACTGGTAATTTTTGTGAAAAATTTCCTGATTCAAAGCGAGCCCACACTTGACAAACGTGAGCTTGAGGATAGCAGAGAAGACTACTCGGTCAAAGCACTCATCCTAGATGAATCGAAAAGTTACAAATTTGGTTAAGTGTTTATTACTTTAGATATCACAACAAAGATCTTGTTTTGGAAAAAAAATTAAAACTCTGGTTTTTCCCTAAATTTATTTTCCGCTGTGTTTTTCAAACCTATTTTTCCAACAATTGGTATTTGAACCAGGTTGTATTCTATCTATAAGTATAAACAGATAATCAAAATAAATGTCACTTCTTCTTGAATGATTTGATTACATAGAAAATGACATTTTTTAGATCTTATGCATGTTTTGAGTTATACATGGGAATGGATGTGATATTATATATTTGTTATATAATTATTTTCTATTGTTGAAGTTGTGGTTCTTAGGAAATAGACTGTGGATTATCATCTCTACGTAGGGCTATTTTTTTAAAATTCATAGAATTCTTATGAGCCAAAATCAAACATAGGACTTAAATATAATTTTTCCAAAAAGAGTCCATAACGAGGAAAATATGTGATAGTAGTTGAAGAACGAAGAAATGCCTTGTGGCGAAAAATTATGTAATTTTATTTTCTAGAAATAAAACCATTGAAACTTTGGCTGACAATTTTATTTTAATTACTTATCTCATTATATATCTGTTTTATAATTTTTTATAATATTTATATTATGTAATGTTATAATTGTGATATATATATATATGGGAAGATCGACAATTGATCAGTTTAAAAAATAAGAAGTGTGGTAATGTGAAAATACATGTGTTGTATTATTCTATTCACTTCTTTAGTTTATTCGATAACTATGAGAAGTGTGGTAATGAGAAGGTGAATGTCTAGGATTGGCACTTGTTAGGAAAGGCTTGGTTTTTAAGTGGTCAAATTTGATTCACCTTCCTTTCCTACTACTTGGTGCACGATTCACATTCACTTCTTCAGTTTTTCTCTTAAGAGAAAAACTGTGAAGAATCAAAATTGTTTGTTTTGATGCTTGATTGATTCTTGATTGCAAACTTGACTTTAATGGAAAAAGTTTAAATGAGCCTTTGTTTTCCTTTTTTCATGGTTATAGAGGCTCCTAAATGACTTGACACTTTACATACACATCAAGCAAGTTGTATAATCAAATTATTCTAAAATCACAGACCCAATCATCTTAACTTTTATATCGAAAATTTAACTAGTTTTGTTGAAATAGTTGTTTAACCACTCAAATCTTGTTTCTAAGCTTGGATTTCAACTTCATACACCAAAAATATCATATAATTGTAGATCTAAACAATCAATTTTACCCAATTACAATGATCTAATTTTTTCAGAAAAATCAAGTTTATGTGATCTTTTAAAAGGGAAAAACATTCAGTTTGCTTAAATTCATTAAAGATTTGTCAAATTAAGATCAAATACCTTTTGATTAGATCAAAATGAGTTAAAATCACTTTAATTAAAAATCACTTAAAAACCAAAGCTTAACCAAGAAATATGAGATCTACCATTTTCAAGTCAAAAATCAACTTAAAATCAAGTGATATACTAAGATCTTGATTAAATCATTTAAATCTCGAATTGAAATAATAACTTACTTAATTTAGTCATAAAAAGTAAGAATCTCACCTCAATTTTGCAAAATTGACGAGCTATAGAGTTAAAACGTGTGAAGATCTGTTGAGGATTTTAAGGATGAGAATATGAGTGTTCTTCACAATTGAAAATTTTTAATTTGGTGTTTGGCAAATTTTTGAAGAAGATGAAAAATGGGAGGAAATGAGACGTGAGGCTTGTTAAATAGGCAACCCGTTTTTAAAAATTGGGCCATTGCCCATTTAACAACCTCCAGTTTCTTCCCTTTTTCAAATAGGTCCTTACTTTTCAATTAAAACCAATTTCAAAATTATTTTCAAAACAAATCTCGATTTTAAAAATCCATTTTAACCAAATTAGTTCTCGGGCACCTAGTTTTAATTTCCTAACAAAAAGCTATTAATTCTAATTATTTTAATATTTTAATTAAATTAATTTTAATTATTTTAATTATCTAACCCAATTTCAATTTTTGATTCACTAACCCTCAATTTACTATCAAAATTCTACTAGCCCGATTTTTAGGATATGAGATTAAAGATTGTGATAAGACAGTGAATAAGGATTGATTTCTAGTTGTTGGGAATATGTAAGTAAAAAGATGAATCAATTTAATAAGCTAAGGATAAAAGATAAGATTTAAACTGAAAGATAAGAATAAGAGAAAGGAAATGGTAGTTTGGATATTTGGATGAGGATCACTATCACTCTCTTGAGGTAAAAATGGAAGGCACCTAAAATGACAGGATAATTAAACAAAATAGAATAGAAATTGAATAAATAAAGGATGGAAGATCGATTCCCTTGAAATATAAATTTAACTAAAATCAACCAAGATGAGAAAATGGCATTTGATTCTCAAGGAACACTCTTAACAATTCAAAAATTGAAGAATTTTCGCAAATAATTCGAAAGAACAAAGTTGAAAACTTCTTTGAAAAAGTACAAGAAAAGAGTTCTTTCAACAAAATGAAACTCAAAGAGTGTTTAAAAATTTTCAAAGTGAAAAGCTAGTTACAAAATGGAGAGGCTTGCCCTATTTATAGGCTCATATGGCCAAAGAGTACAAAAGTTTTATGAATAAAGATAACATATATCCAAAAGAGTTTAAATTAACTCAGAAGTCATTCACTTAAAAAATTTTAAAACAAAATTAAAACTAACAGCTAAGAACTGAGAACTAAATTAAAACTAACAGCTAAGAACTAATCAAATTTTGCCATTTTGAATAAGAATGGATGATGGACCGAATTTATAACAATTTAAACATTAAATGATGCTAAAAATAAACTCAAGATAAATTATGGTGGGCTTAACAACAAATAAGGCCTAAATGAAAACTAGCAAAACTCTACTGAACTAAATAAATTGATCTTTATCGGGTGTGTGTTTGGGCTTCTCTCTTCATAACTTGGTCTCTTACAAGCTTGTTAAAACCTTTCATCTAGTTTTATGTCTTAGGTTTGTGTCATTATACCCATGTAACATGAAATGAAGTCTTGACTATTTGGATCTTTAAATTCTCTTTCTTGAAAGTCTTTTGGAGCCAAATATTGAACCAACACATTAAGTTGGTCTTTCAACAGTTTGGACTTGGATTCTTGTAGAAAACTGAGCTTATTACGCTCATGGGTTTATGATTGGGTCTTGATGTTTACATCAAATTGATTATCAGTTTAATGTATGAATTAGAGATCACTATTATGTTCATTTAAAAAACGTGTTAAAGTGTAGTTTAGTTGTAAACAAATAGTTTCCATATCCAATTTGTAGTTAAATTTTTAAAGGAAAGATTTAGTAAAAATGTGATTTTAGTTAAATATATAGGAGTGAAATTATAACTTTATTAGTGAAAAAACTTAAATCACTACTTATACTAAATTACTCTTTAAATAATGTCTCGTAAAAAAGAATTCTAAACTATATAATCAATTTTATTGTATTTCTATTACCTTTCACTTTTATTTGTTGATTTAATTGCAACTTAATTTACTATAACTCAACGTTAAAAAAAAAACCTGTTAATAATTCTAATTTTTATAACAAGGAAAATAGAAAATTAGATTAAACCAATAATGAAATGAGCCCGTAACCGCATACCCATGAGATTAAAGCCTACTATGCTGTTTGCTTAGGTGGACTGCAAAAGATCTAAATTCTAAAGATAGTATTTTCTTCGTTTTACTACAAAACAAAACATTCCACTTGGGACAAAACTTCTTTGAACTGGCTGCGTCGGTTGCCAGTTATTACGTATCCTTTTGGGCCTTTGGCCAATGGCCATTGATCAGTGCAACTGCAACCGCAAGCTCAGCCACATGTGCTTCACCATTTCCATCCCTCGCACCATCCATCGCCTTCTACGTTTCTTACTGTTCCTTCCTCATCAAATCTTGAAAAGTCTAGCAAAAAATAATCTGTCAGAGAACTGTAAAATTTTGTATTTTCGCACCCATTTTTCTCTAAAATCACTGCCGTATATCTTCAGCTACTTTGATCTTAAATCTTTGTTATTGGCTAAGGTAATATTGTGGTTGGGTACATTAATTATGGTTTTGTTTTCTAATTCCAGTCTTCTTTTCATGTCTTTAAACAATGGGGAAAGGAAAACGACAGGAAAGTTTCTTTAATTATGAGGCATGAGGCTAAGAACTGCAGGGCCTCCAGTGGGGTGTAAAAGGCGCGCATGTTAGCATATACCAATAATGCAGTAGACCAGGTTTTTTTGATTGATTTTTGTTTCAAGGACTTGGAATTCATAAGAAAGGTAAAAAGAAAAAGAAATGAAATTAAGTGTTAAGTAATCTCAATATACCAGTTTATATTTACCCTAGCAACTCTACAAGGGATAGATTTCTATATACACATATATTTTTATTTGATAAGATTCTTTTGGTTTTGGGTTTCCCTTTCTTCATTTAACTCGAAATTTGGCTTCATGCTTAGGCGGTACACATTAGCACGTGTTGATGGTCCCCATCAAATTTCTGTTTTATTTTCATTGTAGCATAATGTGCAGCCCATTATCATCTCTGCCATTGGTGCAATCCTTTCCCTGGTCCAGTTTATTGGATATGCTAATACAAAATTAGGTATTGCGGATACCTTTATAGCTCCCCCTTTGATGTGCATCTTACCAAAGCAAACAGCTTGGTTATGGGATGATAAATAGATGTTAGCTAGAGAAGATAATGCAGCCAAAACATCTCAGAAGCAGATAATTTTAAACTTAGAGAGTAAGAGGAGCAAGGGGTTCTTCACAATATCAAACATCATTATTCAAAAATTATCCAACTGGAGACGGTGGCGTAATCTGATATATGGAAGCCATGAAACAGCTGTTAAGGAAACAGATTAAGAAAAAGAGAAATGGGAAGTTTTTGGAACATAATATGATATATATACGTTACTGTAAAAGTAAATCGACCGGATAACAAATATTCTGACTGGGAAGGAAAGGGAGAGCAAGGCACAACGGTTCTTTAAAATCGTTTAGTATAAAATTTGGAACATAATATGATATATATAGCTTAGTATAAAATTTGCAGCTTTTTCTAGAATTAAAGCAATCAAAAGGCATTAAGTTATGGAACATCAGGGTGCAGTTTCTAAGGGCTTAACCGATAAAGACTTAAAAAAATTGATATGTACATTTGCCATTGCTGCTTCTAGTTCGATAAAGAGTATGAGTTAAGTGCATGGTTTATACTAAGCTAGTGCAACTACACAGGAAGAGAGTAACAGAAGAAGGTGAGAAAATTCAGAGCCCAAACAATGGCAGATCAAGAGGAAGACGACGGCTACCTATATTATGTAACATTACTAATTAACTATGCAGGAAGATTTAGGTGAGAAGATGGGTTGGAGCTTTGCCATATGAATAACACCCGAGTTAGAGAATCATATTTGATAGTAGTCAATGTGGGCAATAAATGGATGGACTATTTATTTTACATCCATATTTGAGTACCCCAAATTTACTGAATATGTTATATTGACTGCATGAGCCTATATTCAAAGGGTTTGAACTTTTTTATATCTGGCTCGGTAGGCTCCTTTCAGCAAAACTGGATCACAATAAAAGTAATAGGACTACAGGAAAACAGCTTCATATTAGTATACCCATGATTCAAACTCATACCCTAATCCAAGTATCCGAGTAGATAGTGTTTACAGCTTGGATGAAAGATGCAAGCGGTGAACAGGTGAAAATTAAGACATTCATTCTTTGTTAATTAGGAGAATCAAAATATTCAGTGGAATCAATCAGCTGCAGTTGATCCTCCAATCATCATAGGAAATTGACTGGTGAGTGTGGTGACAGTTAAATGGGAATGAAAAGCAAAGATGGACTTGGACATTTAGTTGAATTTGGCTGCAAAATATAATCTTCATTGCTTGAAAATTAAGATTAGTGGACCACCACTCCCTTTGATGTGCTAATTATGTCTTTGGAATTTAGTTTTCTAACCAGTTCTGATAACAATACTTCCATCAATATTGCCGCTAACCAAGCATTCAGCAAAGGTATTGAAATTTTATATAATCAAGAATTAACCAAACTGAACACCAATAACATTCGAGATATAATTATATGATGACCTGGCTTAAATTTAGCTGAAGAAAGATGAGGCCATGAGATCTGTTCCTAGGAGCCGTGTTAGATTTAGATTTTAAATTTTCAGCCAAGTTTATTTTTTAACTTGTTTTTAAATTTCGGATGAATTTCTTTAGTACTTTTATTTTTACCTCTGACAAGAATATTATAATTGGAGTTTTGTTGGAGTTTTTAACTAAGGAAGATAAAAATAGAAAAAAAAAATGAGAGAGTTAGCAATCAAATATGACTTGCTATATTTCTTTAGCTTTTCAATTTACAAGTTATAGAATATATAGGAGTTTTTTTCTTATCAAAACTCAACTAATCCCATTAAAAATACCCTTGACACTGTAGAGCATAACTTGTATATAAGGTGATTGGTGTCAATAAGCACCGAAACACATCACAAATCCTACCAACTAAGATTGGTTTTACTAAAAACACACTAAAAAACAAGACAGCAAAATATTTCCTTGCAATCATTAGGCTCGATTCGCAGGTATACTTTGCAGGTCCTCAACTTGCATGCACAACTCACTTGAATGCAATTCACAGTTCACAGGACATCTCATATATGGACAATCTGCTGTCATTCTCGCGCGTGGCGAGTTCGTCAACATTATTACAGATGGAGGGTCTGCCAACATTCTCACGGATGAACGGTTTGCAAGCCTATTTGCATCTTGGTTGTTCGCATGGCAGTTCGCACTTTTTTTATTGCCATTTGGGCGAGCTGTTGCATGGTTGGCCATTTCGCAACACTTCTCCTTGGCCGCCATACTACGAACACTAATTTCATTTTTGAGCTTTTCGAACCTCACCTTTCCAAGAGACCTTGCTAGAATATTTGCAAGCTGATATTCAGAACTACAATGAACCAATGTCACTTCCTTGCTTTCCTCAACTTCTTTCACAAAGTGATACTTTATCTTGAAGTGCTTTGTCCTGCCATGAAAAATGGGGTTCTTTGCGATTGCAACAATAGATTGATTGTCACACAAAATCTATGTTGCTTTAACCTGTACAAGATTCAAGTTGCTATGAAGTTTTTTCAACCAAATTGCTTGGTTGACCCTTGCTGCAACTATCGATTGAGTAATAGTTTGTTGCTTCTTAGAACTCTAGGAGAATACACCAAATCCAAGTGAGAAGAGGTAACCAAAAGTGCTCCTCATAACACCCACCGGTTCTGCCTAATCACTATCGGTGTAGCCAACCAGCTTCAATGCTTCTGCCTTCTAATGTTAGCAGTTCCCTTGATGTATCTCAGTACTCTCTTAGTAGCTTTAAAATATGATATATTGCAGTAGTGCATGAACCTTGATAACATGCCAACTACATATATAATATTGAGTCTTGTTGTTGTTAAATACAACAAGCAACCAATGATACTTTTGTAATTCTTCTCATCAAGCCTCTCAAAATATCCATTGTTGCTAAGCTTTTCTCCAAGTCCCACAAGTGTGTTGATAGGTTTACATCTCTCCATGCAAAAACCTCTTCAAGATCTTCTAGGCAAAGCTTTGCTAACTGATAGATATTCCCTCTTGAACTTGTTGCACCTCTATCCCAAGAAAATACCTATCACACCCAAAAATTGGACCTAGAAGTTTGAGGATAATTTAGGAAATTTAGATTAAATGTGCTAAAAAATTTTATAGCATGCTAAATCGGAAATGTCTGTGTCTATGGCTTTTAGAAAATTAAATTAATTTTTAGAAATAAGGTTGAAAAGGTCTTTAATTTTGAAATAGGGACTATTTCAAAAAAGGGTTAAAGTTAGGAGTGGTTCGAAAGCGAATAGTCCAAAACTTTAATATCAACCTAATATATCCCCCCACCTATAGGTTATTCACGACAATTCTTCCTTTTCTTTGTTTTGTGTCATCCCTTGAGTTTTCTAAGAACTAATCTTCCAATTTGATTTCCAAACTTCATCCCTTTGATTTCTTTCATTCTTGTAACATTAAACCTCCATAGAAATCCTTAAAAACCATAAAAAATACAATTGATTTCATCATCTTTCAAACTTTTGGGTTTTTTAGATTTTTAATTAAACGGTTATTTCTCCTTCAACTAAGGTAATGTTTCGATTTCTTATTAGTTTTTAATGTTATCTAGCCTTTAAAACTAAGTTTTTACCTATTGAATCAAATATTTTGAGTAAATACTGAAAATTGGATCATTACTGGTGGATATCAGGATTTTGAATAAAAAATAGATTTCAAAGTGTATTTCAATTGGTTTTGATGTGATTAGAAAGTTTCTAAACATTTCTTAAAGTTTCATTAAATAATTCCAATGTTTTACTGAATTTTCGTAAAAAATTGTCATACTATGTCAAAATTTTAGAACCAGAATCTATATAGTTTTGAGTAGTTTGAAGGTTGGGAATTGTTCTTAGATGTTTAATTAGTCGATTGGAACCTGTTTCATGTGTTAAGAGCGAGTAGATGTTGAGATTTTTATGTTGCACCTAAGCTTGTCAAAATTTTAGTTTCATAAGGAACTAGCTTAGGCTTGTATTTTTAGTTGATTTTGATTAGTCTTTGGCTTGATGTTAAATATGATTATGGTTTGATGTATTTTGGTGAAGTTTCAGAACCGTTAGGACCTTTTACAAGTAAAGCAAAAGGTAAGGTAAAGTTAATTTAAGCTTTCAATGACTAGGCAAAAGCGTGAACGGTGAGTGTTTGGAATCGCTACTTGTAGATGCGTTTCACAGTGTTAATTGGGAACTTAGGAGTAACCTAAACCCTTAACTTAATTTCTGAGTGTAAGCTTTCTCATATCCTTATTTAATTTGTGAAATATGTTATTGTGTATTGTGGAATTGTGGATTAAGATGTGTTATGTGAAATAAGCTTGTGATGGCTGTTATGAAAGTGTTAATTGCGAGCATGTTGTACATGTCAAATGACAGTGATTATGTTGTGCTTAATGTGAATATGTAATGAAAAAGTGTAGAAAATGGTAAGTGATTATGTGATTTATTGTGGATACTTTGGCCTTATGACTTTTTGACACTGTTGGATATAGATGGCATACCATAGGATTGTGAATATCACTTATATGTTGTGTTTTTGGGGCATTAAGACCTAGGACAGATTTGGAGATAAGGAAATGTGAGCTAAGCTCCATTCACCAGGATACGTTGGTGTGTTGGAGAGTGTAGCTACATGCTATACTTTGGGATATGTTTTTGACTCTACGAGTCAATTAATGTGTTAGAGATCCGTGTATTCGATGTGTGGTGATAGAGCCCACTTTTAAGTTTTATAGCCTCAAGTGCCAAACTATCATTAAATATGATTTCATAAAATGTGATATTATGATATGTGATGTATGCATGAACATATGGAAAAATAATTTAAATGCATTGAATAGTAATTTTTAAATATGTTAATATGTTCTCTTAATATAGCATGTATGTAGTTGAGCTTTGATCACTTTTAGTTAATGTATGAATGCATGTCTATTTGGTGGATATTCTAACAATTCACCGAGCTTGTTTAAGCTTATCCACTCCTTTTTAAACCTTTACAGATTGTTAGCGTTACGGTGTGAGCAGTGCAGAAAGTTTCCAATGAAGCGATCCAAGCTAAGCTAGTATTTGAGTAGGTGTTATTATTATCATTATTTTGAACCGTGGGAATAAAGGCAATGTTGAAGTTTAGCTGGTTGTTTATTGCCATGATGCTTAGACGATTGCTCGTTATTACTTCTCATATAAATTGCGAATGTTGTTTCTAGTTTAATAGGTGGTTTGGTTTAACTTAGTGATGATGCATAAAACCACAATTTTTGATATTTTTGATGTCGAATTTTGAAACTATAAATGCATGATGACTTAGTAAGTGTATGGTTGTGTTAAATGCTCTGTTTTGGTGATATTGTTGTTGTTTTTGTGTAGAGGTATCGATAATCGAGTATTTATTATTGATACCTCTATGATATTTCGAATGTGTAGGAAGTTAGTAACTCAATTTGGTATCGATACCATGCCTTAAGTATTGATACTTGGGGTAAAATTAGCGATACTTTTTGATAGGGCATTGATAGTTTACTGGTTTGAATTTTTGCTGAGAAACAAAATCTAATTTGCTACCGATTTTCTAAGTAGTATCGATACCGCCTATGAGAATTATCGATACCATTGATTGAGTATTGATACCTACATGATTTATTTTGAATTTTTGTGAAATGGTCTTAAAACATGCTGCTATTTTTTTATAAGCTAATTTGGTGTATGTTTAGCACGGATTAATGTCGCCTAGGGTATTCTTAACTTGAAAACTTTATAAATATTCAAAATAGATGATGTTCGCATGTTAATAGGACATAATGATATATGTAATGTTGTGATAATGCTGCAACATCTCGTTACTTGGGCTCGACGACCGAGTCGGGTATAGGGTGTTATAATACCTGTTGCACCTAATTTTTGTTTAAGTTCCAAACTTTAGGAGAGTTGGGAGTTATTTCAAGAAAATGAAAAGTTGGCGGGCTCTACTGGAAACCTTGGAAAATTTTGTGGTTGATTGGTAACTAGTTAAGTTTTATTCTAGTTTAGTTTGTATGGACCGAGTGGTTCTTTAGTTAAAGGAAAATTTATTACTGATGGATGGCTTATTAGGAGTTGTGGTGCCCGTGTGAGAGGGATTATATATGTTAAAAAGGTGTTATTCGGTTAGAGGATATTGTTCTAAAATTTTGAATATACTTTATTCTTATCTATATTGTTTTCTTTGGTTGTTCTGAAAAAGAGAAAGTTAAGGAAGGTGTTGTATGCGACAGTGATCGTGAAGTTCGAAGTTTGTAAGTAGAGAATCTGAGGAACTGGTAAGCATTCCTATCTTTTGTATTTAAGGATGTAAGAAAGGGGAGTAAGAATTTCTAAAATCCCTATAAAGCTTCTAAATAATAATGACTACTGGGGTTTTAAGGTTTGAATATTGATAGTCTAACTAGTGTATTTGGTTATCGAGCTTAGCTCCCAAGACGATTGTCACACCTGGATTTCTTTAGGGATCCAAATTTAAAGGAGTTTGGGGAGTTAATTGAGCAAAGTAGAGTGTTGGCGGATTCTATTGGGAATTTTTGGAAAGTCTTGTTTCTACGAGGCAAATAAGTAGATTTTAATTATGGTTTGGTTAGAATAGAACCGATAGGTCCTAAAGTGAGAGACATAATAATTATCAGTGATTGGCTGAAAGAGATTGGGAGACCATGTTTGAGAGTTGTTTATATAGGTGAAAAGTAGACATTCTTGTAAAAGGAAATTCTGTAACACCCCTTACCTGTATTCGATGTTGGGACAGGGTACGAGGCGTTACCTTACTAAAACACATGTAAACATTCGTTTTCGAGTCATAAAATTTTTTCCCAAATTAAAACTTTTCAAACATTCTCTTACGGTCCTTAATATAGACCTACGAGGCCCAAAACATGATTTAGAAACAATTCGGGACCATTCCGGATACTTAGAAAAATTTCAAGAAAAACTACTAGAAGTAAGGCACACGCCCATGTGGATGGGCAACACGCCCATGTGGCCTTTAGACATAGCCGTGCTAAAGGCCCCTGTGGTGCACATGGCCTAAGCATTTAGAGACATGCCCGTGCCCCTCGTCCGTGTGGATTTATTTTCTAACATCAAACTTACACAGGTTTTCAGATGGCCTGACACACGCTCGTGTGCTTAGCCCGTGTCCCTCACACGGCCATGACATGCCCGTGTCACAGCCTGTAACACCCTGAACCCGGCCCAGACGTTATGGCCATGTCCGGTGTGCTACATCACCTAGACTATCCTACGCCGCCCTATTTACTAAGTCCGGTGGTGAGTTTTGAAAAGTAATGCTTGATTTTTGGAAATTCCCGTTTTAATAATTATTCAACTTAATCTTTATTCCATTTGATAAGCGATTCATTTTAACCTTATTATCCTACTTAGCCATTAGTATTGTCAGGTTGGTTAAGAAAACATTTGTTAAATTTTCAAAAAATGGTGTGTAGTTGTGGTTGAAATAAAACAGTTGAAAATCCCAAATAAAAACAGTCATAGTGGCCTTATTACAACCCATTAACAAATTTAAAAGTAGAAACCGATAATTAGAAATATAAAGTAGTAAAACTTATTTAAACTGTGCTCAGTCCTCGTGGCCACTCTGAATCCCTCCCAGCAACCAAGTCCCGATCTAGGGCTCACCTGCAAGGATGGAAAGAGAAGGGTGAGTTTGGCAAAACTCAGTGTGTGCAGAACCCGTCCAAAGCCCAAATTGGCTCGAGCCCACTGGGCCTGAGCCCTAACCAGTCTCAGTCAGATACTGGGCCGAAGCCCTATCCAGATTACAGATACTGGGCCAAAGCCCTATAACAGATACTGGGCCGAAGCCCTATTCAGATAACAGTTTGGCCCATAGGCCCATCACAATACAGTACAGTATAAAAGTATGAATGCAACCCAATTGGGGAGACTACTCAACCCACCAACCGCTACACACCACCCGTACCATCCAACACACCATGTAGGGAATAACTCGACCCACCCAGCCCACACACCACAGTCGCAGCATGGCTGCTCAAATAAACAGTATACGAGCCAAAGCCCCTTTCAGAAACAGTACGAGGCATAGCCCCTTTCAGTGACGTGGCAGTGCCACTCACGCTTCCTCCAATATAAAACCCAACCCATGCAACAGATACATATCATGGTATGTAGTAACAGTAACAGTCATATCAAGCAGTACGGTCGATTTTAGCCTTAGGGGTATAATGGTAATTTTATACTTAGGGATAAATCAGTAATTTCTCACCCTAAGGGTATTTCAGTAATTTTGTTCTCTTATTACAGTTTTTATTATTATTACAGCCTCTATTATTACAGTGGTTGTTACAGAAACTCATTTAATTTAGTTTATCAGTTTTAGTCCTTAGGCCCTAAAACCCCTAATGGGCTCTACCATACCATTGTAGCCCATTAGGCCCATTTAAGCCTTAATTTCTAATCCATTACCTTGTTTTAACATTTTTTACGCCTGTAGTTCATTTTATTGCCTTTAAACCTATTTTTACCTAAATGGGCCTAAATTGCCCATTAGGCCCATATTCGGCCCACCAAGGCCCAACTTACCGTAGTGCCCAAAATTCCGCGGACAGCCCGCCTGACAGAGTCGATTCCAAAACCAGCCTTCTCCTACCAACTTGAGAGTGTTCGCACACTCACAAGCTCTCGAAATGCCAGAATTTCGGCATTTCGGCTTTTCGGCGTTTGCCGATTTAAGCATTGAAGGGTGTTCGAAACACACACCTGTTTTGCAGTTCCACTGACGAGATTTCCTATGCGCCCGTTCCTACAATCCATTATCTAAGTGATTAATCAATAGATCTACGAAAAACTACAACCAAAATCCCTTACCACATTCGGCCACACCCTTAATGGCCATGAAAACTTACCTCTGTCGATTTAGATGCACTAGATCTAGATCTGATGATACCGATGCCTTCCACTCCTTGCTTGATTACCTTCCTTGCTAACTAACATCCAAAAAGAACCAAAATACTACTTTAAATCACTAATAGACTAAATCGACAACCTCCTTAACTTTAGGGACTTTCAGCTTTTCCAAAGTATGAAATATCTTAAAGATCTGAGTTGATAACCACTTACCACTGCTTTTACCTTGCCTCTAACTCAGATCTGAAGTAGATCTAACCCTTAAACGTTAGTAGAACCCTTATCTCTGAGATCTAAAATTTTCGGCTATCTCCCTAAACTAATGGTGATTTCGGCTTTTAGAAAGGTAAGGAAGAAGATGATTCGGTGTGGGGAGTTTAGTATAGGTGTTGTTGACAGGGATTTAGAGTGTAGAAGGAGTGAGATTTGGCCAAAAGAACGAAAGAAAGTTGAGGAATCTTGGCTTAGGAAGTTCGGCACAAAGGTGAGTTCTTTTCGAGATTTCAGCTTTTTAAGGAAATTGATTATGGTGATTTTATGGAGGGTGTGATCAAAAGAGAAGATGAATGAGGGAATGAGGGGGTTTCGGCTAAGGAATGAATCAAAGAAGAAGAAGAAAAGTGAAGAAAAGTAATGGTAGAGGTGGAGAGAAAGAATTCGGCTATGAGCTTTCTAGGGAGGCAAATTTCGGCTTTTCTGACAGTAGAAGAGAGAAATAATTCCTAAGGTGGCTAACCTTAATTCTTATGACAGAAAATAGAAAAAGATCTAACCCTAATATCACACTTGAGTAATCAGCCCAAGTCCCTAAAAGCCCTTGCCGAAATTCCTACTTAAATTAGTCACATGCTCGGCACATGCTTAAAAATTAAAAAGAACACTACGCTTACCTTGCAACTCGAACCCTTGTCCTTGAATACCCACTTAGGCGCCACTTTTTTAGGAGCTTAGTGGCACCACCTTGCCACTCTATCAAGGCTCCCTTTGTGACATATTTTACACGGTTTTTCTTAAAGGCCCACTTAACCAAGTCCCCTTTCATTTGAAAATCCAACTTAATATTTTACCGGGTTTTAACTTAAGCTTGAGCCTTCTAAAGGCCCACTAACACATGTACATACATTTTCAACCTTCAGAACACAAAAATTTTAAAACTTCACTACAGTTCACAAAACCCGAAAAATCTCGAAAATCAGGGCGTTACAACTCTACCCCCTTAAAGAAATTTCGGCCTCGAAATTTACCTGATCCAAATAACTGAGGGTATTGTTGACGCATCGCTTCTTCTGGCTCCCACGTAGCTTCTTCTCTACCATGGTTGTGCCATAGCACCTTAACCAATGGAACAGACTTCCTCCTTAAGACCTTGACTTCACGATCTAAGATTTGCACAGGCTCTTCCTCGAAGGTCAAATCGGTATTTACTGCAATCTCCTCTACTGGTACAATATGCGAAGGGTCCGACCGGTACCGTCTTAGCATAGACACGTAGAAAACGTCATGGATACGATCCAACTCTGGTGGCAACTCCAACTGATATGCTACTAGCCCAATCCGCTTGAGAATCCTATAAGGCCCAATAAACCGCGGACTTAGCTTGCCCTTTCTACTGAATCTCAGGATCTTCTTCCACGGCGACACCTTTAGGAACACCATATCTCCAACAGCAAATTCAATTTCCTTACGCTTAAGGTCTGCATATGACTTCTGCCGATCAGAAGCCTCCTTTAACTGATCTCGAATCAGCTTAACCTTACTTTCAGTATCTGCCACTAACTGTAGTCCAAGCACTTTACGTTCTCCTAACTCTGTCCAACACGTAGGAGTACGACATCTTCGCCCATAAAGTGCCTCATATGGAGCCATCTGAATACTCGCTTGATAGCTGTTGTTGTATGCAAATTTCGCCAATGGCAAATAGTCTTCCCAACTACCACGAAAGTCGATAACGCATCCTCTTAACATGTCTTCCAACACTTGAATAACCCTTTCAGACTAACCATCTGTCTGAGGGTGAAATGCAGTACTAAAGTCCAATCGCGTACCTAACGCCTCATGCAACTTCTTCCAGAATTGAGATGTAAATCTAGGATCTCGATCAGAAATTATCAAAACTGGCAACCCATGCAAACGCACAATCTCTGCTACATACAATTTGGCCAACTTCTGCAGTGAGTAATCGGTTCTGACCGGTATAAAATGAGCAGACTTCGTCAACCTATCCACAATTACCCATACAGAGTCTTTCTTCAAAGGTGTCAAAGCCAACCCACTCACAAAATCCATCGTTACTCTTTCCCATTTCCACTGCGGAATCTTCACTGGCTGCAACAATCCAGAAGGCAATTGATGCTCAGCTTTAACTTGCTGACACGTCAAACATTTCCCAACGAACTCAGCCACCTCTTGCTTAAGTCCAGGCCACCAATAAACCTCTCGCAAATCTTTATACAACTTATTACCTCCAGGGTGCATAGCACAAGGTCCATCATGAGCCTCACCCAAAATCAATTGCCTTAAATTAGAGTCCTTAGGAACCCAAATTCTCCCACGGAAATGAAGAACCTCATCAGAATTCAGTTTAAAATCCTCACTCTCACCATTCTTGACTTGCTGAAATCGAGGAATCAACGAGTCATCCTTCAACTATAACTCTTTGATTCTCTCAGTCCAAGTTGGTCTTACTTGTAACTCTGCTAGCAAGCTCCCATCATCGTACAAACTCAAACGAGCAAACATGGCCTTTAACTCAGCAACGGTCCTTCGACTCACTGCATCAGCCACTACATTAGCCTTACCAGGGTGATATTCAATCGAACAGTCATAGTCCTTAAGCAACTCTATCCATCTCCGTTGCTTAAGATTTAACTCCTTCTGAGTTAACAGATTTTGAGACTTTTATGGTCAGTGTATATAATACACTTTTCCCTATAAAGGTAGTGTCTCCAGATTTTCAATGCAAACACCACCACTGCCAACTCCAAATCATGCGTAGGGTAATTCACCTCTTGAGGCTTAAGCTGCCGCGAAGCATAAGCAACCACCTTACCCTCTTGCATCAGTACACAACCTAATCCCACATGCGAAGCATCGCTGTAAACTGTAAAGTCCTTCCTAGATTCTAGCTGAATCAACACTGGCGCCTCAGTCAACACCTTTTTCAGGTTGTCAAAAGCTTCTTGCTGCCTCTCAATCCAATTAAAGGCTACTCCCTTCCTTAACAATTTTGTTAACGGAGCCGCGATGATAGAAAACCCCTCAACAAACCTTCTATAATAGCCTGCCAAACCCAGAAAACTACGAATTTCTAATACAGACCTTGGCGACTTCCAGTCCAAGACTGCCTCAATCTTGCAAGGATCTACCCTAATCCCCTCAGCAGAAACAACATGACCCAGAAAAGTCACTCCTCGAAGCCAGATTTCGCACTTGCTAAATTTCGCATACAGCTGCTTTTCCCTCAAAACTTGCAGAACAATTCAAAGATGCTCGTTATGCTTCTCCTTTGTTTCCGAATATACCAATATATCATCAATAAAGACGACCAGGAAACGATCCAAGTACGGCTGAAATACTCGGTTCATTAAATCCATAAAAGCTGCTGGTGCATTCGTCAATCCAAATGGCATAACCAAAAACTCATAGTGACCATAGCGAGTTCTAAATGCCGTCTTATGCACATCCACCTCCTTTACCCTTAACTAATGATATCTAGATCGAAGGTCGATCTTGGAAAACACAGAAGCTCCTTGAAGCTGGTCGAACAAATCGTCTATTCTCGGCAGAGGGTACTTGTCCTTTATCGTCAGTTTGTT
Source organism: Gossypium stocksii (assembly GCA_020496765.1). Classification (NCBI taxonomy): domain Eukaryota; kingdom Viridiplantae; phylum Streptophyta; class Magnoliopsida; order Malvales; family Malvaceae; genus Gossypium; species Gossypium stocksii. Next base: position 45,762,837 of record CM035631.1, read on the forward strand.
CAACTGGCGATAATCGATGCACATACGCATCGTTCCATCCTTCTTTTTCACAAACAGCACTGGTGCTCCCTACGGAGACACACTTGGTCTAATGAAGCCCCTATCTAACAACTCTTGAATCTGGGCTTTCAATTCCACTAACTCCTTTGGTGCCATTCTGTAAGGTGCAATGGACACTGGAGCTGTTCCAGGCTACAGATCGATCCCAAATTCCACTTCTCGGTTAGGAGGTAATCCAGGAAGCTCCTCAGGAAATACATCTTGAAATTCATTAACAGTCCTCACTGTCTCCACTGTCACCCCTTCGGGCTCAGTTTGACTCACGAACACCAAGTATGCTTCACAACCTTTGCGCAACAAACCTTTCAGCCCTTAAGGCAGAAACCACATTGGACAAATAGTCCCTACGTTCACTAATAACCATCACCTCCTCGCCTTCGGTTGTTCTCAATACCATTCTTTTGGTTGCGCAATCCAGCGTTGCCTTGTGCTTGGTTAACCAGTCCATGCCCAAAATCAAGTCGAATTCTCCAAAAGGTAGCTCCATTAAATCTCTAGTAAAGATCCAACCCTGAATCTCTAAAGGCACTTCCATAAATAGTTTGTCTACTTTAACAGAGTGACCTAAAGGACTAACTACTATGACCCCACTCACAGTCTCCTTAGAATGCACACCCAACGACCCAGAAATTTCACAAGCAACATACGAATGCGTCGAACCCACATCAATTAAAGCAGTATATGGTGTATGAGATATTAAGAATGTACCAGTTATAACATCAGGTGCAACACCCTCCTCGCGACGGCGAGCAGCATACACTAAGGCTGGCTAACGAGCCTCAACATTACCAGCACCCCTGCTAGGTGCTCCACGACCACGTCCATAACCATTGCCTTCTCTACCTTGACCACAGCCCCTTAGCGGTGGCAGTCCTCCTCGCGCAGGCTGAGCAACCCTCTGATCAACAGCTTGAGCCTGAGTTGGCTTCTGTGGGTAGTCCTTAACCTGATGATCCTTAGACCCACAACAAAAACAAGCTCCACTGCATTTCCAGCATTCTCCTCGATGAACTCTGCCACAGTCTCCACAAGCCTGTGGTCTAACAACATTCACTGGTACAGCTCGCACTGGTTCTTTTACTCTAGCCCTCTTAAAATTCCGATTTGCAGCTCCTGATGTTCCAGAATCTCTCTTAAAACAGTTAAGACCCCTATCGCGATTCTACCTTTCAGCTTGCTTCACTTCCTCGGCTATCTTAGCCTTCTCCACCAGTGTAGCAAAGTTGCGCTCCCTCTGCGGTGCTATCAAAACTCTCAGCTCATCTCTGAGGCCATCCTCAAACTGAACACTGCGCTCATATTTGGTGGAAACAATGCCGCTAGCATACCGGCTTAGTCGCAGAAATTCTGCCTCATATTCAGCCACAGTCTTACTACCCTGGGTCAGGTTCAGAAATTCCTTCCTTCGTGTGTCCACATAACTAGCCCCAACATATTTCGCCTTGAAAGACTACTTGAACAATTCCCAGATTACCCTCTCAGTTGGGGTACCCTCTCTCACGGTGATCCACCATTGATACGCCTCGTCCCTCAGCAACGATACTGCTCCTTTTAACTTCTGCTCCACTGAGTAGTCCAATTCATCCATAATTAGCTCTGTGGCTTCCAGCCAGTACTCAGCTACATTCGGGGCCACTCCAGATATGCCCCTAAAAACTTCCGCTCCATTGGCCCGGAGTCGCTCAAAAATGGACCCCCTATTCGTGGCCCCAACATTGGCTCCAACCACCCTTTCCAGAACTCTCAGCATGGCTTGGGATAGAGCGTCGTCCCCTGCGGCCCAATCGTACGGCCCATTATCCTCAACCGGTGGTCGTGCCTCTCTTGCTAGCATATGCTCAGAAGACAACGATCCAGCTTGAGCACTAACTCAGCCTCGTCCACAGCCTCGTCCATGAGTAACTCTTGTACTCATATCGATTATCTGTTTTACGAATTTTATGACATCAGTTAATGTTTCAGTTGTTTATTACAGAATATCTTATGAACAGATAAAGTTTCAGAGTTGTGTTTGCGCGATCGTAGCCTAGCTACTGTCTTAGTTTCCTAGGGTTTAGTTTCCCTACAGTTCAGTTTTATAGCCTTAATACTACCTCACCTATAGTATCATATCCAAGGTTCAGTACAATCTACAGTTTTATTTTCAGTACAGTACAGAAGTTAAGGCAGAAAATACTTACAACTTGGTGCCGGGGATTCAATGTGCCACTTTCCGATTTATCAGATCAAATAGTTTGAGGCCTCTTAAAAATCAATGTTTCAAAACAACTTGTTTAAAAACTACAATTTGAAGGGAAAAAAACCTTTTTAAAACCAAAAATTTTTCAGAAATCTAATTTTCCAAAAATACCCCTTTAGACTCTAAATTTTTTTGAAAACCCTTTTTGGACTCGATCCACAGCCGAGTTGTTGCAACTGGGCTCTGATACCACTAAATGTAACACCCCGAACCCGACCCAGACGTTATGGCCATGTCCGGTGTGCTACATCACCTAGACTATCCTACGCCGTCCTATTTACTAGGTCCGGTGGTGAGTTTTGAAAAGCAATGCTTGATTTTTGGAAATTCCCGTTTTAATAATTATTCAACTTAATCTCTATTCCATTTGATAAGCGATTCATTTTAACCTTATTATCCTACTTAGCCATTAGTATTGTCAAGTTGGTTAAGAAAACATTTGTTAAATTTTCGAAAAATGGTGTATAGTTGTGGTTGAAATAAAACAATTGAAAATCCCAAATAAAAACAGTCATAGTGGCCTTATTACAACCCATTAACAAATTTAAAAGTAGAAACTAATAATTAGAAATATAAAGTAGTAAAACTTATTTAAACCGTGCTCAGTCCTCGTGGCCACTCTGAATCCCTCCCAGCAACCAAGTCCCGATCTAGGGCTCACCTGCAAGGATAGAAAGATAAGGGTGAGTTTGGGAAAACTCAGTGTGTGCAGAACCCGTCTAAAGCCCAAATTGGCTCGAGCCCACTGGGCCTGAGCCCTAACCAGTCTCAGTCAGATACTGGGCCGAAGCCCTATCCAGATTACAGATACTGGGCCAAAGCCCTATAACAGATACTGGGCCGAAGCCCTACTCAGATAACAGTTTGGCCCATAGGCCCATCACAGTACAGTACAGTATAACAGTATGAATGCAACCCAATTGGGGAGACTACTCGACCCACCAACTGCTACACACCACCTATACCAGCCAACACACCATGTGGGGAATAACTTGACCCACCCAGCCCACATACCACAGTCGCAGCATGGCTGCTCAAATAAACAGTATACGAGGCAAAACCCCTTTCAGAAACAGTACGAGGCATAGCCCCTTTCAGTAACGTGGCAGTGCCACTCACACTTCCTCCAATATAAAACCCAACCCATGCAATAGATACATATCATGGTATGTAGTAACAGTAACAGTCATATCAAGCAGTACAGTCGATTTTAGCCTTAGGGGTATAATGGTAATTTTATACTTAAGGATAAATCAGTAATTTCTCACATTAAGGGTATTTCAGTAATTTTGTTCTCTTATTACAGTTTTTATTATTATTACAGCCTCTACTATTATAGTGGTTGTTACAGAAACTCATTTAATATAGTTTATCAGTTTTAGTCCTTAGGCCCTAAAACCCCTAATGGGCTCTACCATGCCATTTTAGCCCATTAGGCCCATTTAAGCCTTAATTTCTAGTCCATTACCTTGTTTTAACAGTTTTTACGCCTGTAGTTCATTTTATTGCCTTTAAACCTATTTTTACCTAAATGGGCCCAAATTGCCCATTGGGCCCATTTCGGCCCACCGAGGCCCAACTTACCGAAGCGCCCAAAATTCCGCGAACAGCCCGCCCGACGGAGCCGATTCCAAAACCAACCTTCTCCTACCAACTTGAGAGCGTTCGCACGCTCATAAGCTCTCGAAATGCCGATTTAAGCATTGAAGGGTGTTCGAAACACACACCTGTTTTGCAGTTCCACTGAAGAGATTTCCTATTCGCCCGTTCCTACAATCCATTATCTAAGTGACTAATCAATAGATCTACGAAAAACTACAACCAAAATCCCTTACCACATTCGGCCACACCCTTAATGGCCATGAAAACTTACCTCTATCGATTTAGATGCACTAGATCTAGATCTGATGATACCGATGCCTTCCACTCCTTGCTTGATCACCTTCCTTGCTAACTAACATCCAAAAAGAACCAAAATACTACTTTAAATCACTAATAGACTAAATCGACAACCTCCCTAACTTTAGGGACTTTTGGCTTTTCCAAAGTATGAAATATCTTAAAGATCTGAGTTGATAACCACTTACCACTGCTTTTACCTTGCCTCTAACTCAGATCTGAAGTAGATCTAACCCTTAAATGTTAGTAGAACCCTTATCTCTAAGATCTGAAATTTTCGACTATCTCCCTAAACTAATGGTGATTTCGGCTTTTAGAAAGGTAAGGAAGAAGATGATTCAGTGTGGGGAGTTTATATAGGTGTTGTCGACAGGGATTTAGAGTGTAGAAGGAGTGAGATTTGGCCAAAAGAACGAAAGAAAGTTGAGGAATCTTGGCTTAGGAAATTAGGCACAAAGGTGAGTTCTTTTCGGGATTTCGGCTTTTTAAGGAAATTGATTATGGTGATTTTTTGGAGGGTGTGATCAAAAGAGAAGATGAATGAGGGAATGAGGGGGTTTCGGCTAAGGAATGAATCAAAGAGGAAGAAGAAAAGTGAAGAAAAGTAATGGTAGAGGTGGAGAGAAAGAATTCGGCTATGAGCTTCCTAGGGAGGCAAATTTCAGCTTTTCTGACAGTAGAAGAGAGAAATAATTCCTAAGGTGGCTAACCCTACTTCTTATGACAGAAAATAGAAAAATATCTAACCCTAATATCACACTTGAGTAATCGGCCCAAGTCCCTAAAAGCCCTTGCCGAAATTCCTACTTAAATTAGTCACATGCTCGGCACATGCTTAAAAATTAAAAAGAACACTACGATTACCTTGCAACTCGAACCCTTGTCCTTGAATACCCACTTAGGCGCCACTTTTTTAGGAGCTTAGTGGCGCCACCTTGCCACTCTACCAAGGCTCCCTTTGTGACATATTTTACACGGTTTTTCTTAAAGGCCCACTTAACCAAGTCCCCTTTCACTTGAAAATCCAACTTAATATTTTATCGGGTTTTAACTTAAGCTTGGGCCTTCTAAAGGCCCACTAACACATGTACATACATTTTCAACCTTCAAAACACCAAAATTTTAAAACTTCACTAAAGTTCACAAAACCCAAAAAATCCCGAAAATCAGGGAGTTACACAGCCCGTGTACAAAAACCTTGGTATTCTAGAAAGTAACTCTTAAGTGTCTCACAGCCATGGCACAAGCCCGTGTGCTAGGCCGTGTCTTCCACACAGTTAAAACACATGGCTGTGTCTCAGCACGTGTGGTTACTACTGGGTATTTAATTTTGCCAACCTAAGGTGCAGGGGACACACGGCCTGACCACACACCCGTGGGGCGGACCGTGTGTCACAGACGACCTAGACACACACCCGTGTGTCTACTCGTGTGGAAAAAAATATGACTATCTACCAAGCCTTTTGCCACCCTGAAACAAGATCACACACAAACCAAAACATCACAAGGCATCACTACTCAACCAATGACCATAATTAGACATCCACACATTTCATCACCAGACCAAACCATCCATGCAATCATACTACAACTCCTATTACATATGTTCCTCCATACTACTTTGCACATTATAAAGACCAAAGTTAGCCATTATCCATGGCCTATTACAAAATGAATTAAATTCAATGTCAAGCCAACACATGTGGCACCAAAGCAATATGACACTTGACAAAAGAATAAGTCCCTACACAAGCCATACTCAAAACATTAAAACTAACTATACCAAGTGCTTCTTTTGATAGTGTGATTGTTGCCTCTAATGTCTTTTGATCCACAAGCTAATGAGGTGGCACTATAAGAAAATGGAAAGGACAGAGAGTAAGCACAAAGCTTAGTAAGTTGCAAGTAAATAAAAGACAACAATTTACCATGCTATAATATACTCTTAATACATTACAATTTGTGCATGCTACAAGAGAATGGCTACGAGCATAACTTACTCATTTTCATATTTTAATAATCATAGAACATAATTTTGAGCTTACATTTCATACATTTCATATAGGTACCTGCACCACTCATAAGGTTATCATAATATCTCTCGATCTTGATACAAACTTAAATTCCCCGTTGAACCATTTAGAATATGAAGTGCTATTCAGTAAGCCTCATACAAAAGGTATCATGCCAATGCCATGTCCTAGACATGGTCTTACACTGGCTCATATGTCAAGTTGATGCCATGTCCCAGACATGGCCTTAAACTGACTCTTGTGTATCGAGGTCGACGTCATGTCCTAGAGATGGTCTTACACTGGCTCTTCTCTATTCGTGCCGATGCCATGTCCCAGACATGGTCTTACACTGACACATCTCTAAGCCGATGCCATGTCCCAAACATGGTCTTACACTAACACTCGTATTAACGTCAATGTCATGTCCCAGACATGGTCTTACACTAGCTAGCACATATCAGTGTCGATGCTATGTCCCAGACATGGTTTTACACTGACACATAACAAGGCTGATGCGATGTCTCAGACATGGTCTTACACTAGCACTCGTATCGACCCTAGTATCACGGCATGAATATCCAGTCTATTCTTAAGGTTCAACCAGGTTTTATCACATAGGTTCTCATCCTTTCATTACTAAAAATCATAATATATCAATTCATACTTAATCACTATATTAACTAAAATGAATCAAAATTCATAATTTGGCAACATTTTGTCACTAAACTTTTGCAAAATGATCATTTTACCCCTAGGCTCGGAAATCAATTTTTATTGATTTTTTTCATTTCTCATGCCTAGCAAGCCCTTTTTACTCATATGGCAGCCCTCAATTTCCACTATTTCATGCCTTTACTACACAATTTATGACTTTTACAACTAGGTCCATTCTAGGTGTTTTCCATGAACTTCACTTCACAAAAGTTGTTTATTGAACAACCTACATTCATTTTCCTCCATAAAATTCCAGCAAACCACACAAGTGTTCTCATGGAAAAATTCTAAACTCTTCACCATTTGTCAAAATAGCCCCCTCAATAGATAGCCCATGCTACAAGTGTCCCAAAAGTACAAAAATTACTAAGAAAAGTCACCAAAATCACTTACTCGTTGAGGGTCTAAAGTTGCTGCAAATTTCAAGCTTCCATGGCTACTTTTCTTGAGGAAAATCGGTGGAGAAGAGAAGAGAGATGAAAAGATGTCAACTTTTACCATTTGTTTTATTTTATCAACAATTTAGTCACCTAATCACCTAACTCTTTGACTTTTCTTCTTCTATTCTCTCCCATGACCAACCATCATCTATGGAGGGGTCTATTTACTCTTTAAAGACCTTCCAATTTAGGTTCCCTTGCTATTTAACACTATTTCCTATGAAATCACAACTTCTACCTTTATGCGACTTAGTCCTTTTTCGCAATTAAGCTCCTAATTACATAAATTAATTCACCAAAATTCTCATATACTCATAATATCATGCTATAATTCATAAAATAATATTAGAAATAATTTCTCTGACCTCAGGTTAGTAATTTTAAAACCACTATTCCCACTAAGACTAAATTTGGGCTGTTACAAATTCCTCTTCAATTCTATCTACAATTTTTTTTCTTACTTGTATTGTCTTCTTTAGTTGTTCCAAAGAAGAGGAGAACTTAGGAAAGATCTACATGGCACTGATGTTGTGAGAAGTGAAGTCTAAATGTAGAGATTTTGAGAAATAGGTAAGCTTTTTAACTTTTCTGTGCTCGAGATTTTGAGAAAAAAAGGAGGGCTAGAACTCCTAATAAGTTTTTATAAACTGGGTTCTAGGTTGAAAGTTGAATATCTTTGAAGTAATTGATAAATGGTTGCCATGCTTAGCTTCCAAGATGAAGAAGGCTCTGGGGGTTGGAAAAGTTAAGCTGTAAGTTTCTGTGCTCCATCTCTAGATGTTCAACGATGTTGAACTACTGATTGATATGTGTTTATGTCTGTTTTGTGTTGTCTGAACCCATGGTTGTGTATAAATATGGTGACTAAGTATGCTTGTATGTATGTATATTGGATGTTTATATAGTTATGAATTGAAGTATTAATGGGTGGCGTACTACATGCTAATAAAATAAATACAATTATTTACGTGAAATACTTGTAATGTGTATGATATGCATGGTATAGAGGGAAGTACCATGATGGGGTAGTTTAAGTTAAGAATAGTTGGTGAAAATAAGGAATGGACAGACTAACATAGGACTTTAAACATGGAGTATCTTGTGTAAGACCAAAGCTTGAAATGGCAACATAGAGAGTCCGCCAGGACTTTAATCATGGGATATACTATGTACAACCATAGCTGGGCTATGGTGTCAGATAAAATCTGCCAAGATGATGAACCAGGGAACTAACAAACTAAGAGATAGTTGTAAGATTTGTGCAGAGAGTAGTACAATTGGATTATTACGGTGCATCTAAGAACATGGGTAAATGGGATAGTAAGAGAATCTACCAAACTATGAAGTGGAGAATAGCTGGTAGAAGTATCTGACAATGCAGGTAAGTTTGTTAGTAAGGGAATCCGGCGAATTATGATTGAAAGAGGAATTGGGTATATATATGTTGTCTTATCAAGGCAGAGGAAATAGAGATGGTACCCTATTTAAGGCAAAGGGTACCCATCATTATTAGTTTGCCAGTGGTTAGTGAGTAATATAATATTGAGTATAATAAGCGAGTCAACTAGGTAGAAGATAAGCTAAATGGTTTTAGCGGTAAGTCCGCCAATGATCTACTGAAAAAGAGGATTATAGGGTAAGACTTTGCGGGACTACCATCGGTGGAGATAGTTAGGAATACTTGGGTAGGGATAGTCTATTGAGCCTTCTAGGAAAATTGGGAGTGGATTCATTTAGCCAAATAACTTATTGACTCTGTGGATAAGGATGATAGAAAGAGACCTCATCCAGAAAAGGAAAGTTAGGCATAGGTCAAGTCAAAAAATAGATTTCTACTAAAGTTGTAACACCCCTAACCTGTATCCGTCACTGGAATAGGGTTAAGAGGTATTACCGAACCATTCGCATCACACATATTTCATATACATTAATCATTCATCTTCAAATAACATTTAATCACATACATAATGTCCCTTCAATAGTTCTATGAAACATTAAACATGCTTTAAGAAGGATTCAAGACTAAACCGATTACATACAAAAATTTTTGAAATTTTTGAAATTTTCTAAGTTACGAAGATCACATGCCTGTATGAATAGGCCGTGTAACTCATACAGCTTTAGACACACCCGTATGTCAGGCCGTGTGAAAAGTGGAGGGTATATAACTTAGGCCACATGGCCAGTCACACGCTTGTGTGTCTAGCCTATGTGCCTATTCAAAATGGCCTCACACGCCTGTGCCCAAGTCGTGTGCTTGGCCTTGCCAAACCTGTAGGGTATACTAACTTATGCCACACAGGCAATCACATGTCCATGTGTGAGACCGTGTGGAACATCCAGTCCAATTCAATACCAAAATATGCACATTTCATATCCTAAATTCATCAACCAAATCAATACACAATTGCTATACCAAACCACATCAAATTCACATGCCAAAATCATTAATTCCACCTACTCCCAATATTGCATTTACTCCACATTCAATTAGCCAATTCAACATCCAAATCTCATACTAAAACTATGCCATAACATAACCATTATACACCATCAACAATTTACCAAATACTCATTTATCCAACCACAACTCATGCATTTTGAAAACATGAAGCATTATAAACACATCATATACCATTTATCATACTTCTGAAAATGAGCCAATTGACATGGCCAAATCTACAACACAAAATATATCATCATGACACTAGCCTATACATGCCATATACCATATCTACAAGCTTCAAAAGTACTAAATAAATGATCGATAGTGTGACAATGATTCTTGACGATCCCTAAGTTTGTGCTAGCTGCGATTCTCTGTAAAATAAGGAAAAATAACATACAAAGTAAGCTTTGAAAAGCTTAGTAAGCCATATACAAATAAAGTCATCAAATGAAATAATTGCAATTCAATTCGAATATGCAGAGCATGGCTAAACACATAAACAAGTGCCAACTTTTCTCATATTATACGCATATTCACATTTAATTTCATCACTTACCTTTTTCTTCAATACTCATATTAACTTCATATGTACCTGAATCATTTAACCCGTTTACACATTTTTTCTCGTATTAAATTTAACTATTGAACCATTCAGATAGCTAAGAATACTCAGAAGTCTCGTATATCACATACAACGCCAATGTCCCAGACATGGTCTTACATGTTTTCACATATCGATGCCAATAGCCCAGCTATGGTCCTACACGAAATCATATATCGATGCCAATATCCCAGACATGGTCTTATATGAAATCATAATACGATGCCAATGTCCCAGACATGGTCTTACACGTAATCACATATCTGAAATCCTAATATCATGACATTTGTATCTTATACTCTTCCTAAGGTTCGTACAGGGCTTCCGGACGTCTTAACTCTGTTGATTCTTGTTCATTTTCGTCTTTCTAGCATTTGATACAAATCAATGATAACTAAATATAAATAACACAATTTAAATGCATTTATTTGCATATGAACTTACCTCAAAGATAGGATGAGCGTATCGAATCTACTAATCGACAACCTTCGATTTTCCCCGATCTAAATCCAATTTCTTTCTTTCTTGATCTATATAAATTCAAATTTAACTAATTTAGTTATCATTTCACTCAATTTCATCCAAAACACACAAATGGACATTTTTACACATTAGCCCCTAAAGTTTCACATTTTTGCATTTTAGTCATTAATCCATAAAAACACAAATTATACAAAATTTCAATGCACCCATGTTTCCCGAATTACCCTTATGCCCCTAGCAACCCATATCTTTCATTTATTTCACATTTCAACCTCTAAATTTGCTAAATTCATAATTTAATCCCTAAATAGCATTTTCACTAAAAATCACTTAACAAAATATGATAATCTATCATTTTTCATCATCAACTAACCCAAAACTCATGGATTCATCAATGGCATTTCTCAAAATCATCAACGAACTCAAAAATTAGGGCATGGGCTAGCTAGTATTAGATGCAACGATATCAAAAACATGAAAATCATCAAAAATTGAGTCAAAAACATACATTAATCAAACTACATAAGTGCCGAATCCTTCAAACCCTAGAAATCTTTATTTTCTTTGTGTTTTTTGGCTAAGGATGATAAGATGATGAAGAACTTTGGTTTTGATTTAGTTAAATTAACTTAATTAATAAATTTACAAAATTAACCTTTAATAAAACCATTTAATATCATCCAATTTATGTCCATCATTGTCTATTTACCAAAAAAATGGTCTAATAACATCATAAGGACCACCAAATTAATCAATCATGGCAAATAAGCACTTAAACAATTATGATACAACTTTTGCATTTTACGTGATTTAGTCCTTTTATCGAATTAAACACTCAAACACTAAAACTATTTCATGAAACTTTAACATACATATAATCACATGCTGTAAACATTAAAAATAATATTAAAATAATTTTACAACCTTAGATTTGTGGTCTTGAAACCACTATTCTGATTGAGTGAAAATCAGGTTGTTACAAATATCCCCCCTTAGGGATTTTCGTCCCCGAAAATCTTACCAGTGAATAGGTTCGGGTATTGCTCTCTTGCTGATGCCATAAAACTTTCACTAATGCAATTTTCTTTTTTTTCAACTCTTTGATTCGCAAGCCAAAATTCGGATCGGTTCTTCACTGTATGATAAATTTGACTGAATCTCTACTTCGGTTAGGGAAATGACATGCGAAGGATCGAAGCGATATTGTCGAAGCATTGATACATGGAAAACATTGTGAATTTTCTCTAACTCACTAGGGAAAGCTAACCGGTTTGCCACTGGTCCTACTCTTTCAATGATCTCAAATGGCCCGATTAATCTCGGACTCAACTTTCCTTTTTTTACCGAATCTGAGTATTTTCTTCCACGGTGAGACTTTCAGAAATACTTTATCCGCAACCTGATACTCAATGTCTTTTCATTTCAAGTCTGCATATGATTTCTGTCTATCCGAAGTTGCTTTCAAACTATCGCGAATTACTTTCAGTTTCTCTTCAGTCTCTTTAATCAAGTCGACCTTGTGAATCTTATTCTTACTAAACTTAGTGCAATACAACGGTGTTTGACATTTACGACCGTATAAATCTTCATAAGGTGCCATTTTAATACTCGATTGAAAGCTATTATTATACGCAAATTTAATCAATGGCAAATACTTTTCCCACGTGCTTTTGAACTCAAGAATGCAACATCTTAACATATCCTCAAGTATCTGAAGAACTTGTTCAGATTGACAATCCGTCTACGGGTGAAATACGGTATTGAAGTGTAGCTTTGTACCCAGTGCATCTTGTAGTTTCTTCTAAAACCACGATGTGAACCTTGAATCTCTATCAGAAACAATAGATATAGGTACTCCATGCAATTTCAAAACCTCAGAGATATATAACTCCACTAGCTTATCAAGTGAATAATATGTATGTACTGGAATGAAATGAGCTGATTTTGCCAATCTGTCAACTACAACCCAGATCGCATCTTTCTTTCTCGGAGATAGGGGCAAAACTGATACAAAATCCATTGTTATTCTATCCCATTTCCACTCGAGAATAATAATAGGCTGTAATAAACCTAACGGCATTTGATGCCTAGCTTTAACTTATATACAAATTAAACATTTCGAAACAAATTCAGAGATATCGCATTTCAAACTAGGCTACCAGTAAAGCTATTTCAAATCATTATGCATTTTCATGCTTCCCGGACGAACAAATAAACGACTACTATGTGCTTCGTTCAAAATCATCTAAATCAACTCTAAATTTCTCAGAACACATATTCGGTATCTAAATCTCAAACAATCATTGAAATCAGCTTGAAAGTCTAAATCAAGTTCGAATCACATTGAGCTCATTTTGCTAATATTTCATTGTTGACTTTATGAGCTTTACAAATCTGTTGTAAAAATAACGGTCTCGCTTTCAACTCAGCTACAATCGAGCCATCATCAGATAAAGTCAATTTAATGTTCATCACACGTAGAGCAAATAAAGATTTCTAGCTTAAAGTGTTAGCAAAAACATTTGCTTCTCTTAGATGATAATCAATCACTAACTCATTGTCTTTTAGCAATTTAAGCCTTCTCCGTTGTCACAAATTCAAATCTTTCTGAGTCAGTAACTATTTCAAAGTCTTATGATCAGAAAACATGACATTTCTTACTGAACAGATAATTGTGCCAAATCTTCAACACAAACACAATAGCTGCTAACTCTAAATCATGCGTCAGTTAATTCTTTTCATGCAGCTTTAACTGTCTAGAGGCATAGGCTATAGCTTTGCCTTCCTACATTAAAACACAACCTAGGCCATTTAATGATGCATCACTATAAATCACAAATTCTTTACCCAATTTCAGCTAAACTAACACTAGGGCTTTAGTCAATAGAGCTTTCAACTGATCAAAACTCTTCTGGCATTTATCTAAGCAGTCATACTTAACATGTTTCTGAAGCAATCTCGTCATCGAAGGTGCAATCATTGTATCACGTAGAGTTTGTAATACGATTCTCAAATGATCGGCATGCTCAGATTTATCACGTGAATAAATCAAAATGTCATCAATGAATACAACGATAAATTGATCTAAGTACGGTCTAAAAATCCAGTTCATCAAATCCATAAAGACTGTATGAGCATGCATTAGTCCGAAAGGCATAACCAAAAATTCATAATGTCCGTACCTCATTCAAAAAGCAGTTTTTGGCACATCGGAGTCTTTAACTCGCAACTGATAATAACCTGATCTCAGATCTATCTTTGAAAACATTGTAGCCCCTTTCAATTGATCAAATAAATCATCTATCTACAGTAGAGGATATTTGTTCTTGATAGTCACTTTATTGAGCTATCGATAATCAATGTACATTTTCATAGTTCTGTCTTTCTTTTTCACAAACAAAACCGATGCACCCCAGGGAGAAAAACTCAGTCTAGTAAACCCTCTATCAGTTAATTCTTGCAACTAAGGTTTTAATTCTTTTAATTCAATTGGAGCCATTCTGTACGGAGCTATCAATATAGGAGTTGTTCCCAGCACTAACTCAATACCAAACTTAACTTCATGGATCGGTGGTAATCCTGGTAACTCTTCGAGAAATACATCTGGATATTCACATACCACTAGCACTAATTCAATCTTCTTTTCAGTTACTTTTGTATCAAGCACATAGGAAAAATAAGCTTCGCAACGCTTTCTCACATATCTCGAAGCTGATATTGATGTAATCACCACCAGTAACCCATTCAAATCATCTGACTCAATCCAAGTAATCTCATTATTTTGACATCTCAAATCAATCGTCTTTCGTTTGCAGTTTACTATAGCATCATGCAGAGTTAGCCAATCCATACCTAGAATTATATCAAATTTGTCAAATGGAAATAACATCAGATCTGCTAGAAAATAAAAATCCCGAATCATCAATGGATAGTTCTTGCATACTTTATCAACCAAGACACACTTGCCTACGGGGTTCGATACTTTAATCACAAATTTAGTAGACTTTATAGGAAAAGTCTTATTGGATACTAAGTTCATACATATATATAAATGTGTTGATCCTGGATTTATCAATGCAATCACATTAGTATCATATAGAGTGAAAGTACCAGTAATAACATCTGGAGATGAAGCTTCTTCGCAAGCAAAAATAGCATATGCTCTGGTAAGTGCTCGAGCTTCAGATCTTACAGCAGAATCTTTAGTCCTTTTTTGGATACTACTCATATTCCCGTGTTTCTGGGTGGTCTACCTCTAGTTGCTCTATTACTTGGCCTCGTATTTTGTACAGTATCTTGCTCAACCAACTCAGGACAATCATGGATGAAATGATTTAATGATCCACATTTAAAACAAGCCCGTTCGTTCAATCTACAGTCACTGGGATGTCATTTACCATAATATTTGCACTGTCGGTTTGGTCGGGCACTTCCCACACTAACTATTGATGTAGCTTGAGCATTGGAACTCATAGGTGGTCTTTCTCGGTCTCGTCTAGAATAACCCACGGTAGTTTTTGAACGGCTATAATTATCTTGAAATTTCTTTCATGCAAAATGAAATGACTTACTCGATGATCTTTTTCTCGAATCTCTAGCTTTCGAATCAACTTTTCTTTTCTCTCTATTCAATTCTTCAGCTTTGCACGCTCAATCAACAAGCACAACAAACTCTTTTATTACTAGAATCCCGACTAGCAATCGAATGTCTTCATTCAAGCCATCTTCAAATCTCTTGCAAATTATCTCTTCAGTCGAAACATATTCTTGTGCATATCTGCTCAATCTCACAAATTCTTATTCATATCTGTCATAGTCAAGTGACCTTGTTTCAACTCGACGAATTCTTTATGTTTTTTATCTATAGACCTCTGACTGATGTATTTCTTTCTGAATTCAGTCTGAAAGAACTCTCAGGTAACCTGTTCTCTTGGAACCACTAATACTAATGTATTCTACCATTGGCACACAATGTCTCTTAGCAATGATATGACACATTTGATACATTCTTCGAGAGTACAAGATAATTCATCGAAAACTCTGGTTGTATTGTCGAGCCAGAACTCTGCTTTCTCAGCATCATCATCAATGGCAGCCCTAAACTCTTCAGACCTATATTTTTGAATTTTATCAACTGGAGGTTTATTCAAATGCATCGGATCTACAACTTGTGGCACAATAGGGATTTGTGGAGGATTTAGCAGGGGTGGAGGTTGTTGAGCAGTCGGATTCATTCGAACGAACTCTGTGAACCACCCATTCATCATTTTGAAGAAGGCTTGCCTAGCCGCTCCCTCGTGGCTAGTAGATATGAGTCTAAATTCAGATAACACTACCCCTTAAGCGGGAGCGGGTGCATTACTTTCCACGCCATTAGCTACAGCTTGATTGAGATTTATTTACTATACAGAAACACATTTTAACTATCAAGAATAATCATACTATTACAGTTTATATATATGGCATGTATAGCTAAACTCTCACACGCTATGTTAGTCCTAGAATAGACTAAATCATAGCTCTGATACTAATAAAATGTAACACACCTAACCCGTATCCGTCGCTAGAATAGGGTTAACAGGTATTACAGAACCATTCACATTATTACACATACATTTCATATACATTAATCATTCATCTTCAAATAACATTCAATCACATACATAATGTCCCTTATATAGGTCTACAAAACCTTAAACATGCTTTAAGAAGGGTTTGAGACTAAACTGATCACATACTAAAATTTTCGAAACTTTAAAAATTTTCTAAGTTACAGAGATCATACGCCTGTGTGAACAGGCCGTGTGACTCACACGGCTCTAGACACGCCCATATCTTAGGCTGTGTGAAAACTAGAGGGTATACTGACTTAGGCCACACGGCTACTCACACGTTCGTGTGTCTAGCCCGTATGCCTATTCGAAATGGCCTCACACGCCTGAGTTCAGGCCATGTGCTCGGCCGTGCCAAACCTGTAGGGTATACTAGCTTATGCCACATGGCCAGTCACACGCCCGTGTATGAGACCGTGTGGAGCATCTAGTCTAATTTAATACCAAGATGTGCACATTTCATATCCTAAATTCATCAACCAAATCAATACACAATTGCTATACCAAATCACACCAAATTCACATGCCAAAATCATTCATTCCACCTAGTCCCAATATTGCATCTACTACATATTCAATTAACAAATTCAACATCCAAATCTCATACTAAAACTATGCCATAACATAACCATTATACACCATCAGCAATTTACCAAATACTCATTTATCCAACCACAACTCTTGCATTCCGAAAACATGAAGCATTATAAGCACATCATATACCATATATCATACTTCTCAAGATGAGCCAATTGACATGGCCAAATCCACAACACAAAATATATCATCATGACACTAGCCTATACATGCCATATACCATATCTACAAGCTTCAAAAGTATCAAATAAACGATCGATAATGTGACGATGATTCTTGACGATCCCCCAAGTCTGAGCTAGCTTCAATTCTCTATAAAATAAGGAAAAAATAACACACAAAGTAAGCTTTGAAAAACTTAGTAAGCCATATACAAATAAAGCCATCAAATGAAATAATGGCAATTCAATTCAAATATGTGGAGCATGGCTAAACACATAAACAAGTGCCAACTTTTCTCATATTATAGACATATTCGCATTTAATTTCATCACTTACCTTCTCTTTTAATAGTCATATTAACTTCATACGTACCTGAATTGTTTAACTCGTTTACACATTCTTTCTCGTATTAACTTTGACCGTTGAACCATTCAGAATAGCTAAGGATACTTAGAATCTCGTATATCACATTCAATGCCAATGTCCTAGACATGGTCTTACACGGAATTATAATATGATGCGAATGTCTCAGACATGGTCTTACACATAGTCACATCTCTAAAATCCTAAGATAATGACATTTGTATCCTATACTCTATCTAAAGTTTGTACGGGGTTTTTGGACGTCATAACTCTGTCGATTCTTGCTTGTTTTCGTCTTTTTGGCATTTGATACAATTCAATGATAACTAGATATAAATAACACAATTTAAATGCATTTATTTGCATATGAACTTACCTCAGAGATAGGATGAACGTATCAAATCTACTAATTGACAACCTTCGGTTTTCCCCGATCTAATTCTCATTTCTTTCTTTCTTGATCTATATAAATTCTAATTTTACTAATTTAGTTATCATTTCACTCAATTTCATCCAAAACACACAAATGGACATTTTTACACATTAGCCCCTAAAGTTTCATATTTTTTCATTTTAGTCATTAATTCATAAAAAATAAATTACACAAAATTTTAATGCACCCATGCATGCCCGAATTACCCTTATGCCCCTAGCAGCCCATATCTTTCATTTATTTCACATTTCAACCTCTAAATTTGCAAAATTCGTAATTTAATCCCTAAATAGCACTTTCACTAAAAATCACTTAACAAAATACGATAATCTATCATTTTTCATCACCAACTAACACAAAGCTCATGGGTTCATCAATGGCATTTCTTAAAATCATCAACAAACTCAAAAATTAGGCATGGGCTAGCTAGTATTAGATGCAATGATCTCAAAAAACATGAAAATCATCAAAAACTGAGTCAAAAACATACCTTAATCAAGCTATATAAGTGCCAAATGCTTCAAACCCTAGAAATCTTTATTTTCTTTGTGTCTTTCGGCTAAGGATGATAAAATGATGAAGAATTTTGCTTTTTTAATTAAATTATCTTAATTAACAAATTTAAAAAATTAACCTTTAATAAAACCATTTAATATCATCCAATTCATGTCCATCATTGTCCATTTACAAAAATAATGGTCTAATAGCATCATAAGGACCTCCAAATTAATAAATAATGGCAAATAAGCACTTAAACAATTATGATACAACTTTTGCATTTTACATTATTTAGCCCTTTTATCGAATTAAACACTCAGACGCTAAAATTATTTCACAAAACTTTCACATACATATAATCACATGCTGTAAACATCAAAAATAATATTAAAATAATTTTATGGCCTTAGATTTGTGGTTTTAAAACCACTGTTCTGATTTAGTTAAAACTGGGCTGTTGCAGAAGTAGTATTACAAATTTGTATAGAGACAAAGGTAGGTCAAAGGGATCAAGGAAATGATTTGTAGTTATGGAAAGGTCTCGGATATAATGTTAGTAGGTTTTCTGAACTCATGTTGGCAACTATGGGAAATCTGTGATGAGGCATATCTTGACGAGTTCAAGGGAAGCTTGGAATAATTTTGAATACAAATTTGGTCGATGGTAATGCCTACTGATAGTTTGTTCAGAGAAAACAATGCCAATGGCTATGCCAGAAAAATTATGGGTCTTCCTAATAGTTCCATGGAGTTTCTCATCTGTGCTTAAGATTTTATTTTCCCCAATTTCTAAGAAATCTTCTATGAAAACCTATGAATAGGTTCTCACTAAGTTCTCCTGAACTTATAATGTTTTTTTGCTTCCATATATAGTAGATGATGTCTTAAAAGTTTTAGTGGAGTGACCAAGCTAGACATCATTAGTTTCAATAGATGGGCGCAGAAGTTATTTCATGTATATAAGGGGGAAACCTTAGAGGCCATGCCTCGAGGTGACACCGTGACAACAGTATGTAGCTCCTTTAGGGTGACACTGTGTAAATGTTATATAGGTCATTTGGGGTGACACCGTGTAAATGGTATACATGTCCTTTAGGGTGACACTTCGAAACGAGTTTTAATGATTCTTAAAAATCAAAAGTCCATGGTTAGCCATGGCATGATCCAATGATGAATAGGTATGATTTATGGCGATATAGAGCCTACCAAGATGGTAAATAGGGTAAACATGTCAAGGTATAAAAAAATGGTAAATCACTAAATGACTCACGTAACGAGTAGTACGAAAGAATGATTGTGGCACATCTAAGAATGTTAGCAAACATGATAATAGAGGATCTGCCAAAATAAAATGGTAAAAGGAACTGATAGAAGCATCTTAAAGTGGGTAGATGTGAGAAGAAGAGGCAATTCGCTCAACGTGTTAGAAAGGTAATATCCACTATTATGAGTTTGCGGGTTGACGTATAAACCATCATGGGCTATGAGGTAACAAAATGATTCTTCAAGTTGAATTCTAAGTGTTGATGGGTAAAGAGGTCACTAGAGACAAGAAAGTCCACCATGGATTCTTTTAATAGGGAAGTTCGCGAAGGACATCCTTGGTGGAATGTCTACCAGAAATTATCTACAGAAGAGGATGTTCGTCAGGGCTATTTAGCGTGGAAAGTCCACATGGGACTACCGGTTGTAGAATTTCTCGATGAGAGATTTGTGAAAGAGATAATTTGCCGGAGACTATTTGCTTTTGGAAGTATCTTAGTGGAATGTTTTGAAGTGGGAAGATTCTACGAGACTATTTTATGAAGTATGAGCCTACAAGGAATGGGGTATTTATCAGTCAACCGAATGTCAAATTTAGGACTCCAAACGAGGATGTTAGTTTGGGTCTTCCTTAAGGAAGGGCCTATGCAAGAGCTAAGTGAAATGAAGATATTTGTTGGGGTAATAAGGTAAACATATGTTAAGATAAATGTGGAATGACTGGATCAGGGTAAGGATTCGCCATTGAGGTGAATACAATTGAAAATCTGCTAGTAGTAGTCAATAGTCTGTATATTCGTGTCATGGTAATTTGTAAAAGTCAAAGCAGTGAAGGTAAAATGGGGATTTAAGATGAAGCGAAACAATGTCAGGTTCTAGAAGGAATTTTTATTTTGGAATAGTGATCTGTCACAATTTGTTGTAGTAAAAAAAACCATTTTTCGTACTTAAGAAGCTCGTATAAAAGAAATTTAGTTATGTTTTTATGTAACAAACCAATTTAGGGCCTAAACGGAATAATAGTTTTGAAACCACAAATCTGAAGTAGGAAAATTTATTACGATTAAGTTTTAATATTTATTGTGAGATTGAATGATAGTGTGAAATTTTCGTTACGAAATTTTATTGTTTGGGTGGCCAACTTGGTATTTAGGACTAAATTGAAATATATGAAAAATGTGTGTTCTAGTTCATCAAGGTACTTGTGAGTAATGGGTTTTTAAAGCGGAGGTCCTTGAATAGTAATTAGACCATTATACTTTGGTTTAGACAAAAATACCCAAGGAAGGATAAAACACCATAATTTTTAATGAAGGGCAATTAGGTCATTTGGTAAATAAAAGAATAAAATGGGAAAACAAAGCCAAAATTTTTTTCAACTTCATCAGGCTTGGCCAAAACTTGCATGAACACCATAGCTAGGGTTTTTCCAACTTTCAAGCTCAATAATAAGTGCATCCTAGCCTCGTTGTTAATGTTATTTATATTTTTGAGATCCTCGTAGCTTGGTCTACCCATTTCTACCAATATGAATATTTCGAGTGTGATAAACAACTTCTAATAAGTGATTTTTGATGAAATTGCATAAAAGGACTAGATTGTAAAAAGTTGTAAAATGTGTGTAAGTGTGTGATTTAGTGCAAATTGTGGACTGTTATATTTATGAAAATGGTTTGGCTAGGCCTAAAATTCAAGGAAATTGAATAAAAATTATTTTTTGAGCCTAGGAAAAAATCGTAATTTTGTGAAATATTAGGGGCAAAATTATAATTTTTGCCATAGGATGTTTTGGGGCTGATTTGAAAAATGTGACCATTGAATAAGTCAAATGTGTTATTATAGATCAAGGAAGACGTAGAATCGACCTTGATCGAGGAAAGGAAAAGATTGTAGTCTAAATTGCAAAATTACTATATTTTGCATTGAGGTTAGTTTGTATGTAAAAATATATCATTTTTACTTATGTTAAGTTGTGGTTGCATATTGAATGCTCACTTGAGGTAAATTATGAATTGAAATTGAGTATGGATGAATTGGTAAAATGTTGAAAAGTGAGGAATTACCAGGTTGGACCTTCGGAATAGAAAAGATATGAATGATTCGTTGTGAGAACACATGTATTGTACTATTTGCAGGCTACTATGTGTTTAAGATGGTTTTAGGTCACATGTGTAGTACTAAGTGCAGGCTACTACGTGTATCAGATGGTTAGGTCACATGTGTAGTACTAAGTGCAGGCTACTATGCGTACCCGATAGCTTCGATCACATATGTGGTACTAAGTGCAGGCCACTATGTGTAAGAGATGGTTTTGGTCATAGATGTAGTACTAAGTGCAGGCTACTATGTGCACCAGATAGCTTTGTCTATAATGGTGGTACTATGTGCAGGCCACCGTGTATCTATTATTATTCTGATGAGTTCAACGGGAAATTGACTAAATGGAAATACTTGTGATCATGTAATGACTATTGTAATTGAATATGACTATGTGATGAATAAGTGTAGGTATATATGTGTGAAATTTTATGAGCAATGCGCTCGATAGTTGATTGAACTTTCGGTACGATGAAATGAAGTAAGTGAAATTATGTAAGAGTGAAATTTGTAATAAAATAGTTTTAGACAGCAGCAGTTGTGTGAATTTGAAAAATTACCAAAAATTGTGGAAATCGAATTAAAGGTTGAATAAGATATGAAATTGAAGCTTAATAAGTCTATCTTCACATAAAAGGAATGGTGAAAGCAAACGAATTTCATATTCTATACTATTTAAGTTTTAGTGAGACAAGGTCAGAATTATTTTGGAATCCCCAATTTTGAATTTGGAAAATCATTAAAAACTGTACAAAAATATTTATGGGTTATAATTTATATTCCTAAAATCCTTAATGAGTCTATTTTCAAAATAAACAAATGAGAACATTATATGAATCATGTACGAAGAGATAATTAATTTTTAATGTAGAGGGGTCAGAACAGTCAAATAGCTAAATAGGGGAGACTTTAAAGAATAAACTGTACTTCTTGGCTAAACCAAAAATTCTAAAAATTTTATGGTAATAAGATATGTGAGTCTAGTTTTAGGGAAAATTAGAAGATCTTAATTTCATGTTCTTTACCTCAAGATATAAATAATTTAGTGACTGTGACTCGAGTAGATAGCTTAAGATGAACATGAATAAATGGTGGAACTATGTGTAATTATGATTACATTATCTTAAGAACATATTACGAGGATTGTTAAAGGCATGTTAATAAATTTTTTATTATTCACATACTTACTTACTGAGATATATGCTTACTCCCTTCTCTTTTCTTTCCCTTGTTTTATAGTGTCATAAAGCTAGCTCGGGATTCAGAGATTGTCGGGGATTATCCACACTATCAATAGTCTTTTAGTATTTTAAAAATAATATTTTGGGATTATGGCATGTATAGAGGACTTGGTTATTTTGTTATGTGTCATAATTGATTTGGCCTAAAATGTTGGCCTATGTTATTTGATAGTTCATTTTGTATAAGGCCATTGATGTTGGCTATTATTGATCAAGTTACATGTTTATGATGATGCAATTTATGAGATGCATGACTAGGTTGAATGATTGTGTGATGAAGATTGAAAAGTTTTAAAGTTGGATATAAATTTTATGTCTTTGTTTAGTAAGACTGTATGTGTTTTGTTTTGGTAATGCCTTGTACCATGTTCCAGCATTGAACACGGGTAAAGGGTGTTACATTTAGTGGTATCAGAGCTATGGTTTAATCGATTCTTGAATTTATGTAGCGTGTGTGAAAGTCTATCTATACATGCCATAAATATATTGTGATAGCATGATGACTCCTGACAATTTAAATTATGTTTTGATATAGTAAATGGATCTGGCTGAGCTGTAGCTAATGACATAAAAAGTAATGCGTTGGCTCCCAAGCAAGGGATCGTGTCAGCTGAGAGTAGACCTGAGATACTTGATCAAGGAGATGGGGCTCGGGAAGTCTTTCTCCATATGATGAATAATTGGTATACAGAATTTGTTGGAGCAAATCTAAATACTAAACCTCCTCCGCCCCTCCTATTCCCTAACCAGTTCCCATAGTTTTTTAAGTTGCCGAAATGGTAAGATTGAACAAGCCCCCGGTTGATAAAATTCGAAAGCTAGGGGCTAAAGAATTCAGGGCAAACATAGATGATGATATTGAGAAAGCAGAGTTTTGGCTTGAGAATTCTATCAGGGTATTTGATGAGCTTTCTTGCACTCTCGAAGAATGTTTAAAATGTGCTACATGTTTATTAAGGGATTCAACATATCATTGGTGGAAGACACTGGTATCCGTGGTTCCGAAAGAAAGGGTCACATGGGATTTCTTCCAAGAGGAGAAAGAAGTACATAAGCCAACAGTTCATTGATAAAAAATAGAAAGAGTTTCTCGAGCTAAAATAAGGTAAAATGTCTTTGGCAGAATATGAACGTGAAATTGTTAAACTCATCAAGTATTCCTAGGAATGTGTGTCTATCGATGCTATTATGTACAAGTGGTTTGAGGATGGGTTAAATGAAGACATTAGACTGTTAGTTGGGATCTTAGAGTTGAAAGAGTTTGTGGTATTGGTTGATCCGAAGAGCTGAACAAAGAAAAGAGAAAATCTATGATTGAAGCCAGAGATGCAATAAAGAGGCCAATAAGTAAGTAGTTCCAATCTCAGTCAAAGAAGTCTAAAGAGATGAATCCTCGATTGACTATTTCAGCTGGATATTCTCACCGAGACTGTGGGAGACTATATTTGGGTTCTAAAGCTCAAGCTACTTCAATGGAAAGTGTGGGTAATGTCAGTTTTAATAGACCCAAGTGTCAGCATTGTGGTAAGCAACACCATGGTAAGTGTTGGACGATTAGTAGAGCTTGCTTCAAGTGTGGTTCTTGAGAACATTATATTAAGGACTATCCCAAAAGGGTTGAAGAAGAAAAATTTTAGAGTGTTAGACAAACTAGCACTGCTAATAGAGGTAGACGTCTGAGAAATACTGAAAGTGGAGCTAGCAGTAAAAGTGTGATGAAGGATTCAACTAGGAGATCAGAAACTAGAGCACATGCTAGAGCTTATGCCATACGTGCTCGTGAAGAGGCATCATCTCCCGATGTGATTATTGGTACATTTTCTCTTTATGATACTACTGTTATTGCATTGATTGATCCCAGATCTACTCATTCCTATGTTTGTGTGAATTTAGTATCTAGTAAGAGTTTGCCTATAGAGCTTACTAAATTTGTGATTAAAGTGTCAAACCCCTTAGGCAAATATGTGTTAGTATATAAGGTTTGCAAGAATTGTCCTTTGATGATTCAAGGTCACTATTTTCCGCCTAATCTGATGTTGTTACCATTTGATGAGTTTGATGTTATTCTGGATATGGATTGGTTGACATTACATGATACCAAGGTAAATTGTAGATAGAAAACCCTTGAGTTGAAATGTGAAAATGATGAGATTCTTTGGGTTGAAACAGATGAATCAAATAAATTGCCTATGGTAATTTCGCACATGCTTGCTTAGAGATACATGAGAAAAGGGTATGAAGCTGATCTTATATAATTATTGAATACCGAGACGTTTGAGTCGAAGCTCGAATCAGTACTGGTAGTCTGTGAATTCTTTGATGTATTTTCAGAAAAATTACCTAGGTTGACTCCGATCAGAGAGATAGAGTTTGCCTTTGATTTGTTGCCTGGGACTGCATCGATCTCGATTGCTCCATATAGAATGGCTCCAGTTGAATTGAAAGAATTAAAGGCTCAGTTGCAAGAGTTAATAGATAAGGGGTTTGTGAGACTAAGTTACTCTCCCTGGGGTGTTCCCATATTGTCTGTAAATAAAAAGGACATATTTATGAGACTTTGTATTGACTATCGACAGCTTAACAAGGTGACTATAAAGAACAAGTATCCGTTGCTGATAATTGATGATTTGTTCGATTAGTTGAAAGGGCGAAAGTGTTTTCAAAGATCGATTTGTGATCTAATTACTATTAGTTGAGAGTTAGAGAGTCAGATGTGCCAAAAACTGCTTTCAGAACGAGGTATGTACACTATGAATTTCTTGTGATGCCTTTCGGTTTAACTAATGCTCCGACTATTTTTATGGATTTGATGAATCGAATCTTTTGGCCATATTTGGATAAGTTTGTGGTTATGTTCATAGTTGACATTTTGATTTATTCTCGAGATGAGTCCGAGCATGCTGAACACTTAAGAACGGTATTATAGATTTTGAGAGAAAAGAAATTGTTTGCCAAATTTAGTAAAAGTGAATTTTGGCTTCATGAAGTCAGATTTTTGGGACATGTAGTTTCAGGTGATGGTATTCGGGTTGATCCGAGCAAAGTTTCGATGATTGTTGATTGGAAACCACTAAAGAATGTATCCGAGGTTAGAAGCTTTTTAGGCTTAGCCGGATATTATTGACACTTTGTTGAGGGATTGTTGATGATTGCCTCTCCTATGACTAAGTTGCTACAAAAGAGTGTTAAGTTTGATTGGACTGAAAAGTGTTAGCAAAGTTTTGAGAAGTTGAAAGTGCAATTGATAGAAGCACCAGTGTTAGTGCAACCCGAGTCGGAGAAAGAGCTTATAATCTATAGTGATGCATCATTAACTGGTCTTGGTTGTGTATTGATGCAAGAAGGTAAAGTGGTAGCTTATGCCTCGAGACAGTTAAAACCGCAAGAGAAGAATTACCCAATGCACAATTTGGAATTGCCCGCCATTGTTTTTCCTTTGAAGATTTGGCATCATTATTTGTTTGGTGAGAAATGCCAAATCTTTACTGATCACAAAAGTTTGAAGTATCTAATGAATCAAAAGTATTTGAATTTGCAACAACAGAGATGGCTCGTATTATTGAAAGATTATGAGCTAATGATTGACTATCATTCGAGGAAAGCAAATGTAGTCGCAGATGCCTTGATTAGAAAATCCTTGGTTGCTTTGAGAGCTAATAGTACAAGTTTGGCTATGTCAATAATGGTTTGATTTTGGCTGAGTTGAGGGCTAGGCCGTTATTTCTTCAGCAAATTTGTGAAGTTCAGAAGAATGACAGTGAATTGCAAGCCAAGTGAGCTCAATGTGAATCGAATTGTAACTCAGATTTTCAAATTAGACCAAATGATTGCTTAATGTTTTGTGATCGAGTATGTGTATCGAAAGATGCTGAGTTGATTCAGAAGATTTTACATGAGTCACACAGTGGTTATTTGTCAGTTCATCCAGGCAGTACAAAAATGTATAACGATTTGAAGAAATTATATTGGTGGTCGGGTATGAAAAGAGACATTTCTGAGTTTCTATCAAAGTGTTCGATTTGCTAACAGGAGAAAGCCGAACATCAGGTGGCTTTGGGTTTACTTCAGCCAGTGATGGTTCTCGAGTGGAAATGGGACAGAATCACGATAGATTTTGTGATAGGTTTGCCTCTGACTCTGAAAAAGAAAGAGGTCGTTTGGGTTGTGGTTGATAGATTGACAAAATCGACTCACTTTAGAACAGTACATACCGACTACTCACTTGATAAGTTGGCTGAATTGTATATTGCTGAAATTGTGAGATTACATGGAGTACCTATATCTATTATTTCGGATAGAGATCCAAGATTTACTTCGAGGTTTTGGAAAAAAAACTGCAAAAAGCCTTGGGTATGAAATTGAATTTTAGTACTGCGTTTCATTCGTAAACTGATGGTAAATTCGAAAGAGTAATTCAAGTTCTTTAAGACATGCTTCAATGTTGTGTTTTAGAATTTGAAGGTAGTTGGGAGAAATATCTACCTTTGGTTGAATTTGCCTACAATAATAGTTTCCAGTTAAGTATACAGATGGCACTTTATGAAGCATAATATGGTTGCAAGTGTCAGACTCTTTTGTATTGGACCAAGCTTAGTGAGAAACAGATCCGCAGAGTTGATTTGGTTAGAGAAATCGAAGAGAAAGTGAAAGTAATTCGTGATTGTCTAAAAGCTGCTTCAGATCGACAAAAGTCATGCAGATTTGAAAAGAAAAGAGATCCAGTTTCAAGTTGGTGATAAAGTGTTTTTGAAGGTGTCACCGTGGAAAAAGATTTTGAGATTTGGCCAAAAAGACAAGTTGAGTCCGTGTTTTATTGGGCTGTATGAAGTTATTGAAAGGATTGGATCAGTGGCATATCGGTTAGCTTTACCGACAGAGTTAGAAAGAATTCATAATGTGTTTCATGTGTCAGTGCTACGACGTTATCATTCTGATCCTTCACATGTGATTTCTCCGATAGATTGAGATTCGACCGGATATGATCTATGATAAGGAATCGATTAAGATTTTGGCTTGGGAAGTTAAACAGTTGAGAAATAAAAGTATAGGCTTAGTAAAAGTATTGTGGCAGAGGTATGGAATAGAAGAGGCTATGTGGGAATCGGAGAAAGCCACGAGAAAATAGTACCCAAACCTCTTTACTGGTAAGATTTTTAGGGACAAAAATCCCTAAAGAGGGAGAGTTGTAACAGCCTAATTTAGGGCCTAAACGGAATAGTGGTTTCGAAACTACAAATCTAAAGTAGAAAAATTTATTGCGATTAAGTTTTAATATTTACTATGAGATTGAATGACTATGTGAAATTTTTGTTACGAAATTTTATTGTTTGGGTGTCCAATTTGGCATTTAAGACTAAATTGAAATAGGTGAAAAATGTGTGTTCTAGTTCATAAAGGTACTTGTACGTAATGGGTTTTTAAAGTGGAGGTCCTTGAATAGTAAGTAGATCATTCTATTTTAGTTTGGACAAAAATACCAAAGGAAGGATAAAACACCATAGTTTTTAATGAATGGCAATTTGGTCATTTGGTAAATAACAGAATAAAATGGGAAAACAAGGCCAAAATTTTATTCATCTTCATCAAGCTTGGCTGAAACTTGCATGAACACCAGAGCTAGGATTTTTCCAACTTTCAAGCTCAATAGTAAGTGCATCCTAGCCCCGTTTTTAATGTTCTTTACATTTTTTATATCCTCGTACCTCGATTTACCTATTTCTACCAATATTTTGAGCTAAGGTTTAGATTTAAAAATTTACCCATGGATGACAAGCATGTATTTTGATGTTTTATGGAAGAATATGAATGTTTGGAGGGTGATAAACAACTTTTACTAAGTGATTTTTGATGAAATTGAATAAAAGGACTAGCTTGTAAAAAGTTGTAAAATGAGTGTAAGTGTGTGATTTAGTGCAAATTGTGGACTGCTATAGTTATGAAAATGGTTTGGCTAGGCCTAAAATTCAAGGAAATTGAATAAAAATTATTTTTCGAGCCTAGGGGCAAAATCATAATTTTGTGAAACTTTAGGGGCAAAATTGTAATTTTTGCCATAGGATGTTTTTGGGCTGATTTGAATAATGTGAGCATTGAATAAGTCAAATATGTTATTATAGATCAAGAAAGACATGGAATCGACCTTGATCGGAGAAAGGAAAAGATTGTGGACTAAATTGCAAAATTACTATATTTTGCACCGAGGCAAGTTTGTATGTAAATAATATATCATTTTCACTTATGTTATAATATTTTTTTATTATATGAGTTGTGGTTGCATATTGAATGCTCACTTGAGGTAAATTATGAATTGAAATTGAGTATGGATGAATTGGTAAAATGTTGAAAAGTGAAAAATTTTCTAGTTGGACCTTCAGAATAGAAAAGATACGAATGATCCATTATCAGTACACATGTGTAGTACTATGTGCAGCCTACTATGTGTTTAAGATGGTTTTAGGTCATGTGTGTAGTACTAAGTGCAGGCTACTACGTGTATCAGATGGTTAGGTCGCATGTGTAGTACTAAGTGTAGGCTACTATGTGTACTCGATAGCTTCGATCACATGTGGGGTACTAAGTGCAGGCCACTATGTGTAAGAGATGGTTTTGGTCATAGATGTAGTACTAAGTGCATGCTACTATGTGCACCAGATAGCTTTGGCTATAAGGGTGGTACTATGTGCAAGCCACCGATAAGTTTAACAGGAAATTGATTAAGTGAAAATACATGAGATCATGTAATGACTAGTGTAATCAAATATGACTTTGTGATGAATAAGTGCAGGTATATGTGTGTGAAAT
Source organism: Gossypium stocksii (assembly GCA_020496765.1). Lineage (NCBI taxonomy): Eukaryota > Viridiplantae > Streptophyta > Magnoliopsida > Malvales > Malvaceae > Gossypium > Gossypium stocksii. The sequence goes on from CM035631.1 coordinate 45,792,804, forward strand.
TTTATGAGCAATGAGCTTGATAGTTGATCGAACTTTCGGTAAGATGCAATGAAGTGAAATTATGTAAGAGTGAAATTGGTAATAAAACAGTTTTGGACAGCAACAGTTGTGTGACTTTGAAAAATCACCAAAAATGGTGGAAATCGAATTAGAGATTGAATAATATATGAAAATTAAAGCTTAATGAGTCTGTTTTCATATAAAAAAAACGATGAAAGCAAAAGAATTTCATATTCTATAATATTTAAGTTTTAGTGAGATAGTGTCAGAATGATTTCGAAATCCTCTGTTCTGACTTTGGAAAATCATTAAAAATTATATAAAATAATTATGGGTTATAATTTATATTCTTAAAATCCTTAATGAGTCTATTTTCAAAATAAACAATGGGAACATCATCTGAATCATGTACGAAGAGATAATTAAATTTTAGTCCAGATGGGTCGGAACTATTGGACAGCGAAATAGGGGAGACTTTAAAGAATAAAATCTACTTATTGGGTGAACAAAAAATTCTTAAATTTTATGGTAAGAATATATATGAGTGTATTTTCAGGGAAAATTAGAAGATCTTAATTTTAATTTTTGTAGCTTGAGATATAAATAATTTAGTTACTATGGCTCGAGTAGACAACTTAAGATGAGCATGAATAAATAGTGGAACTATGTGTATTTATGATTGCATTATCTTGAGAACATGTTTTAAGGATTGTTAAAGGCATGTTAATAAATTGTTTATTATTTACATACTTACTTACTGAGCTATATGCTTACTCCCTTCTCTTTTCTTTCCCTTGTTTTATAGTGTCACAAAGCTAGCTCGGGATTCGGAGATCGTCAGAGATCTATCCACACTATCAACACTCTTTTGGTATTTTGAAAACAATATTTTGGGATTATGACATGTATAGAGGACTTGGTTATTTTGTTATGTGTCATAATTGATTTGGCCTAAAATGTTGGCCTATGTTATTTGATAGTTCATTTTATATAAGGCCATTAATGTTGGCTATTATTGATCAAGTTATATGTTTATGATGATGCAATTTATGAGATGCATGACTAGGTTGAATGAGTGTGTGATGAATATTGAAAAGTTTTAAATTTGGATGTAAATTTTATGTCTCAGTTTAGTAAGACTGTATGTGTTTTGTTCTGGTAATGCCTTGTACCTTGTTCCGTCGTTGAACACAGGGAAGAGATGTTACATTTTACTTAATTTTCATCTTTAGTTTGTCAATAATAAAAAAGTTTGATTTGAGCCACTTACATGACCTCAGGGCCAAAATAAGCCTAAAGGAAGACTAACATATTCAGTGAATGTACAGGAATCATTCGAAGGTATAGAAACACGAGATTGGCTACAATGTTGCAACACGGAGTGTCGATGTCACAACATCATGAGCAAAGCACTCAAATAGAGCAAACTGCCATCAGTGTCATGACACTACCTTGACGAGGAGAATTAATGAGCCAAGGGCATTTTGGTCCTTACAACAAAATTTAATGCAAAACGATAGCCAAATTAGGTCAATGGATGACAACCAACCCTAAGCCTATATATAGACGACTTTAAACAGTTCATAAATGACTTTTTATTCAATTTTTAGGTTACGACTTTCATTTAGTTTTATTTTAAGTTTTTTTTTTTCTAGTTTATTTTCTACTTAGGTTATTTTCATTTGTAATGTTATCCTAGCTTTAATTTTCATTTGTCGTGAAACTCGATTTGTGGATTCAAAAACTCTACATGGATTTCTATTCTTGCAATTATTAATATATATCAGGATTTTTCTTAAACTTTATTTTTTATCTATTATTTATGCTTATCTATTCAATCAAGTTTGTAATATGTATTAGATCTATGAGGAACTAATCTTTTTATGGGAGATTAGCGAGTGGACGTGGGAGTAATTAACTTCTATGTAGGGTTTCTTAGCAGATCAGCTGGTTGGGATAGGAAGAACCAAAAATTGGCATTGCCTATCCATGAACACCTTACCCCAATCTGGTCTAGATTGTGTGGTTGAGAGATAAGTAGTTCTTGCCAACTCATTAGTTTAGTGAAAGATCGAGAGGTCCTGCTAGGCTAATGACTAGTTGATTGGATAAAACCCAAAATAGGAGTTAATTATGATCATCGAAGCGAGTTAGTCTTCTGTCCTTAGAATTGATAAGGTCTAAAAATTAGTTTTTTTGTCTTTATTATTATTTTCATACAATATGATTTTTCATTAACTTAGGATTTATCATAATATAAATTTAATTAAATTACTAATTAGATTTATTAATGTACAAGTTAGAATTAGTTTAGCTTCGCCTCCCTTAGATACGATCCTCGAAGAACTCCAATACTTTGTTGTATAAATCTACTTTACAACCTAACTCGTATACTTGCAAAAATTGCTTAACGATAATATTTGGTTGCATGATTTACACTGTAGATGTTAGTATGTCTGGAGGCGGTCAAGTTGTTGGTGCCGTTGTCGAGAAGGCAACACCACTAGATTAGGAAAATTTTAAATTACATATACGATTTTTGTTTTTATGTTCTTTGATTTTTCTCCACTAACGTTTGTCATAATGTTGCATACATAAGAATACGAGGGCCTTGTGAGCAAAGCTAAGCATGGAGGGCTAAAATTAACATAGAGTCCCCACTAACCAATTAGGGTTAGGTTGGTTAGCCACCTATCGTCTAAAAATTTAGAGTTAATACTACGGAAAAATCCTAAAAGTCTAGACTCAATCTCATCACCAAATTTCAGGTTCGGGAGTACGGTTACGTGTGAGGAAGGTTATAGCACCCCTACAACGCCTATCCGGGGTTAGCCTTAGGGGGTCTTAAGAGCTATAATTTTTTTTTATTTAAGCATATTAATGTCTTAATCTAGGTTAAAATCTTATGGAAATCTTAAATGAAAACTCTAAGGAAAATACCTCTGATTTACTTGTAACTCGATTAAGTTGTGTTCACCAAACTTATCTAATTTGAAACTTAAATTAGAAATTTTTACTTTTAACGGGAACCTTAAAGGATACCAAAATAATTCTAGTAAAATACCTTCAATTCCTAAAATTAATTATATTTTAGAATTCTAAAAACAAAACATAGAAATTACAAATGAATTAAGAGAAATATTGAAATCCATCTACAACATATTTGATCTTTTATTATTATTATTTTAAAGATTTAATTAATAACATTGAACCTATCAAGATCTTACGAAAGTAGCATATGTCAAGTTCATGATTTATCTTACTTTAAAATTCTTGATCTAAGGTTGAAATTCTTCAAAATCCTAAAATAATATATATCTTAAATAATATTTATTAGTTTTCTTAAAAAGTTTCTAAAATAAAATACTTAGAAAGACCTACTCATGATTACAGTTCACCTACAAAAATCTTTAGTTTTAATCTTGAATAAAGTCCTAAAGAATATTTACATATTAATTTAAGAATCTAAAGAGGAATCCTATACGATATTTAAAATTAGTTTAAAACTCTAAAAAATATCCTACATATTATTTATAATTTTTCTAGGGTAAATGGTAGATAAAATCTTAAAGGGTAACCTAAATCCAAATGTAAAAACCTTATGGTTTCTTTAAAATGTAGCACCTACTTAACTAACTTCATGTCAGTAATTATATGATGAAAAATGACCTAAAGTTCGCTCTTTTAAAACGGATAGTAATAAAATAGGAAAATTAATTAAATTTGTTATTCAAAAGTTAAAACTCTTTCAAAAATGACAATAATAAAATGAAAACTTAAATAAATGAAATAAATAAGACTTTGACATCATGATGATGATGATTATAATACACCTTATTCATAATACAAGAAAAGAATCAAAGTAACATAAATAAATAATATTAAAATGTATGTAAGGGGAATGTGTAAAAAATCATAAATATAAATAGACATGAAAATAAATAAAGACGAAAAAAGAATGAATAAAAATTACCCAAGTGCGAATAAATATAAAAAATTAAAATAAAGTGCATAATTGACATTAAATATATAATGTATAAATGCAAATGAAAGGGAAGCTATAAGTGTAAATAATTTATTAAAGATGGAAACAAAATGGCGTAACTCGATTTTGGGACTAAAAGATAAAAAATGTGAAAGACAGAGGACTGGCGTAGCAATTAATTTTCTTTTAATTTATAAATTTCAGATTAAATTAAAGTTTTGAATAAATAAAAGGGTTACAGGTGTAAATAGTCCAAAGAGTGAGGATGGTGCTGCACAAAACGAGGTATTTTTTGTAAATTAAAAAAATAAGGGGTGGGAATAAATTACCTATTTTGGCACCTATAAATGAAAAAAACTATTCATTCTTTCATTTTAACCTCATTTTTAAAAAAAAAAAAAAAAAAAAAAACTTCTTCCTCTTTCTCTTCCTCCTTCTATGTTGGCCATGGCTCCACCACCAGAGAGCTCGACGGCTCTCCGGGCTCCGGTGGTGGAGCCGCTGCATACGGTGGCCGGAAATATTATTTTTGCAAAATAAAAGTTTTCTTTAAAAAAATCACTACTTTTCTTAAAAATCAAAACTTTATTTCGAAATAGTTGAAAAAGATCAAAACCTTCTTTTAAAATTTTAAACTTTTCCTTAAAAATGACTAAAAAACATATTTTATTTCAAAAAATCTAAACTTTCTCTCTTTTATTTCAAAAAATCTAAACTTTCTCTCTTTCTTTTTTATAAATCACTATTTTTCTTAAAAATCAAAACTTTTAGTTTGAAATAGTTTAAAAAAATCAAAATTTTGTTTTAAAATTTTAAACATTCCTTTGAAATAACTAAAAAATAAATTTTTATTTTAAAAACCTAAACTTTCTCTCTTTTTTAAAAAAAAAATCATTATTTTTCTGAAAAATCAAAGCTTTTATTTTGAAATGGTTAAAAAATCAAAACTTTCTTTATAAAAAAATAAACTTTCCTTTGAAATGACTGAAAAAAACATATATATTTTTTTAAATCTAAACTTTCACTTTTTAAAAAAAATCAAAACTTTTCCCAATATCAAGCCCTTTTTTATTTTATAAAGGGTAGGGAAAATGAGACTTTTGGGGCTCTTAGGGGTAGAAGACCGACGGTCTGGTGACGTCCCCTTTATTAGAGCCCAAAACTCGACCCCTCATTGCATGTCTATGGCCAAAAAAGAAAAAAATAGAAGAAAAGAAAAGAAAAAAAAAGAAACTAGAATGATTGTGCTGTTGTTGTTTTTTTTTGACCTTTTTTTAATAACAAAATATGAAAAGTTTCATTTTCTTTTCTTTCATTTCATTTCATGTATATATATTGTTTTTTTAATCTTGTTTATTTGTAAAAAAAAAAGATAATAATAATATTTAACAATAATAGTAGTAATGATAATAATAATTTGGGCCCTTGACAGACCTAAAAAGGAAAGAAAATGAAAATAAAAACAAAGGCCTCCATTTGACCAAAATCGGGTGGGTTTCGAACAGGCCCAAGAGAGAACAAATATACAAATAGGCCTCCAATTGGGCTCGGACAAAAATGAGTGTCTACAACGTTTTTTACTTTTTAGTGGTTTTAGTGTATGACTTGAAGTAAGGGCACATCGACAGAGCCAACCACTAATCTAGAAAGAATTATTCGTGGAAATCATCGAAAACAACAACAAGAGATACAAAATAACCCATCTACTATGGTTAACTCACCACGAGAAAATCCACTATTTGATTATACTAACTTACCAGACTTACCACCACCACCATCGCAATAACCGTTAGAATCACCAATGGCTTGAGAAGAGCATACCTTAAGAGACTATGCTCTACCAAATCTGGGCATGGTGTAAGGCAGCATCGCAAGGCCAACCATCACAACAAATGATTTTAAGATTAAACCAGTCAAGATCTACATGTTATAAAATAATTTACAATTCAAAGGGACAATGACGAAAGACCCAAATCAACATCAAAAGTGGTTTCTCCAACTTTGTGATACTTTCAAATTTAACGGGGTAACCAATGATGCTATTCTTCTTCTGTTGTTCCCCTTCTTATACAAGTTTTTTCCTATTAGCAAAACAATCCAACCATGGAGGGAGATTGCAAGGTTCAAACAACTAGAAGGAGAAAGTTTTCATGAAGCTTGAGAGCTATTTAAGATGTTGATACAAAGATGCCCCTACTATGGTCTACTTGATTGGTTGCAATTGCAAATGTTCTACAATCGGCTGGATGCACACTTAAGATCAGGATTAGATGGAGTCGTAGCAGGAGCCTGAATAAACAGAAGATACGAGGATGCATATGAATTAATAGAGAATATGGTGATGAATTCTTTCCAGTAGCCAAATAAATGATTTACTTTTTTCCAGATACCCTCCACAATTAAAGTTTTCCATGAAGAAGACAAATACCAACAAATTTTGGATAGATTTAACCGGATCGAGCCAACATCTAGTAGGTCCATAATATATGATGGAGATAGACCAATTGATCAGTATCATGAGAGTCTAACTGAGAATGTAAACTGCATCGAGAATAGGGGTGGAAATTCTTCTTCATAAACTTATAACCCCGACTGGAAAGATCATCAAAATTTGAGATGGGGCGACAATTGAAAAGGAGGTAACAATCCTAACAAAGTGAATCAAAATATTTCTTATCAATATCCATAACTTCAAAAACCTTAGGAAAGGGCCAACCCAAATGACCATACTGTATGTGGTCAAAGACTCGATCAAATCAAGGGAGAGATGCAATCAATGTGAATTGAAGTAAAACATGTGCAGTCTGAGTGCACCCAAATGACAGACATTGAAAAAACTTAAAGATCAAATGAGCCAACTCATGAGCATGATTGGAGATATTAAACGGCAAATTGGCACTGGCATTCTGAGTAACACAAAAAATAATCTCTGGGGAGAAAGGATGAAGCACATGAAAGCAATAGCACTTCGTTTGGATAAAATACTAAGTAGGCCATATAACCCAACCTTAGATGTAACACCCATGACCCGTATCTGTCTCCAAAATAGGGTTATAAGGTATTACCGATCAGTTCATAACTTATCACATACATTTTTTATACACTAAGCATTCATTTTCAAATACCACTCAAACATAATCACAATGTGTCTTATATGGGCCTACGAGGCCTTTAACATGCTTTAGAGATGGTTCAGGACTAAATCGATAACATACGAAAACTTTGAAAACTTAAAAAAATTTTCATTCAAACAGGGGTCACACGCTCGTGTTATCAGGTCGTGTGGAAACAGGGCATACATACTGACTTGCATCACACGGCCGACCGCACGCCCGTGTGCTTAGCCATGTGAAATTTGTGGGTATTGTAACACCCCTTACCTATATCCGATGTAGGGATAGGGTTCGAGGAATTAGCGAACTTAAACGAAAACATCCATCCACAACGGGGCCATAAAATTTCATTCATCTTTAAAATCATTCAAACACATGCACATTGTCCCTTAAGTGAGCCTACGAGACTCAAAACGTACCTTGGGAGTGTTTAAGGACTAGATCGGAATCCTTGGAAAGCTTAGAAAATTTTTCATCAAAACATGGGTCACACGCCCGTGTGGATATAGGATACGGCCTTGTGGGTAGGTTGTGTGGTCACACATACCTGTGTCCATACCCCATGTAACTCTTTGTTTATGATGTCATCAACTAAATGAAAGCACAAGCCAAGCCACACGACCATGTGCTAGGCCGTGTGACAAATTAAATTCTCATGAATTTGGTGCAGACTTGCCGTCCATACGGTTGAGAAACACACTCATGTGCTCAGCCCCTTTTGAATTATTTTTCATTTGAAAGCTAAAATAGTTTCCACACCGCCTAGTACACGCTCGTGCTCTAGGCTCTAGACTTCACACGGCTGAGACACACACCCGTGTCTCTACCTGTGTGGAAATTATATAGGCCGTTTACCAAGCGAATTGCCACCCTGAAACACATATACACCTATACCAATTCACAAACATGTACATGGCACGCTTAAGCAACCAAATGTCCACAATCAAGACACCAATTTATCATTCTCATGACACAACTACCATGCATAAATTTCACTTATTCAACCATTCAAATCATGCATTTCCACACCTCCATAAAAGGCATCATCATAAACATACATTTATGCCAACATAAGCAAAATTCAAATGGCCTTATACAAAACGAATTTTTGAATCAACTTAGGCTAATACATTTGGCCAAACCAACAATGACACATATAACAAAAGACCAAGTCCCTATACATGCCATACTTACAAAAAGATCACAAGTATCAAATACCCAAAATAAAAATCTTGATAGTGTGATGTGAGCCTCCGACAAGTCCCGGTCTTGAGCTAGCTTGGTGACATTATAAGAAAAAAGTAAAAGAAAGGAAGGGTAAGCTATATACCTTAGTAAGTTTATATGCAAATAAATAACCATACAAATTCACATACAGAGAGTTAATACATTTACCCTTGAGCTCATATATTTTAAGCTTACTCAAGCACAACTTACCACAATATCACCACTTATAACGTTCATACTTACGAATTTCTCGTGCACACCTATACTACATCATCATACAAACACACATACATTTTCATAACTTTCGTTATTCCCGTTGAACACATCGGAATACTAATGGATACTCGAAAAAAACTTGTATAGTAGTGTCACATATATATGTAGCCGAAGCTACCACTTATCACGTTTCACATACATGTTCGTTCTCGAGCTAGTCACGGGTCTACTCACACAAGTTGATGGTTAGGACGTAGCTATTCAGTGTTGCTCACACAAGCTGACAGGTATCCGCAGCAGATGTAGGATTTGTGACAGCTTAAATTTTGCCTAATTAGAATGGTGGTTTCGGGATCACAAATTTGAGTCAGAAAAATATTTAAATATCATTCCTTGTGTTTTGAATGTGTGTACTTATGTGTGTTAAAGTTTCGCGTTTAAATTTCAAGGTTTGGGTGCTTGATTATTCAAAAGAAATGAGGATTAAATTGCATTGATTGAATTATATGCATGCTTTTATGAAAATGCTAAAATGCCATGTTTTTCTAGTGTTGGGGTTTTAAATGGAAAATATGCCATTTATTTAAATACTTTGGACGGGTGAATATAGAAATTTAAAGTGAAATTGTGAGTGATTATGAGTAAGAAGTACTTATATAACAAATAGACCTTTAAATTAGGTGAGTGCCAAATTATGGTATTATTGAATGAGGAGGTTCTAAGATGAAATTATTCCTATAAGTTTGTGTGTTGACTTATATGGCCATTAGTTAGTAAAAATGAAATAAGTTCATGAAGGATAGTAAAGTAATTTAATAATTAAGACATATTTTTTTAACTAAAAGAAACATGAAACCATTTGCATGTCCATCTTTCAAAGCCGAAAATAAGCAAAGTAAAGGAAGATAAAAGCTCCTTCATATTTGGCCCTAAATTAGTTCAATTGAGGTATGTTTTCATGTTAAATTTTGTTAGATTTTGCATTTCTAAGGCATTTGTTATGTTATGCATATAGCTCATGGTTCAATTTTAGTGGTTGATGAGAAAGTTGCATTCGGTCATGGGTGAAAAAGGGGTATAAATTGACGTTTAATGTTGGAAATGAAACTTAGATGGTAGTTGAACAAATTTTGTATAAGTATTTCATGTGGTTTTAACAAATGGGGTTAAAATTGTTTATTTGATAATGTGAGTGATGAAATTGTTGAATAATGAAATAGAGAGACTAATTTATGAAACTTTACAAATAGGAGGACTTGTATTGAATTAGGAAGAATTCGGCTTAAGGGTATCAAGAGAGAAAAATTCGATTGCTTACTTATTAAAATTTTTGGGTTAAAATGCTAAAGTGGGATTTGTAAAGGGGTTGTTTAGTAATTAGCATATTTGTGTGATTTTGAATGTTAATGATATGATTAATTGGTTTAAATAAATTGAAATTATTGTCATTTTAGCTCAAGAACATAAGAGCTCAGAGTTGGATCGAGGGAAAGCAAAGTTACCTGAGTAGTCGTTCTACCGAATGCTTTTAACCAAAGTAAGTTCATAAGCTACATTTTAAAATTAAATTTGAATAAAATATTAGATATAGGGGTTGAATTGATTATTAGAAACTTATTTGTCATTGCCGAATGTCACCTTGAATAGTTGAGTTGTGGTGACTATTATAATTGGTAATAGCCGATGTGGATGTGGAGTAATGAAATGATTGGATTATTGAATAATGAATTATGCCTAATGAGACTGGAATGCTTGATTTGAAATAGATATGGTAATACATTGTGCCAAATGGATATGAGATGTTAATGTGTTCTAGTGATGGTTTATATAAATGTTGCTGATTATGAATTGAATCTTAAATCATTATATCTATGGTTACTTGTGCTAGCCGAATGTAAAGGAAATTATTGGATTGTATTGGTAGTGTTTCATTGATGATTAGGTGTATGGAAGATCATCTAATTTGGCATGAATGAGTAAGAAAATAATGTGTTAAAAAAGTGTTGGTGTGAACCACATATTCGAGTTATTCAGGCTTCGTGCCTAGCAGGCCTAGGGCTGGTGAAATGTAAACTAGGCTAATAGCTTAGCAGGATAGGTGCTGTTGATTTTATTCGGGCTTATGCCTTGCAGGTTTATTACCAGTGAATAAATATCGAACCTTGGGTCTAGCAGGCCTTGAGCCGGTGTTTGATTAGGGACTATGCCTAGCAAGTTTTTACCGGTGAGTTAAATTAAGTTATATCTATGTGCCTTATTTTTGAAATGGAGAGTAAGTGAGTAATACACTTTAAATGTTTCTTTATTTGGCCATTGGAGTAAGCAAATGCGTATTTCCATGGATTTGATAGATTCGGTAATAAACAAGCTATAGTAAATTAGTATATACGGTTATATGCATGTCTATACGGAATTGAGTTATATACGGCAATATTAGTTACTTGGACTTAGTGTATTTGGTTATATGTGAGTTTAAATGAAATAACATCTTGGATTAAATGTAAACTTATTCTGTAAAGGGGGAGGTTCGGGTAGAAGTGGAAAGGTATAAAAGCTTTGTATATTCGGTTGAACTTACTTGTTTAAGATATTACTTGCTTTTAAATAGTACTGTTCGGATAGCATAAATATTTGAATGCTCAATAAATTTGATTATGTGCTTAAGACTTATTAAGCAACTCATGCTTAACATGAATGTTTTTATTTCCTTATTTTTTTTAAACCTTGAGAAGCCAGCTACAAGTTTGGGGATCCTCAGCCAACTCATCACACTATCCATGGTTTTGGTATTAAATATTTTGAACCTTGACTTATGGCATGTATAGGTGGAACAAGTTGTAAATATTGCATTTTGGGTGATGTGTATATATTAAGCCATGCGAATATGGCCTACTACTTAGTTGTGTACATTTTTATGCTTAAGTAATGCTAGTTGGTACTGTTAGTATGTATGAATTGTCAATGTGTTTGATCATGTTTTTTAAGTAGTTCGGTTTTTGGTTGTTATTCATTCGACAATAATGCCTATCTTGAACTAATATTTTTATATATAATGTTAATTTGGTTTGATGAATGCTAAAATACTTAGCCAAATAGGTTGTTATGGAAATCAAATCTTGGTCATGACTTTTGTTGCTATGCATGTGAAGTAATATAAGTATGTTTAGAATCGAATTAAAATAAAAAGGTTTCTGATGATTGTACTCGAGTTCATACAAACTTTTAAATGAGGTGATATGTTCGGTAAACCCGGGAACCCCTTCCGACAATGGATATGGGTTTTGGGGTGTTACATTTTATTGGTATTAAAGCTATAGTTTAGTCGATTCTAGGACTAACATAGCGTGCGTGAGTCTAGCTATACATGCCATAATATGATAATACGATAGTGTGATGACTTCTGACATTTGAAATTGTGTTTTTATATAGTAAATGGATCTCCATCGAGCTTTAGCTGATGACGTAGAGAGTGTAGTGCCTGCTCCCGTGCAAGGGATAGTGCCAGCTGATTCTCATCAAATCTCGAGTAATGAAGGAGAGGTCAGACAAGCTTTCTTTAATATGATGAACGAATGGTTCACAGAGTTTGTACGAAATAATTCAGCTACACGACCACCTCCGCCCTCGAATAATCCACTCCCAGTACCTGTGGTACCTTCAGTGATTGATCCGTTGAGATTGAACAAACCCCCAGTTGATAAAATTAGAAAATACGGGGCCGAATCGATAATACTATCCACGTATTCGATGGGCCATCATGTACACCCGACAAGTGTCTGAAGTGTGCCGTGTCCCTGTTACACGATGCTACCTATCATTGGTGGAACACTTTGGTTTCAGTTGTGCCGAGAGAGTAGGTTACCTGGAAATTCTTTCTGACAGAGTTTCGTAAAAAGTACATTAGCCAGAGGTTTATTGACCAAAAACGTAAAGAATTTCTTGAACTTAAACAGGGCCGAATGATAGTTAACGAATATGAACGAGAATTTGTACGACTTAGTCGATATGCTCGGGAATGTATCTCGATCGAAATGATCATGTATAAACGCTTCAAAGATGGTTTAAATGAAAATATCAAATTATTGGTCAGCATACTTGAAATTAAAGAGTTCGTAGTACTTGTTGAGCGAGCTTGTAAAGCCAAAGAACTGGAAAAGGAAAAGAGAAAGGCTAATTTTGAAACTAGAGACTCCCATAAAATATCCACGAGTAAAACATTTTAGTCATCCTCAAAGAAGCTTAGAGAAGATACTAGTCGATCTAAAGTTGATGTGAGCCATTCTAGACGGGATCGAGATCGACCTCCTGTTAGTTCGCGAGCTACTTCTGTTGCTAGTGTTGGCAATGTTCGGCAGCAAAGAGTAGAGTGTAAGCATTGCGGTAAATGGCATACAGGAGATTGTAGATTGCATGATCGCTCCTGCTTCAAATATGGATCAGTGGATCATTTTATCCGTGAGTGTCTGATGCTAGCTGAGCAGAATACCGTTCAGAGCGTGCAGCCGAGTAATATGCCAGCACAGGGTAGACCACCTAGACATGTGGGTAATGCTAGTGGCAGTCAGAGAGGGACGAAGGATACAGCTGTCCGATCCAAGGCTCGTGCTCCTACTAGAGCCTATTCTATCCGCACTCGTGAGAAAGCTTTATCTCCAGATGTTATCACTGGTATATTCACTCTTTACAATACTAGTGTAATTTATTTAATTGATCTCAGTTTGACTCATTCCTATGTGTGTGAAACATTAGAGTCTAGTAAGACTAGTTTGTGATTCGGGTATTGAACCCCTTAGGCCAGTTTGTGTTAGTCGATAAAGTGTGCAAGAAGTGTCTCTTGATTCGAGATTCATGTTTTTCGGCTGATTTGATGCTATTTCCATTTGACGAGTTTGATATCATCTCGGTATGGATTGGTTAACTGTGCATGATGCTGTGGTGAATTGCAAACTAAAGATCATTGATCTGCGATGTCAAAATGATGAGATTATTTGAATTAAGTCTACTGATTTAAACGGGTTGCCGGCAGTAATATCTTCAATGTCGGCTCAGAAGTATATACAAAAGGGTTGCAAAGCTTACTTCACGTATGTATTGGATAGTAAAGTATCTGAAAGGAAGCTCGAGACCGTGCCGGTCGTATGTGAGTATCCAGATGTGTTTCCTGAGGAATTACCAGGTTTGCCACCTATTCGGGAGGTAGAGTTTGGTATAGAATTGGTACCTGGAACGACTCCAATTTCGATAGCTGCATATCGAATGGCACTGACCGAATTAAAAGAATTGAAAGCTCAGTTGCAAGAGTTTACGGATAGAGGTTTTGCTCGACCGAGTTTCTCTCCCTGGGGTGCACTAGTGTTATTCGTGAAAAAGAAAGACAGAACTATGAGAATGTGCATCGACTACCAGTAGCTCAACAAAGTGACTATAAAGAATAAATATTCGTTGCCGCGAATTGATGATTTATTCAATCAGCTAAAGGGAGCTTTAGTGTTTTAGAAGATAGATTTGCGATCGGTTTATTATCAGTTGCGAGTTAAAGACTCAGATCTGCCTAAGACCGCTTTCCGGACGAGGTATGGACATTATGAGTTCTTGGTGATGCCGTTTGGGCTCACTAATGCCCCTGTAGTTTTCATGGATTTGATGAATCGATTATTCAGATAGTATTTAGATCGGTTCGTAGTCGTATTTATAGATGACATTTTAATCTATTCACGCGACGAGACTGAGCATGCTGAACACTTGAGACTTGTCTTACAAATTTTGCGTGATAAACAGTTATACGCGAAGTTTAGTAAATGCGAGTTCTGGTTACGTAAAGTCAGTTTTCTAGGGCATGTTATTTCAGCATCAGGTATCCTGGTTGATCTGAGCAAAATTTCAGCCGTACTTGATTGGAAACCTCCGAGGAATGTTTCAGAAGTCCGAAGCTCTTTGGGACTCGCTAGTTACTACAAACAGTTTGTGAAAGGCTTTTCGATGATAACGATGCCAATGATAAAGTTACTTCAGAAAGACGTCAAGTTTGAATGGTCGGATAAGTGTCAGAAAAGCTTTGATCAATTGAAAGCCCTTTTGACCGAAGCTCCAGTATTAGTTTAGCCAGAATCGGGTAAAGAATTTGTAATTTACAACGATGCATCTCTAAACGGACTTGATTGCGTTTTGATGTAAGAAGGTAAAGTTGTAGCTTATGCCTCGAGAAAGTTAAAGCCTGATGAGAAAAACTATCTGACGCACGATCTTGAATTGGCTGCTATTGTTTTCGCTTTGAAGATTTGGCGCCACTGTTTGCTCGGTGAAAAATGTCACGTCTACTCTGATCACAAAAGTCTTAAATACTTGATGACTTAGAATGATTTGAATTTGAGACAGCGACGATGGCTAGAATTACTCAAAGATTATGAACTTGTGATTGATTATCATCCGGGAAAGGCTAATGTGGTTGTTGATGCTTTAAGTCAAAAATCACTATTTGCTTTACGTGCGATGAATGCGCATTTGGCTATATCCGTTGATGGTACATTAATAGCTGAATTAAATGCAAGACCGTTACTTGTGCAACAGATTTGTGAAGCTCAGAAAGTTGATAATGATTTAGCTGCAAAATGAGCTCAATGTTATTCAAAAGTTGATTCAAAGTTTCTGATTGATGTGAATGATTGTTTGAGATCCAGGAATCGGTTAAGTGTTCCGAGGAATTCAGAGTTATTATAGATGATTTTGAATGTAGCTCATAGTAGTCGGACGTCTATTCACCCGGGTAGCACGAAAATGTATAACGATCTTAAATAGCATTATTGGTGGTATGGTATAAAGCGAGACATTTCTGACTTTGTTTCGAAATGTTTAGTATGTCAGCAAGTGAAAGCCAAACATCAAGTGCCTTCGAGATTACTTCAGCCGATAATGATACTTGAGTGGAAATAGGATCGAGTCACGATGGATTTCGTATTGGGTTTACCACTGACATCGAGCAAGAAGGATGCATTTTGGGTTGTTGTTGATAGATTGACAAAATCTGCTCACTTCATTATGGTCCGTACAGATTACTCACTCGATAAACTAACGAAATTGTATATTTCTCAGATAGTACGATTGCATGGAATACCTGTTTCTATCAATTCGGATAGGGATCCGAGATTTACATCGCTGTTTTGGAAGAAATTGCAAGATGCGCTAGGTACTAAACTGCATGTTAGCACCGCTTTCCACCCCCAGACGGATGGTCAATTCGAGTGAGTCATCTAGATACTTGAAGATATGTTGAGATGCTGCATTCTTGAGTTTAGAGGTACGTGGGATCGATACTTACCTTTGGTTGAATTTGCGTACAATAATAGGTTTCAAGCAAGTATTAAAATGGCACCCTACGAGGCATTGTACGATCATAAATGTCGTACACCCTTATATTGGAATGAGCTCAATGAAAGCAAGATTCACGGGGTTGATTTAGTTAAAGAAACGAAACAGAAAGTGAAAATGATCCGTGAAAGTTTGAAAGCAGCATCGGATCGTCAAAAATCATATACAGATTTGAAACGTAAAGATATAGAATTTCAAGTTGGCGATAAAGTGTTTTTGAAGATTTCACTGTGGAAGAAAGTACTTAGATTTAGTCGTAAAGGCAAGTTAAGTCCGAGATTCATAGGGCCATTTGAGATTATTGAATGTATCAGAGCAGTTGCGTATAGATTGTTGTTGCCACCTGAACTAGAGAAAATCCACAATGTCTTTCACATTTCGATGCTTCGCCGGTACAGATCTAATCCTTCACACGTGATTAGTCTGTCTGAGATTGAGATTCAGTCTGATTTGAGTTATGAGGAGGAATCAGTTCACATTCTAGCTCATGAGGTCAAAGAATTACGAAATATGAAAATGTCGTTGGTGAAAGTATTGTGGCAGAAACACGAGGTTGAGGAAGCAACTTGGGAGCTTGAGAGTTCGATGAGAGAACGTTATCCCAATCTTTTTACAAGTAAGATTTTCGGGGACGAAAATCCCAAATGGGGGATAGTTGTGACAGCCCGAATTTGGCCCTAATCGGAATGATGGTTTTGGCACCAAGAATCTGAGTCAAAAAAATATTTAAATATTATTCTTTGTGTTTTGAATGTGTGTACTTATGTGTGTTAAAGTTTCGCGTTTAAATTTCGAGGTTTGGGTGCTTGAGTATTAAAAAAAGGAGGATTAAATTACATCGATCGAATTATATGCATGCTTTTATGAAAATGCTAAAATGCCATGTTTTTCTAGTTTGGGGTTTTAAATGGCAAATATGCCATATATTTAAATACTTTGGACAGGTGAATATAGAAATTTAAAGTGAAATTGTGAGTGATTATGAGTAAGAAGTACTTATATAACAAATAGACCTTTAAATTAAGTGAGTGCCAAATTATGGTATTATTGAATGAGGAGGTTCTAAGATGAAATTATTCCTATAAGTTTGTGTGTTGACTTATACGGCCATTAGTTAGTAAAAATGAAATAAGTTCATGAAGGATAGTAAAGTAATTTAATAATTAAGACATATTTTTTTAACTAAAAGAAACATGAAACCATTTGCATGTCCATCTTTCAAAGCCGAAAATAAGCAAAGTAAAGGAAGATAAAAGCCCCTTCATATTTGGCCCTAAATTAGTTCAATTGAGGTATGTTTTCATGTTAAATTTTGTTAGATTTTGCATTTCTAAGGTGTTTGTGAAGTTATGCATCTAGCCTATGGTTCAATTTTAGTGGTTGATGAGAAAGTTACATTCAGTCATGGGTGAAAAAAGGGTATAAATTGACGTTTAATGTTGGAAATGAAATTTAGATGGTAGTTGAACAAATTTTGTATAAGTATTTCATGTGGTTTTAACAAATGGGGTTAAAATTGTTTATTTGATAATGTGAGTGGTGAAATTGTTGAAATAGAGAGACTAATTTATGAAACTTTACAAATAGGAGGACTTGTATTGAATTAGGAAGAATTCGGCTTAAGGGTATCAAGAGAGAAAAATTCGATTGTTTACTTATTATAATTTTTGGGTTGAAATGCTAAAGTGGGATTTGTAAAGGGGTTGTTTAGTAATTAGGATATTTGTGTGATTTTGAATGTTAATGATATGATTAATTGATTTAAATAAATTCAAATTATTGTCATTTTAGCTCAAGAACATAAGAGCTCGGAGTTGGACCGAGGGAAAACAAAGTTACCTGAGTAGTCATTCTACCGAGTGCTTTTAACCGAAGTAAGTTCTTAAGCTATGTTTTTAAATTAAATTTGAATAAAATATTAGATATAGGGGTTGAATTGAATTATTAGAAACTTATTTGTTATTGCCGAATGTCACCTTGAATAGTTGAGTTGTGGTGACTATTATAATTGGTAATAGCCGATGTGGATGTGGAGTAATGAAATGATTGGATAATTGAATAATGAATTATGACTAATGAGATTAGAATGCTTGAGTTGAAATAGATATGGTAAAACATTGTGCCGAATAGATATGTGTTGTTAATGTGTTCTAGTGATGGTTTATATAAATGTTGCCGATTATGAATTGAATCTTAAATCATTATATCTATGGTTACTTGTGCTAGCCGAATGTAAAGGAAATTATTGGATTATATTGGTAGTGTTTCATTGATGATTAGGTGTATGGAAGATCATCTAATTTTGCATGAATGAGTAAGAAAATAATGTGTTAAATAAGTGTTGGTGTGAACCACAAATTCGAGTTATTCAGGCTTCGTGCCTAGCAGGCCTAGGGCCGGTGAAATGTAAACTAGGTTAATAGCTTAGCAAGATAGGTGCTGTTGATTTTATTCGGGCTTATGCCTGGCAAGTTTATTGCCGGTGAATAAATATTGGACCTTGGGTCTAGTAGGCCTTCTGCCGGTGTTTGATTCGGGCCTATGTGTAGTAGGTTTTTACCGGCGAGTTAAATTAAGTTATATCTATGTGCCTTATTTTCGAAATGGAGAGTAAGTGAGTAATACACTTTAAATGTTTCTTTATTTGGCCATTGGAGTAAGCAAATGCGTATTTCCATGGATTTGATAGATTCGGTCATAAACAAGCTATAGTAAATTAGTATATATGGTTATATGCATGTCTATACGAAATTGACTTATATACGACAGTATTAGTTACTTGGGCTTAGTGTATTCGGTTATGTGTGAGTTTAAATGAAATAACATCTTGGATTAAATGTAAACTTATTCCGCAAAAGGGGAGGTTCGGGTAGAAGTGGAAAGGTATAAAAGCTTTGTATATTCAATTGAACTTACTTGTTTAAGATATTACTTGCTTTTAAATAGCACTGTTCGGATAGCGTAAATATTTGAATGCTCAATAAATTTGATTATGTGCTTAAGACTTATTAAGCAACTCATGCTTAACATGAATGTTTTTATTTCCTTCTTTTTTTTAGACCTTAAAAAGCCAGCTACAAGTTCGGGGATCCTTAACCAACTCATCACACTATCCATGGTTTCAGTATTAAATATTTTGAACCTTGACTTATGTCATGTATAGGTGGAACAAGTTGTAAATATTGCATTTTGGGTGATGTGTATATATTAAGCCATGCGAATATGGCCTACTACTTAGTTGTGTACACTTTAATGCTTAAGTAATGCTAGTTGGTACTGTTAGTATATATGAATTGTCAATGTGTTTGATCATGGTCTTTAAGTAGTTCGGTTTTTGGTTGTTATTCATTCGATAATAATGCCTATCTTGAATCAACATTTTTATATATAATGTTAATTTGGTTTGATGAATGCTTAAATACTTAGCCAAATAGGTTGTTATGGAAATCAAATATTGGTCATGACTTTTGTCGCTATGCATGTGAAGTAATATAAGTATGTTTAGAATCGAATTAAAATAAAAAGGTTTCTGATGATTATACTCGAGTTCGTACAAACTTTTAAATGAGGTGATATGTTCGGTAATACCCTGGAACCCCTTCCGACAATGGATATGGGTTTGGGGGTGTTACAGGATTACCTAGCAACTGGTAGTCATACAAGACCAACACCTGGACGTCACATAATCACATAATCACACTTAAGGTCCTAGTGACATGTCACTCGTATCCTATTTTATTCCTAAGGTTCAACCGGGATTCTCACTTAACACTTATCAAAGCTTTGTCAAATACATTCAATGAGTCATTTACACAATTCATACAATATAACAACATATAACATAAATTTAACGATGTATTGCTTACATACAAACTTACCTCAGTACAAAAATAGCAAACTTTGCACTTTAGTCCACAACTTTTCCCTTTCCCCGATCTAGGTCAATTCCTCATTTTTCTTGATCTATAATGGCACATTTAACTCATTTAATTATCACATTATTCATGTTGACCCAAAAATCACTTTAAGGCAAAATTGCATTTTTGCCCCTAACTTTTCACTTATTTACACTTTAGTCCTTTGGCTCGTAAAATGAAATCTACTCATTTTTCTCAAACCCAAGCCTAGTCGAACCTATATTATGCTTATAATAGCCCACATTTTCTTTTAATTTAGATTTTTACCACCAATTTTTCAGCTTTTACAAACAGGTCCTTATGGATGTTTTCACCAAAAATCACTTAGTAAAAGTCATTTATTACACGACTAACATTCATTTTCTATCATTAGACATCAAAATACTTGCATGTCATACATGGCTAAATTTTTAAACTTGAACCCTAGCTCAAATTAGTGGTAGAAATGGGTAGATCAGCGATAATGACTTCAAAAATGTCAAGAGCATTAAAAACGGGGTTAGGACACACTTACTATCAATCTTGAAAGTTGGCCAAACCCTAGCTATGGCTTCCCTTGTGAAATTCAGTGAAGGAGAGAAGATGGACACCAATTTGACTTCATTTTTCCATTTTTATTCTTTTATTAACCAAATGACCAAAATGCCCTTAAGGCCTTTCTTTAAAATTTTACCCTTCCATGTCCCTTTTTGTTCATCATGACATATAATGGTCTAATTACTAAATAAGGACTTACTATTTAAAAATGCATTTCAATTAAGCACTAAAAGCCTCCAAAACACTTATTTTGCAACCGTTGCGATTTAGTCCTAATATCAAATTTGGTACTCTATCGCTAAACTTTCTTTACGATATTTTCACACATGCATTTAATCACATTATAAACCTTAAAAATTTATTGCAATAAATTTTTCTACTTCGAATTCGTGGTCCCCAAACCACTGTTCTGTTTAGGCCCTAATTCGGGCTGTTACAACTCTCCCCCCTTTAGGGATTTTCTTCCCTGAAAATCTTACCGAAAAAGAGGTTTTGGTATTGTTTCCTGATGGCTTCCTCAAGTTCCCATGTAGCCTCTTCAACCCCATATCTATGCCACAACACTTCCACAAATGCTTTGTAACACCTGTAACCCGTATCTGTTGCTAGATTAGGGTTAGGAGGTATTACCGATCAAACATATCACCGTACAAATATATCACATAAAGATATCAATCATCATCACATAAAAGTCAATCTCAAACATATAGTTCCTTTACGAGACCTTAATCGTGCTTTAAAGAGGGGTCAGGACTAAATTGATAACATTTGAAAACTTTACGGATCATATAAACTGTAACAGCCCGATTTTGACCCTAATAAGAATAGTGGTTTTGGAAATAGGAATCCGAGTATTAAAAAAATTCTAAATATTATTTTCTATGTCTATTATGTGTGAATTGGCCAGTGTAAAAATTTCGTTTTAAAATTTTATTGTTTGGTTACCGATTTGATAAACGGACTTAATCGCGTAAAATAAAAATCTAGTGGTTAAGTGCTTAAGTACCAAATTGATGATGGTTTTATAATTTGAAGTATTGAAAGTGTAATTTTCCATAATTTAATTAGTGACCGGTTTTGGTATGCATGTAATAGTGTTTGAATTGTTTAATATTTTTCTTAAAGGCATTTGTGTAATTTAGAAATGAAGGAATTATTAATGAAACAAAAGAGGAAAAATGTTCATCTTTCTTCCATTTTATGACTGAAACAAAGAGAAAGAGAAGAAAGTTAAAGCTTTGGTAGTTTCGGCCATTATAATCCCAATTTAGGTAAGTTTGAGCTGGTTTTCCTTAGAAATTTTTGTATATTTGAAATTGTTGCTACGTTGTGTATATAACCCATGATTCAATTTGTAGTATAGATGAGTATTTTGGTATTCGGCCATGATAGTGAGCTTGAGAAAATTTGTTTTGAAGTTGGGTAATAGAAAATCAGTATTAGATTTTAAGTTTGTATTGGAAATTTTTATGAAAATTTAGGAAATAGGGCATAATTACAAAAATAGTAAATAGAGGGATTAAATGGCAAAATAAATGAGATGTGAAGAATTTTATCTGAACTAGGAGCATCGGCCTAGGCTTGGTATAAGTAATTTTTTTTATTTTCTTATTTTGTGTAATTTAAAATTTGGATTAATTTGCTAAATGTGTAAAATAGTGGGGGTAAATTGGTAATTTTCCTAATTAGGTATTCTTGGATTAATTTGAATAAAATTGAGTTTGAATGGGTATTATTTGAAATTTTGTATTAGCTCAAGAACAACGGAATCGTATCTGGATCGAGGAAAGACAAAAATAATTGAATAGTCAATAAAAGCCGTTTGTTCATATCCGAGGTAAGTCTATAAGCAATTAATTATCGTCAACGTTAGTTAGAATTTAATTTATATAATAATGTGAAATTTAGAGGCTATAATTTGAAAGTAGCCGAATGTGAAATGAATTGACAAATTTATGTTTGAGTTAAATTTTATTAAGTTACTATATTTATTAGTTGTACAGGTTTTGATTGAAGTATTTAAATTGAGATATTGAGTTAGTAACTTTAATCAGTTGTGATATTGTGATAATCGGGCTTCGTGCCTAGCAGGCTTAGTGCCGTGAGTAAATATCAGACCTTGTGTCTAGTAGGCTACATGCCAGTGAAATTGATCGGGCTTCGTGCCTAGCAAGCTTAGTGCCGGTGAGTAAATATAGGACCTTGTGTCTAGCAAGCTTGGTGCCAGTGAATTTGATTGGGCTTTGTGCCTAGCAGGCTATATGTCAGTGATTTGAATTTCAAGCTTATGATTATAATACTTCACATAGATGTGGAAAGCGAGTAAGTAAATTAACTGAAGGAAGGCCCAGTGGAAAATTAGAATAATAAAATTTTTCCGGCGATCCATACCATGGATCCATGTGTAAGGAACGAATTGGGGTGATAAAGGTTTTGAAATCACCGAAACTGCAATCTGAGTAGATAGCGACGCCAAGGCAACGAGAATCCTGAAGCACTATCGAACCAAGCCGCAACCTTTACCGATGTCGGCCTCTACGTAGTCCACCCAATTGACATCGAACGGTAATATCCCAGAAAACTATTTTCAGAGATTATATTGTTTTGACGGCTGCTAGACCCTTTAACATAGTTTCGGGATTGCCTATATATTAGCTCTTTAAGGTTTTTTACCCTTGCTATATATAACTCTGTATTAATTGGTATATATTCATAACGAATATTTATTGCCATATATAATCCGAATCATAATAGTCATCATTAAAATAAATATAATAACATTTAACAAAAAATTATAATTACGTTAATTATAATAAAGATTTCGGTAAACTATATTTATTTAAATTTATATATATATATATGAACCAAATTCATATATTAGAAAAATTATGTTCTGATTATGTGTACAACATCCTTGTACATATAGTATGTTCAATAGTTTGATTGCCCAATTAAATTAATTCTATAATTAATTTAATTCATGTGACAACCAAACACAATACCAACTATGTTTTACTCCGTTCATTTCAATCGTAGGATGTGACCCTATAGGTTCTTGTAACGTTAGCAGTAATATTAGAACTATTCTAATGTTACAAACAATGAGTGGCATCTAGCAATGCATTATCGCTACCTAAGTTACAAGAAGTCATGATTCGACATAACCTTTTGTGATTAACTTTTCATGCATTAATCTTTAAGTCCTATATCTTTGGAATGGACACAAGTCATGGAATAGTCACCCTTGCATAGTCCATCCCATGTTTCTTGATACCTTGAGTAGACTATGATATACAAATAAGTATGACATCTCATATCAACTTATTTGAGCATGGCCATGCATTTCTAGTCTCACTCAATTAAGTGGCATGAGATATTACACCTATTATGGAGGAGGGACTTATCCTATATTGATCAACCATATCCCTCTACATAGATTGTGGTATATCCAACTTTAGTCTTAATAGAACAACCAATTACGGTGTTCGTTTGGCTATATCAAAATATACAACTCACGATGTTGGAATGATGATGATCGCAAGTATGAGGATCATATACATATTAATCACTATGAGTAATATTGTGACAATTACATAATAATCCAAGAAACATACTCATAGCGGGTCAGTCCAATATGTTGTTCTCTTACACACATATTCATGCATTGATTCTGATACTCCATATCAATGACAACTGTTTATCATCAATCAACTACATGTTAGTCTTAATGCATTATTATTGTCCTAGCCAACAATAATACTTGACTAAGGATCTTTTAAGAATAATCATATTATTCTTAGGACATTATTATAAAACAGTTTATTTATGCACACAGAAATGAAACTAAAATAATAATGGCAAAGCCTTATATTAATAAACATGATAAATCAAGTATGTTATCACAACTATCTCGTGATTGATCTTTGGGCATACTCTTACATTAACTAAATGACTTCAATATTTGGCCACTTAGGTAAGTAAAAGTGAGGTTATAAGGACTTGTATATTCGGTCGACTGTGAATATATATATAATGAACTTATGTATTCGACTTCATGTGAGCTTGAATTGAGCTTGTATTTTTGGTTATATGTGAGGTTTTATGGAAATGGTATAATCGATTATTTGGGATGTCTTATTAAATTTAAACGTTAGATTATATGAGTTGATATTTTGAACTTATACATTTTTCCATAGGAAATAATATATTGGACTTTGTGTATTTGGCTATATAAGTAAATTTGATGAAAGGATATTTTGCATTTTACATATATTCGGTTATATGTATAAGTATCTTTGTATTATTATATTTGACTTTGGAAATTCGACTAATTAGTTACTTGAGTTAAGCATTGTATATTTGAGTTGATTTAAATTGCTTAATGTTTACTAAGCTTTAGTAGCTTACTCTGTGTTTTGTTTTTATTTACTCCGTTTTATAGATTTTAGTTGCGAGATACGAGCTCAGGGATCCTGATCGAAGTCATCCACACTACTTACTATTTCGATATCTAATGTTTTAAAACTCAACTTATGGCATGTATAGGCTGGAACATACTTTGCTGGATTTTGTAATTAGCCATGTGAAAATGGCTTATTGACTTTGTTAAAGTTATGTTCTATACGTATTATAATGATAGATATGCTTGTTTTGGCTTGGATGAATTAATGAAGATAAATTAAGTAATTAATTTGGTTGGCTTAAAACTCAATTAGTTGATGGTTGATTGATGTGGTTAATGTGTATATTTGAATGATGAATTAGTTAGATGTATTAAATCATTCTAATAGAATTATTAAGAATGTTCTTGGATAATATAGGATGAAAATTCGTGATGTGTATTATAAGTGAATTGTAATGAATTTTGGAATGAACTTGCATGAATAATGTTTTGGTTAAAGAGTATGTATTAGTTAGCTATTTTGTATGACATTTCATTTATTATAAAATGATGTAGGATTAGCATGTGTAGGTTTGAATAAAAAAATAATAATAATAAAATGAGTTTATTAAACCTTGGTTAATGATATGAAATTTTCAATGATTATGTTTTGATTTGGTATATTACATTTGGTAAATTTTCAAGGTAGGTTATAATAGGTATTTTTGGTTCGGCTTATGTCTTGTATTTTGACCAAATGAATAGTGGAAAAAATGTTTCGCCATGTGATATTTGTTGATGTCAAATATGGCGTGACTTTTTGTGGGATGTTTACCCTGTGTATTTTATGAGACTCTGGAAATGATTAAATTTTATTTGATTGGTAATGTAAGTATGTTATGTTAGTATCTCATGATTGTTAATTGTGCTTGAGAGTCAGAGGAACATTTACACATATATTAGTTATGTGACATGTGTAGTAGCCAATTTTGGCCCAATTAAAAAAAAATAATAAAACCCAATATTAAATTTTTGAAGTCCAAAATAGTCCATTTACAAATTTTGACCCGACCAACCAGATCCAAATGACTACACTAGCCCATTTTTAACCTATTACAGTGGCCCAAATTAAAAATCAAACCAACCCTAAGACCTGAGGCCCGAATGGCCCAATTTGAAACCCTAGCCCCAAAATTGAAGCACCTTCGGCCAGGGCTAACTAGCACCCCGAGCGTGCCTCCACGCGCGCCCCCTCTCCTCCAATGCGTGCCCCCACGCACATCTTCGTACGCTTCAGTAGCCACGCCCATGCCTCCATACGCCAGCGCACACCTGCAGGAACAGTAAAAGCGGCCACATCAAGAATGACAGAAAAACATCCATATTATTTTTTGTATTGTTTCTTTTATTTTCGGCTATAAAGCCAACCAAACAGTGCATCTATCAGGAGAGAACACATATGTAAACAAAAAAACAAAGAAATCAAAGAATCAAGTTTTTGAAGGTGAAAATTTTCTCTGTCGATTTGTCTTCCTATTTTTCATTTTCCCATTTTATTGTTATCTGTCGTATAAAAAGAAAATAAGGGGACGAAGAGAGGCTTACGAGAACTGCTGAGGTTGACATTGGTTTCACCATCTCTGTCAAATTCGGACCCAGCAGATGGCCTTCCTCTTCCGTTTCTTTGTGTTCGAATCATCGAAACCCTGAGGACGGCCTCGAAAGGGGCTTAAAGGGGGTGATTCTCCCACCATCGGCAGCCATTTGTGGAATTGGTTCGGCGGTTAGAAGCCAATTTTAGGGTTCGGCTTGGGGAAGGATGAGCCTAGGCTCTCTTTTTTTGGTTTAGTTTCGAAAAGGGTCTGATGCCTTTAGGGTTTAGTTTTTTATATTTAAATAGCATGGAACAGAACCATTTATGGCCTGCTCAGTGGCTCCAAACCGGTGCTGTATTGAAATCCGTACGGGCCGACCCGATGACCCAACCCGAGCGCAGCTTGACCCACGCGTTTTGGTCGTCGAGGGCTTATGGCGCGTTCAGTCCCTTTTGTTTCACTTGTGTGTTCAATTCGGTTGCGCTCCTTTTTTAATTCTACCTCAACATTTGCACATCTTTACACCCTAGTCTGTGCCTAAACGCAGCGTTTTGGGAGCTGGTTTATTTCCAGTTTCAGTCCATATTCTTCATGCGTGCGTTTCACCTGGGTCCTTTGGTTGTTTTTAATGTTTAATTTAGGTTCTAAATTTTGTTCTGGTTTTAATTTAGCCCTCAATTGTCCTTTTTTATTTATTTACTTGCCTTTCCGCTTATTATTATTATTATTATTATTATTATTATCATTAGTTTCACTATTATTATGATTTATAATCTTTTTCCAATTTCATTCTTACTTGTATATAGTAGTAGTTTATATTATTTTATACATTATTTATTTTAAGTTTTTTCTTTACGTATCATTATTTAAAACTTTTATATATATGTATATTTATATTATTTACTGTAAAATATTTTTTCCATGTTAGCATCATTTTAAACTTCTTATATACGCATCGTTTTATTTCAAAATTTCTCTACATATTATATATTCTAAATACCTTTTATATTGTTCAATTAAAAAAAAAAAGCTTTTACATGTTATTCATTTCAAATATATATATTTTTCAAATTTCGCATAATTTCATACTTTATTTTTAAATTGTATTAGGCCCTTTTTAACATTCTAATAATTGTTTGTACACATATACGTTACATGAAATTATTCTATAAATACGTAGCTTTTATATTATTTTATGTAGATATTTTATTTTAAATTTATCTATATATGTATATTCCCTCGCAAATATAGTTATGTATATGAATATAGCTTGTTTTGAAAACTCATTATCTTTTTAGTTACTTCTAAACTCTTTAATATGTTATATATTTTAATTTCCAATTGCAAAATTTGTTTTAGATCTTTATGTGGTATTATATTCCTTTTTAATTTGTTCTCCTGTATGGAATTATTTGTTTATACGACATCATTGTCATGTATTATTATCATTTCGTGATTGATCCTATGCTTGCGTTTCTTATCACTGTTTTGTGCTCCAAACTCCAACACATTTGAGCCTTTACTAGATGCATCTTTTTAGCCCGAGAAAATCGAATAAATATATTTTTAAACTTTTTAATCGCTTATTCGACAATTTCTCGAAAATAAGGCAATATTTCGTGTTTGGAAATTCAAGGAATCGTGCCCTAACGTACTGGGTTTCGATTTTTCATTTTATCAAACAACCGAATATCCTTTTTAGATTTTACTCGTCTTCTCTAATTTTTAAAATAAGGCAATGTTCTCTGTTCGGAAACCCGAGAAATCGTGCCCTAATGTGTTGGGTTTTGTTCTTTTGGTTGGACCGAATACGTGAATACCCTTTTTTTTGTAATTTCTAAATGTATGAGTTTTTAGGACAAGATTTGATCATGGTTTCGAGGGTTTAAAGGATCGTGTCCTAACGTGCTGGATGTGATACTGTATTCCTTTGAAACGAGAGAATCTCGCCGTCCAATTTAAGCCGTTCAAATGTTTCAAAAGAAATCGTTTCAAAACTTTTTGACATAAGGACATTTTTAATCAATTTGGTACCAATTTTGGGCGTTACGAGGGTGTAACCCTTCCTTGTATGTAATCGACTCCTGAACCCATTTTCTCAAGTTTCGAAGACCAAATTAATTGTTTTGATAAATCAAAATGTGTTATTGAAATAATTTAAGGTGATCCAATCGTATCTCAAAAAAGGTCGATGGCAACTCCATTTTTTTAAATTTTAAAGTCAATTCCTGTTGTCAAAAAAATGGTTTCGACAGCTTGGCGACTCCACTGTGGATACCGAGAGAGTCAGGCCATAAATTGATTTTGTCCTTATGTTGGAATTGGAAAATTGATTTTAGAAATTCATCATTTCTTTGTTACATTTGTTTGTGAGTGCTATGGTTGTGTAGAATATTTTTCACATTACATTGCATGACCGTTGTGGTCA
Source organism: Gossypium stocksii (assembly GCA_020496765.1). Lineage (NCBI taxonomy): Eukaryota > Viridiplantae > Streptophyta > Magnoliopsida > Malvales > Malvaceae > Gossypium > Gossypium stocksii. The sequence goes on from CM035631.1 coordinate 45,821,568, forward strand.
CACCTATAAGTAGGAGTGAGAAGCTATGCCTTCATGAGGTTTTCACCTCCGCATGGGCTAGTGGACCGCTTCCGGAATGTATCCATACCTATGTGCTTCGTGAGGTTTTCACCTTCGCATGGTCATAGGGAAATGTATTCCCCTGAACCGAACTCGATCTATATGAGCCTATAATGGGTGAGGATCGAGGACTCTGCAGGTTCAGGTACCCTTTCCTTAGAACAGAACCACATATAGTGAGCCTTAGGAGCCTACCATAGGTAGAGCCATCCCGAACTTCATTGGTCACCCAGATAGGTGTTTGACTATTTACTGCTTGTCTTTTATTATCTTTATATGTTACTGACCAGTTGTATTTTGTTTTGGCTATGTTTGCATGTCATTGCATTCTTAAAGGGGTGTTGATTCGAATTCGATTGCTAAATTAGAAAGTTTGACATGGAAAACGATTTTCGTGATAAAGTGGAGCGCAGTGCGGAAATCCGTAAATGGTCAGAGGAACTATAATTAGAAAAAGGGGATAGCCTAGCCGAAGGATACACATCAAAATTATGGGACTTCACCCGTATCAGCGTGACACAAAATGAGCTCTAGGAATTGAGAGACATATGGGCTCAGTAGGGCAATGAGACTAAGCAGCTGTTCTACCACAATTATAGTGATCTACCCCACCTGCTCGACATTAAGTGGACAAGCAGTTGTTTCGGGCCATGACTCAGTTTTAGAATATAGCCTATAGTTGTTTCACTTTCGAGAAGGTAGATCTGGTGCCCAATGTGGAAGAGTATACATCTCTGCTTCGTTGTTCTAATATCCAAGTCGACAAGGCTTATGTTAGAGTTGCTAATGCCCCAACCTTCGTGAAGAAGTTGATGAAAATTACTGGGATGAGTGAACAATAGGTTACGGCCAGAATTCAATAAAAAGGTGATGGCAAATGTATTCCTTGTGTGATTCTGAGAGACCTGATCCTAACACATCCGGATATGAAGAAGAAGGTCGATGTCTTCGCCTTAAGCATCTATGGATTGGTAATCTTCCCCAAGGCCTTACGACATATCGACGAGGCGGTCACTGACATGTTTGATCGACTTGATAAACATGTCACACCTGTCCCATCGATCCTGGCGGAAACATTCAGATCATTGAGTGTGTGTCAGAGGGCAGGTGAAGGCAGATTTGTTAGATGTACGCAGCTACTGATGGTGTGGTTTCACAGCCATTTTTGGAAGGCAGATAAACCCTCTTAGCAAGTCTTCCTTAAGAATTATTCCCCGCTGAAAGAAGAAGCAGCCACACCAAGAAGGGATGATGTGTCAGAAGAAGGATGGATGGAAATTCTTCAAAATCTTCAAGAGAACGAAGTTGAGTGGAGAGCTCCGTGGATGATCCCCAACGAGATCCTTTATCGGTGTGAGGCTTTTGATTGGGTGCCTCTACCAGGAATTTGGGGGGCCGTTGGATACACCCCTTTACTCGCATTATGGCAGTACAACACTAAGTAGTTTATTCTGGTAACATACGGGCTAGCTCAATATGAGTTCTCATATAAGGGGGATAATTACAAGGAAAAGACTCGGGAGATGGCTGATGCCTGGAAGAAAACAATCCGAATGAACAGAGTAGACGCGGGCCCAACTACAACTCCAGAATACAGTGGATGGTTTAGTAGACACATTAATGATAACATCCCCAGGATGAGTTTAGAGGCTGCTCGATCACTAGAAGAATGCTTGCGAGTGGTCCCATCGGAGCTAGAGATCATAAGGCAAGACTTCGAAAAGAAGAGTTCCGAGCTCGAAAAGAAGATTGAGCAACTGGAAGAGGAGAAAATGAATTTGAAGATTAGATGTGGATGTCCAGAAGCTGGAAGCTGAGAAATTGAGAAAAGGGAAGAACAAGGCCGAGGAAGATCTAGACAGTCTGAAAAAGTATTACAAAAGGATGCGTCGATCAATGTAAACTGCCGGGTTGGGAAAACTTCTGAATAGTGGCAAGAAGAAATTCAAGAAGAAAGAAACCAAGCCGATCGATGGGAAAGGAGATTCTAGTAGGCTCGAGCGCGAAATGAGATTTTAGAAAAGAGCTTGTCAGAAAGCCAAAACGAGAAGAGTGAATTAAAGGGTAGAGTGGCGGAACTCAAAAAAGCCCTTCATCAGCATAGAATTCGTAATTCTACGGTGGAGCTAAAGGCGAGCATGCGCAAGATTGAGGAAATGAAAGAAAGGATAGAGGAATTGGAAACAGCTTTGCAGAACTGTGAAACACGGGTTGCGCTCCTTGAAAGGAATGAAGAGCATTGGAAAGAACAGCTTTACTATTCTTAATACCAGGTTAGAGATAGAAATTATCTTATGGGAGAAGCCGTGGCTCAAATTTGGGAGGTAACTGACCATCTACAGACTTTTGCGGTACAAGCTGATTGTTAAGTGTGATGTATGAGCAAGAATCTAGCCGGGGGCAAGAGCTAGCTTCACTACTTAGGAAAATGAAGAATTTAGGCATTAGGGCAAAGCCTTATCTGTAATCAATTTTATGTCAAAGGACTTTGTTTTCTAGTAAAGTTTTTTAAAAAGAATTGAATCAGAATTGAAGCCTTCTTTGCATTCATTCATATGCATCGCATCATCACATTGCATCATATGCACTAAATTTCATAATAAGAAACCTGATTAATTAAAATTATGGTAGTTACCTTGGAAACCCACAAAAATCCCCCAACTTAACATTTCTACAACACCCGTCTCAAAACCAAGGCAATGGACCAAAGGCTAGAGAAACTAGAGCAAATGCAAAAGGAAATGCAAGATCGGTTACAAGCACAGATGCAAGAGCAACTGGCCAAGGTGCAACAAGACATGAGAGATCAAATGATGGAAACCCAGAGAAACATGATGGATCAATTAGCACAGCTGTTGTCGGGAGGGCCCGATAAAGGAAAAAGCCCTATTGTTAATTCGGAGGACAATTGTGAGGACCTTATCTACTCCCCAGGAGCTGCCCTGACAAACGCCCCAGCCCAATCAGATGTCTGTCCACAAAGGGTCGCCCTCACCATTAGACCCCAGCATCAGGTTGACACCTCGGCGCTGATAAACTTCCAAACGAGTTCGGGTTCCAATCCGGGAGATCACTTTGCTAATCCCGCTGTCCCAGATCTTGATAAGATAGCAAAAATGGAGAAGGCAAGAGTAGATCTGCCGAAACAGTTTGAGGACCATTGCAGGTGGTTGAAGGAGAAGCTTAAAGCAATGGAAACTGCTGACTACCATTGCGGGATTGATGCGAGGGATTTAAGTTTGGTCCTAGATCTGGTGCTCCCACCGAAGTTTAAAATGCCAAACTTCGAAAAGTACAACGGGACTGGTTGCCCTGAAGCTCACATAACAATGTTCTATCGAAGAATGATAGGATATGTCCACAACGACCAGTTGTTGACACACTGTTTTCAAGATAGTTTGATCGGGTTTGCAGCCAGATGGTACAACCAGTTGACCCGTGCCCAAATCAATTCATGGAGAGACTTGGCCCAAGCTTTCATAAAACAATATGGCCACGTAACTGATATAGCACCTGACAGAATTACGCTTCAGAACATGGAAAAGAAGGCAAATGAGAACTTCAGGCAATATGCCAGTGGTGGAGGGAGGTGGCCACACAAGTCCAACCATCACTATCAGAGAAAGAGACGACCATGCTTTTCATCAGTACTCTGAAGGCCCCCTTTATCAACCACATGTTAGGCAGCGCAACTAAAAGCTTTTCTGACATGGTAATGTCAGGGGAGATGATAGAAAATGCGATAAAATGTGGGAAAATTGAAGTCGGAGAAAGCACCAAGAGATCAGCCCTAAGAAGGAGGGAAAATGAAGTGAATAACACGAGCATGCATAACAAGGGGTATTCAAGGGCGATCATGGTAAGCCAGCGAAAGACAGTAATCGCTAATCAGGGTTCCCCGAGACAAGAATCCAATGCAAGGGCAAACACCAAAAGAACACCATTCGCACCTATACCTATGACATATAGAGAGTTGTACCAAAACCTCTTTAATGCATATGTAGTGTCTCCTTTCTACTTGAAACCACTGCAACCCCCGTTTCCCAAATGGTATGATGCAAACGTCCAATGCCAATATCATGCTAGAATCACGGGGCATTCAATCGAAAACTGCACCGCATTTAAGAAAGTAGTTGAAAGGCTGATAAAAATGGGGGTCGTAAAGTTTGACGACCCATCGGTGCCGAATGTAGGAGGAAACCCCCTACCTAATCATGCTGATCAATGAGTGAACCAGATAAATAAAGGTGGGGGTAGAGAGATGAAACACGAGATTGCAGAAGTCAAAACCCCACTGAGACGAGTTTAGAAGGAGATGATGAAAAGAGGACTGGTCACATTGGGTTTGGAAGGAAGATCCGAAGGAAAGAGAAACCATTGCGAATTTCATAATGGAGAGGGGCATGAAATTCAGGAATGCCCTGAATTCAAAACCATAGTGCAAAATTTGATGGACAACAGAGAGATGGAATTTTATGAAGAGATTGAGGGGGGAGAGGTTTATGCCTCAGATGAAGGATCAACAAAAAGGGTCCAAAAAGGTAACTGCTCGGTAGTGATCATCTCAAAATCGAGAGCCAATGAAGTTGAAACGCAAGTAGTTCTGCGGGTCATAATTCAAAAACCTATAAGATTCCCTTACAAGGATAGCAAAAGGGTTCCCTGGAACTATGACTGTAATGTGACGATACCAGCTTCAGAAGAAGGACAAGAGATGGGTTTTTACACGGGAAGCAGAAAGTGCTATGATACCCCAGCTACAAAAACTGAGTCTATTAAAGGAAAATCTGTAATGGAAAACATGACCGAGGCTGAATCACATGTTAATGAATCGGTGACTGAAAAAGAGGCTAGAGAGTTCTTGAAGTTTTTAAAGCATAGTGAATATAGCATTGTGGAGTAACTGCATAAGCAACCGGCTCACATATCGGTACTGGCCTTGCTGTTAAGCTCGGAGACACACTGCGATGCGTTAATGAAAGTGCTAAACGAAACTTATGTCTCGGATGACATCTCCGTTAACAAGCTCGATCGTCTGATCAATAATATCACCGCTGATAATTTTATCTTCTTTAATGATGATGAGATACCACCTGGAGGTAGGGGATCTACAAAACCCTTGCATATCACCATTCGATGCAAGGGATATACACTACCGGGAGTCCTGATTGACAACGAATCGGTATTGAATGTCTTGGCCCTTTCCACGCTAAATAGGCTGCGACTAGATAATTCTCATATGAAGACATGCCAGTATACAGTAAGGGCGTTCGACGGCACAAAGAGAAGGGTAATGGGTAGAATTGAAGTACCTCTTCTGATCGGTCTTAACATCTATGAGGTTGATTTCCTAGTAATGGATATCAAGCCCTCATATAACTGCCTGTTGGGAAGACCACAGATTCATTCGGTAGGGGCAGTTCCCTCTACGTTGCACCAAAAGCTGAAATTGGTGACGGAAGGCCGATTAGTAACCATAAACTCGAAAGAAGACATCATCACAGTTGTGACCAGTGACACACCATATCTAGAGGCAAATGATGAGGCCATTGAATGTTCTTTGTGATCATTAGAGTTCGTAAATGCAACCTTTATTGGTGAGGGGAGCAAGATCCCGAGGCCTAAAATATCCAAGACCATGAGGATGGGCCTACAATTAACTGTTGGGAGAGGAGCATTACCGGGAAAAGGACTCGGGAGATACCTCCAAGGTAGGTAGAGGTACTATTGTTGAAGGATAAATGAGACCATTTCAACTTAGGGTTTAGGCCAGAGGCCAAACAGAGAAGGAAAGAGCTGGAAAAGAAGCAAGAGAGGCAAAGAGCACGGTTGAGCGGGGAGGAAATCAAGTGGGAACCAATGGTTTTCGTCCATATATCCAAGACCTTTGTATCAGGAAGAATCATTAACCCTGAGCAAGAGACCCTAAGAGAAGGAACCATGGGAGGAATAGCAAAGGACATACACATCAATGCCATATCCGAAAAGGGAATTGAAAGAAGAAGCCTGTTGGACATCCGCTCTTTTGAGCCTGGGAGCGTTCTGAACAACTGGACTGCAGAAGAGATTCCTGTAGTGTTTATAACTGTTTAAGAGTAATGTCCTAGAACATTTGTTGCTCTAGGCTTAGGAGTAATAAACATCCTTTGTGAACTGAGTTTATCCCGAAATCTTTAATTCAATGAAAATGCATCTTTTGAGCAAATATTCTTTCATTCTTTCCAATTCATACATAATCATTATTATTCTTTTGTTTAAAACCCCTTTATTTATTCATGATCATACCATTCTTAGATGCTGCTATTTCTTTGCATCTTCTATCACCCCAAAAACAGGTCCCCAGACGTCAATGACATGAGCGACGCTGCAAACAACTCAAAGTCTCCTTTTGAACGGGATATGTGTATAGAGGATTCTAAGGATTTTGAAGACGACAAAGATTGTAACCTATCTCCCGAACTGTTGAGGATGGTCGAACAAAAGGAAAAACAAATCTTACCTCATGAAGAATCAACAGAAATGGTGAATTTAGGAGAAGGAAAAGAGGTGAAAATTGGGACTGGTATCGCCGCAAAGACAAAACGAGACTTGATTGGATTACTCCAAGAGTTCGAGGATGTGTTCGCATGGTCATACCAAGACATGCCTGGTTTGAATATCGATATAGTGGTGCATCAACTTCCCATAAAAGAAGAATGTAAGCCAGTCCAACAAAGGCTTCGGAGGATGAGGCCCAATGTATTGCTGAAACTAAAGGAAGAAGTCAAAAAACAATTCGATGCAAGATTCCTAAAAGTAGTGAAATACTCAGACTGGGTGGCCAACATTGTCCCCGTCCCTAAAAAGGATGGAAGAGTGCGAATGTGCGTGGACTATAGAGACTTAAATAAAGCTAGCCCAAAAGATAATTTCCCACTGCCTCACATTGATACCTTGGTGGACAATACGGCAGGCTATTCATTGTTTTCCTTCATGGACGGCTTCTCGGGATACAACCAAATAAATATACATACTGAGGACATGGAGAAAACCACATTCGTAACCGTGTGGGGGACCTTCTACTATAAAGTAATGCCCTTTGGACTAAAAAACGCAGGGGCAACATATCAAAGAGCTATGGTAACCTTGTTCCATGATATGATACACAAAGAAATCAAGATCTATGTTGATGATATGATCGCGAAGTCCCGAACTAAGGAGGAGCACTTGCAAGTCCTAAGAAAATTGTTCTTAAGGTTGCGAAAGTTTTAGCTAAAACTCAATCCGGCAAAATGTACTTTTGGAGCTAGGTCCAGAAAGTTGCTAAGGTTTGTGGTTAGCGAAAAAGGGATCGAGGTTAACCCAGACAAAGTCAAAGCCATACAAGAGCTACCTCCACCTCGTACTCAGAAAGAGGTCAGAGGATTTCTGGGAAGAATCAATTACATCGCCCTGTTCATTTCACAACTAACCGAGAAATGTGACCCCGTTTTTCATCTCCTTAAGAAACATGACCCGGGTATATGGGATGAAGAATGCCAAAAGGCTTTTGACAAGGTCAAACAGTACTTGTCCAATCCCCCAGTACTGATGCCACCTCACCTAGATAAGCCATTGATACTATACTTAGCAGTATTCGAAAATTCCATGGGATGCGTACTCGGCCAGCATGATGAGTCGGGAAAGAAAGAAAGAGCTATCTATTACCTCAGCAGAATGTTTACTGAGTGTGAAACAAGATACTCACCAGTAGAGAAGCTATGTTTTGCTCTGGTTTGGACAACCCGAAGACTAAGACGATACATGTTGTATCACAATACTTGGCTCATTCCAAAACTAGATCCTTTGAAGTATATGATGGAGTCAACAGCTTTGAATGGAAGAATGGCTCAATGGTAAATTCTACTTTCCGAATTTGACATAGTGTATGTGAACCAGAAAGCCATAAAAGGAAGTGCGATAGCGGATTTTCTAGCCAGTAGAGCTTTGGAAGAATACGAACCCTTAAACTTTGATTTCCCGAACGAAGACTTAATGCATGTTGCAGCCACTGAAGAAGATACTCAAGAAAGCCACCCTTGGAAACTAAATTTCGATGGAGCGTCCAATGCTGTGGGCAATGGAATTGGGGCAGTCTTGGTATCTTCAAGCAGAGGTCATTACCCCTTTACTAGCAAACTAAATTTTAATTGCAATAACAACATGGCGGAGTATGAGGCATGCATCATGGGAATCCGTGCTGCCATACAACGCAAGATTAAAATGCTAGAAGTTTATAGAGACTCAGCACTGGTGATCTATCAACTTAAAGGTGAATGGGAAATGATAGACCCTAAGTTGATCAATTATCAAAAAATAGTCTTGGAGTTAATGAAGGAGTTTGATGACATCACTTTCTACTACCCCCCACGAGATGAAAACCAGATGGCTGACGCCTTAGCCACTCTAGCCTCCATAATCAAAGTGAATGAACAAGAGGACATGAAACCCATTTAAATGAGTATCTATGAGACTCTAGCTCATTACTGCAACATTGGTGAAGAAGAAGATAAAGATGATCACCTGTGGTATCACGATATATTACAATTTGTGAGAAATCGTGAGTACCCGGACCACATGATCGAGAATAACAAAAGGACGTTGAGAAGATTGGCCATCGACTATGTACTGGATGGGGAGATTCTGTACAAGAGGAGGAAGGTTCAAGTACTGTTGAGGTGTGTGGATGCTATTAAAGCTAAGAAAATTTTGAAAGAAGTCTATGAGGGCGTTTGCAGGACACATGCTAACGGCTTTACAATGGCCAGACAAATTATGAGATTTGGTTATTACTGGTCTACCATGGAAGGGGATTGTATCAACTATGCCAAGAGATGTCATAAATGCCAGATCTACGGAGATAAGATTCATGTGCCCCCTTCGCCTCTTCACGTTATGACTTCCCTATGGCCTTTATCTATGTGGGGCATAGACGTGATTGGGCCGATATCGCCAAAAGCTTCCAGTGGACATCGATTCATCTTCGTGGTCATAGATTATTTCATCAAATGGGTTGAAGCCGCCTCGTATGCCAATGTCACCAAAACGGCAGTTAGCAAATTCTTGAAAAGAGAAATTATATGCCGATATGGGATGCCAAAAAGGATCATATCAGATAATGCTCTGAATTTGAACAACAGCACAATAGCAGAGTCTGTAGTCGATTCAAAATCAAGCACCACAACTCGTTGCCATATTGCCCGAAAATGAATGGCGCAGTAGAAGCAGCAAATAAGAACATCAAAAAGATTGTGGGAAAGATGACTGAAACCTATAAATATTGGCATGAGAAGCTACCATTCGCCCTTTATGCTTATCGAACGTCAGTCAGGACCTCCACCAGGGCAACGCCTTTCTCTCTGGTTTACGAAATGGAAGCGGTTCTACCCATTGAAGTTGAGATTCCCTCACTCAGAGTTTTGTTAGAAGTGAAGTTGGATGAAGCAGAATGGATCCAGTCTCGATACGATCAGTTGAACTTGATTGAGGAAAAAAGGCTAAGAGCTATTCGCCATGGCCAGATGTATCAAAAACGAATGATGCAAGCTTATGAAAAAAAGGTTTGCCCAAGAGAATTCTATAAGGGGTTCTGGTTTTGAAAAAGATCCTTCTGATACAAAAGGATTTCAGAGGGAAATGGATGCCAAACTGGGAAGGACCTTACGTGGTAAAGAAAGCCTTTTCCGGAGGAACGTTGATTCTAGCCGAGATGGATGGTAAAAATCTACCTAATCCCGTGAATGCACTGTCAAGAAGTATTTCACTTGAGAAATGAAAAAGCCATGGTGAAAACCCGTAAAAGGCACCTTTTGATTAAAAAATGAAAAAAATGAATGGAGAGGCCAAGGCAAAAACCCGTAAAGGGTGCCTTACGACCAAAGGGGTTTTCGAGTTGAAAACCCACAAACGGGCGGCGCAAATCTTGGAAATGAGGCTTGTGGTAACCTAGTCTTCTCAAAATTAACAAGGAGGGGTGGTGCATCTCGGGACATTAACAGAATGCTCTAAATCCCCTAAATACATGTGGAACTCAAAAAGGGTCCTTAAGAGGTTATGTAGGGAAGCTCATACTGTGACGTTTTAGGGGCACTTGTTTTCCTCTTATTCATTTTGTATTTTAGCAGAATATGCCATTTGGATGATTAATTTATTTTTATCCTATATTCTGGCAAAGTTTACTTCTCTGATTAATTTATTCATTCCAAATTTTGCTATCGAATGACAATCTTGTTATCATTATGGCCTTTTTCACGCATTTTTCATTGAAACAATGATTGTCAGATTTACAATGTTTGCATGGATAGAGTTTTGCATATTACTCTGAAAAGTTTAAAAATAGTGCAAGAACCTAAAACAGGACTACTGGTTGGAACTAACCCAAGTTCAAAAATGGAAAACATTAGAGGCAAAGTAGTCCAAACCATGGCTACTTCTTCAAACCTTCTATCAAAGATACCAGCTCAGTAAGAAGGCGCGATAGCATATCAATGACGAGCGAAGACACCCTAATCATTAAAAAGGGAATCATTTTCGAAAGTAAAATCCTGTATTCATGCAAATATCATTCACCCACATCCAGTTAGGTGCATTTGATTCATTTCGATCATAGCATCTTGATCATTTGGCATAAGCGTAGATATGAGGATGATTCTACAAATCATATCGCCAGAGGATGGTGTAGCAACATCGGTGATTTAACAGTTTGGCATCCTTGAGGTTGTAGGGAGCATATTAAAGATGGCAGATCTGGCTCTCCTGAAGTTGCAGGAGCAGATCGAAGATTGGAGTCTTGCATCCCTGAGGTTGTAGGGAGCAGATTGAAGATAGTAGATTTAGCTTTCCTAAAATGGCAGGAGCAGATCGAAGATTTGAGTCTGGCATCCCTGAGGTTGTAGGGAATAGATTGAGGATAGCGAATCTTATTTCCCTGAAGATGTAGTGGAACAGATTGAAGCTACAAATTATAGATCCTATCTCACTGGAGTTGCAGTAGAGCAGATCATAGCAAACCTTATCTCCTTGAAATTGCAGTGGAGTAGGTTAAAAATCAACAAATCTGATCCCCTTGAAGTTGCAGTGGGGCAGTTTGAAGTTACCCCAACAAGTCTTATCTCCCTAAGGTTGCAGGGAGCAGATTGAAGATACCAGATTTGGCTTTCCTAAAGTTACAGGAGTAGATCAAAGATTTGAGTCTGACATCCCTGAAGTTGCAGGGAGCAGACTGAAGATAGTAGATTTGGCTTTCCTGAAGTTGTAGGAGCAGATCGAAGATTGGAATCTAGTGAAGCAGACTAAATCCACAAGTTCTATACCCCTGAAGATGCAGGGGAATGGAATGAGGCTAATTGAAGAAAAAGGGAAATTAAGAAGCCAAGATTCAGTGAGACTAGGCAAAATTGACCCTTTTAAGGTCTTTACTCTATTCTCGTTACGTGACAATGAGCAAAGAGGGGCAGCTGTAGTAGCCAATTTCGGCCCGATTAAAAAAAAATAATAATAAAACCCAATATTAAAATTTTAAAGTCCAAAACAGTCCATTTACAAATTTTGACCCGACCAACCAGATCCAAGTGACTATACTAGCCCTTTTTAACCTATTACAGTGGTCCAAATTAAAAATCAAACCAACCCTAAGACCTGAGGCCCGAATGGCCCAATTCGAAACCCTAGCCCCAAAATTGAAGCACCTTCGACTAGGGCTGACTAGCGCCGCGTGCGTGGCTCTACGTGCACCCCTCTCCTTCAACGCGTGCCCCTACATGCATCCCCATACACTTCAGCAGCCACGCCTACGCCTCTGTACGCCAGCGCATACCTGTAGGAACAGTAAACGCGGCCACAGCAAGAACGACAGAAAAACATTTGTATTTTTTTTGTATTGTTTCTTTTATTTTCGGCTATAAAGCCAACCAAACAGTGTATCTATTAGGAGAGAACACATATGTAAACAAAAAAAAAAAAGAAATCAAAGAATCAAGTTTTTGAAGGTAGTTTTTGAAGGTAAAAATTTTCTCTGTCGATTCGTCTTCCTATTTTTCATTTTCCCATTTTATTGTTATCTGTCACATAAAAAGAAAATATGGGGACGAAGAGAGGCTTACGAGAACTGTTGAGGTTGACATTGGTTTTACCACCTCTGTCGAATTCGGACCTAGCAAATGGCCTTCCTCTTCCGTTTCTTTGTGTTCGAATTATCAAAACCCTGAGGATGGCCTCGAAAGGGGCTTAAAGGGGGTGATTCTCCCACCGTCGGCCGCCATTTGTGGAGTTGGTTTGGCGGTTAAAAGCCAATTTTAGGGTTCGGCTTGGGGAGGGATGAGCCTAGGCTCTCCTTTTTTTTTTGGTTTAGTTTCGAAAAGGGTCTAATGCCTTTAGGGTTTAGTTTTTTATATTTAAATAGCATGGAACAACACCGTTTAGGGCTTGATCAGTGGCTCCAAAACGGTGCCATATTGATATCTGTATGGATCGACCCGATGACTCAACCCATGCACAGCTTGACCGTTTTGGTCGTCGAGGGCTTATTGTGCGTTCAGTCCCTTTTGTTTCACTTATGTGTTCAATTGGGCCGCACTCCATTTTTAATTCTTCCTCAACATTTGCACATCTTTACACCCTACTCCGTGCATAAACGCAGCATTTTGGGAGCTGGTTTATTTCCAGTTTCAGTCCTTATTCTTCGTGCGCGCGTTTCACCTGGGTCATTTGGTTGTTTTTAATGTTTAATTTAGCTTCTAAATTTTGTTCTAGTTTTAATTTAGCCCTCAATTGTCCTTTTTTATTTATTTGCTTGCCTTTCCGCTTCTTATTATTATTATTATTATTATTATTATTATTATTATCATTAGTTTCACTATTATTATTATTTATAATCTTTTTTCCAATTTCATTCTTACTTGTATATAGTAGTAGTTTATATTATTTTAGACATTATTTATTTTAAGTTTTTTCTTTACGTATCATTATTTAAAACTTTTATATATATGTATATTTATATTATTTATTGTAAAATATTTTTTCCATGTTAGCATCATTTTAAACTTCTTAAATACGCATCGTCTTATTTCAAAATTTCTCTAAATATTATATATTCTAAATACCTTTTATATTATTCATTTTAAAAACAAAAAAGCTTTTACATGTTATTCATTTTAAATATATATATTTTTCAAATTTCGCATATTTTCATCTTTATTTTTAAATTGTATTAGGCCCTTTTTAACATTCTAATAATTGCTTGTACACATATACGTTACATGAAATTATTCTATAAATACGTAGCTTTTATATTATTTTATGTAGATATTTTATTTTAAATTTATCTATATATGTATATTCCCTCACAAATATAGTTATGTATATGAATATAGCTTGTTTTGAAAACTCATTATATTTTTAGTTACTTCTAAACTCTTTAATATGTTATATATTTTAATTTCCAATTGCAAAATTTGTTTTAAATCTTCATGTGGTATTATATTCCTTTTTAATTTGTTCTCTTGTTTGGAATTATTTGTTTATACAACATCATTGCCATGTATTGTTATCATTTCGTGATTGATCCTATGCTTGTGTTTCTTGTCACTGTTTTGTGCTCCAAGCTCCAACACATTTGAGCCTTTACTAGATGCATCTTTTTAGCCTGAGCAAATCGAATAAATATATTTTTAAACTTTTTAATCGCATATTCGACAATTTCTTGAAAATAAGGCAATATTTCGTGTTTGGAAATTCGAGGAATCGTGCCCTAACGTGCTGGGTTTCGATTTTTCATTTGATCAAACAACCGAATATCCTTTTTATATTTCACTCATCTTCTCTAATTTTTAAAATAAGGCAATGTTCTTTGTTCGGAAACCCGAGAAATCGTGCCCTAACGTGTTGGATTTCATTTTTTTGGTTGGACCGAATACGTGAATACCCTTTTTTTTGTAATTTCCAAATGTATGAGTTTTTAGGACAAGATTTGATCATGGTTTCGAGGGTTTAAAGGATCGTGTCCTAACGTGCTGGATATGATACTGTATTCCTTTGAAACGAGAGGATCTCGCCGTCCAATTTAAGCCGTTCAAATGTTTCAAAAGAAATTGTTTCAAAACTTTTTGACATAAGGACATTTTTAATCAATTTGGTACCAATTTTGGGCGTTACGAGGGTGCTAACCCTTCCTCCTACGTAATCGACTCCTGAATTCTCAAGTTTCGAAGAACAAATTAATTGTTTTGATAAATCAAAATATTTTATTAAATTAATTTAAGGTGATCCGATCACACCTCGAAAAAGGTTGGTGGCAAGTCCATTTTTTTAAATTTTAAAGTCGATTTCCGTTTTCAAAAAAATGGTTTCGACAACATGAATTTGTTAGTAAGAGATTATTTGATTTTATGTTATAAAAAAATTGATTAGTTCAAAAGACTTGAACTTGTGAGTATGTAAATGTATGAAAATTTTGATTTGTCCGGTAATACCTCGTAACCCCTTTCCGGCGATGGATACGGGTTAGGGGTGTTACATAAACATTTTGCTTTTGAAACAGGGTACACGCCTGTGTGACAAGGCCATGTACCTTGCACAGTTGTGCCTCGCATCGTACTTTAGTCCGTGTGAAACACTAACTAGGGTCACACGGTCTTTAGACACGCTCGTGTGTCTAACCCATATGTCATCCTGAGTTAGCCACAAGGTCACCAGACACGCCCGCGTGTCTAGCCCGTGTGCTATACTGACCTCTATGACTACAAAACAGGAATCACACTCTGACCAAATTACCCAAAAAATAGGGGTCACACGATCGAGTCACACGCCCGTATGCTCTGACTATGTGGCACCAAATAGGCTTGGTTTAAGCCATTTTTCACATCCCAACTTGCCTTATACCTACATGAAAAAATATGTAACTTTTGCAACCCAATTTTAGCCAATTTTATGTTTCAACACAATCACCAATATGACCAAATCTGTAATAGCCCGATTTAGACCCTAGTCGGAACAGTGGTTTCGGGACCATGAATTCGAGTCGAAAAATGTTTAAATATTATTTTCTGTGTTTGAATGTGTGAATATGTGTGTGCTAAAATTTCATTGAAAAGATTTTACCGTTATTATGCCCGATTAATTAAAAAGGACTAAGTTACAATAAATGAAAAGTAAGCATGCTACTTTGTAAAGTGCTTAATTGATTATGTTTTTTTAATATGGAGGTTGCATGAGGCAATTATGCCAAAATATTTCATGATGGACGGTATTGACTTTTCTTTATAAGGGTTTCACATTTTATTTATATGGTTAAATGAGTAAAACATGTTAAAAAAATTAAATTATAATTATTAAAGCATAAAAATAAATAAAATAAGAAAGCCATGCATTCTTTCCTTGTAATTGCCGAATGAAATAAGAGGAAAAACAAAAAGAAAGTTGAGCATTCGGTTCACTTGCTCAAGCCATTAAGCTCAAAAACCTAATGGGACAATTTTGGATCGGGGAAAAACGAAACTTGTTGAGTAGTTGAGCTTGTCTTGTACTACCGACTGAGGTAAGTTCTTAAATAATCAAATTAAATTATACATGCTTAAAGATTAAATGAATAAAGTAAAATTGAGGTATGGTTATATATAGACAAATACCGTATGTGACTAGCATAATTGAATTAAATTGAATATGGTGTTACGTTGTGCCGAATGCAAATTGGGAAGTGAATGATGTTAGTTATAATATTCATCATGAGTGCCGAATGTAAGTATAGAGGGAAATGGTCTAGTGGTAAGTATGAAATGAAGGTAAGTGTTTAATATGATTTATGGCTGAATGGAATTTTGAAATGTGAATAAGATGTTGATATGTATTATGGCCGAATGGTAGGGAGAAATGAAAGTGAATAAGATGTTATGTATAAGTACCTAATGTGAATTATGAAATGTAATAAAGTGTTTGGTATGTGCTATGTTCGAATGATGCTAAGCTTTTACTATATGTTTGTGCTGTGTAGAAATTAGACGTAAATGATTTGAAGTATATGAAACTTTGTGATTTGATTATCGTACTGTGTTATTTGGGCCTTTGGCCTAGCAAGCTTTAAGCTAGTGATGATTATCGGGCTTTGAGTCTAGCAGGCGTAATGCCGGTGAATGTATATCGGACTAAAAGTCTAGCAGGCTTTGTGCCGGTGATGAATTCAAGCTCACACCTAGCCGGTTATAAACTGATGATTTATTTCCAAATATATGAATACAATTAATGATATTATTATAGTTATGAAAAAATGGAAATTTATTTATGTGGTATTTCTTTAAACCGATTATATATGTGAATATAATGTAATAAAGTTGAATTTTAAAAATTTCTACTACTTGTGCATACGGATTACATGAAATTTCATGGATCGAAGGATCCAATATAATAGTGTGATATTGGAGTTGAATGATATGTGATATTAGGATTTAATTGTCCCTTGTATTTGGTCTTATGTGGACAAATATTTGTATAGAAGTTTAATAATATATTATTGAACAAAATGTCTTTGGGAATGTTTAAATGATGATAGATATTTCCATGTACATTCGGCTAAGACATTATATTAATAATTGTATAAGTTTAATTTCAAGCTTATGTTTATAAGATTTCAAGTTGAGGTGGAGAACTTGTTCAAGTGAAAATGAGCTAGATGACTTTATATATATATTTGGCCACCTAGGTACGTACATATGTGATGGTGTATTGATATTGTATGATTGGTCATATATGATGGTATATTGCATTTGTATATTCGACCATAGGTGATGATATAATGAACCATGTGTATTTGGCTATAGAAGTAAGAAATTATGAGATGATATATATTGGATCTTGATTATTCTGTCAAATAAGTATGTATATGCATATGATATCATAACGTGATTTATAAGAAGAAATATATGTGTTTTTAAAATGGTATTTGACCTTGAAATTAAAAGATATATTTTATTTACATGTGTATGTGTTCGGCTACAAACTATATATATATATGGGATTATTATTCACAGACTTATGAACTTGTGCATATATGAGTATAGGTAATAGTCATGATAAAGATAATTTAGTCTAGGAATTTAGCAATATATATTAGAAGAACCACGTGAGTACTCGGCCCAGGTGAGTAATCGTGAAACATATCTAGATATATGTGAAGTACAATTATGTGATATAAAGATTTGACACATTAGCTTATGAATCTTATGGGTTCGTGAATTGGGTCTGTAATGACTATTCGATTTTGGAAATTAAACGATAATATGATAATACGGTTACGTGGGCATTCAGTCAAAGTGGCATTTAAAAATGAGTATAGCTTTATGTATATTAAGAAAATGGAGTCATGCGTGTTTAGCTCTACATTTGTTACAATAATATAGTTTTGGTTTGGTTCAGTCAAGTTGATAATATTATCTTATGTGTTTATTGCTTATGACTTACTAAGCTAGGGTAGCTTACTATGTGAAATTGTCTCTGTTTTATAGATCTTGAATTCAAATTGCAAGGTCGGGGATCATCAGAGAAGCTTATCACACTATCGGCCGCGTCCGGTATTTTATAAATTACATTTCAAAATTATGGCATGTATAGGTTAGTTTGATATATTTGATTTAAATTTGTGTATGTATTTAGCCATACGAAAATGGCTTGATCATGATGCTAATGTTGATAGTTATACTAGGTCATATTATAAACTTAATATGGGAGTTATGTTTCATAAAACTAATTTGAGATGTAGATTACATGATTCAACAATGAGGAATGGTAAGTAAGATATACATTTGGTTATTAAATTAATCCATTTTGGAAATAGGAAAAGTGGTATAATATGGCTTGATAAATGGTAAAATGAATGATTTATGTATTATTAAATCAAACTATGAGTTAAAATTTTTGATCGGTAATACTCGTAACCCTGTTCTAGCAACGAATGTGGGTTAAGAGTGTTACAAAATTATTGACAACCAATTCATGCACAAAATCCATCTCAAATCATACCAATTTACAAGGCATAAACATAGCCAAAAATTTGCTTCACAAAATCATTCATGTGCTAAATCAATTCATGCTCATAACTTACCAAACATCCACTATTTGGTTCATACCAAAATGACCATTTCCACATTGACCATATATGCAACATTTATCACATATCGCCACAAGCATATACACATACTTAGTTAGCCAAATCACTTGGCATAACATATATACCATTTAAAATATATTCAAAACTCCCTAGCTTATAAATGCCATACTTTGCTATATATACAACCACAAAAGGTACCAAATGAGCTTGGATAGTGCAATGAAGATCCTTGATGATTCTTGAGCCTTTAGTAGCTTCAATAATCTATAAAATAGGAATAAATACACCAAGTAAGCTTTAAAAGCATAGTAAGTCATAGGCAAGTAATTCAATAAATCAATTCAATAGTAAAACATCCATTTATCCAAATCAAACCATTCACAAACCTTTATCCATGCCTATCACATGGCTTATTCATATTCATAAACTTCATCCCATAAATTTAAAGGATTTCTTCACATACTTATTCTTAACTACTATGTACATTTTACGTACCTGTTTATTCCGTACAAACTCACTTATTTTCATAACCAAAGCTCTTCCGTTAAACCATCCGAATTTAGAGCCAAATATATAAATATTTCATCTGATAAGTACTCAAACCATGGCCCGAAGCCAAATCAGAGTAACTTATCTCAGAGCACCTATACCATGGCCTATAGTCAAATTAAGGTCATTCCCTCACAATACCTATACCATGGCCCGTAGCAAAATCAAGCTATCTCTTGCACCTGTAGTGCTGATATCATGGCCTGAACCCAAATCAAATCCTAGTGACATGTCACTACATTGCAAAACTAATCCTATAGTTCAACTGAGCTTTCTCTATATCAATTTCTTTAATAAAACATCCGTAACATCAATTTCACAATCTCCACCTCCTCTGAGGTTTCATTCATCATAATTCATGTCGTATTTATGCAATTAACAACATTTATTGTAATAGTCTGGTTTAAAATCGAGTCGAAAAAGTGGTTTTGAGACCACATATCCGAGTCTAAAAAATATTTTATTATTATTTTTTTGTTTGTGACATGTAAATTAGCACGTGTGAAAGTTTCGTATGAAAATTTGGTCGTTTGTATGTTTAATTATAAAAAAGGACTAAATCGCAGAAAATGCATAAGTGTCCTTCTAATTATTAAAGTACCTATTTGATGTGTCTTTGTAAAAGAGAAGTGCTTATGTGGTTATTTAACCATTGAAGGCATTAAGTTACAAAGATAGACATGTGTTACTGGGTTTTAAATGAAAATAAAAGGGCTAAAAATGGTATTTGATTATTAATTGATAAATTAATAAAAAAAGGCATAAAATTTAGTTCATTATTCATTATCTTGGCTGAATTAAAGAAGAGAGAAAAGCTTTCATGTCTATTTAGGGTTTCGACACTTTGGGATTAAATTAAGGTATGTGTTTTTATTCATTCTTGATAATTTTTATGTTTTTGAGATTGTTGCTTAGTCTACTATCAAGCCCATGTTGTAATTTGAGAAATTGTTGATGTTTATGAGATGTGCCATTGATGAAAATGTGAGTTTTATGAAGTTTGTTGTTAGTAAATGAAATATATGAATTGGGTTTATATATTTGTATTGAATTTTTGATGAAATTAGCTAATTTGTGCTAATTTGTGAAAATGAATATATAGAGGGACTAAAATGGAAAATTTATGAAATATGTGGGTTTGAATGGTCTAGATAGAAATTTGGCTATGTTTGATTAAAATGAAATTATATGTATTTGATGATTTCGTGTATTAGGGACTAAATTGTAAAAATGTGAAAATGTGAGGGCCAATTTGCAAAGTGCCTGAAATATGTATTCTTGAATTGAATTTATTGAGTATGAGAATTGAATGAGCTAATTTTAATACATATAGATCAATAAAAATGAAATCTAGACTTGGATTGCGGGAAATCAAAAGTCGACGAGTAATCGACTTGATTCGACAAATCATACTCAAGGTAAGTTCATAAGAAGTAATTTAGTTATAAATGCTGTTAGATGCATATATTCGATATGAATTGTAATGGATGAAACCTCAGAGGAGGTGGAGATAGTGAAATCGATGTTACGGATGCTTTATTAAAGAAATCGATATAGAGGAAGCTCGGTTGAATTGTAGGATTTGTTTGGGAATGTAGTGACATGTCACTAGGATTCAATTTGGGTTCGGGCCATGATAACGGCACTACGGGTGTGAGAAATACCTTGATTTGCCTACAGGCCATGGTATAGGTATCGAGAGGGAGAGACCTTAATTTGGCAATGGGTCATGGTATAGGTGCTCCAGAATAAGCTACTCTGATTTGGCTTTGGGCCATGGTATGAGTACTTATTGGATGAAACATTCATGTATTCAACTCATGATTCAAATGATTTAACGAATGGGTTTCAGATATGGAAATGAGTGAGTTTGTACGGAATGAACATGGCAATTGTTATGAATGAGTAGATGTTAAGATCTTGTGAATCTATGGGAGGAAGTTCATGATTTTTGAATAAACCATGTGGTAAGGCATGGATAAAGGTTTGTGAATGGTTTAATTTGGATGAATGAATGTTTTACTATGGAATTGGTTTATTGAATTACTTTCTTATGACTTACTAAGCTTTTAAAGCTTACTTGGTGTGTATTTCTATTTTATATATTATCGTAGCTATTGAAGGCTCGGAATCGTCGAGGATCTTCATCGTACTATCCCAGCTCATTTGGTAACTTTTGTGGTTGTAAATAGCTAAGTATGGCATGTATAGGCTAGCATTTTTTTGAATATATTTGGGCTGTATATATATGTTATGCCAAGTGATTGGGCTAACTAATACTTTGTGGATGTGCTTAGTTTTGGCTTGTGTTTAAGATGCAAATTTGATATGTTATAATGTGCATAAATAGCTAATTTTGAAATGGTCATTTTGGTATGAACTAAATGGTAGATGTTTGGTAATAATGAGTATGAATTGACTTAATATATGAATGGTTTATGTAGCAAATGTATGACCATGTTTATGCCTTGTAAATTGATTTGTTTTGGAATGGATTTTATGCATGAGGTGGTTGTCATTGAATTGGTCATACTGGTGATTGTGTTGAAGCTTGAATTGACTGAAATTGGGTTGTAAATGTTGCATAATTTGTGCTTGTAGCTACTAAGCATATTAGGGTGTGAAAGTGGCTTAAACCAAGCCTATTTTGTGCCATACAGCCAGAGCACACGAGCGTGTGACTTGACCGTGTGACCCCTATTTTTGTGTATTTTGGTAAGTTTTACACATGAGTTAGACACACGACAGTGTCTGGTGATTGTGTGAACCTTGTTTTATAGTCATATAGGTTAGTATAGCACACGGGATAGACACACGGGGGTGTCTGGTGATCGTGTGGCTAACTCAAGATGACATACGGGTCGGACAGACGGGCGTGTCCAGAGACCATGTGACCCTAGTCAGTGTTGCACAAGGACTAAGGTAAGGTGCATGGCACGGCCGTGCTTGGTACACGGCCTAGCCACACGGGTGTGTGGCCTGTTTCAAAGGCAAAATTTTTATATGGTTTGTAAAGCTTTCAAATGTTTTCAATTTGGACCCGACCCTTTTTTTGAAGCATGATTTAGGTCTCATAGACCTTTTAAAGGGACTTATTGTATGGGATTGATAATGGAATGATGATGTATGATTTATAATTGTGTAAATGATGTAAATTATTTTAGTTGTTTGTAATACCTCATAACCCTAATCAGGCAATGGATTATGAGTTAGGGGTGTTACATTTATAACTAAATTACTACTTATGAACTTACCTCGAGTGTGATTCATTGAAACAAGTCGATTACTTGTTGACTTTTGATTTCCCGTGATCCAAGTCCAAATTTCACTTTTCTTAATCTATACGTATTAAAAATATCTCATTCAATCACACACTCAATCAATTCAATCCAAGGACACACAATTAGGGCATTTTCGAAAATAGTCCTCACATTTTCACATCTTGATATTTAAGTCCCTACTTCATAAAATCATCAAATACACCAAATTCCATTTTAATCAAGTATAGCTGAATTTCCCCTAGTACATTCAAGCCCCATATTTCATAAATTTCACATTTTAATCCCTCAAAATACCATTTTCTCAATTTAGCCCAATTTAGCTAAATTCATCAAAAAATCCAAGAACAAAATATGTCAATTAAACACGTATCTTTCATTTTTCATGAACTATCATCTCAAAACCCACCATTTCATCAATGGCACATCTCATAAACATCAACAATTTCTCAAATTAAAATATGGCTTGATAGTAAACTAAGCAACAATCTCAAAAACATAAAAATTATCAAAAATCAGAGCAAAACATACCTTAATTTCTTGCTCAATATGACTAAATATTTCAAAGCATAAAAACCTAGCTTTCTCATTCCATTTTTGGCAAGAACATGAACAATTAATGGCCATATTCACTTTATTTTATTTTAAACATCTAAATAATTTAATTACCAAAATAGCCATCATTAAAAACCAGATAATATTCATGCATTAAGGACATAAATGTCCACTACCATATAATGGCTTAATAGCCTTTTAAGGACTTTAAGCATTCCAAATCATGGCAATACAGTACATCAACAATTAGAATGCCACTTTTACCAACTATGGAATTCAATCCTCTTTCAAAATTAAGCATACAAACGATCAAATTTTTATACGACACTTTCACACATGCTAATTCACATACCATAAACACGGAAAATAATAATAAAATATTTTTCTGACCTCAAATTTATGGTCCCAAAACCACTGTTTCGACTAGGGTCTAAATCGGGTTGTTACATGCTTTACTTTTATTCCTCAATTGTTTGACTTCTCAAGCCAAAATCTTAACTGGTTCTTCCTCATATGCCATATCCGATCGAATCTCAACCTCTGTAAGAGAAATTGTGCGATGGATCGAAACGATATCTTAGTAACATTGACACATGAAACACATTGTTAACCCTTTCCAACTCTACCAGTAAAGCTAACCTACATGCCACTGGCCCAATTCTTTCAATAGCCTCATATGGTCCAATAAAGCGCGGACTCAGTTTACTGTTCAGACCAAATCTCAGAATCTTCTTCCACGGAGACACTTCAAGAAACACTCTATCACCAACCTAAATTCAACTTCTTTTCTTTTCAAATCCGTGTACGACTTTTGTGGATCTAAAGTGGCCTTCAAGCAATCACGGATCACTTTTACTTTTTCTTTGGTTTCTTTAACCAAGTCAACTCTGTGTATCTGTCTCTCACTAAGGTCGGTCCAATACAAAAGAGTTTGGCACTTGCGGCCATACAATGCCTCATATGGTGCCATTTTTATACTTGACTAGAAACTATTGCTGTAGGTAAACTCTACCAATGGTAAATACTTTTCCCAACTACCTCGGAATTCCAATATACAACATCTGAGCATGTCTTTGAGAATTTGAATTACTCTTTCAGACTGACTGTCAGTCTATGGATGGAACACTGTACTAAAATTCAACTTTGTACCCAAAGCTTCTTGCAACTTTTTCCAAAACCGTAACGTGAACCTCGGATCTCTATCTAAAATAATAAACAAAGGCAGTTCGTGAAGTCTTACAATTTCAAAAACATACAACTCAGCCAACTTATCAAGTGGATAGTCGGTACGTACTTGTATAAAATGAGCCAATTTCGTCAATCGATCGACAACGACCCATACGTCATCTTTCTTTTTAGGAGTCAAAGGTAAACCCGTCACAAAATCCATCGTGATCCTATCCTATTTCCACTCGGGTACCATTACTGGCTAAAGTAATCCCGAAGGCAATTGGTGTTCGGCCTTTACTTGTTGACAAACTAAACACTTTGACACAAACTCAGAAATGTCTCATTTCATGCCTGGTCACCAATACGATTTCTTCTAATCATTATACATTTACACACTGCACAAATGCACTGACAAAGAACCACTGTGTGCCTCGTGCAAAATTTTCTGAATCAACTCGGCATCATTTGGAAAACAAACTCTGTCTTGGAACATCAAACAATTATTAGCCCCATTTGAAATTTGAATCACTAGTCGATTCGCACTGAACTCTTTTAGCTTGAAGTTCTTTGTCACTTTTTTGAGCTTCATATATCTCTTGGAGAAACATCGATCTAGATCTCAACTCTGCTAGACTAGAACCATCATTAGATACAGTTAACCGTGTATTCAAAGCCTTTAATGCAAATAATGACTTTCTACTCAATGCATCATCGACTACATTTGCCTTTCTCGGGTGATAGTCAATCATTAGCTCATAATCTTTTATCAACTCTAGCCATCTCTGCTATTGTAAATTCAGGTCTTTTTGAGTCATAAAGTACTTCAAACTCTTATTGTTGGTATAGATATGGCACCTCTCACCGAACAAATGATGTCGCCAAATCTTTAAGGCAAATACAATGGCAGCCAACACTAAGTCGTGTGTCAGATAGTTCTTCTCATGTGCCTTCAATTGTCTTGAGGCATAAGCTATCACTTTGCCCTCTTGCATCAATACACAACCGAGACCATTCAAAGATGCATCGCTATAAATCACGAATTCTTTCCTAGACTCAAGTTGCACTAATACCAGTGCCTTAGTTAATAAGGCTTTCAACTACTCAAAACTCTTTTGGCATTTTTCTAACCATTCAAACTTAACATCTTTTTGCAACAACCTTGTTATTGGAATAGCAATCATCAAAAATCCTTGAACAAAATGTCTATAATATTCAGCTAAGCCCAAAAAGCTTTTAACTTTGGATACATTCCTTGGTGATTTCCAATAAACAGTTGCTGAAATCTTACTCAGGTCAACTCGTATACCTTCTGTAGAAACAATATGTCCTAAAAATCTAACTTCTCAGAGCCAAAGCTCACTCCTACTAAACTTAGCAAACAATTTCTTATCTCTCAAAGTTTGTAATACAGTTCTCAAGTGCTCAGCATTCTCAAACACATCTTGAGAATAAATCAAAATATCATCTATGAACACAACCACAAACTTATCCAAGTACGATCGAAAAATTCGATTCATCAAATCCATAAATATTGTCTAAGCATTAGTAAGTCCAAATGGCATGGTAAGAAACTCGTAATGTCCATACCTCGTTCTAAACGCAATTTTTGGCACATCCAAGTCTTTAACCTTCAATTGATAGTAGCAGATCTCAAGTCTATCTTCAAAAACACTGTTGCTCCTTTCAACTAGTCGAACAAATCGTCAATCCTAAGCAAAGGATACTTATTATTTATGGTTACTTTGTTGAGTTGTCGGGAGTCGATTTAAAGTCTCATGGATCCATCTTTCTTTTTAATGAATAATATAATAGCACCCCAGGGAGAAAAGCTCGGCTCGTCAATCCCTTATCAGTCAACTCTTGCAATTGAGCCTTCAACTCTTTCAATTGGGTGGGAGCCATTCTATACGGAGCAATTGATATTGGGGCAGTCCTCGGTAACAAATCAATAGCAAACTCCACATCTCTCTCTGGTAGCAATCCCAGCAATTCTTCTGGGAACACATCCAAAAATTCAAAACTACTGGTACCGATTTAATCTTCAATTCAGACACTTTTGTATTCAACACATACACAAGAAATGCTTCAGAACCTTTTCTTACATACTTTTGAGCTGTCATAGACGAAATCACATCGGGCAACTCACTGGATTCATCTGTTTCAACCCGAAGAACCTCACAATTTTCACATTTCAATTCAATAGTTTTTTGCCTACAATTTACCTTGGCATCATGCAGTTTCAACCAATCCATACCCAATATAGCATCAAACTCATCAAAGGGCAACAACATTAAGTTAGCTAGAAAACAATGACCTCGAATCGTCAAAGGACAATTCTCGCAAAATTTATCCACTAACACAAACTTGCCTAAAGGGTTTGACACTTTAATCTCGAACTCAATAGACCCCATAGGCAAATTCATATTAGTTACCAAATTCATGCAAATATAATAATGTGTCGATCCAGGATCAATTAATGCAACAATAGTAGTATCATAAAGAGAAAATGTACCAGTGATCACATCAAGGGATGACGCATCTTCTCGAACACGGGTAGCATAAGTCCTCGCAAGTGCTCTAACTTTCGATCTCACAGCTAAATTCATGGATACACCCTTGCTACTAGCCTCATGTCTCGTATTTTTCATTGATCTTCCCCTAGCTGCTGTATTACTCGATCTATCATTAGGGGAGTTATCTCTTTCACTCATCTCAGGGCAATCCTTAATGACATGATCTTTGGAACCACATTTAAAACAAGCCTGGGTGATCATCCAACATTTCCCAAGAGGTGTCCTACCACAGTGTTGACATTTGGGCCTTTCATATTTGACATTAACGACGCTCGCTATAGATGTAGTCCGGGCCTTAGAACCTAAATATTGCTTCCCACGATTTCTACTAGGATTTCCAGCTGACACATTCAAATGGAGGGGCATATCCCTCGACTTCTTAGACGAGGACTAGAAAGACTTACTCATTGGCCTCTTCCTCGAGTCTCTATCATCGAGTTCAACTTTTCTCTTTTCTTTACACAGCTCTTCTGCGTTACAAGCTTGTTCGACTAACACAAAAATTTTTTCAGTTCCAAAATTTCAACAAATATTTTAATATTTTCATTCAGTCCATCCTCGAACCTCTTACACATAATAGCTTTGTAGACACAAATTCTTCAACGTACTTACTAAGTCTGACAAACTCTCACTCGTATTCAGTTACAGTCATTCAGCCTTGCTTCAATTCCAAAAACTCCTTACGCTTTTGATCGATAAACCACTGACTTATGTGCTTCATTCAGAATTCCTCTTGGAAGAAATCCCATGTGACCCTCTCTCTGCGTACAACCGATATTAGAGTTTTCCACCAATGATATGCCGAATCCCTCAAAAGTGAAATAGCACACTATAAACACTCCTCTGGAGTACAATAAAGTTCATCGAATACCCAAATAGTGTTTTCGAGCCAACATTCTGCCCTCCCAGGGTCATCATTTACGTTAGCCCAGAATTCTTTGGCCCCATACATTTGGATCTTATCCACAAGAGGCTTACTCATTCTTATCATTTCTATACCGTGGGGTGCTACGGGAATCGGTTGGGGAATAGGAGGGGGTAGAGGAGGTTGAACATTCGGGTCCACCAGAATAAACTCTGTATACCACTTGTTCATTATGTGGAGAAAGACTTCCTGAGCCTCTTCTTCCTGACTAGTTGTCACTTGTCTACTATTAGGTTGCGCAGTCCCTTGGGCTGGAGCTAGCATTACTTTTTGCCTCATCTGCTACAGCTCGATCAAGATCCATTTACTATATGAAAACACATTTTAAATTGTGAGGAGTTGTCACACTATCACAGTTCATATATGGCATGTATAGCTAGACTCATACACATGCTAGGTTAGTCCAAGAATCGACTAAACCATAGCTCCAATACCACTAAATGTAACATCCCTTACCCATATTCGATGCGGTGACAGGGTTTAAGGTGTTACTGGACTTAAACGTAAACATCCATGAACAACTAAGCCATAAAATTTCATTCATCTTTAAAAATAATTCAAACACATACACATCATCCCTTAAGTGAGCCTACGAGACTCAAAATGTACCTTGGAAAACTTAGAAAATTTGTCATCAAGACAGGGGCCAAACAATCGTGTGGATATAGGACACCCCCGTGTGGATAGGCCGTGTGCTTACACATGCCCGTGTCCATACCTTGTGTAACTCTGTTTATGATGCCATCAACTAAATGAAACCACACGGCTAAGCCACACGCCTGTGTGCTAGGCCTTGTGATGAATTAAATTATTGTAAGTTAGGTACAGACTTCATACACCCTTGGCACACGCCCGTGCCCAAGGTCGTG
Source organism: Gossypium stocksii (assembly GCA_020496765.1). Lineage (NCBI taxonomy): Eukaryota > Viridiplantae > Streptophyta > Magnoliopsida > Malvales > Malvaceae > Gossypium > Gossypium stocksii. Next base: position 45,849,659 of record CM035631.1, read on the forward strand.
CCATCCACACAGCTAAGAAGCACGCCCGTGTGCTTAGCCCATGTTGAATTATTTTTCATTTTGAAGCTAAAATAGTTTCTACACGGCTTAGTACATGCCCGTGCTCCAGGCCATGGACTTCACACGGCCGAGACACACTCCCGTGTCTCTGCCTGTGTGGACATTATATTGGCTGTTTACCAAGCCAATTGCCACCCTGAAACACATATACACTTATACCAATTCAAAAACATGTACATTGCACACTTAGGCAACCAAATGTCCACAATCAAGACACCAATTTATCATTCTCATGACACAACTACCATGCATAAATTTCACCGATTCAACCATTTAAATCATGCATTTCCAAACCTCCATAAAAGGCATAATCATAAACATACACTTGTACCAAAGTAAGCCAAATTCAAATGGCCTTATACAAAATGAAAATTCAAATGGCCTTATACAAAATGAATTTTTGATTCAACTTGGGCCAATACATTTGGCCAAACCAACATTGACACATATAACAAAAGACCAAGTCCCTATACATGCCATACGTACAAAAAGATCACACATATCAAATACACAAAATAACAATTCTGATAGTGTGATGCAAGCCTCTGACAAGTCCTGATCCCGAGCTAGCTTGGTGACACTATAAGACAAAGGAAAAGAAAGGAGGGGTAAGCTATATAGCTTAGTAAGTTTATATGTAAATAAATAACACCGTAACCATACAAATTCACATAAGGAGAGTTAATACATTTACCCTTGAGCTCATATATTTTAAGCTTACTCAAGTACAACTTACCACGATATCACCACTTATAACATTCATACTTATGAATTTCTTGTGCACACCTGTACTACATCATCATACAAACACACATACATTTTCATAACTTTCGTTATTCCCGTTGAACACATTGGAATACTAATGGATACTCGAAAAAACTTGCACAGTAGTGTCACATCTATATGTAGCTGAAGCTACCACTTATCACATTTCACATACATGCTCGTTCTCGAGCTAGTCACGGGTCTACTCACACAAGCTGACGGTTAGGACATAGCTATTCAGTGCTACTCACACAAGCTGACAGGTATCTGCAACATATGCAAGATTACCTGGCCACTGGTAGTCATACAAGACCAGCACCCAAACGTCACATAATCACATAATCACACTTAAGGTCCTAGTGACATGTCACTCGTATCCTATTTTATTCCTAAGGTTCAACCGGGATTCTCACTTAACACTTATCGAAGCTTTGTCAAATACATTCAATGAGTCATTTACACAATTCATACAATATAACAACATATAACATAAATTTAATGATGTATTACTTACATACAAACTTACCCTCGGTACAAAAATAGCAAACTTTGCAATTTAGTCCACAACTTCGCCCTTTCCCCGATCTAGGTCAATTCCTCGTTTTTCTTGGTCTATAATGACACGTTTAACTCATTTAATTATCATATTATCCAGGTTGACCCAAAAATCACTTTCAGGCATAATTATATTTTTGCCTCTAACTTTTCACTTATTTACACTTTAGTCCCTTAGGTTGTAAAATGAAATGTACTCATTTTTCTCAAAACCCAAGCCTAGCCAAACCTATCTTATGCTTATGACAGCCCACGTTTTCTTTTCATTTAGATTTTTACCACCAATTTTACAACTTTTACAAATAGGTCCTTATGAACGGTTTCACCGAAAATCACCTAGTAAAAGTCGTTTATTACACAACTAACATTCATTTTCTACCATTAGACATCAAAATACATGCATGTCATACATGGGCAAAGTTTTAAACTTGAACCCTAGTTCAAATTAGTGTTAGAAATAGGTAAATCGGCGATAATGACTTCAATAATGTAAAGAGCATTAAAAACGAGGCTAGGATGCACTTACTATCAAGCTTGAAAGTTGGCCAAACCCTAGCTATGGCTTCCCTTGTGAAATTCGGTCAAGGAGAGAGATGGACACCAATGTTGACTTCATTTTTCCATTTTTATTCTTTTATTAACCAAATGACCAAAATGCCATTAAGGCCTTTCTTTAAAATTTCACCCTTCTATGTCCATTTTTATCCATCATGACATATAATGGTCTAATTACTAAATAAGGACTTCCAATTTAAAAATGCATTTCAATTAAGCACTAAAAGCCTCTAGAACACTTATTTTGAAGCCTTTGCAATTTAGTCTTAATATTCAAATTGGGCACTCTATCACTAAAATTTCTTTACAATATTTTCACACATGCATTTAAGTACGTCATAAACCTTAAAAATTTATCACAATAAAATTTTCTACTTTGGATCCATGGTCCTAAAACCATTGTTCTGCTTAGGCCATAATTTGTATTGTTATAAGTATACTGACTTGGGTCATACAGTTAGTCACACGCCCGTGTGTCTAGCTCGTGTGCCTATTCAAAATGACCTCACATGCCCGTGTTCAGGCCGTGTGCTAGGCCGTGTCAAACCTGTAGGGTATATTAACTTATGCCACATGGCCAGTTGCACGCCCGTGTGTGAAGTCGTATGGTATGTACTGACTTAATTCAAAATGCAACATCAATGGACACACGGCCATATACCATGACTGTGTGTCAGACACTGCTGAGACACCCACCCATGTCTCTACCTGTGTGGACAAAAATAGGCCATTTACAAGGCCATTTTGCCACCCTAATTCAAGTATACCTACACAAGGTAAATGGTACCAAGTCCATACACAATTGGTAGCCAAATATAACATTCAAAATGCACAAATCATACCATATTAACTTTAACCATTTTCTACTCAAAATGTATCCATTTACCTAATCATACTCATACCAATCAGATATGTATCACTAGCCACAATTCATATACCAAACCATCATAATTCATTAACTATATTTCACATATATGACATATGCCAAATCATCACTTTTTACCAATCAAATTAGCATCCAATTAACAACCAAAACAAAACATATACATAATATATAGCATAGGGCCACTTGAACTATTATAACCATAATCAAACATACGAAAATATACCATTTCACATGGCAACATATATATATTAATTTTGCAACAATTTCAAGCCATTACACAAGGCCAAACATATTATCAAAACACATATCAAAATGAATCAAAGCTATACATGCCATATACCATAAAAAATTATAACAAAAGTACCAAAAGAGATGCCCGATAGTGCGATGATGTTCCCAATAATCTCTAAATCCGAGCTAGCTTCGATTTACTATAAAACATGGAAAGCAAAACACAGTAAGCTGATAGCTTAGTAAGCTCGTATGTAATAAACTTAACATATCAATTAATTACAATTCAATCATCTAAGCATAATAAGGCATAATATGCTATTTCATATGTCATAACACAAACCTTTCTCATGTTTATAATATGATTTCATATCAGCTTACCAAGTTAGCACCATTCACTATTCACATAGGTTTTGTACGTACCTGTATAACTTAATTCAATTATACTTTCATTCTTATCTTGACTATGCCCGTTGAACCATTCGGAATCATTAAGGATACCCGGGAATCACATAGAAGTTAACAATGCCATATCCCAAATATGGTCTTACATGAAATCTCATATTGATGCCAATAGCCCAGCTATGGTCTTATAGGAAATCTCACACCGATGCCATGTCCCAAACATGGCCTTACACGTAATCTCATTTCAGTAACCCCAATGTCATGACATTTGCATCCTAAGGTTCGTACGTGACTTTCAGCCATTGTAACTCTGTTGATTTTGGCTCGTACTCATAACCATTCAACATTTTAATTCAATTCAACAATAATAAAGCACTTACAACACAATTTAACAATGTTTATTAGCATATAAGCTTACCTCGGATGTAAAAATGATGAAAGTAATCGATTAGTCGAGTACTTTGTTCTTGCCTCGATCTAAGTTCGGGTCCTTCTTTTCTTGACCTATATATAATCAAAATTAACCTATCTAATCATTTACTTATTCAATTTAATCCAATACATATTTGGGCATTTTTACACATTAGCCCCTACACTATTACCTTTTATCAATTTAGTCCTTAATTTATAAAAACACAAATTCATGCAAATTTCAATATACTATGCTTAGCCGAATTACTATGGTGCCCCTAGCAGCCCAAATCTTTCATTTATTCACACATTTCACCTCACATTTTACACATTTCACAATTTAATCCCTATTTTGAATTTTCACTCAAAATCACTTTACAAAACATGTAAAACTATCAACTAATATTCATTTTTCATCATCAAACATCATATAACTCATGTGTTCAACAATGGAAACTTTCAAAATCTTTAACAGTTCTGCAAAATAGTCCCTGGGCTAGCTAGTACTAGTTACAACGATCACAAAAACATAGAATTCATCAAAACCCAACAAAAATCACATACCAATTTGACCATACAAGTGTCGAACATCCAAATGCTTCAAAACCCTTATTTTAATTTGATTTTTGGTTGAAAACATGAAGATGATGACATAAATTGTTATATTTTTATTTAATTAACCTTTAATTCATCATTTACCATTTCAGCCTTAATGATTTAACAATTATATCATGCATTTCATGTCCATTAACTTAAATAGTGGTCTAATTTCATCATAAGGACTTCCACATTAATAAATCATTACAATTAAGCACCTAATCATATAGAACATCAATTTTGTATCTTATGCCATTTAGTCCTTTTATCAAATTAAACACTCAATCGGTAAAATTAATTCATCAAACTTTCACACATATATATTCACATGTTGTAAACACTGAAAATAATAGTAAAATAATTTTTTGACCTTGAATTTGTGGTTCTAAAACCACTGTTCTGATTTATCAAAAAATGGGTTGTTACACTAAAAGAGCACGAGGAGGATGCCAATGATCCTCGAGAAGAAACCCCTCGAAATCACAATGCTAAACTAGAAATAGAAAAGGTAATCGAGCCAATAGTTGAGTTGGAAGACGAGCCAAATGTAGAATCTATACTTACCAAAACCATTCCCCTCACGGTTAGAAGTCAAACGAAAACAAGATGAAGCAAAATTTGTAAGTTTCCTAAACTTATTTATGTCGCTTAACATAAACTTGCCTCTCATAGAACTAATTGAAAAAGTTCCTAAATACATGAAATACTTAAAAGAAATAATGGCTAGGCGTAGTAAAATTAAAACGAGAGAACAAGTTAATATAGATGCATCCTGTAGTGCAATTATTACATAACAGATACCCCCAAAGTTAAAAGACTGGGGGAATTTTACTATTCTAATAGAGATAGGGGACATTCATTTTGAATAGGGGAGCTTAGAAATACACATCTCACATTATAGTTAGCTGACAAACATTTGGTACAATCAAAAGCAGTACTTGAAGACGTGTTGGTTAAAGTGCGTAATTTTATAATCTCGATATATTTCATAATTCTAAACTTTGATGAATATCATGAAATCCCTATTCTATTAGTGAGACCATTTCTAGCCACATCTAGGTCCACTATTGACTTAGAAAATAATGAATTAATTATGAAAGTCAATGGTGAGACTGAAGTATTTAAATGTGGTCACCAATAGAATAAGGGTAATAGGGAAAGTCCTATAAAAACATGTTATAAAATATCTATAAATTTCCCTAACTACCTTGATTGAGGAAGGGTATTGTAACACCCTAAATTTGGGCCTAGAAAGAATGGGCCTTGAGTATGGGAACAGCTAGGAGACTGCACATAAGTACTTAGATGTGCAAGAAAATAGCATAAACAAATGTCTGCTTCAATGGTTAATGATCCTAAGATGTGTCTGAGAAGTCCTGGCTTCAATCTGGGCTTTAGCAAAAATTTTAGTTTTTCTTTTAAGTGAATCTTGAGTTAAACATGTTGGCTTTAAGAATAGTTGTGGTTAAGTTATATCACAAAAGGAGCTTATGCTCCATTGGTAGGTGGCGTCAAGGGTGATGCATGAGGACTAGGGTTCGAGTCGCACTTGGCACAAGGGAGGATAATTATCTTGCTGTTCTTGTCAAGTAAGAAGTAGAGCATGAGTGAAACTCTGTTGAGGTGGTTGCTGAATTGGTCATAAGGAGAAAAGTAAGGGATGTGATAGGAATTTAGAGGAGTTGTTATAGTGATTGTGGGGTGATAAGGGGAGGAATTCAAGGAGAAGATAAATGAGGATTTTTAGAAGTAGGTTGTGGAGAGAAGGTAGGAATTTGAAGTGGGTTAGGAGGTTGTGTTGAATTGGTATGTGGGAAGCCAAGGAAATTCAGTTAAGAGAGTTTCTCTCATTTTCTTTTTGGATAGTTTTGTCACCGGTTTTGTGAACTTCCAATTTTTCTTCCCGTTTCTTCCTTTTCTCTCTAGTGCTAAAATTGCAATTGACCATTCGGGCATTTTTTTCTATGTGATGCAATTGTGTGCTATTTTTTACTTCTTTGAATTGGTTTCCCTCATTAACCGATTGCTTCTAGCCTCTTTTTCTCCCTTGGCACTTTCGATTTCTCTTTTTCCTCTTATCGTCGATTTTTACCTTTACTTCTCATTCTTGCTTTCAACTCACCTCTACCCTTTTGTGACCAATTCTCTCTTCTCTATTGCCGCAGCTAGATCTATCTTATTTTAGTTCTGAGCCGACACCATCTCCTTGTGCATTGGTCGAATATCCCTTGTCTGTTCTCCCCCTCTTTATTCCGGTTCTACAAGAGTTCTTAACAAGACGGTTGGTGTTTATATTTCCTCACCTTCTTGTTTAAATCTGTTCTCTCCTACCCCTTTTCTCTAAAAGCCTAATGTTTCTTTTACGTATGGTCTTTGATTGTGATCCCTTCCTCTTAATGTGGTATTCATGGGGTTTTAGGTATTCTCGAGGTGCGGAGAAGTACAGAAGTTACTCAAGTCGTCAAACCCTTTCTCCCATCATTCTATTAAGGTGAAGTCATTATTTTACCTTTTAAATAGGTTGAATATTTTTATATTTCTGTAAGATTAATATTCACGGAGTTAAGCCACAGTGTAACATCCCAATTTTGAGTCTGATCAGAATAGGTGGTTTCGGGACCACTTAACTGAGTCAAAATAATTATTTTATTATTTTATTGATGTTTACAGCATGATAGTATTTCCGTGTGGGCCCAATGGGCTCGTGGGCCTGTACGAGTAAATCTCACGACATGTGGTAAATATTGGACTGGGCTGTGTAGTTTACATGGCTGTGATTAATTCTAGGCCGGATGGGCCACACGAGCGTGTGGGCCCACTTGGGCCGCATAATAGGCCTTGGGCCCAATTGTAGTGTTATGACTGTTAGGGTGCGCGTGATGATCGTAGACCTTCGTTGGGTCGGTAGGGGAGTTTAGACCCATTTAGGTAAAAATGACCGTAATACCCTTGTAGGGTAAAATGACCGTAATGCCCCTGTAGGGTAAAATGACCATAATGCCCCTATAAGTAAAATGACTGTAATGTCCCTGTAGGGTAAAATGATCATAATGCCCCTGTAAGGTAAAATGAGCGTAATGCCCCTGTAGGGTAAAATAACCGTAATGCCCCTGTAGGGTAAAATGATCATAATGCCTTGTAGGGTAAAATGATCATAATGCCTTGTAGGGTAAAATGACTGTAATGCCCCTGTCGGGTAAAAATGACCGCAATACCCTTGTAGGGTAAAATGACCGTAATACCCCTGTAGAGTAAAATGACTATAATACCCCTGTGGGGTAGAATGACTATTATGTCTTATATGATGTTTCATTGATTGAGTATGTTATGTGCTATTTATGTGTTTTGCATAATGCATCATACATAGAGCATTTTAATTCAGTTTCTATTTTGGGCTTAGGCCCACATATGTTCTGCTTCTGATTCTGCTACTGTAATGGGCTAAGGCCCATCTAATACTGTCTGCTATAATAGGCTCAGGCGCAGACTGCTTCTGTATTCTATTTGTCTGACTGACTGTTTTCATATTAGGGGATTACACACTAAGTTTTCGTAAACTCACCCCCCTTTTAATTGTACAGGTAATCCTCAACATTAGGTGGATTGGTGCCGCGAGGGACTCAAGGGTGGCCACATACTGCATCTGATTTACTTTCAATCTTTTATTTTTCAATAATTTAAATTTGGGTGTTTATGTAATAAGGCTTCTTTGATTTATTAGTTTTCAATTTGGGATTTTATTTATCATAATTTCATATTTGTTAGACACAGGTCACGGTTTCTTTTCCAAATATTAACGGTTTTTAAAACATTACATTTCCACAACACAAATTTTTAAGCTTCCACAATGAACCATGTTTTCAAAGTAATGACATTTTAAATTGGTTAACAAATGAAAAAGACGATTGAGAATTTAACGAAGAGGTTGTCATTTTCTAGCGGGTTATATCAATAAGAAAAATGGTTTTAAAAAAGGAACTCCAATATGACACCGCCAGATTTGGGCCTAATGTCCAGGCCAGGTTTGAGGGTGTTACAGGTATTCTCTATTATTGGTGTAAGAAGAAAAGGCAAATTATGAGAGTGAGAAAAGAAGAGCATGGTGGACTGGCATGACAGATGATGGACCAACATGGTTAGAAAATTGATAAAAGATGTGTCCATGTACAAACTGACGGAGCTAATGGATGAGTCTGACAGCAACACTTGATAATTGACAAACAATTTATTAATTTTGTTGTAATTTTTTGTAAAGTTACTTTTTGAATAAATTTGAATATGAGTAGGACTAAGTAAGATATATTAGGATTTAAAATAGTGTAAACATATGATATTTGAACAAAACACCTTAAAGTTCAAGAAAAAAGGGCCAAAACAGGGTTCGTGTCCCAACACGACACCTTCGTGTTGTAACACCAAGGCCAGACTCGAAAGGTTTAAAAAATCCAGTTGATATCACGAAACATGGGTACTTGTACCCTTATGTTACTACATCGAAGAAAATATCCTCAAATCTCAAAATTTCAAGGTGTGCCACGATATCGAACCTTGATGTCGTGATATCAAAAGACTGCCAGGGGTATCGCACCATGGAACCCTGGTGTTGCGACATTACTGTCATTTTTTCAAGGTCGCCCTGACCCATTGTGCAACCCACGGGTCAAAATCACAATTTTACTCGATCTTTAACATAAAATCACAATCCTATTTATAATAAACCACTAACTCTAACCCATATTTATCTCTAAAACCTCTCAAATCTCTTTTTACTCTTTCATTTCTTTGTCTTTTTGCTATAAATTTTCTTTCTCTTCTTTTGTTCTTATTTTGTGTAGGGATAAAGCTCTACATTAATAAGGAATTTGTAATGAACTTACATGAGGAACAAAAACATTTGACATACAAAAGTTAAGGGTGCCTTTCCAAGTTCTATTGTTAAATTACATTATTTTGGGAAATATATTGCTTTATTTTTTTTAGTTCATCTAGTCGAATGTATTTGGAAATGCCTCCTAGAAAATTTAGAAGAACAAATGCACAAAAGACACCTGTGGTCACAAGCCCCTCAAAATTTCAAAACCTGAATGTTGAAAAATACTTTTTAGAACTACAAGGGAAGACATTCATCCTAGAAAGGGGTTTCAAACCATCGATGATTCTCTACAAAGAAATTTAGGTGCTAGTTCAGTATCATAATGGGAGTTGACCACCTCCAGACATACTACCATCTGGAGTATGGATACTGCAATAAATATAGATAGATAAGGCGGTATCTGCAAGTATACAGGCTGAGTTGTAATATAGTTTTACAATGAAGTAGGTGAGTATTCTAAGGATCGTACCCAATAGAGGTAAGTGATAGATCAATTTTAAACTAAACACTAAAAGATCTAATTAGTACTTTTAATCTTGTTATAGTATGAAGAATATAAAATAAAGGATATTTAGGGTTTTTATACTAATAGGAATAAAGACTAAATAGCATAAAAGATAAGTTTCAAGAGATTAGAAAAGAAGAATAAATGAAGTCTGATTATGGGTGATTAGCTCACTTCGGTAATCTACGTCAACAATCGTTTCGGGTTTCCTTGTTAATCAACTAGTCACTAACCTAGCAGGATATTCCAATCTTCCACTAACATAATGAGCTAGCAAGAATTACTTATCTTCTAACCTCATAGACCAATTAGTTTGAGGTTAAGGTGTTCACGGATGGGCATTACCAATTATGGGTTAATTCCTACCTTGATGACTTCTTAGGGTTGTCGGGCCTAGGGCTTGTTCCACGTTCTCTCATTCCCAAATAGCTAATTTGTTGAGTAACCCTTCAAAACAGTTAATAGATCTTACCTCTACTCGCTAATCTCCTATAGAAGGATTACTTCCTTATGGCATTCATAAACAATATATAATCAATGTAAAGAGAAAGCATGCTAATTAAATCGACAAGATAGAACAAATGAAAGAGCCTGATTGTATTGAGATTAAGTGTCAACCTACAAAGTTGAATGATTCCACAAATTAGATCTCTTGAAATCAACGAGAACAGCTGAATAAAACTAAAACCTAAGAATGAAAGAAAATACTAAACTTAAATTTTACGCAGAGAATCTAAGATAAAGGAATAATCTCATTGATAGGTGAAAAATGAGCCTATTTATAGCCCTCAGGTGGCCGTCATTCTCAACCTTAGGTTAGTTGATGTTCTCAAGCTTTAAATTTTGATTGTGTATAACAAAATGCCTCTGCTTCGTGTTTAGTTTCCGTCATAGAGTCAATATCATGACATACTAGGACCTGTGTTGTGACTTAGCAACTAGTATGTTTCTTTGCAACCATCTTTAGGGGTATGTCGTGACACCCTCAGTCTGTGTCATGACATTGAAGGAAGACTTGAGTTTTCTTCATTCCGTTCCCTATGTTACAACATTGAGTCACCCGTGTTGCAATAAAGTGACCAATATTCATTTAGTGCACCTTCTAATGGTATCCTACGCACTCACAAAGTACATTAGCTCACCCTTAGGCCTCAATCGGTCGCTAACGACAATAAAATACTCAATTTTCACATTTTATTAACTACAAATAAAACTATGAAAACTTAACTAGAACATAACGAAAATGCTTGTATTCAAGCTCCTTAAATGCGAAAACTAGTTTTGTAACATCCCGAAATAGGGCTTAGTAGGAACAGTGGTTTTGAAACCACAAACCCAAGGTCAAGAAATTATTTTAATATTATTTTTTGTGTTATAGCATGATTATATGAGTGCATGAAAATTTTGGTGAATTAATTTTAGCGTTTGTGACCTTAATTGCGAAAAAGGACTAAATTGCATAAAGGGCAAAAGTTTTGTTCTACTTCCCAAATATGTTAAATAGCTAGAGAACCAAAATTGGAGGTCTTTAAAGTGCAAATAGGCCATTAGGGGAGTGATGGGCGGCCATAGGCGACAAGAAAGTTGAAAAATCAAAATTTGGTGGGATATTAAGTGACTTTTTGGTAATAAAATAAAATAAAGAAAAATTTGTCATCTTTTTCATTTTTCTTCTTCTTCTTCCACTGAACATGGGAGCAAACATTGGGGTTTTGACAGCTTAAATTTTCAGCCACTTAGTTCCCTTGCAAGTAAGTGATATTGATGGTCATTTTTTATGATTTTTTGTATTTTTGGAACCTTTGTAGCTTAATCTAGCTAATGAGGGGATTCTTTTGCAAAATGGTTGAAAGTCTACAGTTTTTCCATGTGAATATTTATGTTGTTTGTTGAATTTTTAAGGAAGAAAATAAGTCACGGTTGGGTAATAAACAACTTTTGTAAAAGGATTTTCATGAAAAACACCTAACTTTTTGTAAAGGTTGATAAAAAGGTGATAAATGTGTGAAATGGATGAAATTGTGGGCTGCTATAAGTCTAAAATAAATTCGGCTAGGCTTGATTAATGAAGAAATTTGATAAAAATCAATTTACGAGCTTAGGGGTAAAATCATAATTTTTGTAAAAGTCTAGGGGTAAAATGGTCATTTTGCCAAAGTATAAATTATGGAATTTATTGGTTAATATGATGATTAAAGTAGTGAATTTTATCATTATAGATTAATAAAACCAAGATTCGGGCTTAAATCAAAAAGTACGAGGTTACGGACTAAAATGGAGTAATTAGTCGAAATTGCATTCAAGGTAAGTCCATGTGATTAAATAAGCATGATATCCATGTTATTGTTAATATACTTGAAATCTATCTTGCTATGGTTGTATTGAATTTTATGTTGAAGATATTGTATATGAGAAAGTGATGCCAAATGCTAATAACATTTATGTGATGATTGAATGCATTGGAAATTTGATGGAATATGATATTCCATTGAAGCGAGTAAGTTGAGGGTAAATGATGCAACTACATGGTTATTATGTGTGATTAAATTGATATAGCATAAATTGTTTGATTTTGAATATGAGTATGCATGATGAGACTTAACGTGATAAACTCCTGGTTGAACCTTAGGAATAAATTGGATATTCATGCCATGACTTTTGGGTGATATGTGTGCTAGTGTAAGACACGTCTAGGACATGCATCGGCCATTTATGAGAGCCAGTGTAAGACCATGTCTAGGACATGGCATCAGCATTGAGATGAGAGCTAGTGTAAGACCATGTCTGGGACATTGCATCAGCACTAACCGATGAAAGCCAGTGTAAGACCATGTTTGGGACATGGCATCAGCCTCGATATATGAGTCTCAGTATAAGACCATGTCTAGGACATGGCGTCGACATCTTACCCTATGTTTGAGGCTTATTTTATAACCGATAGTATTCCAAGTGGTTCAATGGGTAGTTCAAAGCTTGTGATGAAAGCGAGAAGGTAAGTATATGAGCATGTTAAAAAGGTACAGGTATGTACTCGAAGCTCAAATACTATTATGATCATGAAATGATGCATCTTTGGTAAGGATACAAATAAATAAGCTATGCCTATGAGAATGAAATATTGATGAATTTATGATTATGGTTCCATGCTTATGATGTACTAATATGTATTTTACCATAAAGTTTAAAATGGTTTGTAAAGGTGTTATAAGCTTAGTTACCATTATTTTACACTAAATAGTTTTAGGACAGCTACAGTAGTCCAACTCGGAAAATATACCAAAAATAGTAGAAAGAGGAAGATTGAATGAAATATAGAATTAAAGCTAATCGAGTCTAGTTTCTTATAAAGGAAGTGGTGTAAGCTAAGGAATTTCATATTATGAGATATTTGAATCTGTGTGAAATACAGTTAGAACGATTTCAAAATCCCCTATTCTGATTTGAAAAAATCAATGAAAATTTTGCAAAAATATTTATGGGTTATAGTTTATAATATTATAATTTTTAATGAGTCTATTTTCAAGAGAAATAGACGGGAACATCATCTGACTCTCGTATTATGAAATAATTAATTTTTAGTGTAGAGGGGTCAGAATTGTGGGATAGCGAAAATAGGGTAACTTTAAAAATAAACTGTACTTATTGGCTAAACCAAAAATTCTAAAAATTTTATGGCAAGAAGATATGTGAGTCTAGTTTCTAGGAAAATTATCGAATCTTAATTTGGAGTTCTGTAGCTCTAGATATAAATAATTTGGTAACTATGACTCAAGAAAACAGAATGACCAGAATATAAGTAAAGTGTAATTATGGTTGTATTACCTTGAAAGCATGTTGGCATATTGCTTATTATTTTCATATGGGCTTACTAAGCTTTAAGCTTACTCCCTCCTCTCCATTTATTTAGTGTCGTCAGTACGGCTCGAGGTTGGAAATCGTCAGAGGCAGCATCACACTATCAAGTCATCATTTTGGAAGTGTCGACTTATATATATGTTAAGCTTTTACAAGTGAGTGGCATGTATAAAGACTTAGTTTTTATGTTAGATGTAATATCCCGAATTAGGGCCTAATCGGAATAGTGGTTTCGTGACCACAAATATCAAATAGAAATAATCATTTTATAACTATTTTGAGGTTTATGATATGATTGCATGATTGTGTGAAAATTTCGTGAAGAAATTCTATGCATGAAGTGCTTAATTTGAAATTAGAGACTAAATCGAATAAGTTGCAAAACTTGCATTCTAGAAGCTTTTAGTATGAAATTGCTTTGGAATATTAATTAGGAGGTCTTAAATAGCAATTTGACCAATTTCTCAAATTTTGGACAAAAATGGGCTTGTACATGAAAAATTACAAAGAAAGGCATTAAGGGCATTTTTGCCAAATGGTAAAGGTGTTAAATTGAAATGTGTTTTATTTATATTTTATGGTGTACATTTTTATGAAATTATTTTGTAAAAAAATTTCGTATGAAAATTTTGACGTTTGGGCACTCAATTTAGTCAAAAGGACTAAATTGTAAAAAGTGCAAAAGTTGAGTTCTATATGTTAGAGGTGTCCAATTGTTATGAAAATTTAAATTGGAGGTCCTTAAATGGTAATTATTCCATTGGTTAATTTATTGGACGAAAATGGACATGAAATGGGTGAAAAAAAGAATATTTTTAAGTTATGGGCATTTTGGTCATTTAGTGATTAAATGAATTAAAAATCAAATTAAAAGCCAATTTTTGCTCATCCTCTTCCTCATGGCCAAAAATAGCATGGAGAAACCATGGCTAGGGTTTTTCAAGCTTCCAAGCTCGATTGTAAGTCCGTTCTAGCCCCGCTTTTAATGATTTTTACGTTTTTGAAATCCCAGTAACATGATTTCTCTATTTCTACCATTTATTTGAGCTAGGGTTTGATTTCAAAAATTGACCCATGTTGAATAATTGTGTCTTTTGATGTTTTATGATAGAATATGAGGTTTTAAATTATACTAAACAACTTGTGCTACTCGGTTTTAAGTAAAAACGAGTAAAACGGCTTAATTGGTAAAAATACCTTGTTCATAAGTACATGTTATAGTGGAAATTTGAGGTTGCTGTTAGTAAATAAATGATCAGCATGTCCTAAAACATAGGAATTATGGAAAAAGTTTAATTTTCGAGCTTTGGGGCAAAAGTGTAAATATGCAAAAGTTTAAGGGCAAAATTGTAATTTTTCCAAAATTAAAGTTAAGGACTATTTTGATAAATGTGAGTATTAAATAAGCTAAATGTGTTATTTTAGATCAAGAAAGACGTGGAATCGACCTTAATCGAAGAAAAAAAAAAGATTGTGGACTAAATTGCAAAATTTCTATATTTTGTACCGAGGTAAGTTCATTTGTAAATAATGTAACATAATTGTTATTTTTAAGTTAATTGATGTTATTTATATGATATGCTGATTTTTTTTATCATGAAATATATGCTTTGTGGTTATTATCGAATAATATGCAAATTATGTGTGCTACTTGTTAAATATAAATTGCTACCGAGTATTGGTTTCGGTATTCTGTGGAAGACGGCAAGGATATGTGATTGAGGAAAATCCCATTTGAACCTTACAAATAGATTAGGATACAAGTGACATGTCACTAGGATGGTTGGGCATCCGGACTCGTTGAGTTGAGTCCGAGTTCACTTATGGATGCAAATATTCGAACTCGTTGAGTTGAGTCCGAGTTCGTGAGATGTAACTAGGCATTAGAGCTCGTTGAGTTGAGTCCGAGTTCACTTATGGATGCGAACGCCTGAGCTTGTTGAGTTGAGTCCGAGTTCGCTTATGGGCAGGTTACATGGTCGTTTGATTACATATGTGGCACTTCTGTGCAAATTATCCATGTATCCGAATTATATTCCGATGTGTTCAGCGGGTAAAATTCTAGTGAAATGGAAGAACACTCAAGATGCAAGTGTCATTTTGATAAGTGTTGTCAAATGGACACTTTGGACAGGTATGTACTTAACCCTCGGGTTGAAACTTGATACAACAACAATAATGTGGTAAGATGATAAATGATGATTAGAAATGTGATATTGTTTTGGTGATACCATGCTAGTGTTATTTGGTATAAATGATTTCTTATGTTACTTGTTATTTGCATGTGAACTTACTAAGCATTTATGCTTACTCCTTCCTTTCCATTCATTGTAGTTTGGACAAGCCAGCTTGGAAATCGGGAAGGGTCGAAGGAACGATCACACTATCCGGGACAATTTGGTATAATGGCTTGTATTTTGAATATGGCATGTATAGCATTATAATTATTTTGTGTGAATAACCTTATGATATGGTGATGGTTTGATAAGAAAATGCTTGGAAATGATTAACCATTGGAATGACCAATCTAGATCATATTTGGTGTCATGTATGTTTAATGTGCTACTTAGTCCATGAAAATCCATAAAAAGGTGAACTTTGTTATAAAACAGAATTTTTCAACAGCAGTGACGTGAGTTTGAAAAATCACTAAAAATATTAGAGACAAGTTTAGGTGGTGAATAAAATATGAAATTGAAGCTTATTGTGTCTATTTTTATATGGACGAAACAAAACAGGTAAAAGAGTTGTATTGTATGAGATATTTGGGTTTTGGTGGAACAGGGTCAGAGCAATTTCTAAATCCCCTTTTCTGAATTTAAAAATTCACTAAAAATTGTAAAAAAATAATTAGGAGTCATACTTTATATTCACAGATTCCTTATTGAGTCTAGTTTTAGGAGAAATAAATTTCATAGTCATTAGAATTTTGTAGAGGGAGAAAAGTGATTCGTAGTGAACAGAGGTCAAAGTAGTTGAACACTGAAACAGGGGAAACTTTAACTAATAAACTGTACTAATTGGCCCAACCAAAAATTCTATAAAAACATTAGTAGATAGATATATGAGTCTAGTTTCAGGGAAAATTTACGGATCTTAATTTTGAGTTTTAGAACTCAAAATATGAATTTTTTTAGCGACTATGACGTAGATGAACAGCTTATTATGAAAGTTAGAATAAATGATTTAAAGTTTATTAAGTGATAAATTAGGTTTAGTAACACCTCAAGCTCGACTCTGGCGACGGCCTCGGGTAAGAGTGCGTTACATTTGGTGGTATCAGAGCAGGTTTAGCCGGTTCTCGGATTAACGTGTTGTATGTACGGGTTTTGCTATACATGCCATATATACATATTGTGATAGTGTGATGACTTCTGACCTTTTAAATGATTTTTTTATAGTAAATGGATCCCGATCCAGCTGTGGCTGTAGAGAGTAATGCACCAACTCCGGCTGAAGGGGCAGTGTTGACTGAAAATCCACCTCCTATGTTGGTTAAGGAGGAGGAGAAGGGGCTCGGGAAGCCTTTCTCCATATGATGAATGCATGGTATTCTGAGTTCGTTCGTACGAAACCGAATGCACAACTTCCCCCACCTCCCCCGATTCCTCAACCTGTACCCCCGATGCCTCAAGGTATGGATATGATGAAATTACATAGGACTCCAGTTGAAAGAATTTGTAAGCAAGGGGCTAAAG
This sequence comes from Gossypium stocksii, assembly GCA_020496765.1. Taxonomy (NCBI): domain Eukaryota; kingdom Viridiplantae; phylum Streptophyta; class Magnoliopsida; order Malvales; family Malvaceae; genus Gossypium; species Gossypium stocksii. The sequence goes on from CM035631.1 coordinate 45,867,055, forward strand.
AATTCAGGGCAAATGTTGATGATGATGCCGAGAAAGCAGAGTTTTGGCTTTAGAATTCTATTTGAGTATTTGATGAATTATCTTACACACTTGAAGAATGCTTGAAATGTGCTATATCGTTGCTGAGGGGTTCAGCCTATTATTGGTGGAAGACATTGTTTTTTATGGTACCGAAAGAGAAGGTGACTTGGGAGTTCTTTCAAGAAGATTTTCGAAAGAAGTACATCAGTGAAAGATTTATTGATCAGAAGCGTAAGGAGTTTCTTGAATTGAAACAAGGCAACATGACAGTTACCGAATACGAAAGGGAGTTCGTTCGGCTGAGTAAGTACGCTAGAGAATGTGTTCCTTGGGAGGCTAAAATGTGTAGATAATTTGAAGATGGACTTAATGAAGACATAAAAGTATTTGTTGGAATTCTTGAATTAAAAAAATGGCAGTACTTGTTGATCAAGCTTGTAAGGCTGAAGAACTACTTAAAGCGAAGAAAAAGATAGAGGCTGAGACTCGAAATTAGAAGAAAAGACCGATGAACAGTTTATTCTCATAGCAATCCAGAAAATATAGAAATATGAATTCTCCTTCTCAAGTTTCGGCTTGAAATGTGCTATATCATTGCTGAGGGGTTCAGCCTATTATTGGTGGAAGACATTGTTTTTTATGGTACCGAAAGAGAAGGTGACTTGGGAGTTCTTTCAAGAAGATTTTCGAAAGAAGTACATCAGTGAAAGATTTATTGATCAGAAGCGTAAGGAGTTTCTTGAATTGAAACAAGGCAACATGACAGTTACCGAATACGAAAGGGAGTTCGTTCGGTTGAGTAAGTACGCTAGAGAATGTGTTCCTTGGGAGGCTAAAATGTGTAGACAATTTGAAGATGGACTTAATGAAGACATAAAAGTATTTGTTGGAATTCTTGAATTAAAAAAATGGCAGTACTTGTTGATCGAGCTTGTAAGGCTGAAGAACTACTTAAAGCGAAGAAAAAGATAGAGGCTGAGACTCGAAATTAGAAGAAAAGACCGATGAACAGTTCATTCTCATAGCAATCCAGAAAATATAGAAATATGAATTCTCCTTCTCAAGTTTCGGCCGGACAATCATATGGAAATTCTAAGAGCTAAATATGAGTTCTAAGTCTCAAACTACTTCTGTGGTTAGTGTGGGAAACTAGAGATTTGTTAAGCCCGAGTGCCAGCGGTGTGGTAGAAATCATTTTGGTCCATGTAGAGCAAATGAATGTTTTCGATGTGGTTCTCCGGATCATTTTATTCGAGACTGCCCAGAGAAAATTGAAAAAGAAAAATTTCAGAGTGCAAAAACTAGTGGTGCAGACTTGAGAGGAAGGTATTCGAGAAAAGCTAGGAATGAAGCAAACAGCAAGAATATAGTCAGAGATTCAGTAGGTAAACTTGAAACAAGAGCTTCAGCTAGAACTTATGCCATAAAAGCACGTGAAGATGCTTCCTCACCCAACGTGATTACTGGTATATTTTCTCTTTATAATGTTAATGTTACTGCTTTGATTGATCCCGGTTCTACTCATTCATATGTGTGCATGAAATTGGTGTCTAGCATGAATATACCTGTTGAGAACACAGAATTTATGATTAAAGTGTCAAACTCGTTAGGCAAATGTGTTATAGTTGATAAAGTATGCAAGAAATGTCCTTTAATGATTCGGAGTCATTATTTTCCGGCTGACTTGATGTTGTTGCCATTTGATGAATTTGATGTTATCTTGGGTATGGATTGGTTGGTATTGCATGATGCTATAGTAAATTGTAAACAGAAAGTTATTGAATTAAAGTGTGAAAATGGTGAAATTTTGCAGGTTGAATTAGACAAATAAGAGGCATTATCTAGTGTGATTTCTTCAATGTCGGCTCAGAGATATTTGAGAATGGGTTATGAAGCTTATTTGGCGTATGTGCTGAATACAAAGGAAATTGAAAAGAAAGTTGAATCAGTGCTGATTGTATGAGAATTCGCGGATGTATTTCCAGAAGAGTTGCCTGGTTTGCCTCCAGTCAGAGAAGTAGAATTTGGTATAGAGTTGATGCCGGGAATAGCTCCGATTTCGATTGCTCCGTACAGAATGGCACCAGCAGAATTGAAAGAATTGAAGTTGCAGTTGCAAGAATTGACCGACAAAGGCTTTGTGAGATCGAGTTTTTCACCTTAGGGTGCTCCTGTATTATTTGTGAAAAAGAAGGATGGTTTTATGAGATTGTGTGTTTACTATCGGCAATTAAACAAGGTGACAATCAAGAACAAGTATCCGTTGCCAAGAATCGATGATTTGTTTGATCAGTTAAAAGGAATGACATGGATTTTCAAAGATTGACTTGAGGTCTGGATACTACCAGCTGCGAGTAAAAGAGTTAGATGTGCCTAAAACTGCTTTTAGAACAAGGTATGGTCATTATGAATGTTTAGTTATGCCATTCGGATTAACAAATGCTCCTGCTGTGTTTATGGATTTGATGAATCGTATATTTCAACCATACTTGGACAAATTTGTTGTAGTATTTATAGATGATATCCTGATTTATTCGAAAGATGAGACAGAGCATGCTGAGCACTTGAGGATAGTTTTACAAACTTTGAGAGATAAGCAGTTGTATGCCAAGTTTAGTAAGAGTGAATTCTGGCTTCGAGAAGTGGGATTTTTAGGTCATATTGTTTCAGGTGATGGTATACGGGTTGATCCCAGTAAAATTTTGGCTATTGTTGATTGGAAACCACCAAAGAATGTAACTGAAGTTAGAAGTTTCTTGGGGCTAGCTGGATATTATCAGCGACTTGTGAATGGATTTTCTATAATTGCTGCTCCTATGACCAGACTACTCCGAAAGGATGTTAAATTTGAGTGGACAGAAGAGTGTCAATAGAGTTTTGAGAAATTGAAAAAGTTATTGACTGAAGCACCAGTGTCGGTACAATCTGAGTCAGGTAAAGAATTTGTGGTGTATAGTGATGCTTCTCGAAATGGTTTGGGATGTGTACTTATGGAAGAAGGAAAGATTGTGGCTTATGCTTCGAGGCAGTTAAAATTTCACGAAAGGAATTATCCGACTCATGATCTGGAACTGGCTGCTATAGTGTTTGCTTTAAAGATTTAAAAACATTATCTGTATGGAGAAAAGTGCCAAGTATATACCAACCACAAAAGTCTTAAATACTTGATGGCATAGAAAGACTTGAATTTGAGACAACGGAGATGGTTAGAATTGTTGAAAGATTACGAGCTTGTGATTAATTACCATCTGGGAAAAACGAATGTGGTTGTCGATGCCTTGAGTAAAAAATTGTTGTTTACTTTGGGAGCTATGAAAACTCAGTTGATGGTGTCAGATGATGGTTCGATTTTAGCGGAGTTGAGAGCAAGACCGATTTTTTTTACAAGAGATTTGTGAAGTTCAGAAAAACGACAAAGAACTGCAAGTTAAAAGGAAGCAATGTGAAATTGATACAGGATCAGATTTCAGAATCGATTCTGATGGTTGCTTGATGTTTAAAAATCAGATTTGTATACCGAAAAATGATAAGTTGATTCAAAAGATCTTGCATGAAGCACATAATGGTTGTTTGTCGGTTCACCCAGGCAGTACGAAAATGTATAATGACTTGAAGAAAATGTATTGGTGGAATGGAATGAAAAGAGATATATCGGAGTTTGTATCGAAATGCCTAATTTGTCAACAAGTGAAAGCTGAACACCAAGTACATTCGGGGTAGAAGAGACTACATGGGAGCGTGAGGAAACTATGAGGAATCAATACCCACATCTGCTTACTGGTAAGATTTTCGAGGACGAAAATCCCTAAAGGGGGGAGAGTTGTAATATCCCAAATTAGGGCCTAATCGGAATAGTGGTTTTGTGACCACAAATTCGAGATAGAAATAATCATTTTATAATTATTTTTAGGTTTATGATATGATTGCATGATTGTGTGAAGATTTCGTGAAGAAATTCTATGCATAAAATGCTTAATTTGAAATTAGGGACTAAATCGAATAAGTTACAAAACTTGCATTCTAGAAGCTTTTAGTATGAAATTGCTTTGGAATATTAATTAGGAGGTCTTAAATAGCAATTTGACCAATTTCTAAAATTTTGGACAAAAATGGGCTTGTACATGAAAAATTACAAAGAAAGGCACTAAGGGCATTTTTGTCAAATGGTAAAGGTGTTAAATTGAAATGTGTTTTATTTATATTTTTATGGTTTACATTTTCATGACATTATTTTGTAAAAAAATTTCGTACGAAAATTTTGACGTTTGGGCACTCAATTTAGTCAAAAGGACTAAATTGTAAAAAGTGCAAAAATTGAGTTCTATATGTTAGAGGTGTCCAATTGTTATGAAAATTTGAATTGGAGGTCCTTAAATGGTAATTATACCATTGGTTAATTTATTGGACGAAAATGGACATGAAATGGGTGAAAAAAGAATATTTTTAAGTTGTGGGCATTTTGGTCATTTAGTGATTAAATGAATTAAAAGACAAATTAAAAGCCAATTTTTGCTCATCTTCTTCCTCAAGGCCCAAAATAGCATGGAGAAACCATGGCTAGGGTTTTTCAAGCTTCCAAGCTCGATTGTAAGTCCGTTCGAGCCCCGTTTTTAATGATTTTTACGTTTTTGAAATCCCAGTAACATGATTTCTCTATTTCTACCATTTATTTGAGCTAGGGTTTGATTTCAAAAATTGACCCATGTTGAATAATTGTGTATTTTGATGTTTATGATAGAATATGAGGTTTTAAATTATACTAAACAACTTGTGCTACTCGGTTTTAAGTAAAAACAAGTAAAACGGCTTAATTGGTAAAAATACCTATTGTTCATAAGTACATATTCTAGTGGGGATTTGAGGTTGCTGTTAGTAAATAAATGATCAGCATGTCCTCAAACATAGGAATTATGGAAAAAGTTTAATTTTCGAGCTTTGGGGCAAAAGTGTAAATTGCAAAAGTTTAGGGGCAAAATTGTAATTTTTCCAAAGTTAGAGTTAAGGACTATTTTGATAAATTTGAGTATTAAATAAGCTAAATGTGTTATTTTAGATCAAGAAAGACGTGGAATCGACCTTAATGGAAGAAAAGAAAAGATTGTGGACTAAATTGCAAAATTTCTATATTTTGTACCGAGGTAAGTTCATGTGTAAATAATGTAAATTGTTATTTTTAAGTTAATTGATGTTATTTATATGATATGCTAATTTTTTTATCATGAAATATATGCTTTGTGGTTATTATCGAATAATATGCAAATTATGTGTGCTACTTGTTAAATATAAATTGCTACCGAGTATTGGTTCCGGTATTCTGTGGAAGACGGCAAGGATATGTGATTGAGGAAAATCCCGTTTGAACCTTACAAATAGATTAGGATACAAGTGACATGTCACTAGGATGGTTGGGCATCCGAACTCGTTGAGTTGATTCCGAGTTCACTTATGGATGCAAATGTCCGAACTCGTTGAGTTGAGTCCGAGTTCGTGAGATGTAACTAGGCATCCGAGCTCGTTGAGTTGAGTCTGAGTTCACTTATGGATGCGAACGCATGAGCTCGTTGAGTTGAGTCCGAGTTCGCTTATGGGCGGGTTACATGGTCATTTGATTACATATGTGTCACTTATGTGCAAATTATCCATGTATCCGAGTTATATTCCGATGTGTTCAACGGGTAAAATTCTAGTGAAATGGAAGAACACTCAAGATGCAAGTGTCATTTTGATAAGTGTTGTCAAATGGACACTTTGGATAGGTATGTACTTAACCCTCGGGTTGAAACTCGATACAACAACAATAATGTGGTAAGATGATAAATGATGATTAGAAATGTGATATTGTTTTGGTGATACCATGCTAGTGTTATTTGGTATAAATGATTTGTTATGTTACTTGTTATTTGCATGTGAACTTACTAAGCATTTATGCTTACTCCCTCCTTTCCATTCATTGTAGTTTTGACAAGCCAACTTGGAAATCGGGAAGGGTCGAAGGAACGATCACACTATCCGGGACAATTTGGTATAATGGCTTGTATTTTGAATATGGCATGTATAGCATTATAATCATTTTTTGTGAATAACCTTATGATATGGTGATGGTTTGATAAGGAAATGCTTGGAAATGATTAGCCATTGGAATGGCCAATCTAGATCATATTTGGTGTCATGTATGTTTAATGTGCTACTTAGTCCATGAAAATCCATAAAAAGGTGAACTTTGTTATAAAACAGAATTTTTCAACAGCAGTGACGTGAGTTTGAAAAATCACTAAAAATAGTAGAGACAAGTTTAGGTGGTGAATAACATATTAAATTGAAGCTTATTGTGCCTATTTTCATATGGGAGAAACGAAACAGGTAAAAGAGTTGTATTTTATGAGATATTTGGGTTTTGGTGGAACAGGGTCAGAGCAATTTTTGAATCCCCTTTTCTGACTTTAAAAATTCACTAAAAATTGTAAAAAAATAATTAGGAGTCATAATTTATATGCACAGATTCCTTATTGAGTCTAGTTTTAGGGGAAATAAATGTCATAGTCATTAGAATTTTGTAGGGGGAGAAAAGTGATTCGTAGTGAACAGAGGTCAAAGCAGTTGAACACTAAAACTGGGGAACTTTAACTAATAACCTGTACTAATTGGCTCAACCAAAAATTCTATAAAATAATTAGTAGATAGATATATGATTCTAGTTTCAGGAAAAATTTATAGATTTTAATTTTGAGTTTCAGAACTTAAGATATGAATTTTTTTAGCGACTGTGACGCAGATGAACAGCTTATTACGAAAGTTAGAATAAATGATTTAAATTTCATTCAGTGATAAATTAAGTTTAGTAACACCTCAAGCTCGACTCCGGCGACGGTCTCAGGTAAGAGGGCGTTACATTAGATGTTATCATGAGTAGCCAAATGTATTGGTTTATGTTGATTCATTGTATATAGCCATGGAATGTGGCTTATAATGTTTTGGCTTATAAGCCTAATTATCCTTACTAATTTGTTAATACCTTACGATGTGATTATAATTGTTTACTATGAATGAATAGTATAACATATGTGCATGAGAATGCCTTAGGACCATTCGGGGTGGTCATGGCTATGGAATAAACACGTAAATTGGCATTAAGTTGATAATGATTGAACATGGACATTAGTTGGATAAGCAGATATTAATTATTGGGTAATATGTTATGGTTGGTTGTTAAAAACGTGCCTTGGTGAGCCATGCTAAATCATTAAAATGATGCTATGATAGGTGTCTTTAAAGTGGTTAAGTTTGTGAAGGATTAAGGCAACAAAAAGGCTTGGAAAATAGCCTAAGTGCTAGCCACACAGGTAGAGACATCGCCATGTGTCTCAATCATGTGGAGGACACGGCCTAGCACACAGGCCATAAAATTTTCATTCGTATCAAAACTTTTCATACACATGCATAATGTCCCTTACACAAGCTATCGAAGCTCTAAACATGCATTAAAGGTGGTTTGGGACTAAACTGAGAACTTTCGAAAGTTTTGGGAAAACTTAGAAAATATTTTCATGAAATAGGGTCACATGCACGTGTGGACATAGGGACACGCCCGTGTGTCTTCAACACACCCGTGTCCTCAGGCCGTGTAACTCTCTGTTTATGACGTCAGCAAAACAAATTGAACCACACGGCCTAGCACACAGGCGTGTGGCCTGGCCGTGTGGTTCAATTTGTTTTGCTGACGTCATAAACAGAGAGTTACACGGCCTGAGGACACGGGTGTGTTGAAGACACACGGGCGTGTCCCTATGTCCACACGTGTATGTGACCCTATTTTATGAAAATATTTTCTAAGTTTTCCCAAAACTTTCCAAAGTTCTCGGTTTAGTCCCAAACCACCTTTAATGCATGTTTAGAGCTTCGATAGCTTGTGTAAGGGACATTATGCATGTGTATGAAAAGTTTTGATACGAATGAAAATTTTATGGCCGGTTTCATGAAATGGTGTACGTTTAAGTTTGGTAATGCCTCGAACCCTGTCCCAGCATCGGATACGGGTAAGGGGTGTTACAAGTTCAATCTGCGACACTGAATTTTAGCAGATCAAACTCCCCTACACTTAAGTCATTGCTTGTCCTCAAGAAACATAAACAAAAATGAAAAATAACAATGACGACCCTTGAGCAAGTATGACACAAGTATTGATTTCGGAGCATATGACTTAGGCATTTCATGTTCACTAACGACTTTAACATGATGAGTAGTTGACTTACCACCTTTGACTTCAAACATCTATGTTCAGTATGTTGCAAAATAGACAAGTATTAAGGGGTCTCACCTATAGGAATCCATCAAAAAATTAGACAAATACTTTGATTATCAAAATAGAATACAAATAATAGTTTGTGCATATGCTCAGTATGATGTCCATTCATGTATAAGGATATTTTAGGTCACATAGGGCTTTTCAGCTTGAAACATTCTAAGGCACAGGACAGGTATAAGATTCAATAATAGTAAACATAAAAATGGTTACAAAGACGAAAATAGTTTGACACATCATATTGGTCCCTAATCATCCCCCCTTAGTAACCCTTACCCGCTCACCACTTTATTTCTCCTTCTCTCACCTTCCTTGTCTCTCCATATATAGGAAGTCATAGCATGACATAGTACCTACGGCTAACTTATGAGTTTTTCTACATTAATGAATGACTTTCTCTATCTTTTGTGACTCCGTCACTTTTTTGTTTTAGCTTATCTTTGTAACACCCCTTACCAAAGACCGTTGCCGGAGTCGAGCACGAGGCGTTACCAGATTTATCATACTAGTTCGAGCCATAAAAATTTACTTTTAAAATTAATCCACTCAAATTCATCCAATATATCACTAAGAAGGGCCCTCGAGGCCCTAAACATACAATTGAAACGGTTTGAGACCAAACCGGGAACATTAAAATTTTCTGATCACTTACACAAATCAAAACAATTTATTCCACTATTCATGATAAAACTGTCTACCTACATCATAGTCACTAAATCAATTATAACTTGAATTACAAAGCTCAAAATTCAAATCCATAAATTTTACTTGAAACTAGACTCATATATCTTGTTACCATTAATTTTCCAGAATTTTTGGTATAGCCAATTAGTACAGTTTATTAGTTAAAGTCTCCCCTATTACACAGTCCAACGGCTCTGAACTTTCCTTACTAAAAATCAATTATCTCATAGTAAAATTTTCATTTTATGTTCATGCTCATTTATAATGAAAATATACTCATTAAGGAATCTAGACATATAAATTATAACCCTTAATTATTCTTGTACAATTTCTAGTGAATTTCTAAAATCAGAACAGGGGATCACGAAGTCATTCTAAACCAGTCTCACAATAATTTAAATATCTCAAAATATAGACTTCCTTTGCTTACTCTGCTTTTTCCTATGAAAATAGACTCAATAAGATTTAATTCTATATCTCATTCGTCATTTAATTCTATTTCTACAATTTTTAATGATTTTTCAAAATCACATTACAGCTGCTGTCCCAAAACTATTTCATAACCAACTTTTACTCTTTCATAATTTCTTTGCATTAAACCTCATTTAGGCATACATAACATCTACACATGTTCTTATTCAGCCATATCGTAAGGACACACACACAAAATGGCCAAGTCCCTATACATGCCATGACTGAAAATGTTTCAATGAAAATACCCAATTGGTAACTTGATAGTCGAAAGTGTGAAACGATCTCCGACTACCTCCAACCCGAGCTTGTTTGATAAAACTCTGGAACAGGGGAAAGGAAAGAGGTAAGCTTACAAAGCTTAGTAAGTTCACATGTAAAATAATAGGCATTAGTAATAAGTTTAGCTTATTATTAAGCTTTCATAATTTGCATAAATAATGTTAAGTTCTTACTTTCCCATCTTACACATTGGTAACCTTACAAAAGGCTCGGAATAAAAAAAATACCTTACTTAATAGCTTGCTTATGTACCTGCAACATCTCACTTAACACATTAATACTCTTTCGTAATATATAGGCATATTGCCAACCATGTCACAAAGCATCATAAGTATAATTGAAAACTTATCATTTACTTAATACTTGAATATACTCATTAAAATACTTTTAATATCATCAACTTATAACCTCAATATTAATAATCCTTATGTACATACCTGTGCTCTTTCCTCATGATCTTACCTTGTCATCTCTTTGACTTACTCTTTGGATTACTCAAGTACCTTCCCTTTTGAAATTTACCATTGCCATGTCTTGACATGATCTTACGTGGTATCCTTGCCTTGTGAATTCACCAATGCCATGTCTTGGCATGGTCTTACATGGGATCTTTGCCTTATAGTAACTTGTCAATGCCATGTCTTGACATGGTCTTACATGGAATCCTTGCCTTATACTAACTTGTCAATGTCATGTCTTGACATGGTCTTACATGGAATCTTTGCCTTACAGCAACTTGTCAATGCCATGTCTTAACTTGGTCTTACATGAAATCTTTGCCTTATAATAACTTATCAATTCCATGTATTGACATGGTCTTACATGATTTGCTTGCCTTGTAAAAGTTACCAATGCCATGCATTGGCATGGTCTTACTTAGTATCCTTATCTTATGTTGCCATGGGTCAACCATGGTCTTTTTCCGTCAATTCTTCCTTAATTTCCATGTTATAAACATTGACTTTTCTATCAAATCTTCCTTAGTTGCCATGTTATAAGCATGAACTTTGAAATATTAATGCCTTGGAAATTCATAGCTAAAACATACTTACTCAAAATTCTCAAGGTCAGTCACATAACTCAATAATAATAATAGCAACAATTTCATAATAATAATATGCTACTCTATAACACCCTTCACCTGTATCCGATGCCGGGATAGGGTTCAAGGTGTTATCGGACTTAAGCCAACACTTTCATACTAAACCGGCCATGAAATTTTGTTCAAAATTAAAACTTTTCATTTCACATGCATACTATTTCTTAGACGGGCTTATGAAGCCCAAAACATACATTCAGGGTAGTTTGGAACCAAACCGAGAACTTCAGAAAAAGATTGGAAAATTCATGCTTTAAGGCTCTACATGCCCGTGTGAGCTACTAACACTGCCGTGTCCACAGCCCGTGTTGAATTAGGTCTATAATTCGAGCTACTTGGATTTTAGCACGGCTTTAGTGCACACCGGTGTCTATTACCCGTGTTCCATCACATGGCCTAGACACGCCCGTGCCTACATCTCGTGGTGCATCCTGTCAAAATCACACGGCCAAGCACACGCCCATGTGCTCAGCCGTGTAGACAATGTCGGGCTATTTACCAAGCCCTTTTATCACCCTCACATCATACGCACACATACTTATACAATAGCATACAACGAGGCATACATGGGCACTTAAATGTCCATAAACATGTTATGATCATGTCAATTTCTGATGTAATAGATATTATAGATTTTACTCACATTTTTTCTACATTCATGTCATAATCATTATAAACTCATCACATAAGACCCTAGCACATGCATGTATATATAAATAGATTTACAACCTCAATAGATAATATAAGCCAATACATTTGGCTAAAACAAATGTCACACACCCAAACATTGAAGCTCCTATAGATGTCATAGACTCAAGCACTTGAAATCACTCACACCAATGGCGATAGCTTGACAGTGTGATAATATCTCCGATGAACTCCAACCTGAACTAACCTGCCAACATGAGAGAACATGGGAAAGGAAGGGGGTAAGCTTTATGCTTAGTAAGTTCATATGAAAACAATGAGCAACTCATTAACATGTTTTAATCAATGTTCCCAACATATTCTCAAGTTCATGATAAGTTGTCTTCTTGTGCAACAGTCAATAAAATATTTATAACTGGAGCTACGGACCTCCAAATTAAGTTTCGTTAATTTTACTTGTGACTAGACTCATGTACCTTTTTATCATAAAATTTATAGAATTTTTTATTCAGCCAAAATGTACAGTTTATTCCTCAAATCTACCCCTGATTCACTGCCTGACAGTCCAGACCCTTCTAAACTAAAGTTTACTTATCTCATAGCACAGGACTCAAATAATGTTCTCATCTATTTATATTGAAAATAGACTCAATAAGAATTCTAAGCATTTAAAAATCGGAATAGGGGATTTCGAAGTCATTCAGACCCTGCCTAACAACAATTTAAATATTTCATACTACAAAACTCTTTTGCTTCCACTGTTTCTTCTATGTGAAACTAGATTCATTAAGATTTAATTCCATATTTTATTCAGTCCATAACTCATCTCCCACTATTTTTAGTGTATTTTCAAAGTTACACCACTGCAGTAACCCAAAACTGTTTTAGTGAAAAATCATGATAACTTTTATATGATGACATAATAAACATAAACATGAGCTCATTCATCATTCAAAATCCTTGACTTACTTGTCCTCATATACCTCTTCATCACGAGCCATCATATATCATGGTATTACTCGTGAGTTTAGTGTACATACCTACACCAACTCGTACTAAAGTATATAATCAAACCTTCTTTAACATGCTCTCCTTAGGGCTTTTACTACATCATCCCTTTCATTACCCGTTGAGCACTCGGGATGCTAAAGGATGTTCAGAATTATCATACACCAAATAGAATACCAAAGCCATGCCTCATACATGGTCTTACATAGATCTACATATCATTGCCATATCCCTGATATGGTCTTATACAAACACACATATCATCGTCGATGCCATGTCCTCGACATGGTCTTACACTGGCGCATAATTAATGTGGTGTCCTGATACCTGAAATCCTAAGCATTCCTCAGAGTCACCTGGGATATCCAATATACAAAGCTATCATCACATTTTCATTGAATCATCACAAGTAAATCGCAATAAGGCATATGTCCACATTTGTACAATATCAAGTATTAAACACATGATAGTGAAGTTGATAAATTACTTTCATAATATTTTACTCGTTTCAAAAAACATCATATTCCATCAAACTTCCAATATATTAAATCATATAATATGTGCAATACTAATAAGGAATGCAATACAAACATAAATTTGCCTTATTATTATCATATGAACTTACCTCGACATCAAATTGGTAAAAGAGGCCTAAACATCAATCTCTCGTTTTTCCTCGTTCTAAGCCCGAATCTCGTTTTTCATCATCTATAACATCACATTAACTTATTAAAACAATATACTAATCCAATTAGTCTAATGACACATTTTGGCAAAATTTACAATTTTGCCCCTATATTTTGCCATAATTACCCAATTGCCCCTAGGCTCGTAAAATGATTTTTATTCAATTTATTTACTCCTTAGGCCTAGATGACCATTTCATGGCTATAGCAACTCATAATTTCAACTATTTCACACATTTACTACTTGTTTTACAACTTTTGCAAAATACCCCATTTTAGGTGTATTCATGCAATTTCTTTCATAAGGGTTGTCTATCACACTTCCAAGACTCATATTCTTCCATAAAAACTTAGCAAACAACATATATGCTTTCATGGCAAAACCCTAGACTCTTAAGCATTTTGCAAAATAGTCCTCTCTTATGAAAGCTCATGCTTTAGGGGTTCCAAAAGTGTAAAAATTATCAAGAAAAGGCATTGAAAACACTTGCTTATTAGGGAAATATGTTGCTGAAATTTTCCAGCTCTCAAACCCTTTCTTAGCTGCCATTTTCGGTGAAAGACAAAGAGAAAAATGAATGAAAATGACAACCATTTTCTTTATTTTATTTTATTACCCAATTTAGTCACCTACCCCATCACTTTTGACTTTTCAACTCAAATTTTGTCCCCTTACACTAGGCATAGCTGGCCAACTATCTTGGGAAGGGTTAATTCCCCTTTTAAGCCTCCCAAATTTGGTGCTCTAGCTATTTAATGCCTTTTGCTAATAAATCACAACTTTTACCTTTTACGCGATTTAGCCTCTTTTCAAAATTAAGCTAGAAATCGCTAAAATAAAATTACCAAAATTTTCATGCACCTTTATAAACATGCTATATCATATAAAATAATATCAAAATAATTTTCTCTAGCCTCAGAATAGCGGTTTCGAAACCACTGTTCCGACTAGGTCCAAAATCGGGCTATTACATACTCAACTTACATACTTACATTCTCAATCTCATCATATCCTCAATTTATCTTACTTTACTCAAATTATACTATTCAATACTTTCTTTATCTTATACAATGCCACGTTACCACTATGGTCTTATATGTAAACTTATTCGAATTCTCACTTTTAATGTCGAATCATTTCTTAATTATTGTCATTATATTAAAACATCAATACTAAAACATTTATAACTAATATACCAATTTAGCATTCAAACATGCTTAATTAAATGCTTATTAAACACGTGAACTTACCTCGATACCAGCACGACCATTTTGACCAACTTTCTCGATTTTTAGTTTTTCTCCCATTCTAGGTCCAAATCTTGTTTTTCAGGATCTAAAACATCATATTTCACTTATTTAATTAATGCACTAATAATTTCAGACCTAAAACATATTTTTACAAAATTTACATTTTTGCCCCTAAACTTTTGCATATTTATACTTTTGCCCCAAAGCTCGGAAATTAAACTTTATCCCTAATTCTTATGTTTTAAGACATGCTGATCATTTTTTTTCCTTCTATGGCCATCAAATTCTCGACCTAACATGCACTTATGAACAATAATAATTTTTATTGATTATGCTATTTTACTCGTTTTCACTGAAATTCGCTTAGCAAAAGTCATTTAACATAATTCTAAGCTTCATATTCTATCATAAAACATCAAAATACACACTTTTCACCTATGGGTAATTTTCCAAATATAAACCCTAGCTCGAATTAATGGTAGAATTAGCTTAATCAAGTCACCAGGATTTCAAAAATGTAAACAAAATTAAAAACGAGGCTAGAACGGACTTACTACGAAGCTTGGAAGATGAACAAACCCTAGCCATGGTGTTCCCTTGCTACACTCGACCATGGAGAAAAGAAATGGAGAAGATGATAGCTTATTTCATGTTATTTTGTCTTTATTTATTAATTAAGGCATTTTACCAAAATGCCCTTAAATACCTTACTTACTAACCATGTCTATTTTTGTCCATCAAACTTTAATGATCTAATTACTATTTAAGGACCTCTACTTTAGACCCCCTTTCAATCAAGTACTTTATAAACTGGAATACATATTTTCCAACTTTTGTAAATAAGCCCTAATAGACAAATTAAACATGCTGTCTATAAAATTTCTTATCAGTCGTCTAACACATACATCCAATCAATCTGTAAATCACGATAATTCATCGTAATAAACTTTTCTATCTCGTATTTGTGGTTTCGCAACTACTGTTCCGTTTAGGCCCTTTTTCAGGATGTTACAATCTCACTCATGAATGCTTTTTATTTTTTTCAATAACTATTTCTACTCATATTACTTTTGCTATTTGTGTTTCTCTTTTGTTTGCACTTTTAGGCTAACCAATAGTCCCCATATCACACTAATCTTTCCTATTTCACTCTATTTTCACAAACTCCACCTTAATGTATCTACTTAAACCTCAATACGTATGGCCAGAAGTCTATAGTCGTCTAACGGCCTGAATTAGGGCCTAGTCAAAATAGTGGTTTGGAGACCACAAATCTGAGATAGAATTAAGTATTTCATGATTATTTTTAAGTTTATGATATGGTTTCATGATAGTGAGAAATTTTCATGAAGGAATTTTGATGAAATAGTGATTAATTTATTCTTTAGGACTAAATTAAAAAGTTGCAAAATATGAGTTTCTAGAAGTTTTAAGGATGAATTGGCATTAGAGACATTATTAGAAGTCCTTATTTAGCAATTAGACCATTTATTAGCATGATGGACACCTAAGGAAGGAAAATTTTCTTAAGAAATGATATAAAGGCATTTTGGTCATCTGGATAATTAATGAAATAAAAAGGGAAAAATAAGTAAAAAATGTGCTCATCTTCTCCATGCTTGTGCCAAAATTTGAAGGGACTCCATAGCTAGGGTTTTGACATTTTCAAGCTCACTAGTAAGTGCACTTTAGCCCCATTTTTAATTCTCATTGTATTTTTGAAATCCTTGTAGCTTAATTTAGCTATTTCTACCACTAATTTGAGCAAGGGTTTATGTTTAAAAATATACCCATGCATGACATGCAAGTATTTTTATGCCTAGTGGTAGAATATGAAAGTTTAAAGTGTAGTAAACATCTTTTAGTAGGTGATTTTTCATGAAAATCCCTAATAGGGACCAAATTGTAAAGGCAGTAAAATGTGTAGTAAAAGTGAAAATTTATGACAAATAGGGCTGTTATGAGCACTAATAAGGTTCGGCCAGAGTTGGGTGACCAAGAAAATAAGTACATTTCATTTTACGAGCCTAATGACCATTTTGCAGATATGTAAAAGTTTAGGGGCAAAATTATAAATTTTGCCAAAGTATAATTTATGTGCTAAGTAGCCCATGTGAATACTAAATAAGTGAAATTTGACGTTTTAGATCAAGAAACATGAAGCTTGGAATGAAACCAGGGAAAGAACAAGGTGGTGGACTAAACCGTACACCTACCCATATTTTGGACCCGAGGTAAGTTGTTTGCAATAACTTAGCTTTATGCATTAGGAAAATTATTATGATGATATTCTATAAAATTCATATTATTTTCCATGAGAATTATTGATATGATTTTATTAAGAAAAGATGAAGTTATGAAAGAGAAATTCCTAGTTAAATTTCAAAGAATACGAAGGGTACCGTAGTCATGACATGAGTAATTGTAGGTCCTGTGTAAGACCAATTGTATGTGGCTGAGATTGTGCGACTACATGGAGTGCCAGTTTCTATCATTTCTGACAGAGACCTTAGATTCACATCTCAGTTCTGGAAGAAATTACATGAGGCATTGGGTACAAGATTGGATTTTAGCACTACCTTTCACCCTCATACGGAAGGACAGTCGGAAAGGGTGATTCAAACACTTAAAGGTATGCTGAGAGGTTGTGTAATTGATTTCTGGGGTAGCAAGGAAGATTACTTACTGCTAGCTGAGTTCACGTATAATAATAGTTATCAGGCAATTACTCAGATTACACCATATGAGGCGTTGTATGGTCGTAGATGTCGTATGCCTACTTGTTGGACTGAACTGGGTGAGCAGTGAGTTTTGGGGCTAGAATTAGTTACGGATACTGAAGACAAGGTTAAGCTGATTAGAGATCGGTTAAAGGAAGCATCTGATAGGCAGAAGTCATATGCCAATTTGAAGGGCAAAGAGATTGAGTACTCTGTGGAAGATTTAGTATTTCTGAAGGTTTCACCTTGGAAAAAGATTTTAAGATTGGGGCAGAAGGGCAAGCTGAGCCCTAAATTCATTGGGCCCTCAAGTTCTGAAATGGGTAGGTCTAGTAGCATACCAGCTTGAGCTGCCTCCTAAATTAGATCAAATTTACGATGTGTTCCATATCTCCATGCTGAGGCGTTACTGTTCTGACCCATCACACATAATGCCAGTTGAGGAGATCAAGGTTAAGCTTGATTTGATCTTCAAGGAAGAACCTGTACAAATTATAGATTGTAATGTTAAAGTATTAAGGAAAAAGTTTGTTCCTTTAGTCAAGGTGCTCTGGCGTAATCACGATATAGAGGAAGCCACGTGGGAGCCTAAAGAGGCGATGCGACAACAATACCCTCACTTATTCTGACCAGGTAAATTTTGAGGCCAAAATTTCTTTAAGTGGGTAGAGTTGTAACAACCCAAAAATATAAGGGTTGTAGCTTTTGTATGATTTGACACAATTTCTTGTTTGGAATGTTGGCTTGATGATTTGGGTGTATTTGGGGGTTTTTAGGAAGCCTGGGTTCAAGTCTAACCGTTGGAAAAATTTTAATTTTTGCTCTTAAGAGTATCTGGATGTTGGCGTGTATGGTTTATAATTGGTTGTGTTTATTTCATAACACCAAATGAGCCTCTGGTGGAGTGGCTAATGACTCCACAATCATGGTAAGGGATGTGTGTTCAAATCCCCTTGCAAGCAAAGTGAATTTATTTTGCTACATGAGGTTGGCAAGAGGTGGGTTTGGATTCAAACACTTGAGGTTGGTTGGAGACTTGGTAAAAGATGAAGATTTCACTTGGTCTTGAGAATTTGAATAAAATTCAAATAGAGAGGTTAGAGTAAATCAAAGAGTGGTTGGTGGAGCAATATGGGGAGATTTGCATAGGATTCAAGTGGAGCTAAGGAGTGTTGGCCGAATTGGGCAACTTGGAAGGGGTGATTTTTGCTAGGGGTTCTTTCATTTGGCAAATTGTGTGACGATAGGTGCCTAGTTTTCTCACTTTTAGCTCGGGTTTAGGTTCTTTTTGCCATTTGGTCCTACTTTTCTTTTGAGTTTTGTATGAGTATTGATATCAAATCCCTGTTGGTAACTTTACTCTTTTTTGTTCTTTGCCCAAACTGAAAAAAAGGTGCAAGTGCCGAATCTCTTGTAGAAGCTTCCTTTTTTTCTTTTCACTTTCCTCTCTCATTTTGGCATATCATATTATTTCTTTTCTCTCTTTTTTTCCTAAGCCTCTAGCCGATCATTGCTTTCTTAAATGTTCATTTCCTTCTCTTCTCATGTTTATCTTAAGGCCGAACCTTACCTCTTATCTGTTCTTTCTTTTTTACTCTGTTAGCCGAACTCTTCATGTGGTCCCTATTCATTTCTGCTTCACTCTCCCTAATAGCAGAACCTATGATTCCACCCTCTTTTCTTTCCTTTACCGTCTATTGTATTTTCAAGTAGCCGAACACTCTTCTTATTTGATAAACGATAAATTATACATGTTTTTACCTCATGCTTAGCCTAATTTACGGATGAATTATCATTGAATTTATGGAAATTGGTGCTCTTAATCCTTCTATTTCATGTTTTATGCCCAGGTGAGCTTAAGGAAGAGAAAAGAGTAAGGAACAGGCCAAAAACGAGCAAATTAGGCCCACTTCAATAATTAAAATGGCTCGAAGATTCACCACACGGCCGTGTCACCTAAAGTCCAACACGGCCCAGCCCCGACAAGCACGGCCAGATCACACGGCCGTGCCACCATCAACAGGCCCGACCACGGCTTAGCCTCGATCCACATGGGCGTGGCACACGGGCATGTCCCTGTAGTGAGGAAGTGCAATTTCACTCGGAAAAGGGTGCTTAGAGGCTAAGAAAGGCATTCTAAAGCTGTATATAAAGACCCTAGGGGGCAACTACAAGGATATACTTTTCTCTCCCCAAGAGAACACTTTTCTCCCTCAGAAAAAGAGAGCAGAAGTAGGGAATTACTCCAAAGGAAGTCGATTGATTCATCCCAGAAGCTGAATTCTACATCAAGACAGAGGATCTCCCTTCAATCCTTCAGGGGTTTTTGGGTTCTATAAGTTTTGCAATTTTAATTCTTCTGAGATGTTTTCTTTATTAAATATGAACTAAATCCCCCAAATACTTGAGGGGGATGAAACCTAAGACAGATCTTGTTATAATTTTATCTTGAGTTATATGATAAATACCTAATTTATTCTTAATTATGTGTTCTTAATTCTTGTTTTAATATTCCTAGGTATTAATTCAAGTATTGATGTGCTTATTCAGAGGAGCAAAAGTCCCTATTTAAGAGTAGATCTAGCATAATTAAGCGGAGTTGCATGCAACCTTAGACATAGGGCGACATAAATCTGTCAGATTAGGGTCAAACCTAATAAGGGAATCCATAGATTGAATTAATGCAAGACTAGGGGTTTTAACTAGAAAGAGATTTCAGTTAATCAACCTAGGATTGGTTGTTCTTATCCTCGACAGAGGTATTAACATAAGTCAGGGATTTCTACGGATCAAGTCAAGTAAATAAACCGTCTAGCTCAAGAGATGATAACAAGTGAAGTCTAGGTGATTCTCCCTTGAGTATTGTCCAAATCAATCAGTTTTTCCCAAGAGTTTTTCCCTAATTTACTTTTTGTGCATTCTTAGTTTAGTTTTAGAATTAGTTTAGTCTTCATAAAAACCCCTTTTATTTCTAGGTTAAATAATAAAAAGAAAGTTAGTACTAGTACTTTTAGTTCCCTTGGGTACGATATTTCGGTCTTGCCACTAAACTATACTACTGTTCGATAGGTGCGCTTCTCTTAAAATCGTGATATTAGTTAGTTTCTGGTATGATCATTATTATAAATTTTATTACTTTATATCGCGAATATCAAGTTTTTGGTGCCGTTGCCAGGGAACTAAGATATTAGGAACACTTGATTTTTATTACTTTAGCCATTACTATTTTATTTATTTTTAACCTTTATTTTTATTTATTTTAACTTTCTTTGCCTTTTCCCTTTCTAGGTATCTCTTGTTTATGACTAGAAGAAACCTAGGAGGACAATTACTTTTTAACGAGGAATTAGAAGCTACAGTTTGCAGAAATCATAGAGAAATCAGACGAAGACTTCATTAACCAGAACAAGAACAAGAATAAGAGCCAGAACTTACGAAAGAGATGGAAGCAAATCAAGACAATCTACCACCTCCTACGATAGCCGCAGAACCGGCAAATCACGATAATGCTCCTCGCACTATGTATGATTATGCTAAACCTAATTTGGCTGGTACTCAATCGAGTATTATTAGACCTGCTATTGCTGCGAATAATTTTGAAGTAAAGCCTAACACTATTTAGATGATTCAACAATTTGTGCAGTTTGATGGTTTACAGGATGAAGATCCTAACTCACATTTAGCAAATTTTTTGGAAATTTGTGATACTTTTAAAATCAGTGGCATTTCTGATGATACCATTCGCCTCCGGTTATTTCTTTTTTCCCTAAGGAATAAAGCTAAGCAATGGTTAAATTCCCTACCACGAGGCTCAATCACTACATCGGAACAGATGACTGAAAAGTTTTTACTTAAATATTTTCCTCCAGCTAAAATAGCTAAATTGCAAAACGATATCTCTTCTTTTGTGCAGATGGATTTAGAGACACTTTATGATGCCTGGGAAAGATAAAAAGATCTTTTGAGAAGGTGCCCTCTCCATGGGATGCCTTTCTGGTTACAAGTTCAAACCTTTCACAATGGTTTGAATCCATCAACAAGGAAAATGATCGATGCAGCCGCAGGAGGAACAATCAACAATAAAACACCCGAAGCAGGTTATGAGTTTATAGAAGAGATGTCACTGAATAACTATCAGTGGCAAGTCATGAGGACAAAGCCGACAAAAGCTTCAGGAGTTTTTAATATTGATGTAGTCACCATGCTTACTAATCAGGTAGAACTTTTAAATAAAAAGTTTGATAATTTTGTTGGTTCTACGTAGGCACACCCAGTGATGCAGTGTGACGCAACCCAGGGAAATATGTTCAATTCAGATTACTCCTCTTATGGACATGGCATGGAAACTGAGCAAGCCAACTATATGGGTAACAATTCTAGACCTCAAAATAATCCTTATAGTAACACTTACAATGCAGGTTGGCGGAACCACCCCAATTTTTCATGGGGAGCACAAGGAAATCAAAGACAACTACCTCCTCCGGGATTTCAACAACAACCACCACAACAAGAGAAAAAGTCGAACCTTAAAGAGATGTTCACCAAAGTTATGGCCTTATCAGAAACCCGTTTCCAAAATACCAAAACGACACCAAAGAATCAGCAAGCATCCATTCAAGGGCTCGAGAATCAAATTGGTCAGCTTGCTAAGTTGATTTCAGAAAGACCACAAGGTGGACTACCAAGTAACACTAAGCCAAATCCTAGAGAACATGTTAAAGCAATTACTCTAAGGAAAGTACTCCACCAGCACCTAAAGAATACAACCCACCTATACCATATCCGACAAAGTTAAAGAAAGACTACACAGATGCTCAATTCAGTAAATTTCTTAAACTTTTTAAACAATTACATATTAACTTAGCTTTTGTTGAAGCAATTTCACAGATGCCGAAGTATGCAAAGTTTTTAAAAGAACTTCTCACAAATAAAAGGAAGTTGGAAGAATTAGCCACAGTGGAACTCAACGAGGAATGTTCAACTATTCTCCAAAATAAACTGCCAGCCAAGCTGAAAGACCCAGGGAGTTTTACTATTCCTTACTTAATTGGTAGTTTAATTATTGAAAAAGCCTTAGCTGATCTAGGTGCTAGTATTAACCTAATGCCCTACAAAATATTCAAGCAACTAGGTCTAGGGGAACCAAAACCCACTAGGATGAGTATACAACTAGCTAATAGATCTGTTAAATATCCTAAGGGAATCATTGAAGATGTGCTAGTAAAAGTATATAAATTTATATTCCTTATTGATTTTGTTGTGCTTGACATGGATGAGGATATTGAGGTACCTTTAATTTTGGGTGCCCATTTTTAGCTACTGCTAGAGCTATTATCAACGTAGGGTGATACTCGCGATATTAAGTAATAAAATTTATAAAAACTGATCACACCAAAAACTAACTAATATCACGATTTTAAAGGTAAGCGCACTTATCGAACAATAGTATAGTTTAGCGGCAAGACCAAGTTATCGTACCCAAGGGAACCAAAAGTACTCATACTTACTTCATTTCTATTATCTAGCCTAAAAAATAAAAGAGGATTGGTTGAAGCTAATTCTAAAACTAACTAAAAGTGCACAAAAAGTATATTGGGGAAAACTTTAGGGAAAAGCTGATTGATATGAGCAATATTTAAGGGAGAATCCACCTAGACTTCACTTGTTATTAATTTCTTGAACTAGATGATTTCTTTACTTGACTTGATCCGTAGAGATCCCTAACTTATGTTAATACCTCCGTTGAGGATAAGAACAACTAATCCTAGGTGGTTAATTAAAGTTTCTTTATTAATTAACACCCCTAGGTTGCATTAATTCGATCTATGGATCCCCCTATTAGGTTTGACCCTAATCCGGCAGGTTTATGTCGCCCTATGTCTAGGGTTACATGCAACTCTACTTAATTATGGTAGATCTACTCTTAAAACAGAGACTTTTGCTCCTCTACCTAAGCACATCAAGTTCTTGAAGTAATACGTATGATTATTAAATCAAGAATGAAGAACACATAATTAAGAACAATTCAAGTATTTATCATATAATTCAAGAATAAATAATAACATGATCTGCCTTAGGTTTCATCCCCCTCAAGTATTTGAGGGGTTTAGTTCATAACTAATAAAGAAAACATCTCAGAAGAAATAAGATAACAAAACATAAAAAACCCAAAAACCCCTGAAGGAATTTAGGTAGATCCTCTGTCTTGATGTAGAATTCTGGCTTCTGGAATGAATCAATCGGCTTCCTTTGGAGTAATTCCTTACTTTCACTCCTTGTGTTGGTAGAATTATGGCGCTCTTTCTTGAGAGAAAAGAGTATTCCCTTAGCGGGAAATAAGCACACCCTTGAAGTTGCCTCCTAGGGTCTTTATATAGAGTTTAGAATGGCTTTCTTAACCCTTAAGTATCCTTTTTTGAGTAGAATTGAACTTCCTCACGATAGGGACACACCCGTGTGCCATGCCCATGTGGTTTTGACAAGAGGCCGTGTGGGCTTGTTGAGGGTGGCATGATCGTGTAGCCTAGCTGTGCTTGTCGAGGCTGGGCCGTGTTGGACCTTGTGTGGCACGGCCGTGTGCCACGGCCATGTGGTGAATCCCTAGGCCATATCGTTTTCTCATTTTGGCCCATTTTCTCCGTTTTTGGCCCATTTCTCGTTCTTTTCTCTTCCCTATGCTCTTCTGAGTATAAGACATGAAATAGAAGGATTAAGAGCACCAATTCTCACAAATCTAATGATAATTCATCCAAAATATAGGCTAAACGTGAGGTAAAAATATGTATAATTTATCGTTTATCATAGGGGATGGTAAATTAGTACTTAGAGTTGGTGATCTTTAAAATCTATGATGCTATGAGATTTTCTAGAGAATAAGATGATTCCTGTTATTTTATTGATGTTATTGATTATTTTGTTCAAGATAATTTTTAGAAAATCACTTTTGAAGACACATTGGAACTGTGTCTCGTTCAAGGTAGGGAGGAAGATGAAGCCACCACTGAAGTAAAAGAAGTAATGAAGGAGTTGAACTCTCATGAGATTGTCACGAGGCACATAAGTTATGAATGCCTTAAGTTAAATGGGGAACAAAGACAAAAAACCTCGATTGATGAACCTCCTAAATTAGAGCTAAAGTAATTGCCCGACCACTTAGAGTATGCATTTTTAAGAGATGATTCTACATTACCAGTAATTATCGCATCAGATTTGAGCGCTGAAAAGAAGGAGGAATTACTTCAAGTATTAAGGGAACATAAAAAGGCTATAGCTTGGAAGATTTTTGATATTAAAGGAATTAGCCCTTCTTTTTGCACCCACAAAATTTTAATGGAAAATAAATATAAGCCATCAGTGCAAGCTCAACGATGACTGAATCCCAACATGAAGTAAGTCGTAAAAGCCGAGGTAATTAAACTTCTAGGCGCAGGCATTATTTATCCTATTTCTGACAGTTCTTGGGTAAGTCCTGTGTAGGTTGTTCCTAAAAAGGGAGGCATGACTGTAGTGTCTAAAGACAAAAAGAAGTCAATACCTACAAGAATTGTCATTGGATGGAGAGTTTGCATTGATTGTAGAAAGCTAAATGATGCAACTCAAAAAGATCATTTTCCCTTACCCTTTATAGATTAAATGTTGGAAAGATTATCAGGACATTTGTATTATTGTTTCCTAGATGGCCCCTCTGGTTACTTCCAAATCTCGATAGCTCCAGAAGATCAGGAAAAGACGACATTCACATGCCCATATGGTACATTTGCTTATCGTAGAATGCCTTTTAGATTATGTAATGCTCCTGCTACTTTTCAGCAATGCATGTTAGCTATCTTTAATGAACTCGTGGAAGATATCATGGAGGTATTTATGGATGATTTTTTGATTTTCAGTAATTCTTTCCAACTTTTTCTTAATAATTTAAAACGCGTTATGATAAGATGTGAAGAGACAAATTTAGTGCTAAATTTGGAAAAATGTCACTTTATGGTTCAAGAAGGTATTGTCCTAGGACATAAAATTTCTAGTAAAGGGATAGAGGTCGATAAAGTAAAAATTGAAACCATCGAAAAGTTACCTCCCCCTAATTTAGTTAAGGCCATAAGAAGCTTTTTAGGACATACTGGTTTTTATCGTAGATTTATTAAAGATTTTTCTAAAATAGCTAAACCCTTAACAAAATTACTAGAAAAAGATGTGCTTTTCAATTTTGACCAAGAATGTTTAGAGTCTTTTAACACTCTAAAAAAAAGTTAGTTAATGCTCCGATTATGATTTCACCTGAGTGGAATCTACCTTTTGAACTAATGTGTGATGCGAGTGATTTTTGTAGTAGGTGCAGGTTTGGGGCAACGAAGGGACAAGCACTTCCAATTGATTTATTATGCTAGCAAAACTTTGACAGACACACAAGCACACAGAAAAAGAATTGCTAGCCGTTGTTTTTGCATTTGACAAATTTAGATCATATTTAATATTGTCGAAAGTCATCGTTTATACTGATCACCCTGCTCTTCGTTATCTTTTAACTAAAATTGATGCAAAACCTCGATTAATAAGATGGATTCTATTGTTACAGGAATTTGACTTAGAAATAAAAGACAATAAAGGAGCTAAAAATTTGGCAGCAGATCACCTTTCAAGATTGGAAAATCCACACCCAAGGGCCTTGATAAAATAAACGACTTTTTTCTTAAAGAACAACTCCTAGCCATATCAGAGGCTGCAGTTCCTTGGTTTACTGATTTCGTAAATTATTTAGCAGTTAATATAATCCCAAAAGGGTTAACCCATCAGCAAAAGAAACAATTCTTTGTTGATGTGAAAAATTACTTTTGGAAAGACCCTTTCCTTTTTCGTATTTGTGCAGATCAAGTCATTCGAATATGTGTTACAGAGACAGAAGCATGTAAAATTTTAGAGCACTACCATTCGGGACCTACAGGAGGACACCATAGTGGAGCTAGAACTGCTCACAAGGTACTCGAATTGGGTTTTTACTGGCCTACACTTTTCAAAGATGCCAACAGGTATGTGACCTCTTGTGATAAATGCCAGACAACAGGTAACACCTCTCAGCACAATGAAATGCCTCAAAACTATATACTCTCATGTGAAATATTTGATGTATGGCGTATCGATTTTATGGGTCCATTCCCTACTTCATTTGGAAATAAGTATATACTAGTAGAAGTAGATTACATGTCAAAATGGGTGGAAGCCAAGCTTTACCTACTAATGATGCTAGAATGGTAGTACGCTTTCTGAAAAATCTTTTCTCTCGATTTGGAACACCTAGGATAATTATTAGTGATAGGGATACTTATTTTTGCAATGCCTAATTTGATAAAGTTTTAAAAAGATATGGAGTGCACCATAGAATAGCCACCCCCTATCACCCACAAACCAGTGGTCAAGTTGAAGTGACAAATAGAGAACTAAAATGCATTTTAGAGAAAACAGTAGAAGCAAATAGGAGAGATTGGTCAAGGAAAGTATTTGATGCTTTATGGGCTTATAGAACTGCATTTAAAACTCCCATAGGAACATCCCCTTATAAACTTATTTACGGAAAAAGCTGTCATCTACCATTTGAACTTGAACATATAGTATTTTGGGCTATTAAATTTTTAAATCTTGATTTTAAGCTTGCAGGTGAGAAACGTCTAATGCAACTAAATGAGCTGGATGAATGGCACTGCAATGCCTATGAAAACTCACGATTATATAAGGAAGCCACAAAGTGACGCCATGACAATCATTTGAGACAACATAAGTAGTTCAAAACTGGTGATCTTGTCTTACTTTACAACTTAAGGCTTAAACTATTTCCTGGAAAACTTAAATCGAGGTGGTCCGGTCCATTCACTGTTCAAACTATTTTTCCATACGGCACAGTCGAGGTAACTCATGCAAACCACAACACTTTCAAGGTAAACGACCATCAGATTAAACAATATAGAAGTGAGAATTTCAAATATAATAGGGAGGAGCTTTGGCTCCACGAACTCTTGTCATGATACATACAGGTAGAGTCGAGCTTAAACTTTAAATAACCGCTTCTCGAGAGGCAACCCGAGCACTAACTTAGTAACTCTTTTTATTTCAATCTTCTAATACATCGACTAACCCATTTGAATGAAGGCTTTTTGGACCACACGGCCATGCCCATGGGCGTGCCTAAGGCCGTGTGGACATTATGAGCATAGAGACGGCCGTGCAATTTGGCGGTGTATAAACAGGGTAAAAATTTTCTAGAGACACGGGCTACGACAAAGTGCCACGGCCGTGCGATGTTGCCATTGCCAACACTGTCAATTCGGACACGGGCTTAAACCAGCAACACAGCCGTGCAATATGGCCGTGTTGATTCAAACACGAGCGTGCGACACGTCCATGCCCTAAGAACATGGTCGACACTGTCAATTCAGACATGGGCATATGACTTAATACACGACTGTAGGAGGAGCGGACATCGAAGGACACGGCCGTGTGACACAGCCGTGTGCCTCAACACGCCCAAGGTACACGGGCTTGTGCTTCGAACCAAGCGTGCCAAAATCATCAATTTCAAACCGCACGGACAAAACCTGAGCCACACGGGCGTGTGACATTCCCATGTGACCCAAAAACCTATATAAACATGCCACTATTCACCTTCTTCCCCGAATTAAACCCTAAATCCCCCACCTAAAACCTATCCTAGGTGGATTCTCCCTTGAGTATTGTCCAGATCAATCAGTTTTTCCCAAGAGTTTTTCTCCAATTTACTTTTTGTGCATTCTTAGTTTAGTTTTAGAATTAGTTTAGTCTTCATAAAAACCCCTTTTATTTCTAGATTAAATAGTAAAAAGAAAGTTAGTACTAGTACTTTTAGTTCCCTTGGGTACGATATCTCAGTCTTGCCACTAAACTATACTACTGTTTGATAGGTGCGCTTGCCTTAAAATCGTGATATTAGTTAGTTTCTGGTGTGATCATTATTATAAATTTTATTACTTTATATTGCGAATATCATTATCACTTTGTAGTTGTTTCGGTTTGGGCTGTTGGACTTTCTGATGTGAGCATTTGTTACTTTAATCTACCGTCTCTACCAACTAATCTTGGGTAAGTGTTTCTTTTTATTTCCTTTTGAGTTTTCTTGTGTAAGTTGAATTTCTTCCCTCTTACGTGTTAAATCGGCCTTTGGTTCTTTCGGTTGTGATCGACTTTGAACTTCTTTCTTTCTTGACCATTCTTCTTTGATTTCTTAGGTATTACTTAGTGGTCGATTTCGCAAGAGGTGATGGGTTGCTAGTGTTGTTGAAGCAATCTAGGTCTATTTGTTAGTCTTCAGCATAAGTAAGTGTTTGGTGTTTTCTTTTTGATATTGGCCGATCATGGTAGGGGTTTTGTAGTTAAGGTTAACAATTCCTATTGTTTCATTAATAATATTCGTATATGTGGTTCAGATAATTGTCAGAGGGCAGGCGACTATTTTTAACAAACGGTTCTGAGGGATTCTCTCGTGTTGCAAAACAAAAGGTGTGTAACCACACCCTACCTTTGTGTAAGTTGGCAAAAGCTGAAATACCGAAATGTCGGCATTCGAGGCCTCATAAGTGTGCAAATGTACGTGGAGCAAACCGAACCCACAAATCATGGGCAAAAGTCTGTAGAGGCTATCATGTGCATTTCTATGCACTTGGGCCGTTATGGGCCTTGATGGCCAAAATGGGCCCAATGGGCTTACGGGCCCATACGAGAAAAATACTCGGCAAGTGTTTATGGTTAGATGGGATTATAAGGTTCGTGATGCTGTATGTGAAACTGGATCGAATGGGCCATACGAGTGTGTGGGTCCAATATGGGTTTTGGGCCAATAAACACTATTTTGGTTTTATAGGTTAACCGAGTTGCTCAAAGCAATGCAAAACCTTTTAGGAGTTCGTATTATGTATCGAGACTCCAAAACATGGTTAATGACCAAATACCCCTGAGGGATAAAATCTCCATTTTACCCCTAACTACTTAAATGACTATTATACCCCTAGAAATAGGTGGACTGATGGGTATGATCTTCTGTATGCACATTATATATATATATGACATGACATTCTGTATGGGGTTGGGTATGATTTGGAGGTAGCTCTATTCTAGTGTCTATGCCACGTAATTCTATTAACAATGGCTTCGCCACGTATTCTGATTCTAGTGGCTCTACCATGTTATCTGTTATTAGCAGCATGGCCGCATATTGGTGTGCCGGCTGGGTGAGTCGAGTTATTCCCCACATGGTGTGATGGTTGGTACGAGTGGTATGATGGTTGGACTAGGTTGGGATCACATTCATATTATATTCTGATTCTGTAATGGGCTTGAGCCCACATTGTTCTGCATAGGGCTAAGGCCCAGATTGATCTATTTTCTGCATAGGGCTTTGGCCTAGTTTGTTTTACATGTCTGATCACTATTGCGGTTGGGGAGTTATACACTGAGTTTTCGCAAACTCACCTTTTATTTAATGTGCAGGTAACCCCCAGCCATAGATGATTTAGAGCTACGAGGTACTCAGGGTGGCCACATTCCTTCTGTTTCTGGATTTGTTTTGTTTAAATTTTTTGTTGGGTTTCATTTATGTAGTAAGGCCATTTTTGGTTTTTAATTTAACTTTCTTTATTTGTGCTATTTTTATCATTTCAAACTATTAGAATAGTTTGTCGAGTTTTCAAAACTAATAATAGTTTTCAAAAATTTTCACACGTTTCCACTGCAATAATAAAGGCTTCTGTGAGTTTTAAGTAACTGAATAGATATCAAAGAATAGTTTTAAACAAATGATTTGGTTAAGTGACACTATCATTTAAAAGGAGTTTTAAACTTGAATCAAATTTCTAACGTAACTTTTATGTGACATGCCAGATTCGGGCCTAATGTCTGGGCCAGGTTTGGGGTGTTACACAGGAAAAGCGAATGTAATTGCTGACAGTTTGACCAGAAAGTCTTTATTTTCCCTACGAGCGATGAATACACAAATGACATTATCTGATGATGGCTCAATCTTAGCCAAGTTAAAAGCTAAACCGATGGTTTTACAAAAGATATGTGAAGCTCAGAAATGTGATGACAATTTGTTAGCTAAATGGGTATAGTGTGATGATACTGGAGTGGAAATGGGATAGAGTCACTGCGAATTTCATATCGGGTTTACCCCCATCACCGAGAAAGAAAGATGCCATCTGGGTTATCATTGATCGTTTGACAAAGTTTACACATTTTATTCTGGTACTTACATATTTCTCTCCTCATAGATTAGCTGAGTTATATGTTTCTAAGATTGTCAGATTACACGAAGTGCCAGTCTCTATTATTTCGGATAGAGATCCGCGGTTTATATCATGATTTTGGAGAAAGTTACAGGAAGCTCTTGGTACGCAGTTGCATTTTAGCACTACATTTCATTCATAGACCGATGGTCAATCCAATAGAGTAATTCAAATTCTTGAGGATATGTTTCGTTATTGTGTTTTAGAGTTTGAAGGCAACTGGGAGAAATATTTACTATTGGTTGAATTTGCGTACAACAACAATTTTCAATCGAGTATAAAGATGGCACCATTTAAGGCTTTGTATGGTTGTAAATGCTGAACTGCATTATACTAGATGGATGTAACACCCCTAACCCGTATCCGTCGCTGAAACAGGGTTACGAAACATTACCAAACATATCACATCATTTTACCTATAATCCACATGCATTTCTCATTTATAAACAAACATCAGTCATATATATTCATAAAGTCCCTAATAGGAGCTGTGGAAGCTTAAATATTACATTAGAAATTGATCGGGACCAAACTGGTAACTTATAAAAATTTTGGGAAAACATAGTAAATTTCACAAAATAGGGGACACACGCTCATGTGTCCATGCCGTGTGTCTAACACGGCCACAAGACACACCCCTATCAAAGGCCGTGTGGACATTCGAAGTGGGATCACATGGCCGTGTCCTACACCATGTCCTACCCCGTGTAACTCTCTGACTTAGGTCACAACGCCAACCACATGCCTGTGTGTCTAGGCCGTGTAACTCATTGACTTGCATCTATTAAATGCTATAGAGGACACACGGCCATGTCGCCTGACCATGAGTCACTCACGCCCGTGTAGACAAAAATAGGCTATATTACATGCCATTTTTCCCACCCAAACCTACATCACTTCAAGCAATCCAAATAGCTTATATCACAACCAATTTAAGCCTTCAAGTAATCTCAAAATCAAGCATAAATATGCAATTTCCATGCCAATATCCAATGGCTAATAAACATACTAATGAATCACTTAACATATATCAATACCATAACTATATGTTACTTAAATGGAAAACTTCAAACATGCACTAAACATCATGTAATATCATTTCATCTATTCATGTACTATGTTACCAAGTCACAAATGACCATTTCTAAGCTAATATCTATACCACATAATAAAAGGGATAATTGATCAATATGTTCTATCACTAAGCATATCAAAGCAACCATTAAACGCCACATATATCAAAGCCATTTGCACATATATATACAATCCCAAAACATATACCAAAATAAGCCAAATCTCATGACCAACTACACAATAAACATATAGGCTCTATTAGCCAAAATGACTTATACACATAATGTACCCAACTAGCCTATACATGCCATATCACTACATTTCCAAAAGTTCAAAAGTGCGAAATCGTCAACTGGATAGTGTGATGCAAATCTCTGACGACATCCAATTGAACATTCGAAACACTATAAAACAAAAAAAAAGAAAATAGAGCAAGCTATATAGCTTAGTAAGCCCGTATAACATAGAAATTAAACTTACTATTTATACACAATTTAGACAATTAAGCATAGTATAATCCAACCAAAATGTCAAATGCCTAAACACATATATATCCACCATTACGTTAGTCATGTAAAATACATATAATCAACATTTCATATGAATAAGCACGATCATCATTCAAATCTCATATATAAATGCCATCTATTTCATACTTCAATACATAATGTACCTTTCAATTTCATGTGCTCATATCTTTCCATTCATATTTCAGTATATCATATAAGAAACATTTCATTCAAATCATATAACTTATATGCTAATTCATAGCAACTCATTTATTCTGTGCAGATTAGTGCCTGTAGAACCACTTAGAATATCAATAGATACGTGGGTGATACACACTAAGTGTGTTAATCGGTAATCCGTCAATTCCTGTAAATATACGCTCTTTCAAGCTAATAACAGTAAGCTCCACCTGAGCTGAGGGAACAGTGAACTCTATTGAGCTGAGAAATAGTAAGCTCTATCGAGCTGAATATCGGTAAGCTCATACAAGCTATGGTGAGTCCACAATAGATGTAGGATCTCAACCAAATGGTAACCCTAGTGACATTTCACTTGTATCCTACGAATTCCTACAGTTCTAACAAGGTTCGCTATTTATCTAACATTATCAATTAGGCATTTAATATTTAAGTAATTCATTTATCCACTTTACATACATTCATATCAATTAAATACAAGTATTAAAAAGTTCAATACTAGGTATACAAACTTACCTCATATTGCCTAGATGAAAACTATCAACTATTTGTTAACCTTGCCTTTCCCCTAATCCAATATAATCTTTTCTTTTCTTGATCTAATTGGCAAGAACAAGGTTGCCTAAACTTCAAGCTCTCAAAATCCTATTTCTCTTTGTTAATTTCATCC
The DNA here is from genome assembly GCA_020496765.1 of Gossypium stocksii. Taxonomy (NCBI): domain Eukaryota; kingdom Viridiplantae; phylum Streptophyta; class Magnoliopsida; order Malvales; family Malvaceae; genus Gossypium; species Gossypium stocksii. The sequence continues at coordinate 45,899,976 of CM035631.1, forward strand.
ATGGAAGAAGATGATAACAAAAATGGCTTTGTGTTTATTTAATTAACCTTTATTTACTAAATTACCAATTAACCTTTAAAATCATTAAAAATTACACCAATTGCCATGCCACTATCATCTACTATCTCATAAATGGGTTGTTTACAATATAAGGATCTTCATTTTAAAGTTCTATAGACATTAGACATCTTTAGCGAATAGAACATAACTTTTACGCTTTATGCGATTTAATCCTTTTTACCAAATTAAGCATTCAAACAGTAAAATTTCTTAACGAAATTTTCAAAAATATTCTATCATATTGTAAACCTTCAAATAATAATAAAATAATTATTTTTTACTTCAAATTTGTGGTCCCGAAACCATTATTCTTGTTTGACCAAAAAGGGCTTTAACAACCGAGCTCAGTGAGAAAAATATACACAGGGTTAATTAAATTCGTGAGACTGAAGAAAAAGTAAAGTGATGCCAGACAATTTGAAAAAAGCTTCAAATCATCAAAAATCATATGCAGATTTTAAATGTAAAGACATAGAATTTCAAGTCAACGATAGAGTGTTTCTAAAAGCATTGCCCTGGAAGAAAGTTCATCTATTTGGTCGCAAAAGAAAGCTGAGTCCATGATTTATCGAGCCATATGAGATTCTTGAAAGAATCAAACCTGTTACGTGTTGATTAGCTCTACCATCAGAACTAGAAAAGATTCATAATGTCTTTCACATGTCTATGTTATGAAGTTACCAATCTAACCCTTCACACGTTATCTCCATGACGAATGTCGAGATTCAATCTGATATGATGTAAGTAAGGAACCAATCAGAATTCTGGCTCGAGAGATGAACCAAATAAGAAACAAAAGCATAACTTTAGTAAAAGTTCTCTAGCAGTGACACAAAATAGAAGAAGCCACCTGGGAACCCGAGGAAGCTATAAGAAAGTAATATTCAAACTTCTATTCTTTTAAGATTTTTAGGGACGAAAATCCCTTTAGGGGAAGAGTTGTAACAACCCATTTTCAGTGAAATTGGAATAGTGGTTTTGGGGTCACAAATCCATAGTCAGAAAATTTATTTTATTATTATTTTATTGCCTAAAACATGATAGACATACCGTATAAAAATTTGTTAAGAAATTTTACCGTTTACATGCTTTATTAATAAAAAGGACTAAATTGCGTAAAGTGCAAAAGTTAAGTTCTAATAGCTAAAGGTATTAAATAGCTACAGAATTATTAACTAGAGGTTCTTATATGGTAATTAGACCATTAAAGTTGATAGTGGATTTTAATCATTTGGCATTATTGAAATTTGAATGAATTATTAATGTTAATTTTGGAAATTAGCAATTAAAGTTATAACTAATTATATAAAACAAACTATTATCATCCATTATCATCATCTTCAACTGAATTTGAAGATGAAACCTAGCCATGGAAGCTTTAAGTATCAGCAAGCTTATTTTTCTCAATTAGGTATGCATTTTTGTCCCTTTTTTAAAGATTTCTATGTTTCTGGAATCATTGTAGCTTATTCTAGCTAGCCCGAGGGCTAATTTACAGAATTGTTAAAGTATTAGAGTTTTACCATTGTTGAATATACTTGAGTTTTGAAGTTTGATGATAGAAAATGAATTGTTGTTGTTAGATAAACAACTTTTGTAATGAGATTTTTTATGAAATTGTCAATTACAGACTAAATTGAAAAATAGAAAATATTACATGGTGAAATTGTGAAATACTTGAATTATAGGGCATGCAAGGGACCTAATTGATATTCAGCCACTGTGGGTTGTGGTGATATTGTGTAAATTTTCATTTTTATGAACTAGGGACTAAATTGCTAACAAATTAAAAGCATAGGGGCAAAATTGTAGTTTTGCCAAAAAATATATTTTGAATTAAATTGAATGAATTATTTGTTAAACTAAGTTAAATTTCTCCGTATAGATCCAGTTAGACCTCGTACGTAGTTAGATCAGGGCAAACAAAAAGTCTAGGATTAATCGCCTCTGTATCTACGAATACTCGTCAAGGTAAGTTCGTGTAATTAAATTGTGTTTATATGTTTTTAATTGAAATATATAAATGTTATGATTTATCATATATAATTACTGAATGCATATCCAACGGCGTTCAACGATTACCGAGCCCCGCTTGAACCATAGGAATCCGTAGAATACAAATGACATGTCATTAAGGTTACCAATTTGGCTAAGGTCCTGCATATGTTGCAGATGCTCCACCACTCATGAGAGCATACTGATTTATAACAAATGAGAGCATACCGACTTATAGCTCATGAGAGCATATTGATCTTGTAAACTAAAAAATAAATAGGATTTTTCCTATGTAATTTATCACATTTTTACTTCAATTTATTGTTAAAACTAAGTAATTGTTTAATAAATTAATGAAATATGTTAAAATATGAAATTAGGACATAGAAATTATTATAATGTGATTTTATGCTTTATTATATAGTTTTCATGCATAAAATGACTTATTTTATATTTATTTGAGTATATTATATTTTTAAGACATAAAATGGGCCATGCATGATTAAATTAAATAATAAAATATAAAATTATGTTTAATAATTCATTTCGAAATATTTCATTAATAATCTGAGTTTTAATTAATTATTTAAATTGGATAAATTATATTTTTTGGTCCTTTACTTTATTGATTTATTTTGGATAGGTCTAATAGCTTTGTTGGATTACAAAAACCATCCAAATTGGAGACTAATCAACCAAATTTCGGCTACACATGGCAAACCACTTCTTGGTTTAATTGCACATGTCCTTGCAATGTTGAAGAAATTAGAGATTTGCCCGAAGATTTACATTTGATGAGTTTCAGTCCTGAGTTGTTATGACATTTGAATTACTTAAAAATCAAGCCAAAATCCACTAATCATGGCCGGCCACTCATTGAAGAAGCTTGAAGAGACTAAACCTAGCTATTTTTAGCAAACTTCTCTCCCCTTTTCACCTATAAATAAGACCCCATTTCACCATTCATCAATCATCCCTCATCCCTCATTATTCTCTCTTCTCTCAATTCTCTTTAGCATTTTCCATTCCCCATGCCTAGTGATAAACGATAAATTATACACGTTTTTACCTCATGTTTAGCCTAATTTTTGGATGAATTATCATTGAAATTGTGGAAATTGGTGCTCTTAATCCTTCTATTTCATGTTTTATGCCCAGGTGAGCTTAAGAAAGAGAAAAGAGCAAGAAACGGGCCAAAAATGGAGGAAATGGGCTAAAGAATAAAAACCACACGGCCGTGCCTCCTTAAGCTCAAACACCGCTCAACCTCGACAAACATGGCTAGACCACATGGCCGTCCCACCATCAACAAGCCCGACCACGACCTGGGCCTCGATCTACACGGGCGTGTCCCTGTCGTGAGGAAGTACAATTTCACTCGAAAGGATGCTTAGAGGCTAAGAAAGGCATTCCAAAGCTCGATATAAAGACCCTAGGAGGCAACTCCAAGGGTGTGCTTTTTCTCCCACAAAAGAGTGCCTTGTTTCTACCAACACAAAGAGTAGAAGTAAGGAATTACTTCAAGGGAAGCCGATTGATTCATCTCAGAAGCTGAAGTCTGCTTCAAGACTGAAGATCTCTCTTCAATCCTTTAGGGGTTTTTAGGTTCTTTATGTTTTGTTATCTTTATTCTTCTGAGATGTTTTCTTTTATAATTATGAACTAAATCCCCCAAATACTTAGGGGGATGAAACCTAAGACAGATCTTGTTATTATTTTCTCTTGAATTATATGATAAATATTTGATTTGTTCTTAATTGTGTTTCTAACTCTTAAATTGATATTTTCGGGATATTGATTTAAGTCGAATGTGCTTATGTAGAGGAGCAAAAATCCCTACATAAGAGTAGATCCAACACAATTAAGTGGAGTTGCATGCAACCCTAGACATAGGGCGACATAAATCTGCAGGATTAGGGTCAAACCTAATAAGGGGATCCATAGATCGAGTTAATGCAAGACTAAGGGTTTTCACTAGAAAGAAATTTTAGTTAATCAACCTAGGATTAGTTGTTCTTATCCTCAACAGAGGTATTAACATAAATGAGGGATTTCTATAGATCAAGTCAAGTGAATAAATCGTCTAGTTCAAGAGTTGATAACAAGTGAAGTCTAGGTGGATTCTCCCTTAAGTATTGTCCAAATCATTCAGTTTTCCTAAGAGTTTTTCCCCAATTTACTTTTTGTGCATTCTTAGCTTAGTCTAATAGTTAAGTTTAGTTTAATAAAATCCCTTTTTATTTTTAGGTTAAATAATAGAAAGAAAGTTAGTACTAGTACTTTTGGTTCCCTTGGGTACGATATCTCGGTCTTGCCACTAAGCTATACTACTGTTCGATAGGTGCGCTTGCCTTAAAATTGTGATAATAGTGAGCTTCTGGTGTGATCATTATTATAAATTTTATTACTTCATATCACGCATATCAGGTTTTTGGTGTCGTTGCCAGGGAACAAAGATATTACGAACACTCGATTTCTATTACTTTAGCCATTACTAATCTATTTATTTTTAGCCTTTATTTTTATTTTTATTTATTTACTAAAATTTTCTTTGTTCCTTTTTAGGTATCTTTAGTTCATGACTAGAAGAAACCCAGCAGGACCACTACTTTTTGACGAAGATTTAGAAGCCACAGTTCGCAGAAATCATAGAGAAATCAGACGAAGCCTACAATATCCAGAGCAAGAACAAGAACCTCCTGAAGAGATGGAAGCAAATCAAGACAATCTACCACCTCCAGCAATAGCCGCAGAACCGGTGAACCAAAATCATGCTCCTCGTACTATGTATGATTATGCTAAACCTAATTTGGCCGGTACTTAATCTAGTATTATTAGACCTGCTATTGCTGCAAACAATTTTGAATTAAAGCCTAACACTATTCAGATGATTCAGCAATTTGTGTAGTTTGATGGTTTACAGGATGATGATCCTAATCCACATTTAGCCAATTTTTTGGAATTCTTTGATACCTTTAAAATCAATGGTGTTTCTGATGATGCCATTCGCCTCCGACTATTTCATTTTTCCTTAAGGAATAAAGCTAAACAATGGTTAAATTCTCTACCACGAGGCTCAATCACTACATGGGAACAAATGACCGAAAAATTTTTACTTAAGTATTTCTCTCCAGCTAAAATAGCTAAATTACAGAATGATATCTCTTCTTTTGTGCAAATGGATTTAGATACACTTTATGATGCCTGGGAGAGATACAAAGATCTTTTGAGAAGGTGCCGTTACCATGGTTTGCCTTTGTGGTTACAAGTTCAAACCTTTCACACTGGTTTGAACCCTTCAACACGGAAAATGATCGATGCAGCCGCCGGAGGAACAATCAACAAGAAAACACCCGAAGTAGCCTATGAATTTATAGAAGAGATGTCACTGAATAACTATCAGTGGCAGGTCAAGAGGACGAAGCCGACAAAAGCAGTAGGAGTTTTTAACATTGATGCCGTCACCATGCTTTCTAATCAAGTAGAACTTTTAAATAAAAAGATTGATAATTTTGTTGGCTCTATGCAGGCACACCCAGTGATGCAATTCAGGGAAACTTGTACAATCCAGATTACTCCTCCTGTGGACACAGCATGGAAACTGAGCAAGCCAACTATATGGGTAACAATTCTAGATCTCAAAATAATTCTTACAGTAATACTTACAATGCAGGTTGGCAGAACCACCCCAATTTTTCATGGGGAGGACAACCTCCTCCGAGATTTCAACAGCCACCTTCACAACAAGAGAAAAAGCCGAACCTTGAAGAGATGTTCACTAAATTTATGTCCGCGTTAGAGACTCATTTTCAAAACACAGAAACAGCGCTAAAGAACTAGCAAGCATCCATTTAAGGGCTCGAGAATCAAATTGGTCAACTTGCCAAGTTAATATCAGAAAGACCACAAGGTGATCTACCAAGTAATACTGAGCAAAATCCTAGAGAACATGTCAAAGCAATTACTCTAAGGGATGGGAAAGTACTGGCTGAACCAGAAAAGAAGCTTGTTCAAGAATCCAAAAACTACAAGGTAGAGGAAGAAGAACCCAAGGAAAACACTCCACTAGCACTTAAAGAATATAAACCGCCCATACCATATCCAGCAAAGTTAAAGAAAGACCACACAGATGCTCAATTCAGTAAATTTCTTGAACTTTTTAAACAGCTACATATTAACTTACCTTTTGTTGAAGCAATTTCGTAGATGTCGAAGTACGCAAAGTTTTTAAAGGAACTTCTCACAAATAAAAGGAAATTGGAATAACTAGGCACAGTGGAACTCAACGAGAAATGCTCAGCTATCCTCCAAAATAAACTGCCAACCAAACTGAAAGATCCAGGGAGTTTTACTATTCCTTGCTTAATTGGTAGTTTAATTATTGAAAAAGCCTTCGCTGATCTAGGTGCTAGTATTAACCTAATGCCCTACAAAATGTTCAAGCAACTAGGTCTAGGGGAACCAAAACCCACTAGGATGAGTATTCAATTAGCTGATAGATCTGTTAAATATCCTAGGGGAATCATTGAAGATGTCTTAGTAAAAGTAGATAAATTCATATTTCCTGTTGATTTTGTTGTGCTTGACATGGATGAAGATATTGAGGTACCTTTAATTTTGGGACGCCCATTCTTAGCTACTGCTAGAGCTATCATCGATGTAGGGGATGGTAAATTAGTGCTTAGGGTTGGTGAAGAAGAAGTTGTCTTTAAAATTTATGATGCTATGCGGTTTTCTAGGGAACAAGATGATTCCTGTTATTTTATTGATGTTATTGATTACTTTGTTCAAGATAATTTCCAGGAAATCACTCTTGAAGAAACATTAGAACTATGTCTTGTTCAAGGTGGAGGGGAAGATGAAGCTACTACTGAAGTAAAAGAAGTAATAAAAAAGTTGAACTCTTATGAAATTGTCACAAGGCACATAAGTTATGAAGGTCTTAAGTTAAATGATGAACTGAGACAAAAACCCTCAATTGATGAACCTCCTAAATTAGAGCTAAAACAATTGCCTGACCACTCAGAATATGCATTTTTGGGAGATGATTCTACATTACCAGTGATTATCGCATCAGATTTGAGCGCTGAAGAGAAAGATGAATTACTTCAAGTATTAAGGAAACACAAAAATGCTATAGCTTGGAAGATTTTTGATATTAAAGGAATTAGCCCTTCTTTTTGCACCCACAAAATTTTAATGGAAGATAAGTAGAAGCCATCGGTGCAAACTCAAAGACGATTGAATCCCAACATGAAAGAAGTCGTAAAAACTGAGGTAGTTAAACTTCTAAATGCATGCATTATTTATCCTATTTCTGATAGTTCTTGGGTAAGTCCTGTGCAGGTTGTCCCTAAAAAGGGAGGCATGACTGTGGTGTCTAATGACAAAAAGGAGTCAATACCTACAAGAACAGTCACCAGATGGATAGTTTGTATCGATTAATATCGATCAAATGTTGGAAAGACTGTCAGGACACATGTATTACTGCTTCTTGGATGGCCTCTCTGGTTACATCCAAATCCCGATAGCTCCAAAAGATCAACAAAAGACAACATTCACATGCCCATACGGTATGTTTGCTTATCGTAGAATGCCTTTTGGATTATGTAATGCTCCTGCTACTTTTCAGCGATGCATGTTAGCTATCTTTGACGAACTCGTGGAAGACATCATGGAGGTATTTATGGATGATTTTTTAATTTTCGGTAATTCTTTTCAACTCTGTCTTAATAATTTAAAACGTGTTCTGACAAGGTGTGAAGAGACCAATCTAGTGCTCAATTGGAAAAAATGTCACTTTATGGTCCAAGAAGGTATTATATTAGGACATAAAATTTCTAGTAAAGGGATAGAGGTAGATAAAGAAAAAATTGAAACCATCGAAAAATTACCTCCCCCTAATTCAGTTAAGGCTATAAGAAGCTTTGTAGGACATGCGATTTTTATCGTAGATTTATTAAAGATTTTTCTAAAATAGCTAAGCCTTTAACAGAATTACTAGAAAAATATGTGCTTTTCAATTTTGACCAAGAATGTTTAGAGTCTTTTAACACTCTCAAGGAAAAGTTAGTTAATGCCCCAATTATAATTTCACCTGATTGGAATCTACCTTTTGAACTAATGTGTGATGCAAGTGATTTTGCAGTAGGTGCAGTTTTGGGACAACAAAGAGACAAGCACTTTCGACCTATTTATTATGCTAGCAAAACTTTGACAGCCGTGTAAGCAAATTATACTACCACAGAAAAAGAATTGCTAGCCGTTATTTTTGCATTTGATAAATTCAGATCATATTTGATATTGTCGAAAGTCATCGTTTATACTAATCATTCCGCTCTTCGTTATCTTTTAACTAAAACTGATGCAAAGCCTTGATTAATAAGATGGATTCTATTATTACAGGAATTCAACTAAGAAATAAAAGATAAGAAAGGAGCTAAAAATTTGGCAGTAGATCACCTTTCAAGATTGGAAAATCTACACCCCGGGGATCTCGATAAAATAAACGACTTGTTTCCTGAAGAACAACTACTAGCCATAGCAGAAACTGCCATTCGAGACCAACAGGAGGACACCATAGTGGAGCTAGAACTGCTCACAAAGTACTTGAATTAGGTTTTTACTGGCCCACTCTTTTCAAAGATGCCAACAGGTATGTGACCTCTTGTGATAAATGCCAGAGAACAGGTAATATCTCTCAGCATAATGAAATGCCTCAAAACTATATACTCTCATGTGAAATATTTAATGTATAGGGTATTGATTTCATGGGTCCTTTCCCTATTTCGTTTGGGAACAAGTACATACTAGTAGCAATAGATTACATGTCAAAATGGGTGGAAGCCCAAGCCTTACCTACTAATGATTCAAGAATGGTAGTAAGTTTTCTTAAAAAACTTTTCTCTCGATTCGGAACACCTAGGATAATTATCAGTGATAGGGGTACTCATTTTTGCAATGCCCAATTTGATAAAATTTTAAAAAGATATGGAGTGCACCATAGAATAGCTACCCCCTATCACCCACAAACTAGTGGTCAAGTTGAAGTGAAAAATAGAGAATTAAAACGCATTCTAGAAAAAAGGTAGAATCAAATAGGAGAGATTGGATAAGGAAAGTAGATGATGCCTTATGGGCTTATAGAACTGCATTTAAAACTCTCATAGGAACATCTCCTTATAGACTTGTTTACAGAAAAAGTTGTCATTTGCCATTTGAACTAGAACATAAAGCATTTTGGGCTATTAAATTTTTGAATCTTGATTTTTAGCTTGCAGGTGAGAAACGTCTAATGCAACTAAATGAGCTGGATGAATGGCACTGCAATGCCTATGAAAACTCACAATTATATAAGGAAGCAACAAAGCGACACCATAACAATCGTTTGAGACAACCTAAGTAGTTCAAAACTGGTGATCTTATCTTGCTATACAACTCAAGGCTTAAACTATTCCCTGGAAACTTAAAATAAGATGGTCAGGCCCGTTCAGTTCGAACTGTCTTTTCATACGGCACAATTGAGGTAACTCATCCAAACCATGGCACTTTTAAGGTAAACGACCATCGGCTTAAACATTATAGAGGTGAAAATTTTAAGGATAATAGGGAGGATGATGTGAACGTGTCCAAGCTAGCAACTTGCCCGGATGATGGAACACTAGCCATGTCGCAAGGTCTAATGATGAGAGCTCGAGCACGACGATTCCAACACTCTATTCAACTCTCTGTCAACAATTACAGCTAGCTCATGGCTCCAACATCCAAAGTCTAGCTGAACACAACTTGGAACCAAGGATAGTTAGCTTAATTCAAGCTGACTTCAGATCGTTTCAGCTCACGGGAGTTCAATCTAGCTCGGTTGAGCTCAACTAAGCTATGAGTCAGCTCCATCAACATCTAGTTTAAATAAACTTAGATCATTTAATTTATTTCCAGCTTAACACAGCTCATAGCCAAAACCCTCAGCTCATCTTAGCTTAATCATTGCATATTTATTAAAGTGAGCTAGTTGACTGGATATTTAATGCATATTATTAATTTGTCATAATTTGAACTACAATTAAATATGTCCAAAATATTACAAGTATTAAATATGTTAGCCGAATTTAATTAAGTGATTAAGTGTGTTCATACTTGATTAATGTGTTCACATAAGCTATTAATATTGTACATTCATTTTGTAGGTACATCACCCTTTGGACGGCACATGCATGGAAGGAAATTAATGCAAGGTGCATGCATAGGAAGGTTCAATGGACGGTAATCAAAGGGGCTTATGCATGTTCATGATGATTATTCATGTATTTGAAGATTCATGGATCATATTAATGAAGGAACATGCATTGGACGGTTCATGTATTTCCTATGTGTTCACACCTTGTGTTCACACCATGATGACCATTCGGTTGGACGTTCACACAGAAGAGACTACTCAAGCTCTTTGTTCACACCTAGTTTGACTCTTCATGAAGCCTCATTTAAGAAGCCACTCATTGTGAAACAACATGAATTAAAGGCTCCATTAAAGGAGTTGGCCGGACCTAGCCTTACATGCATGGAGACCATTCCTCCAAGCGCATCAATGCTTATTCATGAAGCTACCTACTCACCTCCCATTCAGCCTAATATGGACAAGTTCATCAATGGACATTTTCTAGAATTTTCAAGCTTTTAATTAGATACATTACTTAATTGTTAAGTCCATGAATAGGACTATTCGGCTAGCCTAAGACACTAGTATAAATAGTTATTTATTTTCATTGTAAAAGGACTTTTTGATCAATTTTATACCGAAACTCTATTTTTATGAGGTTTGATTCCTCTTAAACTTTGTACAAGTCTCGTGCGACTTATCTAGCTTTGCTAGTGGCGTCAAACTTGCTTGTTTCGAGCTTATCACCGAACCCCAACTTGGTGTGGCGCTCAAACCTATCCTTTACCTACCATTTTCCAACTTAGACCATATAGGATTCGGGGTGACACCTTTGGTGTTGAATCTTTCTTGACGTCTAAGACTTTCGACCATCAACCACCTTACTTTCTTAACTTACCATTTTGTACCTTTTATACTGAATCGTACATTCTATACCATTTTCGTACATTCCAAACCATTTTAAATCAACTTACCATTCCATACCTTTCGTAACCTATCCTACCTTACCTAAACCGAACCTTCAATCATTCATTTATTCTTATACACAAACCTTAACCATCGTACCATCTATCATCCTTTCTTTCTAAACTCTGACAACTCTAATCACTTCACCTAAACTTGTAAACATACCATCTTCTAAAATTCCACTTTTTTATCTACTCTTTCCAACTGCGACTTTGTTCTTCTTCTTCTCGACTATGATCGGGCATTGAACGTAAATCTGGCTTATCTCATAACTGGGTTCGCATCATCTGGTATCAGAGCTAGAATCGAGAAGCTTCAAAGGCCGAAGATTCAACCAAAGATCAATTCGTAAGTTCAAAAAAAAATTCGAAGTTAAAAAATATTCAGAATTAAAAAAAAGTTCGATTATAAAAAAAAGTTCGAGTTTAGTTCTTATTTGATTCTTTTCTTACCTTATTCTAAAAAAACCAAAGTCGCCACAGTTGAACCGAAATTTTCTTCTTTCAGCCTACCTTTACCATATTCGTTACAACCCTTGTACCCTCTTGAAGCCGACCTCTAAGCAACAAGACGACTTACTCGAGATGATCTACAAAGTACAAATATGAATCTGAGAGGTAAAAGGTAAGAGTGATTGGTGAGATTATCCGAGAGAAGAAAAAGCCTTAAAAGAGAGTAAACACTAGCGGAGTGCAACTATCATTTGTTTCCGAGCGAACTAGTGAAATTTTGTGGTGAGGATTGATTCTTTTAGTCATTCATGGAATCTATGCTAAACGAGCAAATAAACGACTTATGAAAAGTATTTGTAGTTAAAAGAAGCCTTAATACTCAACCTAGCGAGGAAGAACAACAACGAGAGACTATCTTTCATTCCCAGTGTCAAGTGAAAGGTAAGGTGTGTAGTTTCATCATTGATGGCGGAAGCTGTACTAACGTTGCAAGTGATCTCATGGTGGAAAGGCTTGGCCTGCCCACTACTCAACATCTGAGTCCCTATAAATTGCAGTGGCTCAACGATAGGGGAGATCAAGGTCACGAAGCAAGTACTCATTCCTTTTTCAATTGGTAAATACGAGGATAAAGTTTTTTGTGACGTCGTTCCAATACACGCAAGTCATCTACTGTTAGGAAGGCCTTGGCAATATGACCGAAGGGTTATACACGACGGGTATACCACTCGGTATACATTCAAACATAGGGGTAAAAACGTCACCCTAGTTCCCATGTCTCCCAGCTAAGTCTTCAAGGATCAAATAAAATTGAAGGCCTCTGTGAAGCAATTTGTAGAAAAAGAGAAGAAAAACAATGTAAGAGATAAAAAAGAAATGACAAAGAAAGAAAAAGAAGAAAAAAAGAAGACAATAGAAAAAGAGAAAATAGAAAAAAGAAAAGAACAAGAGATTGAGAAAAAAGGTTGATTGTGAAAGAAAAAGAAGTACGAAAGGCTTTAATGGCGAAACACACAATACTTGTACTCTTGTACAATGAGCTTTTATTGAACACTAACGACTTGTCGGCAGATTTGCCACCTTCTATTCTTTCTTTGTTACAGGAATATCAAGATCTTTTCCCTGATGAGAATTCTAGTGGTTTACCTCCATTATGCGGGATAGAGCACCATATAGATTTCATTCCCGGAGCCGTTATTCCCAACCGGCCGGCCTATCGGACAAATCCTGAAGAAACAAAAGAACTACAATGTCAAGTTAGTGAGTTAATGGACAAGGGATATATTCGTGAAAGTCTTAGTCCATTTGCCGTTCCGGTTCTACTAGTGCCCAAAAAGGATGGCACTTGGCATATGTGCGTTGATTGCCGTGCGGTGAATAAGATCACTATATACCTCGGCTCGACGACATGTTAGACGAATTGAGTGGAGCCAAGTTATTTTTAAAAATCGACCTGAAAAGTGGCTATCAGCAAATCCGTATAAGGGAAGGCGACGAATGGAAAATCGCCTTCAAAACAAAACACATTAGTTCGCGAGGTTTGGAAGTAGACCAAGAGAAAGTTAAAGCCGTACAAGATTGGCTGAGGCCCACTACCATTGGCCAAGTTCAGAGTTTCCATGGTTTTGCCAGTTTTTATCATATGTTTGTGCCAAACTTCAGCACTGTTGCTGCTCCCTTGACAAGTGTGATTAAAAAGAACTCATCATTTCAATGGAGTGAGGCCCAAGAGAAGTCTTTTATCGAACTTAAAAATGCTCTTGCAGATGCTCCTTTACTTGCTTTACCTGACTTTACTAAAACTTTTAAATTAGAATGTGATGCCTCAGGAATTGGTATTGGTGTTATATTGACCCAAGAAGGACGTCCCATTACTTATTTCAGCGAGAAACTTAATAGACCCTCGCTCAACTATCCTGTTTATGACAAAGAGATGTATACCTTAATATGGGCTCTTGAGACGTGGCAGCACTACCTTTGGCCCAAAGAATTTGTGATGCATTTGGATCACGAGGCTCTTAAACACATCAAGGGCCAGCATAAGTTGAATAAGCGGCATGCCAAATGGGTTGAATACCTTGAGTCATTTCTGTATGTGATAAAATATAAAAAGGGAAAAGACAACGTGGTTGTTGATGCCTTGTCTAGAAGGCACACTTTAATGGCTACTCTTGAAACTAAATTGATTGGTTTTGTATTTTTGAAAGATTTATATGCTCACAATCATGATTTTGGTGAGATTTATTCTGTTTGTGAAAATGTCCCTATTGATAATTTTTACAGGTCTGACGAGTTTTTACGCGAGGAAGGAAAACTTGTGTTCCACAAAGTTCTGTACGAGACCTCTTGATTCAAGAAGCCCACGGGGGTGGACTCATGGGACACTTCGGGGTCCTTAAAACGTATATTACCCTCAGCGAGCATTTTTATTGGTCCCAAATGAAATGGGATGTAGCACGAGCCTATGATCAATGTTTGACTTGTAAAAGGGCCAAGTCAACGGTTAAACCTTATGGACTGTACACCCCATTGCCTATGCCCGAATTACCTTGGACGAATATCTCCATGGATTTTGTACTTGGACTGCCCCGGTCTAAAACTGGAAAAGACTCCATTTTCGTAGTTGTAGATAGATTTTCTAAAATGTCCCATTTTATAGCATGTTCGAAGATTGACGACGCTTTACATATTTCTAATTTGTTTTCAGGGGCATTGTTCGGTTACATGGATTGCTGCAAACTATTGTGTCTGATCGTGACACCAAATTTCTTAGTCATTTTTAGCGATCCCTATGGAGCAAGTTGGGTACAATGCTGCTGTTTTCCACTACTTGCCATCTGCAAACAGACGGCCAAACAGAAGCTGTTAATAGAGTCTTATCCAATCTCTTGCGACGTCTTGTCAAAAAGAATATTAAAACATGGGAGGAATGCCTGCCCCATGCCGAATTTGCCTACAATCGCACGGTGCAATCTGCAACTAAGTTTACACCTTTTGAAGTTGTGTATGGGTTCAACCCTTTGACCCTTCTAGATCTATTGCCTTTTCCAAACAATCAATTGTTGCACCCAGACGCTAAAAAGAAGGCAGAATTTGTTAAAGAATTGCATCAAAAGGTGCGCGCTAATTTGGAGGACAAATCTGAGTCGTATGCACAGAAAGCTAATAAGGGCCGAAAATGGATAATTTTCAAGCCTGGAGATTGGGTATGGCTACACATGTGTAAGGAGCGATTTCCTGCAAACGAAGATCTAAACTTCTACCTCGTGGAGACGGATCTTTCCAAGTCTTAGAGCGCCTTAATGAAAATTCTTACCGTCTTGATTTACCTAGAGACTACAATGTAAGTGCTACTTTTAATGTCTCTGACCTTTCCCCATTTGATGTAGGTTCCGACTTGAGGTCAAGTAATTTTGAAGAGGGGGAGGATGACGCGAATGTGTCCAAGCTAGCAACTTGCCCGGATGATGGAACACTAGCTATGCCGCAAGGTCCAATGACGAGAGTTCGTGAACGACGCTTCCAACACTCTCTTTCAGCTCTCTGTCAACAATTACAGCTAGCTCATGGCTCCAACATCCAAAGTGTAGCTGAACACAACTTGGAACCAAGGATAGTTAGCTTAATTCAAGCTGACTTCAGATCATTTCAGCTCACGGGAGTTCAATCTAGCTCGGTTGAGCTCAACTAAGCTCTGACTCAGCTCCATCAACTTCTAATTTAAATAAACTTAGCTCATTTAATTTATTTCCAGCTTAACACAGCTCATAGCTGAAACCCTCAGCTCATCTTAGCTTAATCATTGCATATTTATTAAAGTGAGCTAGTTGACTAGATATTTAATGCATATTATTAATTTGTCATAATTTGAACTATAATTAAATATGTCCAAAATATTACAAGTATTAAATATGTTAGCCGAATTTAATTAAGTGATTAAGTGTGTTCATACTTGATTAATGTGTTCACATGAGTTATTAATATTGTACATTCATTTTGTAGGTACATCACCCTTTGGACAGCACATGCATGAAAGGAAATTAATGCAAGGTCCATGCATAAGAAGGTTCAATGGACGGTAATCAAAGGGGCTTATGCATGTTCATGATGATTATTCATGTATTTGAAGATTCATGGATCATATTAATAAAGGAACATGCATTGGACGGTTCATGTATTTCCCATGTGTTCACACCTTGTGTTCACACCATGATAACCATTCGGTTGGACGTTCACACACAAGAGACTACTCAAGCTCTTTGTTCAAACCTAGTTTGACTCTTCATGAAGCCTTATTTAAGAAGCCACTCATGGTGAAACAACATGAATTAAAGGCTCCATTAAAGGAGTTGGCCAAACCTAGCATTACATGCATGGAGACCATTTGTCCAAGTGCATCAATGCTTATTCATGAAGCTACCTACTCACCTCCCATTCAGCCGAATATGGACAAGCTCATCAATGGACATTTTCTAGAATTTTCAAGCTTTTAATTAGATACATTACTTAATTGTTAAGTCCATGAATAGGACTATTCGGCTAGCTTAAGACACTAGTATAAATAGTTGTTTATTTTCATTGTAAAAGGACTTTTTGATCAATTTTATATCGAAACTCTGTTTCTGTGAGGTTTGATTCCTCTTAAACTTTGTACAAGTCTCGTGCGACTTATCTAGCTTTGCTAGTGGCATCAAACTTGCTTGTTTTGAGCTTATCACCGAATCCCAACTTGGTGTGGCACTCAAACCTATCCTTCACCTACCATTTTCCAACTTAGACCATATAGGATTCGGGGTGACACCTTTGGTGTTGAATCTTTCCTGACATCTAAGACTTTTGACCATCAACCACCTTACTTTCTTAACTTACCATTTTGTACCTTCTATACCAAATCGTACATTCTTTACCATTTTCGTACATTCCAAACCATTTTAAACCAACTTACCATTTCGTACCTTTCGTAACCTATCCTACCTTACCTAAACCGAACCTTCAATCATTCATTTATTCTCATACACCAACCTTAACCATCGTACCATCTATCATCCTTTCTTTCTAAACTCTGACAACTCTAATCACTTCACCTAAACTCGTAAACATACCATCTTTTAAACTTCTGCTTTTCTATCTACTCTTTCCAACTGCGACTTCGTTCTTCTTCTTCTTGACTATGATCGGGCATTCAACGTAAATCTAGCTTATCTGATAATCAAGTTCGCGTTAGAGGAGCTTTAGCTCCACGAACCCTCGTGATACATACAAGCAGAGTCAAGCTTAGAATCTAAATAAGCGCTTCTCAAGAGGCAACCCGAGCACTGACAAAGTAAATCCTTTTATTTTAGCTTTCTAACACATCGACTAACACTTTTTAATGCAAGTTTTTCGAGCCACACAACCATGCCCACGGGCGTACCTAAGACCGTGTGGACACTACGACCAGACACACGGCCGTGCAATATGGCCTGTACAAGCAGGGTAAAAATTCTTCTAACACACGGGCTTCGACAAAATTGCCACAGCCGGGCAATGTGGCCGTGGCTAAACCTGTTGAATCACACACGGCCTGCAACAAATTGCTACGGCCGTGCAATGTGGGCGTGGCCAACACTGTCAATTCCAACACAGGCGTACGACACACCTGTGCCCCTAAGCCGTGGTCAACATTGTCAATTCAGACACGAGTGTGTGACTCCTTACACGTCTGTGGGAGAAGTGAACATCGAAGGACACGGCCGTGCGACATGGTCGTGTGCCTCAACAAACCCTAGGTACACGGGCGTGTGCCTCAAACCAGGCGCAACAAAATCCCTGATTTTCAAACCACACGAGTAAAACCCGAGCCACACGGGTGTGTGACATGCTCGTGTGATCCAAAAACCTATATAAACAAGCACTATTCATCTTCTTCTTCAATTGAAACCCTAAAATCCTCCTACCCAAAACCCACATCAAGCCTTCCTAGCACCGCTACCGACCTCCAAAGCTCCTCCACGACCGTGCCGCATGTACCATGACCGTGTTCCACCCCATTAATCACCTATTCGGTTCCTTTTTCTTTTTTTTTTCTTTAATTTCTAATGTTTTTATCTATTTTTATGTTAATAACATGTTTTATTTAGTTTTTACATTATTTTAGAGAATGAAATTCATTGATTTGGCATGAACAATCTAGAATACTATAGAGAATTTCATAATGCCATTTAGACTCTCATTTGCTTGCCACTTTTTTCTTATCTAGAGTAGTATTCACTTAGTATAAATTGATATCCATGCCCCCATAATTTGTTGTCATGTTTAGGATAAGTAGAATATTTTACTTAGGTTAGTGAATCAATATTGCAATATTAATCTTAATATGTTTTATTTTGTTTAAGCATAAGAACTTAATAATATTCATATTCTCTATTTAATTTTAGTTCAATCATTAGTAGGACTAATGCTTATGGTTTTATTTTTTAGGAACCACGTCATCATCACGCAGTAAGAAAGTTGCCGTCCCTACTTCAAAGAAGCGGAAGAAGCCTGGTGGTTCCTCATCGAGACCTATAGCCGAAGCCTGCCATCCATTTATCCAATTCCCACAGAACTCCCAAGAGGAGTTATTTTAGATTCTGCAAGCTCGACCTCTAGGAAGGGGGAGATGCATTGACTGGGCCGCTTTAGAGCAGGTCCACTTAGTAGACGAGGTCCGAGCCTTGTTGATGACTGATCCGTGGAAGCAGCTCTTCCAGATTGTGGAGCCCACCTATTTGAACTCACTCTTGAGTTCTGCTCCATGTTCCATCTACAGACTGTGATGAGCAAACATGACGATTTGGGGACGATCTAGTTCCGTTTAGGAGGCCGCGTTCGCCATCTTAGTGTCCCAGAGTTCGATACAGCTCTCGGCCTCTACATGGAATAGTTCATGGAAGAAGAGGACCTTTCTACGCTCCACCGCCACATCCATCTATCACCAGCTAGGTGTTGGGAGGCCCTAGTCCCTACATCATCCACATACGACCCTCATCGCTCCAAAGCAACCAACCTCGCCCCATCTCCGTGGTACATACACGCCCTCCTCGTACACATACTGACGGGTAGATGCGAGAGCACAGGTGTCGTCAACACTCACTATGCCTATTTTCTATGGAGCATGGCAAACGCGCATACCATCGACCTCGCCTTTTTCATCGCCTACTAGACTGAGAGGCATCGTAGGGGCATTATATCTATGGGCCCGTACATCACACGGTTGGCCCGCCACTTTAGGCTACTCAACACCGTGGCCCAGACATCCTCCTACACTTTGATCGGCCAGATGTCCCCTCAAGGCATCCAATCAATGCTACATATGAAGATGATGCAGCGCCGACGAGGGACCGATCCTCCACAATACCAACTACTTCGAGACGCCAAGCAGGAGGATCTCGAGGACATTACTGATGATGTCCCACCACCGGAGGAGACCCCAGCTGAGCCACCACCCCCTCGCCGTCTAGTTCATGCGGCAGCTTCACACGCTGACATATCTGAGCGCCTCACACTATTCAAGCAGCAGTGCTTCCAACGCTTAGATCATATTGACGCTACTCTTCAATAGATATGCCAGGAACTTCACATTTCATCACCGCCCCCACCTCCCGACCCATCTGAGGATTAGAACTTCCTAATCCTCTTTTCTTCTCTTTTATTTTCCTTTTCATTTTTCTTTTTATTTTATTTCATCTTATCTTTTTCATTATTTGAACTTTAGTATTTTTAGAAATTAATTTATTTTATTCCTTTATTTGAATTATTTCATATCGACTATCCCTTAACAAACATATTCTGTTAATCCAAATTCCTTAAAACTGATAAATACTTTCGTAGTTTCAAAGGAGCTTTATAGCTCAAATCTAAAATCTAAAGGGAATCTTGCCACAACTTCACACAGTTGACACCGCCAAAGCCTACACTCTCAACATGAAAGCTATGGACAAACAAACACTACCACCACCGGAGTATCCACCTCCGCACCTTCCTTTGTCCTAAACACTTTATAGGCACCACCACCTCACAAATTCATCCAATTCAGGGAGCTTCATGCCTTTCTCTATCTTATGATCTTATGCTTCTATTACTATTAATGTTTCTTTGTACATTGAGGGCAATGTACATCTTAAGTTTGGGGGGGAAATTTACTTTCAGTCATTACATTCTCTTTGAAACCCCTAAAAATTGTTAAAACTATCATTTTGCATTGTTCTCAAATTTTTGAACTCTTACTTTCACTCTCTGCATTATCTTCAATCTCCTAGTAGGAATTAATTCTGATTGATTTATGACTTTTATTGATATGTTGAGAATTAAGACATAGGTGCTTATACTTTTATTATTCAAACTTTAAAACACTAGGGAATCAAACATGGTAAGTTGAAATTTTTGAGAATATAAATTTGTCTAAGTTATTTTTCCTTAATTTTAAGTGTTATCTTGAGATTTGAAATTCGCAAGATTAACATCAAAAGCCATAACTATGGTGAGATTTTTTATCCTTTTGAGCATACATTCTTTCGTGCTCACTTTTATTGTTGCTTTGAGTGAGTCAATACTGATTTGTTATTCTAGAACTTGTTTTGATTATACATGTTGAGACCACATCATTGATTTGATACACTGAGATGATAAAGGCATATAGGATTTAACCCACTTACTCCATAAAAGCCTACCTCCACAAATTAACCCCTAATGAACCCCATTGAGCCTAACA
The DNA here is from genome assembly GCA_020496765.1 of Gossypium stocksii. Classification (NCBI taxonomy): domain Eukaryota; kingdom Viridiplantae; phylum Streptophyta; class Magnoliopsida; order Malvales; family Malvaceae; genus Gossypium; species Gossypium stocksii. The sequence goes on from CM035631.1 coordinate 45,920,335, forward strand.
ACCCATTCTTTGACTTACCTCTAATATCAACCTATAACCCGTTTTTGTTGAATTCCATTCAATTATTTTGATCCCTATTTTTGTCGAGATTTGAGTTGAATTATTATCTAGCTTTATTCTCTTTTTTAGTTTGTAGAGTTTGTAAATATTCAAAGTATTGTATTTGATTTGTTCTTAAAAAAATGTGCATATACAGTTAATTCAGTTGTAATTTGTAATAGTTTAATAGTTTTTGCATAATTCTACAAGCTTCCAAATCCAGAATGATGTCATCATAAGGGTTAAGCTCTAGGAATATGTTCCAGTAATAGAGATTTTTCTAGCTAGATGATTTTCCAATTCAATCTCGATTCTAACCCTCTTTTTCAGCTTGTGACAACACCCCTAACCAAAGCCCTATTACAACCATTGAAAGACCTTTTGATCGATGTGTCATATCAATCTATAGTGGTGGAGATTTGATTTTCTTACAAGCCTATGGTAATAACTTTTCAGGTTGACTAAAGAGTGCTTTATTCTTGAACCTTAAACATTTGAGTGGATAGAATGAATCTTTAGTGAGGATGTCAAATCTTGTTGATTTTGATTGAAAGGTGATTACTTAAGAGAAGGGAGAAAACCTATGTTTCGGTGATAAAATTCTCAACTTAGAGTGATTGAATCTTTAATGTTCTTCTGATTGAATTTTCATTATATGATTACTTGTGGATTAGTTTGAAACATTATTGATAAGGATTGTAAGTTGAGAAGAATGATTCTTAATTGTAAATTGAGATTGTGCTTGAGGACAAGCAAAGGCTTAAGTGTGGGGGTATTTGATAAATGATAAATTATACATGTTTTTACCTAATGCTGAGCCTAATTTCTATATGAATTATCATTGAAATTGTGGAAATTGGTGCTCTTAATCCTTCTATTTCATGTTTTATGCCCAGGTGAGCTTAAAGAATAGAAAAGAGCAAGAAACGAGCCAAAAACGGAGGAAATGGGCCAAAGAATGAAAAACACACGGCCGTGCCTCCTTAAGCTTAAACACGGGCCAACCCCGACAAACACGGCCAAACCACACGGCCATGCCACCATCAATAGGCCCGACCATGGCCTGGGCCTCGATCCATACGGGCGTGGCACACGGGCGTATCCCTATCGTGAGGAAGTACAATTTCACTCGGAAAAAGATGCTTAGAGGCTAAGAAATGCATTCCAAAGCTCTATATAAAGACCTTAGGAGGCAACTCCAAGGTTTTGCTTTTTCTCCCACAAAAGAGTGCCTTATTTCTGCCAACACAGAAAGTAGAAGTAAGGAGTTACTCCAAGGGAAGCCGATTGATTCATCCCAGAAGCTGAAGTCTGCCTCAAGACTGAAGATCGAGTTAATGCAAGATCAGGGGTTTTAACTAGAAAGAGATTTCAATTAATCAACCTAGGATTAGTTATTCTTATCCTCGACGGAGGTATTAACATAAATTAGGGATTTCTACAGATCAAGTAAAGTGAATAAATCATCTAGTTCAAGAGTTGATAACAAGTGAAGTCCAGGTGGATTCTCCCTTGAGTATTGTCCAAATCATTCAGTTTTCCTAAGAGTTTTTCCCCAATTTACTTTTTGTGCATTCTTAGCTTAGTCCAATAGTTAAGTTTAGTTTAATAAAATACCTTTTTATTTTTAGGTTAAATAATAGAAAGAAAGTTAGTACTAGTACTTTTGGTTCCCTTAGGTACGATATCATTATTATAAATTTTATTACTTCATATAATGCATATCACCTAGCATCATCTCTTCATAGAGATTTTTGGCAATTAAGCCTCTTAAAGAGCCATTGGTTGGCCACCTTGGAGAGCAATCAGCAAAGGAGCAAAACAAAGGAACGAAGGAGCCTCGTCGGTCAGAGTCTTGGATGACAGCCACTTTGATTTGGGTTTAATCATTCTTTTCTTTGATTTCATCTGAAAATGTTTGTTTTGTGTTCTTTGTTCTTGTGTATAACAATGTTAGCTTAATTTTATTTAAGCTAGGATTATTACTTTGATTAAATGATTCATGCTTATGACGTTTGTTCCTCAATCAATCATGTTTTTAATTAAAATCAAGTCTGTATTTCATTCATACGTGATTGGAATGCACCTGAATTAGCTGAGCGATCCTAACCAAACGACGGCTAGTGGACACATAATTGAAATGTGCATGCTTAATTTAGATCCTAACCCTATTAAATTGCAAGTTGCATAACAACTCGAACCCAGCTCTGTTATTTGCATAGATTTTAGATTTGTATGATTAAACTGTTTCCAACCTAACACGTCCCTGTTACTTCGCACGAATGCTAAGACACCCTTAGTAAATAAGGATCAATAAAATGCGCATTTGCTAAGTAAAGGATTCTGAAAGGACCTAATGTGGTTTCCAAACTCATGAAAGATCGAGTTGCCATAGAATGTTTTTCTGAATGTTATTAAGCGAGTTGATAATAAATTGAGTTTAATTAAAGTAATTGTCCTAGTTTATTTATGTTATAATTGTTGCACATTGTGTTTAATTTTGCTACAATCTATTTCATTCATATAGTTTGTATATTTAGGATAATTTTCATTAGGGATAATTGCATTTAGTTTAATATATTTAATTTTAATCATCACTACTCAATCATATTGTGTTTTTTAATTTACCAAGTTTTTAATATAATTTTACAATTAAGTGATTTGACACAAATATAATCCCTGTGGAGACGATAACTTGATACTTACTTATTACTTCATAACGACTGTGTACACTTAAACAAACCTACGCGTTACAAGTTTTTTGCACTGTTGCCAGGGATTGTTAACTGTTGCCATAGTCAGTCTTTTGTGAAATTATTTACTTTCAATTTGGTTTATTTCTAACATTACTAACTTATTCTTTTTAATTTTGTGATTTTCTTTTCAAGGTGTTTGTGAGCATAGATCAGATTACTGATTTACTCCCTGTAGACCCTAAAATTGAGCGAACTTTAAGACAAAGAATACGTGAACGAACAGCTCAAAGACAAGTCAAGATGGACCTTGGAAATCAAAATCAAGACCAAGGTAAATGACATTGCCGATGATAGGGATTGATGTATTAGACAATATGTGTGCCACATTTCAATGAGTTAAATCCAGGAATTAGAATGCCAGATATTGAGGCAACCCAATTTGAATTAAAACCAATGATGTTTCAAATGCTCCAAACGGTGGGCCAATTTAGTGGTATGCCCATGGAGGATCCACATCTCCACCTTCGACTGTTTATGAAGGTAAGTGATTCATTCAAGATAGCCGGTGTGACTGAAGATGCACTGAGGTTGAAGTTGTTTCCATACTCGTTGTGAGATCGAGCACGAGCATGGCTCAATTGATTGCCACCAAGTTCCATATCTACATGGCAAGAATTAGCAGAGAGATTTTTGGTTAAGTATTTCTTGCCTAGAAAAACGCTAAGTTGAGGAACGAGATCACAACTTTCTAGCAATTGGATGACGAGTCTTTGTATGAGGCTTGGGAACAATCCAAGGAGTTACTTCGTAAGTGTCCTCATCATGGGATTCCTCATTGTATCCAGTTGGAGACATTCTATAATGGTCTCAACGTACATACAAGATTGATGGTAGATGCTTCTATGAATGGTACAATTTTGTCTAAGTCTTGTTATGAGGCTTATGAGATCATCGAGAAGATTGCGAGTCATAACTATCAATAGCCAACAAGCCAAACAGCTTCAGGAAGACATGTAGCTAGAGTTCATAAAGTTGACACCTTTACTTCGTTATCAGCTCAGATATTGTCTATTTCCTCTATGTTAAAATAGTTTACTGCTAATAGTGCTAATAATTTTGCAACTCAGCCTCCAAGTTTGTTTGAAGTAGTTTCCTATGTGTATTGTGGGAAAGGTCATTCTTTTAAGAATTGTTCATCAAATCCCAAGCCAGTGTACTATTTGGGGAACCAACATCAAAATAGGAATGGACAAGAACCCCAGTCCAACTTCTACAATCCTTCATGACATAATCATCCTAACTTTTCTTGCAGTAACCAAGGAAATGGACTGAACAACAACTTATTGTAGCATAGACCCAAACAATCTCAAGTGTTTAATTAGCAAGCTCCAAAACCACCTCAAGGTGAGTCATCAAATAGTTTGGACAACTTGTTGAAAGTGTACATGGCAAAGAATGACGCTTTGATCTAGATGTAACGTCCCAAACCTGGCCCAGACGTTATGGCCAGATCTGGTGTGTCACATGGATGATTTATTCGAAATCAGACACCTTGATAAATAGTTCCTTCTATTTTAAAAACCTTGTTTCAAAAGTTGGATGTTTTGAGTGAAATTAGATTAAAACTACTTTTATAACTTTGAGTATGTGTAAATAAAATGTTATTAGCCGTATTTGTTCTGTTCCATTAATCGAAATTATCTTATTATCCGAAAACATTACGCAAGATTTATTTGAAAACATTCGTTATTAATTTTGAGATCTCAAGTATCCTAATCTACCGGTTTAAAGAAAATTAATAGTGCAACAAAAAAAACACCCTAAATGGCCTTATTACAGCACCTCTACTCGGTGCTCCACGTCCATGTCCATTTCCACCCCTGGCCTGACCACGGCCTCTCGGTGGCTACTGACCACCCCTCATTGGTTGAGCAATCCTCTATTCAGTAGCTTGGATCTGTGTTGGCCTCTGAGTACAATCTCTAACTCGGTGATCCTGTAACACCCCTTACCTGAGACCGTTGCCAGAGTCAAGCGCGAGGCATTACCGGACTTAACTTACTCAACCTATGTCATTCTCATGGTGTAAACTAAAAACTCATAAACATAAATCACCTTTCCTTTGTTGAAACTTTCCTCAACTAATAACTATGGTGTTCTTACGAACTCACTTGGACCTGTTTATCATTTCTTTACCTAAACCTTCCTGTAATTTAACATGTACATTAGCCCGTTGAACCACTTAGAATAATAAGGATACTCAGGTTTTCCTGCCTGATAATAGCCTGCCAATGCCATGTTCTTGACATGGACTTACATGAGATATTCCTGTCTTTCCAAAGCCATATGTCTGATATGGACTTACATGGATTATTCCTGTCTTTCCAAAGCCATATGTCTGATATGGACTTACATGGATTATTCCTGTCCTATCTAATAACCCCAAATGTCATGACATTCGTATCCCAAACATTCCTAAGGTTCAAACAGGGCTTTCTGATACTTTTTATCTATCGACTCCTCTTCTATTCAACTTATCCCCTTCAAACTATGTTTTTCTATACTTTCTCAATATCATACAAGGCCATATTTCAGATATGGGCTTACATGTAACCTTTTATAATTTATCTTTTCAATGTCGAATTATTATCGAACAATAATTACTATATCCAAAATTCACTACTAAAATATTTATAGCTAAAATACCAATTTAACATCCAAATATGCATAATTAATTTCTTATAAAACATATGAACTTACCTCGATGCCAAAACGACCATTTTACCAACTTTCCCGATTTTTTATTTTTCTCTCGTTCTAGGCCCAAATCTCATTTTCCAGGATCTAAAACATCATATTCCACTTATTTAATTAATGTACTATTCAAAACAGTCCCTAACTTAAACTTTGGCAAAATTACAATTTTACCCCAAACTTTTACATATTTACACTTTTGCCCCAAGGCTCGAAAGTTAAAATTTATCCCAAATTCTTATGTTTTAGGACATGCTGATCATTTATTTACCAACATCAACCTCAAATTCCCACTATAACATGTACTTATGAACAATAGATATTTTTACTGATTAAGCCCTTTTACTCGTTTTTACTTAAAACAGAGTAGCACAAGTTGTCTAGCATAATTTAAAACCTCATATTCTATCATAAAACATCAAAATAAACACTTTTCACCTAGGGGTATTTTTCCAAATATGTACCCTAGCCTAAATTATGGGTAGAATAAGCTTTATCGAGCTACCGGGATTCTAAAAACGTAAAGAACATTAAAAACGGGGCTAGAACGGACTTACTATTGAGCTTGGAAAGCTTGGAAACCCTAGCCATGGCTTCCCCCATGCTATATTTGGCCTCCATGAAGAAGATGGACCAATTTTGGCTTTATTTTTCCTTTTTAATTCTTTTAATTAGCAAATGACAAAAATGCCCTTAAAGGCTTTTCTTTCAAATTTGTCCTATTCATGCCCATTTTTGTCCACCAAATTATCCAATGGTCTAATTACTAAATAAGGACCTCCACTTTAAGAACTCATTTCAATTAAATCCCCTTTAACATCTAGAACTCACATTTTACAATTTTTACAATTTAGTCCTAATTATCAAATTAGGCACCTATACATAAAATTTCTTCGCAAAATTTTCACACAATTACTCAATCAATAAATAAACCTTAAAACTAAATCGGAATAATTTTTTTTTGACCTCGGATTCATGGTTCTAAAACTATCATTCCGTTTAGGCCCTAAATCAGGCTGTTACAACAACTTTTACAAATAAGCTCTAATAGACAAATTAAACATGCAATCTATAAAATTTCTTATCGGTAGTCTAACACATGCATCTAGTCAATCGGTAAATCATGATAATTCATCGTAATAAACTTTTCTATCTCAAAATTATGGTTTTCCAACCTCTGTTCCATTTAGGCCCTGTTTCAGGATGTTACAGATCCTTAGACCCACATTGGAAACATGCCCCAGATTGCCTCCAACATTCGCCTTGATGCACCTTCCACAGTCCACACAAGCCTGCTGTCCAACTGTGGTAACCAAAACTGCTCGAATCAGCTTATCTGCTGGCTCTTTTAACAGGTCTCACTACAGCACCCGAGGGCCGGGAATCTCTCCTGAATCTATTCCTATCCTTTTCCCGATTTTGACTGTAACACCCCAAACCCAGCCTAGACGTTACGGCCAAGTCTGATGTGTCACATTGAAGTGTTTTTCAAAAATCATGTTTTCATTGAAAACCCTTCTTTAATGTTTAAAAACTCTTACCGTTAAACTTGTATAAAACCTTAGTTTGTGTTTATTTTTTTTCCCGAAACGGGATTTATTGAAATGATCATCCCTTTTCAAACATCGTTGAAACCTTTGTAAAAGTTTTATGAAAGCTTATGAACGCTTGTAGTTTGCAAAAACATGTTATTTTAAAAATAGATAAAATATCGAAAAATCAGATTTGTAACCTTTATAAAACATGTTATCTTGAAAACGGTTTAAATATCAAATAAATTTGACCTTTTTCGTTAAGACTTAAAGTGAATGGAAGCTGGGCACCAGGCAGGATTCCAGAAAAGAGGAGGTGAGTCGAATAGACTGCTTAAGTACCAAGCTCTTCTTGGATCCACTCCTAGACATGCACACTACCATTGCCACACTTTAACTATTTGAAATATTTATCTACAAGATCATTTAAAATTGCGGAAGCTTTGCTTGGTTATTGTGTGATTTTGAAAACAAGTAACTTTTATAAAAATCACGTCTTAAAATCATTTATTTTCAACTCGATTTAAATAATATCTTACGTAAGCTAAAACCAATTTAAATAAGTAAAGAATAAAAACCCAAAATAAAAATAATTAAAGAGGCCCTTTTTACAACCCAAAACCAGAAATAAATAATTTAATCTAAATTCAAATAGGTAACTTAATTAGAAATCTAATAGTCCAGTCCATGTGGCTACTCTGAATCCCTCCCAGCTCCAAGTCCACCAGTCTAAGGCTCACCTGCAAGGATGGAAGGAAAAAGGGTGAGTTTGGAAAACTCAGTGTGCAATAAGCCACTTACAGAGCCCAAATCAATATCAGCATACTAGGCCTAAGCCCCCAAATCAGTCTCAACATATAACTAGGCCGAAGCCTTTCCATTTAACAGTTACTGGGCCGAAGCCTTTCCATTTAACAGTTACTGGGCCGAAACCTTTCCATTTAACAGTTACTGGGCCGAAGCCTTTCATAAATCATATCACTGGGCCGAAGCCTTTTTTGCAAACGGTATGGCCCATAGGCCCATTTCAGTAACACATGTAAACGTCAATGCATGTATGCAAAGCCCATTTGGGGAGACTACTCAACCCACCATCCGCTACTCTCCACCCGTACCAACCAACACACCATGTGGGGATGCTACTCAACCCACCCCGCCGCTACTCTCCACTGGCAGCATAGCTGCTTTATCATATAACTGGAGGCCTAGCCTCTTTTAATAACTGGGGTAGAAGGCCTTTTGGTAAACTGGGGCAAAAGCCCTTTTCGGTATACTGGGGCAAAGCCCTTTAACACATCCTCCAATCATATAAACCCAACCCATGCATGTAATGATTATAACATGGCATATCGTATACATATCGTAGCATATCATGTGCATATCATGTGCATATCATATCATTTCATGAAAAATATCAATATCACAATCAACATAACCATTTTACAACCCTAGGGGTATAATGGTCATTTCTACCTAGGGGTAAAATAGTCATTTTTAAGCTATAAGGGTAATTACATAATTTTAACACTTATTAGGGTTTTTCATAGTTATTCAACATTCTGGAGTATTAAAACAGAAATTTTAGCCTATTTTAGCAAAATCGAGTTATTAAGCCCAAAACCCCTAATGGGCCTAACGAGTACCGATTTAGCCTTCTAAGTCCATTTAGCCTAAATACTACTATCGTTCTATCTGGGTTAATCATACATTTATCACAATTCCGTTTTAGCATTTTTTACTCCAAATGGGCCCGTAAGCCCATTGGGCCTAATTCAGCCCATCGAGGCCCAACTTACCAATATACTCAAAATCGTAATCTTACCTGTTCCATCGATTTCGTTAACCGAGCCCATTATATTCTAACCTATTCACTGTTTATCTCGTTACCAAAAATTTAACGATGCCGAGATTTGGCATTTCAGCTCTTCAGCCGACATTAATCTAAGCTACTACAAGGGGTAAGTTACACACCTACTTGCAACGAACGATGACTGTATCCAATCCAAGTCAATCCTACATTCGATTACTAGAATATTAGACCACGAATCAATGATAACTAAATTTAACATACTCTTACCATATCCGGGCATCCATGAACAAGGCCCTCAATCCTTACCTTTGCTGAAGTTGATATCCAAATCTAGATCCGAACGCTCCACTGATCCAAGCCCTTAGTCAGCAGCCTTTAACCCTTACAAGCACAGAGTAAAATAATTGGTAACAGCCCCTTAAAGCCTTAGGCACTATTTCGACAGCCTCCCTAAACACATAGGGATTCCAACTTTTCCAAATCCCCAAAAATAAGAATAGATCACAGTCAAGTGATTCATATCACCAACTTATATCCACGGTCAAACTAGCTCAATCATCACACAAGTTAGTCATTTACCCACAAGGGGCAAAACAGTCATTTAACACCCTAGGGGCAAAACGGTAATTTTACCCTATAGGGGTGTCTCGGTAATTCTACCCTATAGGGGTATTTCGGTAAATTTGTAAATCGAGGGTAAAATAGTAATTTTTCAAAATTAGGGGTAAAATAGTAATTTTTACAAATTAGGGGTAAAATAGTAATTTTTAAATCGAGGGTATTTTTGTAATTTCACAAATCAGGGGTATTTCTGTAATTTTACAAATCGAGGGTAATTCAATAATTTTACAAATCGGGGGTATTTCTGTAATTTTGTAACCCAAGGGTATTTTAGTAATTTTGTAAACTAAGGGTATTTAAGTAATTTTGTAAATCAAGGGTATTTTAGTAATTTTGTAAATCGAGGATAAAACGGTAATTCTGTAAATCGGGGGTACTTTGGTAATTTTACAAGTCGAGGGTATTTCAGTAATTTGGTAAACTAAAATATTCTAAACAGAGATAACAATGCAAATGTGCCTAGGGCCCATTCTCGGTCCAAATGGGCCCACACGCTCGTGTGGCCCTTTTAGCCCAAATCTAGCCATAGATATGAGATTCACCTAATCTAGCCCAATATTTACTATACAATCAAACAACTTATCCAATTGGGCCCGCAGACCCATTGGGCCCACATGGTCTCTTCGGCCCATCGCAGCCCGAAGTAGCCGTCCTACCGCTAGAGCAGTGAGAAATACACACCTGATAGGAGACTGAAGTTAATCCGCGCTCCAAACACTCTTAGCCGATGCCCAACCCAAACGGGCACGCCATAAAGCGAAAGCTATCAGCTAAGAAGGCTGTGCCTACTCTCCTCCTAATTTGCTCTATTTAAAGCTAGCTCCTCACCTGCTCTCATGTTAGCTTTCCGATGTGGGATTCTCCATCAATCCGCCCAAAATTAAAGCATTAGCAAAATAATCAACCTTTGCGTGCAACGGGATTCGAACCAAAGTCCTCTCAATAACCCTGTCAAGCCGTCACCACTCGGACACAAGCTCCTTTGTGTCATAAGTCCAACATATTTAACTTTAAAGCTCACCTACTTGCTTCCAAATTTATTTAAAAGAAAACCAAAATAAATTGTAAGAGCCAAGACTTGGACCTTGGACCCCCTTGCTTCCTTGTCCCCTAAGTGGCGCTACTTTGCCACTACACCACACTCCTTTTTGTGTCTTATTACACACATAATTCTTTACAACTCCTTTTTTCCAAGTCCTCTATTCCTTAAGTCCAAAAATCCAAGAATTCTCCGGGTTTTTAACCAACACTTGGGCCTTCCATAGGCCCAATAACACACTCCAAACACGAATTACACATCCATATATCAAAATTTCAACATTACACCAAATATCACAAAAATCTCGGAATCTTAGAAATTAGCCCAAGACTTTTCCCCACACTATGAATCCTTCGCAGTTCACTAAAATACCACATTAACCCATTAATAATAACCTTCCATAACAGAATTCAACACATCAATAATTTTATTTCAAACTATCTCACACCCGCACCCAGGCCCAAGGCCCAATACTTCTAGGCCCAAATTCAGGGTGTTACATTGACGCTCAGAGTGCTTCACGTCCTCATCTATCTTAGCTTTTTTTACCAAAGCAACGAAATCATGCTCCCTTTGTAGAGCAATCAGCACCTGTAGTTCATCTCGGAGACCATCCTTGAAGCGCACACTACGCTCGTACTTAGTAGCAACAATTCCACTGGCACATCAACTTATCCTTAAAAACTCCACCTCGTACTCTGCTACAGACTTGTTCCCCTAAGTCAAATTCAAGAATTCCTTCCTAAGTCAACCGTTCAACTCGTGTACCACCTCTCACAATGAGCCACCACTGGTAGGCCTCGTCACACAGTAGAGATACTGCCCTTTTCAGCTTTCGCTGCACCAAGCAGTCCAAATCATCCATGATCCGTTCTGTGGCCTCTAACCAGTACTCGGATACATTCAAGGCTACGCCAGATACGCCCTTGAAAAACTCTACTCTATTCGCTCGGAGCCACTCAAAGATCAACCCTCGATTCACTGATCCAGTACTCGCCCCGACAACTCTCTCTAGAACGCGAAGCATTGCCTGCGACAAAGCATCGCCTCCTGTAGCTCAATTGTGAGACCCTGTCTCAGTCGCTGGTGATACCGGTGACTCCCTAATGGGCATATGCCTCGAGGCTGATGATAAACTATAAATTATACATATTTCTAGCCCACATTTAGCACATTTATGGATGAATTATCATTGAATTTGTGGAATTTGATGCTCCTAATCCTTTAATTTCATATTTTATACTTAGGAGAGCATACCGAAAACGGAGAAAATCAGCCAAAGCAAGGAAACAACACGGCCTTGAGTTCGTCACATGGGTGAACCACACGGCCGTACAATATTAACAGACTTGAACACGGACTAAACTCGACTAACATGAGCGTGCCACACGGGCGTGTCCCTGTTATGATGAAGTTTAATTTGACATAGAAAAGGCTACTTAGGGCCTAAGAAAGACATTCCAAACTCTATATAAAGACCCCAGTAGGCAACTACAAGGGTGTACAGTGTCCTCACCAAGACTGAGAGTAGAAGACAGGGAATTACGCGAAGGAAGCCGATTGATCCATCTCAGAAGCCAAGATCTATATCAAGACTGAAGATCTCCCATCAATCCTTTCAGGAGTTTTGGGTTTTCTTTATGTTTTGTTATTTTCTTTATTCTGAGATGTTTTCTTTTATGAACATGAACTAAACCCCCAAATACCTAAGGGGGATGAAACCTAAGATGAATCTTGTTATTGTTATCTAAACTATATGATAAATATTCGATTTATTCTTAATTGTGTTTTTAATTCTTAAATTGATATTCCTGGGATATTAATTTAAGTCGAATGTGCTTATGCAGAGGAGCAAAAGTCACTGTGTAAGAGTAGATCCAACACAATTAAGCGGAGTTGATCGCAATCCTAGACATAGGACGACAAAAATCTGCCAGATTAGAGTCAAATCTAATATGGGGATCCATAGACCGAGTTAATGCAAGACTAGGGGTTTAAATTAGAAAGAGATTTCAATTGATCAACCTAGGATTAGTTGTTTTTTATTCTCGATGGAGATATTAACATAATTTAGGGATCTCTACAGATCAATTCGAATGAAGAAATCATCTAGTTCAGAGTTAGATAACAAGTGAAGTCTAGGTGGATTCTTCCTTGGGTATTGCTTTTATCATTTAGTCTTCCCAAAGTAATTTCCCAATTTATTCTTTGTCGTATCTTTAGTTTAATTTAGATTAGTTAGTTTATAACCAAACCCTCCTTTATTTTTAGGCTAGATAATAGGAAGAAAGTCATTGCTAATACTTTTGGTTCCTTGGACTCGATATTCCAGTCTTACCACTAGCTATACTACTATTCGATAGGTGCGCTTGCCTTTTATCGTGATAATAGTTAGTTCCAAGTACGATCATTATTATTACTTCATCAAAATCACAATCAAGTTTTTGGTGCCATTGCCGGGGAACTAAGATATTAGGAACACTCAATTTCTATTACTTTAGCCATCTTTCCTTTTATTTCAATTTATTTACTATTTTCTTTTAGGTTTTATTTACTAAATTTTTCTTCCTTATTTTGCTTTTCCCTGACAGGTATCTGTAGTTTATGACTAGAAGAAATCTGTCAAGACCTTTGCTTTTTGATGATGATTTGGAAGACACAATTTACAGAAATTGTAGAAAGATAAGAAGAAGCCTATAGTACCCAAAACAGGGACAAGAAGAAGAACTCGAATCTACTGAAAAGATGGAGGCAAATCAAGATAATCAACTACCTCCTATAGTAGCCGCAAAACCTGTCGAGCAAAATCTTGTTCCCTGTACTATGTATGATTATGCTAAACCTAATTTAGCTGGCACTGAAACTAGTATTGTTAGGCCTACTATTGCTGCAAATAAATTTGAACTGAAACCTAACACTATTCAAATGATACAACAATTTGTTCAGTTTGATGGTTTGTAGGATGAGGATCCTAACTCACATTTAGCCAATTTTTTTGGAATTCTGCAACACATTCAAAATAAATGGCATTTCTGATGATGCCATTCGTCTTCGGTTATTCCCATTTTCCTTGAAAAACAAAGCTAAATAGTGGTTAAATTGTCTACCACGAGGGTCAATCATTAATGGGAACAAATGACTGAAAAATTTTTACTCAAATATTTTTCCACTAGCTAAAATGGCTAAACTAAGGAATGATATCTCTTCTTTTGTGCAGATGGATTTAGAGACACTCTACGATGCTTGGGAGAGATACAAGGACTTATTGAGAAGGTGCCCTCACCATGGGTTACCTCTTTGGTTACAAGTTCAAACTTTTCATAATGGTTTGAACCCCTCAACGAGTCAGATGATCGATGTAGCCGCCGGTGGAACAATCAATAACAAAAAACTAGAAGCAACTTTAGAGTTTTTAATGTTGATGCGGTCACCATGCTTTCTAATCAGGTAGAACTTCTTAATAAAAAGATTGATAATTTCGTTGGTTCTACGCAGGTACATCCAGTGATGCAGTGTGACTCAATTCAAGGAAACATGAGCAATTCTGAGTACACCGCCTATGGATATGGCATGGAAAACGAGCAAGCCAACTATATGAGTAATAATTCTAGATCTCAAAATAACCCTTATAGTAACACTTACAATGCAGGTTGGAGAAACCATCCTAATTTTTCATGGGGAGAACAAGGTAACCAAGGAAATCAAAGACCACCACCTTTTCCAGGATTTCAGCAACCACCTTACCAGTAGGAAAAAAAGTCGAACCTTGAGGAGATGTTCACGAAATTTATCTCTGTGTCAAAAACCTATTTCCAGAACATCGAGATGGCAATTAAAAACTGGTAAGCATTCATTCAAGGACTCAAAACTCAAATAGGCCAGCTCGCTAAGCTAATTTCTGAAAGACCACAAGGTGGTTTACCAAGCAACACCAAGACTAACCGTAAGGAGCAAGTCCACGCCATTGACACGATTGATGAATGAGGGTTAGCTAAAACCAAATCAGAGCCAAGTAAGGAGATTGTGGTAAGTAGAGGTAAGGATGAGTTAAGTCACAAAGAACCAATTGTCAATGAGTATAAGCCTCGTGTCTCATATCCTAATGTTATGAGGAAAGATCGCATAGATAAGCAATTTGGTAAATTTCTTAAACTATTAAAGAAATTACATATTAACTCATCATTTATTGAAGCTTTTTCACATATGCCAAACATCGTTAAGTTCTTACGAGAGCTTCTGACAAACAAACAGAGGTTGGATGAATCGTCGCATGTAGAACTAAATGCAGTCTGCTTAGCCATTTTGCAAAACAAGCTACTCAACAAACTAAAAGATCCAGGGAGTTTTACGATTCCTTGTCTACTTGGTAGTTTAGATGTTAAAAATGCCTTGGCTAATTTAGGGGCAAGTATTAATGTAATGCCCTATAAACTGTTTAAACAATTAGGTCATGGGAAACCCAAACAAACTAGGATGAGCATTCAATTGGCTTAGAAAACAATTAGATTTCCTAAGGGTATAATTGAAGATGTGCTTGTCAAAATTGATAAATTTATATTCCCAGTCGATTTCGTTGTTTTAGACATACATGAAGGTAGCAATGTGCCATTAATTCTAGGGCGACCCTTCTTAGCAACTACAAGAATTATATTCGATGTAGGGACAGGTGAACTCACACTTCGTATAGGTGATGATACAATTACTTTGCAAGCTCATAATTCTTATAAGAGTATTAATGATAAAGATGTTATTACGAGTCCTTGTCCTACATATGATCTCACTATCCAACCTTCTCTGCAGGGTACTTCTCATAGAAGTGCAACAGAGCCACATTCAATTCCATACGATAACAAGGGAACCACCCATGAAAAACGAATGCTACAAATTGAAGAACTGGACGAGTGGCTGAACTACCGCCAAGAGAAACCAAAAATATGCCACATCAAACCAAAGCATCACCATGACAACCCAAAGGTAAAAACGAATCAATTTAAGGTAGGGGATAAGGTATTCTTAGAGGAGGAAGATCCTCGAATCTCGAATTCAAAAGTTTATACAGGTGACACACCTCCCTTCACGATAATGAAAATTTTCCCCTATGGTATAGTTGAGATAACACATAAGACATTGGGTACTTTCAAAGTAAATTATACTCAACTCAAACCTCATTTTGATATTGAGACTGATAGCAGGAGAGAGGAGTTCAAACTCCTCAAACCACCGTGACCGTGCAAGCTTTGAAAGAAGTCGAGCTTAGACTATAAACAAGCGCTTCTCGGGAGGCAACCCGAGCACTAACATAGTAAATTTCTTTTATTTTAGCTGTCATTTATCAACTAACTTCCTGAATGTAGGTTCTTCAAGCCACACGGCCTGTACCACCCCAAACCTGGCCCAGATGTTATGGCCAGATCTGGTGTGTCACATGGAAAATTGACTAAGCTTTGATCCTCTTTTAATAAAATGTTATATTATTTGAAGCAAACCGTGTTTAATAGCTCAAAAATAAGAATCATCTTTAGTTTTAAAAATCGTAGCAATTACCAAATAAAATTCACTTTTTAAAACCGTCTTATTGTTGTGTTATCGTTGTTAAGTTATCCAATCATTACATAATGCATGTTTAAAAACATTTAATTAAGTTTGAAAAGCCCGCATAACTAGTCTACCGTTATAGAGCAAGTAATAAAGAAAACCCAAAACAAAATACCCGAGCGACCTTATTACAACTTAAATCCGAAATTTAAAAATAAAAAATAAATAAAGTAAATTTAAGAAAACTATAAACAGGAAGTTTGAATCACGTAGCCTCCCCAAATCCCTCGCAACTTCAAGTCCACTATGATTGGGAGTCACCAGCATGGATGAAAATGAGGGGGTGAGTTTGTGAAAACTCAGTGTGTAAACTAACCCAACCAGTGTCAAAGACCAGTCAAACTTAGTCTCATCCCTATTCAGATATAGATCAAACTGGGCCTTGGCCCTTTTCAGAAATAGAGTGGGCCTTGGGCCTATTTCAGAAACAGATCAGAGTATATATATATATGCATGTATGCAAAGCCCAAGCCTAGTCCAGTCCAACACACCACTCGTACCAGCCCTACACACCATGTGGGGAATAACTCAACCCACCCAGCCCTACACACCACAGTCGCAGTAGAGCTGTTAATACAGAAATCATGGTAGAGCCACCAGAACAGAAATACGAGGCTGAGCCTCTAAGAAGATTATGTGGCAATGCCACTTTTAGCACTTCCTGCATATCCATAACCTAACCCCATGCAAATTAGAGTACTACATGACCTGGCGTACAGAATATTAGATACAGTAACATGCAAATTAGTTAGTTATTTTTAAGCGTATAATAGTCATTTAGCATCTAGGGGTAAAATAGTAATTTTCACTGTTCAAGGGTATTTCGGTCATTAGGTTTTATGCTTAATACAACCTTCTAGCAGGCCTAATGTCACTCAGAGCGACACAAATAGTCCATACAATTATTTAATGCCATCAGGCCCTAAAACCCCTAATGGGCCCGAGGGAGCCCACACGCTATTGTGGCCCGTTTAGGCTAATTTTTTACACTTATTATCGCAGATTTAATATATAGTTTACCAAAATTCACTTACTGCATACTTTTACCCATATGGGCCCGTAAGGCCATTGGGCCCAATTTCAGCCTATCGTGACCCAAAACAGCCTAAGTGCATGAAAACGCACACAGCAGCCCTTACCATCCATTATTCCAGATCCACGATTTCGGCTTGACCCACGACCGTTCGCACGCTCGCAAGTCCACAAAATGCCGGCATTTCAGCATTTCGACTTTTCAGCTTTTGTCGATCTAAGCTACTAGAGGGTGTCGTTACACACCTATTTACGAAGAGCGTTGAATTCCTCCGTGAACCGTCAACCTACATTAGCCCAAAGAAAACATTAATCCATAATTCGATTTGCAAACTATCACCACCTACCCCTGAAGTATTCGGCCACAACCAAGATAATATAATAATCACTTACCTTAGCCGAGATCTAACAAATAGATCTAGATTGCTACGATGCCCCTAGCCTCCAACTGCTCCTCGCGAGATCGCCCTTTACCACACTAATACACACAAGAACCAAAAGGAAAGGGACTAAAATGGATGTTCAACAAAGGGGTCAAAACCAATAGCAACCATGGACAGATAGGGGATTTCGGCTTTTCTGAATACACAAGAATATGAAAGAAAAAGATTAGGGTACTTACCACAGGGGTTTGCTAGATTGGTTTGATATCGTTAGGAGTTATTTCCACCACTCTAAGCCCAGATCTACACTCGCTCTAATCAAAACACACGGGAAGAAGAATAATTGATCAAAGTGGTTGGAAGATCAATAGAGAAAGGAGAAGGTTTCAATTTTGAGAAGAGAACACTAGAGAGGGTTCGGTCATGAAGTGTTTAAAAGAAAAGAGTGGTAGGGTTCAGCTTCTTGAACAAATTGGCAAGAGAGACTAACTATTTAAGGATTTCAACTTTTAGAGAAATTAACCAAGAAAAAATCGGCTAGAAGATTAAATGTTTTGGGTTTTGAATTAATCAGCCAAGGTGTGTTCTAGGTGAGTCGATTTCAACTAATGAAGAATATAGGAAGAAGATGAAGAAGATAGGTTCGACCCTAGTGCAGTCGGCCAAAAGAAGCTTTAGGGTTCAGGGACTTTTGGCTTTTGAAGAAAGACTACAGGAGAGAAAAGAAAGAAAATAAATCAAACGCACACTTTAACCTTACCTATTTGACACTAAAGAATGACCAAAAATAAATCCCGAAGTAGGCCTAAAGGATTTCGGCACACTCCTTTCCCACAATGCCGAAAATGCTAACACCTAAGGTCCCTAGTAGAAATTTCACCTCCTATAGTACCTCATTCGGCCAACTCTCCCTTCATAACTCATTCCCTAAATTTTCTCCCCTTATCATTCCTGAATCCAGTCCCATGAGCAAGTCAAACACCTTACCTCGGAGTTTAACTTGGATTCCACTTGCTATTATGCACATGTAGTAAAATAAAATAATTTTACCAACAAGGAGATTCGAACCTTAGCCCCTTCAGAAGCTTCCACATGCCACCTCCATAAGCTTTAAGTGGCACTACCTTGCCACTTCACCACATGCTTACTTGTGCCATAAAGCACCAGCATTTATTTCAAAGCCCACTTTGCCAAAGTCCATTCTCACCTAAGGCTAAAATTTAAAATTCTGCCAGGCCTCAAACTTAAACCTAGGCCTCCTAAAGGTCTGCTAATCACACTCAACACATTAATACAGCTCATCAAGCCATGCCAAAATAAATACAAGCCGAAATTAAAAAACCTTAAAACTTGGGGTGTTACACGACGATGCCCACGGGTACGCCTAAGGTCGTGGGGACACCATGGACAAAGACACGACCGTGTGATACGGCCGTGCACAAGTAGGACAAAATTTTCCCAACACACGGGCTATGAAAAATAGCCACGATCGTGCAATGTGGCCGTGGCCAGTCCTGGCAAATCGACACGGTCGTACGACATTCCCGTGTCCCCGGAGCATGGTCGAACCTGTTAAATAGACACGGGCAAGGGACACACCCGTGCCCTAACCCCGTGGTCGAACCTGCCAATTCATACACGAGTGTGTGACCCCATGCACGAGCGTGGGAGAAGCAGACATCGAAGGACACGGCCGTGTGCCCTAAGACGCCCAAAGAACACGGGTGTGTGCCACAACTTAGGCGCACCAAAATCCTTACAATTCAAACCACACGGGCTAAAATTGATTCACAAGGGCGTGTGACACACCGTGTGCCCCAATTTCTATATAAACCCCTCACTATTCATCATCTTCTCCACTTAAAACCCTAACCCCTCTCCCACCGCCGCTCCTACCAGCCAACCCAACCAGCACCACCAGGCCCGTCTAGCACCACCACGACCGTGCTTCGTCCCAACTTCTACATTTTTAGCTCCCCTTTCTCCCTTTTCTCTTAATCTTTGTTCTTATTTTTAATTATTTATATTTTTTTTATTTTCATTGTTTCATTTATTCATTGTTTTATTCTTTTAATTTATTTTCAATTCTTATTTGATATCCATGCAATACTCATGATCTATTGTTTTAGAATAATGCCCTTTTGAATCATTCTCTTGCTGCCTCCTTTAACTATCTCATGCAATTGATTTTAGTACACACTGATGCTAAAACTCACTATAGCAACTATTGCCTTCCTTATTTTGTCAAGTTCCATGCTTAGGATAACCCAAACACTGAATTTATTTATTTTTGAAATTACCTTTGGTATTAAATCCTTAGTAGTTTTGATTAGCTTATTTTGTCAGTTAGTTTAGCAACTTATGAATATTCATAACATATGCTCATTTTTTCTATTTCCATTAAACCGTTACTCTTATTTGCTTTCAGGAACAATGTCGTCATCAAAATGAAAGAAAGCCGCTGTCTCCGCCTTAAAAAAGATGGAAGGCCCCTAGGTGTTAGGAGGTGTATTGATTGGGCCACATTAGAGCAAGTCCAATTAGTAGACACAGTTCAGGCCTTGTTAATGACGGACCCATGGGACCAATTTCTTCATATCATCGAGCCTACATACCTCGAGCTTACTTTAGGGCTCTGTCAACTTTCCACCTCCAGACAGTCATGACCAGATATGACAATCCCGGAACGGCCCAGTTCCACCTCAGGGGCCTAGTCTAATAGCTAAGTGTTCCTGAGTTTGGTACAGCACTAGGCCTATATACTGAGCAATTCATGGATGAAGACCTCTTCGAGCTCCACCGCCACATCCACTTCTCTCCGTCAAAGTACTGGCAGGCCCTAGTCCTTGTTTCACCTATATACGACCCCAGTCACTCCAAGGCGACAGCTTTCGCCTCTTCACAGATGTACCTCCATGTCCTACTCGTGCATACATTAACGGGCACACGAGAGAGCACCGGCGTCATTAACACCCACAATGCATATTTCTTGTGGAGCATGGTGCACGAGCACGTGCTCGACCTTGCCTACTTTATCGCCTAGGCCATTCAACACCAGATGGAGCGGCATCGTAGAGGTGTAATCTCGATGGGCCCATATGTGACTCACTTGGCCCACCACTTCGGCCTCATTAACATAGCGTCCCAGACATCCTCCTACACTCTCATCAGCCAGATGTCCCTGCAGGACATCCAAAGCGTGCTTCATGTGAGGATGATCAAGCGCCGATGCGGGACTGATCCTGCTCAATACTATTTATCTCAGTCGACCAAGTAGGAGGACCCAGAGGACATTACTGATGATGTTCCCCCATCTCAAGAGGAGCCACGGCCCATTCGACGTCCAGTTCATGCGGTAGCTTTAGATTCTGACATCTTTGAGTGCTTTACACGATTCGAGCAATAGTGTTTTCAGCGTGTTGACCATATTGATGCTACCATCTATCAGATTTGTCAGCATCTTCACATCTCACCGCCACCCCACCTCACGAACCATCTAAGGATTAGGACTTTCGAGTCCTCTTATCTTTTTCTTTATCTTTTTCATTATGTGAACTTAAGCATTCTAAAAACTTAGCCTATTTTATTTTAAACATTTTATATCAACTATTTCCTAACGAGTACATTGTGCTAATCTAAATTCCCTAAAATCTTATTAATGCTATCGCAGTTTCAAAGAGCCTAAAAGCTGAAATCCATATCTAATGGGAAAACCCTACCACGACTCCTGGGTCCTACTTGACCACGACCACAGCCACCACGATAATACACTTTTGGCACAGAGATTGTGGATCGACACCCTTTCCTATAAAGTTTCTACACTTCCAACTCAAGGATACCATCCAATTTTCAGGGAGTTTTACTTCTTCCCCTATACTGTGATTTTATGCTTCTATTTTCACTAACTTTATCTTTGTACGTTGAGGGCAATGTACATCTTAAGTGTGGGGGGATTCACTTTTACTTTTTGCATTATCCTTGAACCCTTGAAAATTTTTGCCACTAACTTTTTGCATTGTTCTCAAACCCCTGAATCTTGGCCTTAAAAATTAGAATAAATTCTATTGATTTATGATTTTTATTGATATGTTGAAGATCAAGACATAGGTATTTATGCTTTGATTATTCAAACTTTAAGACATTAGAGAATCAAGCATGATAAGTTGAAATTTTTGAGAATTTAAATTTTTTCTAGGTTGTTTTCCCCAATTTTAAGTGTTATCCTGAGATTTAAAATTCGTGCTCACTTTTATTGTTGCTTTGAGTGAGCCAATATTGATCTGTTATTCTAGAACTTGCTTCGATTATACATGTCGAGACCACATCATTGATTTGATATACCAAAATGATAAAGGCACCTAGGTTTTAACCCACTTATTCCATAAAATCCCTCATTCATAATTAACCCCCAGTGAACCCCATTGAGCCTAACAAACCATTCATTGACTTACCCTCAAAATTAACCTATAACCCATTTTTTGTTGAAATCCCTTCAATTATTTTGATCCCTATTTTTTGTCGAGATTTGAGTTGAATAATTATCTAGCTATGTTCTCCTTTTCAGCTTGTAAGTTTATAAATATTTGATTTTTTCTTAAAAAAAACGTATGTATATTTCAGTCATAATTCAATGTTTCGTATATTTTCATGTAATTTTGAGCTTCTATTCTTAAACGATGTTATCCAAAAGAAAAAGGCTTTATTCTAGGAATATGTTTTAGTGATAGAGATTTTTCTAGTTAGATGATTTTTTCAGTTCGATCTCGATTCTAAACCTCTTTTTCAGCTTGTGACCACACCCCTAACCAAGGCCACGTTACAACCCTTGAAACCTTTTGATCGATGTATCATGTTAATACATAGTGGTGGATATTTGATTTTCCTACAAGCTGATGGTAATAACTTTTCATGTTGACTAATGAGTGCTTAATTTCTAAACCCTAAACACTTCAAGTGGATAGAGTGAATCTTTAGTGAGGGTGCCAACTTTTTTTGATTTTGAATTAAAGGTAATTACCTAGAAGAGGGGAGGAAACCTATGTTTCTGTGATAAAATTCTCAACTTAGATTGTTTGAGACTTTAATTTTCTTTCAGTTGAATTCTCAATGTATGATTACTTGTGGATTAGTTTGAAACATTATTGATAAAGATTATAAGTTAAGAAGAATGATTTTTAATTGTGAGTTGAGATTTTGCTTGAGGACAAGCAAAGGCTTAAGTGTGGGGGTATTTGATAAACTGTAAATGATACATATTTCTAGCCCACATTTAGCACATCTATGGATGAATTATCATTGAATTTGTGAAATTTGATGCTCATAATCCTTTAAATTCATGTTTTATACTTAGGAGAGCATAAGAGAGTGAAAAGAATGAGAAACGGGCCGAAAACAGAGAAAATGGGCCAAAGTAAGGAAACAACACGGCCTAGAGTTAGTCACACATGTGAACCACACGGCCGTGCCATATTAACAGCTTGAACACGGCCTAAACTCAACTCATACGGAGTGCCACACGGGCATGTCCTTGTCGTGATGAAGGTCAATCTCACGAGGAAAATAGCTACTTAGGGGCTAAGAAAGACATTCCAAACTCTATATAAAGACCCTAGGAGGCAACTACAAGGGTGTACAGTGTCCCCGCCAAGACTCAGAATAGAAGACAGGGAATTACTCGAAGGAAGCCGATTGATCCATCTCAGAAGCCAAGATCTACATCAACACTGAAGATCTTTTCTTGATTCTGAGATGTTTTCTTTTATGAGCATGAACTAAACCCCCAAATACCTAAGGGGGATGAAACCTAAGATGAATCTTGTCATTGTTATCTGAACTATATGATAAATATTCGATTTGTTCTTGATTGGGTTTTTAATTCTTGAATTGATATTTCCGGTATATTAATTTAAGTTGAATGTGCTTATGCAGAGGAGCAAAAGTCCCTGTGTAAGAGTAGATCCAACACAATTAAGCAGAGTTAATCGCAATCCTAGACATAGGACAACGAAAATCTATTAGATTAAAGTCCAATCTAATATGGGGATACATAGATCGAGTTAATGTAAGACTAGGGGTTTTAATTAGAAAGAGATTTTAATTAATCAACCTAAGATTAGTTGTTCTTATTCTCGACGGAGATATTAACATAATCTAGGGATCTCTACGGATCAAGTCGAATAAAGAAATCGTCTAGTTCAGAGTTAGGTAACAAGTGAAGTCTAGGTGGATTCTTCCTTGGGTATTGTCTTTATCATTCAGTCTTCCCAAAATAATTTCTAAATTTATTCTTTTTCATATCTTTAGTTTAATTTAGATTAGTTAGTTTACAACCAAATCATCCTTTATTTTTAAGCTAGATAATAGGAAGAAAGTCATTACTAGTACTTTTGGTTCCTTAGATTCGATAGTCTGGTCTTGCCACTAGCTATGCTACTATTCGATAGGTGCGCTTGCCTTTTATCGTGATAATAGTTAGTTTATAGGTACGATCATTATTATTACTTCATCGAAATCACAATCAGCTGATGATCCAGTTCGCGCACTACCTCGGCCTCTACCACTGCCCCTTCCGCGTGCAGCTCTTGTACTCATATCGAATTATCTGATTTACAAATTTTATGCATTAGTTCATAATTCTAGTAATTATTACAGATTTTTATGCAGAAAGTAGTAATTTAGAGCTTTGTTTTCATAGATCGAAATCTAGCTACGGTTTTCAGTCTTCTAGAGTTTTCAATTTTTTCTACAGTCTCTGTTTATTCTATCTATAAAGTCTTAGTAAGGTATTAGCACTATCTACACCAGTGTGTCAGTATCACAGTTTAATATAGTACAGTATATCAAATAAGACTTATAGATTTGGTGCCGGAGAGTCGGTCTACCACTTTCAGTAACCATGTTTAGAAAAATTCAATGTTTCTACTCTGAAATTATTTAGACAAATTTTTAAAGAATTTTCACAGAACGAATTTCCAAAGCGATTTAAATCTTTCTAATCCATTTTTAAGAAAGCTTTCAAAACCCATACCACAACTGAGTTGTTGTAACCTGGCTCTAATACCACTAAATGTAACACCCCAAATCCAACCCAAACGTTATGGCCAGATCTGGTGTGTCACATGGACGATTTATTTGAAATCAAACACCTTGATAAATAGTTCCTTCTATTTTAAAAACCTTGTTTTGAAAGTTGGATGTTTTAAGCGAAATCAGATTAAAACTACTTTTATAAGTTTGAGTATGTGTAAATAAAATGTTATTAGCTGTATTTGTTGTGTTCCATTAATCAAAATCATCTTATTATCCAAAAACATTATGCAAGATTTATTTGAAAACATTCGTTATTAGTTTTGAAATCACGAGTATCCTAATCTACAGGTTTAAAGCAAATTAACAGTGAAACAAATTAAAGACACCCTAAATGGCCTTATTACAAAAATGATACCCAAACTGAAATAGAAATAAAAATAAAAACTAGTTCAAGAAGCAGAAGTCACGTGGCACCCCAAGTCCCTCGCAGCTCCAAATCCTTTATGGTTGGGGGTTAGCTGTATACGTAAAAATAAAAGGGTGAGTTTGTGATAACTTAGTGTGCAACTTCCCCAACCAATATCATAGATCAGACCAACAAATCAGATTAGGCCGAAGCCTTATTCAGAATAGATCAGCCTAGGCCTTAGCCCTATTCAGAAACAGAGCGGGCCTTGGGCCCATTACAGATACAAAATAGAACAGTATGCAAAAACACAACCCAATCCATCCATCACACCACCCGTACCAGCCCATCACACCATGTGGGGAGTAACTCAATCCACCTAGCCCACACACCAATGCGTAGCCAAGCTGCTAATAACAGATATCCTGGTAGAGCCACTAGGTACAGAATACGTGGCGGAGCCACTAAACTGATTACGTGGTAGTGCCACTATACAAAAATTCCTCTAATTTTAAACCCAACCCCATGCAGATTAACAGACTACATATAACATGCAAACAGATTAAGATACAGATACACTCATACATATATCAAACGACCTATTTTTAAGGGTGTAACAATCTTTTGGGCAATTAGGGGCAAAATGGTAATTTTGCCCTTCAGCGGTACTTTGATCAATTTACTAAGCTTCAGTGTCTCAGTACCTAATATAACCTTCTAGTAGGTCTAAACTCGCTCCAAATAACTCAGAAAGTCTTCAAGGAGCATAAGGGCTAAAAACCTCTATTGGGCCCAAGTAGGCCCACACGCTCGTGCGACCCAATCCGTCCAATTTCACATGCAGTGTCGCAAATCTTAGCATCTAACACACCAACTATCACTTATCGAATATTTTACCCACATGGGCCCGTAGGCCCGTTGGGCCCATTTTGGCCCATCAAGGCCCAGAATAGCCCAAGTGCACGAGAAGCACACAACGACCTTCATAGCTAATCGCCCACAATTTGTGGGTTCAGATTGGCCCACAAGCATTCGTACGCCTGTAAGGCCTTAAAATACCAGCATTTTGCATTTTAGCTTTTCGACTTTTGCCGATTTATGATATTAGGTGGTGTCATTACACACCTGTATTTGCAACTCCAATCGTCGACGTGTGCTCAACCTATTGACATAACCACATTAACTAACACCATGATCAATATATAGAGAGAATCATATCCAAGGGCTTCCTCAACGATTACCTACCATTGCCTTACTCGACTACTCTCATGTGGTTAAAGAGTCTCCCCTGAAACTGATTGCACCACAATAGATCTAGGCTCCTACGAACCACCATGAATCCAATCAAAGGGAAAGGGTTAGAGGAGTCGCAACCCCAAGTTGAATCCTTGTACCTTAACAGGAGAAAAACCCTATTCATACAAATCAAAAGCCGAGCTAACAAGAAGTACTTACCCAAAAATTCTGTTTGGTCAGATTGACAAAACTCAGAAGCGGTCAGTCAAAAGCCAAGGCCTCGTATACTTGCAGATTTGATCGAAAGAGTAGGGGAGAGAGGAAACTCATTTTACTAGAAAAAAAGAGAAATAGAGTTTGCCTTCTAGAGGGGATTGCGACAGTTGATATGGGAGTAAGATTCGGCAATCAATAAACCCTAAAGAGAGAAGAAGAAATAAGAGCAGTCGACTTGGGGAAATGAAAGCTACTATCAGTTACTAGAGAAAATTGAAAAAAATTAAGAAAATAAATAGTAGGGCTTGGCTTTAGGCTCAAGGAGAGAAGAGAATGAAGGGAAGAAGAAATAAGAAAAGAAAAGAGATTCGATCAAGGTAGAGAGCAAGATTCGGCTCAAAAACTTGTAGGAAGAGAAGTAAAGATTCGACCATGCCTCTAAGAGCAATTGTCGAATGAAGAATAAGAAGGGTACTAGTTGAGTAATTTATTGGAGAAAGAAACAAAGGGGAAAAGAAGTTTAGATATTTGGCTTTTAGCAAATGGAAAGAACAGATATGCCCAAAGAATGTTTACCAAAATCGGCACTAAATAATGCAATGCCAAAACGTCCCTGAAACGTAAAATCCCAAAAGGAAAAGGAAA
The DNA here is from genome assembly GCA_020496765.1 of Gossypium stocksii. NCBI lineage: Eukaryota > Viridiplantae > Streptophyta > Magnoliopsida > Malvales > Malvaceae > Gossypium > Gossypium stocksii. The sequence goes on from CM035631.1 coordinate 45,947,368, forward strand.
AAGGTTTAGCACCTATCCTCTACAAAATTAAAAAATGCAAAATTGAACACTCCTAGTCGATTTCTCCTTTCATGCAACCCTCATTCGGCTAACCCCTCCTCCAAACTCAATCATTTGTTTTACTCCTTGATTTTCTCCAAGATTTACTCAAATGTTTAATTTGAATTTTAAGTCAAATTTAGGAGACCAAGTCATCCTTATCTTACAACCATCCTGAAAAATTCACATCCAAGTCCACCACTTGCTGACTCCAATTAGCAAAATAGGTACAACTTGCGTGCAAAGGGACTTGAACCTCTGCTCTCCCATATGCTAAATCACGCCACCTCCAAGCCCTGCCACTCCAACACTATGCTTTTTGTGTCACAAAACCTCAATAACATTTCTTAAACCCTAAGAACTTACATCCATACTCCCCTAAACCCAAAAATCAAAATTTTGCCAAGGATTAGGCTTTAACCTAGGCCTTTCAAAGGCCCCCTAAACAAATGTAATAAATCAATTTAGCACACCTAAACATGCAAATATCATTGTTAACAATAATTTAAAAACTCTAAAATATGAGCGTTACACTAGAGTCAAGCAGCAACACTGAAAAATTTGCAAAACTAAATGGGTCAGTTAGCTACGGAGCTTCATAATAGACCGCAAGAAACCTTGACGATTAAGAATCCAAAAAATTTGGATAGAGAACATATCAAGGTAGTGGCATTGCGAAGTGGTAAAATTCTAGAACCCCGATCGATTGATATCGAAGATAAGCCTGTTTAGAAGGAAGAAAGTCAACCATCTATTGAAATTCCTACACCAAAAGAGTTAGAATCTGCAAAGACTAACAAGGTAAATCTTAACTTAGTGATTTCAGATACTTTAACATCTTCATTGGATACAGATTTGCCTACTCAAAAGAGTTGCCTGATTCAATCGAAAATTCCATAACCTCCATATTCACAAAGATTGCAGCAACACGAGCAAAAATAGGAGATGCAATTCAAGAAGTTCTTAGATGTTCTAAAGCAGTTACACATCAATATTCCCTTGGTGGAGGCTTTAGAATAAATGTCGAATTATGCGATGTTTATAAAGGATTTACTATCCAATAAGAAATGTCTAAGTGAGTATGAGATTATTGCCTTGATAAAGGAGTGGAATGCATTCTTGTAGAACAAACTGCCACCAAAATTGAAAGACATAGGAAGCTTTACTATACCATGTAACATTGGTGAAACTTACCTTGGTAAAGCTTTGTGTGACTTAGGAACGAGTATCAACCTAATGACTAAGTCTATTTTCAAGATGCTAGGGATAGGTGAAGTAAGACCTACAACTGTGATGCTTCAACTAGAGGATCAATCTTTAGCATATCCTGAGGGAAAGATCGAGGATGTTTTGGTCAGAGTCGATAAATTTATTTTTCCTACTGATTTCATTGTCTTAGATTCTAAAGCAGAAAAGGAAGTACCGATCATCCTTGGGAGACCTTTCTTAGCCATGGGAAGAACGTTAATTGATGTGCAAAAAGGTGAACTCACCATGCGAGTTCAAGATGATCAGGTAGCCTTTAACATTCTTAAAGTGATGAAGTTTCTTGATCCGACAGACGATTGTTCAATTATGGAAGAGATAGTAACCTTGGTTTCTATGTAAAGTAATTTTGAAGAAGATCCGTTAGAGAAAGCCTTAGATCTTCACCCTTTGGAGGATGAAGAAGGTGAAGAAAACATGGCTTTGATGGAAGCCAATTCGAGAAATTTTATTCAATCCACACGGCTTGAAGCGTTAGAGTTAGAAGTCAAAGACTTTAGGCAACCCAAGTTCTCAATTGAAGAACCACCTAAACTTGAACTAAAGGTACTTCCTTCCCATTTGAAATATGTTTATTTAGGTGACTGTTCCACTTTGCTTGTGATTATTTTAGCGAAACTAACGAAAGATCAAGAGGAGCAACTAATTATTGTTCTAAAGAAATTTAAGAAAGAAATTGGTTGGACCATAGCTGATATTCGAGGTATAAGCCTGTAACACCCCAAACTCGGCCCAGATGTTACAGCCAAGTCTGGTGTGTCACATCAATGATGAATTGGAAACACATTCTTTAGTTAATACGATTAGGGTGACTTTGCAAAACCGTTATGAAGAGTTTGGAAAGAAAACCAGATTTTTAATTTGTGATAGTCCTATCCACTACCAGTTTAAATTTTATTTCATTTTAAGGTCTTATTTATCGTTAAGTTATCCTTTTGCTACTTGTGTTGTATTTTGAAAACATTGATTAATTTTAAAATAAAACTCGTGTAGCCATAGCCTATCCATCTTAGGCAAGTTATAAATAAAGAAATGAAAACCGAAATAAAAATATTTAAGAGCAGCCTTATTACAAATTTAAAACCCAAACGATTATAAATTAATGAAAAATATTGAAATAAGTAACTTAAGAAAAATTAACCAAGTGCTGTCCACATGGCCACTCCAAATCCTTCCAGCTCCAGGTCCACTAAGGTTGGGGCTCACCTGCATAGATGAGAAGAAAGGGGTGAGTTCGGAAAACTCAGTGTGTAAGCTAAACCCAACCAGAGCCCAAATCAACTCAAGCTTAACTGGGCCTAAGCCTTATCCAGATTCAGTATTAACTGGGCCTTAGCCCTATTTAGTAATTAGTGTTTAACTGGGCTTTAGCCCTATTCAGAAATCAGTGTAGCCCTTAGGCCCATTACAGTAATAGAATAGTATTAATGCATGTATGCGAAGCCCAGCCCAATCCAGCCCTACACACCACCCGTACCAGCCCTACACACCATGTAGGACCCACCCAGCCCTGCACACCATAGTCGCAGCATAACTGTTTAATCAGGTAATGTGGCCAAGCCACTAACAATAAAACGAGGCAAAGCCCCTAACAGCAAACGTGGCATTGCCACTTAGCACTTCCTCCATCAAAAACCCAATCCCATGCAACAATGTATATTATGTCATGGCATACAATGAACAGATAAAGTTTAGCATGCATTTCAGTCAATTTAACCCTAGGGGTATAATGGTCATTTTGCACCTAGGGGTAAAATAGTAATTTTCCACCCTCGAGGGGTATGTCAGTAAATTTACCAATTTTTAGGGTTTCATGCTCATTACAATTGTTAACAGTCCAAGTGTCATCTACGTATTTTATTTTGCCTAGTTTAACAACTTAGGATTATCGAGCCCTAAAACCCCTAATGGCCCCTACGGTGTCCACTAACTATCACAGCCCACTAAGCCCAAATTTTATGCCCATTTTAGCAAATTCGTTACTCAGTCTATCAGAATGTACTTACCGCTCGTTTCCACCCATATGGGCCCGTAAGCCCATTGGGCCCAAATTCAGCCCTTCGAGGCCCAAATTGCCAATGTGCACGAAATCATGCATCTATCATTCTTACCATTCACGATTACTAATTTTACCGATTTGCTCCAACCCACAAGCGTTCGCACGCTCGCAAGCCTTTAAAATGCTAGAATTTTGACATTTTGGCTTTTGCCAATCTAGTCTACTAGTAGATGTCGTTTACACACCTAATTTGCGATATACTACGACGAGATCTCCCACGCGATTAACCTACAATCATCCATTATGAAGTTAGACCATGAACCAATGATAACTAATGTAACAACTATCACCATATTCGACCAACATCCTTTAAGGCCCTCGAATACTTACCTTTGCCGAAACAATGACTAAATCTAGATCTAGTTGCTCCAATAGTCCTAGCCTCTAATACTCTTTAATTGCTAGCCTTCAGTCCACACTAGTACATAATAAACCGAAAAATAAAACCAAGAAAACCTTTATCCTTAATCGACAGCCACCCCATGTAGTTATGGGTTTTCGGCTTTTCTTGAACCACAAGTTACTGAATGGAAAGGGGGTCTGAGTACTTACCAAAGATTTACTTATCGAAGAACATTTCCAAACACCTTTCTATCCCAAATCTGTTGTAGATCTAACCCCAAGATACGAGTAGAGAACAGATCTAATGATTCGGCTTTTAGAACGTACTCTAAGGTATGTTTATTTCGGTTTGAGAAGAAAATGGAAGAAGAAGAAAGGGTTACCAGAATAGAAGAGGTGATTGGCAGATGAAAGGCTAAGGTTTGACTTTTGCAAACTAATAATGGAAAGAAGAAGAAGTTTGGACAAAGAGGGAATCGGCCACAAAGGATTGGTCGCGGCTTTTTGGGGAAACCAGCTACCAAAAATTTAGAAGGGAGTCTTTACTTTAATTGATGGAGAAAAGGTGAAGAAGAAAAGAATGAGAGACGAAGAAAATCGGGAAAGATGAAGAAGCTGAGAAAGAGGATGATTGATTCGGCTTTTTAGGTAAAACGGCACAAAAGAGGTTTGTAGGCCTTGTTTTCAGCTTTTAGAACATATGGGAGGAAGAAAAAGATAAGGAAGGAGACCTATACCTAATCGGCAGAAAGAAATGTCCTACTTGACAAATCCCGAAGGCTAACTACTAGAAGAAATCGGCATTTACTTCCCAATTGCTGAAAATGACAACTTCTAACACCCTAACCGAAACTGCTACCCCAAAGTCCCTTCGCCGGCCACCTCTTGCTTCAATTTGAAATCCTTAAATTTTCTCCTCCTTATCCTCTTTGATTTAATCTCATAGCATCTCAAACTCTTCCCAACAGAGTTTCAATTGGAGTCCATCACATGCCTTGCACATGTATTAAAAATAAAACACCACACTGCTTACCATAAGACTTGAACCTTGGCTCTTGCACAGCTCCCACATGCCACCCTTGTCCTCTCAGTGGCGTTACATTGCCATCTTACCACAGGCTCATTTGTGTCTGAAATTACCTACTTTTTCTTAAAAGCCCACATACTCAAGACCCCTTCACTTTAAGTCTAAAATTTTAAAATCCTACCAGGTTTTAACTTAGGCTTGGGCCTTCCCAGACAACAAAATTTTAAGTTCACACCAAAATCGCAAAAAATCTCAAAAATCCTAAAAATTAGGGTGTTACAACTCTACTCCCTTAAAGAAATTTCAGCCTCAAAAGTTACCTGATCCAAATAGGTGAGGGTATTGTTGATGCATCGCCTCTTCTGGTTCCCAAGTTCCTTCTTCTCTGCCATGAGTGCGTCAAAGTACCTTTACCATAGGAATTGACTTCCTTCTTAACACCTTGACATCTTGATCCAGTATTTGTACAGGTTCCTCCTCAAAGGTCAAGTCGGTCTTCACCTTAATCCTTCCCACTGGTACGACATGAGAAAGATCTGATTGATACCATCTTAGCATGGAGACATGAAAAACGTCATGAATTCGGTCTAACTCTGGTGGTAATTCCAACTAATAAGCTACAGGACCTATCCGCTTATGAACTCGATCAGGCCCGATAAACTGCAGACTCAACTTGCCCTTCTTACCAAACCTTAATATCATCTTCCAAGGCGAGACCTTTAAGAAGACCATATCCCCTACTGAGTACTCAATTTCCTTACGCTTTAAGTCAACATAAGATTTTTGCCTATCAGATCCTTCCTTTAACCGATCTCTGATCAACTTAACCTTGTCTTTAGTATCTGCCACCAACTCTGGCCCAAGAACCCGATGTTCTCCCAACTCCATCCAACAAGTAGGCGTACGACACCTTCGCCCATATAGTGCCTCAAATGGAGCCATTTGAATACTTGCCTGATAGTTGTTATTATAAGCAAACTCTGTCAATGGCAAGTAATCCTCCTAACTACCTCGGAAGTCGATAACACAACCCCTCAATATGTCCTCCAGAACCTAAATAACCCTTTCCGACTGTCCATCTATCTGGGGGTAAAAAGCAGTGCTAAAATCCAATCGCGTACCCAACGCCTCATGCAACTTTTACAAAAATTGAGATGTAAACCTAGGATCCCGATCAGAAATAATCAAAACTGGCACCCCATGAAGTCGCACGATCTCTGCCACATGCAACTTAGCTAATTTCTAGAGTGAATAATCAGTTTGGAAAGGTATGAAATGAGTAGACTTGGTCAACCTATCCACGATTACCCAAACCGAGTCTTTCTTGGTGGGCGTCAAGGGTAGTCCACTCACAAAATCCATGGTTACCCTCTCCCACTTCCAAAGTGGAATCTTCACTGGCTGCAGAAGTCCAGAAAGTAGTTGATGCTCAACTTTCACTTGCTGGCATGTCAGACACTTCCCCACTAATTCTGTCACCTCTTGCTTAAGTCTAGGACACCAGTATAACTCTCGTAAGTCCCGATACAACTTATTCCCTCCAGTGTGCATGGCACAAGGTTTGCCACGAGCCTCTCTCAGAATTGGCTGCCTCAAATCAAAGTCCTTCAGAATACACACTCGTCCTCTAAAGCACAGAACTCCTTCACTATTTAGTCCAAAATTAGAAGTCTCATCATTCTCAGCTTGTTAAAATCGAGGAATTAGTGACTCATCCTCTAACTGTTTCTCCTTAATATGCTTAATTCAAGTTGGTCTCACTTGTAACTCCGCTAACAAGCTCCCATCGTCGTATAGACTTAGATGAGCAAACATTGCTCTCAACTCAGCTACAACCCTTCAACTCAGTGCATCAGCCACCACATTTGCCTTGCCTAGGTGATACTCAATCGAACAATCGTAGTCCTTAAGCAACTCTATCCATCTTTGTTGCCTAAGATTCAACTCCTTCTGAGTCAACAAATTTTTGAGACTCTTATGGTCCGTGTATGTAATACACTTTTCTCCATACAGATAGTGCCTTCAGATTTTCAACGCAAAAATAACTGCTACGAACTTCAGATCATGCATAAGGTAGTTTGCTTCATGAGGCTTAAGCTGTCGTGAAGCATAAGCAACCACCTTACCCTTTTGCATCAATACACAGCCTAAACCCACATCTGATGCATCACTGTACACAATGAAATCTTTCCCAGACTCTGGTTGAATTAATATTGGTGCCTCAGTCAATACCTTCTTCAACTTATCGAAAGCCTTTTGCTATTTCTTAGTCCATGCAAATGGTACTCCTTTCCTCAAAAGTTTCGTTAATGGTGCAGCAATCAAAAAAATCCTTCCACAAACCTTCTGTTGTATCCTGCCAAACCCAGAAAACTCTAAATTTCTGATACCGACCTCGGCGGCTTTGATTCCAGAACCGCCTCAATTTTTCGAGGATCCACCCTAATCCCCTTAGCAGAAACAATGTGACCTAAAAATGTCACATCTCGCAACCAAAATTCACGCTTGCTGAATTTTGCATAGAGTTGCTTCTCCCTCAATACTTACAGAACAATACGGAGATGCTCATCATGCTTCTCCTTATTTTTTGAATACACCAGAATATCTTCGATGAAGATGACTACGAATCGATCCAAGTAAGGCTGGAATACCTAATTCATCAAATCCATGAAAGCCGCAGGTGCATTCGTCAGTCTAAACGGCATCAGCAGAAACTCGTAATGAGCATACTGAGTTCTGAATGTTGTCTTATGAGTATCCACCTCTTTGACCCTTAACTAATAATATCCAGATCGAAGATCGATCTTGGAAAATACTGAAGCTCCTCTGAGGTGATCAAATAGATCATCAATCCTTGGCAGAGGATACTTATTCTTTATCGTCAGTTTGTTTAATTGGAGATAATCGATGCACATACACATCGTCCCATCCTTTTTCTTTACGAACAATACTGTTGCTCCCCACGGAGACATACTCGACCTTATAAAACCTCCATCCAACAACTCTTGGATTTGCATTTTCAATTCCACTAACTCCTTGGGTGCCATCCTGTAAGGTGGATTGGACACTAGAGCCGTTCCAGGCAACAAGTTGATTAGAAATTCGACTTCACGATTCAAAGGCAATCGAGGAAGCTCTTCAGGAAAGACATCTTAAAATTCCTTGATAGTTCTAACCTTCTCTACAATCAAACCCTCAGCCTCCGTCTGACTCACAAATGCCAAATACGCCTCGCAACCCTTGCGAATCAGCTTCTCAACCCTTAAGGCCGAAACAACATTGGACAAGTAGTCCCTTCGCTCCCCTATAACCATCACCTCCTCATCCTCTGTAGTCCTTAACACCATCCACTTAGCTACACAATCTAGAGTCGCCTTATGCTTAGCAAGCCAGTCTATTCCCAAGATAAGATCGAATTCTCCAAACGGTGGCTCTATTAAATCACCAGAGAAAATCCTACCTTGAGTCTCTAAAGGCACATTTCTATAGAGTTTTTCTACCCTAACTGAGTGACCTAGTGGGCTTATCACAGTTACCTCACTCACAGTTTCCTCAGAGTGTACACCCAACGAACCAGATCTATCACATGCAACATACGAATGGGTAGAACCAACATCTATCAAGGCAGTACATGGCATGCTAGAGATAAAAAATGTACCAGTTATGACGTCAGGTGCGTCACCTTTCTCTCAACGACGAGCAGAATACACCAACGCTGGCTGACAAGCCTCAACATTTCTAGCACCCTTGCTAGGTGCTCCACGTCCACGACCACTTCCATTACTGCCCCTACCTTGACCACGACCTCTCGGAGGTTGTGGTCCACCTCGCATTGGTTGAGCAACACTCTATTCAGCAACTTGTGTCTGAGCTGGCCTCTAAGGACAGTCCTTAACTCTATGCTCCTTAGATCCGAATAGAAAACAAGCCCCAGTACGCTTCCAGCACTCTCTCAGATGTACTCTACCATAGTCTCCACAAGCCAACGGTCTAACTGTGTTCACCGGAACTGCTCGAACTGGTTCATCCACTCTAGCTCTTTTGACATTCCAGTTTGTAGCACCTGAGGGTCCAAAATCCCTCCTAAATCAATGTCGGTCCTTCTCACGGTTCTGCCGTTCAGTTCGTTTCACCTCCTCGGCTATTTTAACCTTTTCCACCAATGCAGCAAAGTCACGCTCCCTCTGCGGAGCTATCAGCACCCTAAGCTCATCCCTGAGGCCATCTTCAAATCAAATGCTACGTTCATACTCAGTAGCAACTATTTCGCTGGCATACCGGTTCAACCTTAAAAACTCGACTTCATACTCAGCAGCAGACTTGTTACCCTAGGTCAAATTTAGAAATTCCTTCCTTCAGGCGTCCACATAGCTTGCCCGACATACTTCCCTTTGAAGGTTACCTTAAACAGCTCCTAGGTTACCCTCTCAACTAAGGTACTATCCTTCACAGTGATCTACCATTGATACGCCTTGTCTCGCAGTAGAGACACCTCTCCTTTCTATTTCTGCTCCACTGAGTAATCCAGATCATCCATGATCCGCTTGTGGCCTCCAACCAGTACTCAGCCACATTTGGGGCTACTCCAGATATGCCCCTGAAAACCTTTGCTTTGTTAGCTCGGAGTCGCTCAAAAATAGATCCCCTATTAACAGTCCCAGTACTTACTCCAGCAACCCTTTCTAGAACACTTAACATTGCCTGGGACAAAGCATCGTCCCCTGCCGCCCGATCATACGATCCAGTCTTAGTCGCTGGCGGCACTCGTGCCTCCTCAGCTGGCATATGTCCCGAAGATGAAGACCCAGCTTGTACACTACCTCAGCCACGTCCACGGCCTCATCCACAAGTTGCCCTCGTACTCATATCGAATTATCTGATTACGAATTTTATGAAATTATTTTAGTACTTCAGTGTTTATTACAAATTTCTTATGCACAGATAGTGGTTCAGAGTTTGTTTTCATGAAATCGTAGCCTTGATACAGTCTCAGTCTTCTAGGGTTTAGTTTCCCTACTGTCTCAATCTCTACAGTTTCAGTATTACCCTAACTACAGTATCATAGTAGGGTCTCAGTACTATCTAAAGTAGTATTTCAGTATAGTACAGTATAGAAAAACAAATACTTACATATTTAGTGTCGGGGATTCAGTATGCCACTCTTTAGAAACTAGATTTCAGAAAGCCCAATTTTAGATAAAATTTTAGTAAAACTTCAACTTTGTTTCTAAAGTGAAACCTTAAATGATTATACCTTGAAGAAAATAAATTTGAGAAGGGTTTCCTTAATAAATCTTCCAAAATCGATTTCCAAGATACCCTACTTGGGCCTTGGTTTAAAAAAAATTCTGAAAACTTTTGGACCCGATCCATGGCCGAGTTGTTGCAACTGGGCTCTGACACCACTAAATGTAACACCCAAAACCCGGCCCAAACATTACGGCAAACTCTGGTGTGTCACATCAACGATGAATTGGAAGCACATTCTTTAGTTAATATGATTAGGGTGAGTTTACAAAACCGTTATTAAGAGTTTGGAATGAAAACCAGATTTTTAATTTGTGATAGTCCTATCTACTACCAGTTTAAATTTTATTTCATTTTAAGGTCTTATTTGTCGTTAAGTTATCCTTTTGCTACGTGTGTTGTATTTTGAAAACATTGATTAATGTTTAAATAAAACCTGCGCAGCCATAGTCTATCCATCTTAGGCAAGTTATAAATAAAGAAATGAAAACCGAAATAAAAATATTTAAGAGCGGCATTATTACAAATTTAAAACCCAAAAGATTATAAATTAAAGAAAAATACTGAAATAAGTAACTTAAGAAAAATTAACCAAGTGCGGTCCACATGGCCACTTCGAATCCCTCCAGCTCCAAGTCCACTAAGGTTGGGCTCACCCACATAGATGAGAAGAAAGTGGTGAGTTTGGAAAACTCAGTGTGTAAGCTAAACCCAACCAGAGCCCAAATTAGCTCAAGCTTAGCTGGGCCTAAGCCCTATCCAAATTCAGTATTAACTGGGCTTTAGCCCTATTCAGTAATCAGTGTTTAACTGGGCTTTAGCCCTATTCAGAAATCAGTGTAGCCCTTAGGCCCATTACATTAATAGAACAGTATTAATGCATGTATGCAAAGCCCAGCCCAATCTAGCCCTACACACCACCCGTACCAGCCCTACACACCATGTAGGGAATAACTCGACCCACCCAGCCCTACACACCACAGTCGCAGCATAGCTGCTTAATCAGATAACGTGGTCAAGCCACTAACAGTAAAACGATGCAAAGCCCCTAACAGGAAACGTGGCATTGCCACTTAGCACATCCTCCATCAAAAACTGAATCTCATGAAACAATGTATATTATGTCATGGCATACAGTGAATAGATAATGTTTAGCATGCATTTCAGTCAATTTAACCCTAGGGGTATAATGGTCATTTTGCACCTAGGGGTAAAATAGTAATTTTCCACCCTCAAGGGGTATTTCAATAAATTTACCAGTTTTTAAGGTTTCATGCTCATTACAGTTGTTAATAGTCCAAGTGTCATCTAGGTATCTTATTTTGCCCATTTTAACAACTTAGGATTATCGAGCCCTAGAACCCCTAATGGCCCCTACGGTGTCAACTATCCATCGTAGCCGACTAAGCCCAAATTTTACGCCCATTTTAGTAGATTCATTACTCAGTCTATCAGAATGTACTTACCGTTCGTTTCCACCCATATGGGCCCATAAGCCCATTGGGCCCAAATTCAGCCCTTCGAGGCCCAAATTCACCAATGTGTATGAAATCGCGCGTCTATCATTCTTACTGTTCACAATTTCCGATTTTACCGATTTGATTCGACTAACGAGTATTCGCATTCTTACAAGCCCTCCAAATGCCGGAATTTCAGTATTTTAGCTTTTGTCGATCTAGTCTACTAGTGGATGTCGTTTACACACCTGATTTGCGATATACTACGATGAGATCTCCCACGAGATTAACCTACAATCGTCCATTATGAAGTTAAACCATGAACCAATGATAACTAATGTAACAACTATCACCATATTCAGCCAACATCCTTTAAGGCCCTCGAATACAAAATTTTTTAGAAATAGAAATACAAAATTTGGGGTGTTACAGCTTAGCTATTAATCCAAGCCCAATCAGCAACCTAAAACATCAATTATATCATAATAATTATCATTATCAACAAAGTTTTTGAGTTTAGGACCCACACCATATTTTACACTTTTTCACTACACACTAGCGAATCTTGTGGTTTCTCTAATAAGCTTTAAAACATACCTAAATTAAATTAAAATAAAAAAAGTATAGAACTCAATTAATATACCTCTTAAACAACCCATAAACACATACTTATGGGTCCAATCTAATCGTCACAACTACACCTACTTTTCGAATCCAAACTAGTTAGATTTCTTACACTGTTTTGATGTGAACCATTCTGATTCAAGTAATTAAATGTGTTATGGGCCCATTCTAATTTTCCAATAATTAAATGTGTTATGGGCCCATTCTGATATTTGAACACACACTTATGCATGAACATCTTTCAACTTTACTGTTGATTTAGAGTGTTCGAATCAGCACCTAACATATTTAATTACTGGAAAATAAGTAGCTAATATTGATTAAAATCCTTCATTTAATCAATCCGTAACCTTTTCCCAAAATTAATGCAAAACAACAAACTAGTTTATGATTACCCACACTTATGCTTCCCGAATTGTCAATTGATCAAGAATGATTTCCCCTAATTAAGACAAGTTTCAAGGATTATTCGGATGGGTTCAAGAATCCAGAATTATTCTGGAAAAATATGGGAAATAATTAAAGAAAATAGCCCCCTTTCTTGCCCATAGGCGCCCGCATCACCACCAATGATGGCCAAATCGGGGCTGATTTGAAATCACTTTTAAGATCACTTAAAAGTCTGGAAAATTACCCCTAAAATCTTTAAAAATATCCCAAATTCCTAATCTGGAAGTTTGGGTTTTTAACTTACAAGATTCATCACAAAATTGAAAGAAAACAAGAACTTGCACAAGTTAGGTGAAAGGGCCGGCAATGGAGTGCTTTTGGGGCATCAAGGGAAGCTAATCTTGAATGCTAAAATCTCAAATTTAAGGCTGGAAATTTTATGATAAAATGATAGAAAGAATAGGAAAATAATTGTGCAAAAACTCGTTCCAAAAGGAAGTGAAATTGATGGTGAATCTTGGTGGCTTAGGGGCCGCACACAAGGGAATAAAGAAAGAAAATTGAAGAGAAATGAGGAGAGGAAGAGGGTGAATGGCTAGGGTAGGGGAAATTTTTCTTAAAGGCTAAAAATACATGAAAGGGTTGTATATATACGTAGGGTCCAAGGGTATGGGCATCACACACATTGAAAAAAAAAAAGATTTTGCAAAACTTATTTATTTTTCAAGAGAAAGGATTCAAACTTGGGACCTTAATTTAACTTCCATGATTTTTCATTTCTAAATTAGCCATTAGAATATTTCCTTATTCTTGAAATAATTTTTCAATATCAAATTTTAAAACAAGGTGTGTCACATACTAGGTTTTGATGCAAAATTTGCAAAAATAAAAAAAAAAATGGTGCGATAGAAGGGGTTTAAACTTGGGTTTTAAGGAACATTTCACTAACACTAATCCAACAAGCCAATACCTCATTTATTTCCTAAAAACAGACAAATAATCTTAAAAATTAGGGCATGACCACTCTCTCTCTATTCACAAACCCGATTCTACTAACCCTCAATTTTTGTGATGTTACACTTAATGGCTAGGAAATCCTTCCACTCTTTACAACTTGCCTTAAAATGCCCTTTCTTATTGTAGAAGAAGCATTTAGACTTAGTTAAGTCTTTAGGGTTCCTAATTTTCTTCCTTTCAATTTTAGGTGGTCTAGAGGACTTAGCCTTGTTCCTCTTAGCATGCTTTTCCCTCTATTTGGAAAAAGAAGCAATTGTTCCTCTTAGCATGCTTTTCCCTCTATTTGGAAAAAGAAGCAATCACTAAATTTACTTTTGCTTTTTAGACTGATTGACCACCAATCAACAAACAATTCATAGGATCGTAACTCCTACATGAGTTTTGTAAGTATCGATTTCTTATTTCCAATGTTATATGTGTTGGAAAAAATCTGATTCAAAAATATTTTTCTTGCACAACGAAAAATAAAAATTTTGAAAATTGACCCGATTTGTGATATTTATAGCAATTAAATTAGACTAAAATCATACATGTGTTTTTGGATAGATAGATCCTTTTTGTTCCTATTTTTCCACCAAACGATCTTCTCTGTTATTCTCTTACCTCAATTTGTGTCAGTGTAAGACCATATCTGGAACATGGCATCGACACCGACATGTGAGCCAGTGTAAGACCATGTCTGGGACATGGCATCAACACCGACATGTGAAATGGCATCGATGTGTGACTTCATATAATACCATATTTGGGATATGGCATTGGTACCGTGCAGATGTGATTCCCAAGCATTTGATGGTATCCCAAATGACTCAACAGGTAACTCAAAAATTGTGAAATTTATATCTAGTTTTATGAATGAAATGTGAAAGATTTATGAACCCATGATACTTATTAATATTGAATTGAGATAATGTGTTAATATCGATGTTAAAGTGAATTAATGGACAAGGTCAAGATGAGAGTGAGAATGTAATTGAGTTAAGTGAATACAGGTACGTATAAGATTCATGTGAACCTCGAGTGGTAGTAGTTTAAGGACTTATTACAAGTCCACATTGAAAATAAGAAAAAGGTTATGGTTTAACATGTGAGATAATATTTTATGCTTATGAAATGATCAGTAAATTGAATGTGAAATATTTCTTATCTCTTATGCATAAGTAATTGTAAGTGATTTGATAAGTACGCAATCGTTTCGTACGATTATTGAAATTTATAAGTTCTTGAAAGTTAAGGTTAACTCTATAAGAGAATAAATGATTGCACAGTGAGATCATATGAACTCTTTATGCTCGTGTAATTACTCAAAATGTATTTGATAGCTGTCATAAATTTAATAAACATATGAGCTTACTAAGCTTTATAGCTTACTTTATTTACTCTCCTATGTGCATAGGGTTTTAGAAGTTTGCTCGGGTTGAAAGGCGATAGAGATTTCAACACACTATCCCATTATAGTTTGGTAGATAAAGCTTTGCCAAATTTTAGTTAAATGGCATGTATAGGCTAGTTGGATTATTAAGTGTCAAATGAATTTTTACTATCATTGTTTTGGTGTTCAATAAGTGTTTAGCCATGAAATTGGCTTGGTACGTTGTGAAATTATTATATGGTAAAAGTAGCATATGAATGTTTGGGATGAAGCTGTTTGATGTTGTGTAGGATGGTTTGATCTCGTATTGATGTATGGATGTCTAATTATGGTCATTGGTTGAGTAATTGTACCTTGGTATGATTTGGTATGAGATTGATCTTGTTTCAGGGTGGCAAAAAGGCTTGGTAGATAGCCTTATTTTTGTCCACACGGGTAGACACACGGACGTATGTCTAGGCTGTGTGTGACATACGGTCTGCCCCAATGGCTTGTGGTTAGGCCGTGTGTCCCCTACACCTTAGGTTTGCAGAATTAAATGCCCAATAGTAAACACACAGGCTGAGACACGGTCATGTGTCTCAACCGTGTAAAGGACACGGCCTAACGTACGGGCATGTGCCACAACCGTGTAACCTTTAAGAGCTGCTGACCTCAGAAATAGAATGTTAAGGTTTTTGCACACGGATTGCAACACGGGCCTGTCATTGCCGTGTGAGGGACAAGGGCTGAGCACATGGGCGTGTGCCAGGCCGTCTGAAAACCCTTGTAGGTTCGATGTTAGAAAATTAATCCACACTGACGAGGGGCATAGGCATGTCCGTAGGAGCTTAGGCCGTATGACCCACACGGGCCATCTACATGGCCATGTCTAGAAGCCACATGGGCATGTTGCCCTTCCACATGGGCATGTGCCCTATTTTTAGTAGATTTTCTTGAAAGTTATCTAAGCACTTGGTTTCGTCCCAAATCATTTCTAAACCATGTTTTAGGCTTTATGGGTCCATATTAAGGATCATAAGATAATTTTTTAAAAAATTTTAAGTTGGGACAGATTTCATTGACTTGAGGTTAAAGGTTTGTATGTGTTTTAGTAAAGTAATGCCTCATACCCTCTCCTGGCGTCGGATACGAGTAAGGGGTGTTACAAATTGGTTCACTATCTATTTGACCTTTGGCTTTTACTTACATCAAAGTGTATAAGTTACGCATACATAGTCTGTCATCCGCTCAAGATTTAGGTATGTCACACTATGAACATAATAAATGAAAAAAGTCCATAAATGGATTTAGGACATATTCTTCTTGGGTCTAGTTTGATGTACTATCAGTACAATCAGTCACACTATATCTCTATCTTCTAGTAGTCAACCGTTCTGATACCCAAGACAAAACATCTACCTAATTGGGCTTGGTTGATGACATATTAACCTTTCAATTGGTTTGGTCATTTTCGATTATACTACGAACATGTTTAGGTTTTTCTACTAATATAAGTTGTCTTTTCATATTACAATCCGACCATGTAAGACTGCTTAGTATTAGTTTAAGCATTACACAATCAATGAGCAATATTTGCTTCCATTCTACTTTGCATGTAAAAACCATATAAGGATAGTCTATGAATTTGTTTTATTAATGTAACACCCCAAAAATATAAGGTCTTTAATTTTGTATGATTTGACATAAATACCATGTTTGCTTTATTGGCTAAGTAATTTAGGCGTGTTTGGGGGTTTTAAAAAGCCTGGGTTCAAGTTCTAGCTATTGCAAAAATTTTATTTTTTGCTCCTAAATGAATCTGGACACTAGCGGCAGGCTTTATAATTAAGTGTGGTTGAATCTTGACACAAAAAGCTTAGTGCTCTAGTGGCAAGGTGGCGTGTAAGGAGTGTGTAGGGAGACTGAGGTTCGAGTCTCTTGAGGAGCAAGGGAGGTTTTATTTTGCTACATGGGAAGATAAGTGTTTGAAGTGAATTCCAACTCTGTTGAGTGAGAGTTTGAACTGGTCTTAGATGGAATAGAGGAGGATATCAAGGAGGAAATTGTTGAGAGGATTTTGGAGAGATAAGGGGAGAAAGTTTAGGAGTTTGAGTGCGGGTGGTTTGAGAGCCGAAATTGGACTTTAGGGTTCAGGAGTTCGGTTTGGGAAAAATACTAGGGACTGTACATGTTTTCAGAAGATTAATTTTCTTTCTATATCGATTTCTATTGAGCATTTTAGTCACTTTTGTTTTTGTGTCGAATCTTTTTCTAGGGGCTAGGGATACTTCCAGTTTGGAATGCTTTCGGTTTTGTTTTCTTTAAGTTTCCTGTTTACCAAACTTTTGATTCCGCTTTCCTCCCTTTTCACAAGCTTTTTTATGCCAACACTTACTCTTTTTCTCTTAGCATTGTCTCCATTTTCATTCTGAACCGAATATTCTTCTCTACTTTTCACTCTGACAAATTTGGCTTTGCTCTTAGTGTTAACTGAACCACTTTCCCATCCCTTCTCTGTACTTTTATCTTCTTTCTTTTCCCTAGGCCAAACTTTGTTTATCTACCTCTTTGCTGAATATTAAGTATTCTTTCATCCACCTCTATATCATTCTTCAGTATTCTCTGTAGACTCAAAGGTAGTCTAGGCAGTAGTAATATTTCTTTTCCTTATTCTCTTGCACTGTTCAAATTTGAAATCCTTTCTATTTTGTTTGCCGAATTCTACCTCTAGTTCTTAAAGAGTATTGTTCTTTTAATTCTTAGAATTCCACGAGAGGTGAAGGAAGGTCTAAGGGTTTTTGGTCATCGAAATCGAGTTCTTGACACCTAATTAAAGGTAAGCGTTCGTCGTTGACATCCTAGGGTGTTGGTCAAATGCCCTATTTATTTTTCATCTTGGGTTGAAGTTTAATTAGTCAATGGGTATAGATTCCAGCCTTTTGTTATACAATTACTTTAAATAAGTAGCTTTTTTCGTTGTAGATATTAATCAAAGAAGTGGGTATTTGTGTTGGATTACCGGTTTGCTACAAGCATCTATTGGTGCGAGCAAGGTATGTGGTTGCGATTTAACTGTCGAAGTATTGTTAAGATTGGTTATGCTCCTCCTGGCATGTGATTAACCATGGGTTGTGAATATATATAGGTTTAATACTCGAGGATTATTCGTGCCTTCGTAAACAAGGTGTGCACTCAAACTATTAGATCGTAGAATGGCGAAAAGCTGAAAAACTGAATAGTACGACAACAGTTGCCATATAGGTGCACGAACACACGTGTGGAAAAGTTGATACAATGATAGTGGCCACCATGAGCTATCTTATGGGCTTGGGCTATTTTTAGGCCAAATGGGCCAAAATGGGTGGTGTACGCAATAATGAGCCGGCCATGTCATTCGCATAGCCAAGGGCAGTTTTGGGCTATTCGGGCCCCACGAGCGTGGGCCCCACTTAGGCCCATAATGGGCTTTGGGCCCAATTATATGTTTTGATTAAAAAATGTTGCACGAGTCACGCAAGATGACTGTGGACCTACGGATAGGTCGGTAAGTGTACCCAAACCCTGAATTATGAAAATTACCATTATGCCCTTGAAGGGCAAAATGACTAAAATACCCTATGTGATATGTGACTGATTTTGTATGCCATCTAATATTATGTTGCATTCATATGTGCCATTATACTGCATGGGGATGGGATCATTGGTTGGAGGAAGTGATTGATTTGTTAAGGTCACACGAGTCGCACGAGACGGCTGTGGACCCACCGATGGCTTTAAGCCGATTATGTGATTGGCATCTCTACTGTGATATTGGTTAGTGCTGCAACCGGTGCTACATTGAGATGTAGGTACGGGTGGGTCAATTTACTCCACACAGGAGTGTAGGGTTGGATGGTAGACGAAGTGCAAGGCTGGTTGGGGTTTATCTGTATTGCATGTTCTGATTCTGATACTGATATTAGCTAAGGCCCAACCGAGGGTGTATGGACTTAGGCCCAATTGCCACCGTTACTTTAATGGGCTTCAGCCCAAATTGATGTGTTATGTGTTTTTTGATGTTTGATTTTTAGTACTCTATTCTATTTTATTTTATTTACGTTTTCATTATTTGGGTTTTGATGTAACAAGGCCTTTCCTCCGGATTTAATTTTGTGGGGTTTTATTTCGCTTGATTTCTTAACTTCTAGTTTTAGATCTCGGGTTTTAAATAAAGAAAATGATGTTTTACAAATCAAACGTAAGTACACAAATGATTTTAAGAAAAGCTTCCACTATAAACGAATGTTAAAAAGCTTAATAACGTTTTTAAAGGCTGAGTTCATTTAAATGCTTGAATCAACCCTTAATATATGGAAAGAAGCTAAACCTAGATTTCAATGAATGATGTTTTAAAAAGTGAAATCCTATTTCGAAGTTGCTGTTTTATAGCAAATTGATCCAAGGATTTGAGATTTCCCTAACAATGTCGAATTTTACGATCCACCCCTCAATGTGACGCTGCTAGATTTGGCCATAATGTCTTGGCTGGGTTTGGGGTGTTACATTTAGTGGTATCAGAGCTAGGTTGCAAAACTCGACTGTGGAATGGGCTTTAGTTTTGGATTTTAAAGTTGTTTACAAATAAATTAAAGCATTTTATAGGATTTTATTGTGTAGCACACTGAGTCTCCGGCATCGAACCAAGTAAGTTCTCTTGATACTAAAATTTTTTATACTGTAGATAGTTACTGGACTTACTCAAAATGATAGATTATACTGAGACTCTTTAGCTAGAGTAAACTGAAAATCGTGGGAGACTAAAACTGTAATAAGCCTACGACTGCGGAAATAACTCTAAACTACTGCTTCTCATAAAACATCTCCTTTAGTTACTGAAACTATAACTAATTTGCATAAAATTCCAAATTCAGATAACTCGCAAAGTGAAAATGAGCACTAGAGGTACTCGTAGAAGGGGACAAGAGGCCACGGTAGAGGCCAAGGGAGTACTAGGGTTGGGTCTTCGGCATCAGGCCACGTGCCCAACACTGGGGCAAGGAAGGCACCGACTTCACCAGTAATTGAGACTGGGTCATAGATCAGACAGCTGGGGATGACGTATTGTCCCAAGCAATGTTGAGGATTCTGGAAAGGGTCACTAGGCCCAACACTGGTATTGGGATCCGAGGGTCAATTTTAGAGTGACTTCGGACGAATGGAGCTAAGATCTTCAAGGGTATCACTGGAGAAGCTCCTAATGTGGCCTAATATTGGTTGGAGGCCATAGAAGATGACCTTAACTGCACTCCCGAGCAAAAACTAAAAGGTACGGTACTGTTGCTGAGAGAGGAAGCCTACCAGTGGTGGCTTACCGTAAAAGAGGGCACTCAGCTTGACCGGGTAACTTGGGAGTTCTTTAAATCTGTGTTCTAAGGGAAATATGTAGGCTCAAGTTATGTGCACGCTCGAAGGAGAGAATTCTTGAACTTGACTCAGGGGGATAGATCTGTGGGAAAGTACGAGGTGGAGTTCCTACGACTTAGTCGATATGCTAAAGGGATGGTGCGACAGATTATGAACGCTGTGTTCAGTTTGAGGATGGCCTCAAGGATAGTCTTCGGGTATTGATAGCTTCGTAGAGGGATCATGATTTCCCAGCATTGGTGGAGAAAGCAAGAATCTCTGAGGATGTGAAACGCACTGAGTGCCTAAACCAAGAAAGAGAAAAGGGCAAGAATAAAAGGGATTCAGAGCCTTCCGGTCCGTGTAGAGGCCTAAGAAAAGAGCCAGAGTGGATGGGCCAGTCATAGCTGGGCCCCCTGTTGCTACTGCTGGGTTACTGCCTTGTGCTGTTTGTGGAAAAGGCCATGTGGCTGAGTGCTGCAGGAGGACAAGAGCCTGTCTGAGTTGTGGATCAATGGAGAACCATATTAGGGAGTGTCTTAGAGGGCCAGATCAGATGCAAGCTATTGGTAGGTGTAATGTACAGCCACCAATGGGTGGTCAGTAGCTGCTGAAAGGCCGTGGTCAGGTTAAGGGCAGAAACGGTTTAGGGCATGGTCAAAGAGCACCGGGCATAGGTACAGGACATACTAGGTGCAGGACATACTGAGGTGAGGCAACCAGCTTTGGTCTATACTGCTCGTCATCAAGAGGGCGAAGATGCCCCAGATATGATTACTGGTACGATCTTTATCCATGAGGTACCTTTTACTGCATTGATTGATATTGGGTCGACACATTCGTATATTGCTTGCAGTATGATTGAGACTTTGGGTGATATGTTTGAAATTACTGTAAATGAGGTCACTGTGTTGAGTCCTCTAGGCCAGTCAGTGAAAGTGAACAAGCTATTTAAGGATGTGCCTTTAGTGGTCTAAGGGTCACATTTTTAGCGAATTTGTTGGAATTTCCTTTTGGTGAATTCGACCTAATCTTTGGGACAGATTGGCTGGTGAAACACCGGGCAACTTTCGATTGTGCTACAAAATGCATGGCACTAAAACTACAGAGGATGAGGAGGTGGTGGTGATTGGGGAACGTCGAGATTATTTGTCGAATGTAATTTCTGCATTAAGGGCCGAGAAGTTGGTTCGCAAATGCTGTGAGGCTTAATTAGCCTACATTAGTAATTTGGATTCTGAGGGTCCTACTATCAAGGATTTAAGAATGGTTAAAGAATTTCCTGATGTTTTTCTTGATAAGTTACCTAGGTTACCTCCCAACCGAGAAGTGGAATTTGGGAATGAGCTTCTACCTAGTACAGCTCCAGTGTCTATCTCCCCTTATAGAATGGCACCGAAGGAGCTAGTGGAACTTAAAGCTCAAATTTAGGAATTACTATCGAGGATTCATTTGACCTAGTGTGTCTACTTGGGGAGCATCGGTTTTATTTGTGGAAAAGAAGGATAGGTCCATTCGAATGTGCATCGACTATTGGCAGTTGAGCAAGCTAACCATCAAGACAGCATTTAGAACTCGTTATGGTCACTACGAGTTTCTTGTGATGCCGTTTGGGCTAACGAATGCACCAGTAGCCTTTGTGGACCTCATGAACCATGTGTTCCAATCCTACCTGCACCGGTTCGTGGTAGTTTTTATTGATGATATCTTGGTGTATTCAAGAACTGAAGATGAACACGATACACACCTTTGAGTTGTTTTATAGATTTTTAGGGAAAAGCAGCTGTATGCCAAATTCAGCAAGTGCGAGTTCTAGTTAAAGGAAGTTACTTTTCTGTGTCATGTGGTTTCAACTGAGGGGATTAGGGTTGATCCTTAGAAAATTGAAGTTGTGCTGAACAAAAAACCACCTAAGTGTTTGAAATTCGAAGTTTTCTAGGTCTGGAGAGTATTACAAGTGATTTGTTGAGGGTTTTTCGTTAATTGCTGCTCCTCTGACTAAGTTACTGCGTAAAGGGGTACTGTTTAAGTGTACTGATAAGCAACAAGAGAGTTTTGTGAAACTTAAGAAAGTTCTGATTGAGGCCACTGTCTTGATTTAGCATAGCATGGGAAGGAGTTTACGGTCTAAAGTGATGCATCGTACATTCGTTTGGCCTTTATATTGATACAGGAAGATAAAGTAGTTGCAAATGCATCATGCCAGCTTAAGACTCACAAGGCTAATTACCCAACCCATGACTTGGAGTTGGCTACGGTGGTATTTGCACTGAAAATTTGGAGACATTACCTATATGGTGAGAAGTGTATAATTTACATGGGTCACAAAAGTCTCAAATACCTCCCTTACTCAGAAGAAGTTGAACTTTAGGCAGCGTAGGTGGATTGAGCTACTTAAGGATTATGATTGCACGATTGAATACCACATTGGTAAGGCAAATGTGGTAGTCGACGCATTGAGCCGTAAGGCTATGTCTGATTTAAGGGCAATGTTTGCTTGCCTAAGTTTGTTTGACGATGGTAGGCTATTGGCTGAGCTTTAAGTGAGACTTGTATGGATTGAACAAATTAAGAGTAAGCAGTTGTTGGATAAGTCACTGGTTCCTCATTTCTAACTTGTTGAGAATGGTGAGACTTTTGATTTTAGGCTGAACAGCAAAGAGGTATTGTGTTTTCGTGGAAGAGTATGTGTTCCGAGGGACTTTGATTTGAGGTTTTCTATTCTGCAAGATGCACATAGTAGTCATTATTCTAAGCATCCTGGTAGAAACAAGATGTACCGAGACCTACGTGAACTGTATCAGTGGCCAAGGCTTAAGCGCAAGGTTACCGAGTTTGTGGGTAAGTGTCTAACATGCTAGCAAGTTAAGGCTGAGCATCAACTGCCTTCTGGATTACTGCAGCCAGTTAAGATTCCACTTTAGAAGTGGGAAAGGGTAACCATGGATTTTGTGAGTGGGCTACCTTTGACGCCTACTAAGAAGGATTTGGTATGGGTGATTGTAGACTGATTGACTAAATCTGCCCATTTTATACCAATCCATACTAATTACTCGTTGCAGAAACTAGCTAAGTTGTATGTGGCTAAGATTGTAAGATTGCATGGGGTACCAGTATCTATCATATCTGATAGAGATCCTAGATTTACATCTCAATTTTGGAAGAAGTTGCACGAGGCACTGGGTACAAGGTTAGATTTCAGTACTGCGTTCCACCCTCAGTCTAATGGTCAGTTAGAGAGGATGATTCAGATACTGGAAGACATGTTAAGAATCTGTGTAATTGATTTTTGAGTTAGTTGGGAAGACTACTTGCCGTTAGCGAAGTTCGGGTATAATAATAGCTACTAGTCCAATATCCAGATGGCATCGTATGAGGCGTTATATGGTCGTAGGTGTCGTACTCCTACTTGTTGGACTGAGTTGGGTGAGTGGTGAGTGTTGGGGCCAGAGTTGGTTCTTGATACCGAAAATAAGGTAGAGTTGATTCGAGATAGGTTAAAAGAAGCATCTAATAGGCAGAAGTCGTAGACAGACTTGAAGCATAAGGAGATTGAGTACTCTGTGGGAGATTCTGTCTTTATTAAGGTCTTACCATGGAAGAAGATTTTGAGGTTTCAATAGAAAGGCAAGCTTAGCCCTAGGTTTATCGGGCCTTACCGATTCTGAAGCGAGTGGAACCAGTTGCATACCAACTTGAGTTGCCTTCAGAATTAGACCGGATTCATGATGTGTTCCACGTCTCCATGTTGAGGCGATACCGCTCTAATCCCTCTCACATAGTGCCGATTAAGGAGATCAAGGTTAGGCATGATCTGACCTTCGAGGAAAACCAGTGCAGATAATAGATCGTGATGTTAAGGTACTAAGGAAGAAATCTATCCCACTAGGCGTAACACAATTCAGATAAAGCCACGTAGGAACCTGAGGAGGCGATGTGACATCAATACCCTCACCTTTTCTAACCAGGTAAATTTTGAGGCTGAATTTTTTTTAAGGGGGTAGAGTTGAAACACCCAAGAAATGTAAGGTATTTAATTTTGCACGATTTGAAATAAATACCATGTTTGCTTTATTGGCTAAGTAATTTGGAGGTGTTTGGGCATTTTAAGAAGCCTATGTTCAAGTCCTGGCTATTGCAAAAATTTTATTTTTTTGCTCTTAAATGAATCTGGACACTGGCGGGTAGGCTTTATAATAAAGTGTGGTTGAATCTTGACACAAAGAGCCTAGTGGTCTAGTGGCAAGGTGGCATGTGAAGAGTGTGCAGAGGGACTAAGGTTGGATTCTCTCGAGGAGCAAGGGAGGTTTTATTTTACTACATGGGACGACAAGTGTTTGAAGTGAATTCGAACTCTGTGGAGTGAGAGTTTAAACTGGTCTTAGAGTGAATGGTGGAAGATATCAAGGAGGAAATTATCGAGAGGATTTTGGAGAGATAATGGGAGAAAGTTTAGGAGTTTGAGTGGGGGTGGTTTGAGTGCTGAAATTGGACTTTAGGGTTAGGGAGTTCGATTTTGGAAAAATACTAGGGACTGTACATGTTTTTAACAGTTTAATTTTCTTTCAACATTGAGTTCTGTTGAGCATTTTTGTAACACCCCAAAATTTTAGGGTTTTTAGATTTTGCTTGAATTCATTTTTGCATGGCTTGTTGTTCTGAATTAATGATTTGAGTTTGGTTAGTAGATCTTTAGAAGGCCTAGGTTTAAGTCTAAAGCCTGGCAGAATTTGTAATTTTCAACTTTAAGTGAGAAGGGACTTTGGTAAAGTGGGCTTTTAAATAAATGTTGGGAATTTAAGGCAGATAAAAGCTTGTGGTAAAGTGGCAAGGTGGCGCCACTTAGAGCACAGGATGGTGGCATGTGGTAGCTTGTGAAGGGAGCTGAGGTTCAAGTCACTTTGTGAGTAAGGTAGTTATTTTATTTTATTGCATGGTCTTGGTAAGAAGTGGTTAGGATTTAAACTCTATAGGTGGTTGGGAGTTGGTCACTAGAGATAAGGATGAAGTTGGTAGGGATTGGCAAGAGAGATTTTTGGAGAAAATTGTGGAGTTTTCAAATGGAGAGGTGGTAGCCAAATGGGAAGTATAGCTAGGCAAATTCGGCAAGTGTTGTGCTTTGGCCATTTTGGTAATTAGAGGGTAGGTTGTCGATGCCTTCCTTAAGTGTTTGGTTTTTGGCATTTTTTGTGCACCTAGGTAGCGTTGGTGGGATCACTTACGCTTTTGATCCCTAAGGAGCCGAATTTGCTCAACTATTTTCTCTTCACTCTCTTTACTTTTGGCATATTTGTCTCTAAACCAAACCATAACCTCTTTCTTTTCCTCTTTGGCCAATTGGTGCTTTCTTTGGTTACCATATCTCTTCTTCTTCCACCTTTCATTTGTTCTCATCATCTTTTCTTTCAAGGCTAAAACCTCAAACCCTTCTTTCTTTACTCTATTTTTCCAAAAGCTAAAATACCGAAACTGTTAGCCTTCCCCTTTGTCGATTTACTCAAGGAGCCAAATCTCAGAGAGCTTTTCTTTTTCTTTTAATTTAATTTCTTGAAGCTCTTTTCTAAAGTCGAACTTCACCACTCTTTTTTCATAAACCGATTATACCTTCTACAATCAACTACTCCTTTTGTGTGGCCTCCATAGCCAAACCTTGCCTTCTCTATTTCTTAAGTACCCTTCTCTAGCCGGATATCTTAGATCCACTATTGTTCTGTGTGTTTTGGTTAGATCTATTTTAGATCTGGGCTTAGGCTAGTGAGAGGCAAATCTCACTCCATCGTTGCAAGACAAACGATTTTTTGGGTAAGAATCTCTCCTTCTATTCTCTTTTAAATTATGAAAGGAAAAGTTGAAACCCCTAACCTCCTTGTGTTAATCAGTTTTGGGGTCCCTGTCTAGTGGACCACTTTAAATCTTTTTTCTTCTGGTCGATTGTGCTTACAACTATTCGTACTAACGGATCTCGTTAAGGGTGGTTAGTGATAGGATAAAAGGGAAGCAGTCTAGATCTGTTGGTTACTTGCGGCAAAAGTAAGGTATGGGTGATTGTTATGATGGTCGAATATGTGTGAAGTATGGTGATAGTGGTTTTTATTAGATCATAGATTAACATAGTGGGTAAACTGTTGTAGGTTAATCGCTTGCAGGATCTCGACGTACTTGGTAAACAGGTGTGTAATGACACCCTCTGGTAGTTTAGACCAGCAAAGAGCCGAAATGCCGAAATGCCAGCATTTCGAGGGCTTATGAGTGTGTGAGCGCTTATGGGTCGGTACAAAATCATGAAATTGGAAATTTGGATTGTAAGGGTTATTTTGTGCGTTTTCGTGCACTTAAACTGTTTTGGGCCACGATGGGCTGAAATTGGGCCCAATAGGCTTACGGTTCAGTTTGGGTAAAAGTATGCGGTAAGTGAATTATGGTAAACTGGATATTAAATCTGCAGTAAAATGTCTAAAAATTAGACGAAACGGGCCACAATAGCATGTGGGCTCCCTCGGGCCCATTAGGGGTTTTAGGGCCCGATGGCACTGTATGAATGTATGGGTTATTTAAGTCACTCAGGGTGACATTAGACCTGCTAAAAGGTTGTAGTAAGTATAAAACCTAAAAACATAGATAAATGACCAAAATACCCCTGAAGGGTGAAAGTTACCATTTTACCTCTAGATGGTAAATGACTGTTTTACCCCTACAAATAGCTGACTAATTTGCATGTTTCTGTATTTGATATTCTATATGCCATGTCAGGTAATACTCTGATTTGCATGGGGTTGGGTTATGGATACAGAGAAAGTGCTAACAGTGGCAATGCCATGTAATCTGCTTAGAGGCCCTACCTCGTTTTACTGTTCTAGTGGCTTTGCCACGATTTCTATATTAGCAGCGCTACTGCGATTGTGGTGTGTAGCGCTAGGTGGGTTGAGTTATTCCCCACATGGTGTGTAGGCTGGTACGAGTGGTGTGTAGGGCTGGATTAGGCTTGGGCTTTGCATACATGCATATATATATATATATATACTCTGAACTGTTTTTGTAATGGGCCCAAGGCCCACTCTGTTTCTGAAAAAGGCCAAGGCCTAGTTTAATTTGTATTTGAATAGGGCTTCGGCCCAGACTGAGTTTGTCTGATCTTTGGCACTGGTTGGGTTTCCTTACACACTGAGTTTTCACAAACTCACCCTTTTAATTCTATCTATGCAGGTAATCCCCAACCATAGAGGACTTAGAGCTGCGATGGGTTCAGGGTGGCCACGTGATTCATGCTTCCAGTTTTTAATGTTTTTATAAATTTAATTTTTTATAATTTTTCTTTTCGGTTTTAAGTTGTAATAAGGCCGCTCGGATATTTTGTTTTGGATTTTCTTTACTTCTTGTTTCTACAATGGTAGACTAGTTTATGCGGGCTTTTCAAACTTAAACAAACGTTTTTAAACATGCAATACGTAACGATTAGATTACTTAACAATGATAACACAACAATAAGATCTTTTAAAAAGTGAACTTTACTTGGTAGCAGATACGGTTTTTAAAACTAATAATGATTGTGAATTACAAGCTGTTAAATACGGTTTTATTACAATCAACATAACATTTTATTAAAAGAAGAGCAAAGATGAGTTAATTGTCCATGTGACACACCAGATCTGGCCATAACGTCTAGGCCAGGTTTAGGGTGTTACATTTAGTTGTATCAGAGCCAGGTTGCAACAAGTCAGCTGTAGAATGGGTTCAAACATTTTTAATCTAAGTTCAAACTTGTTTTGAAATTCGGTTTTGAAAAATTTCTTAAGAAAGGTCTTTTTTAAGAAAAAAACTGATTTCTTTTCCGAAAATATTTTCTTTGTTTTTCTAAAGACTAAGGTTTTTGAGAAATTTTTAAAAGAGTACATTCAAAATAATTACAACCAATGAAACTTGGGTTTTCTGAATTTGGTTTCTAAAGAGTGGCACACCGAATCTCCGGCACCAAGTCTGTAAGTATCTTCAGTCTTACTATACTTAACTGTGATACTGTGAAACTAAAACATTACTGTAGATAGTACTAAGACCCTACTGGAACTCTATAGTTAGGGAAACACTGAGATTATAGAAGCCTAAGCAGTAGGAAACTGAAAAATTTAGAAGACTGAGACTGTAGCTAGATTGCGATTCTGCGGAAAAAAAACTCCGAAATACTATCTTTGCATAAAACATGTGTAATAAATACTAAAATATTGAACTAATTCACAAAATTCATAATCAGATAATATGATATGAGTACGAAGGCAGCACATGGAAGAGGCCGTGGTCGTGACCGAGGAAGTACTCAGGCTGGATCTTTATCTTTGGGACATATGCTAGCTGAGGAGGCACGAGCACCACCGGTAACTGAGACAGGGTCTTATGATCGGGCAGCCGGGGATGACGCTTTATCCTAGGCAATGCTTCGCGTTCTGGAAAAGGTTGCTGGGGCGAGTACTAGAACGGTGAATCGAGGATCAATTTCTGAACCGCTTTGAGCTAATGGAGCGGAGATTTTTAGGGGGTATCTGGTGTAGCCCCGAATGTGGCCGAATATTGGTTAAAGGCCACGGAACAGATAATGGACGACCTGGACTACTCAGTGGAGTAGAAGTTGAAAGGAGCGTTATCTTTGCTAGATAACGAGGCCTACCAGTGGTGGATTACTGTGAGAGACGATACACCAGCTGAGCGAGTGACTTGGGAGCTGTTTAAGACGGCTTTCAAAGGTAAGTACGTTGGGGCAAGTTATGTGGATGCCCGAAGGAAGGAATTCCAGAATCTGATTCTGGGTAGTAAGACTGTCACAAAATATGAAGTTGAATTTCTAAGGTTAAGCCGGTATGCTGGTGGTATAGTGAGTATGAACACAGCGTGCAATTCGAGGATGGCCTAAGGGATGAGCCAAGAGTGCTGATTGCTCCACAGAGGGAGCGTGATTTTGCTGCTCTAGTGGAAAAAGCCAAGATTACTGAGGAGGTGAAGCACACGGAGCATCAAAACCGTGAAAAAGACAAAAATCAATTTAGGAGGGATTCAGGGCCCTCGGGTGCTACGTGTAGGATTGTTAAAAGGGCTAAAGTGGACGAGCCAGGTTGAGCAGTTTCAATGAATGTGGTTAGACTGCAAGCCTGTGTGGATTGTGGTAAAGAACATTTGGGCGAATGTTGGAAGCATTCTAGAGCATGTTTCCGATGTGGGTCCAAAGATCATTGAGTTAAAGATTATCTTCAGAGGCCGGCATAGATGCAAGCTGCTGAACTGAGGGTTGCTCAGCCAGTGAGAGGTGGACAACAACCACCGAGAGGCTATGGTCAGGCTAAGGGCGGCAATGGGAAGGGACGTGGATGTGGAGCACCGGGCAGGGGTACTGAAAATGCTGAGGCACGATAGACGGCATTGGTTTATGCTTCTTGTCGCTGGGAGGAGAGTGACGCACCTGATATCATAACCGGTACATTTTTAATTTATAGCACGCTATACACTGCTCTGATTGATATTGGATCTGCCCATTCGTATGTTGCTTGTGATGTGTCTGGGACATTGGGTGAGCAATCTAAGAATACTGTGAGTGGGGTTTCTATGATAAGCCCACTAGGTCACTTGGTTAGGGTAGACAAACTTTTTAGAGATGTACCTTTAGAGACACAAGGTAGGATTTTCTATGCGAACTTGATGGAGTTGCCATTTGGAGAGTTTGATCTCATTTTGGGTATGGATTGGCTTGCTAAACATCGAGCGACTTTGGATTGCACTGCCAAACAGATGGTGTTAAAGTCCACAAAGGATGAGGAGGTAATAGTTATAGGGGAGCGAAGAGATTACTTGTCTAATGTTATCTCGGCTTTAAGAGCTGAGAAGTTGATTCACAAAGGCTGCGAGCCATTTTTGGCATGTGTGGGTAAATTAGATTCTTAGGGTTTGTCTGAATGGGAAGTTAGAACCGTCAAGAAGTTCTAGGATGTTTTTTTAGATGAGCCTCCAAGGTTGCCTCCGAACCGTGAAGTCAAATTTGGAATCAACTTGTTGCCTGGAACGGCTCTAGTGTCCATCGCTCCTTATAGGATGGCACCGAAGGAGTTGGTGGAGTTGAAAGTGCAAATCCAAGAACTCCTGGATAGAGGCTTTATTAGACCAAGTGTGTCTCCGTGGGGAGCACCGATCTTACTCGTTAAGAAAAAGGATGGGACGATGTGTATGTGCATCGATTATCATTAGCTGAACAAACTGACTATTAAGAACAAGTACCCTCTGCCAAGGATAGACGACCTATTTGACCAACTAAGAGGACCTTCAGTATTTTCCAAGACCTACCTTCGATCTGGATATCATCAACTGAGGGTTAAAGAGGCGGATATTCATAAAACAACATTAAGGACTTGGTATGGTCATTACAAGTTCCTGGTAATGCCGTTTGCATTGACGAATGCACCAGCGGCCTTCATGGATGTGATGAATTGGGTATTCCAACCCTACTTAGATCAATTTGTGGCCGTCTTTATACACGATATTTTGGTGCATTCGAAAACTGAGGAGAATTATGATGAGCATCTCTGAATTGTTCTGCAAGTGTTGAGGGAGAAACAGCTGTACAAAAAATTTAGCAAGTGTGAATTTCAGTTACGAGAAGTGACATTCTTGGGTCACATTATTTTTGCAGAGGGGATTAGGCTGGATCCTCAAAAAATCGAGGTGGTTCTAGAGTTGAAGCCACCAAGATCTGTGTCAGAAATTCAGAGTTTTCTGGGTTTAGCAGGGTATTATAGGAGATTTGTGGAAGGGCTTTCCTTAATTGCGGCACCGTTGACGAAACTTTTGAGAAAAGGAGTATCATTTATTTGGACTGAAAAACAACAAGAGAGTTTCGAGAAGTTGAAGAAAGTTTTGACTGAGGCACCTATATTGATTCAGCTGGAGTCTGGAAAGGATTTTACTATGTACAGTGATGTATCGCACGTTGGATTGGGCTGTGTGTTAATGCCAGAGGGTAAAGTGGTTGCTTACGCATCGCGACAACTTAAGCCTCACGAGGCAAATTACCCTACACATGATCTAGAGTTGGCAGTAGTAATTTTTGCACTAAAGATCTGGAGGCACTACTTGTATGGAGAAAAGTGTATCATATACACGGATCATAAGAGCCTCAAGTATCTTTTGACTCAAAAGGAGTTGAACCTTAGGCAACAAAGATGGATAGAGTTGCTTAAGGATTATTACTATTCTATCGAGTATCACCCGGGCAAAGCTAATGTGGTAGTTGATGCACTGAGTTAGAGGTTTGTATCTGATCTAAGAGTGATGTTCGCTCGTCTCAGTATATACAATGATGGTAGCTTGTTAGCAGAATTGCAAGTAAGAACGACCTGGATAGAGCAAATTAAGGCGAAGAAATTTTTAGATGAGCCACTGGTTCCTCGATTTCAACAGGTTAAGAGTGGTGAGACTTCTGATTTTGGATTGAATAGTAAAGAAGTTCTGTGTTTCTGAGGAATAGTTTGTATTCTGAAGGACTTCGACTTTAGATAGTCAATTTTGAGAGAGGCTCATGGCGGTCTTTGTGCCATGCATCTTGGAGGGAATAAGTTGTATCAGGATTTACGAGAATTATATTGGTGGCCCAAACTTAAGCAGGAAGTAACGGAGTTTGTGGGTAAGTGTCTAACATGTCAACAGGTTAAAGCTGAGCATCGACTGCCATCTGGACTTCTGCAACCAGTGAAGATTCCACTTTGGAAGTGGGAAAGGGTAGCCATCGACTTTGTGAGTGGGCTACCCTTGACTCCTACCAAGAAAGACTCGGTTTGGGTGATTGTGGATAGATTGACCAAATCTGCTCATTTCATACCCTTCCGAACTGACTATTCACTTCAAAAATTGGCAAAATTGTAT
This sequence comes from Gossypium stocksii, assembly GCA_020496765.1. Lineage (NCBI taxonomy): Eukaryota > Viridiplantae > Streptophyta > Magnoliopsida > Malvales > Malvaceae > Gossypium > Gossypium stocksii. The sequence goes on from CM035631.1 coordinate 45,979,464, forward strand.
GTAGCGGAGATAGTACAACTTCATGGAGTGCCAGTTTTGATTATTTCTGATCGGGACCCTTGGTTTACATCTCGATTCTGGCAGAAGTTGCATGAGGCATTAGGACACGGTTAGAATTTAGCACTACTTTTCACCCTCAAACGAATGGAAAGTTCGAAAGGATGATTCAGGTTCAGGAAGATATGTTGAAAGGGTGTATTATCGATTTCTGAAGCAGCTGGGAAGATTACTTGTCATTAGCGGAGTTTGTATACAATAATAGTTACCAGACTAGTATTCACATGGCACCATATGAGGCGCTGTATGGTCGTTGGTGTCATACGCCTACTTGTTGGACAGAATTGGGAGAACTTCAGGTTCTTGGGCTAGAGCTAGTAACAGATACGGAAGATAAGGTCAAGCTGATCAGTGATCGGTTAAAGGAGGCATCTGATAGGCAAAAATCTTATGCCGACTTGAAGCATAAGGAAATTGAGTACTCGATGGGAGATTTGGTTTTTTTGAAGGTCTCACCTTGGAAGAAAATTTTTAGGTTCGAAAGGAAAGGCAAATTGAGTCTGTGGTTTATCGGACCTTATCGAGTTCTTAAATGGGTGGGTCCGATAGCATATCAGCTGGAACTACCTCCGGAGTTGGACCGGATTCATGATGTCTTTCATATCTCCATGTTAAGGCGATATCAGTCTGATGCTTCCTACATTGTACCTATTGAGGAAATTAAAGTTAAATCTGATCTGACATTCGAGGAAGAGCTTGTGCAAATTCTGGACCGTGATGTCAAGGTGTTAAGAAGGAAATCAGTCCCTTTTTGTGAAAGTGCTTTGGTATAATCACGGTAGAGAAGAAGCTATGTGGGAGCAAGAGGAGGCGATTCGTCAACAATACCCTCACTTGTTTGGACCAGGTAAATTTCGAGGCCGAAATTTCTTTAGGGGGTAGAGTTGTAACGCCCCAAAACTTTAGGGTTTTTGGATTTTTCTTGAATTCATTTTTGTATGACTTGTTGTGCTGATTTAATGATTTGAGTGTGGTTAGTGGACCTTTAGAAGGCCTAGGTTTAAGTCTAAAGCCTGGCAGAATTTTTAATTTTTAGCTTTAAGTGAGAAGGGACTTTGGCAAAGTGGGCTCTTAAATAAATGTTGGGAATTTAAGGCACAAGGAAGCTTGTGGTAAAATGGCAAGGTGGCGCCACTTAAAGCACAGGATGGTGGTGTGTGGTAGCTTGTGAAGGGTGTAACACCCCTATCCCGTTACCGTCACTGGAATAGGTAGGGGCGTTACCGGATATTTAGAACAGATCAGAGCAGAATATTCAAAGATCATAATAAAATCCAAACATAAAGTCCCTTTTTGAAAGTCTTCTAGACCTCAAACATGCATTGAGACAGGGTCGGGACTAAACTGATTGCAATCATAAACTTCAAAACATATATAAAATTTTCCAACTTAAGGAAGTCACACGCCCGTGTGACTAGGCCATATCCTCACACGAGACTCAGGCACGCCTGTGCACCCAAGCCGTGCCGAAACAGGCAGGCATACTGACTTTTTTGCCACGACCACGAGACACGCCCGTGTGTCTTGGCCATGTGGGTCTTATGCTCAATACTGGAAAATCAACACAGCCTGAAGGCACGCCCGTGTGCCATAGCCGTGTGGCACTAAGCAGGCTTGGTTTAAGCCATACTTTCCACCTACATAGGGTCATTCTTACAAGCTAATTCAAACCATAATAAAACCTCAATTTCAACTCAATTCAATGCCTTAAAACATACCTCAACATGATCAAACCATTCATTTACACATTCATATTCAAATCTCTTACAAACATGTCTTTATCACAAACAAAGTTCATGACCAAACACATAGTACATATCTATTTCATACCACATCCAAATCTTACCATTTCTTCACCTTGATGTGTTTCAAGATGACCAAAACAAATTAGATCATAAGACCATCGTAAACTTACATAATTTGGCATCATAAACTATAGACCAAAGTCAACCACAAACATACCATTTGCCATCCAATTCACATGGCATTACAAATCAACATGTTCAAGCTTTATACATAAAAACTCTAGCATATACATGCCATACTTAAACTTTGTAGATTCAAAAGGTACCAAAATTAAGCTCGATAGTGTGGTGATGATCCTTGAATGTCCCCGAGCCTATAGTAGCTACGATATTTGCAAAACAGTTAAAAGAATAAACAGAGTAAGCTACAATGAGCTTAGTAAGTCAAACTCAAAATTATGCAATCCAAAATCATAATACGATAACCATTTTCCACAGATATATCACCATTCAGATTCATTCATTTTACTCAGACTTCTAGTTCACACAAGTTGCATACCTTTCATACCCGGAAATTTAGTACAAAACAGACGTACCTGAATCAGACACATGAGGTATGCATTTATTCATATCTCAGAATTTCTCCCCAAATTATTTTGAAACGTTACAGAATTCAGATAGGCCTTATACAATGCTGACGTCCCTGACGTGGTCTTACATGTTATTCAATATCGATGCCACTATCCCGGATAGGATCTTACATGAAACATTTACGAAGCTAGTGTCCCAGACATGGTCTTACACGTAATTCTCTAATCAATGCCTACGTCCCGGATGAGGCCTTACATGATATCGTTTTACCATTACTCAATCAAAGTTTATTTGGAATTACTATATCAGGCTCTCATGGCAGTCCAATGCAGTTTATAATTCAAACATTTATATCAAACATTAATATAACGCATATTTGCATATTGACTTACCTCGTACTAGTTTAGACAGATTTGAGGCTACTATTCAACGATTTTGGACTTTCCTCGATCTAAGTCTGATTTCCTTAGTTCTGGATCAAATTAGCCAAAGCAATTGCTGAACCCTAGCTTGCTTTTATCCTTTTCTTTTTTTTTTTTATTTTCAATGGAAGAGAACATAAAATGAATTAATTTTCCACTTTGTTTTGTTTAATAAACATTAATAAAACAATTACTAATTTATCCCTCATTTAAAACCATAATAAAACACATGCCTTAAGGTCGTTTAGGACCATTTAAACCTTCAATGGTTTAATTACCCAATAAGTCCATAATTATTAAAAGCCATTCCAAAAGCACATATGCAACTGTGACATGCTAATTTTATCACTTATGCATTTTATTCCTTTTTCATAATTAAGCATAGAAACGATCAAATTAATTCACAGAAATTTCATAGATGTAGATTCACATAACATAGACACAGAAAATAATATCAGAACATTTTTCAGACTCGGATATATGGTTCCAAAACCACTTTTCCGACTAGGGTCTAAACCAAGCTGTTACAAATGGAGCTGAGGTTCGAGTCCCTTTGTGAGCAAGGCAATTATTTTATTTTATTGCATGGTCTTGGTAAAAAGTGGTTGGGATTTAAACTCTATAGGTTGTTGGAAGTTGGTCACTAGAGATAAGGATGAAGTTGGCAGGGATTGGCAAGAGAGATTTTCGGAGAAAATTATGGAGTTTTCAAATGGAGAGGTGGTAGCTGAATGGGAAGTATAGCTAGGCAAAATCAGCAAGGGTTGTGCTTTGGACATTTCAGCAATTAGAGGGTAGGTTGCCGATTCCTTCCTTGAGTGTTTGGTTTCGTGCACCTAGGTAGCGTTGGTGGGATCACTTAGGCTTTTGATCCCTAAGAAGCCGAATTTGCTCAACTATTTTCTCTTCACTCTCTTTACTTTTGGCATATTTGTCTCTAAACCGAACCATAACCTCTTTCTTCTCCTCTTTGGCTGATTGGTGCTTTCTTAGGTTACCATATCTCTTCTTCTTCCACCTTTCATTTGTTCTCATCATCTTTTCTTTCAAGGCCAAAACGTCAAACCCTTCTTTCTTTACTCTTTTTTTCCAAACACGGAAATCCCAAAATTGTTAGCCTTCCCCTTTGTCGATTTACTCAAGGAGCCAAATCTTTGAGAGCTTTTCTTCTTCTTTTCATCTAATTTCTTGAAGATTTTTTCTAAAGTCGAACTTCACCACTCTTTTTCCATAAACCAATTATATCTTCTCCTATCAACTACTCTTTTTGCGTGGCCTCCATAGCCGAACCTTGCCTTCTCTATTTTTTAAATACCCTTCTCTAGCCGAATATCCTAGATCCACTATTCTTCTGTGTGTTTTGGTTAGATCTACTTTAGATCTGGGTTTAGGCTAGTGGGAGGCGAATCTCACTTCATCGTTGCAAGACAAACAAATTCTTTGGTAAGAATCTGTCCTTCTATTCTCTTTTAAGTTGTTAGGGGAAAAGCCGAAATCCCTAATGTCCTTATGTTACTCAGTTTTGGGGTCCCTATCTAATAGACCATTTTAAATCTCTTTTCTTGTGGTCAATTGTGCTTACAGCTATTCGTAGTGACGGATCTCGTTAAGGGTGGTTAGTGATTGGATAAAAGGGAAGCATTCTAGATCTGTTGGTTACTTGTGGCAAAGGGAAGGTGTGGGTGATTGTTATGATGGCTGAATCTGAGTGGAATATGGGGATAGTGGTTTCTATGAGATTATGGATTAACATAGTGGGTAAACTGTTGTAGGTTAATCACTCGTGGGATCTCGACGTAGTTCGTAAATAGGTGTGTAACGACACCCTCTGGTAGCTTAGATCGGCAAAGAGCCGAAAAGCCGAAATGCTGAAATGCCGGCATTTCGAGGGCTTACGAGCGTGCGAGCGTTCATGGGTCGGTACAAAATCATGAAATTGGAAATTTGGACTGTGATGGTTATTGTGCGCGTTTTCGTGCACTTAGATTGTTTTAGGCCACGATGGACCGAAATTGGGCCCAATGGGCTTACGGGCTCGTTTGGGTAAAAGTATGCGGTAAGTGACTTCTGGCAAACTGGATATTAAATCTACGGTAAAATGTGTAAAAATTAGACGAAACGAGCAACAATAGCATGTGGGCACCCTTGGGCCCATTAGTGGTTTTAGGGCCCGATGGCACTGTATGAATGTATGGGTTATTTGAGTCGCTCGGCGTGACGTTAGACCTGCTAAAAGTTCATTGTAAGCATAAAACCTAAAAACGTTGATAAATGAACAAAATACCCCTGAAGGGTGAAAGTTACCATTTTACCCCTAGATGCTAAATGACTATTTTACCCCTAGAAATAGCTGACTGATTTACATGTTACTGTAAATGCTAAATGATATTCTATATGCCATGTCATGTAATACTCTGATTTGCATGGGGTTGGGTTATGGATACAGAGGAAGTGCTAAAAGTGGCAATGCCATGTAATCTGCTTAGAGGCTCTGCCTCGTTTTACTGTGCTGGTGGCTTTGCCACGATTTCTGTATTAACAGCTCTGCTACGAATGTGGTGTGTAGGGCTGGGTGGGTTGAGTTATTCCCCACGTGGTGTGTAGGGCTGGATTGGGCTTGGGCTTTGCATACATGCATATATATATACTCTGAACTATTTCTATAATGGGCCCAAGGCCCACTCTGTTTCTGAAAAGGGCCAAGGCACAGTTTAATCTTTATTTGAATAGGGCTTCAGCCCAGACTGAGTTTGTCTGATCTCTGACACTGGTTGGGTTTCCTTACACACTGAGTTTTCACAAACTCACCCTTTTAATTCTATCTACGCAGGTAACCCCCAACCATAGAGGACTTTGAGCTGCAAGGGATTCGGGGTGGCCACGTGATTCATGCTTTCGATTTTTAATGTTTTTATAAATTTAATTTATTTATAATTTTTCTTTTCGGTTTTAAGTTGTAATAAGGCCGCTCGGGTATTTTATTTTGGATTTTCTTTACTTCTTGTTTCTAAAACGGTAGACTAGTTTATGCGGGCTTTTCAAACTTAAACAAACATTTTTAAACATGCGATACGTAACGATTGGATTACTTAATAGTGATAACACAGCAATAAGATCTTTTAAAAAGTGAAGTTTACTTAGTAGCAGATACGGTTTTTAAAACTAATAATGATTATTAATTACAAGCTGTTAAATACGGTTTTACTACAATCAACATAATGTTTTATTAAAAGAAGAGCGAAGCTTAGTCAATTGTCCATGTGACACACCAGATCTGGCCATAACGTCTGGGTCATGTTTGGGGTGTTAAAATTTTAGTCACTTTTATTTTTTTGCCGAATCCTTTGCTAGGTGCTAAGGATACTTCTAGTTGGGAATGCTTTCGGTTTTGTTTTCTTCAAGTTTCCTATTTACCAAACTTTGATTCTGCTTTCCTCCCTTCTCACAAGCTTTTCAGTGCCAACACTTGCTCTTTTTCTCTTGGCATTGTCTCCATTTTCATTTTGAACCGAATATTCTTCTGTACTTTTCACTCTGACAGATTTGGCTTTGGTCTTAGTGTTAATCGAACCACTTTACAATCCATTCTCTGTACTTTCATCTTCTTTCTTTTCCCCAGGCCAAACTTTGTTTGTCTGCCTCTTTGTCGAATATTGAGTATTCTTTCATCCACCTCTGTATCATTCTTTAGTATTCTCTGTAGACTCAGAGGTAGTCTAAGTAGCAGTAATGTTTCTTTTCCTTCTTCTCTTGCACTATTCAAATTTGAAATCCTTTCTCTTTTGTTTGTCGAATTCTCCCTCTGGCTCTCAAAGAGTATTATTCTTTTAATTCTTAGAATTCCATGGGAGGTGAAGGAAGGTTTAAGGGTTTTTGGTCATCGAAACCGTGTTCTTGGCACTTAATTAAAGGTAAGCATTTGGGGTTGACATCCTGGGGTGTTAGCCGAATGCCCTATTATTTTTCCTTTTAGGTTGAAGTTTAATTAGTTAAGGGGTATAGATTCCAGTCTTTTGTTATACGATTATTTTAAATATGTGGCTCTTTTCGTTGTAGATATTAATCAAAGAAGTGGTCATTTGCATTGGATTACCGGTTAGCTACAAACATCTATTGGTGCAAGCAAGGTATGTGGTTGCGATTTAAGTGTCGAAGTATTGTTAAGACTAGTTATGCGCCTCCTGGCATGCAATTAACCATGGGTTGTGAATATATATAGGTTTAATACTCAAGGGTTATTCGTGCCTTCTCAAACAAGGTGTGTACTCACACTATTAGATCGTAGAATGGCAAAAAGTTAAAATGCCGAAAAGCCAAAAAATTGAATAGTACAGCAATAGTTGCCGTACGGGCGCACGAACGCACAAGTGGAAAAGTCGATACAGTGATAGACGCCACCATAAGCGATCTTATGGGCTTGGGCCGTTTTAAGGCCAAATGGGCCAAAATGGGCCGTATGGTCCCATGGGCTTGTAGGCCTCACACGGGTGAATTCCATGGACGTATGGGAAATTATGAGCCAGCCATGTCATTCACATGGCCAAGGTTAGTTTTGGGCTTATCAAGCCATACGAGCGTGGGCCCCACTCAGGCCCATAATGGGCTTTGGGCCCAATTGTACATTTTGATTGAAAAAGGTTAAACGAGTCACACGAGACGACTGTGGACCTACGGATAGGTCGGTAAGTGTACCTAGAACTTGAATTACAAAAATGACTGTTATGCCCCTCAAGGGCAAAATGACTAAAATGCCTATATGATATGTGGCTGATTTTGTATGACATTTAATATTATGTTGCATTCATATGTGCCATTATGCTACATGGGGATGGGATCATTTATTAGAGGAAGTGATTGATTTGTTAGGGTCGCATGGGTCGCACGAGATGACTGTGGACCCACCGATGGCTTTAAGTGTAACACCTCAAAGCGGGCCTAGAAGTTGGACCCGAGTCTGGCTTGTCACATTGAAAGGAGAGTGCTAAAAACTGGTGTAGTTGATAAACTTTGAAAATATTTGATCGTTGGAGGTTTACAACAGTATTTACAAAGAGATTTCCATTTCCAAAACCAGTCTTGCTAAATGAGTACTTTAGTTTAAAACGAGGTTCATTTGAAAATTTTTGTATTTGTAGGGTTGAAATCAAAACCTTAATTTGTTACTATAAGAGAAAACCAAATAAGTTGTGGAAGCTTGTAAAAGTTTATAGTTTGCGGAAACGTGTTTATTTGAAAGCAGTTGATGTTTTTGGAAAACTGTGTTCTTCTTAAAAAAGATATAAACTGTAATAACTAAAAATCACAAATTTTTAAAAAGAATCAAAAGTTATAGAGGCCTTATTACAACCCAAATTAAAACCAAAGTGCTTTAAGTAAATAAGCAAAACAGAATAAGACATATACAGTTGTGGCCCTCTCTGAGTCCCTTGCAGCTCCAATCCATCTAAAGCTGGGGATTACCTGAAAGGTTAATAAATAGGGTGAGTTTACGAAAACTCAGAGTATAATCCCCTACTATACAAAATGAGCAGTCAGATAAACAAAGGAATTAAAAGTCTAGGCCCTAGCCCTACTACAGTTCCAGTACCAATTGGGCCTTAGCCTATTATAACAGACCGTACCAGATGGGCCTTAGCCCATTACAGAATCAGAACCATTATCAGAATCAGAATCAAGTGGGCCTAAGCCCGGTTCAGTAACGGTAGCCTTTGGGCCTCAATTGGGCCTGAGTCCATATCATAATATCAATATGATTACGCAATGTACACTTACCCATAACCAACCCTGTACACCCCCTTCCAACCTTACACACTTGTGGGGAGATACTCAACCCAACCATCCTTATACACCCGTTGTAGCATCGGTTGCGGCACCACTCATCGTTTCAGTGGAGCTGCTCATGGCTTAAAAGCCTTCGTTGGATCCACAGTCGTCAAGCGACTGTGCGACCCTCATGTACACTTCCTCCAATCATAACCCAACCTATATGCAACATATAACCTCTTGAATGCATCGTAATACACTTATCACGTGCAAATAGTACATATATCATACAGGGGCATTTTAGTTACTATTATGAAACTTACAAATTTATTGCCTAAAAGCCCGTTACATAGCCCAAGGTGGGCCCATACATTAATATGTATATCACATGGCATGCTTACAAAAAACAGTCACATTCATAGCTTAAAATAGTTTCAAAGCAGTTACCTACCCTTGAGGGCATAATTGTAATTATACTCTGCAAGGGTATTTCAGTAATTCTATCAATCCCTCAAGAGGTCTACAGTCGCCTCGAGCAACTCAAGTATTCTAAACAGAGATAATATTCTGAATGGGCCTAAAGCCCGTTCTCGACCCAAGTTGGCCTACACGCTCGTGTGGTCCATTTAGCCCAAATCTAGCCACAGATATGAGATTCACATAGTCCAGTCCAACATTTACTACACAAACATACAATTTACCCATTTGGACCACGGGCCCATTGGGCCCACATGGCCCACTTTGGCCCATCGTAGTCTGAAGCAACCTAACCCACAAGAATACTTATGATGGCCTCAACTATCACGGTAAAGCTCCCACACGTGCGCTCACACACTCGTGTGGCTACCACCGCCGTGTGACCGGCATTTCGACATTCTAGTATTTGCCGTTCTATAGCTAGAATAGTGTGAAGTACACACCTGATAGGAATTTGAAGTTAATCTGCATTCTCTAAACACTGGTATGCCCAGAAGCCAACAATAATCACACCCTTGACTCCCAAGGAGTGTGTCGATAAACCTCAGTCACGACCACCATGACCCAACAGCATACATATCAACGAATGATCCAACACCTAAGCCGAACGAACATGCCACAAAGCGAAAGGGATAAAGCCAAGAGACGTATGCTTACTCTCATCATGGTTTGCTCTATTTAAAGCCAGCTTCTCGCCTATTCTCATGCTAGCTTCCTGATGTGCGATTCTCCATCAATCTTCTAAAACTGACTCATTAACAAAATAACCAACCTTTGCGTGCAAAGGGATTCGAACCAAAGTCCTCTCGATAGCCATGCCACGCCACCACCACTAAGACACAAGCTCTTTTGTGTCATAAGTCCAACACATTTAACTATAAAGCCCACCTACTCGCTTCCAGATTTATTTAAAAGAGAAACCAAAATAAATTGCAAGAGCCAAGACTTGAAGCTTAGACCCCTTGCTTCCTCTATGGCATCAATTCCTTGCCATTAGACCACATCTCCTTTTGTGTCTTATTTTAGCCCCTTTTATTTATAAGCTATCCCATTTGAGCTCAGGGTTCCCCTATGGCCAAAACCAAGATTTTCCCTATAGCTAAGCTTGAACCCAAAACTTCATAAAAACCCTTTAACATTCCAAAATCACTAGCCCAACAATTATAACTTGCAAATTGAGGCAATGTCTTAGACTCAAGAATTTTAAAAGCACCCAAGCCCAAGGCCCAATTCTTCTAGGCCCAAAATTCAGGGCGTTAAATTAAGCTGATTATGTGATTGGCAGCTCTGCTGTGATATTAGTTAGTGCCGCAACCGATGCTACATTAGGAGTGTAGGGATAGGTGGGTCGATTTAATCCCCACAAGAGTGTAGGGTTGGACAGGAGACGAAGTGCAGGGTTGGTTGGGGTTTATATGTATTGTGTATTCTGATTCTTATACTGATATGGGCTAAGGCCCAACCGAGGCTGCATGGGCTCAGGCCCAATTGCCACCGTTACTGTAATGGGCTTAGGCCCAATTTGATGTGTTATGTGTTATTTGATTGATTAGGGTAGTACGCACTGAGTTTCTATAAACTCACCCCTCTTTTTAATTTTTTTCAGGTAATCCTTAGTGAAGGGCGGTTCAACATAGCGGAGGACTCGGAGGTGACCACACTATGGGTAGCTAATTTTAGTACTCTATTCTATTTTATTTTATTTATGTTTTCATTATTTGGGTTTTGATGTAATAAGGCCTTTCCTCCGAATTTAATTTTGTGGGGTTTTATTTCGCTTGATTTCTTAACTTCTAGTTTTAGGTCTCGGGTTTTAAATAAAGAAAATGACGTTTTACAAATCAAGCGTAAGTACACAAATGATTTTAAGAAAAGCTTCCGCTGTAAACAAATGTTAAAAAGCATAATAACGTTTTTAAAGGCTGAGTTCTTTTAAAGGTTTTAATCAACCCTCAATATACTAAAAAAAGCTGAACCTAGATTTTAATGACATCTGTTTAAAAAGCTAACAACTCAACAAATGAATTACATCTTAAAAAGTGAAATCCTGTTTTGAAGTTGCTGTTTTATAGCGAATTGATCCAAAGATTCGAGATTTCTTAACAATGTCAAATTTTACGATTCAGCCCTCAATGTGACGCTGCCAGATTCAGCCATAACGTCTAGGCCGGGTTTGGGCTATTACGATTAACCAATATGTTTAGAAAAAATTACAACTTTATAAATTAATATATTATACTCAGGCCACTAGATCAACAATATACGACCCTAAAGCCAGCAAAGTCCTGAGACAAGCTTTTGAACACCATTTCAATTTGTGTATTCTAGTCGAGGTTAGCCTCATTATCCGTTTCCTTGAAAAAGTAACCCTTAAGAGTAATCATATGGTCTCTAACTAGAGTATGGAGTTTCTATTGGGCATCCATCAAACTAGTTATAGCTTACTATTGAGCCAAGATAGCTTGGTAATTGAGCATGTCCTTTAGTTTGTCCAATATCGCTTTGGAAGAATCACAACTCTCTAGTTGCTTATAAAGAATATTGGTCACGTTTCCAGCATATAGCAATAAGCTATCTCTTCAGATTCTTTCTAGTGATTTCTAGCCTCAGCTTGGTTGGCTGAAAGGAATTATTTTTATCAAGAATCATCTTTAGATTCTCATAGCTTAGTACAATCATGAGGTTCCTTTTCCATTCAATGTAATTATTTTCGTTCAATTTGTTCTTAGTGAGTATGTTTAGTAAGGGAGTAGGTGTCATTTCGAACTAGAAATAAAACCATCCATTCATTAATATCATTGTATTAAGCAAATATTTGAAAAATAAATTGCAACAAAAAATATGTATTAAGATGATGCATCTATCTTACATTAAACCTTAAAAATATTTATAAGTCATTACAATGATAATTCCTACATCCATTGAATTAAATCACCTTGGGAAAATCTTAACCAACTAGTAAAGCATGGATTTCTATCCAATTAATATGTGAACTTAATCCCTTAGGTGATCACACGTACTAATAATCATTTCACATTTGGCCATTATTAACTTAAATAGAGTTTTATGGGAAGTTACTTGACTAGAATAATCTTGAGTGTATAACCATAAACAAGTAACATGTATAACTAGTTGTCCTTTATAAAAAAGAAAACTTCTTCGGTAAATTTCACATGATCATACCTACCTCAGGGCCAGCAAATTATAATATGTTTTCATAAGATAGTTATCTCTTTTAAAGAAATCTCCTCAGCGAAATCCACATGACAATGCCTACCTTAGGGTCGACACATTGTCATGCTATCACAAGAGACCATTTGTGGATTTCATAGGTCTTGTTTAGGGACCTTCTCTCACTCAATCTTTTAACATGCAAGGCTTTTACTTTTGGCTTTAATGATTAATATGTCATGACAAGTACATGTGGCATTCTTTTTGTAACATCCCATTTTTAGTGGTGTCAAAAATGGCTATTTTGGGACCACAAATCTGATACGTGAAGTGTTGTTTTATGGTTTAGTCAATGAGTTACATTAGGGTCATTTTAAGTTTTAGTGAAGAAAAATGACTAAATTGTAAAATATGCTAAAGTAGCTTTTATTAGTTAAATCAACTTGTTTACTAAGCAAAAACTAAATTAATGGACATGGTTAGTAATTAAACCAAAATGGTGGTTAATGGACAAGTATGGACATGCTATTAATTATTTAGTTAAAATTTTAAGGGTAAAGTAGTAATTGAATAAATAAATGAAATAAAACAAAAACAAAATTTGTGTCATCTTCCTCAATTGTTTTTTTCCTCTACCGAAACTAGCACAAAAAATTCCTTCAAGCTTCAATTAACCCTATTTCATTGCATGCAAGTGCTTTTCTCACCCATTTTTAATAATTTTTACGTTTGTAAGATCATTGCAACTAGGTCCTGATAACTCATACCTTCGTTTTTAAAACTATTAAGCATTTTAGATTGTACCATTGATAAGTTTTTGTTATTTTTATGTTAAGAGATGAAATTGAAGAGTTAGTTGTTGATTTTGATTAGTTTATTAATTGAATTTTTTTATAGTTTTAGTAAATGGAGTTAAATGATAAAATATTTAAAATTTCATGGAAATTGTGTAATTAGTCAATAAGGGTGGACTGCTCTAGTTTAGAATAACATTTAGTTAGATTGGGATATTTAAGAATCTTATTAAATTTGGATTTTTTAGCTTAAGAACTAAATTGTGATAAATGTAAAAGTTTAGGGAAAATGTGTAATTAATTAAAATTTAAGGACCATATGCAATAAATTGAGTGTGAACTGTATGTGAATTTAATGATTTGTCTTTAAATAATTATATAGATCAAGAACCGAACCAAAAAGACAATAACCGAGGAAAAGGAAAAGTTGCGAAGTAGTCCTTGTGTTTAAATCGAAAGTGAATCGTAGGTAGGTTCATAGTATTACAATATGTAAATCTAAGTTGCTTGTGATTTTTTTTTCTATTTAATAGTAGATAAATATGTGAAACTTCAATAATTATATAAATATTTTTGAATGTGCAATTAAGTACATATGGAAATGTATAAATGATGGCAATATTTCTAGTGAATTTACATTATGGACATAATTATAATAGAATTACAGCTTGAGTACGGAAATGATGAAGTGCCTCTGAATAGATGAAAAAGAAATGAAATTATGTTTATTGCCCGGTTGAACATAGTAATCATGTAGAATACGATTGGCATGCCAATAGGGTTAGTATGCATGCTTGTATGAGATTTGCACTTCGGTGTCTTTGTTTGCACTTTGCTGCCTTTGATCGTACATTCGTGCCTCTGTTTGCACTTCGATCCCTCTCATCGTACATTCATGCCTCTGTTTGCACTTTGATGCCTCTAATCACACATCCGTACATCTGTTTGCACTTCAGTGCCTCTACTTGCACATTTGTGCCTATGTCTGCACTTCAATGCCTCTATTATGCATCTACGATGCCTCTAGTGTGGTGTAGTTACTCGAGTATCCGAGTCAGGTTACTTTGTTCATCAGGCTAATGTTAATGAAATGTATAGTTGACTTGTGGATTTAAATGTGATGCATATTCAGTATATTTGAGTGTTAAATATTTAATGAAATATTTTTTTATATATGAGCATATCTATATAGATGATATGTTGACTATGGAATTGATAGGTTAATTGTGACATGAATTATCATGTTTACATTGACATGTAATCATGAACTAATGAGATTGGAGAATGTGTATTCAGATATTAGGAACTGTGTTTCATTTCTTTATTTTTTTATATCAATTAAGGTAAGTTTAGTTTGATGATTTAAACTATGAACTTACAAAGCTCTATTAGTTTACTTGTTTCATTTTTGGTTCTTTTATTGTTACCAAATTTTCTGATTGATTGAATGGATTGATAGAAAGCTCACACTATCTAACCACGTTGATAGCTTTGTATTTCATTTTGAAATGTGGCATGTATATAGGTGTTTTGTTGTAAATATGAAATGTTATGCTATAATGGTCTTCCTAGTGATATCCTTAGTTTTGAATGTACATGTTTGCAGTGTTTTTGGGTGGTTGATTCCTAGTGGTCAAAATTTGTTGATAATATTTTGGTATGGTTAATTATGGGTGTGCTTATGTTTGGCCAATTTGATTAATGGTTTGTGCATAAATGGAAAGTTAATGTTATGTTATTTCTTATCTAGGATAGTTGAATGATTGAGCTTTAATTGTAACACCCCTCACCTTAGTCCAACGCCGGGACAGGGTATGAGGCGTTACCATACTTAATTATGTTTAAACGTGTAATTTCGAGTCATAAAATTTCTTTCCTTATTAAAAGTTTTCATTCACTCTCTTAATAACCTTATCATGGGCTTACGAGGCCCAAGATATACACCTAGCAATTTGGTACTAATTCGGGAACTTTAGAACTCTTTGAAAAAAACTTAGCTTAAACAGGGCCACACGCCCGTGTGAGGTGGGACATGGCCTCATGGGCTGGCTGTGTGGTCACACATGTCCATGTCCCTCGCTCGTGCTGACTTTATTTCTTATTTTTAACCTACAGGTTTGGACACGGTTTGGGCACACGCCCATGTCTGTGGCCCGTGTTCCTCACACGGCCTAGACATGCCCATGTCTATAACCCGTGGAGCACTTTGACTTAAACACTATAAACTTCAGAGGTTCACACAGCCAAGGCACACGCCCCATGTGCTCAGCCCATGTGCAATTCTGACTTAACTACTTAAGATGCAGGGGACACACAGTCTACTAACATGCCTATGGAGGCTGACCATGTGTCACACACGACCTAGGCACACACCCGTATGCCCATCCGTGTGGACAATTATAGACTATTTTCCAAGCCTTTTTGCCACCCTGAAACACATTCAACTCATACCAGCTTCAAACTCACAATTCAAGGTATAACATATATTAAAAACATTCATAATGGGGGTACTCACATGCCACCATTCATGTCATGAAATTTCATCCTCATTGCATAAAATATAACTTAATCAACATAAGCCCATTCACAAGGCTATTACAATGCCATATGAGTAATATTACTAGTCAATACATTTGGCTACACAAAATGACACTTATCGAAATAATCAACATCCTATACATGCTATACAACAAAATGACTAACTTAGCTATACCAAAATAAATGGCTTGATAGTGTGACTTTAAGCTCTTACTTCGATCGATCCCTAAGCTAATTTGGCAAATCTACATAGAAGAGGGATAATAAAGGAGTAAGCATAAAAATACTTAGTAAGTTGCATGAAATAAAATAGCAATAAATGTCATGGAAAGTCGTTCAAACATGGCATCATGGAGTTTATATAACTTCTTACTCTTTCTCATATCTTACTCATTTTTATAGCATATTCATTCAAGACCTACTTACTCTCGTGACTTACTCTTTCCCATGGCTTACTCATTCACATGCTTTGCTCATTCTCATGCCTTACATCTTCATAATTTCTCATGACTTACTCAAACATACTTGTAACACTCATCATGAAACTTTAGTCTCTCTTGTTAGTTAAACAACTTAGATACATTCCCTATTAACATGCTTAGAATATCGAAGGATACCAGTAGTGTCATTCTTATGGTAAGGTGCCAAAGCCATATCCCAAACATGGTCTTACATGGGACTTCAAACTAATGCCAAAGCCATATCCCAGATATGGTCTTACACGGGATCTCATATAAATTTTGATGCCATGTCCCAGACATGGTCTTACACGAGATCATAAATTGATGCCGATGCCATGTCCTAGACATGGTCTTATATGGGATCTCTCTCTTAGATGCCCAAGCCATGTCCCAGACATGGTCTTACAGGGGATCTATGTCTCATCTCGGTCCCGATGCCATGTCCCAGGCATGGTCTTTTACGGGACCTCATGTAGATGCCAACGCCATTTCCTATACATGGTCTTACATAGGATCCCTATTTGGTGCCGATGCCATGTCCCGGACATGGTCTTACATGGGACCTACAATGCTCATGGCATGATTATGGTATCTTTCGTATCTTTGATACTTGTATGTAATTTTTCTTTCATGTTTCCATCATGTCTTGGTAAAATTCATATCAATAAATTTCATGGAATTTACATAATCACATAGAATATCATCATGATAAATTTAAATAATGCATAGGGCTAAATTATTACATACAACTTACCTCGGGTCCAAAACGAGGGCAATTGTTGATTTAGTCCACTATCTTGCTTTTTCCCCATTTTCGGTCCGGGCTTCGTGTTTCTTGATCTAAAAGAACAAATTAAGCTAATCTAATACACACATTGGCTAACTAACCCATAATTTACACTTTTGCAAAATTTATAATTTTACCCCTAAACTTCTGCATATTTGCAAAATGGTCCTAGGTTCGTATAATGAAATGCACTTATTTTCTAGGTTGTCCAACCCTAACCGAACCTTCATGTGCTCATAGAAGCCCACATTTCTATAACACCACTAACCCGTATCAATCGCTGAAATAGGGTTACGAGGCATTACCAAACTCGCCACAACATCTGGACGATTATATATCCATTCACATGATCATGATTGAATCTCTTAAACGAAATAAATTTTTAAATCATTTCAGATCACATAACTAATATAATCAATATCAATTATTTCATAATCACAAGTATCAAAGCCAACTTACTAAACATAATATAATCATCTTGTTCAATAAAAGTAAGAATTACTATTCATTTGGTCATTTTTAATGCTTATGTCGAATATAATAATGCTTATTTCACAAGCTATTTCAATGACCACTTTAACCATATTCAATTTCTTTACAAGCATCAAATGACGCATAGAATTAAGTCCAAATAATAACCATGATTTGCCTTTCATCTCAATAAAACACAAATATGTATATATACATATAATATAGCAACCATTTATCAAATACTTAAAAATACCAAAACCGAATTTAAGCATGCTAATATCACTCATATTATAATGTAAGTAAAGGTCATATACAAGACCAATTCAATGATTATATATTTGGCTAAGCACATATAGATATATAAATCAACCCAACACATCATATACATATACATAAATAAGTGCGAATCAAGATTTATTTACTAACATAATTCATATCCATTTCTTTACTAACATAAACTTATTAAACTCATCTATATCACATATCATGACCAAACTTACCTTGTTAACAAATTACATAACAAAACTTAAGCAAAACATGTTTTACAAATGTAAACATAGCATGACCGAATCATCCATTAAATAAATCTATTACCTAAGTTCATTATACAACCAAAAACACACAACAATCAATACATCTTTAATATTTATACCAACTTAATATTAACCAATTCAAATATGTCAATCTCCTTAATCATCAAACATATACCGAACTCATATCCTATATAAATATCATGATTAAATCATTAAAATCATAAGTCAACATCACAAATAATATGCATACTTATTTGCAACATAGCTGATTCATCAACCCTTAGCAATTATATATCTATCACCTAAATTAATCACATAACCAAATCACCAAGATCATATTCAAATTCACTCCACCATCATTCACACATAGCACACATAAAAATTATACTTGAGATAGCATATATTAATAATTCAACCTAGCCATTTTCGCATGGCACATTATATACATATCCCAAAATCGGACATAATACATACTAGCCTATACATGCCATAGGTTCGAATGAAAACTTTTAAAAGTACGGAAAATAGACGATAGTGTGAATGACTGACGATCCCTGAGCCTGTAACTGGCTTCCAAAATCTATAAAATAGATGATAAACATTCATACAATACGCTATCTTAGCTTAGTAAGTCATAAGCAAATAAACAATTCAATAACATAATCAACTCAATTTAACCAAAACGAATTATACTTTAGTAATCACATATAATTTCAAGCTTATAGTTTCATATGAAACTATTACTCTCATAATTAAAAACTCATCATGACCTAATGTACATATATATACATTATCAATGAATTCTCCAATTTCAAAGTCATATTATCATATATAACCGATTATACTTATCCATTCATATACACATACTCATAAATCAAGCTTTTAAATCACATACTTATACCTATCATTAGACCGAATACACTTCTCATAATTGCATACATTTTCAATAGCATCACATATCATTTTTTATTGCATAACAAGTAACCAACTTACCTTATTTTCAAATAGATAATCAAATATCACATACCTGATCATTTTTACTCGTTGAACACATTCGAGCACAATAATCATTGCTTGTTGAACCATTCGGAATTGAATACGATACTAAGATAATCACACATATTGTATGTAACACCCCTAACCCGTATCCGTCGCTGGAATAGGGTTATGAGGTAATACTTGACTGGACAAAACTTCTAGATGATCAAAGATACATACCAAACATAAATTCAATTATGCAACAAATTTCAAGTAGTGTTCTATTTTAATTTATTCATAGCCGAATATACCATCTTACTATTATAATTAATTCAATGCAAACATATCTCATTGATTTACCAAAAGAGCTTTTGTCAAATTTCAAAAGTGACTTATTAACATTAGCATACCCGAATATATTAGTAACAAAGCCAACTACTATCAAATCATAATATACACTTATAACCATTGAAACTTATACACAAATAAGATGATTCTCTTTTTACCTACTTAACCACTTGACATATTTATCAAAATAACAAGCCACATAATTTCATCAAACCACACATTCATAATTAATGAATGAGCAAGCCATTTTCGCATGGCCTAAATATATACAAAATCAAAATATCACTTGTTCAAAATGAAGAGTTAAGCCTATACATGCCATCTTTCAAAATTATAGACTTTTAAAAGTACCAAATACAGTGAAGATAGTGTGGATGACTCTAAACTTGAATCCCCGAACATGTAACTTTCGAACGATATCTATAAAACAAAGTAGCAAAGACACTCGAAGTAAGCTAATTAGCTTAGTAATTTTTAAGTAAACAAAACAACTTAACTTAATTAAACACATCAATCACATATGCATGATCTAAGTACAACATCAATTGGGCCGAATATACATGGCCACATCGGACATGTTTCCATTGACATTTCATTTGTTTAAAGTTCAAAGTCACATAATCATGTCATCAAAACTTTCAAAGTCATACTTTAATTCAACTTAATAGAATGAATCTAAGGCACCATATTCACATAAAATTTCAATGATCATATTCACGGATATAGCATGTACTTTCAAGTATTTAATTTCACAATAACCGAATACATATGTAACGCCCTCTTACCCGAGACCATCACCGGAGTTGAGCTTGAGGTGTTTCTAAACTTAATTTATCATTGAAACAACTTTAAACCATTTATTTTAACTTTTGGAATAAGCTGTCCTTCTGCGTCATGGTTGCAAAAAAAATCATATCTCGAGTTACGAAACTCGAAATTTAGATCCGTAAATTTTCCCTAAAACTAGACTCATATATCTATCTACTAAGTTTTTTGTAGAATTTTTGACTGGGCTAATTAGTACAGTTTATTAGTTAAAGTTTCCCCTGTTTCAGTGTTTGACTGCTCTGACCTATGTTCACTACGAATCACTTTTCTCTCTGTACAAAGCTCAAATGACTATGCTGTTTATTTATCCTAAAACTAGACTAAATAAGGAATCTTCACATATATAGTATGACTCCTAATTGTTTTTTTACAACTTTTAGTGAATTTATAAAGTCAGAACAGGGGATTCAGAAATCGCCCTGACCCTGTTCCACTAAAACCCAAATATCTCATAAAATACAACTTTTTTACCTGTTTCGTTTCTTCCATATGAAAATAGACACAATAAGCTTCAATTTCATGTTTTATTCACCACCTAATATTGTCTCTACTATTTTTAGTGATTTTTCAAACTCACATCATTGCTGCTGAAAAATTCTATTTTATAATAAAGATCATCTTCCTATGCCATTTTATGAACTAACACATTAAACATACATGACACCAAATATAATCAAGATTCGCCATTCCAATGGCTAATCATTTCCAAGCACTTCCTTATCAAATCATCACCATATCATAAGATTATTTACACAAAATGATTAGATTGCTATACATGCCATACATCAAAATACACAATGCATTATACCAAATTCTTCCTTGGATAGTGTGATCGTTCCTTCGACCCTTCCCGACTTCCAAGCTGGCTTGTCAAAACTACAATGAATGGAAAGGAGGGAGTAAGCATAAATGCTTAGTAAGTTCATATGTAAATAACAAATAACATGATTATGAAATTCAACATAACATCGATTGCTATAGCATCACTAAAACATTCATGGCACAAGAACATTAGCTATCTTACCGCGTTATCATTCTACCAAGTTCTCAACCCAAAGTTTAAGGTCATACCTATCCAATTTCTCTTTCACAATACGTTTCAACATACCTCATTTGTTTAGGCGCTCTCATTATTCATTTATCAATCTACCCGTTGAACACATAGGAATATAACTCGGATACACAAATCATATACTCATAAGTGTCATATTCGTAGCCAAGCTACCATGTAACCCGCCTATAAACGAACTCGGACTCAACTCAACGAGCTCGGGCGTTCGCATCCATAAGTGAACTCGGACTCAACTCAACGAGCTCGGATGCCTAGTTACATCTCACGAACTCGGACTCAACTCAACGAGTTTGGAACTCAACCATCCTAGTGACATGTCACTTGTATCCTAATCTATTCCAAAGGTTCAAACGGGATTTTCCTCACACATTTTTGGTCATCCTCCTCGGAACATCGGGACCCATACTCGCTAGCATTTCATGCTTATCAAGCTAATCACATACTTTGCATATCAACAAATAATATTTCACAAGGCACAATATTTCATGATAATAAGCATCATATCATATAAATAGCACTAAATCACTTAAAATAACAATTATTTTACCTTATTTACACATGAACTTACCTCGGTACCAAAATATCAATAATCGAGCCTATTCCTCGTAAACTTTATTTTTCCCTCGTTCACGACTTGAACCTCGTTTCTCTTGATCTAAAATAACACATTTAGCTCATTTAATACTCACATTTATCAAAACAGTCCTTGACCCTAACTTTGTCAAAATTACAAATTTACCCCTAAACTTTTGCATATTTACACTTTTGCCCCAAGGCTCAGAAATTAAATTTTATCCCAAATTCTTAGATTTTAAGACATGCTCATCATTTATTTACTAACAGCAACCCCAAATTCCAACTATAACATGCACTTATGAACAATAGGTATTTTTACCGATTAAGCCGTTTTACTCGCTTTTACTCAAAACCGAGTAGCACAAGTTGTCTAACATAATATGAAACCTCATATCCTATCATAAAACATCAAAATAAACACTTTTCACCTATGGGTATTTTTCCAAATATGAACCCTAGCTTAAATTACTGCTAGCATAAGCTTTATCGAGCTACCGGGATCACAAAAATATAAAAATCATTAAAAACGGGGCTTGGATGCACTTACTATGAAGCTTGAAAGTTGAAGAAACCCTAGCTATGCAGAGAGGTGATATTCAGCCAAGGTTGAAGAAGATGATAACAATTTTGTCATCTTTTTCCCTTTTAATTCATGTTAATAACCAAATGACCAAAATGCCCTTAATGTCTTTCTTTGAAAATTTTCATGTACAAGCCCATTTTTGTCCAAAATTTTAGAAATTGGTCAAATTCTATTTAAGACCTCCTAATTAATATTCCAAAGCAATTTCATACTAAATGCTTCTAGAATACATGTTTTGCAACTTATTCAATTTAGTCCCTAATTTCAAATTAAGCACTTTATGCATAGAATTTCTGCACGAAATTTGCACACCATCAAGCAATCATATCACAAACATCAAAATAATTATAAAATAATTATTTCTATCTCAAATTTTTGGTCACGAAACCACTATTCCGATTAGGCCCTAATTCGAGACATTACAACATATATATATATATGTATATATGCACAATCACATCTCAATTACTTTCCATTTCACCTCCGTAATTCATTCACATTATCTTCATATACATGTAATATTATACGTACCTCGACGATTTAAATCTATTGAATGAGTTCAGATGCCGTATAGCACAAGCTTCTTAACTTTAAACTTTTATTATTTCACCGGCATTTAGCGTGCTGGGTATAACCTAAACTTATCACCGGCACAAGGCCTGCTGGACATTTAAGTCCGAAACTCAATCACCGGCATTCACGCCTGCTAGGCTCGTGGCCCAAAACATATTCACCAGCTAAAAGCTTGCTGAGCTAAAGGCTCGAATAACAATTCGATTATCAATTTCATAAATTCATCATCAAAATCACATCATGTACTTATTTATTTTGCATTGAGCAGCCACAAAAGTCGGTTTTAACCTCGTTCAAATATGAACACATAATGTCTATCACCTTTTCGTTTCATATCTTAACATTCGGTAATATATCATAATATCCATCACCTTTCAATTACAAAAGCATGACACAATTTACCTTCATTTTCTAAATGCCATTCGGCAATATAAGCTTAGGGTAAACTCACCATTAAATTCATTCTTGCCATTCGGCCATATACATATAGCACAAAGAATACTTAATTCACATAATGTATCATAATATAATCTAATATAGGCTTAATCACTTAAAACTTACCTCTGATGTTGTCAAGCTATTACGGATCGACTATTCAACTAATCTCGCTTTCCCCTTATCCGAACTTGGCTCTCTTTGATCTTGAGCTTAAATTAAACAAATAAACTAATTCAATCATCTTATCAATTCATTATAATCCAATTACTATTAATTCCATACACATAAAGCTTACGGCACTTTCATCTTTGACTATTTAAACTCATGTCAAAATATACATTCTTCAATATGACATACATTCGGTAACCATATGTATTTCAAAACCAATCAAAATATACTTATCATTTAGCCACTTAAGCTTATTACAAATTTCATTTTCAAAATCATGAACTTGTAAGTCATATTTGAAAACTTCATTACACATCAACTTATTCATTTCTTTCTTTTATAAAACACGAGCATAGCTCATTCATTCATGGACAACAAATCGAATACACATTCATCAAAAGAGTATTTAGGCCGAATGTACTTATAACATCCTACCAACTCGTATTTTATCAATTCGGTCCTATCACTATTTACAAGTAATTATTCAAGTGTTGTTTATACGTAATATAGCTAGAATAAAATTACATAACAGCCCCTTACAAAACCAAACATTAACCATTTAGTCCCATCATCTTGGCTAAGCATTTGTTCAGCATTCTACCCCCATGCATTAGCCGAATACTCTCATATTTATATCTAAATCTTCACAAGTCAATTCGAGTGGATAAAACTTACCTTAATGAATTTATCTGTGGCACTTTTAAACCGAAAATGGTATATTAGCACTTAAATCCCTCTATCTCATGATTCAACTAAAACAATAATCAATTTCAACTTAATTTCTTCCATGACCGAATGTACAAACCTCAATAAACAACAAATTATTCACACCTTTAATCAAGTCCACATTCGTCCTTTATAAAATGTATATCAAAATGCCTATTGACCACTTTAGCCAATGATCACTTGTCAATTGAATCACAGATATCAATTTACAAGCTCAACTCATCATTCTCTTCCTTTCTCACCTTAGTTCATATTCGGCTCACATATAAACACATACTAACAATTTAATTATAAATTTTCAAAACTAAGCATAAATTTCTCATTTAACCAAAATAGCCGAATGCAATTTACTCAAATACCACACTAGTCGAATTTCCATGTATCACAAGGACTTATATATATATATCAATTTAACTAGCTTCCTACTCATCTTTCTATCATTTTCATTTTAAAACATAAAACACCCAAAATTTAGTACATTTCCAACATGACCGAATACAAGCTTCATCACAAACTCAAAAATTTATACATGGGTCATGACAAGAGCTTTAAAACCAACTCAATTTCACAAAATAACAAAGAAATCACTTGAAAACATACCTTAATTAGACCCCTACTTAGTCAAATGCCTCTTGTTCTTTTTTATTTTCTTTTCTCCTAATGAATTCGGCAAGAACATGAGAGAATGAGCATTCAAGTTGTTTTACTATTACATGCATGGATATTACTTATTAATTTACCATCTTAGCCTTATTATAATCATTTCTTCTCCACTATCACATGGCTGATTTTGTCCATGCAAATTATGCATGGTTTAATTGCTTCATAAGTCCTCTATATTAAAAGAACATCAACAAATCGGCACTTGCACATTGTTCCACTAATTTTTCCTTTTATGCAATTGAGCCATTAACTAATAATTTAACATCAAATTGACAAAATTAAAACACCAAATTTTCACATATGACCATTCACATAATAAAAGCATAGAAAATAATATTTTAAAAATTTTTAGACTCGGTTTAGTGGTTTCGAAACCACCTTTTCGATTAGGGTCAAATTAAGGCTGTCACATTGTACAATGCCAATGCCCCAGACGTGGTCTTACATGTAATCACATATCAATGCCACTGTTCGAGACAGGGTCTTACATGAATCACATATACGATGTCGATGTCCCAGACATGGTCTTACATGCAATCACATATCGATGCCAATGTCCCAGATGTGGTCTTACACAAGAATACATATAAAAAATCCTATGTCATGACATATGTATCCTAGCGATTCCTATGGTTTGTACGGGGCTTTTCGGACGTCGTATCTTAGTCGAATCGAACTCATAAACATAGCTTTCAAGCATATTCAAATTCGACATTCACATATTTACTTTCATATAGTACAATTCAGCATATAAACTCGTATTTATTTATAATTAACAACACATATTTCCTTATACACTTACCTTGGACAACGGTAATCGAAACAGGACGATTAGTCGACGACTTTAGCTTTCCCCTATCTAAGTCTGATTTATTTGGTTCTTGATCTAAATGTATTCAAAATAAACTAATTCAAGCATAATTCTATTCAATTTAGTCCAAAAACACAAAAATGGGCAAATTACCATTTTACCCTTAACATTTTACACTTTTTTACGATTTAGTCCAAATTGCATAAAACACAAAATATACAAAATCTCAATACATCATGCTTAGGCCAAATGTTCATCTTATTCATATAAGTCCACACATTTAATTTATTTCACATTTTAGTCCCTAAATTTATAATTTTTACAATTTAGCCAAATTACTCAAATTCATCAAAAATCCAATACAAAACATATTAATCCAAAACATATCTTTCATAATTCATCATCAAACATCACAAAACACAATTGTTCATCAATGGAATAACTCAAAATATTCATCAAAATCAGAAATTCAAGCATGGGTCTGATAGTATTCGAATCAACGATCTGAAAAATGTAAAAATTAACAAAAATCGAGCTTAAATCACTTACCTAATTGATCATACAAGGGCCAAATGTACCGAAGGCTTTAAACTCCTTTTTCTTTTCTTAGTTTCAGTCACTTAAGAAAGATGAACACATGTTTTCCTTTTCATTTTATGTTTCATTATACATATGTTATTATTATTATAATTACAAATTTAACCTTTACTAATTAATGTTTAACCATTATAAATCAAGGTCATTATCGTCCATTATTCTTAGCCATGGTATATTTGCAACATAAATGCTCCATACTAAAAAGACAAATGAAATTCAGCACTTGCACATTAAACTACTAAATTTTTATTTTATACGATTAAGCCCTCGTATTAAATCGGGCATCCAAACGATAAAATTTTTAAACGAAAATTTAGCACACACAAATTCACACATTTTAAACACCAAAAATAATTTTAAAATATTTTCCTGACTCAGATTTGTGGTCCTAAAACCACCATTCCAAATAGGGTCTAAATCAAGCTATCACAACTCTCCCACCTTAGGGATTTCCGTCCTCGAAAATCTTGGGTGAACAAATTCAGATAGCATTCTTTCATTGAATTGTCTAGCTCCCAAGTTGCTTCTTCAACCCCGTTTTATGCCACAATACTTTCACGTATGAAATTTTCTTATTTCGTAATTCTTTAACTTCGCGAGCCAGAATACGAATCGGTTCTTCCTCATAAGTCATATTAGACTGAATTTCAATTTCTGACGGGTTAATCACATGAGAAGGGTCGAATCTATACCATTAAAGCATCAAAACATGAAATACATTATGGATCTTTTCTAACTCAGGCAGCAATAATAGCCTATACGCAACTGGCCCAATCTGCTTTATAATCTCATACGGCCCAATAAATCTCGGACTCAATTTGCCTTTACGGCCAAATCTGAGTGCTTTCTTCCATGGCGAGACTTTCAAAAACACCTTATCTCCGATCTCAAACTCTATATCTTTACGTTTCAAATCTGCATACGATTTCTATCAATCTGACGATACTTTCAAACTTTCACAAATCACTTTTCCTTTTTGTTCAGTCTCTTTAATCAAATCAACCCTGTGTATCTTGTTTTTTGCTAAGCTCAGTCCAGT
The DNA here is from genome assembly GCA_020496765.1 of Gossypium stocksii. Taxonomy (NCBI): domain Eukaryota; kingdom Viridiplantae; phylum Streptophyta; class Magnoliopsida; order Malvales; family Malvaceae; genus Gossypium; species Gossypium stocksii. The sequence goes on from CM035631.1 coordinate 46,006,674, forward strand.
ACAAAGGTGTACGACATTTATGACCACACAAAGCCTCGTAAGGTTACATTTTGATACTCGATTTAAAGCTATTATTGTATGCAAATTCAATCAGAGGTAAGTATCGATCCCATGTACCTTTAAACTCGAGAATGCAACATCTCAACATATCCTCAAGTATCTGAATGATTCATTTGAACTGACCATCTGTCTGGGGATGGAAAGCAGTGCTAAAATGCAGTTTAGTACCTAATGCCTCTTGCAATTTCTTCCAAAATCGCAACGTAAACCTTGGATCTCTATCTGAAACAATAGAAATAGGTACCCCGTGTAATCTCACAATCTAAGAAACATATAACTCAGCGAGCTTATCAAGTGCGTAATCAGTATGGACCAGAACAAAGTGAGTTTGTCAATTTATCTACAATAACCTAGATTGCATCTTTGTTGCTCGGTGTCAACGGTAAACCGGATACAAAATCCATCGTGACTCGGTCCCATTTCCATTCAAGTATCATGACCGGTTGAAGTAATCCAGAGGGTACCTGATGCTTGACTTTTACTTGCTGACATATTAAACATTTTGAAACATTGTTAGAAATGTCTCGTTTCATACCGTGCCACCAATAATGTTGTTTCAGATCATTATACGTTTTCGTGCTACCTGGGTGAACAGATAACCGACTACATGAGCTTCATTCAATATCATCTAAATCAACTATGAATTTCTAGGAACACATATTCGATTTCTGAATCTCAAACAACCTTCAGCATCAAGTAGAAACTCTGAATCAACATTCAAGTCACATTGAACCCGTTTTACTACTAAATCATCATTGATTTTCTGAGCTTCACAAATCTACCGAATAAATAACGGTTTTGCTTTTAACTTAGCTATTATCGCACCATTGTTAGACATAGCTATATGCACATTCATTACACGCAAAGCAAACAATGATTTTTGGCTTAAGGCATCTGCAATAACATTAGCCTTTCCCAGATGGTAGTCGATCACAATCTCGTATCTTTTAGCAACTATAACCACTGTCCCTATCTCAAATTCAAATTTTTCTGAGTCATCAAATATTTCAGGCTTTTATGATCGGAATAGAAGTGACATTTCTCACCAAACAGATAGTGGCGCCATATTTTCAATGCAAACACAATAGCAACCAATTCTAGATCATGTGTCGGATAGTTCTTTTCATGCAGCTTTAACTGTCTCGAGGCATAAGCTACAACTTTGCCTTCCTACATCAAAACACAGCGTAAACCGTTAAAAAATGCATCACTATAAATAACAAATTATTTTACTCGACTCTGGCTGAACAAATACTGGAGCTTTCGTCAAAAGGGCTTTCAACTGATCAAAACTTTTCTAACACTTTTCTGACCACTCGAACTTAACATCTTTCTGAAGCAGCTTGTCATCGGGGTTACAATCATTGAGAAACCTTTTACAAACCATCTATAGTAACCAGCTAGTCCCAAAAAGCTCCGAACTTCAGAAACATTTCTCGAAGGTTTCCAATCAAGAATAGCTAGAATCTTACTCGGATCAACCCGAATACCCGTTACTGATACAACATGTCCTAGAAAATTGACTTCGTGTAGCCAAAACTCACATTTACTAAATTTTGCATATAATTTCTTATCTCACAAAGTCTACAACACAAGTCTCAAATGCTCGGCATGCTCGATTTCGTCACGTGAATAGATCAAAATGTCATCTATGAACACAACCACAAATCGATCCAAATACTATCTGAAGATCCGGTTCATCAAATTCATGAAAATAGCAGTTGCATTAGTAAGTCCGAAAGGCATAACCAAAAACTCATGGTGTCCGTATCTCATTCGAAAGGTAATTTTTGGCACATCGAAATCTTTAACTCGCAACTGATAGTAGCCCGATCTCAAATTTATTTTCAAAAACACTGTAGCCCCTTTCAATTGATTGAACAAGTCATCAATACATGGCAACGGATATTTATTCTTTGTAGTCACCTTATTGAGCTACCGGTAGTCGATGCACATTCTCATGGTTCGGTTTTTCTTTTTTAAAAACAAAATTGGTGCACCCTAAGGGGAAGAACTAGGTTGCACGAAACCTCTATCTGTCAACTCTTGCAACTGTGCTTTCAACTCTTTTAATTCAGTAGGTGCCATTCGGTACGGAGCTATCAAAATCAGAGTCGTCCCCAGTATTAACTCAATACCAAACTCTACCTCCCTGATAGGTGGCAAACCCAGCAATTCCTCAAGAAACACATCCTGATACTCGTACAGAATTGGTACAGATTCGATCTTCTTTTCGGTCACTTTACTATCAAGCACATATGCAAAGTAAGCTTTGCAACCCTTTCTTATATACTTCTGAGCCAACATCGAGGATATCACTGCTGGTAAACCATTCAGATCATTAGATTCGATCCGAATAATCTCGTCGTTCTGGTATCTCAAATCAATAGTCTTTTGTTTGCAATTAACAATAGTATCGTGCAAAGTCAGCTAATCCATACCCAGAATTTTATCGAATTCATCGAATGGTAACAACATCAAATCAGTCGTAAAGCATGAATCTCAAATCATCAACGGGCAAATTTTACATACTTTGTCAACCAGAACACACCGGCCGAGGGGATTCAATACTGTAATCACAAACTCAGTAGACTCAACTAGCAAAGTCTCATTGGATGCTAACGTTTCACACACATATGAATGAGTCAAACCAGGATCAATCAATGCAATAACACTAGTATCATAGAGAGTGAAAGTACCAGTAATAACATCAGAGGATGAAGCCTCCTCACGAGCGCGTATAGCATAAGCCTTGGCAGGTACGTGAGACTCAAATTAAACTGTTGTATCTTTCATTCCTCTCTAACTGCTACTCACATTACCCATATTTCTAGGTGGTCTGCCTCGCACTGACACATTTCCCTTTCTTGCACTCTAAATAGTGTTTTGCTCGACTAACATCGGGCACTCTCAGATAAAATGATCCATCGATCCACATTTCAAACAAGACCGGTCATGAAATCTATAATCTTTGGGATATTGTTTACCATAATGCTTGTACTCAGGTCTATTCGGTCGAATATTGCCAACACTAGCAATCGAAGTGGCTTGGAACTCATAGGAGGTCTATCTCGATCACGTTTGGAAAAGCCCGTAGTAGCTTTAGACCGGCTAGAATCATCCCAGAACTTCTTCGATGCTGAATGAAAAGTCTTACCCGATGATCTTTTATGAGAATCTCTAGCCTCAAAATCAACTTTTCTTTTCTCTTTCCCAAGCTCTTCGGCTTTGCAAGATCGCTCGACAAGTACTACAAACTCTTTTATTTTAAGTATGCCAACAAGTAATTTAATATCTTCATTCAACCCCTCTTCGAATCCTTTACACTTTCTAGCTTCGGTCGAAACACACTCGCGGGCATATTTGTTGAGCCTCACAAATTCTTGCTCATATTTAGTTACGGTCATATGACCCTGCTTAAGCTCCATAAATTCTTTACATTTCTGATCGATGGATCTATGATTGATACATTTCTTATGAAACTCAGTCTAAAAGAATTCCCAGGTGACTCACTCTTTTGGAACAACCGAAACCAAAGTGTTCCACCAATGATATGCAGAATCGTTTAGTAAAGATATGGCACATTTCAAACACTCATCAGGTGTACATGATAGCTCATCGAATACGCGGTTAGTATTATTGAGCCAAAATTTACCTGATTGGCATCATCATCAACTGTGGCCCTGAATTCTTCAGCCCCGTATTTTCTAATTTTATCAACAGAGGGCTTATTTAATCTGATCAGATCAATCATCTGATGTACCATAGGTAATGGAGGTGGATTATTCAGGGGTAGAGGTTGTTGAATAGTTGAATTTGTCTAGGTATACTGAGTAAACCAATCATTCATCATTTGATAAAATGCTTGTTTAGCCTCCCCCTCATGGCTACTTGAGGTCAACCAAGAATCAACTTGTGGTATCACTTGCGTGGGAGTAGGCACTATACTCTCGACATCATCAGCTACGGCTCGATCGGGATACATTTACTATACAAAAACACATTTTCAAATGTCTGGAGTAATCACACTATCATAGTATGAAATATGGCATGTATAGTTAGACTCACGCGCGCTACGTTAGTCTAAGAATCGACTAAACCGTAGCTCTGATACCAATCACCCCTAACTCATATCCATCGCTGAAATAAGGTTACGAGGCATTACCAAACTAGCCACAATATCTGAACGATTATATATACATTCACATGATTGTGATTGAATCTCTTAAACTGATAAATGTTAAATTATACATATTTTTACCTCATGTTTAGCCTATATTTTGGATGAATTATTATCAATTTACTGAGAATTGGTGCTCTTAATCTTTCTTTTTCATATCTTACACTCAGGAGAGCATAAGAAAGAGAAAAGAATGGAAAATCGACCAAAAATGGAGAAAATGGGCCAAAATGTGTAATCGACACGGCCTAAGAAGTCACCACACGGTCGTGCCATACGAAGATCACACGGTCCAGCCCCCGACAAGCACGGCCAGGCCACACGACCGTGCCACCTCAACAGTCTCGAACACGGCCTCTTGTCAAAATCACACGGGCGTGCACACGGGCGTGTTCTAGTCATGAGGAAGAGGAATTTCACTCAGATTTGGATACTTAGGGGCTAAGAAAGCCATTCTAAGCTCTATATAAAGACCCCAAGAGGCAACTCTAAAGATATACTCTTTTCTCTCAAGAAAGAGAGCCATAATTCTGCCAACACAAGGAGTGAAAGCAAGGAATTACTCCAAGGGAAGCCGATTGATTCATCCCAGAAGCCAGAATTCTACATCAAGACAGAGGATCTCCCTAAATTCCTTCAGGGGTTTTTGGGTTCTTTATGTTTTGTTATCTTAATTCTTCTGAGATGTTTTCTTTCTTTATTATGAACTAAACCCTTCAAATACTTAAGGGGGATGAAACCTAAGACAGATCTTGTTATTATTTATTCTTGAATTATTTGATAAATACTTGAATTATTCTTAATTATGTGTTCTTCATTCCTGATTTAATAATCCTAGGTATTACTTCAAGAACTTGATGTGCTTAGGCAGACGAGCAAAAATCCCTGTTTTAAGAGCAGATCTACCATAATTAAGCGGAGTTGCATGCAACCCTAGACATAGGGCGACATAAATCTGCTAGATTAGGGTCAAACCTAATAGGGGGATCCATAGATCGAATTAATACAACCTAGGGTGTTAATTAATAAAGAAACTTTAGTTAACAGCCTAGGCCTAGTTGTTCTTAGCCTCGAAGGAGGGATTAACATAAGTTAGGGATCTCTACAGATCAAGTCAAGTAAAGACATCATCTAGTTCATGAAGTTAATAACAAGTTAAGTCTAGGTGGATTCTTCCTTAAGTATTGCTCATATCAATCAGGTTTTCGCTAAACTTTTCCTCAAATTTACTTTTTGTGCACTTTTAGTTAGTTTTAAAATTAGTTTCAATCAATCTTCTTTTATTTTTAGGCTAGATAATAGAAAGGAAGTAAGTATTAGTACTTTTGGTTCCCTTGGGTACGATAACTTGGTCTTGCCGCTAAACTATACTACTATTCGATAGGTGTGCTTGCCTTTAAAATCATGATATTAGTTAGTTTTTGGTGTGATCAGTTTTTATAAATTTTATTACTTATATCCCGAGCATATCAAGTTTTTGACGCCGTTGCCGGGGAACTAAAATATTAAGAAAACTCGATTTCTATTACTTTGGCCATTACTATATTTATTTATTTTCAATTTTTATTTATTTTTATTTTTTTATTTTATTCTATTTTTCTTTGCTTTTTCCTTCTAGGTATTTCTAGTTTATGACTAGAAACAACCAAGTAGGACCATTACTTTTTGACGAAGATTTAGAAGCAACAGTTCGCAGAAATCGAGAGAGATTAGACGAAGCCTACAGTATCCAGAACAAGATCAAGAACAATGGCCAGAACCTACAGCAGAGATGGAAGCAAATCAAAACATTCCACCACCGCCCGCAATAGTCGCGCCACCAGCAATTCAAGAAGAAGCTCCTCGCACTATATGGATTTAGAAACACTATACAATGCCTGGGAGAGATACAAAGATCTTTTGAGAAGATGCCCTCATCATGGATTACCTTTGTGGCTACAAGTTCAGACCTTTCACAACGGTTTAAATCCTTCAACAAGGCAAATGATCGACGCAGCCGCAGGAGGAACAATCAACAATAAAACACACGAAGCAGCTTATGAGTTTATAGAAGAGATGTCACTTAATAACTATCAGTGGCAAGTCATGAGGACAAAGCCGACAAAAGCTGTAGGAGTTTATAATATTGATGCTGTCGCCATGCTTACTAACCAAGTAGAACTTTTAAATACAAAGTTTGATAATTTTGTTGGTTCTACGTAGGTACAGCCTGTGATGCAGTGCGACGCAACTTCAGTAAATATGTTCAATCCAGACTACTCATCCTTAGGACACAGCATGGAAACTGAGCAAGCCAACTATATGGGTAACAATTCTAGACCTCAAAATAACCCTTATAGTAATACTTACAATGCAGGTTGGAGAAATCACCCCAATTTTTCGTGGGGAGGACAAGGAAATCAAAGACAACAACCTACTCCGGGATTTCAGCACCTAAAGCCGAATCTTGAAGAGATGTTCACCAAATTTATGGCTGCATCAGAAACTCGTTTCCAAAACACAGAAACAGCATTAAAGAACCAGCAAGCATTAATTCAAGGGCTTGAGAATCAAATCAGTTTGTAAAATTAATTTTAGAAAGACTGCAAGGTGGACTACCAAGTAATACTGAGCCAAATCCCAGAGAACATGTCAAAGCAATTACTCTAAGAGATGGGAAAGTCTTAGCTGAACCAGAAAGGAAATCTACTCCGGAATCTTCAAGAGACAAGGTAGAGGAACCCAAGGAAAGCACTCTACCAACACTCAAGGAATACCAACCGCCCATTCCATAGCTGGCAAAGTTGAAAAAAGACCGTACCGACGCCCAATTCGGTAAATTTCTTGAACTTTTTAAACAATTACATATTAACTTACCTTTTGTTGAAGCAATTTCGCAGATGCCGAAGTACGCGAAGTTCCTTAAAGAACTTCTGACAAACAAAAGGAAGTTGGAAGAATTAGCCACAGTGGAACTAAATGAAGAATGCTCAGCTATTCTCCAAAATAAACTGCCGGCAAAACTGAAAGATCCAGGGGGTTTTACTATTCCTTATTTAATTGGTAGTTTACTTATTGATAAAGCCTTAGCTGATTTAGGTGCTTGCATTAATCTCATGCCTTACAAAATGTTCAAGCAACTAGGTCTAGAGGAACCAAAACCCACTAGGATGAGTATTCAACTAGCGGATAGATTTGTTAAATATCCTAGGGGAATCGTAGAAGATGTGCTAGTAAAGGTAGATAAATTTATATTCCCTATTGATTTTATTGTGCTTGATATGGATGAGGATATTGAGGTACCTTTAATTTTGGGACGTCCATTCTTAGCCACTGCTAGAGCTATTATTGATGTAGGGGATGGTAAATTAGTACTTAGAGTTGGTGAGGACGAAGTCGTATTTAAAATCTATGATGCCATGAAATTTCCTAAAGAACAAGATGATTCCTATTATTTTGTTGATATTATTGATTATTTTGTTCAAGATAATTTTCAGGAACTTTCTCTCGCAGACACGTTGGAACTGTGTCTTGTTCAAGGTGGGGGGAAGATGAAGCCACCACTGAAATTGGGGAAGTAATAAAGGAGTTAGATTCTAATGAAATCATCACAAGACACATAAGTTATGAAAATATAAAGATGATTGATGAGTTGAGACAGAAACCTTCCATTACTGAACCCTCTAAGTTAGAGCTAAAACAACTGCCAGATCATTTAGAATATGCCTTGTTAGGGGAAGATTCAACTCTACCAGTCATTATCGCATCATTTTTGAGCATTGCAGAAAAAGCGAAACTACTCCATGTGTTAAGGGAACACAAACAGGCTATAGCTTGGAAAATTTTAGATATTAAGGGAATTAATCCTTCTTTTTACACCTACAAAATTTTAATGGAAGATGAATATAAACCATCGGTGCAAGCTCAGAGATGCTTGAATCCCAACATGAAGGAAGTCGTAAAAGCCGAGGTAATTAAACTTCTAGATGCAGGCATTATTTATCCTATATCTGACAGTTCTTGGGTAAGTCCTATGCAGGTTATTCCTAAAAAGGAAGGCATGGCTATAGTGTCTAATGACAAAAAAGAGTCAATACCTACAAGAACAGTCACTGGGTGGAGAGTTTGCATTGATTATAGGAAGCTGAATGATGCCACTCGAAAAGATCATTTTCCCTTACCTTTTATTGATCAGATGTTGGAAAGATTATCAGGTCACATGTATTATTGTTTCCTCCATGGCCTCTCTGGTTACTTCCAAATCCCGATAGCTCAGAAGATCAGGAGAAAACAACATGTACATGCCCATACGGTATGTTTGCTTATCGTAGAATGCCTTTTGGTTTTTGTAATGCTCCTGCTACTTTCCAGTGATGGATGATAGCTATCTTCAATGAATTCGTGGAAGACATAAAGGAATTATTTATGGATATTTTTCAGTTTTTGGTAATTCTTTCTAACTTTGTCTTGATAACCTAAAACGTGTTTTGATGAGATGTGAAGAGACAAATTTAGTGCTAAACTGGGAAAAATGCCACTTTATGGTTCAAGAAGGTATTGTATTAGGACATAAAATTTCTAGAAAAGGGATAGAGGTAGATAAAGCAAAAATTGAAACAATTGAAAAATTACCTCCCCCTAATTCAGTTAAGGCTATAAGAAGCTTTTTAGGACATACCAGTTTCTATCGCAGATTTATTAAAGATTTTTCTAAAATAGCTAAGCCTTTAACAAAACTGCTAGAAAAAGACGTACTTTTCAACTTTGACCAATAATGTTTAGACTCTTTTAATGCTCTTAAGGAAAAGTTAGTCAATGCCCCGATTATGATTTCACCTGATTGGAATCTACCTTTTGAACTAATGTGCGATGCAAGTGATTTTGCAGTAGGTGCAGTTTTGGGACAACGAAGAGACAAGCACTTTCAACCGATCTACTATGCTAGCAAAACTTTGATAGCCACTCAAGCAAATTATACTACCACAGAAAAAGAATTGCTAGCTGTTATTTTCGCATTTGATAAATTTAGATCTTATTTGATTTTGTCAAAAGTCATTGTTTATACTGACCATTTTGCTCTTCGCTACCTCTTAACTAAAACTGATGCAAAACCTTGATTAATAAGATGGATTCTATTGTTACAGGAGTTTGATTTAGAAATAAAGGACAATAAGGGAGCTGAGAACTTGGTAGTAGATCACCTTTCAAGATTAGAAAACATGCAACCCAAGTACCTCGACAAAATAAACAATTTGTTTCCTGAAGAACAACTCCTATCCTTAGCAGATGCAACAGCTCCTTGGTTTACTGATTTTGCAAATTATTTAGCAGCTAACATAACCCCAAAAGGGTTGACACATCAGCAAAAGAAGCGATTCTTCGCTGATGTGAAAAACTACTTTTGGGAAGATCATTTTCTTTTTCGAATTTGTGCAGATCAGGTTATTCGACGATGCGTTACTAAGACAGAAGCACACCAAATTTTAAATCACTACCATTCAGGACCCACAAGAGGACATCACAGTGGAGCTAGAACTGCTCATAAGGTACTCGAATCAAGCTTTTACTGGCCTACACTTTTTAGGGATGCCAACAGGTATGTGACCTCTTGTGATAAATGTTAGCGAATAGGCAATATTTCTTAACATAATGAAATGCCTCAGAACTATATACTTTCATGTGAAATAGTTGATGTATGGGGTATTGATTTCATGGGTCCATTCCCTACTTCATTTGGAAATAAGTACATCCTAGTAGTGGTAGAATATATGTCAAAATGGGTGGAAGCCCAAGCCTTACCTACTAATGATGCTAGAATGGTAGTACGATTCTTGAAGAAACTTTTCTATCGATTTGGAACACCTAGGATAATCGTTAGTGATAGGGGCACACATTTTTGCAATGCCCAGTTTGAAAAAGTCTTAAAAAGGTATGGAGTACACCATAGAACACTACCTTTTATCACCCACAAACTAGTGGCCAACTCGAAGTGACAAATAGGGAACTAAAACATATCCTAGAGAAAACTATAGAAACAAATAGAAAGGATTGGTCAAGGAAAATAGACGATGCTTTATGGGCTTATAGAACTGCTTTTAAAACACACATAGGTACATCTCCTTATAAGCTTGTCTATGGAAAAAGTTGTCATTTGCCATTTGAACTTGAAAATAAAGCATTTTGGGCTATCAAATTCTTAAACCTTGATTTCAAGCTTGCGGGTGAGAAAAGATTAATGTAGTTAAATGAACTAGATGAATGGCGTTGCAATGCCTACGAAAGCTCATGACTATATAAGGAATCCATAAAGCGACGTCATGACAAACGACTAAAACAACCTAAGCAGTTCAAAACAGGTGATCTTGTCTTACTTTACAACTCGAGGGTGAGACTATTTCCTGGAAAACTCAAGTCAAGGTGGTCAGGTCCATTCACTGTTCAAACTATCTTTCCATACGGCACAATTGAGGTAACTCACCCCAAGTACGGTACGTTCAAGGTAAACGGCCATAGGCTAAAACACTACAAATGTGAGAATTTTAAAAATTACAGGGAGGAGCTTCAGCTCCATGAAATCCCTTCGTGATAAATCCAGGAAGAGTCAAGCTTAGACTCTAAATAAGCGCTTCTCGGGAGGCAACCCGAGCACTAACTTAATACCATGTCATCATCACACGGTAGGAAGACCGCAGTCCCCTTATCCAAGAAATGTAAGGGGCCAGGGAGTTTTTAGCGAGGCCCACCTCCGAGGCTCGACACCCGTTCTTCACATTTTCCCAAGCCTCGCAGGAGGAGCATTATCAACTACTTCGACCCCGCCCTATATCCACAGGCAACTGCATAGGTTGGGGCGACCTCAAGTAGATACACCTAGAGGATGACGTTCAGGCCCTACTATAACCGAGCCATGGGAGCAATTCTTCCAGATTATCGAGCCCACCTACTTGGAACTCACTTTAGAGTTCTACTCCACATTCCACCTCCAGACGGTGATGACCAGATTCGACGACCCAAGGACGATCCAGTTCCATCTGGGAGGACTCGTGCGATGCCTCAATGTACCAGAGTTCGGCTCTGCACTCGGGCTCTACACAGAGCAATTTATGGCAGACGAGGACTTCCCCACCCATTCGCGTCGCATCCACATCCGGCCCGTCGATTGCTGGCACGAGATTGCCCCAGGTCGTCAAACATATAACCCCAGTGTTAGCAAGGCGACCGCCCTCCTTCCCTCTCTGAGGTGCATTCATGCTCTCCTTGCTCACACTTTGACAAGTAGATGAGAGAGCACAGGCATCGTCAACACTCATGACGTCTACTTCTTGTGGTGCATGGCGAATGGACACGTCATCGACCTAGCATACTTCATCGCGCACGCCATGCAGCATCAAACGGAGAGGCACCGTAGAGGCATATTATCCATGGGGCCCTACATCACACGTCTGGCTCGTCATTTTGGGCTCCTCAACACTTTAGCCCAGACATCCTCCTACACCCTGATCGGTCAGATGTCTCCCCAAGGCATCGCAACTATGTTACATATGAGGATGATAGAGCGGAGGCCAGAAGGCACCCCCTTCAGTTCCGACTTGTTCAGGAGGGCGAGGACCCAGAGGATATTACTAATGATGTCCCACCACCACCACCAGCAGAGGACGCACCCACCGAGCCACCACCCCCTCGTCACCCATCTCATGTAGCAGCCGCCCACGCTGACTTATCTAAGCACTTTTCATACTTTGAGTAGCAATCCTTTCGGCGCCTCGATTATATCGACGCCACCTTAGATCAGATATGCCAGCACCTCTGCATCACACCACCACCGCGTGACCCACATGAGGATTAGAGATGTCTATTCCTCCTAACTTTATTTTTATCTTAATTTTTATTTTTATTTTTATTTTTATTTTAAATCTGATCCCTATTTTTACCTTTTCCTTTCTTCTAACTTTACTTTCCTTTTCCTTTTTATTTTTCATTTATTTTATCTTTTTCATTATTTGAATATTAGTATTTTTAGAACTTAGTTTATTATTTTCTTTTTATTTCTTTTTCATAACGGCCAACCCCTAACAAGTAATTTCCATTACTCCAAATTCCCCATGACTTATAAATTCTTTCACAGTTTCAAAGGAGCTTACAGCTCAAATCTCTACGAAAAAGGGAACACCCTGCCATAACTACCGGCTCTTCCAATTCCAATATCCGTCTCACAAATCCATCCAAAATTCAGGGAGTTTCATGCCTTTCCCTATCTTATGATCTTGTGCTTCTATTGCTACTAATGTTATCTTTGTACATTGAGGGCAATGTACATCTTAAGTGTGGGGGGTGAACTTACTTTAAATCTTTATACTATATATGAAAACCCTAAAATCTGATGCTTCATTCTTAACTGCATTATCTTCAGCTTCCTATTAGGAATATATTCTGATTGATTTGTAATTTCTATTGATAAGTTGAGAATTAAGAAATAGGTGCTTGTATTTTGAATATTCAAACTCTAAAACATTAGGGAATCAAGCATGATAAGTTGAAGTTTTTGAGAACTCCAATTTTTGCATAAGTTATTTCTTTAATCCTAAGTGTTATCTTGAGATTTGAAATTCACAGGATTGACATCAAAAGCCATAATTCTAGTGATATTTTGAGCCTTTTTGCGCATACATTCTTTCGTGCTTACTTTTATTATTGCTTTAAGTGAGTCAACACTGATTTGTTATTCTAGAACTTGCTTTGATTATACATGTCAAGACCACATCGTTGATTTGATATACCAAGATGATAAAGGCACTTAGGATTTAACCCACTTACTCCACAAAGGCCTACCTCCATAAATTAACCCCTAGTGAACCCCATTGAGCCTAACAACATTTTCTTTGACTTACCTCTAATATTAACCTATGACCCATTTTTGTTGAATTCCATTCAATTACTTTGATCCCTATTTTTATCGAGATTTGAGTTAAACTTATTATCTAGCTTTATTCTCTTTTCCATATTGTAAAGTTGTAAATACTCAATTTAATGTATTTTAATTGAATAGTTCAAATAGTTTTTGCATATTTCTGTTTTAAGGCTACTAAGGCAGAATAGCTATTATCATAAGAATTAACTCGAGAAATATGTTCCAATGATAGAGATTTTTCTAGCTAGATGATTTTTCAATTCAATCTCAATTCTAACCCTCTTTTGCAGCCTGTGACAACACCCCTAACCAAGCCCCATTACAACCATTGAAAGACCTTTTGATCGATGTATCATATCAATCTACAGTGGTGGAGATATGATTTTCTAGCAAGCCTATGGTAATAACTTTTCAGGTTGACTAGAGAGTGCTTAATTTTTGGAACCCTAAACACTTTGAGTGGATAGAGTGAATCCTTAGTGAGGATGAGAGATAACTACTTAGGCACTAGGAAGAAAACTTATGTTTCAATGATAAAATTCTCAACTTAAAGTGATTGAGTCTTTAATGTTCTTTTGATTGAATATTCATTATATGATTACCTGTGGATTAGTTTGAAACATTATTGATAAAAATTATAAGTTGAGAAGGATGATTCTTAATTAGGGATTGAGATTTTGCTTGAGGATAAGCAAAGGTTTAAGTATGGGGGTATTTGATAAATGTTAAATTATACATATTTTTACCTTATGTTTAGCCTATATTTTGGATGAATTATTATCAATTTAGTGAGAATTGGTACTCTTAATCTTTCTTTTTCATATCTTACACTCAGAAGAGCATAGGGAAGAGAAAAGAACAGAAAATGGACAAAAAACGGAGAAAATGGGCCAAAATGTGTAATCAACACGGCCTTTTGTAGAAATCACACGGGCGTGGCACACGGGCGTGTTCTAGTCGTGAGGATGAGGAATTTCACTCAGATTTGGATACTAAGGGGCTAAGAAAGCCATTCTAAACTCTATATAATGACCCCAAGAGGCAACTCTAAAGATATACTCTTTTCTCTCAAGAAAGAGTGCCATAATTCTGCCAACACAAGGAGTGAAAGCAAGGAATTACTCCAAGGGAAGTTGATTGATTTATCCCAGAAGCCAGAATTCTACATCAAGACAGAGGATCTCCCTAAATTCCTTCAGGGGTTTTTGGGTTCTTTATGTTTTGTTATCTTAATTCTTCTGAGATGTTTTCTTTCTTTATTTTGAACTAAACCCCTCAAATACTTAAAGGGGATGAAACCTAAGACAGATCTTGTTATTATTTATTCTTGAATTATTTGATAAATACTTGAATTGTTCTTAATTATGTGTTCTTCATTCTTGATTTAATAATCCTAGGTATTACTTCAAGAACTTGATGTGCTTAGGCAGAGGAGCAAAAGTCCCTGTTTTAAGAGCAGATCTACCATAATTAAGCGAAGTTGCATGCAACCCTAGACATAGGGTGACATAAATCTGCCGGATTAGGGTCAAACCTAATAGGGGGATCCATAGATCGAATTAATGCAACCTAGGGTGTTAATTAATAAAGAAACTTTAGTTAACAGCCTAGGCCTAGTTGTTCTTAGCCTCGATGGAGGGATTAACATAAGTTAGGTATCTCTACTGATCAAGTCAAGTAAAGGCATCATCTAGTTCAAGAAGTTAATAACAAGTGAAGTCTAGGTGGATGCTTCCTTAAGTATTGCTCATATCAATCAGGTTTTCGCTAAACTTTTCCCCAAATTTACTTTTTGTGCATTTTTAGTTAGTTTTAGAATTAGTTTCAATCAATCCTCTTTTTTTTTAGGCTAGATAATAGAAAGGAAGTAAGTATTAGTACTTTTGGTTCCCTTGGGTACGATAACTCGGTCTTGCCGCTAAACTATACTACTGTTTGATAGGTGCGCCTGCCTTTAAAATCGTGATATTAGTTAGTTTTTGGTGTGATCAGTTTTTATAAATTTTATTACTTATATCGCGAGCATATCATAAACCAAGTAAATTTTAAATCATTTTAGATCACATAACTAATATAATCAATATCAATTATTTCATAACAAAAAATATCAAAGCCAACTTACCAAGCATTCATAAAATCATATTGTTTAATAAAAGTAAGAATTACTATTCATTTGGTCATTTTTAATGCTTATGCCGAATATAATAGTGCTTATTTCACAACTTATTTCAATGACCACTATAACCATATTCAATATCTTTACAAGCATCAAATCACACATAGAATTAAGTCCAAATAATAACCATGATTTGCCTTTCACCTCAATAAAACACAAATATGTATATATACATATAAAATAGCAACCATTTATCAAATACTTAAAAATACAAAAACCAAATTTAAGCATGCTAATATCACTCATATTACAATGTAACTAAAGGTCATATACAAGACCAATTTAATGATTACATATTCGGCTAAGCACATATAGATATATAAATCAACCCAACATATCATATACATATACATAAATAAGTGTGAATGTGACAGCTCGATTTAGGGCCTAAATAGAATAGTGGTTTCGAAACCACAAATTCAAAGTAGAAAAATTTATTCTGATTAATTTTTATAATTTATCGAGTGATTAGATGCATGTGTTAGAACATCGATAGAAATTTTCATGAATTGCATGTCTAATTTTCCTATTAAGACTTAATTGCAAAAGTTTATAAATATGAGTTCTAGATGTTAAAGGATTAATTTGAAGAGCATAATTGAAGCAGAGATCCTTAAATGGTAATTATACCATTAGGTTTTCATGGACAAAAATGGACATACTTAGGTAGAAATAACCAAAGTTTTTAATGAAGGGTATTTTAGTCATTTGGTAATTAAAAGATTAAAAAAGGGAAAAACATGGCAAAATATATCCATCTTCTTCATTAGGACGAAATTTCAAGGGTTCTTCATAGCTAGGGTTTGTTTCAAGCTTCCAAGCTCCATAGTAAGTGATTCCATGCCCCGTTTTTAATGTTCTTTACGTTTTTGGAGTCCCGGTAACTTGATTTAGCTTATGCTAGCAATAATTTACCTAGGGTTTAGATGTGGAAAAATACTCATAGGTGAAATGTGTTTCTTTTGATGTTTTTTAAATTCTGCTAAACAACTTGTGCTACTCGGTTTTAAGTAAAAACGAGAAAAATTACATAATCAGTAAAAATACCTAATGTTCATAAGTATATGTTAGAGTGGGAATTTGATGTTACCGTTGGTAAATAAATGATCAGCATGTTCTAAAACATAAGAATTAGGGAAAAAGTTTAATTTTCGAGCTTTGGGGCAAAAGTGTAAATATGCAAAAGTTTAGGGATAAAATTGTAATTTTGGAAAAGTTAAAGTTAAGGATTGTTTTGATAAATGTGAGTATTAAATAAGCTAAATGTGTTATTTTAGATCAAGAAAGAGGTGGAATCGACCTTGATTGGGGAAAAGAAAAGATTGTGGACTAAATTGTAAAATTTCTACATTGTTCACCGAGGTAAGTTTGTACGTAAAAAATATATCATTTTTACTTATATTATAATATTTTCTTATTATATGAGTCGTGGTTGCATATTGAATACTTACTTCAGGTAAATTATGAATTCAAATTGAGTATGGATGAATTGGTAAAATGTTGAAAAGTGAAGAATTTCCTGGTTGAACCTTTAGAATAGAAACGATATGAATGATCCATTCTGGGAACACATGTGTAGTACTATATGCAGGCTACTCTGTGTTCAAGATGGTTTAGGTCACGTGTGTAGTACTAAGTGCAGGTTACTATGTGTACCAAATGGTTGGGTCGCATGTGTAGTACTACGTGCAGGCTACTATGCGTACTCATTTATTTCGATCACATGTGTGGTACTAAGTGCAGGCCACTATGTCTAAGAAATGGTTTTGGTCACATGTGTAGTACTAAGTGAAGGCTATTATGTACACCAATTAGCTTCGGCTACAAGGGTGGTACTATGTGCAAGCCACCGAATATCTGTTACTATTTCAACGTGTTCAACAAGAAAACCTATTAATTGCAAATTCATATGAAAATATGGTGTTAAGTATAGGGATATGAATATATGTGTTGTGAGCAATGTGCTCAATAAGTAATCAAACTTTGGTAAGTTTGATATAGTGTAGTGTTACTATGAAAAATTGATACAAGGAAATTTATGAAAAAGTGAAACTTGAAATATAACAGTTTTTGGCAGCAGAAGTTAGGTAAATTTGAAAAATCACCAAAAATGGTAGAAATTGAATTAGAGATTGAATGAGATATGGAATTAAATCTTATTTAGTCTATTTTTCATATAAAAGAAATAGAGAAAGAAAATGAATTCTGTGTTTTAAGATATTTATATTTTTGTAAGACTGGTTCAGATTGATTTCATGATCCGCTATTCTGATTTGTAAAAATCATTAAAAATTGTAAAAAAAAATCGTTATGGAACATAATTTACATGGGTGGATTCCTTATTGAGTCCATTTTTAGAAGAAATAAACGCGAACATCTTTCGAATTCTGTATAAAGAGAAATTGATTAGTGAAGAGTGGTCAGGATTGTCGAGTAGCGAAACAGGGGAAGCTTTAATGAATAAACTATATTAATTGGTCAAACTAAAAATTCTAAAATTTTTACAGTAAGAAGAAATATGAGTCTAGTTTCTGGGAAAATTATCGGATCTTAATTTGGAGCTCCTCGCTCCTAGCTCCAAATAAAAATAATTTAGTGACTGGGACTCGAACGGACAGCTTGTACTGAACTTAAGTAAATGATAAATGCATGTGAGAATAAGGTTGTGTAATTGGGGATACATATTTTGGGATCTATAAATGCCATTATCAGTTTGTTATTTTTATTATTATTTACATATTACTTACTAAACTATAAGCTTACTTTGCTTCCTCTTTCTTTTTTATCTTATTTTATAGTGTAATCGAGTTTGTTCGTGATTTGAGGGAAAAATTGTCGGAGGCTCACTAATATTATCCATCCTTCCTTTTGGTATTTTGTAAACATATTTTGGATATATGGCATGTATAGAAGACTTGAGTATTTCGTTGTAAATTTTCGTAATATTACTTGAAAAGTTGATTTCTAATATTACATATATCACTTGTATTATGCTATCGATATAATCTAATATTAGTTAAATTACAAATTTAGGATATATGTGAATTTAATGTTTAAAAGATGAGTGAATAATTGACGGGTTTCAATTTAGATAATCATTTTATGCCTCAATTTGATATGATTGCATGTATGTTATTCTGGTAATACTTGCATCCTGTTTCGGTATTGAACACAGGTATACGGTGTTACATTTTAGTGGTATCAGAGTTGTGGTTTAGTTAGTTCTTGGACCAGTATAGTGAGTGTGAAAGTCTATCTATACATGCCATAAATATATTTTGATAATGTGGTGACTTCCGACATTACTAAACTGTGTTTTGTTTTTACATAGTAATGGGTCCTAATTGAGCAGTGGCTGATGATGCTGCAAGTAATGCACTGGCTCCCACGCAAGGGACTGCACCTATAGAAAGTAGACATAAGACATCAGGGCAAGAAGACGAAACTATGAATGTTTTTCTTCAAATGAAGAATGACTGGTCTACTAATTTTATTAGAGCCAATCCTAATGCTTAACCTCCTCCTCCCCTACCTATACCACAACCGGTCCGCACAGCTTCGTAAAGTATTGATATGGTACGATCGACAAAACTTTTTGTAGATAAGCTTCGTAAACAAGGGGCTAAAGAATGTAGAGCAAACATTGATGATAATCTAGAAAAAGCAGATTTCTGGCTTGAGAATTCTATGCGAATATTTGCTAAATTATCTTGCACACCTGAAGAGTGTTTAAAATGTGCAGTATCATTACTGAAAGATTTAGCCTATCGTTGGTGGAAGACTTTGATATCTGTAGTTCCAAAAGAAAGGGTAACCTGGGATTTCTTCTTGGAAGAGTTTTGAAAGAAGTACATTCATCAGCGATTTATCAATCAGAAACAGAAGGAATTTCTTGAATTGAAACAAGGTAAGATGACGATGGCTGAAAATGAACGCGAGTTTGTAAGGCTTAGTAAATATGCACAAAAATGTGTTTTTCCGAAGCAATGATGTCCAGAAGGTTTGAAGATGGACTTAATGAAGACATCAAGTTGTTAGTGGGAATTCTAGAACTAAAAGAAATGGTGGTACTAGTTGACAGAGCTTCTAAAACTGAGGAATTGAATAAAGAAAAGAGAAAAACTAATATCAAGGCCCGGGATCAAAGAAAAAGACTGATGAACAAGTTATTTTAATTCCAATAAAAAAGATTCAAAGAAGCAAATTCTCGAAAGACAACTTTAGCCGGGTATTCTTATCGAGACAAGGAAAAATCGAATTCGGGTTCTAGAGCTCGAACTACTTTGATGTCAAGTCTGGGAAATGTAAGATCAAAAAGACCTAAATGCCAGCATTATGGTAGACGACACTTCAGTGAGTGTTATATGAATAGTCGTGCCTATTATAGATATGACTCTAAAGAACATTTTATTAAAGACTGTCCTGAGAAGGTAGAAGAAGAAAAAGCTCAAAGTGCTAGGCAGAGTAATACTACTGGCAAAGGTAGACCCTTGCGAAATGTCGGAGGTGGAATTGGTGGTAAAGGCATGGTAAAAGACTCAGCTGCAAGGTCAGAAACATGAACACTTGCTAGGGCTTATGCTATATGAGCTCGTGAGGAGGCATCGTCTCCCGATGTGATCACTGGTACTTTTTTACTTTATGATATTGATGTTATTATATTAATTGACCCCAGGTCCACTCATTCTTATATTTGTGAAAATTTAGTACACAGTAAGAAATTGCCTGTGGAATTAATTGAATTTGTAGTTATAGTATCAAATCCTCTAGGCAAACATGTGCTCATAGATAAGGTTTGCAAGAATTGTCCTTTGATGATTCAAGGCTACTGTTTTCCAGCTGATCTGATGTTGTTGCCATTTGATGAGTTTGATGTTATTTTGGGTAAAGATTGGCTAACTCAGCATGATGCAGTAGTAAATTGTACAAAGAAACATATTTTGTTAAAATGTCAGAACGGCGAGTTGCTCTGGGTTAAATCTAATCAAACAGAAGGGTTATCTGATGTGATTTCAGTGATGGCAGCACAGAGATATGTTAAAAAAAAGGTATGATGCTTACTTGGCTTATATACTCGACACTAAAGTATCAGAGTCAAAGATTCATGCAGTGTCGATAGTATGTGAATTTTTTGATGTGTTTTCGGAGGAATTAATAGGGTTACCACTAGAACGAGAAGTGGAATTTCCTATAGATTTGATTCCAAGAACTACTCCAATTTCCATAGCTCGGTACCAGATGGCTCCTACAGAATTAAAGGAGTTAAAGACACAGTTACAGGAACTTGTGGATAGGGGTTTTGTTCAACCAAGTCATTCACCTTAGGGTGCTCTGGTTCTGTTTGTGAAAAAGAAAGACGGGTCCTTGAGATTGTGTATTGACTATCGGCAGCTCAATAAGGTAACTATTAAGAATAAGTACCCGTTGCCCCGAATTGATGACTTATTTGATCAGCTTAAAGGTGCCACAATATTCTCGAAGATTGATCTCCGATTAGGTTACTATCAGTTACGGGTAAAGGAGTTAGATGTGCCAAAGACAGCCTTCAGAACCAGATACGGGCATTATGAGTTTCTGGTTATGCCGTTTGGGTTAACTAATGCACCTGCAGTATTTATGGATTTGATGAACCGGATATTCAAACCATACTTAGACAGATTTGCGGTAGTTTTCAGTGATGATATTCTGGTTTATTCTTGGGATGAAAAGGAACATGCTGAACATTTGAGAGTTGTGTTGCAAACTCTGCGAGAGAAACAATTATATGCTAAATTCAGTCAATGTGAATTTTGGCTTCGAGAAGTGGGTTTTCTTGGACATATTGTATCCACCGATGGCATTAGAGTAGATCTGAGTAAAATCTTAGCTATTATAAATTGGAGTCCACTGAATAATGTATTTGAAGTTAGAAGTTTCTTGGGTTTAACTGGTTATTATCGAAGATTTGTTTAGGGGTTCTCTATGATAGCTTCTCCGATGACCTGTTTACTACAGAGAGATGTTAAATTCGAATGGACTAAGGAATGCCAGAAGAGTTTTGATCGATTGAAAGAATTGTTGACAAAAGCACTTGTACTGGTACAGCCTGAACCGGGTAAGGAATTTATTATTTATAATGATGCATCATTAAATGGTTTAGGTTGTGTCTTTATGTAAGAAGGTAAAGTAATAGCCTATGCTTCAAAACAACTTAAGCAACATGAAAGAAATTACCCGGTACATTATCTCGAATTAGCTGCTATTGTATTTGCATTGAAGATATGGCGGCATTCCTTGTATGGTGAAAAATGTCATACTTTTACTGATCATAAAAGCCTGAAATATTTTATGACACAGAAAGATTTAAATTTAAGACAGCACAGGTGGCTTGAACTGATAAAGGATTATGATTTGATTATTGATTACTATCCGGGTAAGGCTAATGTTGTAGCTAATGCTTTGAGCCAGAAATCTTTATTTACTTTGCGAGCTATGAATACCCAGTTACCATTGTCTGATAATGGTTCAGTTATAGCTGAAATGAGAGCTAGACCAATGTTTATACAAAGATTTGTGAGGCTCAGAAAAATGATGAAAAGTTACAAACTAAACGAGCACAATGTAAGTCGGGTACTGATTCTGAATTTCAAGTAGGGACCGATGGTTGTTTGTTATTCAGAAGTAGGATATGTGTACCTCAAAATTCAGAGCTCATACAAAAGATTCTACACGAGGCCCACAATGAAACTATGTCTGTACATCCAGGGAGTAATAAAATGTATAATGATCTAAAAATGATGTACTGGTGGCCAGGTATGAAACATGATATTTCTGAATTTGTATCAAAGTGTTTGATAAATCAGTAGGTTGAAGCTGAACATCAGGTACCTTCAGGGTTACTTCAGTCAATCACTATACCAGAATGGAAATGAGAAAGAATTACTATGGATTTTGTATCTGGGATACCGTTGTCTCCAAGGAAGAAAGATGCCATTTAGGTGATTGTTGACCGATTAACAAAGTAAGCGCACTTTATTCTGGTACGTATGGATTATTCTTCAGATAAATTGGCTAAGTTGTATATATATGAGATTGTCAGGCTACATGGAGTGCCTGTTTCCATCACATCAGATAGAGATCCCTGATTTACATCTCGTTTTTGGAAAAAATTGCAAGAAGCCTTGGGTACTCAGTTGTATTTTAGCACTACATTTCATCCACAAACTGATGGCCAAATTGAGCGTGTAATTCAAGTATTGGAAGATATACTCTGATGTTGTATACTAGAGTTTGAAGTTAATTGGAAAATATACTCCGATGTTGTATACTAGAGTTTGAAGTTAATTGGGAGAGGTAACTACCTTTGATCGATTTTTCTTATAATAATAGCTATCAGTCTAGTATTAAAATTATATGGTAGAAAATGCAAAACACTGTTATATTGGACAGAGCTTAGTGAAAAGAAAATACATGGGGTTGATTTGATCTTGGAAATAGAAGAAAAAGTAAAGATAATTCGGGACAGTTTGAAAGCTGCTTCTGATTGTCAAAAATCATACGCCGATCTTAAACGGAAAGAGATTGAATTTCAGGTTAGGGATAAAGTATTTTTAAAAGTATCACCTTGGAAGAAAGTTCTCTGATTTAGTCGTAAAGGTAAATTGAGTCCAAGATTTATCGAACCATATGAAATCATAAAAAGAATTAGACCGGTTGCTTATCGATTGGCATTACCGCTACACCTTGATAGAATTCATAATGTTTTTCATGTATCTATGCTACGACGATATCAATCAGATCCTTCACATGTTATTTCTCATACAGAAGTGGAAATTCAGCCAAATATGAGTTACAGTAAAAACCAGTTAAGAATTTTGGCATAGGAGACCAAGGAACTTAGAAATAAAAAGATAAAGTTAGTAAAAGTATTGTGGCAAAAACATGGAGTAGAAGAGGCAACATGGGAATCAGAAAAAGCTATGAGAAAATAGTACCCAAACCATTTTAAAGGTAATATTTCGAGGACGAAAATCTCTAAGGGGGATAGTTGTGACAGCCTGATTTAGGGCCTAAACGGATAGTGGTTTTGAAACCCCAATTTCAAAGTAGAAAATTTTATTTCTATTAATTTTTATAATTTATCGAGTGATTAGATACATGTGTTAGAATATCGATAGAAATTTTCATGAATTGCATGTCTAATTTGCCTATTAAGACTTAATTGCAAAAGTTTATAAATATGATTTGTAGATGTTAAAGGATTAAATTGAAGAGCATAATTGAAGTAGAGGTCCTTAAATGGTAATTATACCATTAGGTTTTCATGGACAAAAATGGACATACATAGGTAGAAATAACCAAAGTTTTTAATGAAGGGTATTTTAGTCATTTGGTAATTAAATGAGTAAAAAAGGGAAAATGATGGCAAAATATGTCCATCTTCTTCATTAGGACGAAATTTCAAGGGTTCCCCATAGCTAGGGTTTGTTTCAAGCTTCCAAGCTCCATAGTAAGTGATTCCAAGCCTCCTTTTTAATGTTCTTTACGTTTTTAGAGTCTCGGTAACTCGATTTAACTTATGCTAGCAATAATTTAACCTAGGGTTCATATTAATAAAACTACCCATAGGATAGAATATGAGGTTTTAAATTATGCTAAACAACTTGTGCTACTCGGTTTCAAGTAAAAACGAGTAAAATGGCAAAATCGATAAAAATACCTAATGTTCATAAGTACATGTTAGAGTGAGAATTTGATGTTGCCGTTGGTAAATAAATGATCAGCATGTTCTAAAACATAAGAATTAGGGAAAAAATTTAATTTTCGAGTTTTGGGGCAAAAGTGTAAATATGTAAAAGTTTAGGGGTAAAATTGTGATTTTTCCAAAGTTAGAGTTAAGGACTGTTTTGATAAATGTGAGTATTAAATAAGCTAAATGTGTTATTTTAGATCAAGAAAGACGTGAAATTGACCTTGATCGAGGAAAGGAAAAGATTGTGGACTAAATTGCAAAATTTTTATATTTTGCACCGAGGTAAGTTTGTATGTAAATAATATATCGTTTTTACTTATGTTATAATATTTTGTTATTATATGAGTCGTGGTTGCATATTGAATACTCACTTGAGATAAATTATGAATTGAATTTTTGTATGGATGAATTGGTAAAATGTTGAAAAGTGAAGAATTTCCCGGTTGAACTTTCGGAATAGAAAAGATATGAATGATCCGTTGTGAGAACACGTGTAGTACTATGTGTAGGCTACTATGTGTTCAAGATGGTTTAGGTCACGTGTGTAGTACTAAGTGCAGGTTACTACGTGTACCAAATGGTTGGGTCGCATGTGTAGTACTATGTGCAGGCTACTATGCGTACTCGTTTATTTTGATCACATGTGTGGAACTAAGTACAGGCCACTATGTCTAAGAAATGGTTTTAGTCACATGTGTAGTACTAAGTGCAGGCTACTATGAGCACCAATTAGCATTGACTACAAGGGTGGTACTATGTGCAGGCCACCGAATATCTGTTACTATTCCGACGTGTTCAACGGGAAAACCTATTAATTGCAAATTCATATGAAAATATGGTGTTAAGTACAGGGATATGAATATATGTGTTGTGAGCAATGTGCTCAATAAGTAATCAAACTTTGGTAAGTTTGATATAGTTAAGTGTTACTATGAAAAATTGATACAAGGAAATTTATGAAAAAGTGAAACTTGAAATATAACAGTTTTTGGCAGCAGAAGTTAGGTAAATTTGAAAAATCACCAAAAATGGTAGAAATTGAATTAGAGATTGAATGAGATATGGAATTAAATCTTATTTAGTCTATTTTTCATATAAAAGAAATAGAGAAAGAAAATGAATTCTGTGTTTTAAGATATTTATATTTTTGTAAGACTGGTTCAGATTGATTTCATGATCCGCTATTTTGATTTGTAAAAATCATTAAAAATTGTAAAAAAATAGTTATGGAATATGATTTATATGGGTGGATTCTTTATTGAGTATATTTTTAATAGAATCAAATGTCAACATCGTTAAAATTCTGTATAAAGAGAAAATGAAATTTTAGTGAAGAGTGGTCAGAATTGTCGAGTAGTGAAATAGGGGAAGTTTTAATGAATAAACTGTATTAATTGGTCCGACCAAAAATTCTGAAATTTTTTTGGTAAGAAGAGATATGTGTCTAGTTTCTAGGAAAATTATCAGATCTTAATTTGGAGCTCCTAGCTTCAGATAAAAATAAATTAGTCACTGGGACTCGAATGGACAGCTTGTACTGAACTTAAGTTAATGATAAATGCATGTGAGAATAAGGTTGTGTAATTGGGGATACATATTTTGGGATCTATAAATGCCGTTATTAGTTTGTTATTTTTATTACTATTTACATATTACTTACTAAGCTATAAGCTTACTCTTTACATATTACTTACTAAGCTATAAGCTTACTTTGCTTCCTCTTTCTTTCTTGTCTTATTTTATAGTGTAATCGAGTTTGTTCGTGATTCGGGGGAAAATTTATCGGAGGCTCACCAACATTATCCATCCTTCCTTTTGGTATTTTGTAAACATATTTTGGATATATGGCATGTATAGAAGACTTGAGCATTTCGTTGTAAATTTTAGTAATATTACTTGAAAGGTTGAATTCTAATATTACATATATCACTTGTATTATGTTATCGATATAATCTAATATTAGTTAAATTACAAATTTAAGATATATGTTAATTTAATGTTTCAAAGATGAGTGAATAATTGATGGGTTTTAATTTAGATAATCATTTTATGTCTCGATTTGATATGATTGCACGTATGTTTTTCTGGTAATACTTGTATCCTGTTCCGGTATTGAACACGGGTATAGGGTGTAACAACGAAGCAAGATTTATTTACTTGCATAATTCATATCCATTTCTTTACTAACATAAACTTATTAAACTCATCTATATCACATATCATGACCAAACTTACCTTGTTAACAAATTACATAACAAAACTTAAGCAAAACATGTTTTACAAATATAAACATAGCATGACCGAATCATCCATTAAATAAATCTATTAGCTAAGCAAAAACACACAAAAATCAATACATCTTTAGTATTTATACCAAATTAATATTAACCAATTCAAATATGTCAATCTCCTTCCATCAAACATATACCGAACTTATATCCTATATAAATATCATGATTAAATCATTAAAATCATAAGTCAACATCACAAATGATATTCATACTTATTTACAACATAGTCGATTTATCAACCTTTAGCAATTATATATCTATCACCTAAATTAATCACATAACCAAATCATCAAGATCATATTCAAATTCACTCCACCATCATTCACACATAGCACACATAAAAATTATACTTGAGATAGCATATATTAATAATTCAACTTAGCCATTTTCACATGGCACATTATATACATATCCTAAAATCGGACATAATACATACTAGCCTATACATGCCATAGGTTTGAATTCAAACTTTTAAAAGTACCGAAAATAGACGATAGTGTGAATGACTTCGCTGATGATCCCTGAGCTCGTAAGTAGCTTCCAAAATCTATAAAACATATGATAAACATTCATACAATAAGCTATCTTAGCTTAGTATGTCATAAGCAAATAAACAATTCAATAACATAATCAACTCAGTTTAACCAAAACGAATTATACTTTAGTAATCACATATAATTTCAAGTTTATAGTTTCATATGAAACTATTACTCTCATAATTAAAAACTCATCATGGCCGAATATACATATATATACATTATCAATGCATTTGTAACACCCCAAACTCGGCCTAGACGCTACGGCCAAGTCTGGTGTGTCACATTGAAGTGTTTTTCAAAAACCATGATTTCATTGAAACCCTTCTTGTTTAAAACTTGTTGCCAACTAAAACTTGCGTTTGTTTACTTTCAAAACATGGTCAACTAAAAGTTAATCCCCTTTTTTAAAAACATTATTACCTTTAAAACCTCTTTTGTTGCGAAAGCTTAATTTAGTTTGTTGCGGAAGACGTAATGTTCGAAAACCATTAACATTTTGGTAAACCGCGATTCACCTCTAGTAGATATAATTCAAAGTAAATAAAAACCTTAAAATAAAAATCCAAAAATTATAAAAGGCCTTATTACAAACCAAACCCAAAATAAAGTACTTGAGATTAAACAATCAAAACAGAAACATAAGCAGTGTGTGTGGCCTTCTCCGAGTCCCTCGCAGCTCCGATCTGTCTAAGGCTGGGGATTACCTGAAAGGTTAATAAAAGGGGTGAGTTTATGAAAACTCAGTATGTAATCCCCTTACTACAAATACGAACAGTCAGTCATGTAAAAGAATTTAAAAGTTTGCCCTACCACAGTTTCAGTATTAATTGGGCCTTAGCCCATTATAAAATCAGAGACATTATCTGAACCAGAACCAGTATCAGAATCAGAATCAGAGTCAGTATCAGTATCAGTATCAAAATCAGAATCAGAATCAACAATAGAATCAGAAACAGAATCAGAGTCGGTATAAGAATCAATTAACAGAATCAAAATTAGAATCAATTAACAGAATCAGAATCAGAATCAGAATCAATTTACAGAATCAGAAACAATTAACAGAATTAGAATCAGAATCAGTGTGCAAAGAAGCCCATCCGAAGCCCAAGTTAGCTCAAGCCCACAGGGCCTAAGCCCTAACCAGTCACAGTAATATCTGGGCCGAAGCCCTATTCAGATAACAGTAAACTGGGCCTTAGCCCTTTTCAGATAGCAGTACGACCCATAGGCCCATAACAGTAACAGTACAGATAAAATGCATGAATGCAAAGCCCAAAATATGTGGGGAGACTACTCAACCCATCCAACCGCTAAACACCACCCGTACCAGCCAACACACCATGTGGGGAAACTACTCGACCCATCCATCCGCTACACACCACAGAATTTGCAGCGAGACTGCCAGATATTGTGATAGAGTCACCAGATACAGATATTATGGCGAAGCCACCAGAACAGATATATGTGAAGAAGCCACCAGAACAGATATATGTGGCGAGGCCACCAGAACAGATATATGTGGCAAGGCCACCAGAACGCTTCCTCCATCAATACTTCCCAAATCCCATGCAACATGTCATGTATGCAGAATGTCATGCCCATATTTGAATCAAACAATCACAATCAAGTCATTCATACACCAACATATATTCACAATCAAATCCAACAAACACACAGTCTAAGTCAGTCACTTGCCCACAAGGGCAAAACAGTCATTTAACACCCTAGGGGCAAAATGGTAATTTTACCCTACAGGAGAATTTCGGTAATTCTACCTTACAGGGGTATTTCAATAATTGTACCCTAAAGGGGTATTTTAGTAATTCTACCCTAAAAGGGCATTTCAATAATTCTACCCTAAAGGGGCATTTTAGTAATTTCACAAATTAAGGGTAAAATAGTAATTTTACAGATCAGGGGTAAAATAGTAATTTTACAGATCAGGGGTAAAATAGTAATTTTAAAAATCAGGGGTAAAATGGTAATTTTACAAATTAGGGGTAAAATGGTAATTTTACAAATTAGGGGTAAAATGGTAATTTTACAAATTAGGGGTAAAATGGTAATTTTACAAATCAGGGGTAAAATGGTAATTTTCCAAATCAGGGGTAAAATGGTAATTTTACAAATCAATGGTAAAATGGTAATTTTACAAATCAGGGGTAAAATGGTAATTTTACAAACCAGGGGTAAAATGGTAATTTTACAAACCAGGGGTAAAATGGTAATTTTACAAATCAGGGGTAAAATGGTAATTTTACAAATTAGAGGTAAAATGGTAATTTTACAAGTGGAAAGTATTTCAATAATTCGGTAAAATAAAGCATTCTAAACAGAGATAACAATGCAAATGGGCCTAGGGCCCATTCTCGGCCCAAATGGGCCCACACGCTCGTGTGGCCCTTTTAGCCCAAATTTAGCTACAGATATGCGATTCACCTAGTCTAGTCCAATATTTACTATACAATTAAACAACTTGTCCAAAAGGCCCCGTGCCCATTGGGCCCACATGGCCCCTTCGGCCTATCGCAGCTCGAAGTAGCCGTCCTACCGCTAGAGTAGTGAGAAATACACACCTGATAGGCATCTGAAGCTAATCCACCCTTTGAACGCTACTATGCCCAGAAGCTAACAATAGTCGCACCCTTGACACCCCGAGGGTGTCGATTAACTACGGTCACCATCACTATGGCCCAACGACATACAGATCAATGAATGATCCAATGCCTAACCCAAACGAACACGCTTCAACGTGAAAGGGGTAAGCCAAGAAAGGCATCCCTACTCTCCTCATGGATTGATCCATTTAAAGCTAGCTTCTCGCCTACTCCCATGCTAGCTTCCCGATGTGGGATCCTCCATCAATCTTCAAAAACTAAAGTATTAGCAAAATAATCAACCTTTGCAAGCAAAGGGATTCGAACCATAGACCTCTCGATTAGTCATGTCAAGGCACCACCACTCAGACACAAGCTCCTTTGTGTCATAAGTTCAACGCATTTATCTTTAAAGCCCGCCTACTCGCTTCAAGATTTATTTAAAAGAAAAACCAAAATAAATTGCAAGAGCCATGACTTGAACCTTGGACTCTATTGCTTCCTTGTCCCTTAAGTGGCGCTACTTTGCCACTGCACTACACTCCTTTTTATGTCATGCTTTCACCAAAAATATTCTTAAAGCCTACCCACTAACGTCCAAGCTCCCATAAGAGAAAAACATTAATTTTTGCTAAGGCCCAGGTTTCAACCCAGGACTTCTCCAACACTTCCAAACCTCTCACCCATCACACCAACACATCATTCAGTGAATATGGGCCAGGGGCCCATTACACAACCCAAGTGGGGCCCACATGCCCGCATGGCCCGCTAAGCCAGATTTTCCTACAGCTACATGTACGACACAGTCGGACCACTAATTCTCATAAGTCCTACGACAACGACCCGTGTGGGCCTACAAGCCCATTGGGCCCACAAGCCCATTCTTCCAGGCCCAATTTCGGGGCGTTACAACTCTACCCCCTTAAAGAAATTTCATCCTCGAAATTTCCAACTATTAAACAGTCACATAGTCTAGACTACACCACTATGCTCCCGCTGCGCACTCTAATCCTAATAATACTAACACACATCCAAGAATATCTATTCAGCGAAGTGGATATATATCACATGCATACAATTTCCATGTTCAAGACATCACATCCAAACAATTCCAAACAAGCAGAATAAACACCAAATCTCAATACAGTCCAATATCTAAAGAATCCACAGTATTTCAATTCCAAAACAAATAAAAGTATTTAGAAAACTTACGGATTCGGCGCCGGAGACTCGGTGAACCACACTTTTAGGAAAATAGTCAGTAAAACATTTCAAATACTTCAAATCTTTTAAAACAGTTCTTTCAGAAATTCAAAATTAAAAGCCCAATCCACAGCCGAGTTTTGCAACCCAGGCTCTGATACCACTAAATGTAACACCCCAAACCTGGCCTAGACGCTACGGCCAAGTCTGGTGTGTCACATTGAAGTGTTTTTCAAAAACCATGATTTCATTGAAACCCTTCTTGTTTAAAACTTGTTGCCAACTAAAACTTGCGTTTGTTTACTTTCAAAACATGGTCAACTAAAAGTTAATCCCCTTTTTTAAAAACATTATTACCTTTAAAACCTCTTTTGTTGCAAAAGCTTAATTTAGTTTGTTGCGGAAGACGTAATGTTCGAAAACCGTTAACATTTTGGTAAACCACGATTCACCTCTAGTAGATATAATTCAAAGTAAATAAAAACCTTAAAATAAAAATCCAGAAATTATAAAAGGCCTTATTACAAACCAAACCCAAAATAAAGTACTTGAGATTAAATAATCAAAACAAAAACATAAGCAATGTGTGTGGCCTTCTCCGAGTCCCTCGCAGCTCTGATCTGTCTAAGGCTGGGGATTACTTGAAAGGTTAATAAACGGGGTGAGTTTATGAAAACTCAGTGTGTAATCCCCTTACTACAAATACGACCAGTCAGTCATGTAAAAGAATTTAAAAGTTCGCCCTACCACAGTTTCAGTGTTAATTGGGCCTTAGCCCATTATAAAATCAGAGACATTATCTGAACCAGAACCAGTATCAGAATCTGAATCAGATTCAGTATCAATATCAGTATCAAAATCAGAATCAGAATCAACAATAGAATCAGAAACAGAATCAGAGTCGGTATAAGAATCAATTAACAGAATCAAAAT
Source organism: Gossypium stocksii (assembly GCA_020496765.1). NCBI lineage: Eukaryota > Viridiplantae > Streptophyta > Magnoliopsida > Malvales > Malvaceae > Gossypium > Gossypium stocksii. Next base: position 46,038,271 of record CM035631.1, read on the forward strand.
TAGAATCAATTAACAGAATCAGAATCAGAATCAGAATCAATTTACAGAATCAGAAACAATTAACAGAATTAGAATCAGAATTAGTGTGCAAAGAAGCCCATCCGAAGCCCAAGTTAGCTCAAGCCCACAGGGCCTAAGCCCTAACCAGTCACAGTAATATCTGGGCCGAAGCCCTATTCAGATAACAGTAAACTGGGCCTTAGCCCTTTTCAGATAGCAGTACGACCCATAGGCCCATAACAGTAACAGTACAGATAAAATGCATGAATGCAAAGCCCAAAATATGTGGGGAGACTACTCAACCCATCCAACCGCTACACACCACCCGTACCAGCCAACACACCATGTGGGGAAACTACTCAACCCACTCATCCGCTACACACCACAGAATTTGCAGCGAGGCTGCCAGATATTGTGATAGAGTCACCAGATACAGATATTGTGGCGAAGCCACTAGAACAGATATATATGGAGAAGCCACCAGAACAGATATATGTGGCGAGGCCACCAGAACAGATATATGTGGCAAGGCTACCAGAACGCTTCCTCCATCAATACTTCCCAAATCCCATGCAACATGTCATGTATGCAGAATGTCATGCCCATATTTGAATCAAACAATCACAATCAAGTCATTCATATCATCAACATATATTCACAATCAAATCCAACAAACACACAGTCCAAGTCAGTCACTTGCCCACAAGGGCAAAACAGTCATTTAACACTCTAGGGGCAAAATGGTAATTTTACCCTACAGGAGAATTTCGGTAATTCTACCTTACAGGGGTATTTCAGTAATTCTACCCTAAAGGGGTATTTCAGTAATTCTACCCTAAAAGGGCATTTCAATAATTCTACCCTAAAGGGGCATTTCAGTAATTTCACAAATCAATGGTAAAACAGTAATTTTACAAATTAGGGGTAAAATAGTAATTTTACAAATCATGGGTAAAGTGGTAATTTTACAAATCAGGGGTAAAATGGTAATTTTACAAATCAGGGGTAAAATAGTAATTTTACAAATTAAGGGTAAAATGGTAAGTTTACAAATCAGGGGTAAAATGGTAATTTTACAAACCAGTGGTAAAATAGTAATTTTACAAACTAGGGGTAAAATGGTAATTTTACAAATTAGGGGTAAAATGGTAATTTTACAAATCAGGGGTAAAATGGTAATTTTACAAGTGGAAAGTATTTCAATAATTCGGTAAACTAAAGCATTCTAAACAGAGATAACAATGCAAATGGGCCTAGGGCCCATTCTCGGCCCAAATTGGCCCACACGCTCGTGTGGCCCTTTTAGCCCAAATTTAGCTACAGATATGCGATTCACCTAGTCTAGTCCAATATTTACTATACAATTAAACAACTTTTCCACAAGGCCCCGTAGGCCTATTGGGCCCACATGGCCCCTTCGGCCCATCGCAGCCCGAAGTAGCCGTCCTACCGCTAGAGTAGTGAGAAATACACACCTGACAGGCATCTGAAGCTAATCCACCCTCTGAACGCTACTATGCCCAGAAGCTAACAATAGTCGCACCCTTGACACCCCGAGGGTGTCGATTAACTACGGTCACCATCACTATGGCCCAACGGCATACAGATCAACGAATGATCCAACGCCTAACCCAAACGAACACCCTTCAACGTGAAAGGGGTAAGCCAAGAAAGGCATCCCTACTCTCCTCATGGATTGCTCTATTTAAAGCCAGCTTCTCGCCTACTCCCATGCTAGCTTCCTGATGTGGGATCCTCCATCAATCTTCAAAAACTAAAGTATTAGCAAAATAATCAACCTTTGCAAGCAAAGGGATTCGAACCATAGACCTCTCGATTAGTCATGTCAAGGCACCACTACTCGGACACAAGCTCCTTTGTGCCATAAGTTCAACGCATTTATCTTTAAAGCCCGCCTACTCGCTTCAAGATTTATTTAAAAGAAAAACCAAAATAAATTGCAAGAGCCATGACTTGAACCTTGGACCCCATTGCTTCCTTGTCCCTTAAGTGGCGCTACTTTGCCACTACACCACACTCATTTTTGTGTCATGCTTTCACCAAAAATATTCTTAAAGCCTACCCACTAACGTCCAAGCTCCCATAAGAGAAAAATATTAATTTTTGCTAAGGCCCAGGTTTGAACCCAGGACTTCTCCAACACTTCCAAACCTCTCGCCCATCACACCAACACGTCATTCAGTGAATATGGGCCGGGGGCCCATTACACAACCCAAGTGGGGCCCACATGCCTGCATGGCCCGCCAAGCCAGATTTTCCTACAGCCACATGTACGACACAGTCGGACCACTAATTCACATAAGTCCTACGACAATGACCCGTGTAGGCCTACAAGCCCATTGGGCCCACACGGCCTATTCTTCCAGGCCTAATTTCGAGGCGTTACAGCATTCTCCAATTTCAAAGTCATATTATCATATATAACCGATTATACTTGTGCATTCATATACACATACTCATAAATCAAGCTTTTAAATCACATACTTATACCTATCATTAGACCAAATACACTTCTTATAGTTACATACATTTTCAATAGCATCACATATAATTTTTTATCGCATAACAAGTAACCAACTTACCTTATTTTCAAATAGATAATCAAATATCACATACCTAATCATTTTAACTTGTTGAACACAATCGATCACATTTATCATTGCCTGTTGAACCATTTGGAATTGAATAGGATACTCAGATAATCACACATATCGTACAATGCCAATGTCCCAGAGGTGGTCTTACATGTAATCACATATCGATGCCACTGTACTAGACAGGGCCTTACACGAATCACATATACGATGTCGATGTCCCAGACATGGTCTTACACGCAATCACATATCGAACCCAACGTCCTAGATGTGGTCTTACACGAGAACACATATCAAAAATCCTATATCATGACATATATATCCTAGCTATTCCTAAGGTTCATACGGGGCTTTTCGGACATCGTACCTCGGTCGAATTGAACTCGTAAACATAGCTTCCAAGCATATTCAAATTCCGTATTCACATATTTACTTTCATATACTACAATTCGGCATATAAACTTGTATTTATTTATAATTAACAACACATATCTGCTTATAAACTTACCTCGGACAACGGTAATTGGAACGGGACGATTAATCGACGAATTTAGTTTTCCCTAGATCTAAATCTGATTTCTTTGCTTCTTGATCTAAATGTATTCAAAATAAACTAATTCAAAAAGAATTCTATTCAATTTAGTCCAAAAACACATAAATGGGAAAATTACCATTTTGCCCTTGACATTTTACACTTTTTACAATTTAGTCCAAATTGCATAAAACACAAAATATACAAAATCTCAATACATCATGCTTAGGCCGAATGTTCATCTTATTCATATAAGTCCATACATTTCATTTATTTCCCATTTTAGTCCCTAAATTTATAATTTTTACAATTTAGCCCTAATTATTGAAATTCATCAAAAATACCAATACAAAACATATTATTCCAACACATATCTTTCATAATTCATCATCAAACATCACAAAAAACAATTGTTCATCAATGGCATAACTCTAAATATTCATCAAAATCATAAATTCAAGCATGGGTCTGATAGCATTCGAAGCAACGATCTAAAAAATGTAAAAATTAACAAAAACCGAGCTCAAATCACTTACCTAATTGATCATGCAAGGGCCGAATGTACAAAAGGCTTTGAACTCCTATTTCTTTTCTTAGTTTCGGTCACTTAAGAAAGATGAACACATGTTTTGATTTTCATTTTGTGTTTCATTACACATATATTATTATTATAATTACAAATTTAACCTTTACTAATTGTTTAACCATTATAAATCAAGGTCATTGCCGTCCATTATTCTTAGCCATGGTATATTTGCAACATAAATGCTCCATACTAAAAAGACAAATGCAATTCAGCCCTTGCACATTAAACTACTCAATTTTTATTTTACGCGATTAAGCCCTTTTATTAAATCGGGCATCCAAACGATAAAATTTTTAAACGAAAATTTAGCACACGCAAATTCATACATTTTAAACACCAAAAATAATTTTAAAATATTTTTCTAACTCAGATTCGTGGTCCCAAAACCACCGTTCCAAATAGGGTCTAAATCGGGCTGTCCCAATTTCTCATCAATTTGTACATTTACTACACATTTGATTAACTTTGCAATTTAGTCCCTATTAGGGTTTCTCATGAAAATCACTTAAAGAAAGATGTCTATTACACTTTAAATTTTCATTTTCAACCACTAGGCATCAATTTACTTGCATGTCATGCTCAAGTAAAATTTTGAATGTGAACCCTAGCTCAAATTAGTGGTAGAAATAGCTTGCTCATGTTGCAAGGATTTCAAAAATATGAAGAAGATTAGAAACAGGACCAAATTGCACTTACTTGAAGCTTGAAAAGTTGAAATAAAACCCTAGCTATGGAGTTTAAAATTTTTGGCACCCTTTGGAGAAGATGGACAAGATTTTTGCTTTCTTTTCCCCTTTTTAATACTTAATTTTACCAAATGACCAAAATGCCCTTATGGCCTTTATTTGATATTTTTCCCTTCCATGGGCATTTTTGTCCATCATGCCGAAAATTGGTCTATTTACGAAATAAGGACTCCTAATAATTTTTCAAATGCTAACTCATCCTTAAAGCTTCTAGAAACTTAATTTTGTAACTTTTGCAATTTAGTCCTAAAGGACAAATTAGTCACTAATTCATAAAATTTCCTTCATGAAATTTTCTCACTATCATGCAAGTATACCATCAACTTAATAATAATAATCATGAAATATGTTTTTCTACTTCAGAAGTGTGGTCTCGAAACCACTATTCGAACTAGGCCCTAACTCGGACTGGTACATTAATTGTGCTATCTTTGAATGGCATATTGCATAAGCATGAGATGAATGAAATTTTGGCATGTAATTGATTATTTAAATGTTTTTTTGAACCTAGGAATTAATCTAGATGTGGCATGTCTTGTTAAGCAAGGAATAATGTATGAAATTGTTTGATTTAGGGGTAAAAAAATGGTGCACAGAACTTGGGACAGGGGCTATCACATGGCCCTATGCCACACACGGTCACTACGCACGGCTATGTGTACTTATTGATTTTAGGTGCAATATCCACACGGCCTATGAGATGAACATGTGATCCAAAATAGTTTGTTACATGGTCTGGCACACGGCCATGTGACCTTTTTTTGAATACTCACACGGGCAGACACATGTGTTGGGACACGACCATGTGTCTTGACTTCAAATGTTCACACGGTCTAGATTGTGTCACATGGCTGTTTGGCCTCTATTTCTCAAATTTTCAAGTTTTCCTGTCTATTTTGTTTTCTTTTGACCCTAGATTGTTCCTAAACTATTTTTAGGCTTGATTTAGGCTCATGAGTGTAACACCCCTTACCCGAGACCGTCGCTGGAGTCGAGCACGAGGCGTTACCAGACTTATCTTACTAATTCAAGGCATAAAAATTTACTTTTAAAATTAATTAGCTTACGTTCAACCAATATATCCCTAAAAAGGGCCCTCAAGGCCCTAAAACATGCAATTAAAATGGTTCAGGGTCAAACCGGGAATATTAAAATTTTTTCGATTACTTACACAAATCAAAACAATTTATTTCACTATTCATAATAAAACTGTCCACTTGCATAACAGTCACTAAATTAATTATAACTCGAGTTAGGAAACTCAAAATTTAAATTCGTAATTTTTCCCTAAAACTAGACTCATATATCTTCTTACCATAAATTTTCCAGAATTTTTGGTTTGGCTAATTAGTACAGTTTATTCATTAAATGTTCCCCTTTTTCTCAGTCCAATAGACCTAACTTCTCTTCACTAAAATTGATTATCTCATTTTACAGAATTCAGATAATGTTTCCATTTGTTTCTAATGAAAGTAAACTCACTAAAGAATCTAGACATATAAATTATACGTCATAATTCTATTTGTACAATTTTTAGTGAAATTTTAAAATCGGAATAGGGGATCACAAAGTCACTCTTAACCAGTCTTGTAAGAGTTTAAATTTCTCAAAATACAGACTTCCTTTGCTTACTTTGTTTCATTCCTATGAAAATAGAGTCAATAAGCTTTAATTATATATCTCATTCACCATTCAATTCTATTTCTACAATTTTTAGTCATTTTTCAAAATCACATCACTACTATTGTCCCAAAACTGTTTCATAACCAACTTTTACTCTTTCATAATTTCTTTGCATTAAATCTCATTTAGGCATACATAACATCAACACATGTTCTTATTTACCCATATCATAAGGACAAACACACAAAATGGCAAAGTCCCTATACATGCCATAACTTAAAATGTTTCAATGAAAATACTCAATTGGTAACTTGAAAATCAAAAGTGTGAAGCGATCTCCGACGACCTCCATCCTGAGCTTGTTTGATAAAACTCTAGAACAGAGGAAAGGAAAGAGGTAAGCTTATAAAGCTTAGTAAGTTCACATGTAAAATAATAGGCATTAGTAATGAATTTAGCTTATTATTAAGCTTTCATAATTTGCATAAATAATGTTAAGTTCTTACTTTCCCATCTTACTCATTGGTAACTTTACCAAAGGCTCGAAATAATAAAAAAATACCTTACTTAATAGCTTGCTTATGTACCTGCAACATCTCACTTAACACATTAATACCCTCTTATAATATATAGGCATATTGCTAATCATGTCACAAAGCATCCTAAGTATAATTGAAAACTTATCACTTACTTAATACTTGAATATACTCATTAAAATACTTTTAATATCTTCAACTTATAACCTCAGTATTAATAAGCCTTATGTACATACCTGTGCTCTTTCCTCGTGATCTTACCTTGTCAACTCTTTGACTTACTCTTTGGATTACTCAACTACCTTTCCTTTTGAAATTTACCATTGCCATGTCTTGACATGGTCTTACGCAGTCTCCTTGCCTTATGTACTCACCAAGGCATGGTCTTACATGGGATCCCTACCTCAATGCCATGCCTTGGCATGGTCTTACATGGGATCTTTGCCTTATAGTAACTTATTAATGCCATGTCTTGACATGGTCTTACATGATTTCCTTGCCTTGTAAAACTTACAAATGCCATGCCTTGGCATGGTCTTACATGGGATCCTTGCCTTATAGTAACTTATCAATGCCATGTCTTGACATGGTCTTACATGATTTCCTTGCCTTGTAAAATTCACCAATGCCATGCCTTGGCATGGTCTTACTTGGTATCCTTATCTTATGTTGCCATGGGTCAACCATGGTCTTTTTCCATCAATTCTTCCTTAATTGCCATGTTATAAACATGGACTTTGAAATATTAATGTCTTGGCAATTCATAGCTAAAACATACTTGCTCAAAATTCTCAAGGTCAATCACATAACTCAATAATAATAGCAACAATTTCATAATAATAAAATGCTACTCAACTTACATACTTACATTCTTAATCTCATCATATCCTCAATTTTAATGTAAACTTATTTGAATTCTCACTTTTAATGTCGAATCATTATCGAACATTTCTCAATTATTATCACTATATTCAAAAATCAATACTAAAACATTTATAACTAATATATCAATTTAGCATTCAAACATGCTTAATTAAATGCTTATTAAACACATGAACTTACCTCGATACCAATACGACCATTTTGACCAACTTTCTCGATTTTTTATTTTTCTCCCGTTCTAGATCCAAATCTCATTTTCTGGGATCTAAAACATCAAATTTCACTCATTTAATCAATGTACTAATCATTTTGGACCTAAACATATTTTTACAAAATTTTCATTTTTGCCCCTAAACTTTTGCATATTTACACTTTTGCCCCAAAGCTCGGAAACAAATTTTTATTTAATTTCTTTGCATTTTAGCCTAACTGAACTATTTCATAAATATGGCAGCCCACAATTCTGATTAAAACTCACACTTATGATCAATTTTATAACTTTTACAATTTAGTCCTTTCGAAAGTTTTCGTCGAAAATCACTCGGCAAAAACTATCTCTAACCATAAACATGCATAATCTACCATAATTCATCAGAATGTACAATTATTCAATGTGGTTCAATATTTGAAATGAAACCCTAGCTTAAATAAATGGTAGAAATAGAGAAATCATGTTACCGAGATTTCAAAAACGTAAAAATCATTAAAAACAGCGCTAGAACGAACGTACAATCGAGCTTGGAAGATTGAAAAACCTTAGCCATGGTTTCTCTGTAACACCCCAAACCCGGCCCAGACGTTATGGCCAGATCTGATGTGTACATGAAAAACCTTCTTTGAAAAACCATGTTTTTTTTATTTCAAACTTTTCTCCTTAAAGATTTATAAAGTTAATTTCAAAAGCTTGCTTCTAAAGTGAATGGAAGCTGTACACCAGGTAGGTATCCGAAACAGAGGAGGTGAGCCATGAAGGCTGCTTAAGTACCAAGCTCTTGATTGGATCCAATCCTCGACATGCCCACAACCATTGCCACACTTTAGGTTGTTGAAAACGATTTGTGTTGGTGCTCGTTAAGTGATAATTTAGAAAAACATTTTTGTTTCATCAAGATATACTTAAATCAAGAGTGGATTTCTTAATTCGGAAACGTAGCCTAGGTCTAACCCAGTTTTAGATCATAATTAGCAGCACAAAATATAAAGTTTGAAAACCAAGCAATCCCAAAAGAAATTAGTTAAATGGCCTTATTACAACCCAATCAAAATTATAAATAAAAACCTATTTAAATGCAGTAGAATTTAAAAGAAAACTGAATAAACACCATGGCCACTCTGAATTCCCCTCGGCTCCAAGTCTCCATATCAAGGCTCACCTGCAAGGTTTAGAAAGAGGGGGGTGAGTTTGGAAAACTCAGTGTATAACAAGCCCTTTCAGAGCCCAAATCCATACATGCACAAATTCCTTTTTAACACATCATTAACGATTACTGGGCCGAAGCCTTTCATAACACATATCACTGGGCCGAAGCCTTTTTCTGTAAACGGTAAGGCCCCTTAGGCCCATTTCATTATCACATATATCAAATCAATCATGTATGCAGAAACCCGTTTGGGGAGACTACTCAACCCACCAACCGCTACTCTCCACCCGTACCATCCAACACACCATGTGGGGAATAACTCAACCCACCCAGCCAACACACCACTGGCAGCATAGCTGCTTAATCATATAACTGGAGGCCTAGCCTCTTTTATAACTGGGGCAAAAGCCCTTTTCGGTAAACTGGGGCAAAAGCCCTTTAACACTTCCTCCATCAAACAAACCCAACCCATGTATGTAATGAGTAAAACATAGCATATGTGTCATAGCATATCATGTCATGGCATGAAAATTAACATTATTACAACCATCTTTTTCAGAATGAAACTTTAAGGGTATAATAGACATTTTCCTATAAGGGCAAAATAGTCATTTTCATGCTTAGGGGTAATTTCGTAATTTTACCAACTATTATGGTTTTCTATGTTTATTTATCGAATCTAAGTACTTATACGACCGTTTTTAGCCCATTAAAAAGCATCCAAGTTATTGGGCCCAAAACCCCTAATGGGCCCTACGTAGCCGATTTAGTCATTAGGCCCTTTTTAGCCCAAGTTACGCAACGGTAATAATAGTTTAACATGCAATCCAATCAGATTCCATTTTTGCCAAATTTTTCCCAAATGGGCCCAAAAGCCCATTGGGCCCTATTTTAGCCCAACAAGGCCCACTTACCAACTTTGCTCGAAATTGGGTTTTTACCTGTTCCATCAACTTCGTTATTTGCGTCCATCGTAATCATACTAATCCACGTACCATCACGTCTTTACACTTTACAAAGGTACCGAAATTCGATATTTCGGCTTTTTAACAAGTATGAATCTAAGCTATTACGGGGTATGTTACACACCTGTTTAAAGATGATCAATTTCTCAAAGTTTACCACGCGCTTGCCCTACATACATTTATTCGACACATCAGGTTTCGAAATCCAAGTGAGCATTAATACACTCTTATTGATACCATTCGGCTACTACCCCTAATGCCTTAAACCGCTTACCTTTGCCGGATTCGCTAATTTGAACTTAGTCTATTCCGCACCGATTCTCCAAACCTTGATGCTCCTCCAAAGTTGTCCCCCCTTTTCTACACGAGATCATAAATCTGAATGAAAAGAGACCATTAAGGCTCTAAGCCCAAAACGACAACCTCTCCAGGAAACTAGAGGTTTTCGGCTTTTACAATCCATAAGATATGAATGGAACTACGAACACTTACCGAATGGTCTATTGTTGCGAGCGTTCTCAGAAAACTCCTTGCTTAGAACCGCCCCCTAACACGAGCTACAAATGAACCCAAAAATCTAATGATATTCGGCTATCAACTACTTATTAAGGGTGATTTTCGGCCTTTAATGAAAATAGAAGGAAGGTAGGACTTTGTGAGAAGAGAATGAAGGATTCGGCTATGACAAGAGAAGAAGATGGAAGGAGGTTTTCGTTTAGATGAGAATGGCAAAAGTAGCTTCAGGGACTTGGCTTGTTTGGTGTATTCGGCCACAAGAGAGGTAAGGAGGGAATATAGTTCGGTTGCTAAGGATTTGAGTGGTGAGAAAAATAAAGAGAATGAGAGTTCGGTTTTGGCAATTGAAGGGAAAGAGATGGAGAAGAAAAGTGGTGATTTCGGCTAGAGAAAAGAAGAGGAAAACTTTAATCCTAGGGTGTTCTAAAAAAAAAAGAAATCGGCACCACTAAAGTCCCTAATGCCGAATTACTAACACAACCACCCTTAGCCGATTTGACCTCCTACACTCCCCCACTCAGCCAACTTCTTAGCTCTCATTCAAATCCCAAATATCTCTCCCCTTATCACTCCTAAGATTTAGCTTATGACCAATTCAAATCTTAACCCAATAGAGTTCCATTCAACTTCAAACTCTTGCGTACACAAGCCATAAAAATAAACGCCACAGATTCCTGCTCTATGACTCGAACCTTGGCCTTCTCCCCTCACTGACACGCCACATTTGTAGGAGACTAGTGGCGTCAATTAGCCACTCTGCCAAGGCTCCTTTTGTGCCACATTTTCCCCACATATTTTCATAAATCCTCCTAACCAGAGCCCCTAATTCTTAAGTCCAAAATTCAAAAATTCAACCGGGTTTTGGCTAACTCATGGGCCTTCCATAGGCCCATTTATACACTCTAAACATGAATTCCACAACCACATCTCAACATTTTAAAATTTTACAAAACATCACACAAAATTACTAAGCCCCAAAAATTTAGGATGTTACAACTCTACCCTCCTTAAAGAAATTTCGGCCTCGAAATTTACCTTAAAATAGTTGAGGATACTGTTGACGCATCGCCTCCTCGGGCTCCCAAGTAGCCTCCTCTCTGCCATGGTTCCTCCAAAGTACCTTCACTAGTGGGACTGATTTTCTTCTCAACACCTTAATGTTGCGATCAAGTATTTGCACTGGTTCTTCTTCGAAGGTTAAATCTGCTTGTACCTCAATGTCTGCAACTGGCACGATATGAGTAGGGTCAGAACGATATCGCCTTAGCATTGACACATGAAAGACATCGTGAATGCGATCCAACTCCGGTGGTAACTCTAGTTGATAAGCGACCGGTCCTATTCGTTTTACAATTCGATAAGGCCCAATGAATCGCGGACTCAATTTTCCTTTCTTACCAAATCTCAATATCTTCTTCCAAGGCGAAACCTTAAGAAAGACCATGTCTCCTACCGCATACTCGATATCCTTACGCTTCAAATCCGCATAAGACTTCTGTCGATCTGCTGCCTCTTTCAAACGGTCTCTAATTACCCTAACCTTATCTTCAGTATCAACCACTAACTCTGGTCCAAGTACTCGTCTCTCTCCCAACTCAGTCCAACAAGTAGGCGAACGGCATCTTCTTCCATATAGTGCCTCATAAGGAGCCATCTGAATACTCGCTTGATAACTGTTGTTATAAGCAAATTCCGCCAACGGCAAGTAATCCTCCCAACTGCCCCTAAAGTCGATCACACAACCCCTCAACATGTCCTCTAAAATCTGAATAACTCTCTCTGACTGCCCATCTGTCTGAGGGTGAAATGCTGTGCTAAAATCCAATCGCGTCCCCAACGCTTCATGCAATTTCCTCCAAAACCGAGATGTAAATCTTGGGTCTCGATCAGAAATTATTGACACTGGCACTCCATGTAACCGTACTATCTCTGCTACATATAGCTTGGCTAACTTCTGAAGGGAATAATCTGTTCGAACAGGTATGAAATGGGCAGATTTCGTCAGCCTATCCACAATCACCCAAATCGAATCTTTCTTGGAAGGCGTCAAAGGCAACCCACTTACGAAATCCATGGTTACCCTTTCCCACTTCCAAAGTGGTATTTTCACTGGCTGCAACAATCCCGAAGGCAGTTGATGCTCGGCCTTTACTTGTTGACACGTTAAACACTTTCCCACAAACTCGGTCACTTCTCTCTTCAGTCTAGGCCACCAATATAACTCTCGCAAGTCTCGATACAACTTATTTCCCCCTGGATGCATGGCACAAGGTCCACTATGAGCCTCTTTCAGAATCATCAGCCTTAGTTCAGAGTCCTTTGGCATACAAATTCTTCCTCAAAAATAAAGAATCCCATCACTGTTTAACCCAAAGTCCGAATTCTCCCCCTCCTTGGCTTGCTGAAATCGAGAACCCAATGATTCATCCAACAACTGTTGCCTCTTAATTTGCTCTACCCAAGTCGGATTTACTTGTAACTCTGCCAACAGACTCCCATCGTCATACAAGCTCAAACGTGCAAATATTGCCTTTAACTCTGCTATAGTCCTTCTACTCAACGCATCAGCCACCACATTCGCCTTGCCTGGATGGTACTCAATCAAACAGTCATAATCTTTCAACAGCTCTATCCACCGCCGTTGTCTAAGATTCAGCTCCTTTTGAGTCAATAGATACTTAAGACTCTTATGATCTGTATAGATGGTGCACTTCTCCCCGTACAAGTAATGCCTCTAAATTTTAAGTGCGAAGACCACCGCTGCTAGCTCTAAATCATGAGTAGGATAGTTCACCTCGTGAGGCTTGAGCTGCCTTGAAGCATACGCGACCACTTTCCCCTCTTGCATCAGCACACAACCCAAACCTACATGTGATGCATCGCTATACACAGTGAAATCTTTACCAGACTCTGGCTGAATCAACACTGGTGCCTCAGTCAAAACTTTCTTCAACTTCTCAAAAGCCTCCTACTGCCTCTCAGTCCAAACAAATGGCACTCCTTTCCTTATGAGTTTTGTCAATGGTGCTGCCAATACAGAAAACCCTTCCACGAACCTTCTATAATAACCTGCCAACCCCAGAAAACTTCGAATTTCTGATACTGACCTCGGTGGCTTCCAATCCAGAATCGCCTCAATTTTTCGAGGGTCCACCTTAATCCCCTCAGCAGACACAATATGGCCTAAGAAGGTTACTTCACGCAACCAGAATTCACACTTACTGAACTTAGCATAAAGTTGCTTTTCCCTCAATACCTGTAGAACGGTACGAAGATGCTCATCATGCTTTTCTTCTGTTTCTGAGTACACCAAAATATCATCAATGAATACAACTACGAACTGATCCAAGTATGGCTGAAATACTCGATTCATCAAGTCCATGAATGCTGCTGGCGCGTTAGTCAATCCAAAAGGCATGACCAAGAACTCGTAATGACCATATCGAGTTCTGAATGCCGTCTTATGAATATCCACCTCTTTGACTTTCAACTGATGATAACCTGACCGAAGGTCAATTTTTGAAAATACCGAAGCTCTTCTCAGCTGATCAAATAGGTCGTCGATTCTCGGCAAGGGGTATTTATTCTTGATCGTCAGTTTGTTCAACTGCCGATAGTCGATACACATTCGCATGGTTCCATCCTTCTTCTTTACAAACAAAATCAGTGCGCCCCACGGAGAAACACTTGGTCTTATAAACCCCCTATCCAATAACTCCTGGATCTGAGCTTTCAGTTCTACCAACTCCTTTGGTGCCATCCTATACGGTGCAATAGACACCGGAGCTGTTCCAGGTAACAGGTCAATTCCAAACTCAACCTCGCAGTTTGGAGGTAATCCAGGAAGCTCCTCAGGAAAGACATCTTGAAACTCTTTGATAGTCCTGACTGACTCTGCGGTCATCCTTTCAGGCTCAGCTTGGCTCACAAAGGCCAAATATGCCTCACATTTTCGAATCAACTTCTCGGCTTTTAAGGCTGACACCACATTAGACAAATAATTTCTTCGCTCCCCTATAACTAATACCTCCTCATCCTCGTCAGTTTTTAATACCATCCTCTTAGCAGCACAATCCAATGTTGCCCTATGCTGAGTTAACCAATCCATTCCTAAGATAAGATCAAATTCTCCAAATGGCAATTCCATTAAGTCTCCCACGAATACTCTATCTTGAGTCTCTAGAGGCACTTCCCTAAAAAGTTTATCTACCTTAACCGAGTGACCCAAAGGACTTATCACTAATACCCCACTCACAGCCTTCTCAGGATACACACCCAACACCCCAGATACCTTACAAGCAACATACGAATGTGTGGAACCAACATCTATTAAAGCAGTATAAGGCGTGCCATGAATGAAAAACGTACCGGTTATAACATCAGGAGCATCACCCTCCTCTCTACGTCGTGCAGCATAGACCAACGCCGGCTGACGAGCTTCAGCACGACCGGCACCCCTGCCAGGCGCCCCACATCCTCGTCCATTACCATTACCACCTCTGCCTTGTCCACGGCCTCTCTGCGGTGGTGGTCCTCCTCGCACCGGTTAAACAGCCCTTGGCTCGGCAGCTTGATCCTGAGCTGTTCTCCTAGGACACTCTCTGAATTGATGTTCCTTGGACCCACATCGAAAGCATCCCCTAGTTTTTCTCCAACACTCACCCAGATGTACTCTCCCACAGTCTCTGCAAGTCTGCGGTCTAGCGGTGTTCACTGGAACTGCTCGAATCGCCTCCTCCACTCTAGCTCGCTTGACATTTCGGTATGCAGCACCTGAGGGTCCAGAATCCCTCCTAAATCTAGATCGATCCCTCTGACGGTTCTGCTACTCAACCCGCTTTACCTCCTCAGCTATCTTGGCCTTTTCTACCAATGCAGCAAAGTCACGCTCCCTCTGTAGAGCTATCAGCACCCTAAGCTCATCTCGAAGGCCATCCTCAAACCGAACGCTACGCTCATATTCAGTCGCCACTATCCCACTAGCATATCGGCTCAACCTCAAAAATTCTGCCTCGTACTCAGCAACAGTCTTATTACCCTGAGTTAAATTGAGAAACTCCTTACGACGAGCATCCACATAACTAGCTCCAACATACCTGCCCTTAAAAGCAGTCTTAAACAGATCCCAAGTTACCCGCTCAGCTGGGGTACTCTCTCTTACCGTGATCCACCACTGGTAAGCCTCATCTCGTAGCAACGATACAGCCCCTTTCAACTTTTGCTCCACGGAGCAATCCAAGTCATCCATGATCTGCTCTGTGGCCTCCAGCCAATATTCAGCCACGTTTGGGGCTACTCCAGATATGCCCCTAAAAACCTCTGCTCCATTGGCCCTGAGTCGCTCGGAAATAGATCCTCTGTTCACCGTCCCGGTACTAGCTCCAGCAACCCTCTCTAAGACCCTCAGCATTGCCTGGGATAAGGCATCGTCTCCTACAGCCCTATCATGTGACCCAGTCTCAGATGCTTGTGGCACAGATGCCTTATCAGCTAGCCTATGCCCTGAAGATGAAGATTCGGCCCGCGCTCTTCCGCGACCACGTCCGCGGCCTCGTCCACGAGTTCCTCTAGTACTCATATCGACTTATCTGATTACGAATTTTATGACATTAGTTAATAGTTTAGTTGTTTATTACTAAAAATGTCTTATGAGCATATAGCAGTTCAAAGTTTGTTTCCGCAACGTCGTATCTTAGCTACAGTCTTGCTCTTAATGTTTTCAGCTCTACCCTATCTAAAGTAACATAGTAGGGTCTTGATTCTATCTATAGCATCATAGCAATATCAACAATAGTGCCATATAATCTCAAACATCATTTAAAATGATAAGGTAAGTATACTTACAGACTTGGTGCCGGGAATTCAGTGTGCCACTTCTTCTTTCAAATCATTTAAAATATATACTTAATTACAAAAAAATAAGTTTAAAAAGAATATTTTAGAAATTCTTAAATTTGATTTAAAATACCTTTATCTTGGAATTTTGAATAGTCCGCTAAAAAGACCATTAAAATACCGTTAAAAACCCACAGCCGAGTTGTTGCAACCTGGCTCTGATACCACTAAATGTAACACCCCAAACCCGGCCCAGACGTTATGGCCAGATCTGATGTGTACATGAAAAACCTTCTTTGAAAAACCATGTTTTTTTGATTTCAAACTTTTCTCCTTAAAGATTTATAAAGTTAATTTCAAAAGCTTGCTTCTAAAGTGAATGGAAGCTGTGCACCAGGTAGGTATCCGAAACAGAGGAGGTGAGCCATGAAGGCTGCTTAAGTACCAAGCTCTTGATTGGATCCAATCCTCGACATGCTCACAACCATTGCCACACTTTAGGTTGTTGAAAACGATTTGTGTTGGTGCTCGTTAAGTGATAATTTAGAAAAACATTTTTGTTTCATCAAGATATACTTAAATCAAGAGTGGATTTCTTAATTCGGAAACGTAGCCTAGGTCTAACCCAGTTTTAGATCATAATTAGCAGCACAAAATATAAAGTTTGAAAACCAAGCAATCCCAAAAGAAATTAGTTAAATGGCCTTATTACAACCCAATCAAAATTATAAATAAAAACCTATTTAAATGCAGTAGAATTTAAAAGAAAACTGAATAAACACCATGGCCACTCTGAATTCCCCTCGGCTCCAAGTCTCCATATCAAGGCTCACCTGCAAGGTTTAGAAAGAGGGGGGTGAGTTTGGAAAACTCAGTGTATAACAAGCCCTTTCAGAGCCCAAATCCATACATGCACAAATTCCTTTTTAACACATCATTAACGATTACTGGGCCGAAGCCTTTCATAACACATATCACTGGGCCGAAGCCTTTTTCTGTAAACGGTAAGGCCCCTTAGGCCCATTTCATTATCACATATATCAAATCAATCATGTATGCAGAAACCCGTTTGGGGAGACTACTCAACCCACCAACCGCTACTCTCCACCCGTACCATCCAACACACCATGTGGGGAATAACTCAACCCACCCAGCCAACACACCACTGGCAGCATAGCTGCTTAATCATATAACTGGAGGCCTAGCCTCTTTTATAACTGGGGCAAAAGCCCTTTTCGGTAAACTGGGGCAAAAGCCCTTTAACACTTCCTCCATCAAACAAACCCAACCCATGTATGTAATGAGTAAAACATAGCATATGTGTCATAGCATATCATGTCATGGCATGAAAATTAACATTATTACAACCATCTTTTTCAGAATGAAACTTTAAGGGTATAATAGACATTTTCCTATAAGGGCAAAATAGTCATTTTCATGCTTAGGGGTAATTTCGTAATTTTACCAACTATTATGGTTTTCTATGTTTATTTATCGAATCTAAGTACTTATACGACCGTTTTTAGCCCATTAAAAAGCATCCAAGTTATTGGGCCCAAAACCCCTAATGGGCCCTACGTAGCCGATTTAGTCATTAGGCCCTTTTTAGCCCAAGTTACGCAACGGTAATAATAGTTTAACATGCAATCCAATCAGATTCCATTTTTGCCAAATTTTTCCCAAATGGGCCCAAAAGCCCATTGGGCCCTATTTTAGCCCAACAAGGCCCACTTACCAACTTTGCTCGAAATCGGGTTTTTACCTGTTCCATCAACTTCGTTATTTGCGTCCATCGTAATCATACTAATCCACGTACCATCACGTCTTTACACTTTACAAAGGTACCGAAATTCGATATTTCGGCTTTTTAACAAGTATGAATCTAAGCTATTACGGGGTATGTTACACACCTATTTAAAGATGATCAATTTCTCAAAGTTTACCACGCGCTTGCCCTACATACATTTATTCGACACATCAGGTTTCGAAATCCAAGTGAGCATTAATACACTCTTATTGATACCATTCGGCTACTACCCCTAATGCCTTAAACCGCTTACCTTTGCCGGATTCGCCGATTTGAACTTAGTCTATTCCGCACCGATTCTCCAAACCTTGATGCTCCTCCAAAGTTGTCCCCCCTTTTCTACACGAGATCATAAATCTGAATGAAAAGAGACCATTAAGGCTCTAAGCCCAAAACGACAACCTCTCCAGGAAACTAGAGGTTTTCGGCTTTTACAATCCATAAGATATGAATGGAACTACGAACACTTACCGAATGGTCTATTGTTGCGAGCGTTCTCAGAAAACTCCTTGCTTAGAACCGCCCCCTAACACGAGCTACAAATGAACCCAAAAATCTAATGATATTCGGCTATCAACTACTTATTAAGGGTGATTTTCGGCCTTTAATGAAAGTAGAAGAAAGGTAGGACTTTGTGAGAAGAGAATGAAGGATTCGGCTATGACAAGAGAAGAAGATGGAAGGAGGTTTTCGTTTAGATGAGAATGGCAAAAGTAGTTTCAGGGACTTGGCTTGTTTGGTGTATTCGGCCACAAGAGAGGTAAGGAGGGAATATAGTTCGGTTGCTAAGGATTTGAGTGGTGAGAAAAATAAAGAGAATGAGAGTTCGGTTTTGGCAATTGAAGGGAAAGAGATGGAGAAGAAAAGTGGTGATTTCGGCTAGAGAAAAGAAGAGGAAAACTTTAATCCTAGGGTGTTCTAAAAAAAAAGAAATCGGCACCACTAAAGTCCCTAATGCCGAATTACTAACACAACCACCCTTAGCCGATTTGACCTCCTACACTCCCCCACTCAGCCAACTTCTTAGCTCTCATTCAAATCCCAAATATCTCTCCCCTTATCACTCCTAAGATTTAGCTTATGACCAATTCAAATCTTAACCCAATAGAGTTCCATTCAACTTCAAACTCTTGCGTACACAAGCCATAAAAATAAACGCCACAGATTCCTGCTCTATGACTCGAACCTTGGCCTTCTCCCCTCACTGACACGCCACATTTGTAGGAGACTAGTGGCGTCAATTAGCCACTCTACCAAGGCTCCTTTTGTGCCACATTTTCCCCACATATTTTCATAAATCCTCCTAACTAGAGCCCCTAATTCTTAAGTCCAAAATTCAAAAATTCAACCGGGTTTTGGCTAACTCATGGGCCTTCCATAGGCCCATTTATACACTCTAAACATGAATTCCACAACCACATCTCAACATTTTAAAATTTTACAAAACATCACACAAAATTACTAAGCCCCAAAAATTTAGGATGTTACATTGTCCATGCTATATTCAACCTTGAGGAAGAAGATGAGAAAATTTTTGCTTCATTTTCCCTTTTTAATTCTTTTAAATTACTAAATGACCAAAATGCCCTTAAAGACTTTTCTTTTAAATTTGTCTTATTCATGCCCATTTTTGTCCAACAATTTAACCAATGGTCTAATTACTATTTAAGGACCTTCAATTTAAAACTTCATAACAATTGGACACTTCTAACGTATGGAACTCAACTTTTGCACTATTTACAATTTAGTCATTTTGACTAAATTGAGTGCCCAAACGTCAAAATTTTCGAACGAAATTTTCACGAAATCTTTCTGTGAGATCATAGATCATAAATATATAATAAAAATAATGCTTTCCTTGTTGGATTTGTGGCCTCTAAACCACTGTTTCGACTTTGCCCAAAATTAGGATGGTAGATTTCTCCCCCTTTAGGGATTTTTGTCTCCGAAAATCTTACCAGATGAGGGATTAAGGACTGATTTCACTAGACACTTTCAATTATCGTATAGTCTCGGTATCCTTAGCATCTTACTGCTCAAGCTAAGTTTCTGAATTATACTCTCTTATCGTAGACATAGGAATCACATTATTGATCTTCTCAGATTTTGACTGAAATACCTACTGTGACCTTATTCTTTCTATAATCTCATACTCTTAAATGAACCATAACTCACTTTTCTCTACTTACCAAAATGAGAAATTCTCTGTTAATAAAATACTTTCAGAAACACCTGACACCTATCTGAGTTTCAATATTCTTGCCTTTCGATTCTATACACAATTTCTGATAATCTGTCTCTGATATCAAAAATCAATTTTCACATTTCTCTAATATTTTAACTCAAATTAACCCTGTGAGTTTCTCTTTCTAAATTGCTCTTAATATTTAAAATAGAATACAAAACTTACCTTTTTAATAATCTAAATCACTTCCTCAATTTAATTATTAGTATTAGAGTGACACACAATAACATTCAGAATCTCGTACTCAAGGCTTACTGTAACTTTCTTCTGAAGTTATAATACAAATCTCAAATTTCAACCATAACCAATAAAAATTTGGGCTCTGTATAAACTAACAACCTCAGGATAAATAACTCAGATAACCCATCAATAGAAAAACTTGGTCATGCTGAAAAAAATATACATAAACTTCCTCGAGTAATCAACCATAACTCACATAACCTTTACCCTTTTGATGATAATACTAATTTTGTTGTACAATTCTTTGAATTACCATTGCATTTCCACACAGATATCAATACTAACTGTAATAGCTTCTAAGATACTAAAAAAATCAACTTTAACTCTTTGAAAGTTCAAACATTAGGTTCAAAATCTTGTACATAGCATATCTTATGCTTACTAGTGTAACTATTTCTGAGTATCCTCCATCTCTGTACTTCTTGAGTAGACTGATAATTATCACTGTGTCAGGCTTCATAATTGTTGCATAATCTTTTTACTCAATTCAGATTGAATCATAACAAATACTTCGGCCGTCAATTTCTTCAGCTGCTTATAACTTTACTAGCATGGATTTAAGGCAAATTAAACTTCATATAATGAGAACTCTAGCAATCGGACAACTTGGATTGGCAACATCATACCTCAAATACAACACTTTTGATGTATATATATATAACTCTGTATCATAACTTCTGTATCATAACTTCTAGAATAAGTACTCTTCACTCAAGTCATTTATCCATTTATACATAAACAATCAACATTTAATTCTGGAACTGTGAATAATTTTAACATACATATAACTCAATCAGACTACTCAACTGAATCAGTTTTGACTAATAAACAATAACTTTTCAAGAACTGCTCTTCTTTATGCTGTTATTATATCTCAGACATACATTCTATCATGATCTCTTCAAAAAGCTAATCACAGATCATTATCACTGCATAACTCGAAAGAACATAACATTCGGTGTTTAACTTCCTGATACATGTATCAAGATCATTTAAAAAGAAAAATCATTACGTCGATCTAAGCTAAACTTCTTATCACTCACATTTTGCCAAAGTCACTTTCTCTTCAAATTCATTCAGCTTAAAAATCACAGTGCCATAATAAGAATGACTTCTCAATTACTTTAGTAAATTACGTCTTAGCTCTGTACTTTCATTATTAGGTCCAAACTCATATTCGTCAATAGAACATTTCTTGCTATTATCTTATGGCTAATACTTTGAACAGTAATTTATTAAGAAACCTGGGATAATAAAATCTTAGAACACGGAGCTATACAGAATTTCTGAAAATCACTTCTCATGTAGAACAGTTAAGGTCTCGATAGCATTTCAAAAAATTTCCAAAAAAGAAAGATAATACTCACAAGCACTAAAATCAACTATAACAGAAATCATATAATTTTCCTTTATATTTACCAAACAATAGCTAGTAGAACGGGACGCTAACATCATACGGACCTTACCATCAACTTTCCATCTACACACTGAAGCAGAAAACCAGAATAGATAGAGCAATATCTGTGACAGCCTTAAACGACCCTAGTCAGAATGTGGTTTTGGGACCACAAAACCGAGGCATAAAATAAATTTAATATTTATTTAGATGCCTAAAATATGTGTTAATTCATGTGTGACATGTTTGGTGTGTCAATTTAGAGTTATAAATTTGAATTTTACAAAAAGGGACTTAGTAGTGAACTTTGATAATATGCTAGACAAATGTGTGATGACTAGTTAATGCATGCATGCAAATTGAGGGAGTTGCATGTCAAATTTACCTTTTTTATGTGAGTGGAAGGTAATGATGATTTTGTTTGGCATTTTGTGTTTTGTATGTTAGTAAATAATGATAATAATAAATTTGTTTATATTAAATAAAATTAGTTTCATGAAATAAAATAATAAAAGTTGATAAAATGATAATAAAGAATGGTGAAAAGAACAAAGTCACTTACCTTTGTTCTTCATTGCCGATTCCACCAAAAGAAAAAGGGGAGAGGATTTTCGGTTACTCTAGCATCCAATTTAAGGTATGTTTCATGTGATTTCTTCAAATTCTTGTAAAAAAAATTAGTAAAATACTTGAATTCTAACTTAGCCCACGTTGAAAATCTTGTTTTGGTTGAGAAGGGAGCATTCGGTCATGTTCATGAGTTGCTAATTTGTGGATAGTTGGATGCTAGTATTTAAGAACTAAAAATTGGTGGTTTTAATTGAGTTACATGATTATTAGATGATGAATTGAGCAACAATACGTTTGTACATGTTGAGTATATGCATGAATTTTTAGGTTGGGTTGGAAAATGCTTATTCGGCCATAATAGTGATGAAATTCTTGTTGAATTTGATGAATTTGGTAATAAGAGAAACTAAGGATGAATTGATAAGCTTTTAGCCTAATTCATGAGAAAATTTCTTTGAACTTATGATGGTGTTGGCATTCGGCCAAGGTAGGGAACATTCGGTTTTGGGATGTTGTGTTTCTTGATAGGTATTTTGATGTTTTGGTATTAAGATTGATGATAGATGAGTTGAGATTGTTAAACTAGGATGGTTGTGGTTAAATGAAATTGTTGACGATTTGCTACTATGTGAAATGCAAGATTAATGTGTGATTTACAAATTTTTGCTTAAAAGTAACATTCTATGTATGTGTATTGGCCGAATTTGAGCTTAGAGGGTAAGTTATATGGAGGTGTTATGTATGAAATGGATTTGAATAAAGTCCATGCTGGACATATGGCCGAATGGCCTTAGTGAGTATGCATTAGAATTGGTAATTAAACCAATTGACCAATTTATGCTTGTGGGAGCTTCTTGGTTAAAGAAATGACCTATTCGGCCATGTGCATAAAATCTTTGATGTTTGTGTTGATAATTGGTGTCTTAAGAGTGGTATAATGATTAAAATGAATATGAAATATGTACATTGTGTTAAAATCAATGACTTCTTTAAATGATGCCTTGTAATGTTATGTTTTAATTATGTGGGTAAGATCACTAAAGAGTGAATTTAGTATAAATTCTGCTTGGTACAGCAGCAGTAACGTGTTTTGGAAACATCACCATAAATTGTGTGAGTTGAATTAGAGACTGAATAAATTGTGTAATTGAAGCTTAATGAGTCTAGTTTCTTATAAAAGAAACCTTGCAAGCAAAGGAATTCCCAATAAAAAGATTTTTGGAATGGAGTGAGACAGTGTCGGATTGACTTCGAAGTCCCCTGCTCTGTTTTTGGAAAATCACTATAAATTGTATAAAAATTTTTATGAGATAAAATTTATATGCTTAGACTCCTTAATGAGTCTAGTTTCGAATGGAATAGGTGAGGCCATATTTGGAATTCTGTACAAGGAGAAATTTGGTTCGTAGTATAGAGTGGTCAGTTTACTCAAACAGTGAAATAGGGAAACTTTGAGAAAATTCTGGTATTGATTGGCCAAACCAAAAATTATGAAAATTTTATGGATGGAAGATAAATGAGTCTATTTTCATATAAAATTAACGGCACTTCATTTGGAGTTTCATAGCTCCAGTTATGAGTAAATTATTGAATGCTGCTCAGAAAATCAGCTTGCTGTGATTTATGATAAGTATGTGAAATGCTCCAATGTGCATGAGTGTTTGCAATGAGAAGAATTTGCATGTATGAATTGTCTATGAGTGAAAATGATTCATTGAGATGCTTGAATAAGGATTAATAGAATTAAATGTTTTATTTAGCTCAAGAGCATAGAGGGACGAGCTCGGATAAAGGGAAGGCTAAAGTGGTCGAATAGCCAACTCGTAATTTCTCGTGAAAGTTCAAGGTAAGTTTTGAGTAATCGAATTTGGTATTTAAGTTAAAATGCCATGATATACATGCTGATATTTGAACGATGTTCCATTGAGAAAGAAGCCTTATTCTTGTTTGTTATATGGCCGAATGGCTCATAGAGAAAAGGGCTGAAATTGAGCTTTGAAATGCTTTTGCCTATGTATGTTTGATCATTGGGCCGATAGTTTAGAAAAGAAGAATATATGTGTATAAGTTTGAATTATGTGTATAATTATGATATAAAGTCGAGAAGCATGTTATATGTTGGTATGCACATGAATTGATTGAATTGCAAATGAAATCTTGCTATGTGAAACTTGGCTACATGTGAATATATATGTGTATGAGAATTTGTAATGTGAATCCGGGGTTAATTCCCGCTGACTATATGTGGAGACTATGTCCGGGTTAAGACCCGAAGGCTATATGCAGAGATGATGTCCGGGTTAAGACCCGAAGGCTATATGCGGAGATTATATCCGGGGAAAAGACCCGATGGCTATGTATAGAAATTACCCGAGATAGAGATCTCGATGATGATACGAGAAAAGCCTAAGACTACTGGTCTTCAAGGTAACGAACGCCAATGAATTGCGCTGAAAGTGTTAAACTATACAGGTATGTACCCTTGGCTTATATACAAGATGGATTTTGGACCGAATACTAAAGTCATTATGTGATTTCATACGTGTACTTGAAATGAGATTATTAATATGATCAAAGTGCAATTGGCCTATGTGAAATGTTATGTGACTTTTGTGACATGTATATGTTATGTGAACTTACTATGAGTGGAAGCTATCCATTCTCGTATGTGATGTAAATGTCTATGTTTGGAAAAAGGGTAACATACCCGAAAAGGGGAGGGAAACAAAGATATGATTAATTATACTATAATTTGATAATCTATTTAATGTCATTGCTTAAAACTTACTAAGCATTGAAATGCTTATTCCGTTTCCCTTGTTTCCTCTGTTTTATAGATCTCATTTTGGAAGCTACGGACTCGGGGATTGAAGCCTTAATCACCTACACTATCGCTGTTATTTTGGTACATTTTGATGGTTATTTTTGGGTCAATGGCAT
Organism: Gossypium stocksii; assembly: GCA_020496765.1. Classification (NCBI taxonomy): domain Eukaryota; kingdom Viridiplantae; phylum Streptophyta; class Magnoliopsida; order Malvales; family Malvaceae; genus Gossypium; species Gossypium stocksii. The sequence goes on from CM035631.1 coordinate 46,063,666, forward strand.
GTATAGGCTAATCTCCTTTTGTCGTTTTAAACCACATTTTGAGTTGTAATATTTCTAGCCATGCGAAAATGGCTTGCTTAGTCATTCGAGTTTGATTATATGTGTTGAAATGATTCTCATACGATTCGATGTTGAGGCATGAAATTTAGTTAGTACCCAATATGCAATGACTTTTCTAACATGATGTTTGGATATTAAATTGTTCGATTTAGCTAAATCGTTAGTAGCCACAAGGTAGAGATTTGCTAGCACGCTTATAGAACGATTTTAAATGAGATAGGATGTTTGACCGAACCGACCTATAAGTGTTGTATTCAAGTATAGAACTCAATGAATTTACGTCTAGCTTTGTATCTATGAACCTCGGTAGGAAGTATCTAGTTATGTAATGCCTTAATACCCTATTCCGGCGACGGACGGGGGTGTAGGGTGTTATAATATCAATCACAATTCAAGCAAACTACAATGCCTTCATATGTCTGTATATTTAATTGACATCCTTATACAATAGGAATTTCATCTGAAATCTTGCAGATATAAATATATATACCTCTAAAAATAAATGTACACATATAATAGTTGAAAGAAATTTCTGAAATTTTCTCAACCAAAAACTCTGCATTCAGCTATTAATGCAGCTCAATCATTATTTCTCTATCTAATTCTGTCAATACTGAATCCACATTATCTCATTCCAAATCAGAATTTATTTGGAAGAAAATCTAGCAATCATATACCTACACATCATATCTAAATAAGTGCATTAGTTGAACCTAACTTTTCTTTAACTGTAACGTTTCAGAATTCGGATGATCTTCATATTAACCTGGCATATTTTTTGTAACTGTATTCATTTGCTAAATCATTCTCGACTCTGATTATGTTGTCAATTACTCTGCAATTGAACGCTTTAGTTTTTCACTTGTGAGCCTATTCAGTCTAAAATTCATGTAATCTCTCTCTGAAATACCTTATTGAAAAGGAGGGGTGAGGTTGTAACACCTTTGGTTTACCTCGTATGTACTCATGCATATAACTTAACACTCATCAATATATAATATTATCACAATTATATAATTCGCTTCAAGCAACTTAGCATACACGTTCATAATACAGAGACTTCTCGGTCATCTTATGCAAACTAGTGCACTTATACATGCATTCATGAATCTCAAATAACATTACTCATAACATTCACTTAACTTCTCTAGTTATACATATAGCATCATACAAATGCCAATATAACATGAATACTTATCTCAACAGAAACTTTCCTTTCATCTTATCTTATCTTTCATATTTCCCAAACTATTCTTATTCACAATTTATTTATTTTCACATAAACATCATGAACTATTATTCTTACCTTTTATGAGCCTCGACTCATCATAAACATACTGTCTGTACTATCAAACTTAGCTCGATTGGAATGCACATCTGTCTGACAAAACATTTTGCATTTGGGTCGGGAGTTGTCACACTATCATAGTTCAATATGGCATGTATAGCTAGACTCTTACTCATGCTAGATAGTTAAAGAGCCGACTAAAATCTTGTTGTGATACCAATAAATGTAACACCCCTTACCCAAGACCGTCGCTGGAGTCGAGCACGAGGCGTTACCAGACTTATCTTACTAATTCGAGGCATAAAAATTTACCTTTAAAATTAATTCACTCACATTCATCCAATAAAGGGCCCTCAAGGCCCTAAAGCATGCAATTGAAATGGTTCGGGACCAAACCGGGAACATTAAAATTTTTCCGATTACTTACACAAATCAAAACAATTTATTTCACTATTCATAATAAAACTATCCACCTGCGTAACAGTCACTAAATTAATTATAACTCAAGCTACAAAACTCGAAATTTAAATCCATAAATTTTCCCTAAAACTAGACTCATATATGTTCTTACCATAAGTTTTCCAAAATTTTTAGTTTGGCAAATTAGTACAATTTATTCATTAAAACTTCCCCTACTTCGCAGTCCAATAAACCTGACCTCTCTTCACTAAAAATCATTTATCTAATTTTACAGAATTCGGATAATGTTTCTATTTTTTCCTAGTAAAAATATACTCAATAAGGAACCTATAAATATAAATTATACATCATAATTATTTTTGTACAATTTTTAGCGAAATTATAAAATTGAAACAGGGGATCACGAAGTCAATCTGAACCAGTCTCGTAAGAGTTTAAATATCTCAAAATACAGACTTCCTTTGCTTATTCTGTTTCTTTTCTATGAAATAGACTCAATAAGCTTTAATTATATCTCTTATTCACCATTCAATTCCATTTCTACAATTTTTAGTGATTTTTCAAAATCATGTAACTGTTGTCCCAAAACTGTTTCATAACCAGCTTTTACTCTTTCATAATTTCTTTGCATTAAACCTCATTTAGGCATACATAACATCAACACATGTTCTTATTTAGCCATATCATAAGGACATACATACAAAATGGCCAAGTCCCTATACATGCCATAACTGAAAACGCTTCAAAGAAAATACCCAATTGGTAACTTGGTAGTCAAAAGTGTGAAGTGATCTCTAACGACCTCTAACCCGAGCTTGTTTGATAAAACTCTAGAACAAAGGAAAGGAAAGAGGTAAGCTTATAAAGCTTAGTAAGTTCACATGTAAAATAATAGGCATTAGTAATGAATTTAGCTTATTATTAAGCTTTCATAATTTTTATAAATCATGTTAAGTTCTTACTTTCCCATCTTACTCATTGGTAACCTTACCAAAGGCTCGGAATAATAAAAAAAATACCTTACTTAATAGCTTGCTTATGTACCTGCAACATCTCACTTAACACATTAATACTCTCTCATAATATATAGACATATTGCTAACCATGTCACAAAGCGTCATAAGTATAATTGAAAACTTATCACTTACTTAATACTTTAATATACTCATTAAAATACTTTTAATATCATCAACTTATAACCTCAATATTAATAAGCCTTATGTACATACCTGTGCTCTTTACTCGTGATCTTACCTTGTCAACTATTTGACTTACTCCACGGATTACTCAAGTACCTTTCCTTTAGAAATTTATCATTGCCATGTCTTGATATGGTCTTACGTGGTATCCTTGCCTTATGTACTCACCAATGCCATGCCTTGGCATGGTCTTACATGGGACCCTTGCCTCAATGCCATGCCTTGGCATGGTCATACTTGGTATCCTTATCTTATGCTGCAATGGGTCAACCATGGTGTTTTTCTATCAATTCTTCCTTAATTACCATGATATAAACATGGACTTTGAAATATAAATGTCTTGGCAATTCATAGCTAAAATATACTTGCTCAAAATTCTCAAGGTCTGTTACATAACTCAATAATAATAATAGTAACAATTTCATAATAATAAAATGCTACTCAACTTACATACTTACATTCTTAATCTCATCATATCCTCAATTGATCTTACTTTCCTCAAATTATGCTATTCGATACTTTCTTGATCTTATACAAAGCCACATTACCACTATGGTCTTATATTACCAAACATTTCTCAATTATTATCATTATATTCAAAAATCAATACTAAAACATTTATAACTAATATATCAATTTAGCATTCAAACATGCTTAATTAAATGCTTATTAAACACATGAACTTACCTCAATACCAATACGACAATTTTGACCAACTTTCCCGATTTTTGGTTTTTCTCCCGTTCTAGGCCCAAATCTCATTTTTCGGGATCTAAAACATCATATTTCACTTATTTAATCAATGTACTAATCATTTCAGACCTAAAACATATTCTTACAAAATTTACATTTTTGCCCTTAAACTTTTAAATATTTAAACTTTTGGCCCAAAGCTTGTAAACAAATTTTTATTCAATTTCTTTGTATTTTAGGCCTAACTGAACCATTTCATAAATATGGTAGCCCACAATTCTCATTAAAACTCACACTTATGGCCAATTTTATAACTTTTACGATTTAGTCCTTTCAAACGTTTTCATTGAAAATCACTCGACTAAAACCGTTTCTCAAACCATAAACATGCATAATCTACCATAATTCATCAAAATGAAAAATTATTCAACATGGGTCAATTTTTGAAATCAAACCTTAACTTAAATAAATGGTAGAAATAGAGAAATCATGTTACTAGGATTTCAAAAACGTAAAAATCATAAAAAACGGGGATAGAATGGACTTACAATCGAGCTTGGAAGCTTGAAAGACCCTAGACATGGTTTGTCCCTGCTATATTCGGCCTCGAGGAAGAAGATGAGCAAATTTTTTCTTCATTTTCCCTTTTTAATTCTTTTAAATTACTAAATGACCAAAATGACGTTAAAGACTTTCTTTCAAATTTGTCTTATTCATGCCCATTTTTGTCCAACAATTTAACCAATGGTCTAATTACTATTTAAGGACCTTCAATTTAAAACTTCATACAGATTGGACACTTCTAACATATGGAACTCAACTTTTGCACTATTTACAATTTAGTCCTTTTGGCTAAATTGAGTGCTCAAACGTCGAAATTTTCGAACGAAATTTTCATAAAATCTTTTTGTGAAATCGTAGATCATAAAAATATAATAATAATAATGTTTTCTTTGTCAGATTTGTGGCCTCGAAACCACTATTCTGACTAGTCCCAAAATCAGGATGTTACAATAAGTTTATACATACCATGAATTGATTTTGTTTGTTATATGTTTCTAAATTATTAGTTTAATTGTTTTCAAATGAAGTGAAATGTCCTGTTTTTCTTAGTAAAATTTTCTAACCTCAATTTGGTAACGTTGACGAGTTAAGGGTGTTGCATTTAGTGGTATCAGAGATTGATTTAGTCGATTCTAAGACTAAGATGGCATGTAATGGTTTTAGAATTTACATGCCACATATACCTGTGATAGTTGATGCTTTTCATCCGTTCTAACACTATATTTTCTTATAGATAAAAGACGTCGGTCAGATCAAAGTAGACCATAATTAATGAAGCTAAGAGTAATGTTCAAGCTTTCAACCCAGAAGCATGTCATAGTGCGTCAGTTCATTTGGTGATGAAATGAAAAGTGTATTTTTAAGTATGATGAATCAATGATTCAATGAGTTTAAACAAGCAAACCCTGTGACTCCACAACCTCTACCCCCAACTTTGCCTTCGTCAGTACCTCCATGTCCTCAAAACCCTATGTCTCCGATAGTCCCACGCCTTTCAGTAGATAAAATTTGGAAATATGGAGCGAAAGACTTTAGAGATAAAGTTGATGATGATCCTTCAAAAGTTGAGTTTTGGTTAAGAAATACAAAGAGAGTTGTAACACCCTTGAAATTGGGCCTTGAGCATGAAAGTTTAGGTATGCGAAAAATATCACAAACTATGTGTAGCTTTAGTGGCTAAGTGATTTGGGTGTGTTTGAGGGTTTTTAGGAAGCCTGGGTTTGAGTTTAGCCTATGGAAAATTTTTTATTTTAGTTCTTTAATAGATAGGGACTCTAGTGAGTAGGCTTCATATTTTTTTTTATGTGGCAATTTTATGACACAAAGGTGTCTCTAGTGGAGTGGCTAATGACACCACAAGCATGGGAAGGGAGGCATGTTCGAATCCCCTTACAAGTAAAGTGTATTTTTTTTTGCTGCATGGGGTTGGTAAGAGGTGGAGTTGGATTCAATACTAGAAGTTGTTGGTGGACTTGGTAAAAGGGTAAGATTTTACTTGGTCTTGGTCTTAGAGGTTGTGATTTGAATTTGAATTGGTGGATGTTGGAGTGAATCAGGGAGTAGTTGGGGAGCATTATGTGGAGATTTTCATGGGATTTAGGTGGGGTAAGGAGTGTTAGCCAAATTGGGCAGCTAGGAGGGGTGATTTCGGCTAGGGCCATTGAGTTAGCATTTTCGGCATTTGAGTGTATAGGAGCCAATTTTTTCCTCTACCATTTCGGGTTGTTTTACGACGTTTCGTTTTCTCTCATTAGTGCTGAAACTTCTAGGGACTTTTGGGTGAATAATTTCCTTTTTCCTTTCGGTGATCTTGTTAGCTAAACCTTTCCTATTATTTGAGTTTTGTTTCCCTCTTATTTCTCTTAGACGTATCATACACCTTCTTTTCTATTTTCATACCTTCTTCTTTTGTCCAAACTTCAAACCAAATATTACCTCTCTTGAGTATCATCGTTCTCTTTTTCTTCTCCAACTTCTGCAAGTGGTCGAATTCTTCTTTCTTCTTTTCTTTTAGCTGAAACCCACGTTCCTCTCTTCTCACTTCACTTCTCACAATCTTGGTTGATTACTGTATCCTTTTTCTCCCTCTTTAACTACGTTCTTCTACCCTTAACACCCTTCCTATTGTTGGTCGAATTTAATCTCTCTCTTTCCCCTTGATCGATTCTTTAATTCTCTTGGTCTCTTCAATAGCTGAATATAGTTATTCTTCTCTATCATCTGATTTTGGGGGATCGTAGTGGGGTGAGGTGATCTTGAAGCTGTAGAACCTTTCTTGTCTCTTGCTCTTCATCTTAAGTGGGTCGTTTAGTGGTGTTGATTATTTTAGTCGACAGCTTAGAGGACAGCAAATCGTTTATCTCACAATCAAGGTTGGAGGCTTGTGGAATTTTGGAAACGGTTTCGCAATAAGGTGTGTAATCACACCATACTCTAGTGTAAATCGGCAAAAGATGAAAAGTCAAAACGTCAGCATTCGAGGCCTTACGAGCATGCGAACGTGCGTGGGGTGAACTGAGCCCACAAATCGTGGGCAATAGACTGTAGCACTTGGGCCGCCAGAGGCCTCGATGGGCCGATTGGGCTCAATAGGCTTGTGGGCTCGCACAGGTAAAATACTCGGTAAGTGATCATTGATAGATTGGAATATAAGGCTCGCAATGCCGTATGTGAATCAGGACTGATTGGGCCACACGAGCATGTGGGCCCACTTAGGCCCGATATGGGTTTTGGGCCCAATTGCACTGTTATGCCTGTTTAGGTTACTTAAGTCGTGCGTGTGACAGCCTTAAAACGACCCTAGTCAGAATGTGGTTTCAGGACCACAAAACCAAGGCACAAAAAAATAATTTAATAATTATTTTGATGCTTATAATATGTGCAAATTCATGTGTGACATTTTTGATGTTTTAATTTAGAGATATGAATGTGAATTTCACTAAAAAGGACTTAGTAGTAAACTTTGGAAGTATGATGGGAAATGTGTGATGACTAGTTAATGTATGCATGTAAATCAATGGAGTTGCATGTCAAATTTCCCCTTTTAATGATAGTGGACGGTAATGATGACTTTGTTTTGGCATTTTGTGTTTTGTATGTTAGTAAATAATGATAATAATATTTTTTTATTAAAGAAAATGGTTTCATAAAATAGAAATAATAAAAGTTAGAATAATATTATGAATTAAAGGATAAATTAAATTAAAAAAAGGGTGATAAGAACAATGTGTTCATCTTTTCTTCTCCATAGCCGAAATTCAAAGAAAGAAATTGAGAATTGAAGTTAAATAGTTCGGTCATTTACTTAGCCAAGTTGAAAGGTATGTTCATGATTTTTCATGATTTAGCTTTAGAAATTTTAGTGAATCAAAGATGGTTGCTAAGTCCTTTACTTAGCCTTGAATAAATTTTGAGCTTGGTATCGTCATGTATAATCGACCATGGATGCATATTTTTCATTGGTGATGTTTTGTTAGATTTTGTATTGAAGATTAATACTAAGGGAATTTGAGCCTTGTAAACTTAAAATCTTTGTGGTTTGAACAAGAATGGTATTCGGCTAAGTGTTTTTGTAGTTAAGGAAATGATGTTTTAATGTATATAGAGCAAGTGCCGAATGTGAAAATGGTTCAAATGCTTAGTTAATTTGTGGATTCGGCTATTTATGTTTGGATATCATGAATGATGTGCTTAATGCTTGAATGAACTAATAAGTTTTTAAATTGAGGCTAAGCTTGTTAAACGTGAAATTGTAAAAGTTAAATTTTGCTTATGTTTATACTATTGGCCGAATATGCTTGGGAGGTCTTAATGGTGAGTTTGATGTTGTTACCTTGTATTTTAACAAATCCATGGCTCAAAGTTTGTTAAATGATAAAATTGAGTATTCGGCTATGAAAGTTTTATGTGTTTGAAAAGGATGATTAGTAGATGAACTTCAAGGTGTTGATTCCATGTAGGCTTAAGTAAAAGATAATGTATTGTATTAAAATGATTTTTGTGATGTATGTGCGTGCTAGTGAAATGCATTGAAGTGCCGAATGTCCTTTTAAATGAGGTTATTGCATTTGAAAATAAGAAATGCTAGTAAGTCTAGATGAGGGTACCAAAGGTGTCCTTGATAAGGAAAGTGATGGTTTGATTTTGTATACATAGATAAAGTCAAAGGCCATATGCATTCGGTCATAGCATGTGAAATAAATCAAACATATTTTTGTTAATTGAGTTTTAAATTGACAAGATTAGGTGTGAGTTGAATGAATGGAGTTGTAAGTGTATGAATGTTGAGTTGAGATAGGGTATGTATTTGGTCATAATTAGAAATGGAAGCTAGGAAATTTTGTGTTATGAATAAATGCAATGACTTTGTGATATTCGGCCATTAACATGAGTGCACTTCTAACTTTTAAAGTGAATGATGCACTTGGTTATGGCATTTGAGCATGAGAGTATGGTGTGGGTATTTCAATGATTTATGGTTGTAATTTTTTAATTTTGAAACTTAGTATTTTATTAAAGATGAAGGTTATACCTATATAAGATACGGCCTTGTACATTAGGTGTAATGTCATTGATGCTTGGATGCTATTAAAATGGAATTAATAATTGAATGAGTCCTAGACTTGTTAAATTTGGTAAATTGGAGTTTAAAGAAAAATTTGAGTATTCGACAAATGCGGTGTTGAGCTAAACTTTGAATACTTAATGTCGTAATTTGAAAATAGTGAATTAAGTGATTAAAGAAGGACTTAGGTTGTATTTCAGTAATTAGATGTTTTCTGGATTTGTAACAAAGTGGTATGAGAGGTGGGGGAGAAATTGAACTCGAAATCTATATTGATATATGACCAAATTGATAAGTGACTTTTGGCCAAGTGATATTTATGAAATTTATTAATTGTGAAATTGCTATATGCATTAGGGTCACTTGTATAATTGGTCTTTGGGAAATTTTATGTATAGAGGTAGCTTGTGGTCATGCATTACATGGTGAGAGCATAAATTTTAAGCTTGTGGCAACTCTTGCATTCGGCTATGCATATCTTTTATGATATTGAAATTACTAGATACTTGATCATCTTATACATAGCATTCGGCATTGAGCCTTAGGAGAATTTGGCAAAATGAACTAAATGTTTAATTATTGGATTATGCATGCACAAAAGTCTAACGTACTTAATTAACAAGTACGGAATGAAGGTTGAATAACATGTATGTATTTTCTAAAGTAGTTACGAGTATACATGCTTGTATGCACTTAAATGTGATGGTTATCCTAAGGTTGATTACTTGATAAAGTGAAGGTCTTGGTACAAATTAATTTTATATATGTTATTGTGTTTGGCCGAATGTGTGCTTTTGAATAAGGATTAATAAAATTGAATTATTTAATTTAGCTCAAGAGCATAGAGGGACAAGTTCAGATAAAGGAAAAGCTAAGGTGGTTGAATAGCTGACTCATAGTTGCTCAGAAAAGTTCGAAGTAAGTTTTGAGTAATTGAATTTGGTATTTAATTTTAAAATGACATGATATACATGTATGATAGATAAATGATGTCCTATTGTCCTTACCATAATATGGTTATTGAGGAAGAAACCTTATACATGATATGTAGCCGAATGGCTATTAGAGACATAAACTGAGAAAGGGATTGGGGATATATGCTTATGTATGTTTACTTATTGAACCGAAAATTTAGTAAAAGGAGTATACATATATTAGTTTTGAATGATATTTACGACATAAAGTCAAGGAGCATGTTATATGTTTATATGCGAATGAGTTGATTGAATTACAAATGTGATTTTGATACGTGAAGTGTGGTAACATGTGAATAAATATGCATGAAACCTTGTGATGTGAATCCGGGCTTAAAGACCCGATGGCTATGTGCGGAGATTATGTCTGGGTAAAGACCCGATGGCTATGTGCGGAGATTATGTCCGGGTAAAGACCCGATGGCTATGTGCGGAGATTATGTCCGGATTAAAATTTGCTGGCTTTGTGCGGAGATTTCATCTGAGCTAAAGGTCTCGCAGATGATCCGAGTAAAGTCTAAGACTAAAAGACTTCACAGTAAGAATTGCTAGTAAATACGCTCAATGCAATAAGTTAAACAGGTATGTACTCTGAGCTTATATGTAAGCTTCATTTGGACTAAATTATAAGGTTGTTATGTGATGCATACGTGAGTAAACAATAAGTCTGTTTCTATGATTATATGGCATCGGGTCAATGTGAAAGGTTATGTGGAATTATGAAATATATCTATGTTTTCATGAGCTCACTATCAAGTGAAAGTTTATCTACCTATTGTATATGATGAGAATGTGTATATTCAGCTAAGGGGTGATATACCAAAAAGAAGAGTGAAACAAAAATGCGAACAACAAATTTTATAATTTGATTTTTTTATCTGTTGACATTGCTTAAAACTTACTAAGCATTGAAATGCTTACTCCATTTACTTTGTTTCCTCTGTTTTATAAATCTCATTTTGAAGCTACGGACTTGGGGATTCAAGCTTAAATCACCTACACTATCGTTGTTATTTTGGTACATTCGATAGTTATTTTGAAAACAATGGCATGTATAGGCTAATCACCCTTCTTTTGAATTGAATTATATTTTGAGTTGTAAATATTCTAGCCATGCGAAAATGGCTTGCTTAATCTCTAAGTTTGAGTATATGTTGCTTTGATGAAATTTAATGTGGTTTGTTATTTTTGGTTGCATGAGTAAATGGTGAAGTAGGTATAGGAGGTGTATCATCCGTGCTTAGTGAAATGTTATAACATAATTTTTCAAAAGTAGTGAATGTGTTATACGAAACGAATAGTAATGGCTTAACACCTAAGAAATTCAAATATACCTATTGGTAAGTAGTCAATTTGAAATTGTTTGTGTTTCCATAAGATATAAATGTGGTACGGTTGCATAAGTTGAATCACTTTGAAAGTTGGATTGTTTGGATTTGATAATTAAAGTTGATCACTAACTGTGATTTAATGTACAACTGAATCTATGTCTAATATGTATCCATGAACTTCGGCAAGTTGTGTTTTGTTAGGTAATACCTCGAAACTCTATTCTGGCGACGGACAGGGGTATAGGGTGTTACAGTGCGAGACAATGGTAAACCTTCTGAAGGGTTGTTATCTGTACCGAGACCCCAGTATTGGTAAAATAACTGAAATACCCTTGTAGGTTTAAAATGACTGTTTTACCCCTGACTGACGAAATGACCTTTACATCTCTTGTGGTAAATTGACTGATGTATGTGTGATTGTTATTTGTTTGATACCGAGCATGACATCCTACATTCGCGTATGTTACTATGACAAGTCATCCTGCATGGGGTTAAGTTATTATTAACGGAGGAAGTGTACGGCTTTTAGCCTTTCTATTCAAGGCTTATAGCCTTTCTACTTATGGCTTCTAGCCATTCTGATATTTGGCAACATTGCTGCGATACTTACGGCTTTTAGGTATTCTGTCTACAGCTTTGAGTCGTTCTGTTCACTTAGTGCCGCAACCGGTGCTAAGCTTGGTGTGTTGGCTGGGTGGGTCGATTTAATCCCCACATGGTGTGCTGGTTGGTACGGGCAGTGCATTGGTTGGATTGGGTTGGATCTCTGTCTGCATACTTGCATGTGATACTGTTTCTGTATTGGGCTTAGGTCCACCTAATTCTGTAATTGGCTAAAGCCCACCTGACACTATTTACTATGATAGGCTTAGGCCTAGTCTGATATTGTGTTCTATACGTCTAATTGCTTGATTATAAGGGGTTACACACTGAGTTTATGTAAACTCACCCTTTTGATTAATTGTGTAGGTAATCCCCAGCATTAGGTGGTTCGGTGCTGTAAGGAGCTCTGTAACACCCCCACGCCCGAGACCGTCGCCGGAGTCGAGCTTGAGGTGTTACCGAACATAATTTATCATTTAAACAACTTTACATCATTTATTTTGATTTTCGGAATAAGCAGTTTTTCTGCGTCATGGTCGCTAAAAAAATCATATCTCGAGTTATGAAATTCAAAATCAAGATCCGTAAATTTTCCCTGAATCTAGACTCATACATCTATCTACTAATTTTTTTATAAAATTTTTTGGTTGGGCCAATTAGTACAGTTTATTAGTTAAAGTTACCCCTATTTCAGGACTTGACTGCACTGACCTCTACTTACTTCGAACCAATTTTCTCCCTGTACAAAATTCATATAACTATACTACTTATTTATATTAAAATTAGATTCAATAAGGATTCTGAGAATATAAATTACACCTCCTAATTATTTTTGTACAATTTATAATGAATTTTAAAAATTGGAACAGGGAATCCAGAAATTGCTCTGGCCCTGTTTCACTAAAACTCAAATATCTTATAACATGTAACTCATTTACCTATTTTGCTTCCTCTATTTGAAATTAGACACAATAAGCTTCAATTTCATAGTTAATTCTTCACCTAATTCATTTTCAACTATTTTTGATGATTTTTCAAACTCACGTCATTGTTGCTGTAGTGTTCTGTTTTATGGCAAGTTTCATCTTTTTGTGAATTCTCATGAGCTATATAACATATTAAACTCACAAGGCATCCAACATTATCTAGGCTAGCCATACCAATGTCTAATCATTATCAAGCATTTTCTCAACCAAACCACAACCATATCACAAGATTATTTACACAAAACAAGTATATTGCTATACATGCCATACATCAAAACATACAAACCAATATACCAATTCTTCCTCGGATAGTGTGAGCATTTCTTCGACCTTCCCGATATCCAAGTTGGCTCGCTAAAAACTACAATGAATGTAAAGGAGGGAGTAAGCATAAATGCTTAGTAAGTTCACATGCAAATAACAAGTAACATAACAAAGCAATTATATCAACAACAATAGCATGATATCACCAAGATACAAACCACATTTCTAGCTATCGTGTATCATCTTACCACCTTATTTATGTTGTATCAAGTTTCAACCCGAGGGTTAAGTACATACCTATCCAAATTGTCCATTTCACAACACTTACCAAAATATCATTTTCATCTTGAGTATTCTTCCATTCCGCTAGAATTTTACCCGTTGAACACATCGGAATATAACTCGGATACACGGATCATTTGCACATAAGTGCCACATATGTAATCAATCAATCATGTAACCCGCCCATAAGCGAACTCAGACTCACCTCAATGAGCTCAGGGCGTTCGCATCCATAAGTGAACTCGGACTCAACTCAACGAGCTCGGATGCCTAGTTACATCTCACGAACTCGGACTCAACTCAACGAGTTCGGACATTTGCATCCATAAGTGAACTCGGACTCAACTCAACGAGTTCGGATGCCCAACCATCCTAGTGACATGTCACTTGTATCCCAATCTATTCCCAAGGTTCAAACGGGATTTTCCTCAGTCACACAGTTCCCAGTCGTTCTCCTCGGAATATTAGAACCAATACGTTGCTTGCATCTCATACTTATCAATTTAATCACATACTTTTCATACCAATACATAATATTTCACAAAGCATAATATTCATAATAACAAGTATCATATCGTATAAATAGCATTAAATCACTTAAAATAGCAATCATGTTACATTATTTACACATGAACTTACCTCGGTACAAAATATAGCAATTTTGCGATTTAGTCCAAAATCTTTTCTTTTCCTCGATCAAGGTTGATTCCACGTCTTTCTTGATCTAAAATAACACATTTAGCTTATTTAATACTCACATTATCAAAATAGTCCTAAATTCAAATTTTGGCAAAATTACAATTTTGCCCCTAAACTTTTGCATATTTACACTTTTGCCTCAAAGTTCGAAAATTAAATTTTATCACAAATTCTTATGTTTTAGGACATGCTGATCATTTATTTACCATTAGCAAGCTCAAATTCCCACTAAAACACATACTTATGAACAATATGCACTTTTACCGATTAAGCCGTTTTACTCGTTTTTACTTAAAACCGAGTAGCACAAGTTGTCTAACATAATTTAAAACCTCATATTCTATCATAAAATATCAAAATACACAAATTTCACCTATGGGTATTTTTCCAAATATGAACCCTAACTTAAATTATTGCTAACATAAGCTTTATCGAGTTACAGGGACTACGAAAACGTAAAGAACATTAAAAATGGGGCTTGGAATCACTTACTATGGAGCTTGGAAGCTTGAAACAAACCCTAGCCATTGAGAGCCCTTGAAATTTCGTGGTAATGAAGAAGATGACCAATTTTGTGTTATTTTTCCCTTTTTATTTCATGTTAATATCCAAATGACCAAAATGCCCCTTTACTAAACTTTCAAAAATTCCATCCATGTCCAAATTTTGTCCATGAACTTAAAATTGGTCAAATTGCTATTTAAGACCTCCTAATTAATATTCCAAAGCAATTTCATACTAGAAACTTCTAGAATGCAAGTTTTGCAAGTTATTCGATTTAGTCCCTAATTTTAAATTAAGCATTTTACGCATAGAATTTCTTCACGAAATTTTCACACCATCATAAAATCATATCATAAACATCAAAATAATTATAAAATAATTATTTCTACCTCGGATTTGTAGTCACAAAACCACTATTCTGATTAGGCCCTAATTCGGGATATTACAAGCTCGATGGTGGCCCACACTTCTGCACTAGTTTTATGCTAGTTGGATTTTAAGTATTTTATTTGGATTACTGTTTTGTAATAAGGCCTCTTTAACTTTTGGATTTTAATTCGGGATTTTATGGTTTTAAGTTTTATTTCTACTAGCTTTAGGACAAGATTTTCCAAAATGATAACTGCTTTCAAAATTGGCATGTTTCCGCAACACTTCCAAAATGGTTTCACGACTCAATACTCAAACATCGCGTTTTCGTAAATCAACATTTAAAATTAAGATTCCGCAATTCAAAGAGACTTTGGGGATAAAAGTAGTAATGGTTTAAGACGTAATTAGGATTTTGCTTAAGCTTTTTAATAAGAAGGGTTTTCATTGGAAACACGGTTTTTGAAAAATACTTCAATGTGACACGCTAGACTCGGGCCTAACTTCTAGGTCGAGTTTGGGGTGTTTGATAAACCATAATATATAGATATTTTTACCCCATGCTTAGCACATTTATGGATGATTTATCATTAGAATCGAGCTATATGATGCTCCTAATCCTTTAATTTCATGTTTTATACTTAGGTGAGCATAAGGAAGAGAAAAGAGCAAGGAGCAGGCCAAAAATAGACAAAATAGGCCCAAATTAGCATTAACACGGCCTAAGGAATTTTCACACGAGTAATCCACACGCCTGTGTGGATTTATCAGTGTTGAACACGGCTTGAACCCGAGTCAAACGAGCGTGCCACACGGGCATGTCCCTGTCGAGCCTTGCTTCAATTTCATGCGAAAAAAGCTAATTTTTAGGTATTTTGGGAATTCCAAAGTCTATATAAACACCCTAAGGGGGGAAACAGAAGACACATAATGTAGAAAGTAAGGAATTACTCAAAGAACGCCGATTGATCCATCTCAGAAGTAGGATTTCCATCTCAGGTTCAGACTTTTCACAATGGTCTGAACCCCTCAACGAGGCAAATGATTGATGCAGCTGCCAGTGGAACCATAAACAGCAAAACACCTGAAGAGGCTTATGAGTTTATAGAGGAGATGTCACTGAACAACTATCAGTGGCAAGTCATGAGGACAATGCCCCAAAAAGCTACCGGTGTTTTCAATATTGATGCAGTCGCTATGCTTTCTAGTCAGGTAGAACTTTTGAATAAAAAGATTGATGATTTAGTTGGTTCTACATAGGTACATCCACTAATGAGGTGGGATTCAATTGGAGGAGGGATGCATAACACAAATTATCAACCTTACAATCCTAGCACTAAGGAAGAACAAGTCAACTATATGGGTAACAATTCGATACCTCAGAATAATCCGTATAGTGATACTTATAATGCAGGTTGGAGGAACCGCCCCGATTTCTCATGGGGTGGTCAAGGAAATCAAAGGCCACTAGCCCCTCTAGGCTTCCAACAACCACCCCACCAATAAGAGAAAAAGTCAAATCTTGAAGAGATGCTCACGAAATTTATCTCAGTGTCAGAAACCCGTTTCTAAAGCACCGAGACAACACTGAAAAATTAGCAAGTATAGATTCAGGGCTCAAAACCCAGATAGGACAACTTGCTAAGCTGATCTCTGAAAAGCCACAAGGCGACTTGCCAAGTAATACAGAAACTAACCCAAGGGAGCAAATCCATGCTATTACTATGCTTGACGAAGGAGAGTTAGTTCAGAACGAATAAAAATCAAGGCAAGAGGCTGTGGTAAGTAAAGGGAAGGTTGAGGTAAGTCACAAAGAGCCAATCAGTAAAGAATATAAGCTTCGTGTCCCATACCCGAATGCGACATTGAAAGACCTACAGATAACGAATTCGGTAAATTCCTTAAGCTCTTAAAAAATTACATATTAACTTACCATTTATTAAAGCAGTTTCGCAGATGCCAAACACCGTTAAATTCTTGAAAGAGCTTTTAGCAAACAAACGGAAGTTGGATGAGTCATCACAAGTGGAGCTGAATGCAGTTTGCTCAGCTATCTTTCAAAACAAGCTACCTAACAAACTGAAAGATCCAGGGAGTTTTAAGATTCCTTGTTTAATTGGTAGTTTGAATGTTAAAAATGCTTTAGCTAATTTAGGGGCTAGTATAAATGTAATGCCTTACAAAATGTTCAAACAACTAGGTCTTGGGAAACCCAAACAAACTAGGATGAGCATTCAATTGGCTGATAAAACCATTAGATTTCCTAGGGGTATAATTGAAGATGTGCTTGTTGAAATTCACAAATTTATATTCCCAGTAGACTTTGTTGTTCTAGTCATGGATGAAGATAGCGATGTGCCATTAATTTTAGGACGACCCTTTTTAGCAACTGCTAGGACTATTATTGATGCGGGCACAGGTGAACTTACACTTCGTGTAGGCAATGACACGATTACTCTTCAAGCTCATGATTCTGTTAAGATATCTAATGATAGACATGATAATATGAATTCTTTTAATGAGAGTAAACTTACTGTTAAACCTTTTCTGTAGGGCATTCCTCATAAAAGCACAAATAGGCCACGTTCAAGTTCATGGGACAATAAGGGAGCAATCTATGAAGAGCGAATGCTACAGATCAAGGAACTAGATGAATGGCTAACACCAGCTAAGGTGAAACCGAGAGGACAAGAGGAACCAAAGCGAATCCATGTAGTGCTTACAGATAAAATAAAGCAATTTAATATCGGGGACAAAGTATTGCTAGACGACAAGGACCCTCGAATTGCTACCTCAAAGCTTAATACACCTCCTTTCAAGGTGTTAAATACTTTCCCCTATGGCACAGTCGAGGTAACACATCCGAATCACGACACTTTCAAAGTAAACAGTCATCGACTTAAACTCTATAGAGGTGAGGATTTTAGGAATAATAGAGAGGAGCTTAGGCTTCATGAACCCTCGTAAAGGTGCACGCAAGGTAAAGTCGAGCTTAGACTTTAAATAAGTGCTTCTCGGGAGGCAACTTGAGCACTAACATTTACTTTTCTCTGTCTTAATTTCAATTCACAATATCTAACAATCACTAACTGAGACATTACAGGCAGGCTTTACTGATCCATACGGCCAGGCACACAGGCGTGCTTGAGGCCATGGCCACACCACAGGCAGGAACATGGCTGTCCGATATGGCCGTGTGAAAATTGGACTTTGAAATTTTAAAAACTTACTGAGACACGGGAGGCGATAAAGGCACACGAGCTTGCCTATCACCAATGGCCAACATTGCCCAAGAGCGCACAGGAATTCAACCAAACCCCATGGCAGTGCCCATATGCCGTGGTTGATTTTGCCAAGTCAACACAGGCGTATGACATGCCCGTGTCCATTACCCGTCGGGAACTGAGAAAATAGCACGGGCACTTGAACCAACCACACTCCCATGCATATAAGCCATGGTCAATACTAATAAAAGGCACACGGGCGTGCGACACGTCCATGCCCAAAGACCGTGGTCGACATTGATTACCTAAACACGGGCATGCAAGGGAGAACACAAGCATAGGAGAAGTCAACAAAGTGGGACACGGCCGTCCGACACTGCCGTGTGAACCAACACACCCAAAGAACACGGGCGTAGGCCACGAATCAGGTGCACCCAAACCCTAATATTATGAAACACATGGGCAAAAACCAGGGCACATGGGCGTCTGACACGGCCGTATGCCCCAATCCCTATTTAATCTCCTCGCTATTCATCTTCTCCCCAAATCCCATCCCACAAACCCTAGCCCTACCGCTGACCCTAGCTCCGGCCACCACATCAACCTTTCCTCCTTCTTATTCCTCTCCTCCTCCTATTTCATTCTTTTCCCACTCAAAACTCATCTCACTACCACCTAAATACCTAATACACGGCCGTGTTAACCCCCTTCCCCTTTTAGCTACCACTCAACACTGACCACAACACCGTCACACCTCCGACATCCAGTCCCACTCTGGCCATATAACACTCGGTTCTTCATTATTCTTCGCCTTCAAGACTAGTTTATGCTATTCTTTGTTATTTCTTTTACTTTTAGTTTTGGCTCTTCTAGTTTGATTACTTATTTGTGAACAAACAATTTTCTATTTTTTGACTAAATTTCAAACATTGCTACACTGATTATTGATTGATTACTCTTAGGCCTTTTAGATTTTACTTATGCATGTGGCTAGAAACATTCCATTGGTGCAGCAATCTACCCATGTCCTCTAAATACACTATCTCTTTTTAAAAATTCGTTTAGCTGTCATTAGTTCATCCTTGCAAGTCTAGATATTCATGATTAGAAACATATTTTCCGCTATTCCTTTAGCCCTTCCAGCATGTTACGATTTTAGGAGAAATTTTTTTGAGGTTGACAACCATTGATACCTTATTGTCTAATGTCTTAAACATTTTCCCACAGGTACAAAATGACCTCTCCACGTGGCAAGAAAGCCACCGTTCCCGCTTCGAAAAATCAAAAGGGACCAGGAGCTACAACCTCCAGTGTAACCACAAAAATACGACATTAGTTCCTTCAGTTCCCACAAGGTTCCCAAGAGGAATTATTTGAAATACTTAGGGCGTGGCCCCTTAGAGTGGGGCGATGCATTGACCGGGCTGCCTTAGAGCAAGTCCAATTGGCTGACACGGTTCAAGCTCTCCTCACCACTATTCATGGGGGTGTTTCTTTGATATTGTCAAGCCTACTTACTTAGAGCTCACCCTAGAATTGTGCTTGACATTCCACCTACAGATGATTATGTTACAGTTTGACAATCCTAGAACGGTCTAATTCTATCTCGGTGGTTTGGTACGCCAACTAAGCGTGCTTGAGTTCGGTGTCACATTGGGACTTTATACCTAGGAGTTCATGGATGACGACAACTTTTCCAATCTCTATCGCCACATTCATTACTCCCCTTCTGCCTGTTGGAGGGCCCTGGTCTCTTCTTCAGCCATTATGATCCCAGTCACTCCAAGGCGTCGGCCCTCTCTCCCTCGCTATGATATCTCCATGCCATCCTCGCTCACACATTGATGAGTTGATGAGAGAGTACTGGCGTCGTCAACACTCACAACGCCTATTTTCTATGGAGTATGGCACACGGGCACGTCTTCAACCTTGCTTACTTCATCGCCCTCGCCATTCGACATCAGATGGAGCGACATAGGAAGGGGGTAATTTGTATAGGCCCATATGTGACACGCTTAGTGCGATACTTTAGTCTCCTCAACACAGTGGTGTAATAATCCTCCCGCACCCTCATCGGTCAGATGTCACCATAGGGCATCTCGAGTATGCCCCACATGAGGATGATCGAGCGACGACGTGGATATGATCCTCCTCAGTACCGTCTAGTTCAATCCACTGAGCAAGAGGACCCAAAGGACATTACTAATGATGTCCTTCCACCTCACAAGGAGCCACCATCTCAGCCACCACCGATCCATCATCCAGTTCATGTGGCTACTTCATTGACAGATCTCTCTGAGTGATTCACACAATTCGAGTAGCAGTGCTTTCAATGATTCGATCATATTGATGCTACTCTATAACAGATCTGTCAGCACTTCCACATTTCGTCTCTACCACCCCTACCTCGCGAACCATCTGGCGATGAGGACTTTTGAGTCCATTTATTTTTATTTTTATTTTTATTTTTACTTTTATGCTTCTTTATCTTTATTTTTATTTCTATTTTTTATGTTCTACAAAACTATATTAGTTTATCTTGAAATTTTATTTTTTCTTTATGGCTATTTTTTCATGAGTAACCCAGCTAATATATACCCCTAAAAATACCATTGATGCTATCGCAGTCTAAAGAACTCAAGAGCCCAAATCCAACTTTAATGGGAAAGGTACTTCATGATTGCCATGTCCTGCTCAACCACGACCATAGCCACTACAACACCAAGTATAATATTCTTTTCACACAACAATTATGGATTGGCACCCTCTACCACCACCGAAGTATCCTCACATTTGCCCTAGCTACAGATACACCTCAGAATCAAGTTTCTACACTTCCAACTCAAGGATTCCATCTAAATATTCAGGAAGTTTCACTTCTCTCCTTATCTTATGATCCCTTTCCTTTATTTTTTTAAGACCCATCTTTGTACATTGAGGGCAGTGTACATATTACGTGTGGGGGAGTAAATTATATCATTATCAGAAAATCCCTAAATTTTGCATTATTCTCAAATCCCTAAATCTTGGCTTTCACTATTAGAATGAATTGGGATTGATTTATGATTTTTATTGATATGTCTTGGATTAAAACATAAGGAGTTATGCTTTGATTGTTTAAACTTTAGGTCATTAGAGAATCAAGCATGATAAGTTGATTTTTGAGAATTAAAATTTTTTCTAGGTTGTCTCCCCAAGTTTAGCTATTATCTTGAAGTTTGAAAGTCACAAGATTGACATCAAAAGCCATAATTTCTATGAGATTTTGAGCCTTTAGAGTATATATTCTTTCTTGCTCACTTTTGTTGTTGCTATAAGTGTGTCAATCTTGATCTGTTATTCTAGAACTTGCTTCGATTATACATGTCGAGACCACACCATTGATTGATATACCAAGATGATAAAGGCACCTAGGTTTTAACCCACTCACTCCATAAAAGCCTACCCTCATAATTAACCATTAGTGAATCTCCTTGAGCCTAATAACCCATTTATTGATTTACCCTCAATATTAACTAACAGCCCATTATTGTTGAAATCCCTTTAATTAATTTAATCCCTATTTTTTGTCGAGACTTGATTTGAATAAATTGCTTAGCTATGTTTTCTATTCTCTAATAAAGTTTCATATTTGATTTATTATTAAAAAATAAAGTTGTTCAGTTGGTTGATTTGTCATTAGCATTACAAAGGTATGCTTGAGCATGAAAGATGTTATTTATGAGGAAAAGTTCAATTCTAGGGTCATTTATTCAGGAATGTAATTTCTCAGTATAAGTATGTTTCTAGTTAGGTAATTTTTCAATTCAATCTCGATTCTAACCTCCTCTTTCAGCTTATAACCACACCCCCTAACCAAAGCCACGTTACAGCCCTCTAAAGACCTTTTGATTGATATATCATGTCAATACATAGTGGTGGAGATTTGATTTTCATGCAAGCTTATGGTAATAACTCTTCATGTTGACTAATGAATGCTTAATTTCTGAACCCTAAACACTTTGAGTGAATAGAGTGAACCTGTAGTGAGGATGTCAACTCTGTGTGATTTTGAATTAAGGATAATTACTTAGATAAGGGGAGATACCTATGTTTTCGTGATAAAATGTTCAACTTGGATTATTTGAAACTTTGATGTTCTTTCAGTTGAACTATCAATATATGATTACTTGTGGATTATTTCGAAACATTATTGATAGGAATTATAAGTTGAGAAAAATGAATTCTTAATTGTGAGTTGAGGATTTTGCTTGAGGAGAAGCAACGATTTAAGTGTGGGGGTATTTGATAAATCATAATATATACATATTTTTACCCTGTACTTAGCACATTTATGGATGATTTATCATTAGAATCGAGGTATATGATGGTCCTAATCCTTTAATTTCATGTTTTATACTTAGGTGAGCATAAAGAAGAGAAAAGAGCAAGGAATGGGCAAAAAAGGACAAAATGGGCCCAAATTTTTAGTAACATAGCCTAAGGAATTTTCACACGGGTAATCCACACGTCTGTGTAGATTTATCAGTGTTGAACACGGCCTAAGCTCGAGTCACCCAGGCGTGTCCCTGTCGAGCCTTGCTTCAATTTCACGCGAAAAAAGCTAATTTTTAGGTATTTTGGGCATTCCAAAGTCTATATAAACACCCTAAGGGGGGAAACAAAAGACACACAGAGTAGAAAGCAAGGAACTACTCGAAAAACGCCGATTGATCCATCTCAGAAGTAGGATTTCCATCAAGGCTGAAGATCTCCCTTCAATTTCCTTTAGGGGTTTTTGGGTTTTTTTATGTTTTGTTGTCTTCCAAATTTTGAGATGTTTTCCTTTATAATTATGAACTAAATCCCCTAAATACCTGAGGGGGATGAAGCCTAAGACGGATCTTGTTATTAATATCTGAATTATATGATAAATACTTGATTTGTTCTTAACTGTGTTATTAATTCTTATGTTAATATTTTAGGATATTAATATAAGTTGAATGTGCTTATTCAGTGGAGCAAAAGCCTCTATTTAAGAGTAGATCCAACGCAATTAAGTGGAGTTAATCACAATCCTAGACATAGGACGATGAAAATCTGCCGGATTAGAGTCAAATCTAATAAAGGAATTCATTGATCGAGTTAATGTAACGTTAGGGGTTTTAATTAGAAAGAAATTTCAATTAATCAACCTAGGGTTAGTTATTCTTAGTCTTGAAAGAGATATTAACATAATTTAGGGATTTCTATAGAAAGTCAAGTGAATAAATCGTCTAGTTCAGAGTCTAATAACAAGTGAAGTCTAGGTGGATTCTTCCTTGGGTATTGTCTTAATCAATCAGTTTTCCCAAAAGTATTCTCCCCAATTTACTCTCTATCGCATTTTAGTTTAGTTAGATTTTAGTTTAAAACAATTCCCCTTTATTTCTAGGCTAGATAATAGAAAGAAATTTATTACTAGTACTTTTAGTTCCTATAGGTTCAACATTTCGGTCTTACCACTAAACTATACTACTGTTCGATAGGTGCATTTACCTTTATCGTGATAATAGTTAGGTTTTAGGTACGATCATATTACTTTATCATCACACACATGATATATCAGTGTTACATTTAGTGGTATCAGAGCCAGGTCACAAAACTCAGCTGTTGAATGGGTTTTTAAAATTTTGTATTTCAAGAGGCTAGTTTCAAAGATGTAAAGTGTTTTGAAATACTTTCCAGAAAAGTGTGGCACACCGAGCCTCCGACGCCAAATTCGTAAGTTTTTATATGCTCTTGTCTGCTTAAATTTGAAATGTAGTAGATAGAAATATTGAGACTGTACAGGTAGAAGACTGTACTGAGACTCTTTAGCTAGAGTAAATTGAAGACCATAGAAAACTAAAACTGTAGTGAGCCTGCGATTGCAAAAACAACTCTGGACTACTGTTTGCATAAAACATTTGCTTAATTACTTGAATTATGAACTAATTTGCATAAAATTCTTAAACCAGATAATAAGCATAGTGAAAATGAGTGCTCGAAGGGGTACAAAAGGTCGTGGCAGAGGCTATGATAGTGCTAGGGCCGGGTCTTTAGCGTCAGACCACATGCCCAACAATGAGGCGAGGGAAGCACCGACTTCACTGGTTGCTGAGACTGGATCATTCGATCAAGTAGCTGGGGAGGATGCATTTTTCCTAGCAATGGTGAGGATTCTAGAAAGAGTTGCTGGTACTGCTGGGTCAAATACCGTTACTGTGGGTCGCGGGTTAGTTACAGAACAACTTCGGGCAAATGAAGTAGAGATTTTTAGGGGAGTTTCAGAGGTGGCCCCTAGTGTGGCAGAATACTAGTTGGAGGCCATCGAAAGAGTTATGGATGATCTCGACTACATGCCAAACAAAAGTTGAAGGGTGTTGTGTCCCTACTAAGAGATGAAGCCTACCAGTGGCGGCTCACTGTAAAAGAGGGTACCTCGTCTGACTGATTGACTTAGGAATTCTTTAAGTCTAGGTTTTACGAAAAGTATGTGGGCGCCAGCTATGTCGACGCTTGTAGGAAAGAATTTCTGAATTTAGTATAGGGTGACAGATCTATGGCTAAATACGAGGCAAATTTTTTGTGACTTAACTGGTATGCCCAAAGAATAGTAGCAACGGAATACGAGCGTTGTGTTTAATTTGAGAACGGCCTCAAGGATAGCCTTCGGGTGTTGATAGCTCTATAAAGGGAGCTGGACTTTGTCGAGTTAGTAGAGAAAGCTAAGATTGCTGAGGAGGTAATGCGGGTGGAACGCCAGAATCGGGAAAAGGGAAGTGGCAGAGATAAGAGGGATTTAAAGACCCCCAATTCTGATCGGAGGCCTAATAAAAATGCTAGAATGGAAGGGCCAGTTCGGGTTAGAACCCCTGTTGCTATTATTAGAGCACAACCTTGTGCGGGTTATGGAAGCTTTCTTTAGGGCGAGTTTCAAAAAAGAACTGAAATGTGCTTCAGGTGCAGATCAGTGGAGCATTACGTAAGAGATTGTCTACAGAGGCTTGTGCAGATGCAAGCAGTAGAGCATAGGTTTGCTCAACTAGTGAAAAGTGGTCAGCAGCCACTGAGAGGCCGTGGTCAGGCTAGGGGCAGAAATTGTAATGGACGTGGCTGAGCAGCACCAGGCAGAGGTGTTGGTCTAGTTGAGGTGAGGCAACCAGCTTTGGTCTATGTAGCATGTTACTGAGAGGATGGAGACGTTCCAGATGCTGATACTAGTACGTACTTTATTCATTAGGTAGTATATTCATAAGATGGGTATTAGGGTGCACAGTAGAAGCATGGTGGTGTAGATTAAGTTAAGCGACTGTGTTGATAGTGGAAAATTTCGAGGACAAAATTTCTTTAAGGGGTAGAATTGTAATGCCCAAGAAATTAGGCCTAGAAGGATTGGGCCTTGAGCATGAAAGTTTAGGTATGCAAAAAATATCACAAACTATGTGTAGCTTTAGTGGCTGAGTGATTTGGGTGTGTTTGAGGGGTTTTTAGGAAGCCTGGGTTCAAGTCCAGCCTATGGCAAAATTTTTTTTTCGCTCATTAATGGATAGGGATGCTAGTGAGCAGGCTTCATTTTTTTTTATGTGGCCATTTTATGACACAAAGGTGTGTCTGGTGAAGTGGCTAATGATGCCACAAGCACAGGAGCGGAGGCCTGTTTGAATCCCCTTGCAAGCAAAGTGTATTTATTTTGCTACATGGTGATGGTAAGAGGTGGAGTTGGATTCAGTTATTGGAAGTTGTTGGTGGACTTGGTAAAAGGGTAAGATTTGACTTGGTCTTGGTCTTGGAGGTTGTGATTTGAATTTGAATTGGTGGATGTTGGAGTGAATCAGGGAGTAGTTAGGGGAGCATTATGTGGAGATTTTCGTGGGATTTAAATGGGGTAAGGAGTGTTAGTTGGATTGGGCAGCTAGGAGGGATGATTTCGTCTAGGGCCATTGAATTAGCATTTTCAACATTTGAGTGTATAGGAGCCGATTTATTTCGCTGCCATTTTGGGTTGTTTTATGACGTTTCCTTTTCTCTCATTAGTGCCGAAACTTCTAGGGACTTTTGGGCGAATAATTTCCTTTTTCCTTTCGGTGATCTTGTTAGCCGAACCTTTCCAATTATTTGAGTTTTGTTTCCCTCTTATTTCTCTTAGATGTATCATACACCTTCTTTTCCATTTTCATACCTTCTTCTTTTCTCCAAACTTCAAATCGAATATTGCCTCTCTTAAGTACCCTCATTCTCTTTTTCTTCTCCAACTTCTCCAAGTGGCCGAATTCTTCTTTCTTCTTTTCTTTTAGCCGAAACCCACCTTCCTCTCTTCCCACTTCATTTCTCACAATCTTGGTTCATTACTGTAGCCTTTTTCTCCCTCTTTAACTACGTTCTTATACCTTTAACACCCTTCCCATTGTTGGCCGAATTTAATCTCTCTCTTTCCCCTTGATTGATTCTTTGATTCTTTTGGACTCTTCAATAGCCGAATATAGTTATTCTTCTCCACCATCTGATTTTGGGGGATCGCAGTGGGGTGAGGCAATCTTGAAGCTGTAGAACCTTTCTTGCCTGTTGTTCTTCATCTTAAGTGAGTTGTTTAGTGGTGTTGATTGTTTTAATCAATAGCCTAGACGAAAGTAAATCGTTTATCTCGCAGTCAAGGTTAGAGGCTTGTGGAATTTTGGAAACGATTTTGCAATAAGGTGTGTAATAACACCATACTCTAGTGTAAATCGGCAAAAGCCGAAAAGCCAAAATGCCGAAACATCGGCATTCGAGGCCTTACGAGCATGCAAATGCGTGTGGGGTGAACCTAGCCCACAAATCATGGGCAATAGACTGTAAAGGCCATCATGCGCATTTTTATGCACTTGGGCCGTCATTGGCCTCGATGGGTCGAGTGGGCCCAATGGGCTTGCAGGCCTGCACGGGCAAAATACTCGGTAAGTGATCGTTGATAGATTGGAATATGAGGCTCGTAATGCCGTATGTAAATCTAGACTGAATGGGCCACACGAGCGTGTGGGCCCACTTGAGCCTAATATGGGTTTTCGGCCCAATTACACTGTTATATCTGTTTAGGTTACTTAAGTCATACGAGACGACTGTAAACCTTCTGAAGGGTTGTTATCTGTACCGGGACCCCAATAGTGGTAAAATTACCGAAATGCCCTTGTAGGTTTAAAATGATCATTTACCCCTGATTGACGAAATGACCGTTACATCTCTAGTGGTAATTTAACTAATGTATGTATGATTATTATTTGTTATACCAAGCATGACATCCTGCATTCACGTATGTTACTATGACATGTCATCCTGCATGGGGTTGGATTATTATTGACGGAGGAAGTGTACGACTTGTAGTCGTTCTATTCAAGGCTTATAGCCTTTTTGCTTATGGCTTCTAGCCATTCTAATTTTTGGCAGCATTGTTGTGATACTTACGGCTTTTAGATGTTTTGTCTATGACTTTGAGCCGTTCTGTTGACTCAGTGCTGCAACCAGTGCTAAGCTTGGTGTATTGGTTTGGTGGGTCGATTTAATCCCCACATGGTGTGCTGGTTGGTGCGGGTAGTGTATTGGTTGGATTGGGTTGGATCTCTATCTGCATATCTGCATCTGATACTGTTTTTGTATTAGGCTTAGTCCCACCTAATTCTGTAATGGGCTAAGGCCCACTTGAGACTGTTTACTATGATGGGCTTAGGCCTAGTCTGATACTGTGTTTTGTACGCATGATTGCTTGATTATAAGGGGTCACACACTGAGTTTACGTAAACTCACCCTTTTGACTAATTGTGTAGGTAATCCCCAGCGTTAGGCGGTTCGGTACTGTAAAGAGCTCGATGGTGGCCCACACTTCTACACTGGTTTTATGCTAGTTGGATTTTAAATATTTTATTTGCATTACTGTTTTGTAATAAGGCCTCTTTAACTTTTGGATTTTAATTCGGGATTTTTTTATTTTAAGTTTTATATCTACTAGCTTTCGGACGTGGTTTTCCAAAATGATAACTATTTTAAAAATTGGCACATTTTCGCAACACTTCCAAAATGGTTTCACGACTCAATACTCAAACATCGCATTTTCGTAAATCAACAATTTAAGATTAAGCTTCCGCATTTCAAAGAGACTTTGGGGATAAAAGTAATAATGGTTTAAGACGTAATTAGGATTTTTCTTAAGCTTTTTAATAAGAAGGGTTTTCATTAGAAACACGGCTTTCGAAAAACACTTCAAAGTGACATGCTAGACTCGGGCCTAACTTCTAGGCCGGGTTTGGGGTATTACAAGAGTTTTCTTAGAATTGATGTGCACTCTAGAAGATTGTTTAAGATGTGTGGTTTTGTTGTTGAAAGACGAGGCATATTTATGGTGGGATACTTTAACTGCAATGACATCTAGTGATTGTATTAACTAGGACATCTTTCAGACATAATTCAGGAAGAAATTTGTTAGCTGGTTGTTCCTCGACAAGAAAAAGAAAGAGTTTCTTAAGTTGAAATAGGGGAATCGATCTGTAACTGAGTATGAACGGGAGTTTATGCGTAACACCCCTAACCTGTAACTGTCGCCGGAATAGGTTAAGAGGCATTACTAGACTTATAACAGTGTTCAGAACATTCAATTAACAATGACCATCTCATTTTAAATAAAGTCATTCATTTATACTTGTAACATGCCTAAATTGAGCATAATAAACTTCAAACATTCATTCGAAACTAAATCAGTAACATACAAAAACTTAAGGAAAATTTGGAAAAGTTTTGAACAAAGGGCACACGTACGTGTGCCCAGGCCATGTGCCTTACACGGCTACCAAACACACCTGTGTCACAGGAGGTGTGGAACTAGGGCATACATACTGACTTGGGTCACACGGCCGACCACACGCTCGTGTGCCACACACAGCCAATAGACAAGCTCGTGTGTCTAGGCCATGTAACTCACCAATTTATTTTAACTAAGCTTTAGTAGACACACGGTCGAGTCACACGCCCGTGTGCTCAACCGTGTGGATGAGAAATAGGCTTGTTTTAAGCCACTTTTCCTCACCCAAATTCAAGCACCTATAACCATACATATAACACCATACTTGTAATGTGCAGGTATTTTGGGTTTTTTTGATTTTGTATGAAATGGCATAAATTGCATGTTTGCTTCATTGGCTAAGTGATTTGGGTGTGTTTGGGAGTGTTTGGGAAGGCCTAGGTTCACGCTTTGGCCTATGGAAAAAAATTTTGATTTTTGGTCTGAATAAATCCTATCCCTATCTAGTGAGTTTCTTAAATAAATGCGGGGAGAATGCGTCATAAAAAGCCTGCTAGCTAGTTGGTAAGTGGCGTGTTGGGATGCTGAGGAGTCTTGAGTTCGAGCCCTCCCATGCGCAAGGGGTATTCTATTTTGCTGCGTGTGCAAGGTAAGAAATTGGGTTTGAACGAAACTGTGGTGATGAAGTGGATGAGTGGAAGTGAATTGCCAAAATTGAGGAGGGAATAGTGGGATTGGATAAAGGAGTTATCGGTTTGGGTAAGGTGAAGAGGGAATTTAGGAGAGAATCGTTGGAGTAGGTTATTGTGGTAGTAGTGGTGCCATTGGAGGACTCTTCTAAGCCATTCAGTCTTTGGATGTCAGGTAAAAGAACTGCCAAATTTTTGCTTTTGGTTTTGGGGTGTTCTCAAGTCGTGGGTGTTACTTATTTTCTACTTTCTTTCTACTTCTCTCGGTTTTTGTTGTTTTGTGGATAGTCTAGTACGATTTGTGGCCAGTGCCATTTTACTATTCTTCTCAATTTTTCCTCTTCTACTGCTTAAACCGAATGCCCATTTGCTTGATAGCTGAACCTTGTTTTGAGTCCCTCAACCTCTATATCTTTTTCTCTAGTCGACTCTTTCTCTCTAGTTTCTCAATTTCGTCTAAAGCATTAGTTGATTGTTTCTTTCTCCCCTTCTTTACGTTTTCTTCATTTCTTCCCTTTTGTTTCTCTTCTCTCTTTACCTTTCTTCTGTGTTTAGTGCTTAGCCAATTATATTAAGTTGTAGTTGTCGAATCCATCCTTTCCATTCTCTACCGATTGGTTTTGGGTAAGTATTATTTCAGTTTGATGTGCCGTTCTTACTTCTTGGTTTCTTCTCTAATGGAAACTGAATGTTTCAGTCTACAAATATTGATTCTTGCCTTCTTGTTTATAATAGTGATTGTTGGGTTTTAAGTTGCGAGTGATGAGGGGTTCTCAAGTGGTTCGAGATCTTTTCTTTAGCAATCGATTGTATTTGGGGTAAGTAGTGGTTGGCCGAATGCGCTAAGACCTTTGTGTTACGACTTTAAATCACTTTTTGTAGATGGTTTTGTCTAATTCGATGCGTGTAATTATAGATAGTTGATCAAGAAGGGTAATCGGTGGTGGTCAGTGAATTTAGGGGACTTGGGATATTTCAGTCAAACAATGTGAGAGGGGTTGTATTTTGGTTAAATGTTAGATGTGGACAATCCTAAATGAAAATTGGCTAACAATGTGGTTTATAGGTGTAGTGTTCGTGAGGCAATCTTTCGTTAGCAAATCAGGTGTGTTGTTCACACTGATAGACTATACCGGCAAAATGTCAAAAATGCCAAAAATCTGGGTGTTGAAAAGCTGAAGGAATGGGCTTATGGCCACATGAGCTGCGAACGCACATGTGATCGGTCGAACCCACACGACTGTGTGGGCCCACATGGGCCTGCTTAATGGGCCTTAGCCTATAAACAAATTTCTGCACTATTAGAGTTACATGTGTCGCTAGACGACTGTGGGCTTGCACTGATAAATGACTAAAATGCCCTTAAGAGGCAAATTGACTAAAATACCCCTCACTGGTAAAATGACTGATTTGACCTTGTATGATATCTGGATGATTATTCATTCTATGAGGTGTCATATTTATGTGTTTATACTCTACATCATGTTATAGCATGTCACTGTTTATTTTGCATTGCATGGGGGTTGGGTATATGTATTATAGAGGAAGTGTTCTGTTCTAGCAGCTTCGCTACGTTATTTCTGATGGCTTTTTGCCTATTATTCTTGCAGCACTGCTGTATATTACTGATAGTGCCGCTTTGGTACTACCCTGTAGAGTGTAAGGCTCGGTGGGTCGATTATATCCCCATATGGAGTGTTAGGTTGCGCAGAGGTGGAGTGTAGAGGCTGGTTGGGTGGGATTTTGTATGCATGCTATACTGATAATGTATTGGGATTAGGCCCACTGGTTCTGATCTGTACTGAAATGGGCTCAGGCCCAAACTAATTCTGTAATACTATTAATCTTGGGATTACACACTAAGTTTTCGTAAACTCACCCAACTACTTTTACTGTACAGGTAATCCCCAAGCATAGACGGTTTTGTGGTGCGAGGGACTTGGAGACGGCCACACTTCAAAACTATTTTTGGTTTTGTTCTACCTTGGTTATTATTTATTTTATTTTGGGTTTGTAATAAGTCCATTACTTAAATTTTTAACTTAAATTCTGGGTTTTTTATTGCATTCTAAATCTGTTAGCTCTAGGGCGCTGTTTTTAAATAAAAGATACATGTTTTCAAAATATCACGATTTATTAACATATGAGGTTCAAAGTAATGCTTCCACAATAATCTAGTTTCCAAAAGTTACTACTTTTATAACCAGATTAAATAAACTAATTGGGTTAGTGGTTTCTATAAAATTAAAAATGGTTTTATTACAATAAGATTTTAATAGGGTCACGTTTCTGAAACACACTTCAATGTAACATCGCAAGATTCGGCCGTAACGTCTGGGCCAGGTTTGGGGTGTTACAATATTTGCATACAATTTGGCAGCCAAAACAACCATTTTAATAGACATTATATGCCATATCAAAAACCAAACATTCATATACCCAAATCAATACCATTTGTGCATTCAAACACATACCAAACCAATATGATTCATAAGCCAATATACACATATAACCTATTCAATAATTCAACCTTATAAACATCCCAATGCCAACTATCCAAATATTTTCAATCCACATACAATCATTACATATTCAAACCATTTGCATATCTTCATCTCATCAACTACTTGCCAAAACATGCCATATTTAGTACACATATACATAACCAATAATTATCCAAGTTAAGCCAAATCACATGGCTTAAACACATCAATACATATAAGCTTCAATAGTTAAAATAACTCATAGATCTCATATCATCAACTAGCCTATACATGCCATATTACCAATTTCAAACAATTCAAAAATACCAAATCAACTCCTAGATACTGTGATGAAATCTTTGATGACTTCCAACCCTAGTAAGCTTTCAAATCACTATAAAATACGAAAAATAAACAAAGTAAGCTAATAAGCTTAGTAAGCTCGTATGACTAGTATGTACTAATTACAACTTAACAATTAATTCAAATTTAGAGGAGCATGAGTACATATAAATCAGCTCTATTCAAATCAACATGTATTACAATAACAACCTAAAAACTCTTGTATCTATTCATCAGTTTTCATTTACATATCATATGAAATTATTAAATATCACTTACTTTTTGAGCATGTCAAGTATACCTTAACTGATTCATATCATCATTTCTATTCTCGTATCGTTATCTTTTTTGTTGAACCATGGAAATAACATCGAATACTCGGCATCTTGCACACTAATGGACATATATGTGGTTAGACCACCTATATCTCATTTCACATATATAACATTTGTTCGTACGTCATTATGACCTATATTACCATTTCAATACAATCCAACCAAATTTGTCCAATGCATAAGCATATAAAATCATCAATAGATTAGTATCATTATATCAATGTAATTATCAAGTCACCATAGGTAAAAACAATAAACATCCAATCTCAAGTACATAAAACTTTCATTCCGTACTTTAATTCATCCAATAAAATTATTTCCATAGAATTCACATAACATTATAGAAATTCATTTCTATTCGTATAAACTGTAATTCATTCATATAATCAGTAATTCATCTGTATAACCAGTAATTCATCCGTATAAACTGTAATTCTTCAGTATAAAGACATAGCTTATTCATATGATCAGTAACAGTAATTATGCCTGTTGAACCTATTAGAACATCGAGGAATACTCGGGTGATACACTATAAGTGTATTAATCAGTAATTCGTCAATTCATTATCATTTCTACTCTTTCGAGGCATGATAGGTAAGCTCCTCCTGAGCTGATGAACAGTAAACTCTATCGAGCTGAAACAATAAGCTTTAACGAGCTGAGAATAGTAAGCTCTTACGAGCTGAAATATCGGTAAGCTTATAAGAGCTGTCGTGAGCCTGCAACACATGCAGAATCTCGACCAAAACGGCAACCCTAGTGACATGTCACTCGTATCCTACGGTTTTCTAAAGTTCGAACGATGCTCTGTATTATCCAACTTCATCATTTAAGTATTCAATGATCAATAATTCAACTTCTCAAATCACATATATTCAATTCAATTAAGTTTATACATTTAAATACTTAATTTGCATTCTCAATGCATATTATCATATTGAATCCATGTAACCTATATAACAATTTCACTTTCATTCATATAAATAGTAGTGGTTTCGAAATAGTGGTTTCAAAACCACAAATCTGAAGTAGAAAAATTTATTGTGATTAAGTTTCAATGTTTACGGTGTGATTGAATGACTGTGTGAAATTTTCATTACGAAATTTTATCGATTGGGTGTCCAATTCGATAATTAGGACTAAATTGCAATAGGTGAAAAATGTGTATTCTAGTTCATAAAAGTACTTGCTTGTAATGAGGTTTGAAATTACAAGTCCTTAGATAGTAATTAGACCATTATACTTTAGTTTGGAGAAAAATACCCAATGAGGGATAAAATACCATAGTTTTTAATGAAGGGCATTTTGGTCATTTGGTAAATAAAAGAATAAAAAGGGAAAATAAAGCCAAAATTGTGTCCATCTTCTACAACCTTGGCCAAAACTTGCAAGATCACCATAGCTAGGGTTTTGTTCATCTTCAAGCTCAATAGTAAGTGCATCTTAGCCCCTTTTTAATGTTCTTTACATTTTTGAGATCCTCATAGCTCGATTTAGCTATCTCTACCATTATTTTGAGCTAGGGTTTGTGTTTAAAAATTTACCCATGGATAACATGCATGTCTTTTGATGTTTTATGGAAGAATATGAAAGTTTGGGGTGTGATAAACAACTTTTAGTAGGTGATTTTAGATGAAATTGCATAAAAAGGACTTATTCGTAAAAGTTGTAAAATATGTGTAGAAAATGTGAGTTAGTGAAAAATTTGGGCTGCTATAAGAGGGAATATGAATCAGCTAGGCTTAGGATTTGAGAAAAATGAGTACTTTTCATTTTACGAGCCTAGGGGCAATTTTGTAATTATGTGAAACTTTAGGGGCAAAATTATAATTTTTTCCATACGATGTTTTTGGGCTGATTTGATGATGTGAGCATTGAATAAGACAAATGTGTTATTATAGATCAAGAAAGACGTGGAATCGACCTTGATCGGGGGAAGGAAAAGGTTTTGGACTAAAACGCAAAATTTGATATTTTGGACCGAGGTAAGTTTGTATGTAAATAATGCATCGGTTTTATTTATGTTTTCACATTTTGATATATTTTATGAATTGTGGCTGAATATTGAATGTATTGACAAAATATCGACAAGTGAGAAATTTCCCGGGTTGAACCTTAAGAATAAAAATGGATACGAGTGACATGTTCATTAGGGATCTATGTGAAAATCTATGTGAAAATATAAGTGAAGTAAGTCCATGGCATCTAATTGAAATAAGTCCATGGAGTTGTGCTAAGTGAGATAAGTGATCCGAGTCCTAGTCCATACGTCCTACCAGTGGCTGGGTAGTCCAGCATGTGTTGCGGATACCTGATAGCTTGTGTGAGAAGCACTGAGTAGCTACGATTGATTGTCAGCTTGTGCGAGCAGACCTGTAACTGTGATTAGCTTGAGAACGAGCCTATGTGAAACTTTGTGAAATGATGTAGCTTTGGCTACAAGGGTGGCACTATGTGAAATATCCCAATGTATCCAATAATATTCTGATGTGTTTAATGGGAAATGATTAATTGTAAATAAATATGACTATGTGATGAATAAGGGCAGGTATGTGTGTGTAAACTTATGAGAAATGTGATCGATATGTGATCAAACTTTGGTAAGGTTATTATGGAGTAAGTGTTACTATGAAAGTTAATACAAAGAAAATATAAAAGAGTAAAATTAGCAATAAAACGGTTTTGGGCAACAGTAGTTGTGTGACTCTGAAAAATCACCAAAAAAGGTGGAAATCGAATTAGAGGTGGAATAAGATATGAAATTAAATCTTATTGAGTCTATTTTCTCATAAAAGAAACGGTGCAAGCAAAAGAATTTATATTATAAGATATTAAAATTTTTGTGAGACAGGGTCAGAATGATTTCTAAATTCCCTGTTTTGAATTTGGAAAATCATTAAAAATTATATAAAAATAATTATGGGTTAAAATTTATATGTTTAAAATTATTAATGAGTCTATTTTCAAGAGAAATAAACTAAAACATCATCTGAACCCTGTACGAGGAGATAATTAATTTTTAGTGAAGAAGGGTCAGAACTATCAGACAGCAGAATAAGGATACTTTAAAGAATAAACTGTACTTATTGGCCAAACCAAAAATTCTGGAAATTTTATGCTAAGGAGATATGTGAGTCTAGTTTAAGGGAAAATTAATATAGCTTAATTTTGAGTTCTGTAGCTCAAGATATAAATAATTTAGTGACTATGAATCGCATAGACAGCTTGATATGAACATAAGTGAATAGTGGAACTTTATGCAGTTATGATTGTCTTATATTGAGAACATATTATGAGGATTGTTAAAAGCATGTTAATAAATTGTTTATTATTTACATACCTACTTACTCAGCTATATGCTTACTTTCTTTTCTTTCCTTTGTCTTATACTGGGAATTCGAAAATCGTCGGAGATCCATCCACACTATCAGCATTCATTTTGGTATTTTGAAATCAATATTTTGAATTGTGGCATGTATAGGGGATTGGTCATTTGTATGTGTCATAATTGGTTTGGCCTAAAATGTTTAGTAGTTCATTTTGTATAAGGCCAATGATGTTGGCTAGTATTGTTCAGGTTATATGTTTATGATGATGCAATTTATGAGATGTATGATTTGGGTGAATGAGTGTGTGATGATTAAATAAGAAAAGTGTGGCATGTGAATGGTTGTGTGAAGGACACGGCCTTGGACACGAGCATGTGCCCCTATTTTCAAGAAATTTTCAATGTTTTTCAAAGTTCTCGGTTTAGTCCCGAACCGCTTTCAAAGTATGTTTTGGGCCTCGTAGGTTCATAATAGGGACTTGATGATGAAAATTTAAAATTTTAAGTTTGGATAAAAAATAATTTATGTCTCAGTCTTGTACGATTGCATGTGTTTATGTTCTGTACCCTAATCTGGCGTCAGATACGAGTAAGGGGTGTTACATCACCCGAGAGTGTACAAGATTAATTTTTCCGAACCTACAGATAAACTCAAGTACACAAGATTCAATTACCTTTCAAGTGAATAATTCAATCAGATTAAACAAATGAGTCGATCTCAACTGTCAATAATGGAGTTTGAAACAAAAGTGAAAATCAAATATAGTTCCAATAATAACCAGTGTAGCATCACAACCTCTATAAATCTTAGATTTGAATAACAATGCTACTATGATCAAACCAGAAATTATAATCGAAGCAAATATAATTATATCATTTCAAAAAATATCTTTCACAGATAACCATATAGAATCATAAAAAAACTGAGATATTGTAATTCCAAATATAATACTATATTGAACTTTTTGAGAAAGCACCACTCATATGTATTGGAATCAATGGTAACAAAAGTAATATAATATTCATGTATATTAAACAGAACAATAACCAGTAGAAACAGAATACTAACATCATACAGATTTTACTGTCAACCTTCTATCAACACAATGTAATAGAATCCTAGAAAAAGATAGAATAATGCCGATCATAACTCGAATTGCCCAACAATGCTTTTGTATATCAGTATATTTAGATAACGTCCTCATAGGATAAGAATTTAATCTGAAAATATACAGCTACACATACAATGTAATAAAATATATGCCCGTGTGCTCAACTATGTGGACGAGAAATAGGCTTCTTTTAAGCCACTTTTACTCACCCAAATTCAAACACCTATAACCATACATATAACATCATACTCACATACAATTTGGCAGCGAAAACAACCATTTCAATACACATTATATGCCATTTTAAAACCAAACATTTATATACCCAAATCAATACCATTTGCACATTCAACATTTATATACCCAAATCAGTACCATTTGCACATTCAAACGCATACCAAACCAATATGATTCATAAGCCAATATACACATATAACCGATTCAATAATTCAACCTTATAAACATCCCAATGCTAACTATCCAAATATTTTCAATCCACATATAACCATCACATATTCAAACCATTTGCATATTTTCATCTCATCAACTACTAGCCAAAACATGCCATATTTAGTACACATAAACATAACCAATAATTAGCCAAGTTAAGCCAAATCACATGGCTTAAACACATTAATACATATAAGCTTCAATAGCTAAAATAACTCATACATCTCATATCATCAACTAGACTATACATGCCATATTAACAATTTCAAAGAATTCAAAAATACCAAATCAACTCCTAGATACTGTGATGCAATCTTCGATGACTTCCAACCCGAGCGAGCTTTCAAATCATTGTAAAATACAAAAAAAAAAGTAAGCTAATAAGCTTAGTAAGCTCATATGACGAGTCTCTATTAATTATAGTTTAACAATTAATTCAAGATTAGAGGAGCATAAGTACATATAAATCAGCTCCATTCAAATCAACATGTATTACAATAACAACCTGGAAACTACTGTATGTATTTATCGGTTTTCATTTACATATCATATGAAATTATTAAATATCACTTACTTGTCGAGCGTGTCACATATACCTAAACTAATTCATATCATCATTTCTATTCTCATATCGTTATCTTTTTCGTTGAACCATGGAAATAACATTGAATATTCGACATCTTGAACAATAATGGACTTATATGTGGTTAGACCACCTATATCTCATTTCACATATATAACATTTGTTCATATGTCATTATGACTTATATTACCATTTCAATACAATCCAACCAAATTTGTCCAATGCATAAGCATATAATATCATCAATAGATTAGTATCATTATATCAATGAAATTATCAAGTCACCATAGGTAAACAATAAACATTCATTCTCACGTACATATAACTTTCATTCCATACTTTAATTCATCAAATAAAATCAATACCATATAATTCACATAACATTATAGAAATTCATTTCTATTCGTATAAACTATAATTCATTCATATAATTAGTAATTCATCCGTATAAATAGTAATTCTTCAATATACATAGTAATTCATTAGTATAACCAATAATTCATCAGTATAAACACATAGCTTATTCATATGATCAGTAACAGTAATTATGCTTGTTAAACCTATTAGAACATCGAAGGATACTTGGGTGATACACTATAAGTGTATTAATTAGTAATTTATCAATTCATTATCATTTTCGCTCTTTCGAGCCATGATCGGTAAGCTCCTCCTGAGCTGATGAACAGTAAGCTTTGTCGAGCTAAAAAAAGTAAGCTCTAATGAGCTGAGAACAGTAAGCTCTTATGAGCTAAAATATCAGTAAGCTCATACGAGCTATGGTGAGTCCATAACACATGCAGGATCTCGACCAAAATGGTAACCCTAGTGACACGTCACATGTGTCCTACAATTTTCTAAAGTTCGAACAGGGCTCGGTATTATCCAACTTCATCATTTAAGCATTCAATGATCAATAATTCAACTTCTCAAATCACATACATTCAATTCAATTAAGTGCATACATTTAAATACTCAATTTACATACTCAAAACATATTATCATACTGAATCCATGTAACCTATATAACAATTTCACTTTCATTCATATAAACAGTAACACAATCATATAACCAGTAACTCAAATTTCAATTGAATTATTCATTCAACTTACACACATTCATTTTAAACAATTACAAGTATTTAATAGTTTGGTTCTAGCTATACGAACTTACCTCATGTCTCTCGAATAAAACTATCAACTATTCGCCCACTTTTCGTTTTTCCCGATCTAATTTCGGTAATTTCTTATCTTGATCTATATAATATCAAATTCAGTATATTAACATTTCAGACTATTCAATTTGACACATTATACACATTCTGGCAAAATTATGCTTTTGCCCCTAATGTTTCACATTTTTGTAATTTAGTCCCTAGGCTCGTATAATGAAATTCATTCAATTCTCATGAAACCCAAGCCTAGCCGAATTTATTATACAATACTAGCAGCCCATATTTTCACTTTTTTCACACTTTTAACCACCACATTTAACATTTTCTCAATTTAATCCCTAATTGACATTTTTATCAAAAAGCACTTAACAAAACTTGTATATCTATCATTAAACATTCAAAATCTATCATTAAACATTTAAAAAATTAAGCATTCAACAATGGCATCATTGAAAATCTATAAGTGTTTCAAAAAAAAAGGTACGGGCTAGCTAGATTAAGATGTAATGAGCTGAAAAACGTAGAAATCATTTAAAATCGGGACAAAAACAGACTTACAATTTAGCTCACAAGCGTGGCTAAATGTATCCATGGTTTTTCTAGATTAAAATTGGTTGAAGAGGATGATGGATATAAAATAATAGCTTTGTTTTTATTTATTTAATCTTGATTAACCAATTTACAAAACTAACCTTTAATAACATCATAAATTTCAACAATACCAAGCCATAAGATTCCACTATCAATATTTATGGGATAATTACCACTTAAGGACTCCCACTATTTAATTTCATAGCCATTTAATACCTTTAACTTATAGAATTCAACTTTTACACTTTACTCGATTTAGTCTTTTTTACCAAATTAAACACTCAAACGGTAAAATGTCTTTACGAAATTTTCACACAATATTCCTATCATACTGTAAATCTTAATTAAATAATAAAATAAATATTTTGACTTTGGATTTGTTGTCCCGAAACTACTTTTTCTATTTGACTCAAAAATGGGATGTTACATTATGCAGTTAAGCAAGTATGCTCATAATATCGTATCAAATGAATAAGATACGTGCATTAGATTCGAAGATGGCCTAAATGATGAAATTTGAGTGTTTTTTGCAGCATTGAAATTATGTGAATTTGTAGAACTCTCAGAACGAGCTTAGAAAAATAAAGAAATCAGCTCAAACTTTTTTGCCAAAGAAATTCAGAAATGATGCAAATTGAACAATTACTCTTTTAGAGTTTACTGGTAGAGATAGCACAAGACAGTAACTTAAAATCTATTAATTCACCGACTTCTTGTGTTTGTAGTGTAAGAAATATTGAGAAGACTATTTGTGAGGAATGCCGAAAAAGGCATTTCGATGAATGTCGATCTAATTTAGGAGCTTGTTTTTTGTGTGGATCTACTGATCATTTTCTCAGGACTATCTAAAGCACCATGGTGATTCGAGAAATCAATCTAGCAAGCCTGAAGCTACATCATAAAGAGGCAAGAGGCCAAAAATGGTAGTAATGCTATTGTTGGTCGAGGAAAGGTTGGTGATACAACTACACAATATAAAGCTAGAGAACCTACTAGAGCGTACACAATTAGAGCTTGAGAAAAAGCTTCTACTCCCGATGTTATTGCTGGTACGTTCTCTCTTTTAGATATTGATGTATATGCATTGATTGACCTTGGGTCAACACACTTTTATATATGCACTACATTAGCAGACAAAAAGAAATTACCTATTGTGTCAACTGAGTACACTGTTAAGGTAACAGAAAGAACATTTGTTGAAATTCAATACTTGGATCAAATTGAATGCAGGGTAGAGTACAATCGAGATATGTTGTGTTATGGGGGATTGGAGTAGAGATTGTTGTGGATACTATTTTCCTGAGTGGACTGAGGTTCAACATTTGTTGCGAACTCTCGTGTTATATTCTCTGTTTTGGTGTGTTTCTAATGGATAGCTCTTATGAGCATTGGTGTGTTTCGGATGGATTAACTCTTATAAGCACTGGTGTGTTTCAAATGGATTAGCTCTTATGAGCATCTGGCATGTTACGATTAGATTATTGATATACTCGTATCCATAAGTTGTTCATCAGATTGTAAATCTTGGTAGGTAACTTGTTTAGTGATTTTGATGGACTTGTCATATATTTGAGTTTGAATTGAGTGTTACAATTCACCAGTTGAGATTGTGGATGACAAGAACACATATGGTTGATTTTTATGTTTATGCTTTGTACTATGCAAATGAAACAGGTAAGAAAAGGGAATGAACTGGTAAGTTCATAATTGGGGTATAATATGATGATATAAAAGGATTGATGAGTTAAATGTTGTACTTATATATGAGAAATCTACTTATGCTATGAATGAATTTACCTAAATCATGGATAAATACACTAAGTTGTGAATTGATAATGTTGTTTAGTCTTATGTTAAGCATTTGGAATGGAATGGAAAGTAAGTATAAGTAAGTGGAATGGTTCGTAATCTTATGAAAAGGTTGGTGATAGCGTATTATGTCTTATAAAATCCTATTATATTATGAATGAAAAATATATGTTAATGGTTATATAATTTTATAAATCTTATGGCATTGGTATAAGTTCATATTTATCTTATAAAGTTCATTATTAAAATGGATTATTATGTTTAAAGTTTATACGAGCTTACTAAGCATTCATTGCTTACGTAATTATTTTCCTTTACATTACAAATTATTCGAAGCTCAATCGGTTGGAAGTTCGTTGGAGATCTATCACACTATCTAGAGGAGAAATTGGTAGTTTTTGAGTAATTTGGTAATGGTTTATAATGGCATGTATATAACGATTTGTAATGGTATTATAGTGCGTGTATTAATGATGTTTTCGTATGTGTAAACTTTGGAAAGCTATATTGGGACCACTACACTTTGATACCTTACCAAGTTATGTGATGTTGATTACTTTAAAGTGCTTGTTGACATGATTCACTTGGCATATTGATGATAGTTTCAAAATGGTTTGAAAGTGATTTGCTTAGTACACATTATGTAAGTTAAACATTATGGTACATTTGATGCCTTATTAGTTTGTGTCATTGTGACTATATCATGGTGTATGTTTTGTAAAGGAATAGTAATGGTCATATTTGTGGTATGATTTGTTAGAAGTTAAATTAGGTTTGATGATGGAAATGTGATCAAATAAATGCATGTTTAGATAAGTTTAAATGTTTGCATTTGAGGTGCCTTCATTAGCATATTGGTTTATTGATTTGGGACCATTAAATCAGTCATTATATGTATGTTTTGGTAAGGTTATGATGCTTTGATAATGTGCACTAAAGGTCTTTAAGTGGATGCATGAATTGATGTTAGAAATGGCTTGATTTTGGGCAAATTCATGTCCACACGGCCTAAGACACGGGCGTGTGACTCAGTTGTGTATAACACATAGCCAAGCGATACTGCCGGGTGTCCCTTGTAGGTTTTATTGCATACAAGTCAGGTAGTTACATGGCCTCGCACACAGGCATGTGGGGTTATTTCAAATGTTACACAACCTAAGACACGGGCACGTGTCTTAGCCGCGTGAGGCACATGGCCTGGCCACACGGCTATGTGACCCCTATTTTGTAAATTTTGTAACTTTTTCCTAAACTTTCAAAATTATTTCCAATTTTGTCCTGAATCGCTTCTAAGGTAATTTTAGGGCCTCAAGGGCTCAATTAAAGGAAAATATGTACGTAAACGATTGTTTTATAATGTTTTTATGATCATGTATGAAATGTATGTTTAAATGTTTCGTTTGTACAGTAATGCTCCGTAACCCTATTTCGGTGACAGATGCGGGTTAGGGGTGTTACATAAATGGTGGTTAATGGACAAATATGGGCATGCTATGTTAATTATTTAGTTAAAATTTTAAGGGTAAAGTATTAATTCAATTAATAAATGAAAGAAAAGAAAAACAAAATTTATGTCATCTTCTTCAATTGTTTTTG
This sequence comes from Gossypium stocksii, assembly GCA_020496765.1. NCBI lineage: Eukaryota > Viridiplantae > Streptophyta > Magnoliopsida > Malvales > Malvaceae > Gossypium > Gossypium stocksii. The sequence continues at coordinate 46,106,948 of CM035631.1, forward strand.
TCCTCCACCAAAACCACCATAGAGAATTCCTTCAAGCTTCGGTTAACCCTATTTTATTGCATGTAAGTGTTTTTCTCATGCGTTTTTAATAATTTTTACGTTTTTTAGATTGTTGGAACTAGGTGCTGCTCAACCATACCTTCGTTTTTAAAACTGTTAAGAATTGGATTGTACAATTGATAAGTTTTTTGTTATTTTGATGTTAAGAGATTAAATTGAAGTGATAGTTGTTGATTTTGATTAGTTTATTAATTGAATTTTTTATAGTTTTAGTAAATGGAGTTAAATGATAAAATATTTAAAATTTCATGGAAATTGTATTATTAGTGAATAATGGTGGACTGCTCTAGCTTAGAACAACATTATGTTAGGTTGGGATATTTAAGAATTTTATTAAAATTGGAATTTTTAGCTTAAGAACTAAATTGTGATAAATGTAAAAGTTTAGGGAAAATGTGTAATTAAAGAAAAGTTAAAGGTCATATGCAATAAATTGAGTGTGAAATGCATGTAAATTTAATATATTGCCTTTAAATTATTATATAGATCAAGAACCGAACCAAAAAGACAATAATCGAGGAAATGGGAAAATTACGAAGTAGTCCCTGTGTTTAAACCAAAAGTTAATCGTAGGTAAGTTCATAGTATTTCAATATGTAAATGTAAGTTTCTTGTGATTATTTATTGTTTTCTATTTAATAGTAGATAAATATGTGAAACTTCAATAGTTATATATATTTTGGAATGTGCAATTAAGTACGTATGGAAACGTATAAATAATGGTAATATTTCTGGTGAATTTACATTATTGGCATAATTATATTAGAATTACAAAATGAGTATGAAAGTGATGAAGTGCCTCTGAATAGATGTAAAAGTAATGAAATTATGTTTACTTCCCGGTTGAACATAGTAATCATGTAGGATACGATCGGAAGGCCAATAGGGTTAGTATGCGCGCTTGTACGAGATTTGCACTTCGGTGCCTCTATTTACACTTCGATGCCTCTGATCACACATACGTGCCTCTATTTGCACTTTGGTGCCTTTGGTCACACATTCGTGCCTCTGTCTACACTTTGGTGCCTCTGTTATGTATCTATGATGCCTCTAGTGTGTGTAGTTACCCGAATATCCGAGTTGAGTTACTTAGTTCATCAGGCTAAGTGTTAATGAAATGTAAAGTTGACTTGTGGATTTAAATGTGATGCACATTCAATATATTTGAAAGTGTTAAATGTTCAATGAAATATTTGTTTATATATGAGCACATCTATATAGATGATATGTTGACTATGGAATTGATAGGTTAATTGTGATGAGACTTATCATGTTTATGTTGATATGTAATCATGAAATAATGAGATTGGTGAATGTGTATTTGGATATCAGGAACTGTATGTTATCTCTTTATATTTTTATATCAATTAAGTAAGTTTAGTTTGATGATTTATTAGCTAGGTTAATTTCGTGTCGTCTCGAATGGTTTTTGATATGTCTTGGTTATCCGAGATTCGTCGAAAAAATTGGTTACAAAAACCCTAAGTTCGTTTCTAGTTCACATGAATTATTCAAAAAATAAGTTAAAATTTACAGATAGATGATAGTCCACAATCTAATTACATATCCAAAAAATTAACAAAACCTAAATTTACACCCAATCAATTTCTAGAAATAACAATTTTGGAAAAATTATTTAGCACATATATGTAATAAAATAATAAAATATATTCGTTCATATACTTAATCCAAAATTATGCATATAATCAAAGAATGACACATCTTATCAAAAATAATCCAACATGAAGAAGAGAGAATTCAATATCGGTTTATATTATACATATAGCACAACCTTACTTTGATACCAATTTTTGGAAAACTCGATTAACAAAATGATTTTCAATTGTAGAAGTTTAAAAGTTTTGGAAATCAAGTCAGTTTATGATATTTATAGTAATAAAACTTTTCTCTAAAAGTACATGTGCTTTATGCGAGACGAATTTGTATCATTCTCGGTACACTCCTTGTGTGCTCACACTTGAGGAGTGTTCATACCTAAATAGCAGGTGGATGGCTCCTTCCAAAAAGAATAGTTGGTTGTACCCAAAGACGTTGAGAACAGATGGCCCATCAAGACATTACTTCATATGGAGTCAATGGGGAAATCAACGATGCCTTGGATGCTAAGATGTGTCTCAACAGTATAGGCATATAACATATCTCAATTTAAGTAAACAACACTTGATTATTAATTGGTTAATTAAATCAATCAAACACAAAATTTTTATAATTTAATTTTTGTTCTTCCCAGTTTAATTGGTATAATTTTCTTTCCATGGAGAATATTTTTTATATAAGTTCAATTACAAAATAATTTAAAATTGGGCAAATAGATTACAAGTCACCCTAAAATAGTGTCGTTCTTATTTCGGTGATGCTAATTTTCTTGTCAGTTTATTCCCTTTAATTAAGATAATTATTTGGATTGCTCACTTCTGTTAAAAATTTCATTAATCTATTAATGGATTGCTGATGTGGTATTTTTTTTTACTTTTGACTAATGCTAGGGAGCTCTTTATAATTAGTCTCATACATTATTTTTTAGTTTATTTGCAACATGAGGATTTCAATGGTGGCATAATCAACATTTGAATCCTTTTTAAGAAGAAGGAATCAAATGATAGTGACAATGAACCATGATCATGACTGTAACACCCCTCACCCGTATTCGACGCTGGAACAGGGTACAAGGCATTACCTGACTTATCTCACGAACAATAATGTAATTTCAGATCATAAATTTGCGTCCAAATTGAAAATTTTAGAAATCACTCATATTTTCCCTAACACAAGCCTACGAGGCCCAAAACATGCAATAGAAGTGGTTCAAGACTAAACTGAGAACTTTAGGAAACTTTACAAAACTTAGAAATTTTTTCTACAAAACAGCAGTCACACGCTTGTGTGCTTTGGGACACACCTATGTGGGCAGGCCGTGTGGTCACACACACCCATGTCCCTACCCCGTGTAACTCTCTGACTTGTAACTCATGACCAAATTGAGATCACATGGCCAAGTCACACGTTTGTGTGCTAGGCTGTGTGGAAAATTAAATTTTCACAAAATAGATACAAACTTCACACGTCCTGGGCACACGCCCTTGTTTGAAGCCGTGCTATCCACACAACTAAGACACACACCCATGTCTCTACCCATGTGCTCAATTTTGAGCATTCTGTGTCTCAAAAGTAGGTTGCAGGGGACATACGGCCTGTACAAACACCCATGGGTGTAACAGCCCAGTTTTATCTAAGTCAAAACAGTGGTTTCAGAACCACAAATTCAAGGTCATAAAATTAGTTTAATATTATTTTTGGTGTTTACAACGTGAGATTATACATGTTTGGAAGTTTCGTGAAGTAATTTTCGCGTTTGTGTGCTTAATTTGAAAAAAAAAGGACTAAATCACGTAAAATGCAAAAGTTGCATTCTATTTGTTTAAGTGCTTATTTGCTATGATTAATTACATGTGAGGTCCTTATGATGAGATTAGACCAATGATAGTGGAATTTGACATAAATGGGCTTATATCATATGATTTTATAAGGATTAACAAAATGGTAAAATGGTAAAAAGTGTATAAAAGGTTTATTAATTAAAATAAAATACAAATTAAGCTATCATCTTTATGTTTCCAATCGAAAATTAAAAGAAGAGAGACCATTTGAAGCATTTTAGTGTTCGGCCTTTGTATTCCTAATTGAGGTATGTTTCAGTCTCAGTTATTGATGATTTCTATGTTTTTATGATCGTTGCATCTAGTATTAGCTAGCCCGTGCCTTAATTTTCAAATTTTTTGAAGATTTTATGAGCTGCCATTGATGAATTTGAGTGTTTGAAGATGAAATATGAAAGTTTGGTGTTAGATATACATGTTTTGTAAAGTGATTTTGAGTAAAAGTGCATATTAGGGGTTAAATTGTGAAATTTGTAAATTGAAGGTTAAAATGTGAAATAAATGAAAGATATGGGTTGCTAAGGGCATCATAGTAATTCAGCTAGCATGGGTATTTAAGTAAATTTGTGAATTGTAATACCCCTTACCGGAGTCCGACGTCGAGACAAGGTACGAGGCATTATCGGACTTAAACATAACCAATCGTACAAAATCAGGCCATAAAATTTTATTCAATTCAAAACTATTCATACACATGCATATCATCCCATATATAGACCTACGAGCCCAAAAGAGTACCGAAGGGATTGGCGATTTTATCACATATTATATGCTATTGGCAATTGTATCGCCCTATTTGATATCCGGCAGATTTTTTGCATTATTGATTATTCAGTGGTTTTACTATATCGAGCTATGCTCATAATGTTTGGAGTTTGGCAAATGGGTTCTGGGAAACTCATGCTGTGTAGCGGATGGTATAGGCAGGAACCTTTTTGCACTATATCATGTGCACGACATATTTGAATGTTATTGATTTATGCTACACATTGTATTGTGTTGCATTGAATGGTATCAAAATTAATGATTGTTACTCGAATGAGTGATGACCTATGCTCATACACCGTTTGACATCAATTTGATAATGGCCATGTAATGACATGAAATTCCTATGATGGTTCTTTTTTCTTCTATTGATGCTAATATGTTTCACTGTATTTGATTTTTTACCCGTTTAAATAATTATTCGACTCACACTAAGCTTTCCATAAGCTCACCCCCTAATAGTGTTAAAATTTTCAGGTCAACCTCATAATAAGGACCGAACTCGGCGTTCAGAGTGTAACACCCCTTACCTGTATTTGACGCCAGGATAAGGTTCGAGACATTACCATACTTAAACGTACTTAAAAGTCTTAAACCGAGCCATAAAATTTCTCAAAATTTAAAATTTTCAATTTCCATCTTAAAGTCCCTTATACGGGCCTACAATGCCCTAAAACATACACTGGTAATGGTTTAGGACTAAACCGAGAACTTCTAAAACTTTCGAGTCACAATTAGAATTTCCCTAGTTTGGAGAGTCACAAGCCCATGTGGGCAGGCCGTATGGTCTCACACGCCCATGTGGCTCAGGACACGCCCGTGTCCTCGACCAGTGTAACTCTCTATTTATGACGTCACCCAATATTTAGGGGCACACGACCAAGTCCCACGCCCGTGTGCTAGGCCGTGTCCTCCACACGGCTGAGACACATGGCCGTGTCAATGTAACACCCCAGACCTAGCCTAGACGTTATGGCCGAATCCGACGATGTCACATCAAAGAGGTTATTTCAAAACGACTTTGTTTAGTTAAAAATTATGTTCAGTGGAATAGTTGCTTGATTAAAATTTAAGCTTGTGACTTAGAAAAATCAAAATCCTTGTAACTTATAAAGTTATAATGAAAACAATCATTTTAAGAAAATGACATATATTTTTGTCGTTTAAAAAACATGTTTAACTTAATAATTCGGCAGTCGCAACAGAGAATAAAACCCAATTGTAAGACAGAGTGGAGTCACAAGGCCTTATTACAACTTATTGAAAATAAAGTATCTAAAATAAAATAATTCGAAACTATTTAAAAAAAATCCTAAGTAGCTTGAAATGTAGCCTTCTCCGAGTCCTCTCCCACGTCGAGCCATCTACTGAGGTTCACTTGATACATTAAATTTAAAGGGGTGAGTTTCGCAACTCAGTGTGTACGACCCTTAGCAATCAAATCAATATGCAATATCACATTGGGCCTAAGCCTTAACAATATCTGTAGTCTTGGGCCTTAACCCACATTGACATCAAATCGCATCAATTTCTCATGAATGTAATGCACCCATCCCAAATCCAACCCCGCACTCCATTTCCCTTCCAACCCTACACTCCTGTAGGGATATAAATATCAGCCCACCCATCCCTACACTCCAAAGGTAGCACCAACAGCTACACTACTCAACGTTGCAGCAAGGTTGTTATTCATATAATAGGCTTAAAGCCACCGGTGGATCCACGGTCGTCAAGCGACTATGTGATCCTCAAATCTTCCTTCGTTCAATTAAACCCACCCAAATGCAACATGCTTGTCATGAATACAACATACACGTTTTTCCATACATTAAGCATTTAGGGGTATTTTAGTCATTTCACTACCCAGGGGTATTTTGGTAATTTCTACCCTACAAGGGCGTCCCGATAACTCTACCCTTCGAGGCATTATAACAGTTCTACTCTACAGGGGCATTTCAGTAATTCTACCGTAGAGGGCATTTTAGTAATTCTACCCTAAATGAGGGGTATTTTAGTAATTCTACCCTAGAGGGCATTTTAGTAATTTTCTAACAGTACGAATTTTAATTATGGATTTTGGCCCATCAACAAGTCCTCGAGGCTAAAGTGAACGGACACTATGTACCAGGTAAGATTCAAGAGAAAAGGAGGTGGGTTACTCGGACCGCATAAGTACCAAGCTCTTCCTAGATCCAATCGTAGACATGCACACATCCATTGCCACACCTTAGTTTAGCGACTTGTCCACGGACATGTTTAATTAGTTAATTAAGTCTTATGAAAAATTTGAGAGATCAGAACTAGGCCTAGAGTCTAGTAAAAACCCTCTCATGCATTTCTACACTCCTATAAGGCCCATTAAGCCCAATCATGTTCATAAAACCATTAAGCCCCAAACATGCTTATGTAGCCATTAGGCACGGTCATAATCCAATATACAATCATACATATTAACCCATCATAAAATTTCACATCCAACTTTGCCAATTTGGGCCCACAAATTTGGCAGGCCCATTCAGGATTCAGGATTTCAGCTTTTGCCGATTTGTCTTGTGTGTAGTGTATGTACACACCTGGTTGATGACCCGCACTACACTATCCTCAGCCTCAACCTACAACCAAAACCACTTTCAAATCAATTCCATACTTAAACTATAACTTTATCAAATCCCGAAGCCTTACCGTAACCTTACCTGTGCCACTAGTACAAATTGAAAACGAGTTCACTTCCCACTTGCTAGAGATCCTTTCCACGCTTGGAATCCTAGAACCCTACCCCTTGTTAAAATAGGGTTAATGATAAGAAAAAGAAAAGATTAGATAGCCACTTCAGCTTTATCAAAACGCACTAAAAACAGCTAACTAAGCACTTACCAAAACTAGTCTTTGATCTTGAGGCCTAGATATCTACTAAGTGTGCCCTCGGCTTTTAACAACTCAATTAAGGGTTGTAAATGACAAAAACAGATTGTGATAAAGGAAAGCAAAAGAAATCGATAAAGGGATGTGAGTATTTAGCTTTTAAGGAGAGTATTTGGCTTTCAAAGATGATATTCAGCTTTCAATGATAGTATTCAGCTTTTAAAGAATCAAGGGTGATATTCGGCTTTTGAAGAGAAAAAGAACACAATTCTATGGATTTTTAGTAAAAGAATGAAAGGGAGAAGAGAATTCGGCAATGAAATGTTTTGGCAAAACAAAAGAACCCCTCAAGAGCATTCGGCACCTCCCTTAAATAGCCAAAAGCCAAAACTAGCTCCTCCCACAGTCCCAATTTGCTCCATCACATCCACACCTCAATCTCCTATCTTTTCTCTATTATTTCTCCTTATTATCCACCAAAATTCTCTCTTCAATATCCATCCAAAAGAGTTTTAATTCATCACCACTACTTGCACAGAATGAGTGCAAAAATAATACTTCTAATGCTTCCTTGAACCTTGGACCTCCCTACTCCACATGTGGCGTCACCCTCTACTCCCTAAGGTGCCGCTACCTTGCCACTAGGCCACAGGCCCATTTGTGTCCTATTTTCCCTAAATTTGTTTAAGAGGCGTATTACCAAAGACTAGGGTTCCACTAAGGCAAAAATTAACATTTTCCTATTGTCATCCCTATCCCTAAAACTTCAAATAATCCTTGTAACATCTTAAAATTAATACTCTAATAGTGCCAAACATGTAATTTGAGCCGTTAACTTACTCTCTAAAATTTTAAACACGCCCACGCTCGAGGCCCAATTCTTCTAGGCCTAAAATTTAAGGCGTTACAACTCTACCCCTCTTAAAGAAATTTCATCCTCGAAATTTCCAACTATTCATTAGTCGCACTACCCAGGTCACACCACTATGCTTCTGCTGCGCACTCAAACTCTAAGCCCACACTAAGATACAATATACTACCGATAAAATACGTACCAATATTCGCGTCTAGAGCATCTCCTTCCTCTTGAAGACGTGCTGCATGGACTAAAGTCGGCTGTCTCGCCTCTGCCTGTCCTGCATCTCTACCCAGTGCTCCACATCCCTGTCCTACGCCATTGCAACCTCTGGCTTGTCCACGGCCCCTTGGTGGTTGTTGACCACCTCTCTGCGGCTCAAAAGTACCTCTACCATCGGCTTGCACTTGATCTGGCCTCCTCAGGCACTCTCTAATCCTATGTTCCATAGATCCGCAGCTCAAACAAGCTCCTGTTCTCCTCCAACATTTGCCCGTATGCCCTTTTCCACACACAGCATAAGGTGGTATCTCAGTGTTAGCAGCAGAAATAAAGGCCCCAGCTCTATCCGACCCATTTACTCTGGCCCTCTTCATAGGCCTCTGTCCAGCACCCATAGCTTCCATGTTCCGTTTATTTTTTCCCTTCTCCTTCTCACGGTTGAGTCACTCTGTACGATTTACTTCCTCTGCAATTTGTGCTTTTTCTACTAACACCGCAAAGTCCCACTCCCTCTGCGGAGCTATAAGCACCCTAAGGTTATCTCTTATACCATCCTCAAACTGTACGCACCGCTCATACTCTGTTGCTACTATTCCTTTGGCATATCGACTCAGGCGCAGAAACTCAGCCTTATTCTCTGCCACTGACTTATCTCCTTGAGTTAGATTCAAAAACTCCTTCTTTTGAGCATCCACATAGTCCACTCCAATGCATTTCCCTTGGAATGCCGACTTGACGAATTCCCAAGTGATTTGTTCCAGTTGGTTGCCCTCCTTCACGGTCAACCACCACTAATACGCTTCTTCCCTAAGTAGAGATATCGCCCCCTTCAGTTTTTGCTCCGCCATGTAGTCTAGGTCATCCCTTATCCTTTCTGTGGCTTCCAACTAGTAGTCCGCCACATTCGGGGCCACCTCAGCTACTCCTTTGAAAATCTCCGCCCCATTCGCTCGAAGTCACTCCGCGATCGACTCACGACTTCCCGTACCATTATTGGGCCCAACAACCCTTTCCAAAATCCTCAGCACTACTTGTGACAATGCATCTTCTCCAGCAACCCGATCATGCGGCCCAGTCTCAACCACAGGTGAGGCCAGAGCCTCTCCTACTTCAACATTGAACATATGGCCCGATGCTAACGACTCAGCCCTAACACTTCCACGACCTCGGCCGCAGCCCCTTACACCTCTTTTAGCGTTCATGGTCAATTCGCGTATTATCTAAATTAGAAATTTTATGAAATTAATTCATAATTCCACTGTTTAAAGCAAATGTCTTATGTAAGTAGCAGTTTAGAAGCTGTTTTCGCAGTCGTAAATCCACTACAGGCTTAACTTTCCTGCGGGCTTTAGTCTCTAAGAACCTATTGTTTAAAGTAGTCTAATATCTAACTACAGTTCAGTAATTTAAACAAGTTCAGTAACAGAAAAACTTACTCGGCTCGACGTCAAGGGCTCGATGAACCACACTTCAAGAATCCTATAAAAAACTTTTTAACTAGTTATTTTTTAAAAACTCAAAATCTAAGGCCCATTTCACAGCACGAGCTTTACAACCAGGCTCTGATACCACTAAATGTAATACCCCAAACTCGGCCCAGACGTTATGGCTGAATCTATTGATGTCACATCAAAGAGGTTATTTCAAAATGACTTTGTTTAGTTAAAAATTATGTTTGATGTAATAGTTGCTTGATTAAAATTTAAGCTTGTGACTTAGAAAAATCAAAATACTTGTGGCTTATAAAGTTATAATGAAAACCCACATTTTAAGAAAATGATCATATATTTTTGTCGTTTAGAAAACATGTTTAACTTAATAATTCAGCAATCACAAATAGAATAAAACCCAATTGTAAGACAGAGTGGAGTCACAAGGCCTTATTACAACTTATTGAAAATAAAGTATCTAAAATAAAATAATTCGAAACTATTTAAAAAAACTCCTAAGTAGCTTGAAATGTGGCCTTCTTCGAGTCCTCTCCAACGTCGAGCCATCTACTAAGGGTCACCTGAAACATTAAATTTAAAGGGGTAAGTTTCGCAACTCAGTGTGTACGACCCTTAGCAATCAAATCAATATGCAATATCACATTGGGCCTCAGCCCTAACAATTTCTGTGGTCTTGGGCCTTAGCCCACATTGACCTCAAATCACATCAATTTCTTATGAATGTAATGCATCCATCCCAAATCCAACCCTGCACTCCATTTTCCTTCTAACCTTACACTCCTGTGGGGATATAAATATCAACCCACCCATCCCTACACTCCAAAGGTAGCACCAACAGCGGCACTACTCAACATTGCAGCAAGGCTGCTATTCATATAATGGGCTTAAAGCCACCGGTGGATCCACGGTCGTCAAGCGACTATGCGATCCTCAAATCTTCCTCCGTTCAATTAAACCCACCCAATTGCAACTTACTTTTCATGAATGCAACATACACGTTTTTCCACACATTAAGCATTTAAGGTATTTTATTTATTTCACTACCTAGGGGTATTTTGGTAATTTCAACCCTACAAGGGTGTCTCGGTAACTCTACCCTTCGAGGCATTATAATAGTTCTACTCTATAAGGGCATTTCAGTAATTCTACCCTAGAGGGCATTTTAGTACTTCTACCCTAAATGAGGGGTATTTTAGTAATTCTACCTTAGAGGGCATTTTAGTAATTTCCTAACGGTATGGATTTTAATTATGGATTTTGGCCCATCAACAAGTCCTCGCGGCTAAAGTGAACGGACGCTATGCACCAGGTAGGATTCAAGAGAAGAGGAGGTGGGTCACTCAGACCGCTTAAGTACCAAGCTCTTCCTAGATCCAATCCTAGACATGCACACATCCATTGCCACACCTTAGTCTAGCGACTTGTCCACGGACATGTTTAATTATTTAATTAAGTCTTATGCAAAATTTGAGAGATCAGAACTAGGCCTATATAGTCCATTAAAACACTAGCATGCATTTCTAGACTCCAATAAGGCCCATTAAGCCCAATCATGTTCAAAAACCCATTAAGCCCCAAACATGCTTATGTAGCACATTAGGCCCGGTCATAATCCAATCATACAATCATACATATTAATGCATCATAAAATTTCACATCACAACTTTGCCAATTTGGGCCTACAAATTCGGCAGGCCCATTTAGGATTCGAGATTTCGACTTTTGCCGATTTGTCGTGTGTGTAGTGTATGTACACACCTGGTTGATGACCCGTACTACACTATCCTCAGCCTCAACCTTCAACCAAAACCACTTTCGAATCAATTCCATACTTAAACTACAACTTTATAAAATCCTGAAGCCTTACCGTAACCTTACCATGTGCCACCAGTACCAATAGCCTCTCCTTAGCTATTATTCTCGAATATCTTTAGATCTACACCAATACACACATATCATCAGCATCAAGTGACTTGTATTCCACACGAGTCACCCCTAAGAAATCGAAATTGAAAATAAGTTCACTTACCACTTGCTAGAGATCCTTTCTACGCTTAGAATCCTAGAACCCTACTCCTTGTTAAAATAGAGTTAACGGCAAGAAAACGAAAAGATTAGATAGCCCCTTTGGCTTCACCAAAACACACTAAAAATGGCTAACTAAGCACTTACTTAAACTAGTCTCTAATCTTGCGGCCTAGATATCTACTGAATGTGCCCTCGGCTTTTAACAACTCAATTAAGGGTTGTAAATGACAAAAATAGATTGTGATGAAGGAAAGCAAAAGAAATCGGTAAGAGGATGTGAGTATTCGGCTTTTAAGGATGGTATTTGGATTTTAAAGATGATATTCGGCTTTCAATGATAGTATTTGGCTTTTAAAGAATCAAGGGTGATATTCAGCTTTTGTAGAGAAAAAGAACACAATTCTATGGATTTTCGGTAAAAAGATGAAAGGGAGAAGAGAATTTGGCAATGAAATGTTTTGGCAAAACAAAAGAACCCCTCAAGAGCGTTTGGCACCTCCCTTAAATAGCCAAAAGCCGAAACTAGTTCCTCCCACAGTCTCAATTGGCTCCATCACATCCACACCTCAATCTCCTATCTTTTTTCTATTATTTCTCCTTATTATCCACCTAAATTCTCTCCTCAATATCCATCCAAAAGAGTTTTAAGTCATCACCACTACTTGAACAGCATGAGTGCAAAAATAATACTTCTAATGCCAAAGTCGTTCCTTGAACCTTGGACCTCCCTACTCTACATGTGGCGTCACCCTCTACTCCCCAAGGTGCCGCTACCTTGCCACTAGGCCACAGGCCCATTTGTGTCCTATTTTCCCTAAATTTGTTTAAGAGGCCTATTACCAAAGACTAGGGTTCCACTAAGGCAAAAATTAATTTTTTTCCTATGGTCATCCCTATCCCTAGAACTTCAAATAATCCTTGTAACATCTTAAAATTAATACTCTAATAGTGCCAAACATGTAGTCTAAGCCGTTATCTTACTCTCTCAAATTTTAAACACACCTAGGCCCGAGGCCCAGTTCTTCTAGGCTTAAAATTTGGGGCGTTACAGTCACTGTCCGTGTGGCTAACACTTAGGCTATTTTCCAAGCCCTTCTGTTGCCCTTAATCATTTACACATTTATTCATTCAAATACATGTAATATATCACTAAACATTCATGACAAATAAACATAATCATATCACACAAGATCTAGTCACATGAATGCATAAATAGGATTACATATTCATGGTTAATATGAGCCACATCTCATGGCCATATACAATGTAGCAATATAAGATAATACATTTGGCCAAATCTTAAGAATACATATTACCAATATCTAAGTTTCTATACATGCCACTCACTCGAAAACACCTAAGGTTCGTCAGTAAGCCAAACTTACAAATTGATAGTGTGATATTGTCTCTGACAATCTCCAACCCCGAGCCAACCTAACAACACTAAGAGAAATGGAAAGGAGGGAGTAAGCATTATAGCTTAGTAACTTGGCATATAATATTAAGCATTTTATTAATATGATCTATCCAATCCTCATAATGTGTTCTAAAAAAATAATCATTATTTTACAAGTTTCCACTTTTTACTAATATTCAACTTAGGCTGTCTTTTTGAGTCACAGTTGCTAAATTAATTATATCTTAAGCTACGAAACTCCAAATTAAGTTCCATAAATTTTCTTTGAAACTAGACTCACATATCTTCTTACCATAAAGTTTCCAGAATTTTTGGTTTTTCCAATAAGTACAGTTTATTCTTTAAATTCTCCCTTATTTCACTATCCGACAGTCCTAACCTCTCTTCACTAAAAATTGATTATCTTATTATACAGAATTTGGTGATTTTCTAAAGTTAGAACAAAGGATTTTTGAATTCATTCTGACCCTGTCTCATAAACTTTAAATATCTCATAATATAAAACTCTTTTGCTTACTCTGTTTCTTTTATAAGAAAATACACTCAATAAGCTTTTATTTCATATCTCATTCATTCTCTAATTCAATTCACACTATTTTTGGTGATTTTTCAAAATCACATAACTGCTGTTGTCCAACACTGTTTGACAGCTAATTCCACTTTTTCATGGTTTCTTTGTTTTAACCTCTTTTTAAACATACATATCATCAATCAAATTTATCACATTCTCATACATCATGGGTATTGACCTATAATCACATGGTCATCGTAAGATTATCTTTATATGCACTAGTTACTCATTTATATTCTCGGTAAAATTCATTCACATACCGAGCACATTACTCATAAGTTTGAGTACATACCTGTACTGTTTCATAACACTTCATATTCACAAATACTCATTCACCACCTTACCGATGGTCCATCATGTATTTACCTTATTACATAACTTTTCCCTTTCTAGTTAAATTCATCAACTTGAATACTTTTCCCGTTAACTTACTTAGAATACTGATGGATACCTGAAATGTCATCCTCAATATAAGATGCCAAAGCCATATCCTAGATATGGTTTTACATGGTCTGTAACGCCCCAAAATTGGGCCTGAAAGAATAGGCCGTGTGGGCCCAATAGGCTTGTGGGCCCACACGGGTTGTTGTCTTTAGACTTACGAGAATTAGTGGATCGGTTGTGTCATACACATGGCTATGGGCAATTCTGGCTTAGCAGGCCATGTGAGCACATGGGCCCCATTTGCATTGCGTAATGGGCCCAAGGCCCATATTCACTGAATGGCGTGTTAGTGTGATGGCTAAGAGGTTTGGGAATGTTGGAGAAGTCCTGGGTTCAAACCTGGGCCTTAGCAAAAATTTATGTTTTTCTCTTATGAGAGCCTTGACGTTAGTGGGTGGGCTTTAAGAATATTTTTGGTGAAAGCATGACACAAAAGGAGTTGTGCTCTAGTGGCAAATGGGGCCACATGGGAGACAAGGAAGTGACGCCATAGAGGAAGCAAGGGGTCCAAGGTTCAAGTATTGGCTCTTGCAATTTATTTTGATTTCCCTTTTAAATAAATCTGGAAGTGAGTAGGCAGGCTTTAAAGTTAAATGTGTTGGACTTATGACACAAAGGAGCTTGTGTCCGAGAGCTGGTGGCTTGACATGACTATCGAGGGGACTATGGTTCGAATCTCTTTGCACGTAAAGGTTAATTATTTTACTAATGCTTTAATTTTGGGGGATTGATGGAGAATCCCACATCAGTAAACTAACATGAGAACAGGTGAGGAGCTAGCTTAAAATAAAGCAAACCATGAGGAGAGTAGGCATACCTTTCTTGGCTTATTCCTTTTGCTTTGTGGCGTGTTCGTTGGGTTAGGTGTTGGATCATTTGTTGATCTGTATGCCGTTAGGTCTCGGTGGTGGTGACCGAAGTTGATCAACACACTCCTTGGGAGTCAAGGGTGCGATTACTGTAGGCTTCTAGGCATAGCAATGTTGGGGCACGGATAAACTTCAGATTCCTATCAGTTGTGTACTTCTAACCCTTGTTTGATAGGCCAGAATGGGCCAAATGGGCCCGACGGGCCCGTGGGCCCAGATAAGTAAAAATTGGTAGATTGGTAATAAATGACGAGCTGGTTAAGTGTGTTGTATGGCTTGGAATAGATTTGGACCTGATGGGCTATATGAATGTATGTGGACTCGTTAGGGTTTTGTAGTGGACTTTTGGGCTAGTATCTGATAATTGTTTAAGTAGATATAAAACTTAATTAATCAATTAAGTGTGGCTATGGACAAGTCATAGGGTTGAAGTGTGGCAATGGGTATATGCATGTCTAGGATTGGATCTAGGGGGAGCTTGGTACTTAAGCGGTCTTAATGACTCACATCATCTTCTCTAGAATCCTACCTGGTGCATAATATCTGTTCACTTTAGTCAATGAGGACTTGTTGACAGGCCAAGGTGCGTAATTGGACCCATAGCATTACGAAATTACAAAAATACCCTCAATTTGCAAAATTATCAAAATACCTCTCGATTTGCACAATTACCGAAATACCCTCAGGTTGCAAAATTACCTAAATACCCTTGGTTTATAAAATTACAGAAATACCCCTACTTTGCAAAATTACCAAAATACCCCTGATTTGTAAAATTATCAAAATACCCTCGAATTGCAAAATTACAGAAATACCCCTGATTTGCAAAATTACAGAAATACCGTTGAATTACAAAATTACTCAAATACCCCTAATTCATAAAATTATCGAAATACCCCTATTTTTGGAAAATTACTAAAATACCCTTGGATTTTAAAATTATCGAAATACCCTCGGATTGTAAAATTATTGAAATACCCTTGTAGTGTAAGATTACCAAAATACCACTGTAGGGTAAAATTACCGAAATACCCCTGTAGGGTAGAATTACTAAAATACCCTTGTAGGTTAGAATCACGATTATGCCCTCGAGCGTAAGTAACTGTTTTGGAACTATTTTAAGCTACGAATGTGACTGTCTTTCGTAAGCATGCTATGTGATATACATATTAATGTATGGGCTCACCTTGGGCTATGTAACGGGCTTTTAGGCCCAGTAAATTTGTAACTTTCATAATAGTAACTTAAATGCTCCAGATAAATATGAAATTATTAATGGGCTAAAATGTGTACTTGGGCCCACGATGAGATGATGACCGATATGTCTAAGGGCAAAATGACTAAAATGCCCTTGTATGATATATGTACGATTTGTATGTCATATGTGTATTATGATGCATTCATGAGATATTATGTTGCATTTGGGCAGGGATTTTGATACGGAGGAAGATATGTGAGGATCGCATAGTCGCTTGACGACCGTGGATCCACCAGTGGCTTTTAAGCCCATTATATGACTAGCAACTTTGCTGCAACGATTGAGTTAATGCCACAACCGGTGCTACCATTGGAGTGTAGGGATCGGTGAGTTGATATTTATATCCCCACAAGAGTGCAGGGTTGGAAGGGAAAATTGTAACAACCTAGTTTAGGCCCTAGTCGGAACAATAATTTTGAAACTATAAATTCGGGGTCATAAAATTATTTTGATATATTATTTGGTATGTACAGTATGTTAATTTATATGAGTGGAAATTTTGTAAGTTAGTTTTACCAATTGATTGTCCAAATTGATAAAAAGGACGTAATCGCGTAAAGGAAAAATTTTGGTAGTATAATGTGTAAAGTGTTAAATTGATATTGATTTTATATTGGAAGCCTTTAAGTGGCAAATAACCCACTTATAAATTAGTGGGACGGTAATGGACTCAAAATGTATAATGTTTATATTATTTTATTAAAGTTATTTATATATATATATTAATAAAGTATGCTAATATAAGAGGAGATATATCATAACCTTGGGGGATGGAGGTTTTTCTTATTATCACTGTCGAACAACACCAGAGAAAAAGAAAGGAGAAAATACCCCCACGTTCAACCATTTCTAGCTAAAAATTCCAGGTAAGTATTTCTTCGTTTTTGTTAATTTTATTATTTTTATGATCCTTGTTTCAGCATTTACAAAACCCATAATTCAATTTTTGAAATGGTTGGGAATTTGGTATTCGGCCATGGGTAAAAATTTGAGATTTTGTGTTTTTAAAATGAAAAAAAAAGGAAGTGTCGGTTGCATGCGGTGGAAAACCACGAAATTTGGTTCTTAGAAGTTAGATTTGTTAAGTAAAATGGTAACTTTTCTAAACTCTCCTCTATTCATCTTCTCGTTGATAAATTCTGATTTTTATCCTTGATTTGAGTTTGACCGAATGTGTGAGAGAAGAAAAGAGTTCTTTTTCTAGTTATAAAATGTTACATGTCTGGTAGATAAAGAGTTCTTCATTTGCGTAAGAAGAGTTTAGTGAATGTTTATTTAGTTATATTCTATTTCTGACATTCGGGGTGACTGTATTTATTCAACAAGGTATGAGAAGGCCATAAATAAAAGGGGAAGTAACAAATTGAATAAGCAGAATCAGTGTTTGGAAATTTAGTAAGTTTTATTGAACTTTAATTCTTATACGTTTGATAACTGTTGAAAGTGTTAAATTGATGTTCGAGATTATAATCCATTGATATTGTTAATTAATGCCCTGATATTATACTGTCTGATCCTGGCACTGATGTTGTTCAATTATTACATTGTTAAGTTAAATATACTCAGAGAAGGGTTTATGCTGTTATAAAAAGGGCTGTTGTTTGGTGTATCAGTATAGTAGAAAGTTTTTGGTTAAAAATGCTAACAACTGTACTCTAAGTGATATTAAAGTTAAGTTAACGATGGTTGAAGTTGTAAATGAATAAATAGTGATGCATTTAGTTTTGTCTGAAATTTGAAGATAGAAAGTTTGATACTGCCATTGATGTAGCCAGAAGGGAAACAAAAGGCTAATTTAATGTTGCAGAGATATGACCGAATGTTGTTAGATGAACTGAATCATTAAAATTTACTTAGCGGTAGTTTATGGTGTTAAAACTTGATGATTAAAGGAGTTAATGTAACCATTATTGTAAGTATTAATGGAAATAAAACAGAGTAAATAAAGTAGAGTTTATGTCTAAGTATTAGTTAAAGGAGTGGTTAAGTGGTACTCAATAGGGATATGTTTTCATTGTTGGGAGATTGATGAGCTATTAATCATAACCTAAGATATGATGATATTAAAACTAGCTAATGTTGTCTAAATTGGAATGTCAGATTAAGCTATTAAGGAATGTAAATTTGGAAATTTATATGTACTGCATTACTAAGTTAGCTATTAACTAATACATCAATTTTTTTTTAATTGATGGGTTGTTAAGGCTGCTAGTGATGCAGATTTTAAATGCTATTTGAATTGTTATTAAGTATCTCATTATATTGACATATTTTGCTTAATTAAAGATTAGAATCAAATTGAATAATGGCTATGTTGTGTTGACCAAATTCGCGAGAAACAAAGATGTTCCTCTAGTTGAGACTAATGATAGATTCGTTAGAGTTGAACATGATTTGATAATTGAATTAGCATATATATATATATATGTATTAAATGCGGAGTTGGAAAATGCTAAAAGTTTATATTGAGGATGAATGGTTCGTATAGTCATGACTTGTTATTTATACACATACGGGTGAATTAGCAATATGGATGTTGAGTGTGTATATATTTATTGTGCACTGAGTGTGTGATTGGAAAATTTTGGGAAAGTGTATATCAAACACTATGTATGAGAACTCTTTAAATTTCCAACTAAATAATTAGCATTATGTATATGGATCTAATAAATGATCAAAGTTGATTGAGCAGGCTAGTATCTTAGCATGGATTGTAGTAATTTCATATAAGTTCATAGCAGTGCAGGCATGCATCTAAACCTATGAGGTTGATATTAACATATATGAGATGTATGAATGAGTAAGGAAAAGTGAGATAAATGATTTGGATGGATGGAATGATATATCAATTGTATATATATGTATGTCAATATTGATATGTGATTCTGAAGGCTATTGTACATTCGGCTAATAAGAAAAAAAATATAAATTTGTGAAATACAGAAATATTTTTATGGTGGAATTTATGTATATATATGATATGAATTTGGAAAGTTGAGATTAGATGTTGCAATTAATTTTGGGTACATATTATGTAATAAGATGACATTAGAGATGGGTTATGAGCATATGCATGTGATTATATTTGCATTGAATAAGAGATGATACCATGATGCTGAAGTTAAATGATACTTTGGGTAAAGGAATATAGGTGTATTTGATTACAGACTATGAAAAGGTGATGCTACATTCATGAATTAAGTGCTGAAGTATATAAATGTTTAGTACCGATTGTAAAGATAAATTTACAACTATGTAATTATTTAAGAGTAATTCGACTAATCGAAATTGGGAGATAATGATTTAGATAGTAAAGGCATTTTCTTTATATAAGTATGGGAATGTATATGATTATGATGGTATGTTTCGATTTCATTATATTGAATGACATGAACATTATGGAAGTTAGTTTATGAATGAATGTGTACAGGATTATTTTATTTGATCAAGTAGTTAATATATTTATAGGATAAGATATATAATGAAATGGAGACGATGTACATGAGTGTATGTACATTTAGTTAATTGTATATAGAGTTTTCAACTTTGAAGCTGTTTGATAATTAAGAAATTTGACTATGAGGATTCGGCCATGGTAGTGTTACATTTGATTTTGGAAAACGTAAATCATATGAATCTGATAGCTTAAGTTAAATAGTGATGAAGTTGATTATTCTAGAGTTTTATTTAATTAGTTTGATAACAACACTTAATTGTTTAATTACCTATAACTTACTAAGTTAAAATAACTTACTGTGCGTGATTCTGTTTATCTTTGTCTTATAGATTATAAGTTCAAGTTGCAAGCTTGGGGATAGTTGGAAGATCTTATCACACTATCAAAACATCGGTACTTAATGTTTTATAAATATTCCTTATCGCTCGTATAAAATAGTTATCTAGTGGATGAGATATATATTTTGTCTTATGTATCTAAGCCATACGAATATGGTTTCTTTAAGATGTTTTTGTAAAGTTTAAACTTTGATCTTTGGTTGTGCTTAGTATAATTATGAATAGTATGGGTAATTTAGTTAAATTGATGGCTTTATTTGAAGGTTCTTTTGTTTAAGTAAATGTGCAAGTGATGGAAAACTGTTTATGAGGTTTAGTATGAATAAATTAATGAATGGTATTTAGATAAACGTTTGAAATCAAGTTAAGTGAATGATTTTCGGGTACATATCCATGTGTTTGGTTATATTGAAGATGTGATACAAATTAGGCATGATGTTAATGAATATATATATATATATATATGTACATGTGAAGTGTATTCGGTCTCATATATTATAAAAGTTGTTTTGACCAAATAACTAATGCATGAATTTGTTAAAATGTAAAATACATAATAGTATTAAAAGTTTGATTATTTACTCATTTAAGAAAAAATAAATAAATACTTGTATCGTAAGTTTGTATTCCATTTGAAGGTTGGCATTGGTCTTGCAATGCCTCATAGCCCTTTTTCGGCGACAGTTACAATATTGGGTGTTACAAAAATAGAGTGCAGTGTTGGATTGGGATGGAAGCATTGCATACATATGATACTGATGTGATATGGGCTCAGGCCCAACTGAGGCCATTATGGGCTAATGCCCAAAGGCCACCGATATTGAATAGGGTTTAGGCCCACTTGATTCTGTTAAAGGGCTCCAGCCCAAGTTGATTCTGTTTCTATTTCTGTTTACTGACTGTTACTCTAATAAGGGGATTACACACTGAGTTTTTGTAAACTCACCCCGTTTATTAACCTTTCAGGTAATTCCCAACCTTAGATGGATCGAAGCTGTGAGGGACTCAGAGAAGGCTACACATCTACTTCTGTATTTCTATTAAATTATTCATGAGTACTTTAATTTGGTTTTGAATTGTAATAAGGCCTCTATAATTTCTAAATTTTAACTTAGGGTTTTTTTATTTACTTTGATTTATATCTGTTAGAGGTAAATCATGATTTTCCAAAATGTTAACTGTTTTTCTTAAAACATCTTATTTTCGTAAATCGATTTCTTTTAAATAAAGCTTCGCTACAAATAGGGTTTAAAATGGTAAAAACAATTTATAAGAGAATAGTTATTAATAAGCCACGTTTTGAAAATAAGCAAAAAAAATTCGAGATTTTATGCAAGGTTTAAATGGCAACAATTTTTAAGAAAGGTTTTCAATGAAAACAAGGTTTTTGAAAACCACTTCAATGTGACATGCAAGATTTGGGCCTAACTTCTGGGCCGGGTTTGGGGTGTTACATGGTCTTACACAGGATCCCATATCGATGTTGATGCCATGTCCCAAACATGGTCTTACACAAGATCATAGTCTGATACCGATGCCATGTCCCAAACATGGTCTTATACGGGATCATAATCTAATGCCAATGCCATGTCCTAAGTATGGTCTTACACGGGATCACTCTTAGATGCCAACGCCATGTCTCAAACATGGTCTTACAGGGGATCTAAATCTCATCTCGATGCCTACGCCATGTCCCAAACATGGTCTTATACGGGATCATAATCTAATGCCAATGCCATGTCCTAGGCATGGTCTTACACGGGATCACTCTTAGATGCCAACGCCATGTCTCAAGCATGGTCTTACAGGGGATCTAAATCTCATCTCGGTGCCTACGCCATGTCCCAAACATGGTCTTATACGGGACCCCATGCCGATGCCAATGCCATGTCCCAGCCATGGTCTTACATGGGATCTCAGTTCGGTGTTGATGCCATGTCCTAGACATGGTCTTACACGGGACCTACATATCTCATGTCATGACTACGATACCCTTCGTATTCTTTAACATTTAACCGGGATTTCTCTTTTATTTCTTCCTCTTCTCTTTGTGAAAAATCATGCTAATACATTTCATAGAAATATCATGAATATCAATTCATCATAATGTCATAGACATATTCTAAATTATTTCGTATGCATAGGATACCATGTAACGTTCTCAGAGTATTTCAATATCATTTACATATCATCATAATATTTCATTCGACATAGTCTAATTGACATACTAATTTAGTTTTCAAGCAAAATCAACAATAGCACAAATTACCTCAGATGCGAAAGTAGCTAATTTTTTCGACTCGGTCCATAACCTCGATCTTCCCCAATCTAAGCCCGAATCTCATTTTTCATGATCTATAATATCACAATTAGCTCATTTATTAGTCACATTATTTAATGTAACCAAAAAATCACATTATGGCAAATTTACGCTTTTGCCCCTAAACTTTGTCAAAATTACACTTTTGCCCCTAGTCTTGTAAATTAATTTTTATTCAATTTCCTTGTATTTTGGACTTAGCCGAACCATTTTCATAACTATAGTAGTCCACATTTCTCATTAAATCATACACTTATGACCAATTTTACAACTTTTACAAATCGGTCCTCTTGGACGTTTTCGTAGAAAATCACTTAGTAAAAATCGTTTCTCTACCCCTAAACATACATAATTTACCATAATTCATCAAAATGAAAAAATTTCCATCATGGGTCAATATTTAAACATAAACCCTAGCTCAAAATAATAGTGGAAATAGGTAAACCGAGTTATCAGGATCTCAAAAATGTAAAGAACATTAAAAACAAGGCTTGGATGCACTTACTATTGAGCTTGGAAAGCTTGAACAAACCCTAGCCATGAATTTCATGGTATATTCGGCCCTTTATGAAGAATATGAAAACATTTTAGCTTTATTTTTGCTTTTTAATTCTTTTAATTACTAAATGACCAAATTACCCTTTGTCCTTTCTTGAGATTTTCTTCTACCCATGTCCATTTTTGTTCAAACTAAAGTATAATAGTCTAATTACCATTTAAGGACCCCCAATTTAAATTTTCATAACAATTAGACACTTGTAACATATAGAACTCAACTTTTACACTATTTACAGTTTAGTCCTTTTGACAAATTGAGTGCCCGAATGTCGAAATTTTCAAACGAAATTTTTGTGAAAACATTCTGTGGAATTGTAGACCATAAAAATATAATAAAAAATAAATTTTCCTTGTCAGATTTTTGGTCTCGAAACCACGATTCTGACTAGGCCCAAAATCAAGCTGTTACACGGAGAATCAACTTGGACCTTGGATTATTATTAATTAAGTATTATTAAGTCTTTATTGGCTTTGGCTTGTAATTTTATCTCTGATCTGTGGCTTGGTAACTTTTCTTTTGGGGATTTTTGCATGCATGGATTACTCAAGCATAATAACCTGATAATGCATGATATTGCGCTTGAGGAAAATTTGATATTGTTCCCTAGTTTCCCCTACATTACAAAGAAACTGTTTTTGAAAACCAAATCGATAAGGCACCTAGTTGTCCAAAATGACTTGAAAAATGGCTTTTCTGCTGCATTTGTTTAACTTGGAGTGTTTTTTTAAAGAAGAGAGATAAGCAAACAGTTTTTCTAAAACAACATTGTCAACAATAAAATGAATTCTAAGCATACACGACCTAATGAATGAATGCTTTTAAGATAACTCAAAGTACAACTATAGTTTTCTCTAAAATGAGTTTATTTAAAGTCTTCAAAATTAACGTAAGTTAGTTTAGCCATTTCGATGGCTAATGTAGCCTTCTTAATCTAGCTATAATGTCTAGGCCGGGTTTTGAGAGGTTATATTTAGTGGTATCAGAGCCTTGGTTCAAAACCTCGAACTGAGTTTTTAAAGCTACTTAAGTAAGTCTGCATGCATGCATACATTAAAAGGGGAAATTTGGGAAAAACAAGCCACAGAGAATTTTGAAAATGATATCCTACAAAGAAAATCAGGTCCGATGCTGATTGCCATAGAAAAGATGATGTTATGTTATAAGTAAACACTTAAGTTGTATTACTATAGACATATAACTGAAATAGTTGGTATTTAATTTTTCTTTGAAACTGTAAGATAGGAAATTGAAAATTGGCTGAAGTTAGCTAGTGATTATTTTTTCTGAAACTGTAGATCAAATTTAGGATTATAGGATACATAATGAATAAACATAGAATGAGGGACAACAGGGCTTAGCGTCGAGCTACCTAATTTGAGTCATTTGCTTCTCAAGGAATTGTACCTATTTCTAAAGGTGAAAACCAAGAGGTTGGGGATGATACAGTGTCTCAAGCGATATTGGGAGTTTTAGAAAAGGTTTTTAAAGTTATGGTTGAAAGGAATAATATGGAGGAAGTGATTAAATGCTTAGAGTACAAAAGAAAGGAAAAGAAAAAAGTTCCGAAAATGAGAGAGTCTACTTCCACTGGACCAAATCCGTGACCTTTAAAGTGGGCCAGATGAGTCAGACCTCAATGAAAGGTTATAGTAGTTATTACTGGAGAAACTATTAGATTAGTAAGGGTTTTGATTTGTAGATATTGTGGTAAGCGTAATCCAGTAGAGTTTCTATCAAAATTGGGAATTGGGGTAGAGGAATCTATTAGTAATGTTTCCTTAATTAGATGTTCAAAATATATGTTAGGAATATAAAGAGACGCATTGTGTGGAGTTGTGTTAGAATTAGAGTTGTGCAGCAAAAGCTTGGGGTCCTAGTATGCAAGAAAAAAGGGGTAACTAATTTTGTGACCAAGAAAATTTCGAGGACAAAATTTCCTTCAGGAGGGGAGAATTGTAACATCCCAAAAATTGGAGGTTAGTGGAATCAAGTTTGGGGATAGAGAGAGAGTGGTCATGCCTTATTTTTTAAAAATTTTCTATGCATTTTTAGGAAATAAATGAGGTTTTGGTTTGTTGGTTAAGTGTTGGTGAAACGTTCCTTGAAATCCAATTCAAATCCCTTCTCTCTCACCATTTTTATTATTTTGCAAATTTTGCCTTAAACCCTAGTATGGAACATGCTTTATTTTTAAAATAAATATTACAAAATTAATTCAAGAATGAGGACGAAGCCTAATGGTTAAAAGAAATATGAGAAAGCATGGAAATTAAATGAGGTCCCAAGTTCGAATCCCTTGCATTGTGAAATAATTAAATTTTGCAAAATCCCTTTTTTTAATGTGTGTGCCATCCATACCTAGGTATAAATATAACTTTTTTTATTGTATTTTTCAGCTTTTAATTCAACTTTTACCTACCTAAGCAGTTCACCCTCTTCCTCTCCTATTTTCTCTTCAATTTTCTTTCTTTCTCCTATTGTTGTCGTCGCCTACACCTAGTTTTATCATATCTTTCTTCTTTTTCCTTTTTCCACAAGATTTGTTAACATATTCTTCACCATATTACTATTATTTTTCCTCATTAAAATCAGCCCCAACTCTGAAATCTTGAACTCCAAGATCGATCCCAAACATTGCCAAGAAAGTGGCATTGCCATTTCTCTCGATTAGCTTGGGTAAAGTCTCTTCTCTCTTCAATTTCTTAATTAATCTTGTCCATTCAAAACCTAAATTTCCAGATATGTAATTTGGGGGATTTTAAATTATTTCAAAGGTATTTTTCCAGAATTTAATGAGATATCAAACCATTTTAAAATTCAGCCCCAATTTTAGCCACCATGGGTGGTGGTGCGTGCGCCTATGTGCAAGAAAGGGGGTTGTTTTGTTTCTTGGTTCTTGCCTATATTTTTCCGGCACTAATTTGAGTTCTTGAACCCTCCTAATCAGCTTTTAAACCCATTTCAATTAGGGAAAAACATTCTTAATTGATTGGCCATTCGAATCCCACAAATCATAAAGCGTAAGTGCAATTTAGGGTAACTAATTTGTTATTTGAACACGACCAAGCACATAGTCCAAACACGGGTATGTGGGGCCATTTCAAATAAGCACACGGGCTAGACACACGGGCGTGTGACTGGCCATGTGACCAAGTCAATATGCTCCCTAATTTTCACACGGTCTAGTATACAGACATGTCCTTAGCCATGTGGATAAGTTAGTATGTATGCCATATTTCCCCACGGCCTAGACACACAGGCGTGTCTAATGCCGTGTGAGGCACACGATCTGTTCACACGGGCTTATGACTTCTGTTACTTAGAAAATTTTAAAGTTTCAAAAAAATTTTATACGAGATCGGTGTAGTCCTAAACCCTCTCTAAAACATGTTTACGATCTCGTAGGTCTATATAAGGGACTTTGTGATTATGATTGCATGTGATATGATGAATGTGATTAATGTATGTGAAATGTTTGTATAATGATATGAGTTGTTCGATAATGCCTCTTAACCCTAGTCCGGTGACAGATACGGGTTAGGGGTGTTACATTTTATTGGTATCAGAGCTACGGTTTAGTCGATTCTATGACTAACATAGCATGTGAGAGTCTAGATATACATGCCATATATATGATTTTGAGATAGTGTGATGATTCTTGACATTTTGAATGTGTTTTTGTATAGTAAATGGATCCCAAACAAGCCTTAGTTGACAATGTTGAGTGAAATATGCCTACTCACGTTCAAGCGGTAGCGCCGGCTGATTCTAGGCTGATTATAAGTAGCCATGAGGGAGAGGATAAGCAAGCCTTCTTCCAAATGATGAATAAGTGGTTTACGGAGTTTGTTCGAACGAATCCGGCTTCTCAACAATCTCCACCCCTGCCAAATACTCCAAAAATACCTGTAATGCCTCAAGTTGTTGATTCGATACATCTGATTAAGCCTTCAGATGATAAAACTAGAAAGTATGGGGCTAAAGAATTTAGAGCCACTATTGATGATGATGTAGAGTGAGCTGAATTCTGGCTTGAAAATACTATTAGTGTTTTTTATGAGATGTCATGTACACCGAAAAAATGTATTAAATGTGCTGTGTCTTTGCTGAGTGATTTTGCATACCAATGGTGGAACACATTGATATCTGTATTTCCAAGAGAACGAGTTACTTGGGAGTTTTTCTAAACTGAATTCTAAAATAAGTACATCAGTCAGAGGTTCATTGATAAAAAATGCAAAGAATTTCTTGAGTTGAAGTAAGGTCATATGACTGTGAAAGAATACGAACAAGAATTTGTATGATTGAGCAAATATGTGCAAGAATGTGTATCTACAGAAACTATAATGTCCAAAAGGTTCGAGGATGGGCTGAACGAAGATATCAAGTTATTAGTCGGGATTCTGGAAATCAAAGAATTTGTGGTACTTGTCGAACGAGCATGTAAAGCTGAAGAGCTTGGTAAAGAAAAGAGAAAAGCTAAGTATGAAGCTAGAGATTCGAGAAAGAGATCGACTAGTAAATCTCATCAGTCTGCATCGAAGAAATGTTGAGACTCGTTCAATTGTTTTAATGCATCAGTGAGATATTCGAGCAGAGATCATAAAAGGCAATATTCGAGCTTTAAAACTCCAGCTACTTCAATAGCTAGGGTTGGAAGTGTGAGACTTAATCGACCTAAGTGCAGACATTGTGGTAAATGACATCCAGGTGATTGTAGATTGAATGGTCGGGCCTGTTTTAAATGTGGATCATTGGATCATTTTATCCATGATTGTCCTGAGTTGGCTGAGCAAGATACGGTACAGAATACGAGATCGAGTAACACTTTAGAAACACGAGAAATGTAAGTGGTAGCCAGAGGAGAACTAAAGACTCTACTATGAGGTCTGAAGCTTGAGCACCTACTAGAGCTTATGCTATTCACACTCACGAAGAAGCTTCGTGTCCAGATGTTATAACCGGTACTTTCATTCTCTATAATACTATTGTGGTTGCATTAATAGATCCAAGATCAACTCATTCTTATGTATGTGAAAACTTAATATCTAGTAAGACTTTGCTTGTAGAGTCTTCTGAATTTGTGATTAGAGTATCAAACCCCTTAGGTAAGTGTGTCTTGGTTGATAAAGTGTGTAAGAATTGTCCATTGATGATTCGAGATTTCTATTTTCCAACTGATCTGATGTTATTTCCATTTGACGAATTTGATATAATCCTGGGTATGGATTGGCTAACACTGCATGATGCTATAGTAAGTTGCAAACAAAAGACTATTAATATGAGATGTCAGAATAATGAGATTATTCGGACTAAGTCAGATGATTTGTATGGGTTACCGGCTGTGATTTCATCGATGTTAGCTTAGAGATTTGTGAGAAAGGGTTGTGAAGCTTATTTTCTTATGTGCTCGACACTAAAGTGACTGAAAAGAAGATAAAATCAGTGCCAGTTAGGTGTGAGTATTTGGATGTCTCTCCTGAAGAGCTAATAGGATTACCGCCGATCCGAAAAGTTGAGTTTGGTATAGAGTTAGTTTCAAGAACAACTCCTATATCGGTAGCTCTAGACAAAATGCCTCTGATTGAATTGAAAGAATTCTTAACACTCCAAACTAGGCCCAGACGTTATGGCCGAATCTAGCGGTGTCACATTGGAGTGTTTTTCGAAAACACGTTCTCATTTGAAAACTCGTTCAGTATTAGACCTCTTTGTGATATCAACGAAAAACTTATCGAACATGTTGGATTGTTAATAAACATTAAAAAACACCTTTACTTATTAATTCACTTTATTAATCTTTCACTGAATTGAAATAGTACGTTCACTTTCAAAACATTGTTTGTTATTTAAAATTGTTTACTATTAAAATCGTTATACTTTGTCAAATCTCGTTTAGCAGCAGAAACTTCTAAAATATTTTTCGTAAACGTGGTATTTTGAAAAGCATTTATCTTTCAAAAACCCATCTTTTTCCCAACGTCTAACAATTCAAAGCAAATAAAAAACCCCAAATTAATAGTTAAAACCCTTAAAGAGGCCTTATTACGTAAAAATTACCCAAACAAATTTAATAGTAAATATGAACCAAATATAAAATGAACACAGTCGTGTAGCCACCTCCGAGCCCCTCACGGCACCAATCCATCTATGGTTGGGGATTACCTGCACAGAAAAACAAAAGGGTGAGTTTACAAAAACTCAGTGTGTAATCCCTTATCAAACAGTATGCAGTAACAGCCCAGGCCTGAGCCCATTATAGTGACAGTATCAGTGTGGGCCTTAGCCCAATACAGTGACAGTAGCAGCACAGTAATGCAATTAGATAAACCCACCCAATCCAGCCAAACACACCACTCTGTCTCGGTAATCACACCATATGGGGATATAATTGCCGACCCAGCCAGTCACACCAAGGTTAGCACTAGTTGTAGCACTAACAGTATCGCAGCAAAGCTACCAGTAATATACACGGCTTAAAGCCGACAGTAGGTCCATAGTCGACTTGGGCAACTCGTGTGACCTTAACAGTACAGTACACTTCCTCTTGATATATAAAACCGTCCCCATATAATGTGTCATGTCAAAATATCATATGTGTATGCAAAATGTCATACTCAATACAATCATACAGATCATAGGGCAAATCTGTCATCTTTACCTACAAGGGCAAAACAGTCATTTCACCTTAACGGTCGAAATAGTGCATATGGGCCCTAAGCCCATTACGCGACCCATGTGGGCCCACAAGTATGTATAGGCCGCTAAGCCCAAAAATGACCTCAGCCATGTAAACGACGTAGTCGAGTCCAAAGTTTCCCACCTATCCATGAAATTAGCCCATGTGGGGACCCACGAGCCCATTGGGCACACACGGCCCGTTTCGGCCCAACGTGGCCCAAATGACCAAAACCCATGAGATCGCTCAAGGTGGCGTCTACACTTATGTGCCCATGTTTCGTGGGATCAGATTATCACACATGCGTTTGTATGCTCGTGTAGCATCAAATGCCATATTGTGGGCTTGTCGGCTTTTTTTGTCCTACGGTTAAACAGTGTGAGTACACACCTATTTGCGATTACATGCTAAGATCCACGAGTACCCAACCTACATTCATTCCAGGCATACCATGAGTCTTTCATTCGTTAGTGTTTGCAAGCACTTAAACCTAATTCAATAATCACTACCAACCTTGACTGAATGAAATATGACTTACCCCTCTTAGATTACTGGCTAAAATTGATCACTTGTTCCTCGCCGATTATCTGCACTAACAATGGATCTTATTAGATCGGATCATTAATATATATGGATTAAATCCCCCAACGTTAACTTACATAAAAATTGCAAGCATTCGGATCATCCTTTAGAAAGCTAGCCCTCATACTTACCTTCGATCGCAAGATGAGAGAAAGGTTTGATTGCTTTCGTAACCCTTGTAAACCCCTCCACTCCTCGTGAAGTTCTACGAACCGAATGGGCACCACTAAGGATAGGAAGGGGAAGAGAATCGTCTACAAGAGAACACAAAAAGAAGAGAGCATTTGTTTTAGAAGAAAACAAAATATTGAACATGTTGAAGGAATAGAGAAAACAAAAAGTAATCCAGTAACTAGCTGATTGTTCAAACCACCCTTAAACTGGAAATTGATCAAAGAAGACCGAAATTGATAACAAGATCAAGACTATAGGCCGAAAGAAAAAGGAAAGAAGAGGGAGGGAAGAATCGGCTATAAGAGAAACCAAAAGGAAAAAAGTGATGCGAATGAGAGAAGTTGTGTTCGGCCTAGAAAATGAAAAGTAGAAGAGGTAAGAGGAGAGAACAAATCAACAAAGGTTGAGAGAAAGGAGAGAAAGATGTAATCAGTAGAAAAGGTCAATCCAAATGGTCAATTCGACAAACACAAGTTACTAAAATAGATAGCCTAGTGTAGACTACTTTCGGCACTCCAATGTCGAAAATTGGCAAAGACTATTCACAACACGAATAATGGCCAAAACCAAAACCGATTCCAAGGTGCTTTGAGTTCCCAATTTGGCAGCACCACCTTCTACCCCACATTCCTTGTTTTTCTCCCAAATTCTCTCCACAATATCCACACCAACCATTATCCACATCCCTTGATTCTTTCCACATATGACCTATTCAAACTCTACTTTGCAGAGTTTTAGTCTAGCTTTACCACCCAAACAACTAGGCAGCAAAATAAATATTTCCCTTTTTGATGCGCCACCACTCGAACCTCAGATCTCAGATACACTCTACACACTCCTGGCCACTGGTACTCTTGTCTTTTTATGCCATAATTTAACCACAACAATTTAAGAACCTCATATCTTAATGCAAGGGTTTTATTCACTTAAGAAATAAAAATTTTGCATAAGCCAAGGCTCGAACCTAGGGCTTCTCAGAGACTCCCAAACACTCCTAAATCACTTAGCCATTAAAGCAAACATACAATTGTGCCACAACATACAAAAATTAAAGGCTTAGATTTTTGGGGCGTTACAACTCTACTTCCTAAAAGAAATTTTAGCCTCAAAATTTACCTGGTCAAAACAGGTGAGAGTATTGTTGTCACATCGCCTCCTCAGGTTCCCATGTGGCCTCCTCTAAACCGTGATTGTGCCAAAGTACCTTAACCAGTGGGATGAATTTCCTTCTCAGGACCTTAACATCACCATCTAATATCTGCATTGGCTCCTCCTCGAAGGTCAAATCTAGCCTAACCTCAATTTCCTCAATTGGAACTATATGGGTGGGATCAGAGCTGTATTGCCTCAACATTGAGACGTGAAACATATCATGAATCCGGTCCAACTCTGGTGGTAACTCAAGCTGATATGCAACTGGTCCCACACGCTTTAGTACACGGTAAGGCCCAATGAATCTAGGGCTTATCTTGCCCTTACGATCGAACCTCAATATTTTCTTCCATGGGGAGACCTTGAGAAAAACGAAGTCCCCCACAGAATACTGAATCTCTTTGAGCTTTAAGACCACATACGACTTCTGTCTGTCTAAAGCCGCCTTTAACCTATCCCGAATTAATCTAACTTTATCCTCGGTATCCGAAACTAACTCTAGGCCTAGAACTCGCAATTCACCCAGCTCAGTCCAACACGAAAGAGTATGACACCTATGGCCATATAACGCTTCATACATTGCCATCTGTATGCTTGATTGGTAGCTATTGTTATATGCAAACTCTACTAACGGCAAGTAGTCTGCCCAACTGCCTCGAAAATCTATTACACAACTCCTTAACATGTCCTCCAGTATCTAAATCACCCTCTCCGACTGACCATCTGTCTGAGGATGGAACGCGGTACTAAAGTCCAACCTTGTACCCAATGCCTCGTGTAATTTCTTACAAAATCAAGACGTGAAATGAGGATCCCTGTCAGATATTATGGAAACTGATACCCCATGCAGTCTTACAATCTCAGCCACATATAATTAGCCAACTTCTACAATAAGTAATCAATACAGACTAGTATAAAATGTGAAGACTTGGTCAACTGGTCTACAATGACCCATACCAAATCCTTCTTAGCAGGCGTTAGGGGCAGCCCACTAACAAAATCCATAGTTACACTTTCCCACTTCCAAAGTGAATCTTAACCGGCTGTAATAACCCTGAAGGCAGTTGATGCTCAGCCTTAACTTGCTGGCATGTCAAGCACTTACTTACAAATTCAGGAACTTTGTGCTTAAGTCTTGGCCACCAGTATAGCTCATGAAGGTCTCAATACATCTTGTTCTCGCCAGGATGCATAGCATAAGGACTACTATGTGCCTCTTGCAGCATAGACTGCCTCAAATTGGTATCCCTCGGTACACATACTCTCCCATGGAAACACAATACCCCTTCGTTATTCAATCCAAAATCTGAAGTTTCCCCATTCTCAATCTATTGGAATCGAGGACCAATAACTCATCCACTAACTGTTTACCCTTTATCTGCTCAATCCACGTCGATTTAACTTGCAGTTCAGCCATCAAACTCCCATCATCGAACAAGCTGAGATGAGCAAACATCACTCTTAGATTCGACACAGCCCTACGGCTCAGTGCATTAGTTACTACATTAGCCTTACTGGGATGGTATTCAATCAAGCAATCATAATCCTTAAGTAGCTCAATCCATCTACGCTACCTAAGATTCAACTCCTTCTGACTAAGGAGGTACTTGAGGCTCTTGTGATCCGTGTAAATAATACACTTCTCATCGTAAGGTAATGCCTCTAGATTTTCAATGCGATTACCATCGCGGCCAGCTCCAAGTCATGTGTTGGGTAATTTGCCTCATGAGTCTTAAGCTGACGGGACGCATATGCAACCACCTTACCCTCTTGCATCAATACGTATCCCAAACCGACTTGTGATGCATCACTGTAGACAGTAAACTCTTTCCCAGGCTCTGGCTGAATCAAGACAGGGGCCTCAGTCAAAACCTTTTTATGTTTCTCAAAACTCTCTTGCTGGTTATCAGTCTAGTTAAATAGTACCCTTTTACGCAGTAACTTAGTTAGTGGTGCAACAGTTAACGAAAACCCCTCGACAAACTGTCTATAATACCCTGCCAAACCTAGAAAACTTCAAATTTTAGATACAGTCTTAGGTGATTTCCAATCCAGAATAGCCTCAATTTTTCGGGGATCAACCCTAATTCCTTCGGCAGATACTACATGCCCTAGAAATGTCACCTCTTGTAGCCAGAACTCGCTCTTGCTGAACGTTACGTATAGTTATTTCTCCCTCAAAATCTATAAAACAATTCGAAAATATGCATCATGTTCATTTTCAATTCTCGAATAAACCAAGATATAACCTATAAACACCACTACAAACTGATCCAGATAGGGATGGAACACTCAGTTCATCAAATCCATAAAGGTTGTCGGTGCATTCGTTAGCCCAAACGGCATCACTGGGAAATTGTAGTGACCATAACAAGTCCTAAACGTTGTTTTTTAGACATTAGCCTCTTTAACTCTCAATTGATGGTGCCCAAAATGGAGATTAATTTTGGAGAAAACCTAAGCTCCTCGTAGCTGATCAAAAAGATCGTCGATCCTCGGCAAAGGGTACTTATTCCTGATGGTCAGTTTATTCAATTGCCGATAATTGATACACATACGCATGGATCCATCCTTCTGTTTCACAAATAACACTGGTGCTCTCCATGGAGACATACTAGGTCGAATGAATCCTCGGTCCAGTAACTCTTGAATTTGAGCTTTAATTCCACAAGCTCCTTCGGTGCCATTCTATAAGGGGCAATGGACACCGGAGTTGTACCAGGTAGAAGCTCGATTCCAAATTCAACTTTACAGTTGGGAGGTAATCCAGGTAGCTCATCAAGAAAAACATTAGGAAAATCTTCAAATGTTCTTAAATCATTAACAGAAGAACCCTCAGAATCTGACATATTGATGTAGGCTAAATACGCCTCACAACATTTACGAACCAACTTCTCAGCCTTTAGCACAGAAATCACATTTGACTAGTAATCTCGACGCTCCCCAATCACAACTACCTCTTCATCCTCTGTAGTTTTTAGTACCATGCATTTCACAGCACAATCTAAACTTGCCCGGTGTTTTACCAGCCAATCCATTCTAAAGATTAGATCAAATTCACCAAAAGGCAGTTCCATGAAATTTGCTATAAAAGTAACTCCTTGAACCTCTAAAGGCACATATCTGAATAGTTTATCTACCCTCACTGACTGCCCCACTGGACTTATTATGGTTATTTCAGTAACAGTAATTTCACATACATACCCAATGTTCCAGACACAATACATGCAATGTACAAATGTGTAGACCCAATGTCAATCAGTGCAGTATAAGGTACATCATGAATAAGAAATGTACTAGTTATCACATCTGGGGCGTCTCCATCCTCTCAGCAATGAGCAGCATCACCCAAAGCTGGCTGCCTCCCCTTAGTATAACCAACACCTCTGCCCGGTGCTCCACGACCACGACCCATACCATTTCCTTCCCTGGCCTGACCTCGGCCTCTCGATGGCTGTTGAACACCTCTCGGTGGCTAAACAGCACCCTGAATCGTAACTTGCATTTGCACAAGTCTCTATGGAAAATTTTTGACTTGGTGCTCCAATGATTTACACTTGAAACATGCCCCACTCTTTTTCTAGCACTCGCCCTGGTGGAGTCTTCCACAATCCGCATAAGGTTGTGACCCGGTAACAGCAACAGGGGTCCCAACTCGGACTGGCCCATCAACCCTAGCCTTTTTCTTAGGCCTACCATAAGACATTGTAGGCTCTGAATCCCTCTTATTTCTGCCTCTTTCATTTTCTCGGTCCTGACACTCAACACATTTCACATCCTCGGTGAATTTTGCCTTATCTACTAACGTAGCAAAATCTCTCTTCCTCTACGGAGCTATCAATACCCATAGACTATCCCTGAGGCAGTCCTCAAAATAAACACAGCCCTCATATTCTGTTCCACCATCCCTCGAGCATCACGGCTAAGTCGTAGAAACTCCACCTCATACTCAACCACAGATCTATCCCCTTGAGTCAAGTTTAGGAATTCTCTTCTCCGGACATCCATGTAACTAGCATCCATATACTTTCCTTGAAATGCAAACTTAAAGAATTCCCAAGTTAACCGGTCAG
The DNA here is from genome assembly GCA_020496765.1 of Gossypium stocksii. NCBI lineage: Eukaryota > Viridiplantae > Streptophyta > Magnoliopsida > Malvales > Malvaceae > Gossypium > Gossypium stocksii. The sequence goes on from CM035631.1 coordinate 46,142,543, forward strand.
GCTGAATGCCCTCCTTCACGATAAGCCATCACTGATAGCTTCGTCTCGCAGCAACGACACTGCACCTTTTAATTTCTACTCGGAGGTGCAGTCAATGTCATCCATTATTCTTTCTGTGGCCTCCAACCAATATTCGGCCACATTAGGGGCTACTCCAGCAATACCCCTAAAGATCTCAGCTTTATTCAACCAGAGTTGTTCCGTAATCGACCCACGGCCCCCAGTACCAGTATTGGGCCCAGCGACCATTTTCAGAATTTAGAGCATAGTTTGGGACAATATGCCATCCCCAGCTGCTCGGTCATATGACCCCGTCTCAGTTACCGGTGAAGCCGGTGCCTCCCTAGCCTCAACATTAAGCATGTGGCCTGATGACGAAGACCCAGCCCTAGCACTTCCACGGCCTGTGCCGCAGCCTCTTGTACCCCTTCCACGTGTACCTTTAGTGCTCATTATTGATTTTTGTAATATCTAAATTAGAAATTTTATGCCAATTAATTTACAGTTTCAGTAATTATAAGAGGATGTTTTATGAAAAAATAGTAGTTTAGTGTTTGTTTTCGCAGATCATACGCTCACTACAGTTTCAGTTTTCTATGGTTTTCAGTTTACTCTAACTAGAGTATCTTAGTACAATCTAACATCTAAAGTAATCTCAGTATTTCCTACCCATAATATTTCAATTTAAAATAGACATCAGTATTAAGAAAACTTAGAGATTCGGCGCCAAAGACTCGGTGTGCCACACAATTAGAAAAATCCTTCAAAATTTTTCAAATCATTTGAAAGAAAATTTTAGAAATCCATAAACCAAAAACCCCTTCCACAGCCACGTTTCGTAACTTGGCTCTGATGCCACCAAATGTTACACCCCAAACTCAACCCAGATGTTATGGCCGAATCTGGCGGTGTCACTTGGAGAGTTTTTTGAAAACACGTTCTCATTTGAAAACTCGTTCAGTATTAGACCTATTTGTGATATAAACGAAAAAGTTATCGAACACGTTGGATTGTTAATAAACTTTAAAAAACTCCTTTACTTATTAATCCACTTTATTTATCTTTCACTGAATTGAAATAGTATGTTCACATTCCAAATATAGTTTGTTCTTTAAAACCATTTACTTTTAAAATCGTTATACTTTGTCAAATCTCGTTTAGCAGTGGAAAGTTTTAAAATACTTTTCACAAATGTGGTATTTTGAAAAACATTTATCTTTTGAAAACCCATCTTTTTCCCTACATCTAGCAATTCAAAGCAAATAAAAAACCCCAAATTAACAGTTAAAAACCATAGAGAGGCCTTATTACGTAAAATTACCCAAAACAAAATTAATAGTAAATATAAACCAAATATAAAATGAACGAAGTCATGTGGCCACCTGCGAGTCCCTTACGGCACCAATCCATCTATGGTTGGGGATTACCTACATAGATAAACAGAAGGGTGAGTTTACAAAAACTCAGTGTGTAATCCATTATCAAAGAGTATGCAGTAATAGCCTGGGCCTGAGCCCATTACAGTGACAGTATCAGTGTGGGCCTTAGCCCAATACAGTGACAGTAGCAGTACAGTAATGCAATTAGATAAACCCACCCAATCCAGCCAAACACACAACTTTGTCCTACCAATCACACCATGTGGGGATATAATCGACCCACCCAGCCAGTCACACCAAGGTTAGCACCAGTTGCGGCACTAACAGTATCGCAACAAAGCTGCCAGTAATATACACAGCTTAAAACGGACAGTAGGTCTACAGTAGACTTGGGTGACTCGTATGACCTTAACACTACAGTACACTTCCTCCTGATATATAAACCCATCCCCATGCAATGTGTCGTGTCATAATATCATACGTGTATGTAAAATTTCATGCTTAATACAGTCAACAGATCATAGGGCACATCAGTCATTTTTACCTACAAGGGTAAAACAGTCATTTCACCTTAACGTCCATGTCGGCCATTAAGCTCAAAAATAACCTCAGCCATGCGAATGATACAGCCGGGTCCAACATTTCCTACCTATCCGTGAAATTAGTCTGTGTGGGAGCCCACGAGCCTATTAGGCCCACACGGCCCATTTTGGCCCAACGTGGCCCAAACGGCCAAAACCTATGAGATCGCTCATGGTGGCCTCTACACTAATGTGCTCATGTTTCGTGGCCTCAAATTATCACACATGCATTTGTACACTCATGTAGCATCAAATGTCGTATTTCTGGCTTTTCGGCTTTGCCATCTTATAGTTAAACAGTGTGAGTACACACCTCTTTGCGATAACGTGCTAAAATCCACGAGTACCCAACCTACATTCATTCCAGGCATACCGTCAGTCTTTCAATCGTTAGTGTTTACAAGCATTTAAACCTAATTTGATAATCACTACCAACCTTGACTGAAAGAAATACGGCTTATCCCTCTTAGATTACTGGCTAAAATCAATCACATGTTCCTCGTTGATTATCTACACTAACAGTGGATCTTATTACATAGGATCATTAATATATATGGATTAAATTCCCCAACTTTAACTTACAAAAAGACAACAAGCGTTCGGATCATCCTTTAGAAAGCTAGCCCTCATACTTACCTTTGATCGCGAGATGAGAGAAAGGTTTGATTGCTTTCGTAACCCTTGTAAACCCCTCCACTCCTCGTGAAGTTCTATGAACCGAATGGGCACCACTAAGGATAGGAAGGGGAAGAGAATCAGCCACAAGAGAATAAAAAGAAGAGAGCATTCGTTTTAGTAGAAAATAAAATATTGAACATTTTGAAGGAACAGAGAAAACAAGAAGTAATCCAGTAACTCACCGATTGTTAAAGCCACCCTCAAACTGAAAACTGATTGAAGAAGAAGAAGACCGAAATTGATAACAAGATCAAGACTATAGGCGAAAAGAAAAAGGAAATAAGAGAGAGGGAAGAATCGGCTATGAGAGAAACCGAAAGGAAAAAGAGTGATGGGAAGGAGAGAAGTTGTGTTTGGCCTAAAAAATGAAAAGTAAAAGAGGTGAGAGGAGAGAACAAATCGGCAAAGGTTGAGAGAAAAGAGAGAGATGTAATCGACAGTAAAGGTCAATCCAAATGGTCTATTTGACAAACACAAGTTACTAAAATGGAGAGCTGAGTGTGTACTACTTTCGGCACTCCAAAGTCAAAAATTGGCAAATACTATTCACAACACAAATAATGGCCAAAACCAAAACCGATTCCAAGGTGCTTTGAGTTCCCAATTTGGCACCACCACTTTCTACCCCACATCACTTATTTTTCTCGCAAATTCTCTCCATAATATCCACACCAACCACTATCCACATCCCTTAATTCTCTCCACATATGACCTATTCAAACTCCACTTTGCAGAGTTTTGGTCTAACTCTACTACCCACACAACTAGGCAGCAAAATAAATATTTCCCTTTTTGATGTGCCACCACTCGAACCACAGACCTCAGATACACTCTACACGCCCTTGGCCACTGGTACTCTAGTCTTTTTATGCCACAATTTAGCCACAACAATTTAAGAACCTCATATCTAGATGCAAGGGTTTTATTCACTTAAAAAAATAAAAATTTTGCATTAGCTAAGGCTTGAACCTAGGGCTTCTTAGAGACTCCCAAACACTCCTAAATCACTTAACCATTAAAGCAAGCTTACAATTGTGCCACAACATACAAAAATTAAAGGCTTAGAATTTTTGGGGCGTTACAGAATTAAAAGCTCAATTACAAGAATTAACCGATAGAGGGCTTGCCAGATTGAGTTATTCTCCCTAGGGTGCACCAACTTTATTTGTGAAAAAGAAAGATGGAAGTATGAGAATGTGCATCGATTATCGACAGTTCAATAAAGTGACTATCAGGAACAAATATCCTCTGCCCAGAATAGATGATTTGTTTGATCAGTTGAAAGGGGCTACAGTGTTTTCAAAGATATATTTAAGATTGGGCTATTACGAGTTATGAGTTAAAGACTCTAATGTGTCGAAGACCATATTTAGAATGAGGTACAGACGCTATGAGTTTTTAGTTATGCCTTTCAGACTAACGAATGCCCCTACTACTTTTATGGATCCGATGTATCAAATTTTTAGACTGTATTTAGATCGATTTGCTGTTGTGTTCATTAACAATATATTCATTTATTCACGGAAGAACTGAGCATGCCGAGCATTTAAGAATTGTATTATAGGGTAACGCCCTGAATTTGGGCCTAGAAGTATTGGGCCTTAAGCATAGGAACAGTTAGAAGACTGCCCATAAGTATTTAGTTGTGCAAGAAAGTGACACAAATGCATGTCAGCTTCAGTGGTTATGTGCTTTAGGAGTGTCTAAGAAGTCTTGGGCTCAAGCTGTAACTTGGGTAGAAATTTTGTTTTTATTGAAGTAAACCCCTAGCTTTGGGCCAATAAGCTTATAATTAAATATGGGAAAACTATGACACAAGAAGAGCCTGTAGTCCAGTGGTAGGCCTCTCTAGTTTTTATTTTTTTAATTTTGGGACTTTGATTTGCTTTGATATAAACTGCTAGATGTAGGAAAAGACGGGTTTTCAAAAGATAAATGTTTTCAAAGACACTATGTTTACGCAACTGTTTTCAAAAAAGAAGCTTCCGCTACAAACGAGATTTTAAAGTTTAATAACATTTTAAATAAAGTAACTTTTGATAATAATGCGAGGTTTCAAATCATTTTTTCAAAGAGGCTAAATAAAGATTGGGTTTTGCAAATGAAGTCACATTTTAAAAGTGAGTAACTTTTCATTGACACATGTTTTGGAAATGAACGACCTATTTTGGAACCCCTTTTTTAATAACAATTCGATTGATTGATTTAAGGGTTTTCAACGACAACAAGTTTTATGTTCACACTTCAATGTGACACCACCAGATTTGGCCATAACGTCTGAACCGGGTTTGAGGTGTTACATTTAGTGGTATCAAAGCCAGGTTACAAAACTCAGCTACGGATTGGGCTTTATGAAGTTGAAATATTTAAGTACTACATTCAAAAGATTTGAAAGGTTATGAAATATTTTGATGAACGTGTGGTACACCGAGTCTTTGGTGCTGATTCTATAAGTCCTCTAAAACTTTTATTTGTTTAAATTGAAATACTGTGATTACTATAGGTAGTAGATTGTACTAAAATATTCTGTTTAGGGTAAACCAAAACTATAGTAAGACTGCGTTCTGCGGAAACAAACTCCTAAATACTGGTACTGCTTTTTCATAAAATATCTGTTAATAAACAAATGGAACCGTAAACTGATCTGCATAAAACTGTTAATAAGATAAAATGCAACTCAATGATCAACACTAGAGGTACTCATGCAAGGGGTACAAGAGGCTATGATGGAGGCCATGGAGGTGCTCGAGCTGGGTTTCATGAACATGCGACTCAGTATTGGATTGACGCATTGTCCTAGTCTATCTATAGACTGTACTGGAAACACTCAGGTTAAGTGTGGTAGTGATTTGGAACTAGAGTACGCAGCGAAAGCGTAGTGGTGTAATCCGGGTTCTGCGACTGATTTGATAGTTGGAAATTTTGGGGACAAAATTTCTTTAAGGAGGGGTGAATTGTAGCACCCTGAATTTGGGCCTAGAAGTATTGGGGCTTGAGCATGGGAACAGTTAGGAGACTGCCCATAAGTATTTAGTTGTGTAAGAAAGTGACACAAATGCATGTCTACTTTAGTGGTTATGTGCTTTAGGAGTGTCTCAGTAGTCTTGGGTTCAAGCTGTAACTTGGACAAAAATTTTGTTTTTATTGAAGTAAACCCCTAGCTTTAGGCCAATAAGCTTATAATTAAATATGGGAAAACTATGACACAAGAAGAGCTTGTAGTCCAATGGTAGACCTCTCTAGTTTTTATTTTTTTAATTTTGGGACTTTGATTTGCTTTGATATAAACTGCTAGATGTAGGAAAAGACGGGTTTTCAAAAGATAATTGTTTTCAAAGACACCACGTTTATGCAACTGTTTTCAAAAAAGAAGCTTCTGCTACAAACGAGATTTTAAAGTTTAATAACATTTTAAATAAAGTAACTTTTGATAATAACACAAGGTTTCAAATCATCTTTGTCAAAGAGGCTAAATAAAGATTGGGTTTTGCAAATGAAGTCACATTTTAAAAGTGAGTAACTTTTCATTGACGCATGTTTTGAAATGAACGACCTATTTTGGAACCCCCTTTTTAATAATAATTTGATTGATTGATTGAAGGGTTTTTAATGACAACAAGTTTTACGTTCACACTTTAATGTAACACCACCAAATTCAACCATAATGTTTGGGCCGGGTTTGGGGTGACACATACAGACCCTACGTGATAAACAGTTATTTGCAAAGTTTAGTAAATGTGAATTCTAGTTGTGTGAAATTAGTTTTGTAAGGCATATTGTGTTAGCATTAAGTATTCAGGTTGACCCAAGTAAGATTTTTGCAATAATAGATTGGAAGCCTCCGAAAAATGTATCTAAAGTCCATAGCTTTCTAGGACTCACTGGTTATTATAGACGCTTTGTAAAAGGTTTCTCAATGGTTACAACTCCGTTGGCGAGATTACTTCAGAAAGATGTTAAGTTCGAATGGTCAGATAGGTGCCAGAAAAGTTTTGATCAGTTGAAAGCTCTGTTGACTGAAGCTCCAGTGTTAGTTCAACCAGAATTGAGTAAAGAATTTGTGATCTATAGTGATGCATCATTAAATGGCCTAGGTTGTGTTTTGATGTAGGAAGGCAAAGTTATAGCTTATGCCTCAAGACAACTAAAGTCGCATGAAAAGAATTATCCAACACACAAATTAGAGTTAGTAGCCATTGTGTTGTATTGAAGATTTGGCGCCATTATTTGTTCGGTGAGAAATGTCATATTTATTCTGATCATAAGAGTTTGAAATACTTAATGACTTAGAAAGATTTGCATTTGAGACAATGAAGATGGCTTGAATAGATAAAAGATTATGAGTTAGTGATAGACTACCATCCAGGAAAAGCAAATGTTGTTGCTGATGCTTTAAGCCATAAATCTTTATTTGCTCTACGTGCAATGAATACTCAGTTGATTATATCTGATGACGGTTTGACTGTAGCTGATTTGAAGGTCAGACCTTTGTTTTTACAGCAAAATTGTGAAGCTCAAAAAGTTGATAATGAAATATTAGCAAAACGAGTTCAATGTGATTCGAATCCTGAATCAGAGTTTCAAGTTGATTCTTATAATTGTTTGAGATTTAGAGGCCAAATATGTGTTCCGAGAAATTCAGAGTTGATTCAGATGATTATGAATGAAGCAGAAGCAGTCATTTATCTGTTCATCCGAGAAGTACGAAATTATATAACAATTTGAAACAGCTTTACTAGTGGCCTGGTATGAAACGTGATATCTTTGAATTCATATCGAAGTGTTTAATTTGTCAACAAGTCAAAGTTGAACATCAATTGCTGTCAGGTTCATTACAGCCTCTTATGATTTTATAGTGGAAATGGGACAGAATCACGATGGATTTTGCGTCAGGTTTGCCCCTATTTTCAAGAAAGAAAGACACGATCTGTGTTGTTGTTGGCAGATTGACAACATCGGCTCATTTCATTCCGGTACGAATCGATTATTCGCTTGATAAATTAGCTGAATTGTATATCTCTGAGATTGTGAGATTACACAGAGTACCTACTTCTATTGTTTCGGATAGAGATCCTAGGTTCACATCGCGATTTTGGAAAAAATTGGAAGATGCACTGCGTACAAAGCTACATTTTAGTACCACATTTCATCCATAGACAAATGGACAATTTGAAAGAATTATCCAAATACTTGAGGATATGTTGAGATGTTGCATTCTTGAGTTCGAAGGTACGTGGGAAAAATATTTGTCGTTGATTGAATTTGCCTATAATAACAACTTTCAATCGAGTATTAAAATGGCACAGTATGAAGCTTTAGACGGTCGTAAATATCGAACACCTTTATATTGAACAGAGCTTAGCTAGAATAAGATTCACAGGGTCGATTTGATTAAAGAGACTGAGCAGAAAATGAAAGTGATTCTTGATAGTCTAAAAGTAGCACCGGATCGTCAAAAATTATACGCAGACTTGAAACAGAAAGATATTGAGATTCATATCAGTGACAAAGTGTTCTTAAAAGTATCACCATAATTCAATTCAGTGGGATCTTTCATTCACATTTTTTTCCACCAAGAACGTTTTATAAAACTCTTGGACCCCCGAATTTGGAGTATCCTACTTTCACGCAATTCACAGGGTTCAACAAGCAATCGATATTTCACGATCAAGGGTGTAGTACTATTTGTAGTAGCGGTCCTTATATATCGAACGTATTGGGTCGGTTGCTTATAGATTGTCTTTGCAACCTAAATTAGAGAAAATACATAATGTGTCCCACGTATCGATGCTTTGTCGGTATCACTATGATCCTTATCATGTCATTTCTCTGATCGAAGTAGAGATTCAGTTAGATTTATCCTACAGTGAAGAACTGATCTGAATTTTAGCTCGTGAGATAAAATAGCTAAGAAATAAGAAAATCTCATTAGTGAAAATCTTTTGGCATTGACATGGGGTCAAAGAAGCTACGTGGGAACCTGATGATGCTATGAGAAAGCAATACTCGAACCCATTCACTAGTAAGATTTTTGGGGACAAAAATCCCTAAAGGGGGAGAGTTATAATAGCCTGGTTTTAGCTAAGTCAAAACAATGGTCCTGAAACCAAAAATCTGAGGTCGTAAAATTATTTTAATATTATTTTTGGTGTTTACAGCATGAGATTATACATGTTTGAAAGTTTCGTGAAGTAATTCTAGCGTTTGTATGCTTAATTTGAAAAAAGGACTAAATCGCGTAAAATGTAAAAGTTGCATTCTATTTTTTTAAGTACTTATTTGCTATGATTAATTAAATGTGAGGTCCTTATGATGAGATTAGACCAATGATAGTGGAATTTGACATAAAAGGACTTTTATCATATGATTTTATAAGGATTAACAAAAGGGTAAAATGGTAAAAAGTGTATAAAAGGTTTATTAATTAAAATAAAATACAAATTAAGCTATAATATTTATGCTTCCAACCAAAAATTAAAAGAAGAGAGACCAGTTGAAGCATTTCAGGGTTCGGCCCTTTTGTATTCTTGATTTAGTATGTTTTGAACTCGGTTTTTAATGATTTTTATGTTTTTGTAATCGTTGCATCTAGTATTAGCTAGCCTGTGCCTTAATTTTCAAGTTTGTTCAAGATTTTATGAGTTTCTATTGATGAATCCATGTGTTTTTGAGTGTTTAAAGATAAAATATGAAAGCTTGGTGTTAGATATACATGTTTTGTGAAGTGATTTTGAGCAAAAGTGCATATTAGGGATTAAATTGTGAAATTTGTAAATTGAAGGGTTAAAATGTGAAATAAATTAAAGATATGGGTTACTAAGGGCATTATAGTAATTCCACTAGCATGGGTATTTAAGTAAATTTGTGAATTTTGTTTAATTGTGAAGTAGGGACTAAATTGAATAAATATGATATTATAGGGGCTAATGTGCAAAAATGCCTCATTTGGGTGCTTTGAATGAAATTGAGTGAAATGATAATTAAATTAGTTAAATTTGAATTTATATAGATCAAGAACAAAAACAATTGAATTTAGATCAGGGGAAATTGAAAGTTATTGAATGGTCGCTCTGATCCGTTCATCCCGCTTTTGAGGTAAGTTCATATGCAAATAAATGTCTTATACTGAGGTGTGATTTCATATAAGACTGTGTCTGGGACATTAGCATCGATATGAGATTACATGTAAGACCATGCCTGGGACATTGGAATCAATATGAGATTACATGTAAGATCACATCGAGGACATTGGCATCGTTATTGGATTCATGTAAGACCATGTCTGGGATAGTGGCATCGATACGTAATAACATGTAAGAGCATATCTGAGATATGGCATTGTACAAGCTTTATGTGCTATCCGAGTATCCTTAACAATTTCGAACGATTCAACAGGCAAAGTCGAGAAGAGAATGAATATGTAAATGAGTTAACCGATCCAGTTATGTATGAAGTTATATGAATATTGAAAAGAAAAGGTAAGTGATGGATAATGAATATGAACATGTGAATTAGATGAGAATGGTGATATTTGTATAAGAGACTAACCACGATTCCCATAGATGAATTGATTTATATTTGCTTCATGTGTTAAGTTTATTTATATATGGCTTAGTAAGCTTTTGGAAAGCTTACTTGTGTGTTATTTCCCTATTTTATAGATAAACGAAGCTAGCTCGAGCTCGGGAATCGTCAATAATCATCGTCACACTATCAATCGCTATTTCGGTACTTTTGAAACTTGTAATTATGGTATATGGCATGTATAGGCTAGTGTTGATATGGTATATTTTGAATTGTGAATATAGCCATGTGAGTTGGCTTGTAAAGAATGGCAATGATGAATGTGAATTTAACATATGATATGAGTTTGCATATGTGTTTATGTTATATGTTCAAAGTTTTTAAATGATGAATTTGTGGAGTCTTGTGAATTTAGCATTTTGGTTAGCTTGTTTTGGTATTTGTTATGATAGGTTTTGGGTAAGAGATTTAGATGTGAAATTGGTATGAATATTGAGGTTGTTTCAGTCATTGAATGGATGAGAAATGTTTAATTGGATATATAATGATTTAATGATTTTGGTATACTTTGTTTAGGTAAATATGTTTAAAAATAGTGGATATAGATATGGTATTAAATGTACATGAATTAGTTTGATTTTGGCTGGAAATGATATATTGAATGATTCCTTGTTTGAGCTTGTAGGGTAGACTCTTTAAGGGTGGCAAATTGGCCTTGTAAATGGCCTATTTTTGCCCACATGGGCAGGGACACGGGCATGTGTCTCTGTCGTTGTGTTCAAAGGTTCAATTCGAATTGAGTCTGCGCGCTCCACATGACCTCACACATGGGCGTGTGACAGGTTGTGTGGCCAAGTCAGTATACCCTACAGGTTTGACACGGCCGAGCACACGGCCCAGACATGGGCGTGTGAGGCCATTTCGAATAGGCACATGGGCTAGACACACGGGCATGTGACTAGCCCTGTGACTAAGTCAGTATGCTCCCTAATTTTCACACGGTCTAGTACACGGGTGTGTCCTTGGCCGTGTGGATAAGTCAATATGTATGCCCTGTTTCCCCACGGCCTGAACAGATGGTTGTGTCTAATGCCGTGTGAGGCACATGGCCTATTAACACGGACGTGTGACTTCTGTTACTTAGAAAAAATTTAAAGTTTCGAAAATTTTTTATACGAGATCGGTTTAGTCCCAAACCCTCTCTAAAACATGTTTATGGTCTCGTAGACCTATATAAGGGACTTTGTGATTATGATTGCATGTGATATGATTAATGTGATTAATGTATGTGAAATGTTTGTATAATGATGTGATTTGTTTGGTAATGCCTCTTAACTCTAGTCCGGCGATGGATACAGGTTAGGGGTGTTACAATGGGGCTGACCGTGTGTCACACACGGCCTAGACACACGCCCATGTGCCTACCCGTGTAGACAAAATATAGGCTATTTACCTAGCCATTTTTCCACCCTTTAATACACACACCTACGCAACAAAACATAACACCAATCCAAGCATATACATACAACCAAATATCCACAACTAAGACATTAGCACATCATTTATGAAAGTTATCATCATATGAATATACGTATAATCAATATTGGCCCCTTTCCAATGGCCTTATACAAAATAATCATCAAACCAAAATAAACAAACATACTTGGCCAAATCAAATATGACAAATAACAAAATGACCAAGTCCTCCTATACATGCTATACATTCAAAATGCTAAAATCATCAATACCCAAAAAGAGAGAGTTGATAGTGTGATTCGAATTTTCGACGATCACCGATCTGAGCTAGCTTGGCAACACTATAAAATAAGGGAAAGAAAAGGGGGAGTAAGCTATATAGCTTAGTAAGTTCATATGCAAATAATAAGCATCATAACTACACAATTATCATGCAATTCATATAATGAGAGATGGCATAATTGTCATTAAAATTCCATAGGTATAACTTACTCAATCACAATCTTACCAATAGTTCATCACTTATAGTATTCGTACTTGTGAGTTTTACGTACATACCTGTACCAAATCGTAACATAGCCACACACTTTCACATTTTTAACATTTCCCGTTAAACACCCAAAATATTAACGGATACTCGAAAATTTGCACATAAGTGCCATATATGTAGCTGAGCTACCTCATATTACATAACACACATAAGCTCGCTATCAAACTATTCATGAGCCTGCTCACACAAGTTGTCAGTCAAAAGTAGCTACCTAGTGCTGCTCACACAAGTTGTCAGGTATCCACAACAAATGTCGGAGTACCCAACCACTGGTAGGACATATAAGACCAGCACTCGGAATCACATAAACATGTATATACACATAGGTTCCTAGTGACATGTCACTTGCATCCTATTCTATTCCTAAGGTCTAACCAGGATTTTCTCACTTGTCGAAACTTCGTCGAATATGTCCAAAGAGTCAATCATACAATTTATACAATAATAAAGCAGTAAAACATAATATAACGATGCATTATTTACATACAAACTTACCTCAGTACAAAAATAGTTGAAATGGACCTAATCGTCAAATACTTTGTTTTTCCCTAGATCTAGGTCCGAACCTCATTTCTCTTGATCTATAATAACAAATTTAACTTATTTAATCATCACATTACTCAATTTGACCCAAAAATCACATTATGGAAAAATTATATTTTTGCCCCTAACTTTTTTATTATTTACACTTTAGTCCATAGGCTCGTAAGATGAATTTCTTTAAATTTCTTCATTACCTAAGCCTAGCCCAATCCTTCTGATGCTCAAATCAGCCCACATCTTTCATTTATTCACATTTTCTACTTCTCATTTTATAACTTTTACAAATAGGTCCATTTGACATTTTTACCGAAAATCACTTAGCAAAAGTCATTTTTCAGACATTAACATGCATCTTCTACCATTAGACATCAAAATACATGCATGTCTAACATGGGTAAAATTTTAAACTTTGATAATAATTCAAATTAGTCCTTGGAAAAGCTAAATTAGGTTACGAGGATCTCAAAAATATAAAAATCAGTAAAAACGAAGATTGGCCAAAACCCTAGCTATGGAGACTCTTCAAATTCGGCACAACGGGACTAAATTGGGGAAGATGATATCTTTTATTTGTTAAATTTTGTCTTTATTTTCCAAATGACCAAAATGCCCTTAATGCCTAACTTTGAAATTTCACCTAACCATGTCCATTTTTGTCCATCTTTAGATATAATGGTCTAATCACCATTTAAAGGCCTCCAATTTACAAATTCATTTCAATTAAGCACCCATAGCTTCTAGAACACACATTTTGCACTTTTTGCAATTTAGTCCTATTAGGCAAATCAGACACTCTATCGATAAAATTTCTTAACGAAATTTTCACACAAGCATTCAATCATACTATAGACCTTAAAATAATATCACAATAATTTTTTTTACTTTGGATTCATGATCCTGAAACCACTTTTTGGTTTGAACCCTAAATCAGGTTGTTACAACTCTCCCCCTTTAGAGATTTTCGTCCCAAAAATCTTACCAGAAAAGAGGTTTGGGTACTATTTTCTCATGGCATCCTCGGGTTCCCACGTAGCCTCTTCAACCCCATGTCTTTGCCATAAAACCTTCACTTGGGCTATACTTTTATTTCTCAACTGTTTGACTTCCCGAGCTAAACTCTTGATCGGTTCCTCACCATAAGTCATATCGAGTCGAATCTCAACCTCTATCAATGAAATTATGTGCGAAGGATCTGATCGATAACTGTGCAACATAGATACATGAAAAACATTATGAATCCTTTCTCACTCTATCGGTAAAGCTAACCAATATACCACTAGCTCTATCCTTTCAATAACCTTATACGGACCAATAAAGCGCGAACTCAACTTACCCTTGCGACCGAATCTATGGATTTTCTTCCACAGGGACACTTTCAAGAACATTTTATCACCGACTTGAAATTCAATTTGCTTTCGCTTCAAATCTGAGTACAATTTCTGCCTGTCCGATGCTGCTTTCAAACAATCCTGAATTACTTTTACTTTTTCTTCGGTTTCTTTAACCAAGTCAATCCCGTGAATCTGTCTCTCACTGAGCTCGGTCTAATATAATGGAGTTTGACACTTGCGGCCATACAAAGCTTCAAATGGTGCCATCTTTATACTTGACTAAAATCTGTTATTATAAGCAAATTCAACTAAAGGTAGATATTTTTCCCAACTACCTTCGAACTCTAAAACACAGCATTGAAACAAATCTTTGAGAACCTATACCGTTCTTTCTGATTGACCATTGGTTTGCAGATGAAATGCGATAGTAAAGTTCAATTTCGTACCCAAAGCCTCTTGCAACTTTTTCCAAAATCGAGAAGTAAACCTCGGATCTCTATCCGAAATAATAGAAATAGGCACTCCGTGCAATCTAAAAATTTTAGCAATGTACAATTTAGCTAGCTTATCAAGTAAATAATCGATACGTGTTGGAATAAAATGAGCCTATTTCGTCAATCTATCAACAATAACCCAAACAACATCTTTCTTCTTCGAAGTTAGAGGTAGTCTAGTTACGAAATCCATCATAATTCTATCCCATTTCCACTCAGGAATCAACATAGGCTGAAGCAAACCTAAAGGCACTTAATGTTCGGCCTTTACTTGTTGACAAATCAAGCATTTCTATACAAATTCAGATATATCTCTTTTCATACTTGACCACTAATACAATTTCTTCAAATCATTATACATCTTCGTGCTGCCCAGATGAACTGATAAACAGCCACTATATGATTCATACAAAATCTTCTAAATAAGCTCATCATTTTTTGGTACACATATTCTATTTCGAAACATCAAATAATCATCCGAACCGATCTGAAAGTCCGAATCACTTCTCAATTCGCACTGAGCTCTTTTAGCTTACAATTCACTATCATTTTTCTGAGCTTCATAAATTTGCTGAAGAAATAATGATCTCGCTCTCATTTCGGCCAAAATTGAACTATCATTGGACAAAGTCAGTCTCTTATTCATAGCTCTCAAAGTAAATAAAGACTTTCTGCTTAAGGTATCTGCGACTACATTCACTTTCCCGGATGATAGTCAATCACTAGCTCATAATCTTTCACTATCTCGAGCCATCTCTATTGTCGCAAGTTTTTTTGAGTTATCAAATACTTCAAACTCTTGTGATCGGTATAGATGTGGCACCTTTCACTGAACAAATGGTATCGCCAAATCTTTAAAGCGAATACAATGGCAACCAGTTCCAAATCATGCGTCGGGTAGTTCTTTTCATGTGGCTTCAATTGTCTCGAGGCATAAGCTATCACTTTTCCCTCTTGCATCAACACATATCCAAGACCGTTCAAAGACGTGTCGCTAAAAATCACAAACTCCTTTCCCGACTCAGGTTGTACTAATACTGGTGCCTCAGTCAACAACGTTTTCAACTGTTCAAAACTCTTTTGACAGTTTTTAGACCATTCGAACTTAACATGGTTCTGCAATAATCTTGTCATAGGTGTAGCGATCATCGAGAATCCCTTCACAAAACGTCGGTAATACCCGGCCAAACCCAAAAAGCTTCTAACCTCAGATATATTCCTCGACGGTTTCTAATCAACAATTGCCGAAACCTTACTCGAATCAACCGTTATATTGTCCTCGGAGACAATATACCCCAAAAATCCTACTTCTCAGAGCTAAAACTCACTTTTACTGAACTTAGCAAACAATTTCTTATCTCTCAAAAGTCTACAATACGATTCTCAAATGCTCAGCATGTTTAAACTCATCCCGAGAATAAATTAAAATGTCATCAATAAATACAACCACAAACTTATCTAAATATGGTTGAAAGATCCGACTCATCAAGTCCATAAAAACGGCAAGAGCATTAGTTAGTCTGAAAGGTATAACAAGAAATTCATAATGCCCATACCTTGTCCTGAAAGCGATTTTCGACACATCTGACTCTTTAACTCTCAATTGATAATAGCTGGATCTCTAATCTATCTTCAAAAGCACTGTTGCTCCTTTCAACTGGTCAAATAAATCATCAATCCTAGGTAAAGGATACTTGTTCTTTATTGTCACCTTGTTAAGTTGCTGGTAATCGATACAAAGTCTCATGGATCCGTCCTTACTCTTGACAAATAACACCGGTGCACCCCACGGTGAAAAAATTGATCTCGTAAAACCCTTATCTGTCAACTCTTGTAATTGAAACTTCAATTCTTCTAATTTGGTTGGAGCCATTCTATACGGAACTATCGATATTGGTGCAGTCTTTAGTACCAGATCAATAGCAAACTCCACCTCTCTGATCGGTGGAAATCCTGGCAACTCTTTTGGAAACACATCGGATATTCACAAACTACCGGCACTGATTTAATCTTCAATTCAGACACTTTTATATTCAGCACATACGTAAGAAATGCTGCATAACCCTTTTTTACATACCTTTGAGCAAACATAGACAAAATCATAATAGGCAGTTCACTTGATTTATCTATTTCAACCCAAAGAACTTCACCATTTTCACACTTCAATTCAAGAGTTTTATGTTTACAATTTACTTTGGCATCATGAAGTGTCAACCATTCCATACCCAAAATAACATCAAATTCATCAAATGGCAACAACATTAAGTCAGCCGAAAAGCAGTGACCTCGAATCATCAAAGGACAATTCTTGCAAACTTTATCAACTGGCACATATTTGCCTAAGGGGTTTGACACTTTAATCGCAAACTCAGTAAACTCGACATGAAAATTTTTACTAGATACCAAATTCACACAAACATAAGAATGAGTCGATCCAGGATCGGTCAGTGCAATAACATTAGTATCATAGAGAGAAAATGTACCAGTAATCACATCAGAAGATGATGTATCCTCACGAGCACGTATGGCATAAGCTCTAGTAGGCACTCTAGCTTCGGATCTCATAGTTGAATCCTTTGTCACACCTTTACTACTAGCTCTATTCCTGGTATTTTTCGGTGGTCTACCTCTATTGGTAGTATTACTTGGCCTTGCACTCTTAAGTTTTTCTTCCTCATCCCTCTCAGGCCAATCTCGAATAAAATGCTCTTGAGAACCACACTTAAAACAAGCTTAGTTCATCATCCAACACACGCTGGGATGTCGTCTACCATAATGCTGACATCCAGGTATATTAGACCCAACATTACCTACATTTTCCATCGAAGTAGCTTGAGCTTTAAAACCCAAATATTGTTTCTCGTAGTCTCTGCGTGAATGCCTAACTGATACATTCGAACAAGAATACATTTCTTTGGATTTCTTTAACTAAGATGGACATGACTTACTCATCGGCCTTTTTCTTGCATCTCTAGCATCACTCTTGGCTTTTCTTTTCTCTTTGCTTAGTTCTTCGACTTTGCAAGCTCGTTCAACCAATACAATAAATTCCTTTATTTCCAAGATTCTGACTAACAGTCTACTATCCTCATTCAACCCATCTTTGAACCTCTTACACATAATAGCCTCGGAGGAAACACACTCTCGAGCATACTTACTAAGCCTAACAAATTCCCCTTCATACTCTGTCACTGACATTCAGCCCTATTTTAGCTCAAGAAACTCCTTACGTTTTTTATCAATGAACCGTTGACTAATATAATTCTTTTAGAATTCTCTTGGAAGAACTCTCATGTAACCCTCTCTTGGCACCACAGATACTAGTGTCATCCACCGGTGATATGTTGTGTCCCTTAATAATGATATAGCACATTTCAAGCATTCTTCGGGTGTGCATGACAACTCATCAAATACCTTGATAGTATTTTCAAGCCAAAACTCGACTCTCTCGGGATCATCATATATATTTGCTCTAAACTTATTAGCCCCTTGCCTTTGAATCTTATCA
This sequence comes from Gossypium stocksii, assembly GCA_020496765.1. NCBI lineage: Eukaryota > Viridiplantae > Streptophyta > Magnoliopsida > Malvales > Malvaceae > Gossypium > Gossypium stocksii. Next base: position 46,160,607 of record CM035631.1, read on the forward strand.
ACCGGAGGCTTATTTAGTCTTACCAAATCCACACCTTAAGGAGCTATGAGAATCGGTTGAGGATAAGGAGGGGTGGAAGATGTTAAGCCATAGGGTTTGTTCGAACAAACTCAGTATACCATTCATCCATCATGTGCAGGAAGGCTTCCCTAGCCCCTTCTACCTGACTAACCGTAGGAGGTCTACTATCAGATGGTGCTGCCCCTTGGGGAGCTGGTGCATTCCTTTGTACCACATCAGTTACAGCTCGATCGAGATCCATTTACTATAAAAAACACAATTTAAATTTTTATGAGTCGTCACACTATCACAATTTATATATGGTATGTATAACTAGACTCATGCTAGGTTAGTCTGAGAATCGACTAAACCATATCTTTGACACCACTAAATGTAACACCCCTCAGCCGTATTCGATGCTGAAATAGGGTATGAGGCATTATCAGACTTATCTCATGAACAATCATGTAATTTGGAGTCATAAATTTGTGTCTAAATTGAAACTTTTAGCAATCACTCATATTGTCCCTAACACAAGCCTACGAGGCCCAAAATATGCATTGGAAGTGGTTCTGGACTAAACTAAGAACTTTAGGCAATTTTACAAAACTTAGAAAATTTTTCCACAAACCGTGTAACTCTCTGACTTGTAACTCATGACCAAATTGAGATCACACAGCCAAGTCACACACCCATGTGCTAGGCCATATGGAAAATTGAATTTTCACAAATTAGGTGCAAACTTCACATGGCCTAGGCACACGCCCGTGTTCGAAGCCGTGTTGTCCACAAGGCTGAGAAACACGCTCGTGTCTCTACCCGTGTGCTCAATTTTGAGATTTTTGTTTCTCAAAAGTAAGGTGCAGGGACACAGCCTGTACACACACTTATGGGGCTGACCGTGTGTTACACATGGCCTAGACACATACCCGTGGGCCTATCCGTGTAGACAAAATATAGGCTATTTACCAAGCCATTTTGCCACCCTTTAATGCACACACCTACACAACAAAACATAACACCAATCTAAGCATATACATACAACCAAATACCTACAACTAAGACATTAACACATCATTCATGAAAGATATCATCATATGAATATACTTATAATCAATATTGGCCCATTTGCAATGGCCATATACAAAATAATCATCAAACCAAAATAAGCCAACATATTTGGCCAAATCAAATATGACACTTGACAAAATGACCAAGTCCTTCTATACATGCCATACATTCAAAATTCTAAAGTCATCAATACCCCAAAAAAGAGAGTTGATAATGTGATTCGAATCTCTGACGATCACCGATCTGAGCTAGCTTGGCAACACTATAAAACATGGGAAAAAAAGGGAGTAAGCTATATAGCTTAGTAAGTTCATATGCAAATAATAAGCATCATAACTACACAATTATCATGCAATTCATATAATGAGAGATGGCATAATTGTCATTAAAATTCCATAGGTATAACTTACTCAATCATAATCTTACCAAGAGTTCATCACTTATAGTATTCGTACTTGTGAGTTTTAAGTACATACCTGTACAAAATAGTAACATAGCCACACACTTTCACATCTTTGACATTTCCTATTGAACACTAGAAATATTAACGGATACTCAGAAATTTGCACATAAGTGCCACATATGTAGCCGAGCTACCTCATATTACATAACACACATAGGCTCACTATCAAACTGCTCACGGGCCTACTCACACAAGCTGTCGGCCAAAACGTAGCTACCTAGTACTGCTCACACAAGCTGTCAGTATCCACAGCAAATTCTGGAGTACCCAGCCACTTATAGGACGTATGATACAAGCACCCGGAATCACATAAACATGTATATACACATAGGTTCCTAGTGACATGTCACTTGTATCCTATTCTATTACTTAGGTTCAACCGGGATTTTTTCACTTGTCGAAACTTTGTCGAATATGTCCAAAGAGTCAATCACACAATTTATACAATAATAAAGCATTAAAACATAATATAACAATGCATTATTTACATACAAACTTACCTCAGTACAAAAATAGTTGAAATGGACCAAATCGTCAAATACTTTGTTCTCCCTCGATCTAGGTCCGAGCCTCGTTTCTCTTGATCTATAATAACAAAATTAACTTATTTAATCATCACATTATTCAATTTGACCCAAAATTCACATTATGGAAAAATCACAATTTTTCCCCTAACTTTTTAATTATTTACACTTTAGTCCCTTGGCTCGTAAATGAATTTCTTTAAATTTTTTCATTACCCAAGCCTAGCCAAACCCTTCTCATGCTCAAATCAGCCTACATCTTTCATTTATTCACATTTTCTACTTCTCATTTTATAACTTTTACAAACAGATCCATTTGACATTTTTACCGAAAATCACTTAGCAAAAGTCGTTTTTCTCACATCTAACATGCATCTTCTACCATTAGACACCAAAATATAGGCATGTCTAACATGGGTAAAAATTTAAACTTTGATAATAATTCAAATTAGTCCTTGGAAAAGCTAGATTAGGTTACGAGGATCTCAAAAACATAAAAATCATTAAAAACGGGGCTAGAACGGACTTACAATTGAGCTTGGAAAGCTTAGCCAAGACCAAAATACCCTTAATGCCTAACTTTGAAACTTCACCTAACCATGTCCATTTTTGTCCATCTTTAGATATAATGGTCTAAGCACCATTTAAGGACCTCCAATTTATAAATTCATTTCAATTAAGCACCCATAGCTTTTAGAACACACATTTTGCACTATTTGCAATTTAGTCCTATTAGGCAAATTAGACACTCTATCGATAAAATTTCTTAATGAAATTTTCACACATGCATTCAATCATACTGTAGACCTTAAAATGATATCACAATAAATTTTTCAACTTTAGATTCATGGTCCCGAAATCATTTTTCTGTTTGAGCCTTAAATCGGGCTATTACAATGACCCCACCTACCAACATGACACTAACGACCACCCTACAACTGCAAACTACCACAACCAGGCTAAAGTTTTTGATGAAGCTAATCTTATTAATGCATCGTTTGTTAACAAAAAAAAATGAAAATCATTCATATCACACAACCAATTAAGCTTCATTATTTTTTTATATTTTGTTGTCCAAATATACAAATTTTCCACCATAACCATATATCATAGTATTATTTAATAAAAGGGTACTAAATTGAGTAATAAAGTAGTCACCAACCATTAAAATAGTTTAGGAATTGTAGAAATTTGTCTAAGAAAACTACCAAAAATATTACTTTTTTACTTAAGAAGAAAAAAATAAACTTTCTAAACTCAAATTTTCTTTATAAAATATAGGTATAAAGAAATTTTTTTTTCCTTTTCCTTTTTTAAATTTAATTTTGATGTTAGGATTTTTCATTTTTCTATTTGTTCTTAAAAAGCATGGAACATAGAAAAGGTAAAATAATAACCTTGATTGAACCTAGTTTTAGCTAATTTAGTTTTAGGATAAGACTAAAACAAGTTTAGAACTCAAGACCTGAGTTTCATTTTTCTCTTAGTTTCTCAACAGCAAAACAGAGAACAAAAAAAGGGAAACCTCAATGCTGCAAACAAAACATGTAATAGCCCGTTTTTGGTAAAAGTCATAACAGTGGTTTCGGGACCACAAATCTAATTCCAGAAAGAAAATTTATTTTAATATTATTTTATGGTCTATCGTATGATGGAAATGTTATACGAAAATTTTATAAAGAAAATTTATCGGTTACATGTCTAACTTAATAAAGGACCAAATTGCACCAAGTGCAAAAGTTGAGTTCTAATAGCTAAAGGGATTAAATAGCTATAGAACTTTAAAATAGAGGCCCTTATATGGTAAATAGACCATTTAAAAATGCTTTGTGATCAAGGATGATAAATCATCCATGGAAAATAAAAAAAAAAGAAAATGAAAAATTAGAAAGATAAAAAAATAATGGTGATAAATAATAAACAAAAAGAAAATATCATCAAATATATCATCTTCTTTCCCAAAATGCTATGGAAACCCTAGGAGAGACAAAGGAAACTAATCAAGCTTAATTAGGTATGTTTTTTTACCCTTTTTTAATAATTTTTATATTTTCTAAATCGTAGTAATCTAATCTATCTATGGGGATTAATTTGCAAAGTTATCAAAGTATCAAAGTTTTTCCACGAATGAATATGCTGAAATTTTGAAATTTATGGTAGAAAATAAAAGGTTGTTAAAAGATGAACAACTTTTGTTAAAGGAATTTTGATGAAATTGTGATTTAGGAACTAAATTGAAAAAAAAAGTGAAATTTATGGAAAATTTTGAATTTTATAAAAAAATGGGATGTTAATGTTACATGTAAATTCAGCTAGGCTTGGAATAAGAATTAAATTGAAAGAATTTTATTTTCCGAGCCTAGGGACAAAATCGTCATTTATTAAAAGTTTAGGGCAAAATGATAATTTTGCCTAAAATGTAAATTGGACTGAATTGAGTATGAATTGATGTTAAAATTCTACGTATAGATCTGGATAGACCAAATTCAGAGTTAGAACGAGGAAAAGAGAAATGTCGGATTAGTAGACTTTACGAACACGAACAGTAGTCGAGGTAAGTTCGTGTAACTAAATTGTGTTTATTTATATGATTAAAATACATATTGCATATGTGGATTGTAGAATTGCTATGTATATTAAATTGATTGAATTTATGATAAATGTGTATATGTAAGTTTTATAAATGGCATAAGTATATGAAATGATCACTACACCCGAAAAATGTCAAGTCCCGTTTGAATGAATGAAAGTCAGTGGATACTAGATTTCCTGATTGGTATTGATCTTACATATGTTGAGGATATACCGTAGCTCGAAAGAGCATCCTGATATAAGCCCTCTCAAGCTTCCCGTTATAGTGTTCCTGCAAGCATCCTCATCGGTAGTGATTTGCATGTGTTACACACTACTGTAGCTCTTTTTGAGAGTCCTGTTAGGCTATCAGTTGTGATCCTGCATAAGTCGCAGACACAAACGTAGCTCTATATGAGCATCCTGTTAGTGCTCACTTGAACTTCCCGTTATAAACTATCCGATTCTTCCTAATAAGTTCTCTACGGAACTACCTGATAAGTGCTCTTTGGAGCTTCCCGTTACATGGCTCTTCGTGAGCTTCCCGATATGGTTCTTTGTGAACTCCCCAATTATGGCTCTTATGAGCTTCCTATAATATAGCCCAGATAAGCTTTCCGATAGGCTCTTTATGAGCTTCCTAAAATGGCTCTGTGTGAGCTTCCCGTTATAGTGCTTGAGAGAGAGTTTTTTTGTTTAAGTGCTCTAATGAGTACTCTCGAACATGAATTGATGAATTCTAATTTGGACACTTCAAGTGTACTACCGATGCATCTATTGACATTTTTAATGATTCAACGGGTAAAAGTCTAACTTGAGGAGATATGAACATGAAATGAATTATTATACGTATCTGCTCGAAGTACATGAAAATGATGATACTTGATAATATGATATGATAATCTATGAATATAGAATTTACTTGATGAATATGTTCATCCATGACTATAAAACGGTACATGTTGAGTGTACTATTCGTATGATATTGATATTTCAAATGATTAAATGAGTAAAATTTTGACATGAAATAACCGAAACTCGAGATGAAATATTGTGAAAATGTACTGGAAATACCGGAATATGATTTGTATGCGTTATATAAATACATGATGTGAAAAGTATATGTACATGGAAATTTGGTTATTGTTGAGCCCATACATGTTTCTTTATGTTTGAATGAATTATATGACTAACAAGGGTGATGAGAATATGTGTTAGGGCTTGTGATCAAATTGATTTAGTGTGTCTTGTATGTTTATCTTGAACATAAAAAGGAATGGTAAGTTAATTACCATGTTATACGGACTTACTAAGCATTATATGCTTACTCTGTTTTATTTTCCCTGTTCTGTAGTAATTCAAAAGCTCGTTGGATTGGAAGCTTGGCAAGGATCACTCACACTATCCATCAGCCCATTTAGGTATATACGATAAATTAATTAAGGTTATAATGGCATGTATAGGTTGATTAGCCAATGTTGGCTTGTAAATGTTTTGGATATTGTTAGCCATTGGAATGGCTTGTGTTGAACATGTTTTGATATCTATAAATGAGACTATAACATGTTTAGTGTATGCTTAAATGGTTAATTAATAGATATCATGTTAACATATAAGATAAAATATGCATATAAGTGAATTTGATAAATTAAGTAAGTTTGTATAACTATTTACAAGACTAAAAAGATGTGAAAATGTATAGTCACTTAAGGCGCCTAAAGCACATTGGTTAAAAGTGAAATTATGAAATGTTTAAGACATGATTTTGGTATGTTTAAGAGCATTAATATGGATCGAAAATGTGTTTAAGTGTCAAAATGAATAGAAAGACAAGCTTGGATGAGGAATAGGGTTTGGTAATAGCCTTATTTTGTCCACACAGGCAGAGACACGGGCATGTGTCTTAGACGTGTGTGACACACGACCTAGCATATGTGCATGTATTTTGGCTGTGTGTCCTCTACATCTTAAATTGAGAAACAAAATGCTCAAAATTAACCACACGGCCTAGCACACGGGCGTGTGACTTGGCCGTGTGACCCCTGCACTTAAATAAAATATAAAACAAAGAGTTACACGGCTAGGGATACGAGCATGTGCCCTACCTCATATGCCACACGACTTAGGACATAGGCATGTCACTTAGCCGTGTGAGCTACATGGCCTGACCACACGGGCGTGTGACCCTTAAACGTTGGGAAAAATTTAAAATTTCATGAAAAATTCTCTGAGTTTCCAAATTTAGTCTCGATTTATTTTTAATGCATGTTTTGGACCTCGAGGGTTCATATAAGGGACTTTACGTTTGATTTCTAACATGAATATTGTATAGTGTGGAATATCTATCATTCCATCAATAAATTCTGGTAAAACTCTGTAACCCTATTCTGGCTACAGTTCAGGTTAGAAGTGTTACATTTATTGGTATCAGAGCTACGGTTTAGTCAGTTCTCGAACTGAACTTAGCATAAGTGAAGTCTAGAAATACATGTCATTGTATAACCTGTGATAGTGTGATATCTTCCGACTCTGATAAGAATTTTCTTACTAATAGACAAAGATGCTTTCCAACCCAGTTAATTCTGATAATGTTGAAAATTATACTCAAGTATCTGATTTAAAAGGTTGCTTATGATGAGTAGAGACTCATAAAGGTATGAATAAATGTTTGTAAGGAAAATGTTGATGATAAATATCATGTTATATGTGTGTATGTATGAAAGTCAATTATAAGGCTTTACGATCTCCACCCCCTCACCAATACAGTATTATTCAATGAAATTTACAAGATTTATATTGATTAGGTTCACAAGTGTGAAGCTGAAAAATTTAGTGGCTGAATGATTAGTAATATGGTTAGAGCTGATAATGGGTTAGTAAGCAAAGATGATTTTAAAAGAGATATCAGAATTTTTTGAAGATTATACAGAATACGCAATGTCACTATTAAGGAAAAAGTTATTCATGAATAGTTAATTTATTCAGTTATGGTAATTATAGAACGGATTAACTAGAAATTTCTTCTGAATTAGTTCCTTTAGAGAACTGACTAATGTGAGATTATTGATGACTCTCGTAGTCAATGGAATTGGATACCTTCCAGTGATTTTTCTAGGTATTCTACATGTTCTGATATTTTCAAAGACAAATGTAAATGTTCAATTTCAGATGTTATGCTTATCATATAAAAAGGCTAATTAATTATAACACTAGAAGGAAACTACTGAAAGTCTAGATGACTCATGAGCGATATTGCTCTATTCTCCTTTGGTTTTCTAATCAATTATGCTTGAGAAAAGACTTGATGATAAGATTCATATGATACTATTTTCTACTTCTACTAGTTAAAGCTCTAAATTACAAATATGCAATCTATATTGTCTCTATCATAGCTGTTTCTAATGCGTATGTGCGATATTTGTAATATCCCGAATTAGGGCCTAATCAGAATAATGGTTTCGTGACCACAAATCCGAGGTAGAAATAATTATTTTATAATTATTTTGATGTTTATGATATGATTTTATGATGGTGTGAAAATTTCGTGAAGAAATTCCAAGCGTAAAGTGCTTAATTTGAAGTTAGGGATTAAATCGAATAAGTTGCAAAACTTGCATTCTAGAATTTTTTAGTATGAAATTGCTTTGAAATATTAATTAGGAGGTCTTAAATGGTAATTAGACCAATTTTAAGTTCATGGACAAAATTAGGACATGGAAGGAATTTTTGAAAGTTTAGTAAGGAGGGGCATTTTGGTCATTTGGATATTTCATGAAATAAAAAGGGAAAAGTAACACAAAATTAGTTATCATCTTCCTTGGTTGCTGCCGAATTCTCCCTCTCTCCGTAGCTAGGGTTTCTTCAAATTTCAAGCTTCATAGTAAGTGATTCCAAGCCCCGTTTTTAATGATTTTTACGTTTTTGAAATCTCGGTAGCTCGGTATAGCTTATGATAGCAATATTTTGAGCTAAAGTTCATATTTGGAAGAATACCCATAGGTGAAATTTGTGTATTTTGATGTTTTATGATAGAATATGAGGTTTTAAATTGTGTTAGACAACTTGTGCTACTCGGTTTTAAGTAAAAACGAACAAAACGGCTTAATCGGTAAAAGTACATATTGTGCATAAGTATGTGTTATAGTGGGAATTTGAGCTTGCTAATAGCAAATAAATGATCAGCATGTCCTAAAACATAAGAATTTGAAATGAAATTTAATTTCCGAGCTTTGGGGTAAAAGTGTAAATATGCAAAAGTTTAAGGGCAAAATTATAATTTTGCCAAAATTTGAATTAAGGACTAATTTGAAAATGTGAGTACTAAACAAGCTAAATGTGTTATTTTAGATCAAGAAAGACATCGAATCGACCTCAATCGAGGAAAAGAAAAGATTGCGGACTAAATTGCAAAATCTTTGTATTTTGGTACTAAGGTAAGTTCATGTGTAAATAATGTAACATAATTGTTATTTTTAAGTTAATTGATATTATTTATATGATATGCTGATTTTTATCATGAAATATATGCTTTTATGTAACTAACGTACCTGGTCATTTTATAGTAGATGTCTCATTAACAGAGGTTGATAAAACCGAATTCTTACCGTTAGCCCTACGGCTCTTCGGGATTTGCCCCGGCTTTGAACTCTAGCCCTAAGGCTCTTCGAGATTTAACCCCGCTCTGAACTCTAGCCCTAAGGCTCTTTGGGATTTAACCCGGCTCTGAACTCTAGCCCTAAGGCTCTTTGGGATTTAACCCGGCTTTGAAACACAGATACACATAAATCAAATTCAGTACATGAACTTATCACCAAATAAATTTCAAAACATCATTCATTCGTTCACTTCGCACATTACACATATCATGGCACTTTTAAGAGGTACATTCGGTCTAAAAGCATATAAGTAAAGCGCAACCCAATTTGTTTACTAAAGGCTTCATACGAAAAAGAGCTTTCGGCTATATTACTCTTCTTTTTTCCTCATTTCACATGTCTTAGGTCAATTGAGTACAACTAATCATCTTTATAAGTAACTAACCGCATATGCCATGTTAAAATAACTCACATGATAGGGTTAAATACTTAAACTTACCTCGATGGTCGATAATTATTTACGAACCGACTATTCCACCACCTTTGCCTTTCCTTTGTCCGAGTGTGGTTCTCGTAGCTCTTGAGCTAAAATACACAAATTCGAGCATATAAATTTCGTATCCGTTATTAGATCAACAAAGAATGAAATTATCTTTTTTTAAGCCACTCAGACATATTCAATTAAAAGCATGGATATGCTTGTATATTCCTCTCTCAATTTAAACTTGGTATTCCAAAATGCCAAATGCTATTATTAACTAATCAAACATACTCATGTGCAGCCACAATCATTCATGTATAATTCTATGACCAATTCGGCCACTGCATCAATTCGAATCCTAGAGTTTCCCCTTAAGTCATTTCTTAGCAGCACATAGATGAGTACATATTGCTTATGTAGCCTTGATACCCTTTTCATTTTTAGCACATATAATCATTATAAGCACACACATTATTCATATACTAGTTCCATAAGGTTGAATTCATGCCAAAATTAAATTCACAAAATCAAACTTAATTATTTCACATTCGGTCATTCCATATAAAATTCAATTTGCATTATAAGTCTACATAGATATGCCATGACCCAAACCTCATGCTTATTCTTCACGTTCACCTTAAGCAATTGTACATACATATATTTAGAATTTAGAACTAAATCTTTATATTTAATTTACTCAAGGCCGAATGTCACAAAAATATCTAAACATTTTCCTCTCAACACCATCCTTTACTTTATCACTTAATTTATTTTCTTTGAAACTCACATTCACCAATGACTCACTCTATGGCCGAATGCTACTTAGCCGAATGTCAATGCCCATTTAGCCACATATATCAAGGTTTAAATTTGTTTTTAAGCCACACATAATCATCACTCTATACACAATATAGACTTATAAATTAATTGACACATATACGGTACTTTTCATTTGTACTCCCTAAACAAAATATCAACTAAATCCTTTCTCAAAATTTCCCTCATTCGGCCATTAATAAATCAAATATTAGAAATTCAAATTAACAAAATCCCAAGACCAATATAAATTCTTAATTTAGCCGAATACTAAAACATTAAAGCCACCCACATATATATATATATCAATTAGTAAATTCAACCTCAAAACAACAACTTATCAATCCTTAACCAAATTCCATTATCAATAATCCAAATTAACACATAAAACATATCAAAATCTAATACTTATTTCCATCTCCCTAAATCTATATATATATACGGCAAATACACACATGCACTAAATCTTTAGCAATTCTAATAATGTGCAGCTCAATATCATCTTTTCACTCAAGTTATCCACTCGACCGAATGCACCAACATCAACCGAATTCAAAATTTAAACATGGGCTAGGTAAGGGACTTAGTAACTAACTCAATTTCACCAAAAATTTGAAGAAACACATGAAAACATGAATTTCATACCTTCAATTTGATGCTACAAGATAGAATGTTAGTTCTTTCTCTTTTCTCTTTTCTTTCTAGGTTTCACGGCAAAACAAGGAAGAAAAACACCAAATTTTCTTTTTCTTTTCTTTAATTCTAAATTCTTTATTATTTTAAGAAGCCAAATTTCCCACTAACTTAATTTAATCAATAAAATACTTAAACCACTAATAATTTCTTTTGCATGGCCGGCCACTTACAAAAATAGGAAGAATTGACATGCAAATCCACTTATTATAAACCTTACTTAATTTGGCCCTTTCTAATTTGCCTAACAAAGTTTCTAAGTTTTTCAACTAAACCCCTATTAATAAATTCCTATTGAATTTATCAAATTCAAATCCACAACTTCCACACATGCATTTAACACATAATTTAAGCATTGAAAATTAATATTAACTATTTTAAGGACTCGGTTTAGCGGTCACAAAACCACTTCCCGACTAAGGTCGGAATTAGGGCTGTCACAGATTATGTTTGATGTCATGGAAGGATAATAGGTTATCTAGTACATGAAAGCTTTTATGAAAATGAAATTAACCATAAAACAAAACATTGCAGCAACACTGACGTGAGTTTGAAAATTTACTAAAAATCATAGAAATCGAATTTGGTGATGGATTAGTTATGAAATTGAAGCTTATTATGTCTACTTTCAAATGGAAGAAACGAAATAGGTGAAGGGATTATATTTTATAAGATATTTGAGTTTTAGTGAGATAGGGCCAGAACGATTTCTAGATCCCCTATTCTAACTTTGAAAATTCACTATAAATTGTACAAAAATATTTAATAGGTGTACTTTATATGTACAGAATCCTGAGTTAGTCTAGTTTCAAGATAAGGAAACGGCATAATCATATGAATTTTGTACAGAGAGAAAAGTGGTTCATAGTAAATAGAGGTCAGTGCAGTCAAGTCCTGAAACAGGGGTAACTTTAACTAATAAACTGTACAAATCGACCCAATAAAAAATTATAGAAAAAATTAGTGAATAGATACATGAGTCTAGATTCAGGGAAAATTTACGGATCTTGATTTTGAGTTTCGTAACTCGAGATATGATTTTTTAAGCGACCATGACGCAGAGATTCTGCATATTCCGAAAATTAAAATAAATGATGTAAAGTTGATTTAATGATAAATTAAGTTTAGTAACACCTCAAACTCGACTCCGGCGATGGTCTCGGGCGTGGGGATGTTACATTTGGTGGTATCAGAGCAGGTTTAGTCAGTTCTCGGACTAACGTGTTTTATGTACGGATTTTGCTATACATGCCATATGTGTATATTGTGATAGTGTGACGACTTCTGACCTTTTAAATGATTTTTTTTATATAGTAAATGGATCCCGATCCAGCTGTGGCTGATGAAGTAGAGAGTAATGCGCCAGCTCCGGCTGAAGGGGCAGCGCCGACTGAAAATCCACCACCTACTGTTGGTCAGGGAGGAGAAAGGGATTGGGAAGCCTTTCTCCAAATGATGAGTGCATGGTACACTGAGTTCGTTCGTACGAACCCGAATCTACGACCTCCCCCACCTCCCCCAATTCCTCAACCTGTACCCCCGATGCCTCAAGATATGGGTATGATAAAATTTCAAAGAACTCTAGTTGATAAAATCCGTAAGCTCGGGGCTGAAGAATTCAGAGCTAATGTAGATGATGATGCGAAAAAAGCAGAGTTCTGGCTTGAGAATTCTATCCGGGTATTTGATGAACTGTCCTGCACACCTGAGGAATGCTTGAAATGTGCTATATCCTTGTTGAGGGATTTAGCCTACAATTGGTGGAAGACATTGATTTCGGTGGTACCGAAAGAGAGAGTAACCTGAGAATTCTTTCAAGAGGAGTTCGAAGAAATACATCAGTGAAAGATTTATTGACCAGAAGCGTAAAGAGTTTCTTGAGCTAAAGCAAGGTAGTATGACAGTCACTGAATATGAAAGAGAGTTCGTCAGATTGAGTAAGTATGCTAGAGAATATGTTCCTACCGAGGCCAAAATGTGTAAGCGATTTGAAGATGGGCTCAATGAAGAAATTAAAGTATTTATTGGGATTCTTGAATTAAAAGAAATGGTGGTACTTGTCGATCGAGCTTGCAAGGCTGAAGAACTATTTAAAAAGAAGAAAAAGGCAGAATCTGAGACACGAAATTGGAAGAAGAGACCAATGACTAATGCACCCTCACAACAACCCGGAAAATCAAGAAATATGAATCCTCGTTCCCAAGTTTCAGCTGGACAATCCTATGGGAATTTTAAGAAGCAAAATGTGGGTCCTAAGTCCCAAACTACTTCGACAGCCAGTGTAGGGAACACGAGATTTGTTAAACCCGAGTGTCAGCGGCGTGGTAGAAATCATTTTGGTCTGTGTAGAGCAAACGAATGTTTCCAATGTGGTTCTCCGGATCATTTTATTAGAGACTGCACAGAGAGAATTGAAAAAGAAAAATTTCAGAGTACAAAAACTAGTGGTGCATATTCGCGAGGAAGGTATCCAAGAAAAGCTGGGAGTGAAGCAAGCAGCAAGAATGCAGACAGAGATTCAGTAGTTAAATCTGAAGGAAGGGCCCCAGCTAGAACTTATGCCATTAAGGCGCGTGAAGATGCTTCCTCACCCGATGTGATTACCGGTATATTTTCTCTCTATGATGTTAATGTTACTGCTTTAATTGATCCCGGTTCTACTCATTCATATGTGTGCATGAAATTGGTGTCTAGCATGAATATACCTATTGAGAATACAGAATTTATGATTAAAGTGTCAAACCCGTTAGGCAAATGTGTTATAGTTGATAAAGTATGCAAGAAATGTCCTTTAATGATTCGGGGTTATTACTTTCCGACCGACTTGATGTTGTTGCCGTTTGATGAGTTTGATGTTATTTTGGGTATGGACTGGTTGACATTGCATGATGCCATAGTAAATTGTAAACAGAAAGTTATTGAACTAAAGCGTGAAAATGGCGAAACTCTGCGGGTTGAATCAGATAAATCAGAGGCATTGTCTAGTGTAATTTCTTCAATGTCAGCTCAGAGATATTTGAGAAAGGGTTATGAAGCTTATTTGGCATATGTATTAAATACAAAAGAAATGGAAAAGAAAGTGGAATCAGTGTCGATTGTATGTTAATTTTCGGATGTATTTCCCGAAGAATTGCCGGGTTTGCCTCCAGCTAGGGAAGTAGAATTTGGTATAGAGTTGATGCCGGGAACAGCTCCAATCTCGATTGCTCCGTATAGAATGGCACCAACGGAATTAAAAGAATTAAAGTCACAGTTGCAAGAGTTGACAGACAAAGGCTTTGTGAGACCGAGTTTTTCGCCTTGGGGTGCTCCGGTATTGTTAGTGAAAAAGAAGGATGGTTCGATGAGATTGTGTGTAGACTATCGGCAATTAAACAAAGTGACAATTAAGAACAAGTATCCGTTGCCAAGAATTGATGATTTGTTTGATCAGATGAAAAGAGCAACATGGTTTTCAAATATTGATTTGAGATCTGGATACTATCAGCTGCGGGTAAAAGAGTCAGATGTGCCTAAAACTGCTTTTAGAACAAGGTACAGTCATTATGAATTTTTAGTTATGCCGTTTGGATTAACAAATGCTCCTGCCGTGTTTATGGATTTGATGAATCTAATATTTCGGCCATACTTGGATAAGTTTGTTGTGGTATTTATAGATGATATCTTGATTTAATCGAAAGATGAGACAGAGCATGCTGAGCACTTGAGGATAGTTTTGCAAACTTTGCGAGACAAGCAGTTATATGCCAAGTTTAGTAAAAGTGAATTTTGGCTTCGGGAAGTTGGATTTTTGGGTCATATTGTTTCGGGTGATGGTATACGGGTTGATCCCAGTAAAATTTCAGCTATTGTTGATTGGAAGCCACCGAAGAATGTAACCGAAGTTAGAAGTTTCTTGGGGCTAGCCGGATATTATCGACGGTTTGTGAACGGATTTTCTATAATTACTGCTCCTATGACTAGATTACTTCGAAATGATGTTAAATTTGAGTGGACGGAAGAATGTCAACAAAGTTTCAAAGAATTGAAAAAGTTATTAACAGAGGCACCAGTGTTAGTACAGCCCGAGTCAGGTAAAGAATTTGTGGTATATAGCGATGCTTCTCTAAATGGTTTGGGATGTGTACTGATGCTAGAAAGAAAGGTTGTGGCTTATGCTTCGAGGCAGTTAAAACCTCACGAGAGGAATTATCCTACTCATGATTTGGAGTTGGCTGCGGTGGTGTTTGCTTTGAAGATTTGGCGACATTACTTGTATGGTGAAAAATGTCGGGTATACACCAAGCATAAAAGTCTTAAATACTTGATGTCACAAAAGGACTTGAATTTGAGACAGCGAAGATGGTTGGAGTTATTAAAAGATTACGAGCTTGTGATTGACTATCATCCAGGAAAAGCAAATGTGGTTGCTGATGCTTTGAGTAGAAAACTGTTGTTTGCTTTGAGAGTTATGAACACTCAGTTGGAAATGTCAGATGATGGTTCCATTCTGGCCAAGCTAAAAGTAAGATCGATGTTTTTACAAGAGATTTGTGAAGTTCAGAAAAGCGATGAAGACTTGCAAGCCAAAAGAAAGCAATGTGAGGTTGATACAGAGTCAGATTTCAAAATCGGTCCTGATGGTTGCTTGATGTTTAAAGATCGGATTTATGTACCGAAGAACGAAGAATTGATTCAAAAGATTTTGCAGGAAGCACATGGTGGTTATTTGTCGATTCATCCAGGTAGCACGAAAATGTATAATGACTTGAAGAAAATGTATTGGTGGAATGGAATGAAAAGAGATATATCAGAGTTTGTGTCCAAATGCTTAATTTGTCAACAGGTGAAAGCAGAACACCAAGTGCCTTCAGGATTACTTCAGCCTCTTATGGTTCCTGAATGGAAATGGGATCGGATTACTATAGATTTTGTTTCAGGGTTGCCGTTGACACCAAGAAAGAAAGATGCCATCTGGGTAATAGTAGACAGATTGACTAAATCGGCTCATTTCATTCCAGTATGTACGGATTATTCTCTTAACAAGTTAGCTGAATTGTATGTTAGAGAAATTGTTAGACTACATGGAATACCATTGTCAATCATTTCAGACAGAGATCCGAGATTTACTTCGCGGTTTTGGCAAAAGTTGCAAGAAGTGTTAGGTACAAGGTTAAATTTCAGTACTGCTTTTCATCCACAGACTGATGGGCAATCAGAAAGAGTAATTCAGATTCTTGAAGACATGCTTCGATGTTGTGTATTAGAATTTCAAGGAAGCTGGGAAAGATATTTACCGTTGGTGGAATTTACTTACAATAACAGTTACCAGACAAGTTTGAAAATTGCACCTTATGAAGCATTGTATGGTCGTAAGTGTCAGACGCCTTTGTATTGGACCGAATTCAAGGAAAATCAGATCTATGGGGTTGATCTAATCAAAGAAACCGAAGAAAAAGTGAAGGTAATTCGAGATTGTTTGAAAGCTGCTTCGGATAGATAGAAATCTTATGCAGATTTGAAACAAAAAGAAATCGAGTTTCAAGTTGGTGATAAGGTATTTTTAAAGGTGTCTCCATGGAAGAAAGTCCTCAGATTTGGACGGAAGGGTAAGTTAAGTCCGTGTTTTATCGGGCCGTATGAAATAACTGAAAGAGTTGGACCGGTAGCTTATCGGTTAGCATTACCATCTGAGTTAGAGAAAATTCATGACGTGTTCATTGTATCTATGTTACGTCGGTATCACTCGGATCCTTCGTATGTAGTTTCACAGACCGAAGTTGAATTACGACCAGATATGACTTATGAAGAATAACCGATAAAAGTTTTAGCTCGAGAGGTTAAACAACTAACAAACAAAAGTATTGCTCTTGTGAAAGTGTTGTGGCAAAAGCATGGAATAGAAGAGGCTACATGGGAACCCGAGGAAACTATGAGAAAACAATACCCACATCTGTTTACCGGTAAGATTTTCAAGGACGAAAATCCTTAAAAGGGGGGAGAGTTGTAATATCCCGAATTAGGGCCTAATCGGAATAGTGGTTTCGTGACCACAAATCCGAGGTAGAAATAATTATTTTATAATTATTTTGATGTTTATGATATGATTTTATGATGGTGTGAAAATTTCGTGAAGAAATTCCAAGCGTAAAGTGCTTAATTTGAAGTTAGGGATTAAATCGAATAAGTTGTAAAACTTGCATTCTAGAATTTTTTAGTATGAAATTGCTTTGAAATATTAATTAGGAGGTCTTAAATGGTAATTAGACCAATTTTAAGTTCATGGACAAAATTAGGACATGGAAGGAATTTTTGAAAGTTTAGTAAGGAGGGGCATTTTGGTCATTTGGATATTTAATGAAATAAAAAGGGAAAAATAACACAAAATTAGTTATCATCTTCCTTGGTTGCTGCCGAATTCTCCCTCTCTCCATAGCTAGGGTTTCTTCAAATTTCAAGCTTCATAGTAAGTGATTCCAAGCCCCGTTTTTAATGATTTTTACGTTTTTGAAATCCCGGTAGCTCTATATAGCTTATGATAGCAATATTTTGAGCTAAAGTTCATATTTGGAAAAATACCCATAGGTGAAATTTGTGTATTTTGATGTTTTATGATAGAATATGAGGTTTTAAATTGTTTTAGACAACTTGTGCTACTCGGTTTTAAGTAAAAACGAACAAAACAGCTTAATCGGTAAAAGTACATATTGTGCATAAGTATGTGTTATAATGGGAATTTGAGCTTGCTAATAGAAAATAAATGATCAGCATGTCCTAAAACATAAGAATTTGAAATGAAATTTAATTTCCGAGCTTTGGGGCAAAAGTGTAAATATGCAAAAGTTTAGGGGCAAAATTGTAATTTTGCCAAAATTTGAATTAAGGACTAATTTGAAAATGTGAGTATTTAACAAGCTAAATGTGTTATTTTAGATCAAGAAAGACGTGGAATCGACCTCAATCGAGGAAAAGGAAAGATTGCAGACTAAATTGCAAAATCTTTGTATTTTGGTACTAAGGTAAGTTCATGTGTAAATAATGTAACATAATTGTTATTTTTAAGTTAATTGATATTATTTATATGATATGCTGATTTTTATCATGAAATATATGCTTTGTGGTTATTATCAAATAATATGCAAATTATGTGTGCTACTTATTAAATATAAATTGCTACCGAGTATTGGTTTCGGTATTCTGTGGAAGACGGCAAGGATATGTGATTGAGGAAAATCCCGTTTGAACCTTGGGAATAGATTAGGATACAAGTGACATGTCACTAGGATGGTTGGGCATCCGAGCTCGTTGAGTTGAGTCCGAGTTCACTTATGGATGCGAATATCCGAACTCGTTGAGTTGAGTCCGAGTTCGCTTATGGGCGGGTTACATAATTGATTGATTACATATATAGCACTTATGTGCAAATGATCCGTGTATCCGAGTTGTATTCCAATGTGTTCAACGGGTAAATTCAAGTGAATGGAAAGGCACTCAAGATGTAAGTGACAATTCGGTAATATTGAGAAATGGCCATATTGGACAGGTATGTACTTAACCCTCGGGTTGAAACTCGACACACAAAAATGTGGTAAGATGAAGTATGTTGATTAGAATTGTGACATATGTTTTGGTGATGCTATGCTAAAGTTGTTTGGCATAATGACTTTGTTATGTTACTTGTTATTTGCATGTGAACTTACTAAGCATTTAAGCTTACTCCCTCCTTTTCATTCATTGTAGTTTTGGACAAGCCGGCTCGAGAATCGGGATAGGTCGAAGGCTCGATCACACTATCCGAAGGACTTTTTGGTAAATGGCTTGTAAAACTTAGTATGGCATGTATAGCAATATACCTACTTTGTGTAAATAATCTTGTGATATGGTGGTGTTTTGGTTGAGGAAATGCTTGATAATGATGAGTCATTGAAATGGCTAATATAGATTATGTTTGATGTCATGGAAGGATAATAGGTTATCTAGTACATGAAAGCTTTTATGAAAATGAAATTAACCATAAAACAGAACATTGCAGCAACACTAACGTGAGTTTGAAAATTTACTAAAAATCATAGAAATCGAATTTGGTGATGGATTAGTTATGAAATTGAAGCTTATTATTTCTACTTTCAAATGGAAGAAACGAAATAGGTGAAAGGATTATATTTTATAAGATATTTGAGTTTTAGTGAGCCAGGGCCAGAACGATTTCTGGATCCCCTGTTCTAACTTTGAAAATTCACTGTAAATTGTACAAAAATAGTTAAGAGGTATACTTTATATGTACAGAATCCTGAGTTAGTCTAGTTTCAAGATAAGGAAACAGCATAATCATATGAATTTTGTACGGAGAGAAAAGTGGTTCGTAGTAAACAGAGGCAGTGCAGTCAAGTCCTGAAACAGGGGTAACTTTAACTAATAAACTGTACAAATCGGCCCAACCAAAAATTCTAGAAAACAATTAGTGAATAGATATATGAGTCTAGATTCAGAGAAAATTTACGGATCTTGATTTTGAGTTTCGTAACTCGAGATATGATTTTTTAAGCGACCATGACGCAGAGATTCTGCATATTCCGAAAATTAAAATAAATGATGTAAAGTTGGTTTAATGATAAATTAAGTTTAGTAACACCTCAAACTCGACTCCGGCGACGGTCTCGGGCGTGGGGACGTTACAATATTACTCTTCTAGATTTTCTCTGGGATATCATTGATCTCTTCATTATTCAATGTGGTTTTTATTCTTTGAAATTCAGTAAAGCTTTACTTTTTAAAATTTGCTATTTTGGTTTTCCTGTTATTCTTATGGTCTAATCTCATCTAGCAAACATGCTTATCTGCGAAAAATAATTATTGGCCAGAGGTAATTACATTTACTATTATAAATCCTGATTCGATCATGAGAGTTCAGTAAAATGGTTATCAGACAATAGAAGTTGTATTACTTCCTTGGTTGTTATCGGGACTATTTTTAGTTTTTCTCTTCTATTTGGAGAAATACTATTGATGTTGAGGTATTTTTCCATCCATACCGTTGAAACTTCAGTCCTATTATGACACTATGGTTTAATCTATCTAATGATTGTGGCTTTAGAAAAATTCAAAACTTCGGTGTTGATAATTGAAATAGCTACTTGGATGACATGGTTATTAAAGAAAGATACAAGATTTGAATAGTCTGATAAGTACTAATAAAGTTTTGATCAGTTAAAAGCCTTGTTGACCAAAGCCCTAATTTTGATTTAGCCTGAATCGGGTAAGAAATTTATGATCTACAATAATGTATTATTGAATGGGTTAAACTGAGTTTTGATACAGTAAGGCAAAGTAATAGCCTATACTTCTAGATAGTTAAAATGTATGAAAAGAATTAACCGATAGATGATTTAAAAATTGCAACTATTGTATTTGTACTAAAAAATGGGTGACATTATCAATTGGTAAAAAATGTTATATATTTATTGATCATACAAGATTTGAATTTGGGATAGTATAGATGACTTGAACTGTTGAAAAACTATGATTTGATAATTGATTTTCATTTGGAAAAAAAAAAAAACAAGTGTAATTATTGATGTTCTAAGTAGAAAGTCTCTGTTTGCCTTCTAAGCCATGGATACCCGATTGTAATTGTCTGATAATGGCTCAATTTTAGTTGAGCTTAAAGCTAAACTGATGTTTCTATAACTGATCTGTAAAACTTAGAAAAGTGATAACAGATTGTAAGTTAAATGGATACAGAGTAAGTCAACTTCTGATTTAGAATTTTAGAATGGATCTAATAATTGTCTATTATTCAGAGGCAAACTTTGTGTACTGAAGTATTCAGAATTTGTACAGAAAATTTTGCATGAAGCTTACAATAGTCATATGCCTGTCATCTAGGGAAAAAGTAAAATGTACAATGATTCGAAAAAAGAATTGCTGGTGGCCGGAATGAAAGGTGATATTTCTGAATTTGTATTTAAATGTTTGATATGTCAATAAGTTACAACTGAACATCAGGTATTGTTACCTTCAGGACTATTACCATCAGTGAAGATACTGAAATGGACATGGGATAAAGTTATTATGGATTTTGTAACGGGATTACCCTGTCTTTGAAAAAGAAAGATGCGATTGGGTAATCGTTGATTATTTGACAAAGTCTGAATATTTATTCCTAGTATGAATGGATTTCTCACTTAATAGATTGTCTGAATTATATGTTCCTAAGATTATCATATTACATTGAGTTCCAGTATTTATTATCTTTGATAAAAATCCACAGTTCATATCTTGATTCGGGAATAAATTGCAAGTTTTAGGTACACAGTTACATTTTAGTACCATATTCCATCCTCAGAATGACGAACAGTCTGAGCGTGTGATTCAGATTTTAGAAGATATGCTTCTGTACAATGTATTAGAATTTAAAGGTGATCGGGAAAAGTATCTACTCTTATCTGAATTTGCATATAATAGTAGTTATCAGTTTAGCATTAAAATGACATTGTACAAGACTCTGTATGATCATGAATGTAAAATTTTATAGTACTAGACTGAGTTTAGTAAGAAAAGGATACATGATCCTATTCGTGAAACCGAAGAAAAAGTGGGAGTGATCTGAAATAGTTTTAAGGCGGTTTTTGATTCTCGAAGAATTTAAGTGGATCTTGGATAAAAAGAAATGGAAATCCAAGTTAGTGACAGTATTCTTGAAAATTTCGCCATGGAAAAAGTTCTCCAGTTTAGCCGTAAAGGCAAATTAAGTCTTCTATTTATTAGTCCATATGAGATCATTGAAAATAATCGGACTTGTTTCGTATTGATTGACATTATTTCCAGATTATTTCAAAGCTATATAGAATTCACAATGCTATTCATGTGTATATTATAATAGCAGCCTATTTTTAGTCAAACCAGAATAGTGGTTTTAGAACCATAAATTCGAGGTCAAAATATTATTTTATTATTATTTTAATGTCTACAACATGATAGTATGATTGTGTGAGAATTTCATTAAGAAATTTTACTATTTGAATACTTAATTTGTGAAAAAAGACTAAATCGCGTAAAGTATAAAAGTTGCGTTCTATAAGCTAAAGGCGTTCAATAGCTATAGAACTTTAAAGTTGAGGTCCTTAAGTGGTAATTAACCCATTAATGAGTTAATGGATGATAAGGCTTGGCATTTAGTGAAATAATTAATGTTCATTAAGGTTAAAATAGTAAATTAATAATAAAAGTTAAATTAAAATAAAACTAAATGTATCATCATCTTCCATTATCTATCTCTACTGAAAATTAAAGGAAATAAGAAGCCATGGGAGCTTGCTAGGGTTCAGGCACTTTGAAGCTTAATTGGTGAGTGATTTTTGTCTCGTTTTTAATAATTTCTATGTTTTTGGAATAGTTGCAGCTCAATCTAGCTAGCCTAGGGACTAAATTAAGAAACTGTTAAAGGTCTAGGGTTTTACCATTGATGAATAAGTATGTATTTTGATAGTTGATGATGGAAAATGAATCTTTGATGTTAGATTTACAAGTTTTGTTAAGTGATTTTTAGTGAAAATGTCAATTATGGATTAAATTGAGAAATATGAAAATTGTATGGTTAAATGTGTGAATAAATGAAAAATATGGGCTGATATGTTAATAAGAGAAATTCAGCTAGCATGGGTTATGGTCAAATTGAATGAATTTGCATTTTATGTGATAATGACTAAACTGTAAATAATTTGAAATATTGGGGGCAAAAATGTAATTTTTGCAAAAATGTGTAATTTGGGTTAAATTAAATAGAATGAATAATGAATAGATTGAATTTGATTATATATTGATTAAGAAAAGCGAAGTTCTGATTTGGATCAAGGGAAAAACAAAATAGTGGAATAGACAATCATTTTCATCCGAGCTATAACGAGGTAAGTTTGTATAGTTAGAATTGAGTATTTAAATATATACTTATTTGAAATGTATGTATGTAAATTGAGAAAATAAATTTCATGATTATTGAATGCCTAAATGATGAAATCTGAATAATACCGAGCCTTGTTTGAACCTTAGGAATTCGCAAGATACGAGTGACATGTCACTAAGGTTACCATTTGGTTGAGATTCCTACATGTGTTACGGACTCACCACGGCTTGTATGAGATTATCAATATTTCAGCTCGTAAGAGCTTACCGTCTCTCAGCTCATTTGAGCTTGCTGCTATTTCAACTCAAGAGGAGCTTACTGTTTATAGCTCGAAAGAGCATATATGTACAATAATTGACGGATTACCGTTTAGTACACTTCGTGTGTACCACCCGTGTATCTCACGATATTCTAAGTGGTTCAACGGGCATAAATCTGTTATAGGTTATGTGAGTTGATATGAACTAGCACAAGAGCTATATGAAGTACATGAAATTCATGTTATATGATATAATGAAGTATGAAATGGAATATATAAGTACATGAAGCTTGAATGATTATTGAATTCATCCATATTGATTTGATGATGATATGTACACTACATGACTAACCTATTGAAGTATTCATGTGTTTAGGCATTTGACAATTTGAGTGGGTTTACTATTTTTACTTATAATTTGTAAATAATTGGTAAGTTTAATTTGATATTATACGAGCTTACTAAGCTTTAAAGCTTACTCTATTTATTTTTTCGTGTTTATAGTAATTTGGAAGCTCGTTCGATTCGAAAGTCATCGAAAATCACATCACACTATCTAGCTATCATTTTGGTACTTTTAAACTTGTGCATTTGGTTATATGGCACGTATAGGAGTTATGGTCATTTTGGTATATATGTTAGTAATGGATTTAGCCATTTGATTTGGCTAGTAAATGTTAAATGTTTTAGTTGTGTATAAGTTGTGCAAATGACCATTTTGTTATGTGGTTGATAATTGCTATGTGATGCTTGTTGTGAATTGGTATTTGGAGTACTAAATGGTTAAATTTTGAGTTTGGTATGTTTATGGTTTGAAGCAAAGTAATAAAAATTTGAATGTGACAATATAGGTAAATTGTGAATGTGAAAATTTCTTTGCAATTGAATAGTTAAATGTGAAATTTGTGTCTTGTGGATGTTGATATTGGTATAGCATGGTTTTTGGCTTGATTGAGGTTGGTTTGAATACCTATTTTCTGTTATGAATGCATGCTTTTGGGTTGTGCAGGTTACCACCTATTTGGGTGAGAAATGTGGCTTGTAAACCAGCCTATTTTCAACTACAAGGGATGGTCACACGGGCGTATGGTTGGCCGTATGACACAAGTTAGAGAGTTACATGAGGTAGGACACAGGCTGGGACACGGCCATGTGATCCCATTATGAATGTCCACATGGTCTATGACATAGACGTATCTTTTGGCTGTGTGAGGCACACGGTCGGGCCACACGGGCTTGTGTCCCCTATATGTGAAAATTTTCAAAGTTTCTTTAAAATCTTTCTTGAGTGCTCGATTTAGTCTCGAACCACTCCTAATGCATGATTTGGCCTTTTAGGCTCATATTAGGGACAATGAGAATAATTTTGAATGATGTTTATTTAAAATTGGAAATTGTATGTGAAATATATGTTAAATTATGTGATATGTCCAGTAATGCTCTGTAACCCTATCTCGGTGATGGATGCGGGTTAGGGGTGTTACATATATGTTACAATGGTATAGACCAGATCCATTATATGTTATTTCTCTGATAGGTATTGAAATTCAGCTTGATATGACTTACAGTGAGAAATTGATTGAAATTCTGGCATGTAAAGTGAAAGAAATGAGAAATGAAAGGGTAGCTTTAGTAAAAGTTTTCTGATAATGACATGATATAGAAGAAGGTACTTTAGAATTGAAGAGAAACTATAAGAAAGCAATAATTGAATCTCTTTACTAGTAAGATTTTCGAGGACAAAAATGCTTAAAGGGGGAGAATTGTAATAGCCCGTTTTTAGTAAAAATCAGAACAGTAGTTTCGGGACCACAAATCTGATTCCAGAAAGAAAATTTATTTTAATATAATTTTATGGTCTATAATATGATGGAAATGTTATATGAAAATTTTGTAAAGAAATTTTATTGATTACATGTCTAACTTGATAAAGGACCAAATTGCACAAAGTGCAAAAGTTGAGTTCTAATAGCTAAAGGGATTAAATAGCTATAGAATTTTAAAGTAGAGGTCTTTATATGGTAAATAGACCATTTAAAAATGCTTGGTGATTAAGATTGATGAATCATCCATGGAAAATAAAATAAAGGAAAGGACAAAATTGGAAAGATAAAAAAATAATGGTGATAAATAATAAACAAAAAGAAAATATCATCAAATATATAATCTTCTTTCCCAAAATGCTATGGAAACCCTAGGAGAGAAAGGAAACTAATCAAGTTTAATTAGGTATGTTTTCTTGACCCTTTTTTAATAATTTTTATATTTCCTAAATCGTAGTAATCTGATCTATCTATTTTGGGGATTAATTTTTCAAGTTATCAAAGTATCAAAGTTTTTCTATGGATGAATATGCTGAAATTTTGAAATTTATGGTAGAAAATGAAAAGTTGTTGAAAGACAAACAACTTTTGTTAAAGGAATTTTAATGAAATTAGGATTTAGGGACTAAATTGAAAAAAATGAAATTTATAGAAAAATTCTAAATTTTATGAAATACATGGGCTGTAAATGTTACATGTAAAATTTGGCTAGGCTTGGAATAAAAATTAAATTGTAAGAATTTTATTTTCTGAGCCTAGGGACAAAATCGTCACTTATTAAAAGTTTAGGGGCAAAATGGTAATTTTGCCTAAAATGTAACTTTGACTGAATTGAGTATGAATTAAAGTTAAAATTCCTCCTATAGATCCAAATAGACCAAATACAGAGTTAGAACGAGGGAAAGAGAAATGTCAGATTAGTAGACTTTACGTACACGAATAATAGTCGCGGTAAGTTCGTGTAACTAAATTGTGTTTATTTATATGATTGAAATAAATATTGTATATGTGGATTGTAGAATAGCTATGTATATGAAGTTGATTGAATTTTTGATGAATGTGTATATGTAAATTTTATAAATGGCATAAGTATATGAAATGATCACTACACCCGAAAAATGTCAAGTCCCGTTTGAATGAATGAAAGTCAGTGGATACTAGATTTCTCGATTGGTATTGATCTTACATATGTTGAAGATATACCATAGCTCGAAAGAGCATCCTAATATAAGCTCTTTCAAGCTTCCAGTTATAGTGTTCCTGCGAGCATCCTCGTCGGTAGTGATTTGCATGTGTTGCGCACTACCGCAACTTTTTTTGAGCGTCTTGCTAGGCAATCAGTTGTGATCCTGCATAAGTTGTGGACACAAGTGCAGCTCTATATAAGCATCCTATTAGTGCTCACTTGAACTTCCCATTATAAACTATCCTATTCTTCCTGATAAGTTCTCTACGGAACTACCTGATATGTGCTCTCTAGAGCTTCCCGTTACATGGCTCTTTGTGAGCTTCCCGATATGGTTCTTTGTGAACTTCCCAATTATGGCTCTTATGAGCTTCCTGTAATATAGCCCAGATAAGCTTCCCGATAGGCTCTTTATGAGCTTCCTGAAATGGCTCTGTGTGAGCTTCCCGTTATAGTGCTTGAGAGAGAGTTTTTTGTTTAAGTGCTCTAATGAGTACTCTCGAACATGAATTGACGAATTCTGATTTGGACACTTCAAGTGTACTACCAATGCATCTATTGACATTTTCAATGATTCAACGGGTAAAAGTCTAACTTGAGGAGATATGAACATGAAATGAATTATTTTACGTATCTGCCCAAAGTACATGAAAATGATGATACTTGATAATATGAGATGATAATTTATGAATATAGAATTTACTTGATGAATATGTTCATCCATGACTATAAAACGGTACACGTTGAGTGTACTATTCGTATGATATTGATATTTCAAATGATTAAATGAGTAAATTTTTGACATGAAATAACCGAATCTCGAGATGAAATATTGTGAAAATGTACTGGAAATACCGGAATATGATTTGTAGGCGTTATATAAATACATGATGTGAAAAGTATATGTACATGGAAATTTGGTTATTGTTGAGCCCATACATGTTTCTTTATGTTTGAATGAATTATATGACTAACAAGGGTGATGAGAATATGTGATCAAATTGATTTAGTGTGTCTTATATGTTTATCTTGAACATAAAAAGGAATGGTAAGTTAATTACCATGTTATACGGACTTACTAAGCATTATATGCTTACTCTGTTTTATTTTCCTTATTCTGTAGCAATTTAGAAGCTCGTTGGATTGGAAGCTTGGCAGTGATCACTCACACTATCCATTGGCCCATTTAGGTATATACGATAAATTAATTAAGGTTATAATGGCATGTATAGGTTGATTAGCCAATGTTGGCTTGTAAATGTTTTGGATATTACTAGCCATTAGAATGGCTTGTGTTGAACATATTTTGATATCTATAAATGAGGCTATAACATGTTTGGTGTGTGCTTAAATGGTTAATTAATAGATATCATGTTAACATATAAGATAAAACATGCATATAAGTGAATTTGATAAATTAAATTTGTATAATTATTTACAAGACTAGGAAGATGTGAAAATGTATAGTCACTTGAGGCGCCTAAAGGTATATTAGTTAAAAGTGGAATTATGACATGTTTAAGACATGATTTTGGTATGTTTAAGAGCCTTAATATGGATTGGAAATGTGTTTAAGTGTCAAAATGAATAGAAAGACAAGTTTGGGTGAGGAATAGGGCTTAGTAATAGTATTATTTTGTCCATACGGGCAGAGACACGGGCGTGTGTCTTAGCCGTGTGTGACACAAGGCATAGCATATGGGCGTATATTCTAGCCGTGTGCCACCTACATATTAAAATTGAGAAATAAAATGCTTAAAATTAACCACACGGCCTGGCACACGGGCGTGTGACTTGGCCGTGTGACCCTTGCACTTAAATAAAATGTAAAATAGAGAGTTACACGGGCTAATGACACGGGCGTGTGCCCTACCTCATATGCCACACGGCCTAGGACATGGGCATATCTTTTGGCCGTGTGGCTGACACAGTTTGACCACACGGGCGTGTGACTCTTGAACCTAGGGAATATTTTGAAATTTAACGAAAAATTCTCTGAGTTCCCGGTTTAATCCCAATTTATTTTGAATGCATGTTTTAGACCTCGAGAGTTTATATAAGGGACTTTACGTTTGATTTCTGACATGAAAACTGTATAATGTGGAATATTTTTTATTTCAATTTGTAAATTCTAGTAATACTCCATAACCTTATTCCGACAACGAATTCTAGTTAGGGGTGTTACAGATCATGAATAAATTTTAGACATTTATACATTTGAAAGGGTGGTAGTGATGTAATGCTAATAAGTGGACTCATCAGCAAGGGTGGGATCACATCAAAAGGTTAGAAACTCTTTATACAACCAAGTCTCTGGCTAACCGTTTAGTGTTGAAACAATAACTGTTTACATTTTGCATGAATGAATGAGCTTATTGGAGATCACATTAGTCAATTTATTACTTTATTGAATGATTTAAAGAATGCTGAGGTTAAGGTTGACCATGAAGATCAGGCTATGCTATTATTGTGCTTTTTACCATCTTTATACAAGTCTTTCAAGGAGATCTTGATTTATAGCAGAGATAAGCTCTCATTTAAAGAGGTGAAAGGTCATTTTTTGAGTAAAGACAAACTCAACAATGAGTTTGGTTCTGATAGCAAGGCAGAAAGGCAAGTTTTCATTTTGGTAGCATCAAAGAAACAAGACAAAAGGCTTCACTATTGGAAGAAGTTAGGTCATGTCAAAGTAGATTGTTATAAACTGCAAAATAAAAGGGCAGTTGAGAGTAACGAGTAAGATGTAGCTGGTGCTAATTTGGTTGCTGAAAGCAGTGATGATTTCTTGTTAGTGTCAACGAGTGATAGCTCTGAGCTTACCTTTGAGTGGATCTTCGATTCGAGATGTTCTTTCCACATGTGTCCCAATAGAGAATGGTTTTCCACATACAATTCGGTTGAAGATGGAGTTGTGCGTATGGGAAACTATTTATCCAGTAAGGTAATCAATATTGGACTTTTAAAATTAAGATGCGCGATAAGACGATTAGGACACTCTTAGATGTCAGGTTTGTACATGATTTACAAAAGAATCTCATCTCTTGGAGTATTTTAGACTCGAAAGGTTGTAGAATCAATATCGAGTCGAGCGACATTAAGGTGTCTCGTGGGGCTCTCATTTTGTTAAAAGGTAAAATGACCGACAATCTTTATATTTTGGAAGGTTCAACAGTGGCTGGTGAAACTGGACGTCTCTCGTTCGTTACGGAGTCAAAGTCAACTCGTTTGTAGTGGAGGCAACTTAATCATAGGAGGGAAAAAGGTATGACCATTTCATTGAAGAGATGTTCTCTTTCGGATGCAAGTTTTGAAAAGTTAAGGCGTTGTGTTCATGAAAATCAAACCCGAGATAGTTTTGATTTGCAGTGCACAAGTCAAAGGCTAAAGGTCTTCCAGCTTTTAAGCACAAATTCGACTTAGTTAATTCCCTGCATAGTTCAGATAAGCCCGTGACGGGTTTTGGCAAAGATGGAGTTCTGGAAATACGAGTCAAGGTGGAGATTTGTTGAGTATGCCTCATATTTCAGTCAAGTTTGATAGATAATCTCTCAGTTAAACTCTATTTATTTGTGTCAGTCGAACTTTGATTAGTCTATATTATTATTTTTATTATTTGACCTATGAATTTAGCCTATAAATAAGCTCTTTTACAACCTTAGAAAAGACACCCATTAAAAGATTAAAACTCATAACTCTTTTGTTTAATTTTGTGTTTACGTTTAGAGGGTTCTTTGTTTTCGGGTTTCAGGGTTTAGTTTTTATCTCCATCTTTTGTAGTCATCACTCTTTTGCCATTATAGTAAAATTATCTTTCTTCGTGGTTTTTTATATTCTTTGGAGGGGCTCTTTTCACGTTAAATTTGTGTGTTTAATTTTTCAATTTCTTCTGTTATTTTTACTTATTCGTTGCTTAATCAGGTCTATCCCCAAAACATCATGTTGCAAATAAATAAAAAAGTGTTTTGACTAATATAGAGAGTTCTCTAACTTTAGTCAAAGTTAAAAAATTGTTATGTTAACAACTCGATAGATTAACTAAATTTTTAACATCTGTGACTAATTCGAATAATTATATTAATTAAAGTGACTAAATTGACAAAAAAAATTAAAGTGACCAAAATAGGAACAATGATAATTTAAGGTGACTTGTAGTATAATTTACCCTTTAAAATTAGAAAAAAAATAATGATTAAAAAAATATAGGAATTGAAACACTTTTTTATCTAGGATATATCGAGAAGAATAAAAAATAGAATAGAAAAAAAATGTAGAGTTACTATAATTTTTAAAAATATAAAAGGGGCATAAATAAACAGATGAGAGTCGTTGCTGTTAGAGAGGAGAAGAGAGGGACCCACCAAGCTCACCCAAAAAGTATAAACGATAAAACTACCCACTCCCATCATTTGGTTTCTCCCCTCATTTCCACCCTGGCCTTGCCCTCCCGATTCCTCCACCGTTTACCTTCTCAACCGGTCACCCCCTTCCCACGTGCTCCCCACGTGCTCACCCCTTCTTCCCCTTTCTGTGGTGCAACAAATAAAAGTTAGAGAGAGAAACAAATTACTGAATAATATTAAAAAAAATAGTAGTAATTATTATAAATATTTGGGTTTTGCATTTATTTTTCCATATATTCTCCTCTCTTTTATTTCTCTCTCAAAGCAAAATCTGACTTTTTTTTTTTTCTCTTCTCTTTGCCTTGTAAAGATTGATTATATCTTGCTTTGCTGTGGTTTGGTTTCCTCGAGTGTTTTGTTTTTTTTATTTTCTCGAGAGAGAAAGAAAGGGAAAATCTTATCTTGCATCGATGAGGATCAGGAAAAGACAGGTTCCGCTACCTTTCTCTTCCATTTCACCAGTACCCCTTTCATCAGATCCCAACTTTAACCGCCCTCCGGTAGCGGTGGTGCAACTCCCGCTACGGCAGCAACAACCACCCACTCCTTGCTGCTTTGATCCTCACTACCCTTCTCAATCTGATCATCCGATCGGCCAACCACTACCAACCCAACCCTGTGATGGAACAACACATGGAGAACAACTCACGAAGAACAAACTAGACTACTTGGTTAGTTCAATGATTCAATCCTTACAAACAACTAAATAGTACATCTTATTTCCTTTCTTTCATTTTTATCATAGTTTTAACTTTGTTTCTGAGACTGCACTAGTTTTCAACGTAACAAAAAGAAATAAAGCATCTCTTGTTTGAATTCTCTTTTTACTTTGATTAATTTGCACCCATGAAAGTTGCATCGGGTAAAATTACAAACTTGCTAAGTGGGATCTTTCTTTTTTCTTTTTGTAGGTTTTGAAGCCTGGAGGAGAAGAAGAAGAGGAGAAGAATAATGATACCAGGTAAGAACTGAAGGGCTAAAAAAGTTCAGATTAAAAACAAAAACCAAATTTCTTCTGTTATTTCATAAAATCTTGTAGTAAAAAGGTGAAAAAAGAAGAAGGGTCTTGATCTTAACTTTTTAACCAACACTAAAATGAAAGAATTCTACTAAAATGAAAATAATACTGTAACTGGAAATACTGTTTTTAGGTGTTTTTATTTCAGCTTTGGCTAGCAACCATACCTTCCTATCTAATCTAATCTTTTTTTCTTTTTCTTTTTTTTTTTATCTTCAATTTTGGTTAACTAATATATATGTCCATGCGGTGCACGTTAGCATCGGATGCTGGTCCCCGTCTCAACTCTCAACCAATGTTATTTACATCTTGCTCCATGTTTTGCACTTATTTCATTCTTTTTTTTTTTTTCATTTTTTTTAATAAAAATTTATGTTTGTGGTTGTGGATCTTCTGGGTTGGGTTGGTTTGCTAGGAAGAAAAATGTTTTGGGTGCAAAACTAGGAACTGGGTCTCCTCCACAGTCGAGTTCTTCCCATCATCAAGGTAAGAATCTTCTGCATATGTTAATCAAAACTGAAGAATGAAACCACTAGTGTTTGATCGATGTAG
This sequence comes from Gossypium stocksii, assembly GCA_020496765.1. Lineage (NCBI taxonomy): Eukaryota > Viridiplantae > Streptophyta > Magnoliopsida > Malvales > Malvaceae > Gossypium > Gossypium stocksii. The sequence goes on from CM035631.1 coordinate 46,192,940, forward strand.
TATTTGAAGGTGGTTGCACTTTGTTGTTGTTGTTGTTGTTGTTTTGATTGCACTTAAACTAAAAGCTGTTGGGAGATGGGGTGAGGGAGAAAAAGCATTTCCATTGAAGAAGAGAAGAGGGAGCGTTGAAACAACAGGGGACGATGATGATACGATAATGGCGAGAGATACAAATAATAAGCGGCCGACGAAGAGCAGTACCAGCAAGATGAAGACTAAGCTGAACAAGAAACTTGTGCAGCAGCAGCAGCAAAGCAATGGTGAAGAACAAGAGAGCAAAGACATTGCTTGCACTAGTGTTGATTATAATAATAACAATTCTAGTGGTGCAAAAAAGAGAGGTCGAGGTGGTGCACTCATGGAAGGGTCGCGGTGCAGTCGAGTTAATGGAAGGGGATGGAGATGTTGCCAACAAACACTCGTTGGTTACTCTCTTTGCGAGCATCATTTGGGCAAAGGTAGGCTGAGGAGCATGACTAGTGTTCGAAGCCGATCTTTAGCAGCAAAGGAGGAGGGACAGCCTAATAATGGTGATAACCAAGGTCTGATGTTGTCCAATCTTTCTTCTTCGTCCCAACAATTAGCAAAGCGTGAATTGCATGGTGAAAGTGGTGGGAATGATGCAGAAGGAGAGGATCAGAAGCCATTGATGATGACAAAGAAGAGAGCGAAGCTTGGAATGGTTAAAGCTCGATCCATAAGTAGTTTGCTGGGCCAAAACGACAATGCAATTGCAGTTGCAGATGATAATAACTAGCTGAGCTGAGAGTGTATGAAAATAAATAAATAAAAGGTTTGAGGTTACAGTAACTATTATTATTATTATTATTATTATTATTATTATTATTATTATATACCTGGTGCAACTGTTCCCAACTTCGTTTTAATTTGAGATTCTTAATGGACTGGTGCTTGATCAAATGTTTTTAATCTTTTCCTTTTCTTTTTTTAAATCTTCTGTTCAGGCATGATGATGGGCTTAATGTTAAATAAATAGAATGGAGCCTTCTTTTTTCCCGTTGATTGTAGGATGTGGATTTCCTGGTCTAAATGTACTTTAACAAATGCTATTATTATATAAACACATAAATATAGTTACTGTGCATCTTTTGACCAATAAAAGTGCACGAGAATGCAGTCACGGTCATGGCTGCGCAATACAAGGTTTGATCGAAGGAAGAGCTATTGAATCTGAAAGCATGTTCAGTTAGAATTTTGACTTCTGCTTATAACATGGAAATTGAACCTTACTCTTTATTTTAAATACTTTTTTCCTTTTTTGGATAATTCTGTATGCCTTGAATAAGAATTAGAAATAGAGGTAAAATATATGGTGTAACTATCATCACGTTATTGCATGGGAAAAAATTGTGTTCCATATAAATATTGGGGTGGGATGGTGTGATAGGATTGAATCCTTGTTAAATGAGTTTTAATCACTTGTTTCTTATTTTGATTAAAAAGCACTCATCAAACAGGTTTTAACTCAATTAAAAATTATTAAAAATTTATTTCTTTTACAAAATAATAAAAAATTTATTATGAGAATAATTATATATTTTTTACAATAAGGTAGTATCCATAGTTATTTTATATTTATCTAAAATTTTAAAAAATATGCATAATAAAAATTAAATCTAAAATTCAATTACCATTTCAAATAACATCTTGCTTTGTTAATTTTGTAAATATATTTATTATATATATTTTTTACTCAAATGGGTGTCAATGTATATTAATTATATAATTCTAATCCAAAACATTTTCCTCTTTAACACAAATATTTATTAAGCAATAGAGTTGAAGCTTAGTTCATTTGGTTCATACATCTAAAATTAAAACATAGCATATTGTGGATATCAAATTTGAGTCCCAACTCCCAACATTTGTAATTCCACCTATTCCTCAGATAAAATTTTCTTTGTTATTTTTTATGAGAATTATGACTCATTATAATTATATTTATAATTAATTTAATGATTTTTATATGAAAAAATATCTATTTTTTTTATTTATTATAAAATTATATGTTTTATAATTAAGTAGAATTTTCACATTATTATTCATAATTAATATTTTAAGTTTCTTAATGAATTGTTAATGAATCTTATATATCATAAAAATCAATTAAATTGTCATCCTTTTCATGTATCATTACTATATATATAATTATTGTTTAAAATTTTGATCATATATTTGAACATATAATATTTTGAATTAAAGATAGAATTATTTTAATATGAAGCGATGCATAAGTTTATAATTTATATAAATTATTTTGTTTTATCAAATATTGTTAATATTAGTTATATTTTTAATATTTTACTGTTACATTTCTTATTTAGAACATATATTATAATTAGTCTTCTTTTTTTTTTTTATCTACGTGATGCTGGGACTTAGTGTATAAATTAAATTTTCAGAGCTATAAAATTTTGTCAAAATTTGAATCTAATAATAAGTTATTTAATAAGTAAATTATAATAAGTTGATTTGTGTAAATGGTAATATTGATTATAATTATAAAATAATTAGTGTACGAGTTTATTGTATTTAAATTAAAAGATACATTTAATTAATTCTATTTTTATATATAATTTTTTTACACATGCTATCATTTAAGTGCATATACTAAGATTTAATTAAATTTAAAATTAAATTATTTTTTAATAAAAATAGTGAAGAAATTATGACTTATTTATAGGTCAAGTGTGAACAGATAAGTTTCTACAGGATTAAAATTAACGTTTTAAGGGACTAAAATTTATTTTTGATGAAAATAGTGAAGAAGTGAGCCATGAGAGTATTTTCTAGTTAATGTGGGATTAAAATTAACTTTTTAATGAAAATAGTGAAGAAATTAGTACTTATTTATAGGGTAAGTGTGAGCATGAGAGTGTTCTCTAGTAAATGTGGGATTAAAATTAAAATTTTTTAGGGTTTAAAAGTATTTTTTATGAAAATATTGAATAAGTGAGCTATAGAAGTATTTTCTAGTTAATGCGAGATTAAAATTATTTTTATTGAAAATAGTAAAAAGTGAGCTGTACGAGTATTCTCTATGAGATTAAAATTAATATTTTTAATGAAAATAGTTAAGAAATTGACAGTTATTTTTATAGTAAGTGTGAGTGTGAGAGTTTTCTCTACCCAATGTAGGATTAAGATTAACTTTTTAAGGAGTTAAAATTAATTTTTAATGAAAACAATAAAGAAGTGAGCTTTGAGAGTACTTTCTAGTCAATGTGGGATTAAAATTAACTTTTGTAATAAAAATAGTGAAAAAATGAACTATTAGAGTATCCTCTCCTCAATGTGCTTATTTATAAGGTAAATGTATGATATGGTAAATGTCTGACATGTGAGTGTTCTCTTGTTATTGTGATATTAAAATTAACTTTTTAATAAAAATAGTAAAACAATTAACACTTATTTATTGGGTAAGTGTGAGCATGGGAGTGTTTTTTAGTCAAGGTAGGATAAAACTAACTAAGAGAACTATGAGATTATTCTCTAGTTAATGTGTGATTAAAATTCACCTTTTTAATGAAAATAGTGAATAATTGAGCTATGAGAGTATTCTCTAGTCAATGTAGAATTAAAATTAACTTTTTAATAAAACTAATAAAGAAATTGACCTTTATTTATAAGGTAAATGTGAGATATGAGAGTGCTCTTTATTCAATCTGGGATTAAAATCAACTTTTTAAATAAAAACAATGAAGAAATTGACATTTATTTATAAGATAACTGTGGCATGAGAGTGTTCTCTAGCCATGCGAGATTAAAATTAACTTTTTAAGGGATTAAAAATATTTTTTAATGAAAATAGTGAAGAAGTGAGTTATGAGAGTATTTTCTAGTCGATGTGGGATTAAAATAAATTTTTTAATGAAAATAGTGAAGAAGTTAGATATGAGAGTATTCTCTAATTAATGTAGGATTAATTAACTTTTTAATGAATATAGTGAAGGAATTGACATTTATTTATAGAGTAAGTGTGAGCATAAGAGTGTCCTCTAGCTAATTAATTAATTTTTAATGAAAATAGTGAAGAGGTGCGAGCTATGAGAGTATTCTTTAGTCAATGTACTTATTTATAAGGTAGATGTGAAATATGAGAGTGTTCTATGAGATTAAAATTATTTTTTAATAAAAATAATGAAAAAAATCTAAAAAAACGTACATAATAAAATTTAAACCTAAAATGCAATGTTTAATACCTTTATCATTTTCAATCAAAATCTAGTTTAATTGTTATATTAATTTTTTTAAATATATTTATTATATAATTTTCACGTACATCCTAAATTATTTAATCTAAAATATTTTTTCTTAACACAATATTTAAATAGTAATAGGCATAAGCTTAGTCCATTTGGCTTTTACATTTAAATTTAAAAGACAGCATCTTGTAGGTATTGAATTTTAATGCTAATATTTGTAATTCCATGTATTCCTAAGATAAAGTTTTCCAAAAAATTGTATATTTTAATATTAGAATTATGACTTATCATAATTATATTTATAATTAAGTTAATGATTTTTATAAAAAAATCATCTATCTTTTTTTCTTTACTATGAAATTATATATTTTATAATTAAGAAAAATTTACATTTTCAATTACTTAATAAATTGTTAATGAATTTTAAATATCATAAAAATCAATTAAATTATTATTTTTTAAATATTTAATAATTAATCTAATTAAAACTGAATCGATGATGAAATTAATCAAACTAATCAGATCAAGAAGTGATTATCTAACAAGTTTGATGACGGATTTGGTTACATAATAAAAAGATAGATGCAATCCACATGTAAATTAATAACTCTAACCATAAAAGCGTGGAATCTTTTCTACTACAATTATATATAAGCAAGCACAAATATTTCCCTTGTTTTCCATTTATTAGAGATCATATATGTGAAATTTAACATAAATAAAAAAATTCAACTATTCATTTTAGGTACAAAACTTTCGACTATTAAATATATATTAGTATAAATAATATTTTAATTTGATATGATAAAGATATCATATTATTGAAAAACTTACAAACATGACAAATAAAAACATTATGATAAATTCAACTGTTAAATTATTACAATATTAATCATATAAAATATTAAGAAATAATATAAAACTACTTAAGTTTTGCACTGGTATAAGTGAATCCCTCACTCCCGATAAATTTATATTTAATACAAAATTTGTGTATATATTTATATATGTTATATAATTATATATATAATAGTGATTAGAGTTTTGGTGAAACATCCAAATAATACGAGTTCAAAAAAAAATTATTATTTACATTTACATTTTTAATATGTTTAGTAGGGATCTTATTTTTTTAGCTCATTTTATTACATGTACTTGATATACTTTAATTACTCAAATGATTTGTTTTGATAAATCATTCAAAATTTTTCATTCCTTGAAAAAAAAATTAAACATTTAATTTATTAATTGTGTTTGATAATGATAATAAAATTTCATTTAATTCATTTTTTCAAAGAAGGTGTTGAATATAATAACTAAGTAGATAATTACTTGTAATACCTTATATTTGATTCGATCATTAGATCCCGGGTACCAAGAGTTACAAATAACTCGAATAATTTAACAAAATTTCTAACTTGATTTACTTACAGTCTTAGACAATACCAACTTATACATAAATTGCTACTAATCAATCTTATTCAATTTCAAGATTAACGTTAGATTCCAAAATTTAAACTTCTATTATATTCCTTATCATACAAGCACTAAGTTCTTATAGATATTCTACCTCATTAGGCATAATAACTATTTACAAATAATAACTGAATACTTTACTAAAATAACCCCCGAGGTATGGCCTCTAGGGGTGCCCCCTTATATGCATGATACAGTTATGACGCCATTTGTAACACTTGATTTTGGTGGGTTCTAAAATTGGTGGGTAAGCCGAGTAGTACTTAAGTGGCATAGTTTTGATTTCGGTCACATCATGTGTTTCAAATCAAAGGACTCAAAATTGGCTCAAGGGAGAGGGGCCCAAAGTTAAAATGAAATTTATCAAACGAGTGTTTTGTTTGATATTTTCATGTTTGTTGTCTTAATATGTCATGTGTCAAGATTATTATTAATTTTGTTTTGTCCACAGATTGTATTATGTATGTGTTCGTATGTCTTTTATTTTTAAGATGCTAAATTAGTTTTCATGCGCATGTTATTTATATCAAGTTTGAGTAGTTTTTTTTTTTTTTTTAAATATTGCATATGTGCTTGTCATAGTATGTTATATAATTTAGGCGTAAGAGTCAAGTCAAGTTTCTAGTTTGGTGTTTTTCTAGTCTTAGCTAAATTTTGAGTGATGGATTTGGGCTCAGGTGATGCATATTTATATTGGTTGTAGGTGACCAATTGGTGTCCTAAGAGTGACCATTCATTTTCCAAATACATGCATAAAGAGAGCTTTTGGAATGTTCAAGATTTAGCCATCAATGAAGATGCATTGTGCCTGATCACATAGATGCTCAAATTCATGTCATATGCATTCCTTAAAGGTGAAGAATTCCAACATTTAATGAATATGCATGGATGGCGGAGGAAGGAATTTCTAGAAGCATGTTTCCATCCATGTACCACAAGCTCAATTAAAGCATCATTTAAGAACATGCGTGTCCCATGCGAGGAGAATTCAGCCATAGGGGTTTAAGGAAATTAAATGGCTAAACAATTCATGGAACAAGGAGTTTCCTTTAATGCTAAAAATGCATGAACTCACCAAGTGAAAGAACATCACTATTCGGCCAAAACATGCACCATCCTTAAGCATGCATTGAATTTTAATGCTGTGTGTGTGAACATGTTAAATACAAGTGTGAACAAGTTTAGGACTAGTATGAACACATTAGATGTCGAATTTCATTTTCCATTTAGGAGTCTATAAATAGCTTGAGTCTTGTCATTTGTAAGGTTGAAGACCATTTTAATACAAAACTTATTTGTGAGATTTTCTCTCTAAAGTTCTTAACCGAACTTCTTGAACTTAACAAACTTTTTATGAGTTTGTGGCATTCACCAATTGTCTTATCATCCTATAACCCATCTTGGGGTGTGGCCACTTCTATCATTCCAAGGTTCGAGTATTTGTTAAGTTTAAGCGGGTCGAGTTCTATTATAACTTTGGGTCCTTAAAGCATTCAAGTGCTTTGAGTCAATGTTTCCAACTTATTTTGAACCATTCAAGATGATCCTTTCATTCAAGAAATTTTCCAAACATTCTAAGTCTTGGGAAATCGCATTAGTAGTGCTATCCGCCCAATCAATGCTCTTAGCTTGTAAAAGTGGGCGCGTAACAGACATTAGATTATTGTGAGGAATTGTCTTAGAAAGGATAAATTGTTAATAAAGGAGCTTGTTAATAAAGGTATGCCAAGTTTGGTTAGTCACGGTACTAGTTATGTTCTAACAGGGTGGTTAGAAACAAACAATGAAATTGATATATATATATATAAATGTTGGGTTTTCGTACATGTTTCTCTATAGCTATAACACAATAGATTGAACAGGATTATGACACGTGTCATGTAACACCCTTTACTCGACATGATTGACTAAATCCAAATCTTAAGTGTTACTACTCAATTTCAGACTGTACAAATTTCATACATGCTATCACATTTCATAATGAATAATACCTTTCCTTTTATTAATACTAAATAACTCTAGTCTAAGAATACCAATACTTACAAGCGCTTATCACACCCTTACAGTTGGCGGAGTCTTACAAAAGAAATACATACATATTTATATATATATATAACTATTCAGCATAACTCTTTTTCATATTGTTCAGGGCTATGACATTAACTACTATTAAGTAGTTAACCCATTCTATACGTACAATGATGGTTCGCACAATAGTTTCCTTAATTTAATTGTATGACTCCTAAAGCTCGATCATGCCTATGCAGTTCCACTCTGTATGCATAAGTGTCCTACTTTACCCTTTCCTCGGTGCAACCTTGGCATTATCCCTCATGGCATCATTCATACCTGAGACATAAAACACAAATGGGTAAGTTCAACAAAACTTAGTGAGACTATCCCCTATTTACTTGTATTCGCATCCCAGACTTTCTTCCTTAGAATCCGCCCAATTTGTGTTGTCTTCGAAACATTACCACGAAGGCCTCTCTATAGACTACGGCATCAAGGTGTACTTCATTGACAGTAACTCTAAAGAATCTTCCCTTTGACATAGATAGCCACAAATGTGTCCTTATATAACAGACTTCGCCACGAAGGCACATTTAACAAAGACAACCTTGAAGGCTCTCATATAATAGAATCAACTAAAAAGGCGTCACTTTAACAGGGAATGGTGTTTTCAATGATAGAGATTTGCCTAAACTTATCATTATGAGGTTTGCCCCTCATCACCTAGTACTCACCCAACTATCCTTTTTTTTTTATTCCCACATGACACCTTAGTCCTAGACTAGGTCTTACACTATGTCGCCTTCGCTTGCCATGGTCATGGTCTTTCCTTATCAGAATTTGTGTTTACTCTCTTTGACGGACTCCTACGCAAGCAAACTCAACGTGCAGGCTTATGCAACTCATGCAACTTATGCACATACATGCTTTCAGACTCATTCATTATTTTTATACCTTCTTTTCATTTCAGAGGTGTATTGCTATTTGGGCATCATATTCGAGCCCATCAAGCATAAATCTTTCACATGGATAGCATGTCAGACATGCATCATTGCATAAAAGGCCGTTTATCATAGATGAAACATACATATAAACATACAGGCAATAGAAAAATGGAAACACTCAAAGTGTTCATAATGAGTTTACAAAGTACTCACTTTTAAGCTCGTACTACTTACTATTAGCAACTTCAGACATTAGGCCTGGGTTTCTATCGAGTAGATCGATAGGCCCTAAATGATAATTTATGAGAACTTATCAAGATCTGTTCATCTAACTCATTTTCTTGCTCTTTGAGCAGCAGAATTACTAAGTAAAACTTTGTCATACTTGCTTTGCCAAGCTAAACAGATCTTCTCTTAGGTAGCATAGTGTGTAAGATCGTGAATCTTACCTTAAAAAGGGGTATCATAGAGCTTAGATCCATTCCCTAGCCTCAGCTCAAGTATCTATCTATCTTGGTTTTCCTTTGATCTAAGCTGAAATGCTCATCGAAGAGGAAAAGGAAGACCATTTTCTTTGTATCTGATACTTCTGATTCATACAACCCCTTATCCTTATGATAGCTTGGCACTTGTTACAATCCTAATCATTTAGCCGTATGGGTGGTTTACAGTTGTATGGATACATGCATGACAATCTATCTGCACACATATCTATGTACACGTGAACTCGATACATGACTAGTTCTTAACTACTCGTTGGAATACAATTGGAACTGCTAGTCAAACAAACTCGGCATATATTGCCTTTCAAGGTTCCTAGTTTCCTGAAGCATTATCCTTTATTACTCCCATTTGAACTGTTCTCCTTATGGTTCCACCATGAACATCGTTGGGCAGATAGAACCACATCACTTCATTTTTCTTCCTACTTCTTCCTACAACGAAGGCTTCGCCAAAAGGGCATGCTCACAGACTAATCACATAGTTAATTACAACATTTTACTTAGTTAAAGCGTATCCCCTAACTCTCTCTCTCTTCTTTGGACCCTACCCATTCTCAAGGACTTCGCCGAATAGGGTGTTGCATGTCAAGTTTCCATAGGAATAAAGTTTGTATATCTAGATAATCAGGATTGGAAAGTGGGAGTTTTTCTTCTTCCTTATTCAAAAAGTATTTTTGTCTATATCTAAAGGAACCTAGAGTATTTCCTTCTTTCACTTAAGTTAAGTTATAGATCTGGATCTTTACCTATGAATGCTACATGTCAAGTAGTTGCTACTAATATTACAAAAGAAGTATGGATCTGGAGTTTGGAACTACTATAGGTGAGAATCAGGTGAGTCTTTAAACTGAATCATGTATGTATATTGTTTATTCTAGATGCTTTCGTGAAGAACCATATGAACTGTGAACTAAAACTAGAAAAGGATGGTATGATGAATATGCTAATGTGTGAATATTAGTTGAGGATTACATGTATGATTCATCTGAATCTTACATGTATAGAGTATGTGATAAATAATTTGAAGTTTAAGCTTGACTGCATGGGCATGTTTTGAACATATGAGAAGAATAGTGTGTTAAGCTTAAATGGTGTCAATATATGAAAGGTTTGCTAGTGAGTCTGTGTTTGTCTCCACGAAGTTGTTTAAAGGGGTCTATTAAGACTTTAATAACAATCTATGAAAGGAAAATTCCATGACACTATATCGTGTAAGACCATAATTGGTGGGTTATGGCATCATATGGGATGATTTAAATGAAGGTTATTACTTAATGGGGTTTTTTTGCGTGGCCCAAGATGATAAGGGGCAAACCTCACGAAACGTGAGTTTAGGCAAATGCCTATCATGAACATGCTAGAATTTGAAAGCATTTGTGGCATATCTAAAATGGAAGCCTTTGTGGCATATTTGAAATTGAAGCCTTTGTGGCATTTTCTAAAAGAATGGCCCTTGTGGCAACCATCTAAAGGGAACGTCTTTATGACGGACCTTGAATGAAAGAAATGGTGTAACAGCCCGATTTTAGCTAAATCTGAACAGTTGTTTTGGAACTACAAATTCGATGTCAAAAAAATATTTTAATATTATTTTTGGTGTTTACAGCATGTGATTTGATATTTGTGAAAATTTCGTGTTTTAATTTTGTCGATTTGTTGGTTAATTTAATAAAAGGACTAAATCGCGTAAAATGCAAAAGTGGCATTCTAATCGTTTAAGTGCTTAATTGATATGATTTATTAAATGTGAGGTCCTTATGATGCGATCAGACCATGATTAGAGTAAGTGGACAATTATGGCCATCCATTATATTTTTTTAAATGAAATTAATTAAGGTTAAAAATGTAATTTAGTAATAAGGTTAATATAATTAAAACAAAACAAATTTCTTTCTCATTCTTTTCATCTTTGGCCGAATATTGAGAAAGAAAAGAAAAAAACTTTGGCTTTTTAGGGTTTGGCCATTTGGAGCTTGATTAAGGTATGTATTTTGCTCGGTTTTTGATGATTTTTATGTTTTTGAGATTGTTGCTTCGAGTACTATCTAGCCTAGGGACTATTTTGCAAAAATGTTTAAGATTTTGAAAGATGCCATTGATGAATGCTTGAGCTTTTGAATGTTTGCTTATGACAAATAAGTATTTCTTGATAGATTTCCATGTTTTGTTAAGTGATTTTTAGTGAAAATACAAAATAGGGACTAAATTATGAAAATTTTAAATTGATGGGGTTGAAATATGAAATAAATGAAATATATGGGTTGCTAAAGGCATATGGATAATGTAACACCCCTTACCCGTATCCGACCCCGGGACAAGGTACGAGGCGTTACCGGACTTAAGCGCCTATGAACATGTAAAACTGAGTCATAAATTTTTGTTCTAATTTAAAACTTCTCAATTTCCATCTCAAAGTCCCTTATACGGGCCTACGAGGCCCAAAACATACACTGATAATGATTCGGGACTAAACTAAGAACTTTTGAAACTTTTGAAACACAATTAAAATTTTTCACATTATGGAGAGTCACACGCCCATGTGGGCAAGCCGTGTAGTCCCACATGCCCGTGTGGCTCAGGACACGCTTGTGTCCTCCACCCGTGTAACTCTCTGTTTGTGACATCAGCACACATTTAAGGTCATATGGCCAAGTCATACGCCTGTGTGCTAGGCCATGTCCTCCACATGGCTGAGACATATGACTGTGTCTCTTTGCCCGTGTGGCCAACACTTAGGCTATTTTCCAAGCCCTTTTTGTACTCTTAACTCTTCACACTAATAAACATACATCACACCTTTGATTATTCCAGATTTAAACATCTAACATATGTAATATACCTAACTACATCAAGGCATTTCCATGCATGTATAAACTATGCTTACATACCCATAACCATTATGAGCCACATCTCATCGCTATATACAATGAAGTATCATCAGCTAATACATTTAGCCAATTCACAATAATACATACTGCCAATAATTAAATCTCTATACATGCCACTCACTTGTAAACTAATAAGAATTGGCATTACTCCAACTTGTCGAATTGATAGTGTGATGCTGCCTCCGATGATCTCCAATCCCGAGCTAACCTGACAATACTAAGAGAAAAGAAAAGAAGGGTGGAAGCTTTACAACTTAGTAAGTCGGCATGTAATAATAAGCAATTTAACTAACAAGATGTTTCCATTCTTAGAAAGTATTCTTATGATAACAGGATCTTAGTTTCACATGATTTCACCTTTTTGCCCACACTAACCTTAGGCTGTCTTCCTAAGTCACTGTTGCTAAATTAATTATATAGTTTATTCAAAACTCAAAATTTAGATCCGCTAATTTTTCTTGAAACTAGACTGACAGACCTTCATACCATAAAATTTCCAGAATTTTTGGTTTAGCCAATCAATATAGTTTATTCACTAAAGATTCCTCTGTTTCGCTATTCAACAGCTCTAACTCCTCTTCACTAAAAATCAAATTTCTCATTATATAGAGTTTGGATAACCTTCTTGTTTGTTTCTCTTGAAAGTAGACTCATCAAGGATTCTAAGAATATATATATTACACATCATAAACATTTTTATACAATTTTTAGTGATTTTCCAAATTTGGAATAGGGGATTTCTGAAACCATTCAGACCCTATCTCACCAAAATTTAAATATCTCATAATATAATATTCATTGACTCACACCGTTTATTTTATGTGAAAATAGACTCAATGTGCTTTAATTTCATATTTCATTCAGAATCTAATTCAATTCCCACTATTTATGGTGATTTTTCAAAATCACATAACTGCTGCTGTTTCAAACTATTTTACTGATAATTTTACTCTGCCATGTTTTCTTGATATTACTTTCATATATGCACACATCACACCAAACATGTTCAATATTGGCCATTCAAATGAATAATCATCACCAATATTTACGAGTATTCATAGTAGTGCTTACACCATATCAACCTTACCACAATTTTAATCACATATCGAGCACGTTGCTCACATTACACCATTGCTCTCATACACATTTGCCCAAATATACACCTGCGCTTATACATCACATAAACACACAATCTCTTTTAGTAAACTTTCCCGTTGAACCCTTCAGAATAACATCCGATACTCGATGGTTTTAGCACATAGCTCTACCAACACATGATCTGGCTCTCGTGTACACATGGTGAACTCTCATTATCACCCATGTGACCTAGGCATTAAATCCCGTAGCTCTCATGTCTACATGGTGTCCAACACTCGGAATCACACATGTGACCTAGCTACATATAACATAGCTCTCGTGTCTACATGATGTACCCTCGGTAACATACATGTGACCTACCTATTTTAAACCCATAGCTCTCGTGTACACCTGGTATACATCCAGTATTACGCATGTGACCTGGCTACATATGAAGTTATTATCTCGTAGCTCTCTTGTACACATGGTATATACACCGTATTACACATGTGACCTAGTTACCACATAATGTCTCGTAGCTCTCCTGTTCACATGGTGTCCTACCCTCGGAACCTACCCTCGGAACCATACATGTGACCTAGCTACACATTATCTGTATCATTCATTTTCCGAAGGTTCAATCGGGAATCCCAAATTTCCATAGTTCACCAAGTCATGGAAGTTATCCAACATTGTCCATAATATACATTAAATTATTATTATGAAATTAAAAATGATGTATTACTTACATACAAACTTACCATTTCACATAATCACTATAGTCATAAAAAGCACTTTTGAATACAACATTTCAATTCATTTTCATATCACCTATGTCACCTTGTGTCATGGACATATTTTTAAATCAATTTACCAACATAATATACTAAACATGTAATTCAAAAAAATCAGTTTAATACCACAATTTAGGTTTCAAACATACATTACGACATTATTGCATTATTATTATTACAACAACTTACCTCGAACGCGAAAATGACAAATTTTCCCGATTCGGTCCACAACCTCGATCTAAGCTCAAATTTCGTTTTCCATGATCTATAATATCACAATTAGCTCATGTATTAGTCACAGTATTCAATGTGACCCAAAAATCACATTATGGAAATTTTACGTTTTTGCCCCTAAACTTTTACATATTTACACTTTTTCCCCTAGGCTCGTAAAATAATTTTTATTCAATTTCCTTGTATATTGGACTTAGCCAAACCATTTTCTCCTCCATACCCGCCCCTAATTTCTGCTAAATCACACACTTATGCACAAATTTACAACTTTTGCATTTAAGTCCTTTTTACGGTTTTCACCAAAAATTACCTAGCAAAAAACGTTCACCACACTTCAAGCATTCATTTTCTACCATTAGACATCAAAACACAAAATTATTCAACATGTGTAAATTTTTAAACTCAAACTCTAGCTCAAAATAATGGTAAAAATAGCTAAACCAAGTTACCGGGATCTCAAAAATTAAAGAACATTAAAAACGAGGCTTGGGTGCACTTACTATTGAGCTTGGAAGCTTCAAAACCCTAGCCATGGTGTCCATAGCAATATTCGGCCCTTCCATGAAGAAGATGGACACATTTTGACCTATTTTTCCCTTTTTATTTCTTTTAATTACCAAATGACAAAAATGCCCTTAAAGGCTTTTCTTTCAAATTTGTCCCATTCATGCCCATTCTTGTCCAAATAAAATATAATGGTCTAATTGTCATTTAAGAACCTCCACTTTAAAACCCCACTTCAATCAAGTACCTTTATAAACAAGAACACTCATTTTTTACCTTTTTCAATTTAGTCCTAAACACCAAATTGAACACCCAATCGATAAAATTTCTTAATGAAAATTTCACACAATCATTCTATCACATTATAAACTTTAAAACTTAATTGCAATAAATTTTTCTACTTCAGATTCATGGTTTTTGAAACCACTGTTTCATTTAGGCCCTAATTCGGGCTATAATAGGTAATTCGGCCAAGCATGAATGCATTGAAATTTTGTGTAATTTGTGTTTTTATGAATTAAGGACTAAAATGTAAAAATGTAAAACTTTAGGGGCTAATGTGTAAAAATGCCCATTTGTGTGTTTTGGATGAAATTGAATGAATTGGAAATTAAATTAGCTAAATTTGAATTTATATAGATCAAGAAAGAAAGAAATCGGATTTAGGTCGGGGGAAATCAAAAGTTGTCGAGTAGTCGATCCGATCCATTCATCTTATATACGAGGTAAGTTCATATGCAAATAAATGACTTTAAATTAAATTATATATGTTTATTTGTTATTGAATTGCATTCAATATCGAATGATCGAGTATGATAAAGTATAGACAGAGTTACGACGTTCAAAAGCCCCGTACGAACCTTAAGAATAGTATAGGATACAAATGTCATGACATTTGGATTACCCAGATGTGATTACGTGTAAGACCATGTTTGGAACATTGGCATCGTTATGTGATTTCGTGTAAGGCCATAGTTGGGCTGTAATGCACCTCGCTTGTAACAATCGCCAGACACGGGTATGAGGCGCTACTGAACTCACGCTCACACGAACATTCGATTACGACGATCAATTTCCACATAAAATTTAAAACTTTTCCAAACTTATTCAAAATATTCTTATTATGGGCATACGAGGCCCAAAAGATACATTGGGTACGATCCGAGACTAAACCAGAGCTTTTTGAAGACTTAGAAAAATTTACCTCAAAATAGGGCACACGCTGGTGTGGGACGGGGACACGCCTGTGTGGGCAGGCCGTGTGGTCACACACGTTCATGTCCCTAGCCCGTGTGGAATTATTTTTCAATTCGAACCTACAAACGTTTTCACACGACCGAGCCCACGCCTGTGTCTTAGGCCGTATCCTTCACACTGCCAGGCACACATTCGTGTTTTAGCCTGTGTGAAAAATCTTGAGTATTCTGTTTATGACGTCATCACAAATTTTTTGTCACACGGCCAAGCCACAAACCCGTGGGTTAGGTCGTGTCAAGCACACGGTCGAGACACACGGTTGTGTCTCCACCTGTAACAGCTCGAATTAGGGCCTGTCAGAATGGTGGTTTCAAGACCACGAATCTAAGGTAGAAAATTTTATTTCATGATTACTTTTGAGTTTATGGTATGGTTACTTGATATTGAGAAAATTCTATGAAAGAAACTTTATGAAATAATGACTAACTTGTCTATTAGGACTAAATTGCAAAAGATGCAAATTATGAGTTTCTAGAAGGTTTAAGTGTGAAATAGCATAAAAGAAATTATTAGGAGTCCTTATTTGGAAATTAGACCAATTTTTGACATGATGGACAAAAATACCCATGGAAGGGAAAAATATCAAAGAAAGGACCTAAAGGCCTTTTAGTCATTTGGTAAAGTTAAGTAATAAAATAAGAAAAAAAAAAGCAAAAATGGTATGATCTTATTCCCTAATGTGCAAAATTGAAGGGTCCTCCATAGCTTTGATTTTCTTCATTTTCAAGCTCCAAGTAAGTGACTCCAAGCGCCGTTTTTCAAGCTCTTCGTATTTTTGAAGTCTTCGTAGCTTAATCTAGCTATTTCTACCACTAATTTAAGCTAAGGTTCATATTCAAAAATATACCCATGCATGACATGTTAGTAAATTGATGCCTAGTGGTAGAAAATGAAAGCTTAAAGTGTTGTAAACACCTTTCTATAGGTGATTTTGCATGAAAGTCCCTAGTAGGGGCCAAATTGTAAAGTATGAAAATGTGTAGTAAAAATATGAAATTATGAGCAATGTGGGCTTTTATGGACACTAGTAAGTGTTGGCTAGGCTTGGGTAGCCAAGAGAACAAATACATTCCATTATACGAGCCTAGGGACCATTTTGCAAATATGCAAAAATTTAGAGGCAAAATTGTAAAATTTTCCCAAGTGTCAATTATGAGTTATTTGGTCAATGTGGGTGCTAAGTAAGTCAAATTTATCACTTTAGATCAAGAGACATGAAGCCTAGACCGAAACCGAGGAAAAAGTAAAGTTGTCGACTAAACCGAGCATCCACCCACATTTTGGACCTGAGGTAAGTTGTATGTGATAATTTAGCTTACATGTTATGTAAATTTCATTATAATGATTTTCCATGAAATTTTAATATTCCATGATGCCATGAAAATGACCTTGTGGATTATGAATAGGATTCATGATATTGACTATTGAGATAATGTGTAAGTTCCATGAGAACAATGATGTGAAATTCTATTGAAAAATGATGAAACGTAAAAGTGATATTACATACAAGTTGGTAAGAGTACGAAGGATGTAACACCCCTAGGCCGTATCTGTCACCGGAAGGGTTTCGAGGCATTACTGAAGATTCCTCTACTTTCATACATTCACAAGTTCTTTAATTCACATCACTAAAATAAAATTTAATCATAATATCACTATGTCGATCAATCACATGTGAATAAATTCAAGTCATAAAACGAATATAGCCAAATGCGCATTCATCACACACAAAGCAAACAGTGACTTTCGACTTAAAGCATCAGCAACCACATTAGCCTTTCTTGGATGATAATTAATTATAAGTTCGTAATCTTTGAGTAACTCTAGCCATCGTCACTGTCTCAAGTTCAAATTGTAACACCCCGAACCCAGCCCAAACGTTATGGCCATGCCCGGTGTGCTACATCACCTAGACTATCCTACGCCGCCCTATTTACTAAGTCCGATGGTGAGTTTTGAAGAGCAATGCTTGATTTTTGGAAATTCCCGTATTAATAATTATTCAACTTAATCTCTATTCCATTTGATAAGCGATTCATTTTAACCTTATTATCCTACTTAGCCATTTGTATTGTCAGGTTGGTTAAGAAAACATTTGTTAAATTTTCAAAAACGGTGTGTAGTTGTGGTTGAAATAAAACAGTTGAAAATCCCAAATAAAAACAGTCATAGTGGCCTTATTACAACCCATAAACAAATTTAAAAGTAGAAACCGATAATTAGAAATATAAAGTAATAAAACTTATTTTAAACCGTGCTCAGTCCTTGTGGCCACTCTGATTCCCTCCCAGCAACCAAGTCACGATCTAGGGCTCACCTGCAAGGATGGAAAGAGAAGGGTGAGTTTGGGAAAACTCAGTGTGTGCAGAACCCATCCAAAGCCCACATCGGCTCGAGCCCACTGGGCCTGAGCCCTAACCAGTCTCAGTCAGATACTGGGCTGAAGTCCTACCCAGATTATAGATACTGGGCCAAAGCCCTATAACAGATACTGGGCCGAAGCCCTATTCAGATAACATTTTGGCCCATAGGCCCATAACAGTACAGTACAGGATAACAGTATGAATGCAACCCAATTGGGGAGACTACTCAACCCACCAACTGCTACACACCACCCGTACCAGCCAACACACCATGTGGGGAATAACTCGACCCACCCAGCCCACACACCACAGTCGCAGCATGGCTGCTCAGATAAACAGTATACGAGGCAAAGCCCCTTTCAGAAACAGTACGAGGCATAGCCCCTTTCAGTAACGTGGCAGTGCCACTCACACTTCCTCCAATATAAAACCAACCCATGCAACAGATATACATAACATGACATGCAGTAACAGTAACAGTCAATTAAGCAGTACAGTCGATTCTAGCCCTAGGGGTGTAATGGTAATTTTATACTTAGGGGTAAATCAGTAATTTCGCACCCTAAGGGTATTTCAGTAATTTTGTTCTCTTATTACAGTTTTTATTATTATTACAGCCTCTACTATTACAGTGGTTGTTATAGAAATTCATTTAATTCAGTTTAGCAGTTTTAGCCCTTAGGCCCTAAAACCCCTAATGCCTCTACCATGCCATTTTAGCCCATTAGGCCCATTTAAGCCTTAATCTTTAATCCATTACTCGTTTTAGCAGTTTTTATGACTATAGTCCATATTATTACCTTTAAACCTATTCTTATCCCAAATGGGCCCAAAAGCCTACTGGGCCCATATTCGGCCTACCGAGGCTCAACTTACCAAAGTGCCCAAAATTTTACGGCAAACTCACCTACCAGTACCGGTTCCAAATCCAAATTTTTCCTACCAACTTGAGAGCATTCGCACGCTCACAAGCCCTCAAAATGCCAGAACTTCGGCATTTCGGCTTTTCGGCTTTTGCCGATTTGAACAATGCAGGTGTTCGAACCACACACCTGTTTTGCAGTTCCACTGACGAGATTTCCTATGTGCCCGTTCCTACAATCCATTATCTAAGTGATTAATCAGTAGATCTATGAAAAACTACAACCAAAATCCCTTACCACACTCGGCCACACCCTTAATGGCCATGAAAACTTACCTCTGTCGATTTAGATGCACTAGATCTAGATCTGATGATACCGATGCCTTCCACTCCTTGCTTGATCACCTTCCTTGCTAACTAACACCCAAAAAGAACCAAAATACTACTTTAAATCACTAATAGACTAAATCGACAACCTCCCTAACTTTAGGGACTTTCGGCTTTTCCAAAGTATGAAATATCTTAAAGATCTGAGTTGATAACCACTTACCACTGCTTTTACCTTGATTCTAACTCAGATCTGAGTAGATCTAACCCTTATACGCAGACAGAAACCAAATCTCTGAGATCTAAGAATTCGGCCAAAAGCTCCTATGGTTACGGTGATTTCGGCTTTTCAACTGGTGAAGAAGATGACGATTTGGGCTATAGACTTGGGTGATGGTGTCGAAAATGGTGTGGCTCAAGGGGATGCAATAATCGGCCACAACAGGTGAAGGGAACAGGGGTAATTCGGCTTAGAAAGATTCGGCAAAAGGAAGTAGCTTTCGGGATTCCGGCACTTTGAACATTCGGCTATGGGTGTTTTTGAGAGGGATGGGAGCAAAAGAAAGAGTGGATCTGAGTAAGAAGGGTGTTTGGCTAGGGAAGAGATCAAAGAGGAAAAAGAAAAGTGAAAAAAATAATGGTAGAGGTGAAGAAGAAAAAATCAGCTAGAAGCTTTCTAGGGAGGCAAGTTTCAGCTTTTCTGATAGTAAAAGAGAAGATTATACCTATGGTGGCTAGCCCTAATTCTTATGACAGAAAATAGAAAAAGATATAACCCTAATATAACACTTGAGTAATCGGCCCAAGTCCCTAAAAGCCCTTGCCGAAATTCCTACTTAAATTAGTCACATGCCCGGCACATGCTTAAAAATTAAAAAGAACACTATGCTTACCTTGCAACTCGAACCCTTGTCCTTGAATACCCACTTAGGCGCCACTTTTTTAGGAGCTTAGTGGTGCCACCTTGCCACTCTACCAAGGCTCCCTTTGTGACATATTTTACACGGTTTTTCTTAAAGGCCCACTTAACCAAGTCCCCTTTCACTTGAAAATCCAACTTAATATTTTACCGGGTTTTATTTTAAGCTTGGGCCTTCTAAAGGCCCACTAACACATGTACATACATTTTCAACCTTCAGAACACCAAAATTTTAAAATTTCACTGAAATTCACAAAACCCAAAAAATCCCGAAAATCAGGGCGTTACAACTCTACCCCCTTAAAGAAATTTTGGCCTCGAAATTTACGTGATCCAAATAACTGAGGGTATTATTGACGCATCGCTTCTTCTGGCTCCCACGTAGCTTCTTCTCGACCATGGTTGCGCCATAGCACCTTAATCAATGGAACGGACTTCCTCCTTAAGATCTTGACTTCACGATCTAAGATTTGCACAGGCTCTTCCTCGAAGGTCAAATCAGTATTTACTGCAATCTCCTCTACTGGTACAATATGCGAAGGGTCCGACCGATACCGTCTTAGCATAGACACGTGAAAAACGTCATGGATACGATCCAACTCTGGTGGCAACTCCAACTGATATGCTACTGGCCCAATCCGCTTGAGGATCCTATAAGGCCCAATAAATCGTGGACTTAGCTTGCCCTTTCTATCGAATCTCAAGATCTTCTTCCACGGCGACACCTTTAGGAACACCATATCCCCAACAGCGAACTCAATCTCCTTACGCTTAAGGTCAGCATATGACTTTTGCTGATCAGACGCCTCCTTTAACCGATCTCGAATCAGCTTAACCTTACTTTTAGTATCTGCCACTAACTCTGGTCCAAGCACTTTACGTTCTCCTAACTCTGTCCAACACGTAGGAGTACGACATCTCTGCCCCTAAAGTGCCTCATATGAAGCCATCTGAATACTCGCTTGATAGCTATTGTTGTATGCAAATTCTGCCAATGGCAAATAGTCTTCCCAACTACCACAGAAGTCAATCACACATCCTTCCAACATGTCCTCCAACACTTGAATAACCCTCTCCGACTGACCATCTGTCTGAGGGTGAAATGCAGTACTAAAGTCCAATCGCGTACCTAACGCCTCATGCAACTTCTTCCAGAATCGAAATGTAAATCTAGGGTCTCGATAAAAAATTATCGAAACTGGCACCCCATGCAAACGCACAATTTCTGCTACATACAATTTGGCCAACTTCTGCAGTGAGTAATTGGTTCTGACAGGTGCAAAATGAGCAGACTTCGTCAACCTATCCACGATTACCCATACAGAGTCTTTCTTCAAAGATGTCAAAGGCAACCCACTCACAAAATCCATCGTTACTCTTTCCCATTTCCACTACGGAATCTTCACTGGCTGCAACAATCCAGAAGGTAATTGGTGCTCAGCTTTAACTTGCTGACACGTCAAACATTTCCCAACGAACTCAGTCACCTCTCGCTTAAGTCTAGGCCACCAATAAACCTCTCGTAAGTCTTTATACAACTTATTACCTCCAGGGTGCATAGCACAAGGTCCGCCATGAGCCTCACCCAAAATCAACTGCCTTAAATCAGAGTCCTTAGGGACGCAAATTCTCCCACGGAAACAAAGAACCCTATCAGAATTTAGTCTAAAATCCTCACTCTCACCATTCTTGACTTGCTAAAATCGAGGAATCAACGAATCATCCTTCAACTGTAACTCTTTGATTCTCTCAGTCCAAGTCAGTCTTACTTGCAACTCTATTAGCAAGCTCCCATCATCATACAAACTCAAACGAGCAAACATGGCCTTTAACTCAGCAACGGTCCTTCGACTCAGTGCATCAGCCACTACATTAGCCTCGCCAGGGTGGTATTCAATCGAACAGTCATAGTCCTTAAGCAACTCTATCCATCTCTGTTGCCTAAGATTCAACTCCTTTTGAGTTAACAGATATTTGAGACTTTTATGGTCAGTGTATATAATACACTTTTCCCCATAAAGGTAGTGTCTCCAGATTTTCAATGCAAATACCACTGCTGCCAACTCCAAATCATGCGTAGGGTAATTCACCTCGTGAGGCTTAAGCTGCCACGAAACATAAGCAACCACCTTACCCTCTTGTATCATTACACAACCTAATCCCACATGCGAAGCATCGCTATAAACCATAAAGTCCTTCCCAGATTCCGGCTGAATTAACACTGACGCCTCAGTCAACACCTTTTTCAGGTTGTCAAAAGCTTCTTGCTGCCTCTTAGTCCAATTAAAGGCTACTCCCTTCCTTAACAATTTTGTTAATGGAGCCGCGATGATAGAAAACCCCTCAACAAACCTTCTATAATAGCCTGCCAAACCCAGAAAACTACAAATTTCTGATACAGACCTTGGTGGCTTCCAGTCCAAGACTGCCTTAATCTTGCGAGGATCTACCCTAATCCCCTCAGCAGAAACAACATGACCCAGAAAAGTCACTTCTCGAAGCCAGAATTCGCACTTGCTAAATTTCGCATACAGCTGCTTTTCCGTCAAAACTTGCAGAACAATTCGAAGATGCTCGTCATGCTTCTCCTCTATTTTCGAATACACCAATATATTGTCAATAAAGAAACGATCCAAGTACGGCTGAAATACTCGGTTCATTAAATCCATAAAAGCTGCTGGTGCATTCGTCAATCCAAATGGCATAACCAAAAACTCGTAGTGACCATAGCGAGTTCTAAATGCCATCTTATGCACATCCACCTCCTTTACCCTTAACTGATGATATCTAGATCGAAGGTTGATCTTGGAAAACACAGAAGCTCCTTGAAGCTGGTCGAACAAATCGTCTATTCTCGGTAGAGGGTACTTGTTCTTTATCGTCAGTTTGTTCAACTGGCGATAATCGATGCACATACGCATCGTTCCATCCTTCTTTTTCACAAACAGCACTGGTGCTCCCAACGGAGACACACTAAGTCTAATGAAGCCTCTATCTAACAACTCTTGAATCTAGGCTTTCAATTCCACTAGCTCTTTTGGTGCCATTTTGTATGGCGCAATGGACACTGGAGCTATTCCAGGCAGCAGATCGATCCCAAATTCCACTTTTCGGTTAGGAGGTAATCCAGGAAGCTCCTCAGGAAATACATCTTGAAATTCATTAACAGTCCTCACTGTCTCCACTGTCACCCCCTCAGGTTCAGTTTGACTTACGAATGCCAGATATGCTTCACAACCTTTGCGCATCAACCTTTCAGCCCTTAAGGCAGAAACCACACTGGACAAATAGTCCCTACGTTCACCAATCACCATCACCTCCTCGCCTTCAGTTGTTCTCAATACCATTCTTTTAGTCGCGCAATCTAGCATTGCCTTGTGCTTGGTTAACCAGTTCATGCCCAAAATCAAGTCGAATTCTCCAAAAGGTAGCTCCATTAAGTCTCCAGTAAAAATCCAACCCTGAGTCTCTATAGGCACTTCCTTAGATAGTTTGTCTACTTTAACAGAGTGACCTAAAGGACTAACTACTATGACCCCACTCACAGTCTCCTCAGAATGCACACCCAACGACCCAGAAATTTCACAAGCAACATACGAATGCATCGAACCCACATCAATTAAAGTAGTATATGGTGTATGAGATATTAAGAACGTACCAGTTATAACATCAAGTGCATCACCCTCCTCGCGACGGAGAGCAGCATACACTAAGGCTGGCTGACGAGCCTCAGCATTACCAGCACCCCTGCCAGGTGCTCCACGACCACGCCCATTACCATTGCCTCCTCTACCTTGACCACGGCCCCTTGGCGGTGGCAGTCCTCCTCGCGCAGACTGAGCAACCCTCTGATCAACAGCTTGAGCCTGAGCTGGCTTCTGTGGGCAGTCCTTAACCAGAAGATCTTTAGACCCACAATGAAAACAAGCTCACTGCGTTTCCAGCATTCTCCTCGATGAACTCTGCCACAGTCTCCACAAGCCTGTGGTCTAACAACATTCACTGGCACAGCTCGCACTGGTTCTTCTACTCTAGCCCTCTTAAAATTCCAGTTTGCAGCTCCTAATATTCTAGAATCTCTCTTAAAACGGTTGTGATCCCTATCGCGATTCTACCTTTCAGCTTGCTTCACTTCATTGGCTATCTTAGCCTTCTCCACCAGTGTAGCAAAGTCGCGCTCCCTCTGTGGCGCTATCAAAACTCTCAGCTCATCTTTGAGGCCATCCTCAAACCGAACACTGCACTCATATTCGGTGGAAACAATGCCGCTAGCATACCGGCTTAGTCACAGAAATTCTGCCTCATATTCAGCCACAGTCTTACTACCCTGGGTCAGGTTAAAAAATTCCTTCCTTCGTGCGTCCACATAACTAGCCCCAACATATTTCACCTTGAAAGACTACTTGAACAATTCCCAGGTTACCCTCTCAGCTGGGGTACCCTCTCTCACGGTGATGCACCATTGATACGCCTCGTCCCTCAGCAACGATACCGCTCCTTTTAACTTCTGCTCCACTGAGTAGTCCAAGTCATCCATAATTCGCTCTGTGGCTTCCAGCCAGTACTCAGCTACATTCAGGGCCACTCCAGATATGCCCCTAAAAACTTCTGCTCCATTGGCCTGGAGTCGCTCAGAAATGAACCCCCTATTCATGGGCCCGACATTGGCTCCAGCCACCCTTTCTAGAACCCTCAACATGGCCCGGGAAAGAGCGTCGTCCCCTGCGGCCCAATCGTACGGCCCATTATCCTTAACCGGTGGTCGTCCCTCTCTAGCTGGCATATGCTCAGAAGACGACGATCCAGCTTGAGCACTAACTCGGCCTCGTCCATGGCCTTGTCCACGAGCAACTCTTGTACTCATATCGATTATCTGTTTTATGAATTTTATGACATCAGTTAATGTTTCAGTTGTTTACTACAGAATATCTTATGAACAGATAAAGTTTCAGAGTTGTGTTCGTGTGATCGTAGCCTAGCTATTGTCTCAGTTTCCTAGGGTTTAGTTTCCCTACAGTTCAGTTTTATAGCCTTAATACTACCTCACCTATAGTATCATATCCAAGGCTCAGTACTATCTACAGTTTTATTTTCAGTACAGTACAGAAGTTAAGGCAGAAAATACTTACAACTTGATACTGGGGATTCAGTGTGCCACTCTCCGATTTATCAGATCAAATAGTTTGAGGCCTCTTAAAAATCAATGTTTCAAGACAACTTGTTTTAAAAACTACAATTTGAAGGAAAAAAAAAAACCTTTTTAAAACCAAAAATTTTTCGGAAATCTGATTTTCCAAAAATACCCTTCTGGACTCAAAATTTTTTTTTAAAACCCTTTTTGGACCCGATCCATAGCTGAGTTGTTGCAACCGGGCTCTGATACCACTAAATGTAACACCCCGAACCTGGCCTGTAACACCCTACACCCCTATCCGTCGCTGGAATAGGGTATAAGGTATTACAAATCTAAATACAGCCTACCGAGGTTCATAGTTACATACTAGACATAGATTTATTTAGTTCAAAACGCGAATGTATAACACTTGCAATTTAGTTCGGACGGTCCGTCATATCTCATTAAAAGAGTTTCGTAAACATATCATGCTAGTATATTTCTACCATGTGGCTACTAACAACTTGGCCGAATTAAACCTTTCATTGACCGAACTCCCTATTAGCAACTCTTTCCATATGGGGTACTAACTAAATAGCATGCCACAACATTAAACCATACAAGTATCATCCACACATATATTCAACACAAAGACTAAGCAAGCCATTTTCGCATGGCTAGAATAGTTACAACTCAAAATGTAGTTTGAATCAACAAAAGGAGATTAGCCTATACATGCCATTGACCCAAAATAACCATCAAAAGTACCAAAATAACAGCGATAGTGTAGGTGATTAAGGCTTCAATCCCCGAGTCCGTAGCTTCCAAAATGAGATCTATAAAACAGAGGAAACAAGGGAAACGGAGTAAGCATTACAATGCTTAGTAAGTTTTAAGCAATGTCACAGATAAAGTATTAAATTCTAACATAGTTATTCGTATCTTAGTTTCCCTCTTCCTTTGGGTAAGTCACCCTTTTTCCAAATATATACATTCACGTCACATACGGAAATGGATAGCTTTCACTCATAGTAAGTTCACGTAAACATATACATGTCACAAAAATTCACATAACATTTCACATAGGCCAATTGTACTTTGATCATGTTAATAATCTCATTTCATGAACACATATGAAATCACATAATGACCTTAGTATTCGGTCCAAAATCCAGCTTGCAATAAGCCAAGGGTACATACCTGTATAACTTAACACTTTCAGCGCAATTCATTAGCGATCGTTACCTTGAAGGCCATTAGCCTTAGGCTTTATTCTCATCATCATCGAGATCTTTAGCTCGGGTAAACTCTATACATAGCCATCGGGTCTTTTCCCGGATATAATCTCCGCATATAGCCTTCGGGTCTTAACCCGGACATCATCTCTGCATATAGCCTTCGGGTCTTAACCCGGACATCATCTCTGCATATAGCCTTCGGGTCTTAACCCGGATTCGCATCATAATTTCTCATACATATATATATATATTCGCATGTAGCCAAGTTTCACATAGCAAGATTTCACTTGCAATTCAATCAATTCATGTGCATACAACATATAACATGCTTCTTGACTTTATATCATAAATGTACATATAATTCAAACTTATACACGTATGCTCTTCTTTTCTAGACTTTCGGTCCAAAAATCAAACATACATGAGCAATGCATTTCAAATCTCATTTCGGTTCTTTTTCTCTATGAGCCATTCGGATATATAGCAAACATAAATAAGGTGTCTTTCTCAATAGGACATCGTTCAAATATCAGCATGTATGTCATGGCATTTTAACTTAAATACCAAATTCGATTACTCAAAACTTACCTTGAACTTTCACGAGGAATTACGAGTTGGCTATTCGACCACTTTAGCCTTCCCTTTATCCGAACTCGTCCCTCTATGCTCTTGAGCTAAATAAAACATTTAACTCTATTAATCCTTATTCAAGCACCTCAATGAATCATTTTCAGTCATAGTCAAATCATACATGCATATTCTTCTCATTGCAAACACACATGCACATTGGAGCATTTCACATACATATCACAAGTCACAACAAGCTGATTTTCTGAGCAGCATTCAATAATTCACTCATAAATGGAGCTACGAAACTCCAAATGTAGTGCTGTAAATTTTGCATGAAAATAGACTCATTTATCTTTAATCCATAAAATTTTCATAATTTTTGGTTTGGTAAATCAATACCAGAATTTTCTTAAAGTTTCCCTATTTCACTGCTTGATTAAACTGACCACTCTATACTACGAACCGAATTTCTCCTTGTACAGAGTTCCAAATATGTCCTCACCTATTTTATTCGAAACTAGACTCATCAAGGAGTCTAAGCATATAAATTTTGTCTCATAACAATTTTTATACAATTTATAGTGATTTTCCAAAAACAGAGCAGGGGACTTCGAAGTCAATCTGATACTGTCTCACTCTACTCTAAAAATATTTTTATCGGGAATTCCTTTGCTTGCAAGGTTTCTTTTATAAGAAACTAGACTCATTAAGCTTCAATTACACAGTTTATTCAGCCTTTAATTCAACTCGCACAATTTATGGTGATTTTTCCAAAACACGTTACTGCTGCTGTACCAAGCAGATTTTTATACAAAATCCACTCTTTAATGTTCTTATGTACATACTTAAAACATAGCATTTCCTAAGGCACCATTTAGAGTTGTCATTAACCTTAACATATATATACATACACAATTCACATCCATTCAAGCTACAACATCAACTAACAAAGAATTTGCACACTTACTACCCAATTCATTCAAATTTCACATTCAACTAATACAAAATCATATATGAATAATTTAATTATAGGATCCCAAAATTAAACAAAATTTCATACTTTACCACATTAACCAAATGCAATTTGCTCAAGATAGTCACTCATAACAAAATTTTTAACTAATCTAGATTCACATATTTTCATCCCTTGGTACACAACATCAATCAACAACAACCTAAACTCATCAAGGTCATGGCCAAATACCTTAGCTACACTTTCTCTTATTTCCAAATACAAATAACCTCATTTACAAAGGCATTTGGCACTTCAATACACTCCTAAATTTCAAGACTTCAAAGCTTTCATTTTTAACCAATTTATTACCCATCTAATTGCTCAAATAGATTTCTAATACAAGAATTAAACCAACCTACTAACCTTAATACCAATTTCGGCAAGTAACCACACACATTCCTTTCAATCACTTCTATTTAAGCTTCCAACTCATGGAACATAAAGAATAGAAATCTCCTTCTAACATTTCTATCTTAGCCGAATGCCCCATGCTCCCCAAGAACCAAAATTTACACATGGGCTAAGTCATAGACCTAACCATCTACCAAAATTTCATCAAATCTCAAAGAATTAACCAAAAACTTACCTTAATCAAGCAAGAAGAAGACCAAATGCCTAGTTTCTCTTCCCCCTTTTTCTTCTTTTGGTTCACGGCAATAAAGAAAAAAAATGAAAGGCACATTGTTCTTTTCACCCTTTATTTTATTATAAATCATCTTTTATTTTTATGACAACTAATTACAATTTCTTTTATTATTAATATTAGACTAAATAACAATTCACAAATTGCCAAAATTTCATCATTACCTTCCACTATCATAAAAGTGGGCAATTTGACATGCAAATCCCTTATTTTGCATGCATTTATTAATTAGTCTTCACACATTTGTCTAACACATTTCCAAAGTTCACTACTAAGTCCTTTTTGGTGAAATTCAAAGTTATAACTCTAAATTGACACACCAAACATGTCACACATGAATTACCACATATTATAGGCATCAAAATGAATATTAAATATATTTTATGCCTCGGTGTTGTGGTCCCGAAACCACATTCCGACTAGGGTCGTTTTAAGGCTGTCACAACTCTCCCCCACTAATGAAATTTTCGTCCCCGAAAATCTTACCGGAAAATAAGTTTGGGTAACGTTCTCTTATCGAATCCTCAAGCTCCCAAGTAGCTTCTTCGACCCCGTGTTTGACCCATAACACTTTCACTAACGAAATCCTCTTATTCCGCAACTCTTTAACCTCGTGTGCCAAAATACGAATTGGTTCCTCCTCGTAACTCATATCAGATCGAATCTCAATGTCAGACGGATTAATCACATGCGATGGGTCGGATCTATATCGTCGGAGCATCGAAACATGAAAAACGTTGTGAATCTTTTCAAGTTCGGGAGGCAAAATCAATCGATATGCTACCGGTCCAATCCGTTCAGATATTTCGTATGGTCCGATGAACCTCGGACTCAATTTGCCCTTACGGCCGAATCTGAACACTTTTTTCCAAGGTGACACTTTAAGAAATACTTTGTCTCCGACCTGGTACTCGATATCTTTCCGCTTTAAATCCGCGTAAGACTTTTGACGATCTGAAGCTGCCTTAAGGCTATCACGAATCACTTTTACTTTCTGCTCGGCATCTCTAATTAAATCGACTCCAAAGATCTTACTTTCACTGAGCTCGGTCCAAAACAACGGTGTACGGCATTTGCGACCGTACAAAGCCTCGTAAGGTGCCATCTTAATGCTCGATTGAAAACTGTTGTTGTAAGCGAATTCGATCAAAGGCAAATATCGTTCCCACGAACCACTAAACTCAAGGACACAACATCTCAACATATCCTCGAGTATCTGAATTACTCGTTCCGATTGACCGTCCGTCTGAGGATGGAACGCGGTACTAAAATGTAGCTTAGTACCCAAAGAATCTTGTAGTTTCTTCCAAAACCGCGATGTAAATCTCGGGTCTCTATCCGACACGATAGAGATAGGGACCCCGTGCAATCTGACGATCTGAGAAACATACAACTCCGCTAGCTTATCAAGTGAGTAATCCGTACGCACAGGTATAAAGTGAGCGGATTTAGTTAATCGGTCTACGACAGCCCAAATCGCATCCTTCTTGCTCGGTGTCAACGGTAGCCCAGATACAAAATCCATCGTGACTCTATCCCACTTCCACTCGGGAATCAAAATCGGTTGCAACAAACCCGATAGCACCTGATGTTCCGCTTTTACTTGTTGGCATATTAGACACTTTGACACAAAATTTGAGATGTCTCGTTTCATACCATGCCACCAATATTGACGTTTCAAATCATTGTACATTTTAGTACTTCCCGGATGAACTGACATTCGGCTATTGTGGGCTTCCTCTAAAATCATCGAAACCAACTTTGAACTTCTCGGTATACATACTCGGCCTCGAAACCTCAAACAATCATGGTCGTCAACTTGAAACTCAGGATCCACATTTACCTTGCATTGAGTTCGCTTGGCAATTAAATCATCATCTGCTTTTTGAGCCTCACAGATTTGTCGTAGAAACACCGGTTTCGCTTTTAATTCCGCTATCATCACGCCATCATTAGCTACCGATAAATGCACATTCATTTCTCGTAGAGCTAGCAATGATTTTCGGCTAAGAGCATCAGCAACTACATTCGCTTTCCCCGGGTGATAGTCGATAACAAGTTCATAGTCCTTTAGCAATTCAAGCCAACGTCTCTGTCTCAGATTCAAGTCTCTTTGCGTCATCAAGTATTTGAGGCTTTTATGGTCGGAGAAGATATGACATTTCTCACCAAAAAGGTAGTGACGCCAAATCTTCAAAGCAAAAACAATAGCAGCTAATTCGAGATCGTGAGTTGGATAGTTTTTCTCATGAGGCTTTAACTGTCTCGAAGCATACGCAACGACTCTGCCCTCTTGCATCAAAACACACCCCAAGCCATTCAAAGACGCGTCACTATAAACCACAAACTCTTTACCGGATTCAGGCTGAACCAATACTGGAGCTTCCATCAATAGGGCTTTCAATTGGTCGAAACTCTTTTGGCACTTCTCGGACCATTCGAATTTAACATCTTTCTGCAGTAGCTTCGTCAATGGGGTTGAGATCATCGAAAAGTCTTTCACAAACCGTCGGTAGTACCCGGCAAGTCCTAAAAAGCTTCGGACTTCCGAGACATTTTTAGGAGGCTTCCAATCGAGGATAGCAGAGATTTTATTCGGATCAACTCGGATACCCGCGGCAGATACAATGTGTCCCAGAAAGCCAACCTCGCGCAACCAGAACTCACACTTGCTAAATTTCACATACAACTGGTTATCACGCAAAACCTGTAGCACAAGTCTTAAATGCTCGGCATGCTCAATCTCATCGCGGGAATAAACCAAGATGTCATCGATAAACATGACCACAAATTGATCTAGGTACGGCTTAAACACTCGATTCATCATATCCATGAAAACAGCGGGGGCATTAGTCAGCCCAAACGGCATCACTAAAAATTCATAGTGTCTGTACCTCGTTCTGAAAGCAGTCTTGGGCACGTCTGAGTCTCGAACTCGCAACTGATAGTAGCCAGATCACAAATC
Organism: Gossypium stocksii; assembly: GCA_020496765.1. Classification (NCBI taxonomy): domain Eukaryota; kingdom Viridiplantae; phylum Streptophyta; class Magnoliopsida; order Malvales; family Malvaceae; genus Gossypium; species Gossypium stocksii. The sequence continues at coordinate 46,224,871 of CM035631.1, forward strand.
GATCTTTGAAAACACTGAGGCTCCCTTTAACTGATCGAATAAGTCATCGATACGAGGCAACGGATACTTATTCTTTATAGTCACCTTGTTCAGCTGCCGATAGTCAATACACATTCTCAAAGTCCCGTCCTTCTTTTTCATGAACAAGACGGGTGCACCCCAAGGAGAAAAGCTCAGTCTTGCGAAACCTCTATCGGTCAACTCTTGCAACTGGGATTTCAACTCTTTCAACTCCGTCGGAGCCATACGATATGGAGCAATTGAAATCGGAGTTGTACCCGGAACTAGCTCAATGCCGAACTCAACCTCTCTAACAGGCGGTAATCCCGGTAATTCTTCGGGAAACACGTCCGGATACTCACAAACCACAGGAACAGTCTCAAGCTTTAGTTCAGATATTTTGCTATCTAAAACATAGGCAAGATAAGCCTCGCAACCCTTTTTCATAAATTTCTGAGCCAACATAGAAGATATTACCGCCGTTAGCCCGTTTAAATCCGTAGACTCAATCCGAATTATCTCATTAGTCGTACATCGTAAATCAATAGTCTTTCATTTACAATTCACTACCGCATCGTGCACAGTCAACCAATCCATTCCGAGAATAACGTCGAATTCGTCGAATGGCAAAAGCATCAAATCGGCCAAAAAACAGGAATCCCGAATCTTAAGGGGACATTTCTTACACACTCTATCAACTAAAACACAACGACCCAAGGGATTGGACACTCGAACCACAAACTCAGTAGACTCAATAGGGAGAGTCTTACTGGATGCCAAAGTTTCACATACATATGAATGAGTTGAACTGGGGTCAATCAAAGCAATTACATCAGTATCAAAGAGAGTAAAAGTACCGGTGATAACATCGAGCGAAGAGGCATCCTCTCGTGCGCGAATTGCGTAAGCCCTAGCAGGAGCATGAGCCTCGGATCTTGTCGTAGCATCTTTAAACCTTCTCTGACCACCGCTAGCATTCCCCGGATTTCTAGGTGGCCTCCCTCGAGCTGAAGTAGTATTCGGTTTTCCACTCGGGTTCATATTTTGCTCGGACCATCTGGGGCAATCTCTTATAAAGTGATCAGCCGACCCGCATTTATAACAAGAGCGATCATGAAATCTGCAGCTCCCTGAATGCCATTTTCCACAATACTTGCACTTAGCTCTGTCTCGACGGTCGTTCCCAACACTAGCAGTAGAAGTAGCACGTGAACTCATAGGAGGTCGATCACGGTCTCGCCTAGAAAAACCCAAAGTAGCAGATGGTCTGTTCGACTCACTTCGAAACTTCTTTGAGGATTTTTGAATAGACCTCCCAGAAGATCTCTTACGGAACTCTCTGGCTCCGCTCTCAGCTTTTCTCTTTTCATTTCGAAGCTCTTCGGCCTTGCAGGCTCGCTCGACAAGAACAACGAACTCTTGAATTTCCAGAATGCCAACCAGCAGTTTGATGTCTTCATTTAACCCGTCCTCGAAGCGTTTACACATAATAGCTTCGGATGATATACACTCGCGAGCATATCGGCTAAGTCGTACGAATTCCCTCTTATATTCGGTCACCGACATTCTGCCTTGTTTAAGTTCGAGGAATTCCTTCCGCTTCTGATCGATAAATCTTTGGCTGATATATTTCTTGCGGAACTCAACTTGGAAAAACTCCCAACTAACTCACTCTCTCGGCACCACCGAAACCAATGTGTTCCACCAATAGTAGGCGGAATCACGCAGCAGAGATACGGCACACTTCAAGCACTCTTCAGGCGTACACGACAACTCGTCAAACACACGGATTACATTATCGAGCCAAAACTCGGCCCGCTCAGTATCATCATCAACTGTAGCCCGGAACTCTTCAGCCCCATATTTTTTAATTTTATCGACCGGGGGTTTACTCGACCTCACAGGGTCGGCCTCAAGAGGAGCCACAGGGGTCGGAAGTGGGTTATTCGGGGGAGGAGGTTGTGGAATAGCCGGATTATTTCGTAGGAATTGAGTGAACCAATCATTCATCATTGCATAAAGGTTCTGCCTCATGTCATCATCTCGACGACTGGCATTCGGCTGTAAGTCGACTGGCGCGGTCCCTTGCGCGGGAGCGGCCGCTACACTCTCAATATCTTCCGCTACGACTCGATCGGGATCGGAATCCATTACTATACGAAAAACACATTTCAAATGTCAGATATCACCACACTATCGCATTATCACAAAATGGCATGTATAGCTATACTCACACACGCTACGCTAGTCCGAGAATCGACTAAACCGTAGCTCTGATACCAATAAAAATGTAACACCCTACACCCCTATCCGTCGCTGGAATAGGGTATAAGGTATTACAAATCTAAATACAGCCTACCGAGGTTCATAGTTACATACTAGACATAGATTTATTTAGTTCAAAACGCGAATGTATAACACTTGCAATTTAGTTCGGACGGTACGTCATATCTCATTAAAAGAGTTTTGTAAACATATCATGCTAGTATATTTCTACCATGTGGCTACTAACAACTTGGCCGAATTAAACCTTTCATTGACCGAACTCCCTATTAGCAACTCTTTGCATATGGGGTACTAACTAAATAGCATGCCACAACATTAAACCATACAAGTATCATCCACACATATATTCAACACAAAGACTAAGCAAGCCATTTTCGCATGGCTAGAATAGTTACAACTCAAAATGTAGTTTGAATCAACAAAAGGAGATTAGCCTATACATGCCATTGACCCAAAATAACCATCAAAAGTACCAAAATAACAGCGATAGTGTAGGTGATTAAGGCTTCAATCCCCGAGTCCGTAGCTTCCAAAATGAGATCTATAAAACAGAGGAAACAAGGGAAACGGAGTAAGCATTACAATGCTTAGTAAGTTTTAAGCAATGTCACAGATAAAGCATTAAATTCTAACATAGTTATTCGTATCTTAGTTTCCCTCTTCCTTTGGGTAAGTCACCCTTTTTCCAAATATATACATTCACGTCACATACGGAAATGGATAGCTTTCACTCATAGTAAGTTCACGTAAACATATACATGTCACAAAAATTCACATAACATTTCACATAGGCCAATTGTACTTTGATCATGTTAATAATCTCATTTCATGAACACATATGAAATCACATAATGACCTTAGTATTCGGTCCAAAATCCAGCTTGCAATAAGCCAAGGGTACATACCTGTATAACTTAACACTTTCAGCGCAATTCATTAGCGATCGTTACCTTGAAGGCCATTAGCCTTAGGCTTTATTCTCATCATCATCGAGATCTTTAGCTCGGGTAAACTCTATACATAGCCATCGGGTCTTTTCCCGGATATAATCTCCGCATATAGCCTTCGGGTCTTAACCCGGACATCATCTCTGCATATAGCCTTCGGGTCTTAACCCGGACATCATCTCTGCATATAGCCTTCAGGTCTTAACTCGGATTCGCATCATAATTTCTCATACATATATATATATTCGCATGTAGCCAAGTTTCACATAGCAAGATTTCACTTGCAATTCAATCAATTCATGTGCATACAACATATAACATGCTTCTCGACTTTATATCATAAATGTACATATAATTCAAACTTATACACGTATACTCTTCTTTTCTAGACTTTCGGTCCAAAAATCAAACATACATGAGCAATGCATTTCAAATCTCATTTCGGTTCTTTTTCTCTATGAGCCATTCGGATATATAGCAAACATAAATAAGGTGTCCTTCTCAATAGGACATCGTTCACATATCAGCATGTATGTCATGGCATTTTAACTTAAATACCAAATTCGATTACTCAAAACTTACCTTGAACTTTCACGAGGAATTACGAGTTGGCTATTCGACCACTTTAGCCTTCCCTTTATCCGAACTCGTCCCTCTATGCTCTTGAGCTAAATAAAACATTTAACTCTATTAATCCTTATTCAAGCACCTCAATGAATCATTTTCAGTCATAGTCAAATCATACATGCATATTCTTCTCATTGCAAACACACATGCACATTGGAGCATTTCACATACATATCACAAGTCACAACAAGCTGATTTTCTGAGCAGCATTCAATAATTCACTCATAAATGGAGCTACGAAACTCCAAATGTAGTGCTGTAAATTTTGCATGAAAATAGACTCATTTATCTTTAATCCATAAAATTTTCATAATTTTTGGTTTGGTAAATCAATACCAGAATTTTCTTAAAGTTTCCCTATTTCACTGCTTGATTAAACTGACCACTCTATACTACGAACCGAATTTCTCCTTGTACAGAGTTCCAAATATGTCCTCACCTATTTTATTCGAAACTAGACTCATCAAGGAGTCTAAGCATATAAATTTTGTCTCATAAAAATTTTTATACAATTTATAGTGATTTTCCAAAAACAGAGCAGGGGACTTCGAAGTCAATCTGATACTGTCTCACTCTACTCTAAAAATCTTTTTATCAGGAGTTCCTTTGCTTGCAAGGTTTCTTTTATAAGAAACTAGACTCATTAAGCTTCAATTACACAGTTTATTCAGCCTTTAATTCAACTTGCACAATTTATGGTGATTTTTCCAAAACACGTTACTGCTGCTGTACCAAGCAGATTTTTATACAAAATCCACTCTTTAATGTTCTTATGTACATACTTAAAACATAGCATTTCCTAAGGCACCATTTAGAGTTGTCATTAACCTTAACATATATATACATACACAATTCACATCCATTCAAGCTACAACATCAACTAACAAAGAATTTGCACACTTACTACCCAATTCATTCAAATTTCACATTCAACTAATACAAAATCATATATGAATAATTTAATTATAGGATCCCAAAATTAAACAAAATTTCATACTTTACCACATTAACCAAATGCAATTTGCTCAAGATAGTCACTCATAACAAAATTTTTAACTAATCTAGATTCACATATTTTCATCCCTTGGTACACAACATCAATCAACAACAACCTAAACTCATCAAGGTCATGGCCAAATACCTTAGCTACACTTTCTCTTATTTCCAAATACAAATAACCTCATTTACAAAGGCATTTGGCACTTCAATACACTCCTAAATTTCAAGACTTCAAAGCTTTCATTTTTAACCAATTTATTACCCATCTAATTGCTCAAATAGATTTCTAATACAAGAATTAAACAAACCTACTAACCTTAATACCAATTTCGGCAAGTAACCACACACATTCCTTTCAATCACTTCTATTTAAGCTTCCTACTCATGGAACATAAAGAATAGAAATCTCCTTCTAACATTTCTATCTTAGCCGAATGCCCCATGCTCCCCAAGAACCAAAATTTACACATGGGCTAAGTCATAGACCTAACCATCTACCAAAATTTCATCAAATCTCAAAGAATTAACCAAAAACTTACCTTAATCAAGCAAGAAGAAGACCAAATGCCTAGTTTCTCTTCCCCCTTTTTCTTCTTTTGGTTCACGGCAATAAAGAAAAAAAATGAAAGGCACATTGTTCTTTTCACCCTTTATTTTATTATAAATCATCTTTTATTTTTATGACAACTAATTACAATTTCTTTTATTATTAATATTAGACTAAATAACAATTCACAAATTGCCAAAATTTCATCATTACCTTCCACTATCATAAAAGTGGGCAATTTGACATGCAAATCCCTTATTTTGCATGCATTTATTAATTAGTCTTCACACATTTGTCTAACACATTTCCAAAGTTCACTACTAAGTCCTTTTTGGTGAAATTCAAAGTTATAACTCTAAATTGACACACCAAACATGTCACACATGAATTACCACATATTATAGGCATCAAAATGAATATTAAATATATTTTATGCCTCGGTGTTGTGGTCCCGAAACCACATTCCGACTAGGGTCGTTTTAAGGCTGTCACATGGCCCAGACGTTATGGCCATGCCCGGTGTGCTACATCACCTAGACTATCCTACGCCGCCCTATTTACTAAGTCCGATGGTGAGTTTTGAAGAGCAATGCTTGATTTTAGGAAATTCCCGTATTAATAATTATTCAACTTAATCTCTATTCCATTTGATAAGTGATTCATTTTAACCTTATTATCCTACTTAGCCATTTGTATTATCAGGTTGGTTAAGAAAACATTTGTTAAATTTTCAAAAACGGTGTGTAGTTGTGGTTGAAATATAACAGTTGAAAATCCCAAATAAAAATAGTCATAGTGGCCTTATTACAACCCATAAACAAATTTAAAAGTAGAAACCGATAATTAGAAATATAAAGTAATAAAACTTATTTTAAACCGTGCTCAGTCCTTGTGGCCACTCTGATTCCCTCCCAGCAACCAAGTCACGATCTAGGGCTCACCTGCAAGGATGGAAAGAGAAGGGTGAGTTTGGGAAAACTCAGTGTGTGCAGAACCCATCCAAAGCCTACATCGGCTCGAGCCCACTGGGCCTGAGCCCTAACCAGTCTCAGTCAGATACTGGGCCGAAGCCCTATCCAGATTACAGATACTGGTCCAAAACCCTATAACAGATACTGGGCCAAAGCCCTATTCAGATAACAGTTTGGCCCATAGGCCCATAACAGTATAGTACAGGATAACAGTATGAATGCAACCCAATTGGGGAGACTACTCAACCCACCAACTGCTACACACCACCCGTACCAGCCAACACACCATGTGGGGAATAACTCGACCCACCCAGCCCACACACCACAGTCGCAGCATGGCTGCTCAGATAAATAGTATATGAGGCAAAGCCCCTTTCAGAAACAGTACGAGGCATAGCCCCTTTCAGTAACGTGGCAGTGCCACTCACACTTCCTCCAATATAAAACCAACCCATGCAACAGAGATACATAACATGACATGCAGTAACAGTAACAGTCAATTAAGCAGTACAGTCGATTCTAGCCCTAGGGGTATAATGGTAATTTTATACTTAGGGGTAAATCAGTAATTTTGCACCCTAAGGGTATTTCAGTAATTTTGTTCTCTTATTACAGTTTTTATTATTATTACAGCCTCTACTATTACAGTGGTTGTTACAGAAACTCATTTAATTCAGTTTATCAGTTTTAGCCCTTAGGCTCTAAAACCCCTAATGGCTCTACCATGCCATTTTAGCCCATTAGGCCCATTTAAGCCTTAATCTTTAATCTATTACTCGTTTTAATAGTTTTTATGACTATAGTCCATATTATTACCTTTAAACCTATTCTTATCCCAAATGGGCCCAAAAGCCCATTGGACCCATATTCGGCCCACCGAGGCCCAACTTACCAAAGTGCCCAAAATTTTGCGGCAAACTCACCTAGCAGTGCCGGTTCGAAATCCAAATTTTCCCTACCAACTTGAGAGCATTCGCATGCTCACAAGCCCTCAAAATGCCGGAACTTTGGCATTTCAGCTTTTTGGCTTTTGCCGATTTGAACAATGAAGGTGTTCGAAGCACACACCTGTTTTGCAGTTCCACTGACGAGATTTCCTATGCGCCTGTTCCTACAATCCATTATCTAAGTGATTAATCAGTAGATCTATGAAAAACTACAACCAAAATCCCTTACCACACTCGGCCACACCCTTAATGGCCATGAAAACTTACCTCTGTCGATTTAGATACATTAGATCTAGATCTGATGATACCGATGCCTTCCACTCCTTGCTTGATCACCTTCCTTGCTAACTAACACCCAAAAAGAACCAAAATACTACTTTAAATCACTAATAGACTAAATCGACAACCTCCTTAACTTTAGGGACTTTCGGCTTTTCCAAAGTATGAAATATCTTAAAGATCTGAGTTGGTAACCACTTACCACTGCTTTTACCTTGATTCTAACTCAGATCTGAGTAGATCTAACCCTTATACGCAGACAGAAACCAAATCTCTAAGATCTAAGAATTCAGCCAAAAGCTCCTATAGTTATGGCGATTTCAGCTTTTCAACTGGTGAAGAAGATGACGATTTGGGCTATAGACTTGGGTGATGGTATCGAAAATGGTGTGGCTCAAGGGGATGCAGTAATCGGCCACAACAGGTGAAGGGAACAGGGGTAATTTGGCTTAGAAGGATTCGACAAAAGGAAGTAGCTTTCGGGATTCCGGCACTTTGAACATTCGGCTATGGGTGTTTTTGAGAAGGATGGGAGCAAAAGAAAGAGTGGATCTGAGTAAGAAGGGTGTTCGACTAGGGAAGAGATCAAAGAGGAAAAAGAAAAGTGAAGAAAATAACGGTAGAGGTGAAGAAGAAGAAATCGGCTAGAAGCTTTCTAGGGAGGCAAGTTTCGACTTTTCTGACAGTAAAAGAGAAGATTATACCTATGGTGGCTAGCCCTAATTCTTATGACAGAAAATAGAAAATGATATAACCCTAATATCACACTTGAGTAATCGGCCCAAGTCCCTAAAAGCCCTTGCCAAAATTCCTACTTAAATTAGTCACATGCTCGGCACATGTTTAAAAATTAAAAAGAACACTATGCTTACCTTGCAACTCGAACCCTTGTCCTTGAATACCCACTTAGGCGCCACTTTTTTAGGAGATTAGTAGCGCCACCTTGCCACTCTACCAAGGCTCCCTTTGTGACATATTTTACACGGTTTTTCTTAAAGGCCCACTTAACCAAGTCCCCTTTCACTTGAAAATCCAACTTAATATTTTACCGGGTTTTATCTTAAGCTAGGGCCTTCTAAAGGCCCACTAACACATGTACATACATTTTCAACCTTCAGAACACCAAAATTTTAAAATTTCACTAAAACTCACAAAACCCAAAAAATTCCGAAAATCAGGGCGTTACACAAATCCTTCTGAGTCATCAAGTATTTGAGACTTTTGTGATCGGAATAAACGTGACATTTTTCACCAAACAAATAGTGGCGCCAAATTTTTAAAGCGAAAACAATAGTAGCCAGTTCGAGATCGTGTGCCGGATAGTTCTTCTCATGAGGCTTTAACTGTCTCGAGGCATAAGCTACAACTTTGCCTTCTTGCATCAAAATGCAGCCAAGTCCGTTCAGAGATGCATCGCTGTAAATCATAAATTCTTTACCCGGTTCTGGCTGAACTAGCACTGAAGCTTCGGTCAAAAGGGCTTTTAACTGATCAAAGCTTTTCTGACACCTTTCCGACCATTCAAACTTGACATCTTTCTTAAGTAACATTGTCATCGGCGTTGCTATCATCGAAAAACTTTTCACAAACCGTCTATAGTAACCAGCAAGTCCCAAAAAGCTTCAAACTTCCGAAACATTCCTTGGAGGCTTCCAATCAATTATGGCTGAAATTTTGCTCGGATCAACCCTGATACCAGATGCTGAAACAACATGTCCTAGAAAGCTAACTTCTCGTAACCAGAATTCACATTTACTGAACTTTGCATACAATTACTTATCACGCAAAATCTGTAACACACATCTTAAGTGTTCGGCATGCTCGGTTTCATCGCGTGAATAGATCAGAATGTCATCTATAAAAACAACCACAAGTCGATCCAGATATTCTTTGAAAATCCAATTCATTAAATCCATGAAAATGATAGGGGCATTAGTAAGTTCGAACTGCATCACCAAGAACTCAAAATGTCTGTATCTCATCTTGAAAGCAGTCTTAGGCGCATCAGAGTCTTTAACTCACAACTGATAGTAACCTGATCTCAAATCTATTTTCGAAAACACTGAAGCTCCCTTTAACTGATCGAATAAATCATCAATACATTGCAACGGATATTTATTCTTTATAGTCATTTTATTGAGCTGCTGGTAGTCGATGCACATTTTCATAGTTCCATCTTTCTTTTTCACGAATAACACTGGTGCACCCCAGGGAGAAAAACTTGGTCGAGCAAAACCTCTATCCGTCAACTCTTGCAACTGAGTTTTCAATTCTTTTAATTCAATTGGTGCCATTCTATACGGAGCTATCGAAATTGGAGTCGTCCCAGGTACTAACTCAATACCAAATTCTACTTCCCGAATAGGTTGCAACCCGAGCAATTCTTCAAGAAACACGTCTGGATACTCACACACAATTGGTACGGACTCAATTTTCTTGTCAGTCACCTTACTATCTAGCACATATGCAAAGTAAGCTTCGCAACCCTTTTTCATATATTTTTGAGCCAACATCGAGGCTATCATGGTTGGTAAACCATTCAAATCAGTAGATTCGATTCGGATTATCCCATCATTTCGGTACCGCATATCAATAGTCTTTCGTCTACAATTTACCACAACATCATGCATAGTTAACCAATCCATACCGAGGATGATATCAAACTTGTCGAATGGTAGTAGCATCAAATCAGCCGAAAAACATGAATCTCGAATCATCAGAGGGCAATTCTTACACACTTTGTCAACTAGAACACATCGGCCCAGGGGGTTTGAAACCCAAATTACAAACTCAGTAGACTCAACAGGTAAAGTCTTACTGGATACTAATGTTTTACACACAAAGGAATGAGTAGAACCAGGATCAGTCAAAGCAACTACAAAGCAACGACACTAGTATCATAGAGAGTAAATGTACCAGTAATAACATCTAGGGATGAAGCCTCCTCTCGAGCACGGATGGCATAAGCTCTGCCAGGAGCATGAGCCTCAAATCGAACAACTATATCTTTTGTCCCTCTCTGACTACCACTAGCATTACCCACGTGCCTGGGTGGTCTACCTCGCGATGACATATTACTCGGTCGAGCATTCTAAATGGTATTTTGTTCAGCCAACATCGGACACTCCTAAATAAAATGATCTACCGATCTACATTTGAAACAAGTGCGATCACGCATTCTACAATCTCCCGAATGCCATTTCCCACAATGTTTACACTCAGACTTATGCTGCCGAACGTTACCAACACTAGCAACTGAGGTGGCTCGCGAACTCACCGGAGGTCGATCTCGATCTCATTTAGCAACACCCGTAATATCTTTAGATCGGCTAGAATCCTCCCTGAACTTCTTTGATGACGACTAATAAGTTTTACTTGTTGATCTTTTACGGAAGTCTCTAGCTTTGGACTCAGCCTTTCTCTTTTATTTTCCAAGCTCTTCAGCTTTACATGCTCGCTCGATAAGTACTACGAACTCTTTAATTTCAAGTATGCCTACCAGCAACTTAATATCTTTGTTCAACCCATCTTCAAAGCGTTTACACATGCTCGTATTCAGTAACAGTCATGCGACCTTGTTTGAGCTCGAGAAATTCCTTATGTTTCTGATCTATGAATCTCTAGCTGATTTACTTTTTATGGAACTCAGTCTGAAAAAATTCCCATGTAACCCGCTCTCTTGGCACAACCGAAACTAAAGTGTTCCACCAATGGTAGGCAGAATCATGTAACAATGATATAGCACACTTCAAACACTCGTCGGATATTATCAAGCAAAAATTTAGCCCTCTTAGCATCATCACTAACTGTGGCCCTAAACTCTTCGGCCCCGTATTTTCTAATTTTGTCAACAGGAGGCTTATTCAATCTTATTGGATCGATCACTAGAGGTACCACATGTATCGAAGATGGATTATTTGGGGGCGGAGGTGGTTGTGTAATCGGATTATTTTGCACAAATTCAAAGAACCATTCATTCATCATTTGGAAGAAGGCTTGTTTAGCCTCTCCCTCATTGCCAGAAATCGGCCGAGATTCAGTCGGTGCTGTCCCTTGCGCGGGAGCAGGCGCTACACTCTCAACATCATCAGCTACCGCTCTGTCGGGATCCATTTACTATATAAAACACATTTTGAAATGTCAGAAGTCATCACACTATCACAGGATCACAATATGGCATGTATAGCTAGACTCACACATGCTACGTTAGTCCTAGAATCGACTAAACTGTAACTCTGACACCAATAAAATGTAACAGCCCTAGCCCGTATCTGTCGCAGGAAGGGTTTCAAGGCATTACCGAAGATTCCTCTGCTTTCATACATTCACAAGTTCTTTAATTCACATTACTAAAATAAAATTTAATCATAATATCACTAGGTTGATCAATCACATGCAAATAAATTCAAGTCATAAAACAATATGTATAATTAATCATTTTATTATCCTACACAAATATCAAACTTGTAAAAATTCCCATAAGTATATGCTCATGAGTAACCAATATATCTTGAACAAATTATGCATCATAATAAGAAGTTATTAATCATTTGGTTCATTTTCATAGCGTTAATCGAATATAAATATGTTTATTATTAAAACTCCATTCAAAAACCACTTTTGACTTTACTCAAACACATTACAAGCATATAGACCCATATAATACAATTACAAGATCATTTCGATGTAAATAAAATGACCAAAAATACATATGACTTTAACTTATACTTGATACAATTACTATGCCGAATCACCTTAATCATTTCATGAAGCACATTTCAAATACTACTCACATATATATATATATATATATATATATAAACATATCGCATCTATCATGCTAGTCGTATAATCATAAATAAACCTATTAATCGAACTATTTAAACACATTCCGATCTCGCTCCTCATACCACAAAACATATCTCACACTTAACAACAAAACAAGCCATTTTCACATGGCTTTTAAAGTCATTTACAAAATATAACATTTAAACATAGTTCAACCTATACATGCCATAAGTTAAGTTCAAAACATAAAATACCAAAATAGTAGATAGTGTGATGAGATGCTGACGATCCCCGAGCTCTTAGCTTGATTCAAAAGTCTATAAAACAAAGAAAACATAACATCCAAAGTAAGCTTTCATAAGCTTAGTAAGACTTAAGCAATTAAACATTTCAATTGAATAATCAATTTATTTCATATAAGCCGAAATGTACCATTTAAGATGTAATTAAAAAAAAAAAAGCTAACTTGGCCAAATATGAAATTTTTATATAATCTCACATTTAACCGTCTATACCAAATCAATATAGGCTCAAATTCAACCAAATATACCAAATCAATTTAACATCACATATATATATATATTTGCTTATACCGTAAATAGCTGAACACTATGCCATATAATCATCTATTCATAATATAGCTTCTTGAATCACAAATTTGTTCAACCACATCCGAATACACAACCATCATTCAAATATGTAATACATACTTTAAATCTCATAACAAAATACGTGCGTACCTTATTACGGATTAACAATAATTTAGCTTGTACTTAGCTTTTCCTCTCGTTTAACTTTCTTAATAGCACATTAATCTAGAGTCTCGAAATAACACACTGGCATATAGCCTGCTAGGTATCAACCTGATTTAAATACAACGGCACAATGCCTGCTAGGCTTATAGCCTAATTCGTAACACCGGCAAGATGCCTGCTAGGCTTATAGCCTGATTCATAACACCGGCAAGATGCCTGCTAGGCTTTTAGCCCGAAAAACTTAAATACTTAGATTGTACCATAAATCATTAACCGTATTACTAACAATATCTTTGATTTATCACTTCTCAATCAAACTCATACTAGGCAATTTCAATATATCATAATTAGATCAATTCATATCTTCATATCACAATCGACAATCACAATAATACCATAGCTATCATGACTTAACAATCCAAAGTCACATTCGATACACCTAAATACCATTGCTAAACATATCAAATAATTCCATTTCCATTTGGCATTAATTTATATAAAATCAAACATTTTAATTTTACTACTTCTATTTCATCTCTAAGTATAATTAATTTCATTTGATAGCTTAAGAACTTACCTCGGATATTAGCACGCAATAAATTGACTACTCGGATAGTTTTGCCTTCCCCCGATCCAATTCCGATCTCTTTTGTTCTTGAGCTAAATTTAAAACAAGTTGAATTTATTTAATCAATTAACCATATTATTATCACTCAAAAATCACATAAATATGCAATTTACATAATCGCCCCTTACATTTTTCACTTTAGCAAATTGATCCAAAATTCATGAAACATCAACAATTAAATTTTTCCTTGTACCCTTAGGTAGAATACTTCCTAAATAAATACAAGTCCTCCCATTTACTAAATTTCATAATCTAGTCCCTCTATTAATTCAATTTCATAATACTTTCTTGCGCCAAACTTACTAATCTAACACACATTTTAAAATTTCACATCAAATACAAAGTTTCTCAAATTTACAACCATGGCCGAATACAACATCCTAATAATTAACAGAAGTAAATCATTGGCTAGATATATAACTTAACAACAACCTTAGAAATGTAAAATTTAACAAAAACTAAAATGAAAACATACCTAAATTTTGGTTGATAAAGGACCGAATGCCTAACTCTTTTTCTCTTTTCTTCTTGATTTTATTTTTGGTCTTAAAAGATGAACAATGCAGGGATTTGTTATTTTATTTTGTTTTATTACAAGTTAACTAATAAATAGTTTACCAATATAACCTTAAAAAAATCACATACATAAACTATTTAAACCATGGTTTCTACCGTCCACTCCAAGTATTAAGGTATTATATATATATAAATACTTCATATTTATTAAAACATAGTCAATTCAGTCCTTATTAAATAAACCATCAAATTTTCATATTTTTTTGCAATTATATCCTTTTATCAAATTAGACATCCAAATGACAAAATTCAAGTATGAAGTTTTCACACATGCAAATTCACATAAATTAAACACCAAAAATACTATTAAAATATTTTTCAGACTTGGATTCATGGTCCCAAAACCACCGTTCCGATTAGGATCAAAATCGGACTGTTACAAAGGATACTATAAATATATCTTGAGTAGTTGTAGGTCCCGTATAAGACCATGTCTGGGGCATGGCATCAACACTAAACCGAGATCCCATGTAAGACCATGTCTGGGACATGGCATTGGCATCGAGATGTGATCCCCTATAAGACCATGTCTAGGACATGGCATGGGCATCCAAGGTGAGGTCCCGTATAAGAACCTGTCTGGGACATGGCTTTGGCACCAAGAGGAGACAATGATCCCTTGTAAGACCACGTTTGGGACATGGCTTGGGCATCCGAAATGAGATTCCATGTAAGACCATGTCTGGGACATGGCATCGACATCAAAGTACGATCTCGTGTAAGACCATGTCTAGGACATGGCATCGACATCAATGTGTGATCCTATGTAAGACCATGTCTGGGACATGGCATTAGCATCCTCTCATGAGATTGGCTTACAGGTATCCTTCAGTATTTCTAAAAGAAACTTAGATAAGAAAAGTATTCAAGATGATAAGTTTCCAGAGAATGGCTAAAGTTTCATGTTAAATGTTGCAAGCTTATATTCGAGTAAGTACAGGTAATTGAAAGTACATAGTTATGACAGTTACAGCATGAGAAGCATAAGTAAAAATATGATTGAGTAAGCCATGAGAATGAGTAAGAAACTACGTGAAATTTATGATATTTGCTTGAGTGATGTTTCATGATTTATTGCTATTTTATTCATGCAACTTACTAAGCATTTTATGTGCTTACTCTTTCTCATTTTCCCTCTCCATGTAGATTTGCCAGAATTAGCTCGGGGATTACTCAAAGTCAGAGCTCGAAGTCACACTATCAAAGAATTCATTTTGGTATATTGAAATTAGGCTTTTGTTGTATGGCATGTATAGGATGTTGAATTGTGTTGTTAAGTGTCATTTTGTAATAGCCATATAAATAGGCTAATATTGCCTAAGTGATAATTAGGAAATGAAGATGAAATTTATGTTATGCATGTCAGCATGTGAGTGCCTCAATGATGAATGTTATAATGTATGTTCATATATTGATTGAGAGTTTATAGTTGGTATGAATTGGTATTGTTCTGGTTCTGTTTCAGGGTGGCAAAAAGGCTTGGAAAATAGCCTATGGTTGTCCACACGGTTGGGCACACGGGCTTGTGCCTAGGCCGTGTGTGACACACGGTCTACCCCCATGGGCATGTTAATAGACCGTGTGTCCCCTGCATCCAATTTAGTTAAGTCAGTATAGAACACGGGCTGAGCACACGGGCGTGTGCCTTGGCCATGTGCACCCCTAATGATTATAGTGTTTAAGTTAGAATGCTCCACGGGTTGTTGGCACGAGTGTGTCTAGGTCATGTGAGGGACACGGGCCATAGACACGAGCATGTACCCAAGCCGTGTCAGAACCCCTATAGGTTGAAAATAAAATAAATTCAGCATGGGCTAGGGACACGGGCGTGTTCCACCCCACACGGGCCTGTGGCCCTATTTTAGGTAAAAATTTTCTAAGTGCCTGAAAGTTCTCGGATTGACTCTAAAATGCAACCAACGCATGTTTTGGGCCTCGTAGGCCTATGATAAGGTTATAAAGAGAATGAATGAAAAGTTTTAAATTGGAATGAAATTTTATGGCTTGGGTTAAGATATTCAAGAATGATTAAGTTTGGTAATGCCTCGTACCCTGTCCCGATATCAGACTCAGGTAAGGGGCGTTACACCACCCGTATGTTTACCACTAGGCATTTAATTTTGATAAATTTAGGTGCAAGGGATGTAACAACCCAATTTTGGGCCTAATCAGAACATTGGTTACGGAACCAAAAATCTGAAGTCAGAGAAATTTATTTTAATATTATTTATGTGTTATAGCATAATTATATAGGTGCATGAAAATTTTGGTGAATTAATTTTAGTGTTTGAAAGCTTAATTGCGAAAAAAGACTAAATCGCATAAAAGGCAAAAGTTTTATTTTACTAGCTAATGGTGTTAAATGGCTAAGGAACATAATGTAGAGGTTTTTAATGGGCAAATAGGCCCATTTTATAGTGATGGCCAGCCAAGGAGACAAAAAAATTTGAAAAGTCAAAATTAGGTGCGATTTGGTGGCTAGTTTTGACTAGAAATAAAATAAAATAAAAAAAAGGCTTCATCTTTTTGATTGCTTTCTTCCCCACTGAAAATGGCAGCAAACATGGGGGTTTTAAGAGCTCAAACTTTCAGCCACCTATTTCTCTTGCAAGTAAGTGATTTTGATGGCCTTTCTTAATGATTTTTGTGTTTTTGGAACCCTTAAAGCTTCATTTAGCTAATGGGGGGACTATTTTGCAAAATGGTTGAAAGTCTATGGTTTTTCCATGAGAGTATTCATTTTTTTCTGAAATTTTACGGAAGAAAATGAATCTTGGTTGTCAAATAAACAACTTTTGTGAAAGGATTTTTCATGAAAACACCTAGATTGGACCCTTTTGTAGAAGTTGTAAAATAGATGGTAACTATGTGAAATAATTGGAATTAGGAGCTACTATAAGAGTAATAAAGGTTCGGCTAAGCTTAGGAAATGAAGAAATTTGATGAAAATTATTTTACGAGCCTAGGGGCAAAAGTGAAAATATGATAAAGTTTAGGTGCAAAAATATAATTTTGCCATAATATGAATTGTGGATTGAATTGAATAGTATAATAATTTAATAAGTCAAATGTGATATTTTAGATAAAGAAAAATGAGGTTCGAACTCGAAACAGGAGAAAATTAAAGGAGTCGGTGACTTTGTCTAATCGCCGTTTTCGTGACAAGGTAGGTGCGTATGTAAACATAAATATTTAATTGTTAAATTGATGAATAAATCATAAATGTAATTATATTGTTTGTGGTATAATGATAATCTGATGTTTGAGACTACTGAACGTAAATTTGGATACTTTTGTTCGGTATTAAAAGATGTAATGACGAAAATAACCATGAATGAGTCATGGTCAGGTGTGATTAAATGAAATTGTGTAAGACCATAGCTAGGATATGGCATCGAGTTATGGTTTCATGTGAGATTGAGAATAAAATAATATTGATCATAAAGGTGGGCTGTGTGTATTATCATCATATATCTATTATTATTAGTGGGCTAAGTGCGACACCACCGTGTGTTTATCATTACCAGTGGGCTGTGTGCGATACCACCGAGTAATTATTATTATTGATGGGCTAAGTGTGATACCATCATGAGTCTGTGATGATAGGTGGGCTGTGTGTGATACCACCATGTAAATGTGATTAACAATGGGCTATGTGCGGTACCATCGAGAGCATGTACTTGTGGGTGGGCTAAGTGCGAACCACCTTGCTTCTATTAATATCAGCAGGCTAAGTGCGAGCCACCTTATTTCTATTAATATTGGTGAGCTAAGTGCGAACCATAGTGAGTTGTTGATATTTGTGGCTATGTGTGAATTACCGTAAATAGATTATTGTACTGAAATGTGGTGGCTATGTGTGAATTACCGTAAATAGATTATTATACTGAAATGTGGTGGCTATGTGCGAATTATCGTGTATGGATTATTACATTAAATTGTATATTGAGGATACGATTAAGTGAAATTGTAAGTGTGGTTGTGATGATTAATTACTGGGATTGATTATGAGAATATGTGGGCTTTGTGCGTGTTATGTGTTTGAGGAATATAGTAAGGTGGTAAATGAGTAAGTTATACACATGAGAATGACTTTATGATGACCTTGTAATTATAGGTCGATACTTAGGATGTATGAGATTGTGATAAAGTTGATTTACAATATGTATGTTTTAAAAGAAGTTAAAACAATGAAATCATGAAAGAGTGGAATTAGCTGTCAAATAGTATTGGACAACAGTAGTTACGAGACTTTGAAAAATCACCATAAATGGTGTGAATTGAATTAGAGGCTGAGTGGATCTTAAATGAAATTAATTGAGTCTATTTTCTTATAAAAGAAATGTACTAAGCAAAAGAATTTCACATGATGAGAAATTTGAATTTTAGTGAGACAAGGTCAGAATGAATACAAAATCCCTTGTTTTGACTTGGAAAATTCATTAAAAATTGTAAAAAAATAATAAAAGGATAAAATTTATATGCCTGAATTTCTTAATGAATATATTTTCAAGATAAGCAAATGGGAATATCATTTTAGTCCTGGACAGTGAGATAATTAATTTTTAGTGAAGAGGGGTCGGAACTGTCGGACAGTGAAATAAGGGAGAATTTAAAGAATAAAATGTATCGATTGGTTGAACAAAAAAATTCTGGAAATTTTATGGTGAAAAGATATATGAGTCTAGTTTCAGGTAAAATTTGTGGATCTTAATTTGGAGTTCCGTAGCTCCAAATAAAAATAATTTAGTGACTGTGACTTGAGTAAACAACTTAAGATGAGTATAGGTGAACAATGAAAAATTATATAATAATGATAGTATTATTTTGAGATCAAATAATGAGGTTTGCTAAAAACAAGTTAATCAATTGCTTGATATTACATACGTACTTACTAACCTTAAAGCTTACTTCATAATTTTCTGTGTTTGTAATGTATTCAGGATAGCTCGAATTGGAAGCTGCCGGATAATTCATCACACTATCAAGCATATAATTTAGGTATAGATGATTTTATACTTAAGGTTATGGCATGTACAGGGAATTTGGTCAGGTGTACATGTTATTATGAGTTAGCCTAGAATATTAGCCTATGATTTTGAAGTTGATTGTTGTATAATGCCATTCGAGGTGGCCAATAAATTTGTTATGCTATAAGCTTACGAAGGTGTATTTCATGGTTAAGTAAAATGATGTTATGACTTGTTAAGTATGTGATGGAGGTCTTGGTACCTTTGTTATGTCATAAAATGTGTCATTTGAAGTTATGCTCAAGTATGGGCATGATAGGGTAGAGAATGGCTTGGAAGATAGCCAATTTCTTGGCCACACGGGTAGAGACACGGCTGTATGTCTCAGCCGTGTGGAGCACACGGTCCAAGCACACAGACGTGTGACTTGGCTGTGTGACCCTAAGTGAACGATGATGTCATAAGTAGAGAGTTACATGAGTGGAGGACACAGGCGTGTCCCGAGCCACATAGGTGTGTGTAACCATATGGCCTGCCCACACGAGCGTACAACTCTCCAAATTGTGAAAATTTTCTATTCAATTCAAAAGTTCTCAGTTTGGTCCTGAACCATTTTTAAAGTATGTTTTGGACCTTGTAGGCCCATATTGGAGACTTTAAGATAGAATGTGAAAAGTTTTAATTTGAACTAAAAAATTTTGTACAGTTTTGTATGAATGTTGTCGTTTAAGTCAGGTAACGTCTCGAACCCTGTCCCGGCGTCGGATATGGCTAAGAAGTGTTATAGGGGACACACGGCCTATCAACACGCCATGGGGTTGGCTGTGTGTCACACACGGCCTAGACACACGCCCGTGTGTCTACCTGTGTGGACAATTATATAGGCTATTTTCCAAGACAATTGCCACCCTAAAACACAAACCAATACTAGCCAAATTTACCAATATTCAACATAACACAATAATCCATTCAACCATCCAAAATTTGACATTCCTATACTAGATTTCATCTACCATCATCAAGCACACACATTACACCACATTCCACATAAACATTGCAAGCTTGCACTTTAATATATTACAATACTTTGACAAAATATAACTTAACCAAATATGGCTCATTTCAAATGGCCAAGGTACCAAAATATCACTACCAACAGATGAACCCAAAATAACTATGGCATTCAATCAAAACACTAGACTACCTATACATGCCATAATTTCAAAGTTCATAATCAAAGTACCAAAATAGTTGTTGATAGTTTTGATGGAATCCCGTTGATCATCGAACCTCGAGTTAGCTTCACGATCCTATAATGGAATGGAAAAGAGAAGGGGTAAGCTATAAAGCTTAGTAAGCCTATATGCAAAATTAATAAGCATTTAAAACCAATAATTCATATAAAATGGAAATAAGCTTTCTTATATTCACATTAAACTTGAGATTTTCACTTACTCATATGGTCTTACCATATTATTCAATTGATAGATTATGCACTTAGCACACATGATAATTTTTATACAATTTGCACATACACATTCTTAACACACGGTCAAATTTTTTGACATACAATCATATTTTATCGTATTGATTCGAATAACCCGTTGAACCACGTGGAATGCTAAAGGATACTCGGAATAAGGCACATGTGCCACACATAATGTAGCCGAAGCTACTGATGATTTATAGCCAAAGCTACCACTTAACACATATCACATAAAGGCTTAATGATGAGCTAATCACTGGTCTACTCACACAAGCTAACGGTATAGTTGAAACTACTTAATGCCGCTCACACAAGAAGACAGGTATCCACAAAAAATGCAAAATTACCTAGCCACTGGTAGTCGAGCTAGACTAGCACCTGTAATCACATAAATAATCGATCCCAATCAATTGTTTCCTAGTGACATGTCACTTGTATCCTAAATGATTCCTAAGGTTTAATCGGGATTTATCCTCACGTAACCATTTTATCAAATAGTATATCAAATAACTCAGTGTAACAATTTTAGATATCAAAGAAAAAAAACAATTCATCAAAATGACCAAAAATAGCACATTATTTAGATATAATACTTACCTCAGTGTAAAATGTTAAACTTTATGATTTAGTCCGTAACCTTGCCTTTCCCTCGGTCAAGGTCGATTCCCCGTCTTTCTTGATAATCAAGCTTGAAAAGTTGAAAACCCTAGCTATGGTGTAACTTCCCAAAATAGGGCCTAAATGGAACAGTGGTTGTGAAACCATGAATCTGAGATAGAAAATTTTGTTCCGATTAATTTTTATAATTTATCGAGTGATTAGATGCATGTGTTAGAGTATTGATAGAAAATTTTATGAAGGACTTGTTTGAAAAAGTTGATAAATATGAGTTCTAGATAGGAAAGGATTAAATTGAAGGGCATAATTGAAGTAGAGATCCTTAAGTGGTAATTAGACCATTAGGTTTTCATGGATAAAAATGGATATACATAGATAAAAATAACTAAAGTTTTAATGAAGGGCATTTTAGTCATTTGGTAATTAAAAGGGAAAAAGATGGCAAAATGTTGTCCATCTTCTTCGAGTTGGCTGAAACTCTAAGGGACACCATAAATAGGGTTTCATCAACTTCTCAAGCTTATAGTAAGTGCATCCAAGCCTCGTTTTTAATGTTCTTTATGATTTTAGAGTCTCGGTAACTTTACTTAGCTTATTCAAGTAATAATTTAACCTAGGGTTCATATTTGGAAAAATACCCATAGGTGAAATGTGTCTATTTCGATGTTTTATGGTAGAATATGAAGCTTGAAATTATGTTTGTAACACCCTACACCCCTGTCCGTCGCCGGAATAGGGTATTAAGGTATTACATATCTAAATACAATCTACCGAGGTTCATAGTTACGAGCTAGACATGAATTCATTGAGTTCTATAGTTGAATATATCACTTGTAAGTCGGTTCGGTCAATACATCATGTCTCATTTAAAATCGTTCTATAAGCATACTAACGAATTGGCTAAAAAGAACAAATTCGATAACCCAAACATCATATTAGAAAATCATTGCATATTAAGTACTAACTAAATTCCATGCCACAACATCGAATAGTATGAGAATCACTCCAACCCATATAAGCAAACTTGAAGACTAAGCAAGCCATTTTCGCATGGCTAGAAATATTTACAACTCAAAATAAAGTTTGAATCAACAAAAGGAGATTAGCCTATACATGCCATTGACCCAAAATAACCATCAAAAGTACCAAAATAACAGCGATAGTGTAGGTGATTAAGGCTTCAATCCCTGAGTCCGTAGCTTCCAAAAAGAGATCTATAAAACAGAGGAAACAAGGGAAACGGAGTAAGCATTACAATGCTTAGTAAGTTTTAAGCAATGACATCAAATAAATCATCAAATTATAGCATAGTTGTTTGTATTGTTGTTTCCCTCTTCTCTTAGGTACGTCACCCCTTTTTCCCACGCATATACATTCACATCATATACGAAAGTGGATAGCTTTCACTTATAGTAAACTCACGTAAACATACACATGTCACAAAATTCTCATAACATTTCACATAGGCTAAATGTACTTTGACCATATTAATAATCTCATTTCATGGACGCATATGCAATCACACAATGACCTTAGTATTCGGTCCAAAAATTCAGCTTGCATATAAGCCAAGGGTACATACCTGTATAACTTAACATTTTCAGCGCAATTCATTAGCGATCGTTACCTTGAAGACCATTAGTCTTAGGCTTTACTCGCATCATCATCGAGATCTTGAGCTCGGTTAAACTCTCTATACATAGCCATCGGGTCTCTATCCCGGATGTAATCTCCGCATATAGCCTTCGGGTCTTAACCCGGATATCATCTCAGCATATAGCCTTCGGGTCTTAACCCGGACGTAATCTCCACATATAGTCAGCGGGACTTAATCCCGGATTCACATCACGAATTCTCATACACATATATATTCGCATGTTGCCAAGTTTCACATAACAATTTTGCACTTGTTGTGCAATCAATTCATGAGCATACAAACATATAATATACTTCTCGACTTTATATCATAAATATGCATATAATTCAAATCTTATACACGTATACTCTTCTTTTCTAGATTTTCGGCCCAATGATCACACATACATAAGCAATGCATTTCAAATCTCAATTTCGGTCCTTTTCTCTATGAGCCATTCGGCTATATAGCAAACGTGAATAAGGTTTCTTTCTCAATGGGACATCGTTCAATTAACAGCATGTATGTCATGGCATTTTAACATAAATACCAAATTCGATTACTCAAAACTTACCTTGAACTTTCCCGAGAATTTACGAGTTGGCTATTCGATCACTTTGGCCTTCCCTTTATCCGAACTCGTCCCTCTATGCTCTTGAGCTAAATAAAACATTTAATTTTATTAATCCTTATTCAAACATCTCAATGAATTATTTTCACTTATAGTCAACAATATATGCATATTCTTCTCATTACAAACACATACGCACATTCGGTCATTTCACATACATATCATAAGTCACAACAAGCTGATTTTCTGAGCAGCATTCAATAATTTACTCATAACTGGAGCTACAAAACTCCAAATGAAGTTTCGTTAATTTTTCATGAAAGTAGACTCATTTATCTTCCATCCATAAAATTTTCATAATTTTTGGTTTGGCCAATCACTACCAGAATTTTCCTAAAGTTTCCCTATTTCACTGTTTGATTAAACTGACTACTCTATACTACGAACCGAATTTCTCCTTGTACAGAATTCCAAATATGTTCTCACCAATTTTATTAGAAACTAGACTCATTAAGGAGTCTAAGCATATAAATTTTGTCTCATAACAATTTTTATGCAATTTATGGTGATTTTCTAAAAACAGAACAGGGGCTTCCGGAGTCATTCTGACCCTGTTTCACACAACTTTAAAAATCTCTCTATTGGCAGGTCAATTGCTTGTGAGGTTTCTTTTATAAGAAACTAGACTCATTAAGCTTTAATTAAACCATTTATTCAGCCCCTAATTCAACTCTCAGAATTTTTGGTGATTTTTCCAAAACGCGTTACTGCTGCTGTACCAAGCAGATTTTATACCCAATTCATTCTTTAGTGTTCTTATGCACATACTTAAAACATAGCATTTCCTAAGGCACCATTTAGAGTAGTCATTGACCTTAACATATATATACAAAATTCACATTCATTTCATCCACAAACAGATTTCTCCACAAACCAAACCACTTATCAATTTGACACCCGAAAACATCCAAAAGCAACATCAAAGGCACATTCGGCCATTGCACAACCATACATTATAACAACTGAAACATCAATCCCTCTTGCATTTTCCCATGGCCGAATATTCACCTTTGCAAGTTATGTCACTCAAATCATTTTATTAATCATGCACATATATTCCCTAATAGAAATTTTTAAAGTTGCCAATCAAATCAATATCACCAAGCTAGCTGAATGCATGCATATACACTTAAGGCATTTAGCATCTTCATTTACCTTAGTTCATTTAACAAATTTACAACTAAATGCTTAAATCCACAATTGGCAATCATTGGCACAAAGATACACTAGCCGAATGCTTAGTGAACTTATGAGCAATGTTTAACTAACTCATGTTACAAAATATGTATCTCCATTTGCATAATCGATTTATCAAATTAAGGATCAAAATGCAATCAAAAGTAAAACAACTCAATCATGCATTCCAAAGAGCCCATTCGGCCATTAAGCAAAAGTCAAGCTAACCTCACATTCTTAAACAATGCCAAATCCACACTTAAGCATATGACCGAATATCAAAATTAATAATCAAACTAAAATTGTTATCGTGACTACTTAGAACACTAAATAACCAATTCAATTTAGCAAATTATTCAACCTATCCCAAAATATCCCTTTAAGAATCGGTAATGAAGAAGTAAGAAGCTAAAACATGCAAATCAATTCTATCTATCCATAAATCCTCATAAAAACACATCTAACTAGCTCAACAACATCCAAGTTGCATTATTTAACAAAACATCAAAGAAAACACAATTTCTCCACCCTTACTCACATGGCCGAATGCTTCTAACACTAAAGGCTCAAGAATTTCAAACATGAACAAAGAAGAGAGCTTCAAAACCAACTAAATTCACAAGTTTTCCAAGAAAATAGCATGAACCTTACCTTATTTGTGCTTCACTTTGTCATATGCCCTAACTCAAGGGTTTCCTATTTTTTTTTCTTTCTCTACTCACGGCAAGAAGATGGAGAAAATAGCTTTGTTATTATCACTTCCTTATTTTATTCATTTGTTTTATTTACTCTTTATTAATTCAATTTTTATGACAACTAATTTCTTATTTCAATTAAAATTAATTAGCAACAAACAAAGCACAAAATGACAAACTAGGTCATCATTACCCTCCACTATCATAAAAGTGGGTAATTTGACATGCAAATCCCTTATTTTGCATGCATGCATTAACTAGTCTTCACACATTTGTCTAGCATATTATCAAAGTTCACTACTAAGTCCCTTTTTGTAAAATTCAAATTTATAACTCTAAATTGACACACCAAACATGTCACACATGAATTCACACATATTATAGGCATCAAAATGAATATTTAATACATTTTATGCCTCGATTTTGTGGTCCCGAAACCACATTCCGACTAGGGCCGTTTTAAGGCCGTCACAATGTTAAACGACTTGAGCTAAACGATTTTAAGTGAAAACGAGTAAAACGACGTAATCGGTAAAAATAGCTAATGTTCATAAGTATATGTTAAAGTGAGAATTTGATGTTGCCGTAGGTAAATAAATAATCAACATGTCCTAAAACATAAGAATTAGGGATAAAGTTTAATTTCCGAGCTTTGGGACAAAAGTGTAAATATGAAAAAGCTTAGGGGCAAAATCATAATTTTGCCAAAGTTGGAGTCAAGGACTGTTTTGATAAATGTGAGTATTATATAAGCTAAATTTGCTATTATAGATCAAGAAGAATGAAATTCGGGGTTAGACCAAGGAAAGAAAAAGGTTGAGGACTAAATCAAAATATTTGATCGTATTTTGTATCGATGTAAGTTTGCGGTAAATAAATGCAATGTTTTGTTATTTATATTTAGTACTGTCATTTTTCAGCATCTATATGTTTATTTTGTGAATTTACTTATTGATGACTCAAGTAAGAATTGACGAAGAAATGATACTTAAAAGTCCTGGTTGAACCTTAGGAATGTGTAGGATACAAATGTCATGACATTAGGGTTTAAGGATACCAAGTAAGACCATGCCAATGCATGACATTGGTAAGTTTTACAAGGCAAGGAAATCATGTAAGACCATGTCAAGACATGGCATTGATAAGTTATTATAAGGCAAAGATCACATGTAAGACCATGCCAAGGCATGACAATGGTGAGTTCATAAGGCAAGGATACCATGTCAGACCATGTCAAGACATGGCAATGGTAAGTTTAAAAAGGAAAGGTACCCGTGTATCCTTAGTATTCCAAGTGGTTCAATGGGAAATTCAAAGAGTATACCAAAAGAAAGGTAAGATAAGTTCATGTCTGAAAGGTTCAGGTAAAGATTCAAGACTTATGCATATTGAGTTTAAAGGTTATAGTGGTTTTGATAAAATAAGAACGAGATAATTCATTTAGAATGTTGTTATTTATTTACATGCAAACTTACTAAGCTTTATGCTTACTCCCCTTTTTTTCTCTCTTTTTATAGTATCACCAAGCCAACTCGGGGATCTTAAGGACATCGGAGATCATTTCACACAATCAAAGGGCTATCTCGATATTTGGTGATTCGAACATTTTAAGTTATGGCATGTATAGGGACTTGGCTATTTTGTGTGTATGTCCTTATGATATGATTAAAGAACGGCATGTGAAAACTTGATAATGATTAGCTATTGAAATGGCTAATTAAGAACATGTGTTGATGTTATGTATGCCTAAATGAGGTTTAATGCAAAGAAATTATGAAAGAGTAAAAGTTGGTTATGAAACAATTTTGGGACAGCAGCAGTGACATGATTTTGAAAAATCATTAAAAATTGTAGAAATGGAATTAAATATTTAATGAGATATATAATTAAATCTTATTGAGTTTATTTTCTTAGGAAAGAAACAAAGCAAGCAAAGGAAGTCTGTATTGTGAGATATTTGATTTTTTGTGAGACTGGTTCAGGGTGACTTTGTGATCCCCTATTTCAATTTTATAATTTCAATAAAAATTGTAAAAAAATAATTATAAGTCATAATTTATATGTATAGATTCCTTAGTAAGTCTATTTTCATTAGAAACAAACAGAAACATTATCCGAATTCTGTATAATGAGATAATTGATTTTTAGTGAAGAGAGGTCAGGTCCGCTAGACTGCAAAATAGGGGAATATTTAATGAATAAACCATATTAATTGGCCAAACGAAAAATTATGGAAAAATTATGGTAAGAATATATATGAGTCTAGTTTTATGGAAAATTTACAGATTTAAATTTCAAGTTTGGTAACTTGAGTTATAATTAACTTAATGACTATTACCCAGGTGGATAGTTTTATTGTGAAAAATGAAATAACTTGTTTTGATTTGTGTAAGTAATTGGAAAATTTTTAATGTTCTCGATTTGGTCCCGAACCGTTTCAATTGCATGTTTTAGGGCCTCGAGGGCCCTTTTTAGGGATATATTGGATGAATGTGAGTGAATTAATTTTAAAATTAAATTTTTATGCCCCGAACTAGTAAGATAAGTCTGGTAACACCTCGTGCTCGACTCTGACGACGATCTCGGGTAAGGGGTGTTACATATGTAGTCTATAATAGCCCGGTTTAGACCCTATTCAGAATAGTGGTTTCAAAACCAGGTATTCGAGTCTGAAAAATATTTTAATAATATTTTTCGTGTCTATAGCATGTGAATTGATATGTGTGAAATTTCCGTAAGCTCATTTGTCTATTTGTGTGCCGAATTATGAAAAAGGACTAAATCGCAGGATGAGTAAAAGTGGCATTCTTTATATTCATGAATTAAATTGCTATGATTTGACTTGTTGAAAGTCCTTATAAGGTTATTATGTCATTAAAGGGTTAATGGACATTTATAACCATGAATTTCATGTTGATTTTTAATGATTCATTAATGGTATATAGGTAATTTGTAAATTATGTGTTAATGAATAAAACAAAGGTGTGAAAATAAGCCATATTGCTCATCCATTACCGAAAATACATAGAAAAAGAAAAGAAAAAGAATTGCTAGGGTCGACTATAATTTTGCTTGATTAAGGTATGTGTTTTGGTTCGTTTTTGATAATTTTACGTTTTTGTGATCGTTGCTTCGTGTTCTCTGAAGCCCGTGTTTCAATTTCTGATTTTGATGAAGATTATGGAGTGTGCCATTGTTGATAATGTGAGTTTCATGAAGTTTGATGATAGTAATTAAAAGATATGTGGTTGATTAATATGATTTGTATTAGAAATTTTGATGAATTTGAGGATTTGGGCTAAATTGAGAAAATGAGAAATTTGAGGACCAAAATGTGAAATAAATATGTTTTATGGGCTTATCTGAATGCCATGAATATTCGGCCAAGCTATAGTCTTGTGAAATTTTGCATATTTTGTAATTTTGTGAATTAGGGACTAAAGTGTTCAAATGTGAAAATGTGAGGGCTGGTTTGTAAAATGCCCTAATTATGTATATTTGGATTGATTTGGATGAAATTGAAATTGAATGAATTTAATTTTAATTTATTTAGATCAAGAACAAAAGAAAATGAAATTAGATCGGGTGAAAACGAAAGTGATCGAGTAACCGTTTTCATCTGTACGAATCCAAACGAGGTAAGTCAATATACAAATAAGTGTATTATTGATTGAATTATACCTATGTGTTTATTTATTTGCTATTGAAAGGCCATGAGAGCCAAACAAATGAAATTTGAAATAATTTTGATAATGTGATAATCTTTGAAAAGAACATTGAGATGTGATTGTATATAAGACCACGTCTGGGACGTTGGCATCGATTTGAGATATCGTGTAAGAGCGTGTCTGGGACACAGGCATCGATGAAAGATTTATGTGTAAGACCATGTCTAGGACATCGACATCATATTTGATTTCGAGTAAGACCCTGTCTAGGATAGTGGCATCAATATTGATTACATGTAAGACCACGTCTGCGATGTTGGCTTTGTAGGAGCATTCTGAGTTTTTTTAGTATATTTAAATTGTTTTTGAATGATTTAACAGACAATTCTGAGAAGTAAATGAGTGAATGAATGTATATCTGATCCAGGTACGTTTGAATCGTACTAAAGTTCTGAGCATGAAAGATATGTAAATTTGAATTTATAGGTATGTGATGTGTATGAATTCATGGAAAAGAAATGTGTTATATATGCAATGGAATTAAGGATTTATGATATATGTGCAAGCAAATGAGTAAGAAATGGCTCATGAATTACCTATGTGGAATGGTTATAAGTTTATGTTAATGAATGGAATTATATGATTCATTAGTTGAATTTAATTATATATGGCTTACTAAGCTATTTATAGCTTACTCTATGTGTTTTCAACTGTTTTATAGATATCGTTGCTACCGGAAGCTCAAGGATCGTCAAGGATCATCACCACACTATCGAACCTTGTTTTGGTAGCCTTTTGAATGTGTACATGTTTAGTATGGCATGTATAGTCTAAATATTATGATATATGTTTTGATATGTATATATTTGTTAAGCCATGTGATATGGCTAACTAATAGATGGATATATGTTTGGATTTGGATTATTGATATGTGATGCTTTTTGGTATTTTTTATGGTGCCTATATGGCCAATTGAGAAATGGTTATTTTGATATATGCTTGGTTATGAATATGGTAAGATTTGATAAGTGATTGAACATGATATTATTGAGTTATGAAATGTGCACATTGATATGTTTTTGGTTTGAGAATTTGGTATGGTTAGTATGGGTAATGAGTATGAATTGTGTAACACCCCTTACTCGTATCCGACGCCAGGATATGGTATAAGGCATTTCCTTACTACTACTCATGCAATCATTGAATTTGAGCCAACAAAATGCATCCCAATTTAAAACTTTTTCAAACATTGTCCCACTGACCTTCCTATGGGCCTATGAGGCCTAAAACATGATTTGGAAACAAACTCAGACCATTTCAGATGCTTAAGAAAATTCTTTCAAAAACTACTAAAAACAGGGCACATGCTCGTGTGGCCTTTAGACATAGCCGTGTTAATGACCCGTGTGGCTCACACGGTCTAAGCACCTAGGGACACGCCCGTGGCCCTCGTCTGTATGGATTTATTTTCCAACATCAAACCTACAGGGATTTTCACACGGCCTGGCACACGCCCATGTGCTTAGCTTGTGTCCCTCACACAGCCATGACACGCCCGTGTCAGGGCCCATATGCAAAAACCTTGGCATTCTGTTTCTAACATCAGTAGACACATGGTCGTGGCACACACCCGTGTGCTGGGCCGTGTCCCCCACACGGTTGAGACACACGGCCATGTCTCAGCTCATTTGTTTACTACCAGGCATTTAATTCAACAAATTCAAACTGTAGGGGACAAATGGCCAAACTACACGTCCATGGGGCGGACCGTGTGTCACACACGGCCTAGACACATGCCCGTGTATCTACCTGTGTGGACAAAAATAAACTATTTACCAAGCCTTTTTGCCATCCTGAAATAAGATCAAATGCAAAATCAACCATGCCAAGACTTTCATACTCAACTATTAGCCATAAATTTGCATTCTAACATATTCATATATACCAATCATGCATGGCAACCAAACATAATCACATCATAAACATTAGACGTAACATGAATAGCCAAATTTACAAGCCATAATTAGTATGAGCCACATCTCATGGCCATACACATATAACTTAATATAAGCCAATACATTTGGCCAAAACATAATAACACAAGCCATAAAACTAGATCCCTATACATGCCACTCACTTGAAAAATTCTAACATATACTTCGTTATTCCAAAGGTAATGACTTGATAGTGTGATGCTGCCTTCGACAATCTCTATCCCCGAGCTAACTTGTCAAAGCTAAAAGAGATGGAAAGGAGAAAGTAAGCTTCACACATAGTAGGTCAATATGAAAATGATAAGCAATTTATCAATATACTTCCACAAATTCTTACAACATGATCTCAAGGTAATACTCTCATAATTGCCTTTTTACCTATGTTCAGGTCAAGCTGTTTTCTCGAGTCATGGTTACTAAATTATTTATATCCGGAGCTACAGAGCTTCAAATTTAGATCTGCTAATATTTCTTGAAACTAGACTCACACCTCTTCTTACCATAAAATTTCCAAAATTTTTTGTTTTTCCAATTAGTACAGTTTATTCATTAAAGTTTCCCCTGTTTCACAGTTCGACAGTTTCGACCCTTCTTCACTAAAAATCAATTGCCTCTTTGTAAAAATAATCAAATTAGGTTCTCGTTTGTTTCTTCTAAAAATAGACTCTTTAAGGAATCTAACCATATAAATTTTTTCCCATAATTATTTTTTTACAATTTCTAATAATTTTCCAAAGTTAGAATAGGGGATTTCGTAATCTATCTGACCCTATCTCACTAAATTTCAAATATCTCATATTGTGAGATTCTTTTGCTCACACGGTTTCTTTTATGTAAAAATAGACTCATTAAAATTGATTTTCATATCTCATACAATCTTTAATTCAATTCCCACTATTTTTGGTGATTTTTCAAAATCACATAATTGTTGCTATTTCGAAATTGTTTTATCACAAATTTACTTTCTCATGCTTTCTTTGTTTTAGCTTCTATTTTAAGCATACATGTCACCAATCGATTTTACCACACTTTCATACATCGTAAATATAGGCCTATAATCACCATGTCATCATAAAATCATCTTCACATGTGTAACCTACTCATTTGCAACTTTACCATATTTCTCAATACACACCTTAATATAATAATTCATGCTCAATGGCTCGCACATAGCCATTCATATTAGCAATTATAAGGTGGTTTCGCACATACCCCACCAATATTGATATTTCACAATAATTTTCACTTTGCTCATTGGTATTATAAATCAACAAGGTTGATAATTCACACTTAGCTTATCAATTTTTAATAATTATTTGGTGGTTTCGCACGTAGCCAACCATTATCAATAATTTCCGGTGATAACGCACTTAGCTCACCTTTAGTTATGATTTATGGTGGTAACGCATTTACGGTGGTAATGCACTTAGCCCACCTTTTATTAATACTTTTCGATGGTATCGCACTTAGCCCTTCTTTATCAATAAATTTTCGATGGTGTCGCACTTAGCCCATCTTTATCAATATTTCATAGAATTTTATTCATAACTTCACTTCTCACATTTTAACCCAATGTCAATAATGTTCAGCCACATATCGTCTAAAACATTCATGAATAAAAACATTACTAGAAGAGGTATCATTTACATATAAATTTACTCATTTTAAGCCATATCCATTTAGGCTTTAAGCAATAATGACAGCAACAATAATACATCATTATTAACACACCAACTTACTTGTTTCAATGGAATGTCATATTCCATCAAACTTCCAACGTATTCAACCGTCATAACATATACTTTCTTATACGTATTCAAATGTCATTAACATTTGGCATCACTTTCTTATACATAACCCCATCAACATGTAATTCAATACAATTATAGCAAAATAGATTTCAAGTATATTAACACTAACATGTTTATTTAGTCACTTGGACTTACCTTGAATGCAATTTCGACTAATTACTCCATTTTAGTCCATAATCTCGTACTTTCTGATTTAAGCCCAATATTGATTTTCTTGATCTAACATGATGAAATTCACTCATTTAATCCCTACGTTAATTAAAACATTTTATAATTCAAAATTTGGCAAAATGACCATTTTGCCCCTAGTCTCTTGGCAAAATGACTATTTTGCCCATAGGCTCGTAAATAAATTTTTATTGAATTTCCTCATTAACCAAGCCTAATCAACTCTTTTTGTTCTCATTACTACCCCAATTTCTCATTATTTCCTACACTTACCCTTTATTTTACAACTTCTACAACTAAGTCCTCTCTAAGTGTGTTCATACAATTTCCTTCACATAGTTGTTTATTTAACAACAATAGCTCATTTTCTTTACAAAAATTCCAGCAAACACCATTTATACTTTCATGGAAAATTTCAAAACTTCCAACCAAAATGCAAGATATACCCCTCAATAGAAAGTTATGCCATGAGGGTCTCAAAAATACAAAAATTATGAAGAGAAAGCTTCAAAATCACTTACTTTTGATGAAGAAAGGTGGTAAAAAATTTCAAGATCCCATGGGGGATTTCTTTTTCCATTTTTGGCAGAGAATGAAGAAAAAAAAAAGAGAGAGAAGATGACCACTTATTTTATTTTATTAGCTTTTGCTTATGTCATCCAATACCAACCCATACCAAAATTTTGACTTTTTAACTTTTCTTGTCCTTATGGTCGACCATCACTCCCCATATGTCCTATTTGCATTTTAAAGACCTCCAATTTTGGTTCTCTAGCTATTTAACACACTTAGCTTGTAACACCCCCAACCCAGCCCAGACGTTATGGCCATGTCCGGTGTGCTACATCACCTAGACTATCCTACGCCGCCCTATTTACTAAGTCCGATGGTGAGTTTTGAAAAGCAATGCTTGAATTTTTTGGAAATTCCCATTTTAATAACTATTCAACTTAATCTCTAATTCATTTGTTAAGCGATTCACTTTAACCTTATTATCTTACTTAGTCTCTTGTAATAACAGGTTGGTTAAGAAAACATTTGTTTAATTTTCAAAAACAATGTGTAATTGTGGATGAAATAAAATAGTTGAAAGTCCCAAATAAAAACAGACATAGTGGCCTTATTACAACCCATAACAAAATAAAACCAATAGTAAAAGTAATTAAATTAATAAACTAATTAAAATACGAGTTCAGTCTTCGTGGCCACTCTGAATCCCTCCCAGCAACCAAGTCACAATCTAGGGCTCACCTGCAAGGATGGAAAGAGAAGGGTGAGTTTGGGAAAACTCAGTGTGTGCAGAACCCATCCAAGGCCCACATCGGCTCGAGCCCACTGGGCTTGAGCCCTAACCAGTCTCAGTCAGATACTGGGCCGAAGCCCTATTCAGATTACAGATACTGGGCCAAAGCCCTATAATAGATACTGGGCCGAAGCCCTATTCAGATAACAGTTTGGCCCCTAGGCCCATAACAGTACAGTACAGTATAACAATATGAATGCAACCCATTTGGGGAGACTACTCAACCCACCAGCCGCTACACACCACCCGTACCAGCCAACACACTATGTGGGGAATAACTCGACCCACCCAGCCCACACACCACAGTCACAGCATGGCTGCTCAAATAAACAGTATACCAGGCAAAGCCCCTTTCAGAAACAGTACGAGGCATAGCCCCTTTCAGTAACGTGGCAGTGCCACTCACACTTCCTCCACCATAAAACCCAACCCATGCAACAGGTACATATCATGGTATGCAGTAACAGTAACAGTCATATCAAGCAGTACAGTCGATTTTAGCCCTAGGGGTATAATGGTAATTTTATACTTAAGGGTAAATCAGTAATTTCTTACCCTAAGGGTATTTCAGTAATTTTGTTCTCTTATTACAGTTTTTATTATTATTACAGCCTCTACTATTACAGTGGTTGTTACAGAAACTCATTTAATTCAGTTTATCAGTTTTAGCATTTAGGCCCTAAAACCCCTAATGGGCTCTACCATGCCATTTTAGCCCATTAGGCCCATCTAAGCTTTAATTTCCAATCCATTATCTTGTTTTAATAGTTTTTATGCCTGTAATCCATATTACTGCCTTTAGACCTATTTTTACCCAACTGGGCCGAAACTGCTCATTGGGCCCATATTCGGCCCACCGAGGCCCAACTTACCGTAACGCCCAAAATTCCGCGGTCAGCCCGCCTGACAGTGCCGATTCCAAAACCAACCTTCTCCTACCAGCTTGAGATCGTTCGCATGCTCACAAGCTCTTGAAATGCCAGAATTTCGGCATTTCGACTTTTCGGCTTTTGCTGATTTGAGCATTGAAGGGTGTTCGAAACACACACCTGTTTTGCAGTTTCACCGACGAGATCTCCTATGCGACAGTTCCTACAACCTAATATTTAATCGATTAATCAATAGATCTATGAAAACCAAAGCCACAATCCCTTACCACATTCGGTCACACCCTTAATGGCCATGAAAACTTACCTCTGACGATTTAGGTGCACTAGATCTAGATCTGGTGATATCGATGCCTTCAACTCCTTGCTTGATCACCTTCCTCGCTAACTATCACTCAAAAAGAATAAAAATACCACTTTGAATTACTAAAAGTCCAAATCGACAATCCCCCTAACTTTAGGGACTTTCGGCTTTTCCAAAACATGAAATAATGTACAGATCTGAGGTATTAAGCACTTACCAACGATTTCTCTTCGATTCTTATGCAGATCTGATGTAAATCTGACCCTTAAACGTTAGTAGAACCCTTATCTCTGAGATTTGCAAATTCGGCTATCTCCCTAAAACTATGGTGATTTCGACTTTTCAACTAGAGAAGAAGATGGCGATTTGGGCTATGAGTTTGAGTGATGGTGTCGACAATGATGTGGCTCAAGAGGATGTAGTAATCGGCCACCACAGGTGAAAGGAACAAGGGTAATTGGCTTAGAAAGATTCGGCAAAAGAAAGCAGTTTTCGGGATTTCTGGCACTTTGAGCAATCGGTTATGGTTGATTTTGAGAGGGATGAAAGCAAAAGAAAGAGTGGATCTGAGTAAGGAGGGTATTCGGCTAGGGAAGAGATCAAAAAGGAAAAAGAAAAGTGAAAAGAAAGTAATGGTAGAGGTGAAGAGAAGAAATCGGCTAGAAGCTTTCTAGGGAGGCATGTTTCGGCTTTTCTGACAGTAAAAGAGAAGATTAATTCCTAAGGTGGCTAACCCTAATTCTTATGACAGAAATTAGAAAAAGATATAACCCTAATAATCTCTCTAAAGCAATCGGCCCAAGTCCTTAAAAGCCCTTTCCGAAATTCACTTAAGTTAGGCACATGCTTAAAAATTAAAAAGAACACTACGCTTACCTTGTAACTCGAACCCTTGTCCTTGAATACCCACTTAGGCACCACTTTTTTAGGAGCTTACTGGCGCCACCTTGCCACTCTACCAAGGCTCCCTTTGTGACATATTTAACACGGTTTTTCTTAAAGGCCCACTTAACCAAGTCCCCTTTCACTTGAAAATCCAACTTAATATTTTACCGGGTTTTAACTTAAGCTTGGGCCTTCTAAAGGCCCACTAACACATGTACATACATTTTCAACCTTCAGAACACCAAAAATTTTAAAATTTCACTAAAATTCACAAAACCCGAAAAATCCCGAAAATCAGGGTGTTACATAGCTTCCAAAGTAAAACTTTTTCCCTTTATGCGATTTAGTCCTTTTTCCAAAATTAAGCTCCCAAACGCTAAAATTAATTCATCAAAATTTTCATGCACTTATATAAATATGCTATAACACATAAAATAATATTAAAAATAATTTCTTTGGCCTTGGAATAGTGGTTTCAAAACCACTTTTTTGACTAGGCCAAAAATCGGGCCGTTACAAATTGGTTGGTGATACTTTTGGTCATATTGATGTGTGTTATGGGCATGAGATTGGCTGAAATTGTGGCATATTTGATGCATACTTATTTCTTGTTGGGATGACCCAAAATGGGTGGCAAAGTTGGCCTTTTAAATGCCCTATTTTTGTTTACACGGGTAGAGACAAGGGCGTATGTCGCCGTGTGTGACACACGGTCATAGTACACAGCCGTGTGTCCCCTAGGGTACCCTTTCGAATTAATTCAGTATACCCTATAGGATTGACACGGCCTAGGCACACGATCGTGTCTAGTGGTCGTGGGTGACACATGGGCTAGTCACATAAGCGTGTGACCGGCCGTGTGCACAAGTAAGTAGGTTCCTTAATTTTCACATGGCCGGGCACACGGTCATGTCTTGTGGCCTTGTGAACAAGCCATTATGTATGCCCTGTTTTGCCACGGCCTAGAGACATGGGCATGTCTGATGGCCGTGTGAGGTATACGGCTTGACCACACGAGTGTGTGACCTCTATAACTTTGAAAAATGTTTAAGTTTTGAAAAAATTTCTAAGTGTTTGGTTTAGTCCCTATTTTCTTCTAATGCATGCTTATGGTCTTGTAGACCTTCATAAGGGACTCATTGAAAATGTATGATTATGATATGATATTGATGATTGTTAAATGTCTGAAAAAGTTCTGAATTGTCTGGTAATGCTTCTAACCTTTTTCGGTGACAGATATGGGTTAGGGGTGTTACATAGTCCCTTTTGATATTCGGCCAAGGTAGGAGGAGGATGGACACTTTTTGGCCTTATTTTCCCTTTTTATTTCTTTTAATACCCAAATAACCAAAATACCTTTAATGGCCTTCTTTGAAAATTTTTCCTTCCATGGGTATTTATGTCCATCGTGCCATGAAATGGTCTAATTGCTAAATAAAGACCCCTAGTTTATGAAATCATTTCAATTTCATACTAAATGCTTCTGGAACACATATTTTGAAATTTTTGCGATTTAGTCCTATCACTCAATCAGGCCTTCTATCGATAAAATTTATTTACTAAATTTTCACTTATGCAATCAATCACACAATAGACCTTAAAACTTTATCAGAATACATTTTTCTATGTCGGATTCGTGGCCTCGAAACCACCATTCCATTTAGGCCCTTATTCGGGCTATTACAACTCTCCCCCTTAAGAGATTTTCGTCCCTGAAAATCTTACCAGAAAAGAGATGTGGGTATTGCTTCCTCATGGTTTCCTGTGATTCCCACGTAGCCTCTTCTACTCCGTGCTTTTTCCATAACACTTTCACTAAGGCCATACTTTTGTTTCTTAGCTGTTTCACTTCTCGAAGTAAGATCTTGATTGGCTCTTCACTATAGGTTATATCCGGTTGAATTTCCACTTCGGTCAATGAAATCACATGTGATGGATCAGAACAATACTATCGTAGCATCAATACATGAAAAATATCATGAATCTTTTCGATCTCTATCGGTAGATCCAATCGATATGCCATCGGTCCGATCCTCTCCATGATTTCATACGGTCCAATAAAGCGCAGATTCAATTTGCCTTTCCGGCCAAATCTCAAGATCTTTTTCCATGGAGACACTTTCAAAAATACCTTATCATCCACTTGAAACTCAATATCTTTTCTTTTCAAATCTGCATATGACTTTTCCCTGTCAGAAGCAGCTTTCAAACAATTACGAATTATCTTTACTTTCTCTTCTGTCTCTTTAATCAAGTCAAGCCCATAAATTTTCATTTCACTAAACTTAGTCCAATACAATGGAGTCCGACAGTTATGACCATACAATGCCTTATATGGTGCCATTTTGATACTCAATTGAAAACTATTGTTGTAAGCAAATTCAACCAATGGTAGATACTTTTCCCAACTACCTTCGAATTCAAGAACACAACATCAGAGCATATCTTCGAGGATCTAAATTACTCTCTTGAATTGACCATCTGTTTAGGGATGAAAGGCGGTACTAAAGTTTAACTTGGTACCCAAGGCTTCTTGCAACTTTTTCCAAAACCTTAAAGTAAATCTCGGATCTCTGTCCAAAATTATAGAAGTTGGTACTCCATGCAATCTCACAATCTAAGCGATGTACAGTTTGACCAACTTATCAAGTGAGAAATTTATGCGTATCGGAATGAAATGAGCTGATTTTTTCAACCGGTCAACTATGACCCAAACAGCTTCTTTCTATTTTAGGGTTAAAGGTAAACCCGTCACAAAATCTATAGTGATTCGGACCCATTTCCATTCTGGCACCATTATTGGCTGAAGCAAATCGGAAGGTACTTGAGGTTCAGCTTTTACTTATTGGCAAACTAAGCACCTTGATACAAACTCGGAGACATCTCTTTTCATACCAAGCCACCAATACAATTTCTTCAAATCATTATACATTTTTGCACTATCTGGATGGATAGATAAACAACCATTATGATCTTCATGTTGATCTTCTGAATTAACTCGGTATTTTTCAGCACGTATACTCTATCACTAAACATCAAACAGTCGTTCGAACCAATCTGAAAATTTGTCTCATTATCCTTTTGACATTAAGCACTTTTTGCTTGTAACTCACTATCATCCTTTTGAGCTTCATAAATTTGTTGAATGAACAATGGCCTAGCTTTCAACTCGGCCAAAATTGAACCATCGTCGGATAGAGTCATTCTCGTATTCATAGCTCTCAAAGCAAATAGATATTTTCTACTTAAAGCATCAACAACCACATTCGCTTTCCCTGGATGGTAATTGATCACTAACTCGTAGTCTTTCAACAACTCAAGCCATCTCCGTTGCCATAAGTTTAAATCTTTTTGTGTCATTAAGTACTTCAAACTTTTATGGTTGGTAAAGATACGACACTTTTCACCAAAAAAATAATGTCGCCAAATTTTCAAGGCAAAGACAATGGCGGCTAGCTTTGAATCATGTGTCGGGTAGTTCCTCTTGTGTGGCTTCAATTTTCTTGAGGCATACAGTACCACCTTATTTTCTTGTATCAATACACATCCAAGACCATTTAGAGACCCATCACTGTAAATCACAAATTCTTTCTCGGACTCAGGTTGCACTAACACTGGCACCTCGGTCAATACTGTCTTCAATTTCTCAAAACTTTGCTGACACTTCTTTGTCCACTCAAACTTAACATCTTTTTACAATAACTTTGCCATCGGAGAAGTGATCATCAAAAATCCTTTTACAAAGCGTCTGTAATATCCTGCCAAACTTAGAAAGCTTCTAACTTTCGATACATTTCTCGGTGGCTTCCAATCAACTATTGTCGAAATATTACTTGGATCAACTCGAATACCATCTCTTGAAACAATGTGGCCTAAAAATCCAACTTCACTAAGCCAAAACTCACTTTTACTAAATTTTGCATACAACTATTTATCTCGTAAAATTTGTAAAACTGTTCTCAAATGTTTAGCATGCTCGTTATATCACGAGAATAAATCAAAATGTCATCTATTAATACCACCACAAACTTATCTAAGTACGGCCTAAAAATTCGATTCATTAAGTCCATGAACACTACCGGGGCGCTAGTCAAACCGAAAGGCATTAACTCATAGTGTTCGTACCTTGTTCTGAAAGCAGTTTTTGGCACATCAAACCCTTTCACCCTTAATTGGTAATACCCGGATCTCAATTCTATTTTGGAGAACACTGTAGCTCCTCTCAGCTAGTCAAATAAATCATCAATACTTGGCAAGGGATACTTGTTCTCTATCTTCACCTTGTTGAGCTGCCTATAATTGATACAAAGTCTCATTGATCCATCCTTTTTCTTCACAAACAATACAGGAGCACTCCATGGAGAAAAACTAGGCCTCGTAAATCCTATGTCTATCAACTCTTGTAGCTAGACCTTCAATTCCTGTAGCTCAGTTGGAGCCATTCTATGGAGCTATCGATATCGGGGTAGTCCCCGGCAACAAGTCAATGGCAAACTCTATCTCTCTAACAGGAGGCATCCTCGACAACTCCTTTGAAAACACATCTGGGAACTCGCAAACTATTGGCACTATCTCTACTTTCAATTCAGACTCTGTTGTATTCAATACATAAGCCAAATATGCCTCACAACCCTTTCTTAAACACTTCTGAGCAATCATTGATGAAATTAATGCAGGCAACTCACTAGAATCATTTGTTCAACCTGGAGGATTTCACCATTTTCACACTTTAGCTCAATAATCGTCTGTCTACAATCCACTTTAGCATCATCCATCGATAGCCAATCCATGCCCAAAATGGCATCAGACTCATCGAATGGTAATAGCATTATATCGGCTAGGAAATAGTGACCCTGAATCACTAAGGGACAACTCTTACAAATCTTGTCATTTAACACACATTTGCCTAGAGGGTTTGACACCTTAACAACAAATTCGGTTGACTCTATAGGCAATTTCATATCATTTACCAATTTCATGAAAATGTAAGAATGTGTAGACTCGGGATCAATCAGTGCAACTATATTAACATCATAAAAGGAAAATATACCAATGATTACATAAGGGGATGACGCTTCTTCCCAGGTGCAGATGGCATAGGTTCTTGCAGGTGCTCTGGCCTCCGATCTTGCAGCTAAATCTTTAGCTATACCTCTGTTACTAGCTCTTCTTTCACATTTCTGGTAGGCCTCCCTCTAGCAGATATATTGCTTAGTTTAGTGCTCTGAGTAGTTTCTTTTACTATCATTTCAGGACAGTTTTTGATAAAGTGATCTTGGGAGCCACATTTGAAGTAAGCCTCGGTGACCATCCAACACTCATCGGGATGTCTCCTACCATAGTGTTGACATTCAAGGTTACTTGGCTTAACATTGCCGACATCAGCTACAGAAGTGGTTTGAGACTTAGCCCCCGTATTTTGTCTCTCTCGAGTTCTACTCGGATTTCTAGTAGAAACGGTTGAACGGTTTGGAACATTTCTCACTTTCTTTGATGATGGTTGGAAGGACTTGCTCATTGATCTCTTCTTCACATCTTTAGCATCTGATTTAGCTTTCCTCTTTTCCGTATACAATTTTTCCACTTTGCATGCCCGATCAACTAATGCAATAAATTTTTTTAACTCCAAGATCCCTACATATATCTTAATGTTTTCATTTAAGCCATCTTTAAACCTTTTACACATAATTTATTCTGTAGAAATGCATTCCCAACGTGCTTACTAAGTCGAACAAACTCTCGCTCATACTTGGACACAGTCATTCGACCTTGTTTCAACTCTAAAAACTCCTTCTAATTTTTATCAATGAAACATTGACTTATATACTTATTCCTAAACTCCACTTGGAAGAAGTCCCAAGTAACTCTTTCAGTAGGCATTATTGAGACTAGCTTTTCCACCACTGTTATGTTGAGTCTCTCAGAAGCGATACAACACACTTTAAACACTCATTGGGTGTGAAAGAGAGCTCATCAAATACCCTGATAGCATTTTCGAGCCAAAATCCTACCATTTCAGGGTCATCTTCAACACTGGCTCTAAATTCCTTGGCTCCATACTTACAAATCTTGTCAACAGGAAGCTTACTCATTCTTATTATTTCTACACCCTGTGGAGCTACCGAAGTCAGTTGTGGAATGGGAGGAAGTGGGGAAGGTTGAGCATTCGGGTTCGCCCGAATGAACTCTGTGTACCATTCATTCAATTTGTGGAGAAAGGCTTCTCGAGCCTCTTTTTCTCAACTAGATTCAATATTCCTACTTTCAGGTGGCGTGGTTCCTTGAGCGGGAGCCGGCGCATTACTTTCTATGTTGTCAGCTACTGCTGGGTTGAGATCCATTTACTATATGAAAACATAATTTAAAAGATTAGGAACAATCACACTATCAGTATTCATAATTATGGCATGTATAGCTAGATTCTCACACTTGCTATGTTAGTTGGAAGACTGAATAAACCATAGCTCTAATACCACTAAATGTAATGCCCTCGACCGTAACCATCGCTGGACATGGGTATGAGGCACTACCGAACTCACGCTTACACGAACATTCAATTAAGACGATCAATTTCCACATAAAATTTAAAACATTTCCAAAATTATTCAAAATATTCTTATTATGGGCCTATGAGGCCCAAAAGATACGTTGGGAATGATCTGGGACTAAATCAGAGCTTTTCGAACACTTAGAAAAATTTGCCATAAAATACGGTGCACGTCCGTGTGGGACGGGGACAGCCC
Organism: Gossypium stocksii; assembly: GCA_020496765.1. Lineage (NCBI taxonomy): Eukaryota > Viridiplantae > Streptophyta > Magnoliopsida > Malvales > Malvaceae > Gossypium > Gossypium stocksii. Next base: position 46,268,196 of record CM035631.1, read on the forward strand.
GTGTGGGCAGGCCGTGTGGTCACACACGCTCATGACCCTAGCCTGTGTGGAATTATATTTCAATTCGAACATACAGAGGTTTTCACACGGCTGAGCATGCTCCCATGTCCTAGGCCGTGTCCTTCACACGACTGGGCAAACGCCCGTGTTTTAGCCCGTGTGAAAAGTCCTGGGTGTTCTGTTTATGATGTCATCGTAAAGTTTTAGTCACACGGCCAAGCCACATGCTTATGGGATAGGCCGTGTCAAGCACACGATCGAGACACACTGCCGGGTCTCCACCCGTGTGTTTACTACTATGTATTTAATTTTCATAAATTTAGCTGAAGGGGACACACGGCTTATCAACACGCCAATGGGGCTGGCCGTGTGTCACTCACGGCCTAGACACACGCCCGTGTGTCTACCCATATGGACAATTATAGACTATTTTTCAAGACAATTTCCACCCTAAAACACAAACCAATACTAGCAAAATTTACCAATATTCAACATAACACAATAATCCATTCAAACATCCACAAACATTCCTACACTAGATTTCATCTACCATCATCAAGCACACACATTACACCACATTCCACATAAACATTGCAAGCTTGCACCTTAATAAATTACAACACTTTGACAAAATATAACTTAACCAAATATGGCTCATTTCAAATGGCCAAGGTACCAAAATATCACTACCAACAGATGAACCCAAAATAACTATGACATTCAACCAAAACACTAGACCACCTATACATGCCATAATTTCAAAGTTCATAATGAAAGTACCAAAGTAGTTGTTGATAGTGTTGATGGAATCCCGTTGATCACCGAACCTCGGGTTAGCTTGACGAACCTATAATGGAAGGGAAAAGAGAAGGGGTAAGCTATAAAGCTTAGTAAGCCTATATGCAAAATTAATGAGCATTTAAAACCAATAATACTTATAAAATGGAAATAAGCTTTCTTATGATCACATTAAACTTGAGATTTTCAATTACTCGTATGGTCTTACCATATTATTCAATACATACATTATGCACTTAGTACACATGATAATTTTCATACAACCTGTACATACATATTCTTAACACGCGGTCAAATCTTTTCATATACAATCATATTTTATTGTATTGATTCGAATAACCCGTTGAACCACGTGGAGTGTTAAAGGATACTCAGAATAAGGCACAAGTGCCACACATAATGTAGCCAAAGCTACCAATGATTTATAGCCAAGTACCACTTAACACATATCACATAAAGGCTCAATGATGAGCTAACCACTGGTCTACTCACACAAGCTAACGGTATAGTCTGAACTACCTAGTGCTGCTCACATAAGCTAATAGGTATCCGCAACAAATGTAGGATTACCTAGCCATTGGTAGTTGAAATAGACCAGCACGCGGAATATAAACAATCTATCCCAATCAATGGTTTCCTAGTGACATGTCACTTGTATCCTAAACAATTCCTAAGGTTCAATCGGGATTTATCCTCACATAACCATTTTATCAAATCGTATATCAAACAATTCATTGTAAAAATTTCATATATCAAATAAAAAGAATAATTCATCAAAATGACCAAAAAAACTTATTATTTACATATAAGACTTACCTCGGTGCAAAATGCTAAACTTTACGATTTAGTCCGTAACCTTGCCTTTCCCTCGGTCAAGGTTGATTTCCCGTCTGTCTTGATAATCAAGCTTGAAAAGATGAAAACCCTAGCTATGGAGTTCCCTTTGATATTCGACCAAGGTAGGAGGAAGATGGACACTTTTTGGCCTTATTTTCCCTTTTTATTTCTTTTATTACCCAAATGACCAAAATGTCGTTAATGGCCTTCTTTGAAAATTTTTCTTCCGTGGGTATTTTTGTCCATCATGCCATGAGATGGTCTAATTTCTAAATAAGGACCCCTAGTTTATGAATTCATTTCAATTTCATACTAAATGCTTCTAGAACACATATTTTGAAAATTTTACAATTTAGTACTATCACTCAATTGGGCCTTCTATCGATAAAATTTACTTACTAAATTTTCACTTATGCAATCAATCATACAATAAACATTAAAACTTTATCAGAATACATTTTTCTATGTCAGATTAGTGGTCCCGAAACCACCATTCCGTTTAGGCCCTAATTCGGGCTGTTACATGGGCTATTGGCATCGATATTTGATAGCATGTAAGACCATATCTGGGATACGGAATTGTACGAGTTATATGTGATTTTTGAGTATCCTTAACTATTCTGAATGGTTCAAAGGGCAAAGTTAAAATGAGAAAGATGATGTAAGTGAATTAAAGGATTGAGATATGTATAAGGCTTCTTTGAGTATTAAAAGAAAGGTAAGTAATAAATTAAATGTGGCTATGTGGATTACATAAGAAAGTTTGATAACTATGTATGTGTTTAGCTATAATTTGCATACTTAAATTGAAATGTACTTGTTTCATTTGGTGCTTGTATTTGTATATGGCTTACTAAGCTTTTAAAGCTTACTTTGTGTGTTATTTTTCCTTGCTTTATAGAGAAATGAAGCTAGCTCAGACTCAGGGATTGTCAAGAGTTATCGTCACATTATCGATCATTTATTTGGTACTTTTGAAGCTTGTAAATATGGTACATGGCATGTATAGGCTAGTGTCATTTTGTTATGTTGTGAATGTGAAATTCTAGCCTTGTGAGTTGGCTTATAAATGCTAGTGATGTTGAATATGAATTTGGCTATGGTATGTATTCATATATGTGCTTGTGGTGTATATATTTGGTTATGTATTTGTCAAGACTATTATGGAAATTGAGATGGTTAGGTGATTATGAGTTTGTTTGATTATCCATGGTGAATTGGTATATTTGTAATGATGGAATTTGTTGTTAAAATTGATGATAAATTGCATGTTTTGGAATAAGGTAAACAAATAATATTGGCTCATTGAATTGGTAAATTTTGATGAGGCAAATGTGTTTAGGAATGGATGATGTTGTTATAGCATGAAAGGTGTATATTTTGGTATGAATTTGGCTGGCATTTGTGTATGGAATTAGTGCTATTGTTGGCTTGTAGGGTGGATCCTTAAAGGTGGATGGATTGGCCTTGTAAATGGCCTATTTTTGTCCACATGGATAGACACACGGGCGTGTGTCTCAGTCGTGTGTTTTGATGGTTCAATTTGAATTGAGTCTGGGTGCTCTACACGGCCTCACATAGGGGCGTGTGACTACCCATGTTGTAACACCCTAAATTTTGGGCCTAAGAGAAATGGGCTTTGTGATAGCCTGGATTTGACCTTAGTCAGAATAGTGGTTTCGGGACCACGAGTCTGAGACAAAAAATATTCAAATAGTATTTTTTTTGTGTTTTGAATGTGAGAACTGTGATGTGGTAAAGTTTCGTGTTTAAATTTTGAGATTTGGGTGCTTAATTATTAAAAAGGGATTAAATTACATCAAATGAATTATATGCATACTATCATGAAAATGCTTAAATGTCATGTTTCTTTAGTGTTAAGGTCTTAAATGGCAAATAAGTCATTTGTTGACTTAGTGGACGGCAATAGTGTGATGTACATGACATTATATGTATTTTATAAGGTGTCGTTAAATTAATTCATTTTATATTAAAGAAACAATAATAAAATAAAACAAAAGGGTGAAACAATAGGGATATGCATGTTCTTCTTCCTCAATTGCCGAAACTAAAAGAAATAGGGAAAGGAAAAGCTCCCTCACATTCTATCACTTGGGATTAAAATTCAAGGTTAGTTTTGTGTATATTTTGATAAAATATGTATTTTTGAGTTTGTTGTTAAGAAATACACATAGCCCATGCATTAATTTTGGAAATTATTTGCTTTATGGTATTCGGCCATGGAAGGTTTCTCTTATTTGGTTGATGATGTTGTTAGAAAATGAAGGTTATATGTTAAATTACTAGCGATTTTCATTTAGTTTTATGTGATTTGTAAATTATAGGTGAATTTGTAAAATTCATGAAATCTAGTTAAAAGAGGGACTAAACTATGAAATGTGCTAAACATGAGGGCTTATTTTTGGTATGGGAGTATTCGGCTATAACTAGAAGTAAATAAAGTGTGATTAATTTGGTATTTTGTGCAATTGGACTAAAGTGCCGAATGTGACAAATAGTAGGGGTGAATTTGGCAATTTGTTTAAATATTTATATATTGGATTGAATTGCATCAAATTTTAGTTTAATTGGGTCTCATTTGAAAATTTGAAGCTCAAGAAGAAAAGAAATCCAATTCGGATAGGGGGAAAGCTAAATTAGTCGAGTAGTCGAAATTTCCGTTTGGGAATATCCGAGGTAAGTCATTAACTTGTTTTATGTATTAAATTTTACTAATGAATTGAGATAGGTGTTAAATTAAATTTTTAGAAGATTACTATATGGTTGCCGAATATTAATTCAATTGATGGTAAATTGCACTATGTGTTAAATGTGATTACCGATTATGAAATGAATGAACAAAAATGTGTTTATATTCGGAATTGATGATTTTGGCTGGAGACTTATGTTACCATAGTGTGTACTAGTTTTTCAGTATATGAACCTTGTATATTTAGTTTTTCAGTAGCTAGGTTGATAGTAGGCTTGGTGCCGGTGTTTAATTCGGGCTTAGTGCCTAGCAGGCTTGGTGCCGGTGTTTAATTCGGGCTTAGTGCCTAGCAGGCTTGGTGTCGGTGTTTAATTCGGGCCTAGTGCCTACCAGGCTTGGTGCCGGTGTTTAATTTAGGCTTATTGCCTAGCAGGCTAAATGCCGGTGACTTAAATTCTGAATTATGACAATGAGGATTCAAGTGTAATGAAAGAAGCGTTTGAGTGGAAACTTTATGCTAAGTAATCTACCTTACATTCGGCCAAATAGGTATGTACATGTGCTTGGTTGTTAAATATTGAATGATTTATGCGATGAAGGTAGGTATGAAGGTAATTTGATATTTAGGTTAAGTAGTTAATTTGGTGAATGTAATATGTACTTGTAATGGGCTGCTATATGCTTAAAGTATGCATAATTGAGCTGAGACATAAGTATATGTGAATCGGTCAAGGGTAATAGATTTGTATATTTACTTGGTTTCAATTTAAACAATGACATATGTATGTGAGCTATTAATTCATAAATAGATTGGATATATATGCGCATATGATAGCCCATATTGAAGATGTATTATAAGTTGTTAAACAATAAGTTGATTAATAAGTCTAATGATTTTCGTATAGAATATGGATTATATATATATTTGTTTAGTTAATGACTTACTAAGTGTAAAAACTTACTGTTTATTTTATTCGTCCATGTTTTATAGATTTTTGGAAGATAGCTAAAGGCTCGGGATCGACCGAAGACTCATCAAACTATGTGACAACCCTATTTTGACCCTAGTCGGGAAGTGGTTTCGGGACTGCTAAACCGAGTCATAGAAATATTTGAATATAATATTCTATGTCTAATTTATGTGATAAATGTATGTGTGAATTTTGAATGATTGAATATGTCAAAATGAATGTGAATTTAGGAAAAAGGACTCATGTGAGAAGAATTAAAATATAAGTGGCCAAATTCAAGGGACTAATTGTGGAATGAAGTGAAATAAATAGGTTTGCATGTCAAATAGCCAATTTCATGGTTAGTGGCCAGCCATGCAAATTGTTTTATTAGTTGTCTTATTATTTTATTTGTTAAAATAAGGTGAGTGGAATGATATCATATTAGATAAAAAAAATAAATAAAAGAATTTGTGAAAGAAAACAAAATTGGTTTCTTGTGTTCTTCATTGCAGATTCTAATGAAGGGAGAAGAGTGAATTTTGGCCATCTATTTCACACATTAAGGTATTTGAATCATGCTATTTTAGTTTCATGTTGGTGATTTTAGGTTGATAGTTAGGCTAGGGACATAACCCATGAGTTAAACTTTGATTTGGTGATGTGTGTTTCATTCGGCCATTGATGAGTAAATTGAAAGTTTGAAGCTTTGGTGGGTTTTGATGATATAATATAAATGTAGCATGTTATGGAAGTGCTTTGAGGTCAAATTTCTATAAATTTGATTATATGTTAAATTGTACTTGATGGATGTCCCTTGAAATTTATAGAAGCATTTGGCCATGGACATTGGGATGCTTTGTGGATGTTTTGATGTTTTCGGATGTAAATCCTTTGTTTGATTAATGAAAAGAGCTAAATTGATGTTAGAATTGTGAGTTTAACATTCTTGATAAGTGTATATGTTAGCCGAATTGAAAAGATGCATGCTAAGAAAGTGACATTCGGTCATTTTGAGTTAATTAAGAGTTATGAGATTGAAATTGCAAAAATTGAGTTTTTATGACCCAAATTGCTAAATTGAGTATTCAGCTATGGGAGATTATATACAAAATTTAGTATGTATGACTCAATTTATAATTGGTTGGAGTGATTAAGTTGCATTTTTTATATTCATATCATGATGGCCGAATGTGGACATAGCTTGTTCAATGAACAATTGTGGCTAATGAATTGCCGTATGTGTGGTTGTGATTTGTAAATGAGATTGTTATATTTGATTGACCGTATGTATGTATGAGAAGGCTAAATTTTGGACAAGGTTTGAGTTGTTATAAAATTTGTAATAACAAAATGAAAAAAAAAAAAGTAAGATGGTCCTAGTGTGTGTGCCGAATGGGAGCCATAAATTGGAGCTCACTATGTGAAAACATATTCGGCCTTTGATGACTGTTATGTCATGAATGATAAGTTTAGTTCAAAAGACTATGTATACTTGATTTAATCCATAAGCTAGTCGTGACTTATAACATAGTGGTATATAGCCGAATGTTTTTGTAAAGGAAATATGTGTGTGTGTCATATTGAAATCAATGTGTGTGTATATATATATAAGGTCGAATGTGTATGTGTGACACAGAGAGGATTGTAGGAACGCCAGTGCCTCCAAGGCGCAGCGGAAAATTAAAATAATAAAAATTTTCCGGCAATCCATACCATGGATCCATGTGTAAGAAATGAATCGGGGTGATAAAAGGTTTCGAAATTACCGAAACTTCAATCAGAGTAGACAGCGACGCCTAGGCAACGGGAATCCTGAAAAGCCACAACCTTTACTGATGTCAGCCTCTACGTGGTCCACCCAATTGACAATGAATAGTAATATCCCAGAAAACTATTTTCAGAGATTCTATTGCTTTGACGACTGCTAGACCACCTTAACATAGTTTCGGGATTGCCTATATATTAGCTCTTCAGGGTTTTTACCCTTGCCATATATAACTCCGTATTAATTGGTATATCTTTATAACGAATATTAATTCATTAAAATTAATCCGAACATAATAGTCATTATTAAAATAAATATAATAATGTTTAACCAAAAATTATAATTATATTAATTATAATAAAGATTTCGATAAACTATATTTATTTAAATTTATATATATGAACCAAATTCATATATTAGAAAAATTATGTTCTGATTATGTGTACAACATCCTTGTACATATAGTATGTTCAACAGTTTGATTGCACAATTAAATTAGTTCTATAATTAATTTAATTCATGTGACAACTAGACACAATACCAACTATGTTTTACTCTGTTCATTTCAATCGTAGGGTGTGACCCTATAGGTTCTTGTAACGTTAGCAGTAATATTAGAACGATTCTAATGTTACAAACAATGAGTGGTATCTAGCAATGCATCATTGCTACCTAAGTTACAAGAAGTCATGATTCGACAAAACCTTTTGTGATTAACCTTTCATGCATTAATCCTTAAGTCCTATATCTTTGGAATGGACACAAGTCATGGAATAGTCACACTTGCATAGTCCATCCCATGTTTCTTGATACCTTGAGTAGACTATGATATACAAATAAATATGACATCTCATATCAACTTATTTGAGCATGGCCATGCATTTCTAGTCTCACTCAATCAAGTGGCCTGAGATATTACTCCTATTATGTAGGAGGGACTTATCCTATATTGATCAACCATATCCCTCTACATAGATTGTGGTATATCTAACATCAGTCTTTATAGAACAACCAATTACGATGTTCGTTTGACTATATCAAAATATACAATTCACGATGTTGGGATGATGATGATCTCAAGTATGAGGATCATATACATATTAATCACTATGAGTAATATTGTGACAATTACATAATAATCCAAGAAACATACTCATAGTGGGTCAGTCCAATATGTTGTTCTCTAACACACACATTCATGCATTGATTCTGACACTCCATATCAATGACAACTCTTTATCATCAATCAACTACATGTTAGTCTTAATGCATTATTATTGTCCTAGCCAACAATAATACTTGACTAAGGATCTTTTAAGAATAATCATATTATTCTCAGGACATTATTATAAAACAGTTTATTTATGCACACAGAAATGAAATTGAAATAATAATGGCAAAGCCTTATATTAAGAAACATGATAAATCAAGTATGTTATCACAACCATCTCATGATTGATCTTTGGGCATACTCTTACAATCTCCCACTAGCACTAAGACCAATCACTCATATATCTAATACCAAGTGACTTAGTGTGACGATCATGCTTCTGCTGTGTCAGGGGCTTGGTCAGGGGATCAGCAATGTTATCATCTGTAGGTACTCTGCATATCTCTACATCCCCTCGATCGATAATCTCTCGAATAAGATGGTAGCACCTAAGTATATGTTTGGATCGCTGGTGAGATCTGGGTTCTTTAGCTTGTGCGATGGCTCTATTGTTATCATATCAGAGTTCTATAGCATCCGATATGCTAGGCACAACCCCTAGTTCAGTAATGAACTTTTTGATCCAAACTACTTCTTTTGCTGCCTCACTAGTTGCAATATACTCGGCCTCTGTTGTAGAATCGGCTACTGTACTTTGCTTTGAACTCTTCCAGCTCATAGCACCACAATTAAGGAAAAACACAAAACCTGATTGCGATCGAGAATCATCCTTGTCGGTTTGGAAGCTAGCATCAGTGTAACCTTTTACACTTAACTCTTCCTCACCTCCGTATATTAGGAACGTATCCTTAGTTCTTCTTAAGTACTTAAGGATATTCTTGACTGTGGTCCAGTGACTTTCACCGGGATCTACTTGGTACCTGCTCGTCATACTTAAGGCAAATGAGACATCTGGACGGGTACATAACATGGCATACATGATAGATCCAATAGCAGAAGCATATGGAATTTTACTCATGCGTTCTCTCTCTTGTAGAGTTGGAGGACACATTTCCTTCGAGAGTGAAATACCATGTCTCATAGGTAAGAATCCTCTCTTAGATTCTTCCATATTGAACCTTTTCAATACTTTGTCTATGTATGTACTTTGACTTAGACCTAGTAGTCATCTCGATCTATCTCTATAGATCTTGACTCCTAAGATGTAAGTGGCTTCACCCAAGTCCTTCATAGAAAAACAACTTCCTAACCAAGTCTTAATAGACTGTAAGGTAGGTATGTCATTTCCCATGATAAGTATGTCATCCACATACAGTACCAAGAATGTGATTATGCTCCCACTAACTTTCTTGTAAACATATGGCTCATCTTCATTTATGATAAAACCAAACTCTTTGATTGCATCATTAAAACAAAGATTCCAACTTCGAGAAGCTTGCTTTAATCGATAAATGGATCTTTGTAACTTACATATCTTTCTAGCATCCTTTGGATTGACAAAACCTTTAGGTTGTGTCATGTACACATCCTCTTCAAGTTTCCCATTAAGGAAAGCTGTTTTGACATCCATCTGCTAGATTTCATAATCATGAAATGTAGCTACGGCGAGCAAGATCCTGATGGATGTAAACATAGCTACAGGAGAAAAAGTTTCATCATAGTCAACACCATGAATTTGACGAAAACCTTTAGCGACTAATCGCCCCTTGTATGTTTGTACATTACCATCCATGTTGGTTTTCTTTTTGAAAACCCACTTGCACCCTATAGATTTAACCCCTTCGGGTGGGTCAACCAAAGTCCATACTTGGTTTTCATACATGGAATCCATCTCAGATCTCATGGCCTCAAGCCATTTCTCGGAGTTTGGGCTCGCCACCGCTTTTTGATAAGTCCTAGGCTCATCTTGATCTAAAAGAAGAATATCACCATGCATTGTAATGAGAAATCCATATCTCTCAGGTGCATGGCGTTCTCTTAAAGATCTACGCGGTGGTTGTATTTCTACAGCAGTTCCTTGTTCCTCAATTTCTTGTGGAATTTGCTGTTGTTCTATCTCTGGTTCAGTGGTATCTTATGATTCTCGAATTTCTTCAAGTTCAATCTTTCTCCCACTTCCTTTTTCTGGAAACAAATTCTCTCTCTAGGAAGACACCAGTCTGAGCAACAAACACTTTGTTCTCAGTGGGATTAAAGAAATAATATCCTTTGGTTTCTTTCGGATACCCCACAAAATTACACCTTTCAGATTTGGGTTCAAGCTTAGTAGACGTCTGAAGTTTAACATAAGCTTTGCAACCCCAAATTTTCATAAAAGACATACTGGGACGTTTCCTAGTCCACATCTCATATGGTGTCTTTTGAATCGATTTAGATGGAACACAATTTAGTGAAAAAGCAGCTGTTTCAAGTGCATGTCCCCAAAAGGAAGTCGGTAGATCAGCATGACTCATCATAGACCGAACCATGTCTAACAGAGTTTGATTTCTTCTCTCAGAAACTCCATTCCATTGAGGAGTACCAGGAGGAGTAAGTTGTGAGACAATCCCACATTCCTTCAAAAGATCATCAAACTCTAGGCTCAAATACTCTCCACCTCGATCAGATTGAAGTGTCTTGATAGTTTTGCCTAGTTGATTTTGTACTTCATTTTTGAATTCCTTGAACTTTTCAAGGGCTTCAGACTTATGGCGCATGAGATAAACATATCCATATCTACTGAAATCATCAGTGAAAGTAATGAAGTAGTAAAATCCACTCTGGCTTGGGTATTTATTGGTCCACATACATCAGAATGTATTAAGCCCAATAAATCACTAGCTCGCTCACTTTTACCTGTAAAAGGAGATTTAGTCATTTTTCCTAATAAGCAAGATTCACATACTTTAAATTGTTCAAAAACAAATGAATCCAAGAGACCATCTTTATGGAGTTTGGATATGCGCTTCTCACTTATGTGGCCCAAACGACAATGCTAACGATAAGTTTGATTTGAGTAATTTATTTTCGATCTTTTAGTATTTATGTTGTAAATGGGATTCATTTGATCTAAAATATAGAGGCCATTAATTAATTGTGCCGAACCATAGAAAACATTCTTGAGATAAAAGGAACAACAATTATTCTTAATTATTATCTCAAAACCAATTTTGTCTAAACAAGAAATTGAAATAATGTTTTTAGTCAAACTGGGCACAAAATAACAATCCTCTAAAATTAAACCAAGTCTACTAGGCAAAGATAAAGTATATGTTCCCACAGCTAATGCAGCAACTCTTGCTCCATTTCCAACTCGTAGGTCCATATCTCCTCTAGCCAAAGTCCTACTCCTTTGAAGTCCCTATACAGAAGTACAAATATGAGAACCACAACCAGTATCTAATACCCAAGAAGTAGTAGTTGATAAATTAATATCAATAACATAAATACTTGAAGCAGACGTTCCGCTTGCTTTGGCCTTCTTGATTTCCTCAAGATAGACAGGGCAGTTCCGTTTCCAATGTCCAGTCACACCACAATGAAAACAGTTTCCTTCCTTAGACACCCCACCTTTAGGTTTCAGTGCAACCTTTCCCTTTCCAAGATTGGGCTTACCTTTACCCTTAGGCTTTGTCGGGACTTTGGCCTTTCCCTTGCCCTTATTGTTACGGACCATCAGTATGGGCTTGGGTCCAACCTTTTTCATGTTGCCTTCAGCAGTTCGTAACATACTAAGCAATTGTGGCAAAGTCTTATCAATTTCATTCATATTGAAATTGAGGACAAACTGGCTGTAGCTATTCGGCAACGATTGCAGAATAAAATCAGTGGCCAACTCTTGGCCCAATAGAAACCCAAGCTTAGACAGGCTTTCAATATAACCAATCATCTTAAAGACATGAGGTCCTACTGGGCTTCCTTCAGCCAGCTTACATTGGAATAAGGCCTTAGAGATATTGAACCTCTCTTGCCTTGCTTGCCCTTGATATAGTTCTTTCAAGTGCTCGATCATATCATAAGCAACCATATCCTCATGTTGCTTTTGAAGCTCAAGATTCATAGTGGCAAGCATAAGACATCCAACGTCTACCATATCATCGAGATGCTTCTTGTAAGTATCTTTATTAGCCTTCGAGGCATTAGCAGGTGGTTCATCAGGAAGTGATTTCTCAATGACATATAATTTCTGTTCTTATTTGAGGAAAATCCTCAAGTTACGGAACCAGTCAAGAAAGTTCAAACCATTCAATTTGTCCTTCTCAAGGACCGATCGCAATGAGAGTGTATTAGTGTTTGCAGCCATAATACATCTACAACAATAAAATATGCGTGTGAATAAATTTACCAAGTTTATATCAATCATTAAAAGGACTTTATTATATGATGTTTCCCACTATTTCAAAATTAATAACCCTTATTTATTAATTTCGAAAAGACTTTCTTGAAAGTATTTCTAGTGGGTCAATGATCCATATTTCACCTCTTCTTTAGTCAGCTTTGGCTTTACTCTCAAGATTATGGTTATTTAGGTAAGCAACACTTGTTAATTACATCATATGTAACTCCTACAATTTGGTGAACAACTCTTGTTCTAATCATCTTATGATATATCCAAATTACTTGCCTCTAGGTTTCTAATCCTATTAGAGTAACCTAGTTAAGTCATTAACCAATTTTTAACCAGCGAATATCACTAGTTTATTCTTCGTGTTTAACCAAGATAAATACTAGCACTTCGCTTTGGCAAAACCTATATAGTATTGATCGAGGCCTTAACGAGGGCATAAATTGGAAGGCCATGTTGACTTAATATTTTAATAGAGGGATTTTATTAGAGTGTTACATTTCACCAATTATGGTCTACTTTAGTCCATTTAATCTTTTAATTGATCTCATCAATTAATGGGGTTTATTATTACCAAATTTCCATGCTTTAGATATCCATAGCATCTCATACATGAATAAGTAAAGCAATAAATAAATGCAATAGTTATAGCCCATAAACTATCGTGGTTCAACCCAAGCCAATGAGAGAACCAATAGGGAACCTAAAGGTGTAAGCCGTTTCACAAGCTGTCGATCCACACTAGTCGGCCCATCTTCCTTCTCGTCTAGTCCACAGCAACTTTTATAAATTACAAAATTCAGAAACTTGTTTTACATACGAGGGAGTAAGATGAGAAGAGAAATATAAAAGAATAGTAGTAAGGCACGACACGCAGGCCGTATTTATAAAATTACAACCATTTATCAAATGGGTCATCGGGCTATAACTATGCATTTCAAACACCGTGCATTTCAAAAATAGCATATTTCATTCAACGTTTTGTTAAGGGTCTTTTCAATCTTTTATGGCCCATTAAGTTTTATTTATTACAAAACATACTGGAAGATGATGGGGATCTGAGGCGGTTAGAGGGAGCGGTACGAACCTCGTACCCCAGTCAAATGAAACCTCACAAATTGATAACTTTTATCAACAGAGTCGTGTTTTTAGGATTTTAATCCTTGAGGTTTCATATTGGAGCAACCCTTGTTCCACTGGCCAGTATACTCTTACTGGAAATTGTAAAAATCACCGCTACATCATAACAGATTTCTTAATGTTTACAGTAATAACATAAAACTGAATAGGCCATAACACCATGATTAACATTTAATCACTTATCGAAAGGAACAGTTATCAGATTTCACTTAAACGATTTAAAAAGGAAAATCATAATAAAATTAAAACATGCATCTCATACAATTGCATCACCCAAGTATTTAAACCCGAATTCATATCACACAAGTGGCTCTGATACCACTATAGGAATGCCGGTGCCTCCAAGGTGCAGCGGAAAATTAAAATAATAAAATTTTTCCGGCGACCAATACCATGGATCCATGTGTAAGGAACGAATTGGGGTGATAAAAGGTTTTGAAATTACCGAAACTTCCATCTGAGTAGACAGCGACACTTAGGCAACGGGAATCCTGAAGCACTATCGAACCAGGCCGCAACCTTTACTAATGTCGGCCTCTACGTAGTCCACCCAATTGATAATGAACAGTAATATCCCAGAAAACTATTTTCAGAGATTCTATTGCTTTGACGGCAGCTAGACCACCTTAACATAGTTTCGAGATTGCCTATATATTAGCTCCTTAGGGTTTTTACCCTTGCCATATATAACTCCGTATTAATTGGAATATCTTTATAACGAATATTAATTCATTAAAATTAATCCGAACATAATAGTCATTATTAAAATAAATATAATAACGTTTAACTGAAAATTATAATTATATTAATTATAATAAAGATTTCGATAAACTATATTTATTTAAATTTATATATATGAACCAAATTCATATATTAGAAAAATTATGTTCTGATTATGTGTACAACATCCTTGTACATATAGTATGTTCAACAGTTTGATTGCACAATTAAATTAATTCTATAATTAATTTAATTCATGTGACAACCAGGCACAATACCAACTATGTTTTACTCCGTTCATTTCAATCGTAGGGTGTGACCCTATAGGTTCTTGTAACGTTAGCAGTAATATTAGAACGAATCTAATGTTACAAACAATGAGTGGCATCTAGCAATGCATCATTGCTACCTAAGTTACAAGAAGTCATGATTCGACATAACCTTTTGTGATTAACCTTTCATGCATTAATCCTTAAGTCTTATATCTTTGGAATGGACACAAGTCATGGAATAGTCACACTTGTATAGTCCATCCCATGTTTCTTGATACCTTGAGTAGACTATGATATACAAATAAGTATGACATCTCATATCAACTTATTTGAGCATGGCCATGCATTTCTAGTCTCACTCAATCAAGTGGCCTGAGATATTACTCCTATTATGTAGGAGGGACTTATCCTATATTGATCAACCATATCCCTCTACATAGATTGTGGTATATCCGACATCAGTCTTTATAGAACAACCAATTACGGTGTTTGTTTGACTATATCAAAATATACAACTCACGATGTTGGGATGATGATGATCTCAAGTATGAGGATCATATACATATTAATCACTATGAGTAATATGGTGACAATTACATAATAATCCAAGAAACATACTCATAGCGGGTCAGTCCAATATGTTGTTCTCTAACACACACATTCATGCATTGATTCTGACACTCCATATCAATGACAACTCTTTATCATCAATCAACTACATGTTAGTCTTAATGCATTATTATTGTCCTAGCCAACAATAATACTTGACTAAGGATCTTTTAAGAATAATCATATTATTCTCAGGACATTATTATAAAACAGTTTATTTATGCACACAGAAATGAAACTGAAATAATAATGGCAAAGCCTTATATTAATAAACATGATAAATCAAGTATATTATCACAACCATCTCATGATTGATCTCTGGGCATACTCTTACAAGGATATTGTATTTCCTGCTTTGATTAAGTGAAGTATATAAAAGTTGATATACTTAAATTGTTTAAATCAAGCTCAAGAGCATAGAGGGACAACATCGGATAAGGGGAAAGCTAAGGTGACGGAATAGCCGACCCGTAATTATTCAGAAAAGTTTAAGGTAAGTTTTAAGTAGTGAAACCTAGTATATGAGTTGATTAAACATGATGTACATATTTAGTTACATATGTGAATGATAAGTTGAGGCATGTTGATTCTGATCGATGCAAAGCCATTAGTGAAAATGGCAATAAAGCCGAAAGCCCCTTAGAAATATAGGTTATGAAAATCAACTTGATATTTGATATACGTATATACCTATAAACCAAACATTTAGTGAAAATGTTATGCTATGTGTTAATGTATGAATGAGGCAAGTGGATATTAATCGTAATAGAATGTGTGACAAGTATATTTGATGGATTCAAATGCCTAAAGTTTCAGTGTTACATCCGGGCTAAGTCCTGAAGGGCCTTCTGCCAGAGTTGTATCCGGGCTATGTCCCGAAGGGCCTTAGTGCCAGTGTTACATACGGGCTAAGTCCCGAAGGGCCTTCATGCCAGAGCTGTATCTGGGCTATGTCTCGAAGGGCCTTAGTGCCAGTGTTACATCTGGGCTAAGTCTCGAAGGGCCTTCGTGCCAGAGTTGTATCCAGGCTATGTCTCGAAGGGCATTCATGCTAGTGCCACATTCGGACTAAGTCCCGAAGGGCCTTAGGGCTAGTGTTATAACCGGGTTAAGCGCGAAGGCATTCATGGTCAAAATACGTGGTTTATGTTATAATCATCTCAAATGAAGGTACTCATTTCCTTAAGTCTATCAGGTACGTACCCTATACTCGTTGTGAAATTGATTTGTTTAGATATTGACCACACAATAGGGTTGTGATGCTTTGACTATTGTTTAATGTTATACGAAAGTTAATGACATACCTATGAGGTGTGAATCTCAATTTTAATAGAATCGTAATAAGTTGAACCCTTAGCTTATGCGTATATTTGATTAAAGTAGGAAGCTACATGCATATGTGAGTATGAGTATAAAACTAAGTTTAGCCTTGAAATGATAGTGCATGCTTCAGCCAAGGAAGAAATGTTGATAGATATGATGAGATTGTTTATATGATATGAATTGTTGTTTAGAGAAAATGAATATGTTATGTATGCAAGATGGTAGCCCTTTTAGTCATAATAATGTTCTGCAAAATAGAAGAGTTTTAGCTTAAATGGAAGTATGCTTTAAATTCAAATGAATTCATTTCTTAAAACTCACTAAGTATATAAATTCTTACTCCATTACCTTGGATTGTCTATTTTATAGATCTCGTTCGTAGCTACGGTCTCGGAAATCTTCAAGATCGAAGTCATTCACACTATCAAAGCTTTTTCAGTACTTAGTAGCTAAACTTTGAAATTGGCATGTATAGGCTTGACTTTTGGATTTATAAATCAATATTTTTTTGATGATGTATATATGTATAGCCATGCGAAAATGGCTTGCTATGTTATCTTTTTACATTAAGCATGAATTTGTGCTTGGTTACGTCGAATGTGAATGAATGTGATGGTTTGTGAAATCGGTTACTATCAAATGTAGTAATGTCATTTTGGGGTTTCTTTTAAAGAGCTTATATATAAAAAAAAAAGGAGAACAAAATGACCAATGTTGGATCTTGTATTAAGTGTGTGCATTCGGCAAATGTTATTATCCATAAGTCTCATGAACATGATTTGTGTGAAAGAAGCTTGATTTAGTTGTTATTTGACTCGTAATGCCTCTTAACCCTCCGGCGACGGATACGGGTTTAGGGGTGTTACATTTTAATTGGTATCAGAGCTACGATTTAGTTGATTCTCGGACTAACATAGCGCATGTGAGTCTAGCTATACATGCCATTTAATGTTAATACGATTGTGTGATGACTTCTGATAATTTAAAAATGTGATTTTTGTATAAAAATGGATCCCGAACCTGATCGAGCTGTAGCGGACAATGTTGAGAGGGTAGCGCCTTCTCCTGCGCAAGGGACAGCGCCAAATGACTCTCAGCCGAATACCGGTCATTGAGACGATGATACGAGGCAAGCCTTTTACACAATGATGAGTGATTGGTTCGCTCAATTTCTTAGAACGAATCCGGCTATTCCATAACCCCCGCCCCCGAATACTCCGCTCCCAACCTATGTGGCCCCTCCTGTGATCGATCCGGTGAGATCGAGTAGGCCCCCGGTCGACAAAATTAGAAAATACGGGGTTGAAAAGCTCTAGGCTACACCTAGCGATGATGCTGAGCGGGCCGAGTTTTGGCTCGACAATACAATTCGAGTGTTTGATGAACTATCCTGCAAGCCCGAGGAGTGTCTGAAATGTGCGGTATCTCTGTTACGCAATGCTGCTTACTACTGGTGGAACACTTTGGTTTCTGTTGTTCCAAGAGAGCGGGTCACCTGGGAGTTCTTCCAAACTGAATTTCGTAAGAAATACATTAGTCAGAGATTCATCGACCAGAAATGGAATGAATTTCTTGAGCTTAAACAAGGTCGGATGTCAGTAACCGAATACGAGAGAGAATTCGTGCAGCTCAGCCGTTGTGCTCGCAAGTGTGTATCATCCGAGGCTATCATGTGTAAACGTTTCGAGGACGGATTAAATGAAGATATCAGATTGCTGGTGGGAATTCTAGAAATTAAAGAGTTTGTCGTGTTAGTCGAGCGAGCTTGCAAAGCCGAAGAGTTTAGAAATGAAAAGAGAAAGGCTGAAGAAGGAGCTAGAGAGTTCCGTAAGAGATCTGCGGGAAAGTCTATTCAGCAATCGTCCAAGAAAATTAGAGATGACTCGGGCCGATCCAAGAATACTTCGGGTTTTTCTTGACGTGATCATTATCGATCCCGTGAGTTCGCGAGCTACTTCTGTCGCTAGTGTTGGCAATAAATGTTGGGACAGATCTGATTGTAAATATGGTGGTGAATGGCACCCGGGGAGCTGTAGATTTCATGATCTCTCCCATTTCAGATGTGGATCCACCGATCACTTTATTAAGGATTGTCCGAAATTGGATGAACGCAATCCCGATCCGAGTCAGAGACCTAGTGGTACGGCAGCACGAGGTAGACCACCGAGGCGTGGAGGAAATATTAGTGGCAGTCAGAGAGGGATTAGAGACACCACAGTCAGATCTGAGGCTCGTGCACCTGCCAGAGCGTATGCTATTCATGCCCGTGAGGAGGCTTCTTCTCCGGATGTTATTACCAGTACTTTCACTCTCTTTAATACTGATGTTATCACTCTGATTGATCCCAGTTCAACCCATTCGTATGTGTGTGAAACTTTAGCCTCCAGTAAGACTCTTCCAGTAAGACTCTTCCGATCACTTTGGGTCGTTGTGTTCTGGTTGATAAAGTATGCAAGAAATGTCCCTTAATGGTTTGAGATTTCTGTTTTCCGGTCGATTTGATGCTGTTACCCTTCGATGAATTCGATATTATTCTCGGAATGGATTAGTTGACTGTACACAATGCGGTAGTGAATTGCAAATGAAAGACTATCGATTTGCGATGTTTGAATAATGAGATAATTTGGATTGAATCCACTGGTTTAAACGGACTATCGGCCGTAATAACTTCCATGTTAGCCCAGAAATATGTGAGAAAGGGCTATGAAGCTTACCTGGCCTATGTACTAGACGGCAAAGCATCCGAACGAGAATTTGGGACGGTGCCTGTAGTTTGTGAGTTTTCGGATGTGTTTCTCGAGGAATTACCGGGATTACCGCCTGTTAGAGAGGTTCAGTTCGGTATAGATTTGGTTCCGAGCACGGCTCTGATTTCGATTGCCCCGTACCGTATGGCACCTACCGAGTTGAAAGAATTGAAATCTCAGCTGCAAGAGTTGACATACAGGGGCTTCGCACGATCGAGTTTCTCACCCTGGGGCGCACCAGTTTTATTTGTGAAGAAGAAAGACGAGACTATGAGAATGTGTATCGACTATAGACAATTGAATAAAGCCACTATAAAGAATAAGTATACGTTACCCCCGAATCGACGACTTGTTCGATCAGTTGAAAGGGCTTCAGTGTTTTTGTAACGCCCCAACCCGTATCCGTTGTCAAAATAAGGTTTCAGAGCATTACTCGGATTTATATATCATTTAGCAAAAATTTCCGTTAAATACTTATCGATTCAATGCATCATATAGATAATTATATTATCATTCAATCAATAGCTTGGCACTTGTCTTAGTATCAATCAACATTATTAGTATACTTACGCATATTTTATATAATATGCTTATAAGTAACATTTTCTTACCGTTTAAAATTATTTATTTCATTATATTATAATTTCATGTACCGTAATTTCCACATATTTCACTTATATTTCAAACTTAATATAAATCAAATTCTATATGCACATACTGTAACGCCCCTAACCCGATCCAACACCGGATTAGAGTTACGGAGCACTACTAGAGTTATTGATTTATTTATCAAATATTTTATTTAACAATCTAACATTTATATATTTCGAACCACTTAAAATTAGACATATTTTTCCCCAAACATATTTTTTTTCTCGACGTATTTTATTTGGATATATTATTCGTCTCAACATACTTAATTTCCTTGTATCAACGTCTCAAAGGTAATTACATATGTACATGTCATGATAAATGTCATTTTTCTTTCCATATTCCAGTCTCGTATTTGAGTCATCCGGATTTTTTTATAATAAATTTGGTCATCGTTTTCATTTATTCTATATTCTAATACATTCAATTAATGATCTAGGAAAAATTACCATTTTGCCCCTAAATCTTTAATTAATAACGATTTTACCCTTAGGCCCAGAAAAATAAATTCTTACAATTTAATCCTTATTTCCAACCGTTATCATCATACATATTGATAATAGCCCATAAATTCTATAAAATATCAGAATTTTTCCATAACTTCAACACTTTTCAATTTAATCCCTAAAACATGTTTTTCCCCGGTCTTGAACTATATTAATAATTTCATACAGTTTCATAATTTAAATAATAAAATAATCCATTTCATGCGATTTTATCATTTTTGACATTTTTACAAAATTGCCCATAAAGTTTTACCTTTATTCAATTTAGTCCTTGAGTCTACAACTTGCAAATTAACCATGCCAACTAAATATTCATACATATTTTCCTCCTCCTCCACTCCATTCCACATCCTTAATTTGTATAACATGCTTATGAGTAACATTATCAAAACTTTCACTATTTACTTATATGTATTTTCAAAGCTGTCCATTTGAGTCATAGTCACTAAATTATTTATATCTTGAGGTACAGAACTCCAAATTAAGATCCACTAATTTTCCCTGAAACTAGACTCACATATATTCTTACCATAAAATTTTCAGAATTTTTGGTTTAGCCATTTAGTACAGTTTATTTATTAAATTCTCCCCTATTTTACTATTTGACAGTTCTGACCACTCTTCGGTAAAATTTAAATATCTCTTTGTACAGAATTCAAATGATGTTATCGTTTATTTCTTATAAAAATAGACTCATTAAAGAATCTAACCATATAAATTATGTCCCATAATCATTTTTATACAAATTTTAATGATTTTTCCAAGTCAGAACAGAGGATCCCGAAATAATTCTGAATCAGTCTCACAAAAATATAAATATCTCAGAATACAGAGTTCATTTACTTGTTCTGTTTCTTTTATATGAAAATAGACTCAACAAGATTTAATTGCATATCTTATTCAACTTCTAATTCAGTTTCTACCATTTTTGGTGATTTTTCAAAGTTAGCTTACTGCTGCTATCCAAAACTGTTTTAATGCAAGATATTAATTACTAAGTTTATAACACTCTTATTTCCTTTCTCTACAATATTTCCCATCACTTTCTCTTATTTCTCTTCATTAATATATCAAAAACATAGAACCATAAATAAGAAAACTCTACTTTAACATCTTTTCCATGCTTTTTCAATAATATCAAACTTAAAAATATATTGAAATCTTGATATACTTACCTTGTCTCATTGATTTCAATCTTTAACTTGATTTTTCTCTCTCTTCCAGCTTCTATTTCTTGAATCCAACTTTATATTCTAACTCCCCATAGTCTCCTTAACATTTTTCTCTTTGGTAGCTATGAAAATTCTCTTGATTTCTAGGTAAATTTGGTGAATTTTTGGTGGAAGGACCAAATTGTAAAGAAAGTAAAACTTTCTCTCTTTCTCTCTTCCTCTCACGTTGGTGCATGAAAAATGGTGGGTTGATGTGTTTTTTTTTTCCTCCCTTTCTTACTTTCCACACACATATATATATACTAAATAAAATAATAAAATAATAAAATATCTTATTAAAATATTAATAAAGTAATATTTATCTTATTAAATAATTATAAAATATCATCACATCATCATTACCTTCTAGATTTCTCTCTCCTTCTAATTGACTATTTTGCCCTTCATGATCTTTTAAAATTCCATCCTTGAGTCATCACTTAATTTGGTAAAATTGCGATTTATCCTTCATAATTATTCTCCTATTCAATTTGGTCCTAATTCATCTATTTTCCTTAGTTTCTAGATCATTCCATCCTTAAAATATTTGCACTATTGGTCCTTCAAATTTTCCATATTTACACTTTAACCCCTTAAATTTTGAGTATTTACTCTTGGGCCACAAGACTTTTTCTCACTTTTACGATTTAGTCCTTTCTTGGATTAATAAATCATAATATACTTCCTATATAGATTTTGTTGACATAGCTCAAAATTTCTCTTTTTATCACTTTATTTCCTTACTTAACTATATCAAGAATAATATCTTACTGTAAAAATATTCGGGGTGTTACATTTCCCTCCCCCTTAAAATAAATTTCGTCCTCGAAATTTCCTTACTTCTTTTAATCATGGACTTCATTGTCTCTATAATTCTATAGTTCCTTTCTTCATATTTTTATCTAATTTATTATTTATATCCATTCTCTATATTTTCAGTTCACAATTTATTTTTAATTCACTATTTTCAAACATGAATTAGAGATAACCCCTTACCTTGTAACGAAAATTGTTTACCTTTTTAACAGAGGCTTATAGACTAAACAGAACACTTAGGATATACGAAATAGATATAAAAATGTAATCTTATGCACTATTAACTAGAGAGCACTTGATGAGTAATAACATTTTATTTTCAGAGAATGCCTAGAATCCCTTAATGGTATACCACTAATATCTTAATAGATCTAATCTCCTCTACTTGTGCAAATTCCATTACGCACGCATATCACTCTTACACTTTTAGCATAACGCTTTTACATATTTTACAATTTAATCATTATACTAATAGTCATGTATGTTTATATCTTCTCTTTCTTTAATACCTGTAATATAATTTAAAATTTACTATTCATCAATCATCTGTAATTTACTAATAATCTTTATCATGTATTTCATACCTCACTTTTTAATTCCATTTTCTCTTTCAATTTATTCACAACTCAATTTAATTTCACTTTTCTCATTAATATAAATTCAATACTAAATTTACCCATTACTCAATTTAATTTCTATTCAATTCAACAATAACACTTACCTCATATTTCACTTACCATACACATAATTTAACATTTAACATTTAACATTTAATAATAATAAATAATTTGAATTATAGTGATACAACTGTATACTAAGTACGTCTATATTCAGTAGTATTATCGTAATTCAAATTATAAAAACTATAATAAATAATAGACATCAAACATGTAACAATATAAGTCATATGTGTTAATTTATATTTAATTTCATATCTAAATAGAAATCTTTCATCAAATGGCATCATATATAATCTATATTATCTTTAATCAAATCATGAACCTTTAGTTAAAGCTTTTAAATCTCATATCTCAACTAATTTTCAAAAATCTAATATCTCCATCCAGAACCCATCTTTACTTATTAACTCATTCTCAGTTTTGACTGCATTATCAATTGCTCAACTATTGAACTTTTTCACTTTTACCGTTTTGAACTTAATCAATATAAATCTCATAAATTTCATTGAATATAACTTAATCAATATAAAGCCTCATAATTTAATTTTCATGTATTTTCACTTAATCGATTTCCCGTTGATCTCATCGGAATATAATCGGATACAACAGAACGCATGCACATAAGTGTTATGCTCGCGGCTAAACCAAACTCAATAGTCCACAAATATGTAGCTCAAGCTACCATGTAACCCGCCCATAAGTGAACTCGGACTCAACTCAACGAGTTCGGGCGTTCGCATCCATAAGTGAACTCGGACTCAACTCAACGAGTTCGGATGCCTAGTTACATATCACGAACTCGGACTCAACTCAACGAGTTCGGGCATACACATCCACAAGTGAACTCGGACTCAACTCAACGAGTTCGGATGCCTGATTATATCTCACGAACTCGGACTCAACTCAACGAGTTCGGGCATACGCATCCATAAGTGAACTCGGACTCAACTCAACGAGTTCGGATGCCTGATTATATCTCACGAACTCGGACTCAACTCAACGAGTTCGGGCATACGCATCCATAAGTGAACTCGGACTCAACTCAACGAGTTCGGATGCCTGATTATATCTCACGAACTCGGACTCAACTCAACGAGTTCGGAACTCAAATATCCTAGTGACATGTCAGTTGTATCCTCATATATTCCTAAGGTTCAAATGGGAAATCTTTCTCTTCAACTTTTAATAATCTCATTCTTAGTCTACGTTAATTTGCAATTTTTATCAAATAATCAGTCTATAGGCAACCGCATCTCATATGATAACAAAATATAACAACATAAAAAGAATCGATAATTTATTTTCGTACAAACTTACTCATTTCATTTATCCGACCAATGCACATTTCAATTAATCACATATATTCTTAATTCAATACATTTCACTTTACCTTTCAATAACAGATATTCAAATTTCACAATAATCACTTATTCATATTTATCAAGTAGCTCACATAATTTGCATATTACTAAATAATAACCACAAAGCATAATATTTCATGATATTAATCATCATATCATACAAATATCATTAAATTACTTAAAATGACAATTATGTTACCACATTTACACATGAACTTACTATACACATAAATTTAAATGTAACATTTATTCATACCTTTACGAGTTCCGACTCGTCATAATCAACTTTTACTTATATATCCGAATATTGGTTTCAACATTATTGGAATTAGCTCGGTTGGAATAACATCTTTATCTTTAAGTAAAATAAATCTCATCAGTGTTGGAAGATATCATAGTATCTTATCATAGGTTACATAGTTGCATGTATTTCTAGACTTCTCATATACTACATTCAGTCCGAGAACCGACTAAACCTTAGCTCTGATACCACTAATGTAACGCCCCAACCCGTATCCGTTGTCAAAATAAGGTTTCAGAGCATTACTCGGATTTATATATCATTTAGCAAAAATTTCCGTTAAATACTTATCGATTCAATGCATCATATAGATAATTATATTATCATTCAATCAATAGCTTGTCACTTGTCTTAGTATCAATCAACATTATTAGTATACTTACGCATATTTTATATAATATGCTTATAAGTAACATTTTCTTACCGTTTAAAATTATTTATTTCATTATATTATAATTTCATGTACCGTAATTTCCACATATTTCACTTATATTTCAAACTTAATATAAATCAAATTCTATATGCACATACTGTAACGCCCCTAACCCGATCCAACACCGGATTAGAGTTACGGAGCACTACTAGAGTTATTGATTTATTTATCAAATATTTTATTTAACAATCTAACATTTATATATTTCGAACCACTTAAAATTAGACATATTTTCCCCCAAACATATTTTTTTTCTCGACGTATTTTATTTGGATATATTATTCGTCTCAACATACTTAATTTCCTTGTATCAACGTCTCAAAGGTAATTACATATGTACATGTCATGATAAATGTCATTTTTCTTTCCATATTCCAGTCTCGTATTTGAGTCATCCGGATTTTTTTATAATAAATTTGGTCATCGTTTTCATTTATTCTATATTCTAATACATTCAATTAATGATCTAGGAAAAATTACCATTTTGCCCCTAAATCTTTAATTAATAACGATTTTACCCTTAGGCCCAGAAAAATAAATTCTTACAATTTAATCCTTATTTCCAACCGTTATCATCATACATATTGATAATAGCCCATAAATTCTATAAAATATCAGAATTTTTCCATAACTTCAACACTTTTCAATTTAATCCCTAAAACATGTTTTTCCCCGGTCTTGAACTATATTAATAATTTCATACAGTTTCATAATTTAAATAATAAAATAATCCATTTCATGCGATTTTATCATTTTTGACATTTTTACAAAATTGCCCATAAAGTTTTACCTTTATTCAATTTAGTCCTTGAGTCTACAACTTGCAAATTAACCATGCCAACTAAATATTCATACATATTTTCCTCCTCCTCCACTCCATTCCACATCCTTAATTTGTATAACATGCTTATGAGTAACATTATCAAAACTTTCACTATTTACTTATATGTATTTTCAAAGCTGTCCATTTGAGTCATAGTCACTAAATTATTTATATCTTGAGGTACAGAACTCCAAATTAAGATCCACTAATTTTCCCTGAAACTAGACTCACATATATTCTTACCATAAAATTTTCAGAATTTTTGGTTTAGCCATTTAGTACAGTTTATTTATTAAATTCTCCCCTATTTTACTATTTGACAGTTCTGACCACTCTTCGGTAAAATTTAAATATCTCTTTGTACAGAATTCAAATGATGTTATCGTTTATTTCTTATAAAAATAGACTCATTAAAGAATCTAACCATATAAATTATGTCCCATAATCATTTTTATACAAATTTTAATGATTTTTCCAAGTCAGAACAGAGGATCCCGAAATAATTCTGAATCAGTCTCACAAAAATATAAATATCTCAGAATACAGAGTTCATTTACTTGTTCTGTTTCTTTTATATGAAAATAGACTCAACAAGATTTAATTGCATATCTTATTCAACTTCTAATTCAGTTTCTACCATTTTTGGTGATTTTTCAAAGTTAGCTTACTGCTGCTATCCAAAACTGTTTTAATGCAAGATATTAATTACTAAGTTTATAACACTCTTATTTCCTTTCTCTACAATATTTCCCATCACTTTCTCTTATTTCTCTTCATTAATATATCAAAAACATAGAACCATAAATAAGAAAACTCTACTTTAACATCTTTTCCATGCTTTTTCAATAATATCAAACTTAAAAATATATTGAAATCTTGATATACTTACCTTGTCTCATTGATTTCAATCTTTAACTTGATTTTTCTCTCTCTTCCAGCTTCTATTTCTTGAATCCAACTTTATATTCTAACTCCCCATAGTCTCCTTAACATTTTTCTCTTTGGTAGCTATGAAAATTCTCTTGATTTCTAGGTAAATTTGGTGAATTTTTGGTGGAAGGACCAAATTGTAAAGAAAGTAAAACTTTCTCTCTTTCTCTCTTCCTCTCACGTTGGTGCATGAAAAATGGTGGGTTGATGTGTTTTTTTTTTCCTCCCTTTCTTACTTTCCACACACATATATATATACTAAATAAAATAATAAAATAATAAAATATCTTATTAAAATATTAATAAAGTAATATTTATCTTATTAAATAATTATAAAATATCATCACATCATCGTTACCTTCTAGATTTCTCTCTCCTTCTAATTGACTATTTTGCCCTTCATGATCTTTTAAAATTCCATCCTTGAGTCATCACTTAATTTGGTAAAATTGCGATTTATCCTTCATAATTATTCTCCTATTCAATTTGGTCCTAATTCATCTATTTTCCTTAGTTTCTAGATCATTCCATCCTTAAAATATTTGCACTATTGGTCCTTCAAATTTTCCATATTTACACTTTAACCCCTTAAATTTTGAGTATTTACTCTTGGGCCACAAGACTTTTTCTCACTTTTACGATTTAGTCCTTTCTTGGATTAATAAATCATAATATACTTCCTATATAGATTTTGTTGACATAGCTCAAAATTTCTCTTTTTATCACTTTATTTCCTTACTTAACTATATCAAGAATAATATCTTACTGTAAAAATATTCGGGGTGTTACAGTTTTCGAAGATTGACCTGCGATCCGGTTATTACCAGTTGAGAGTTAGAGATTCCGACGTGCCAAAGACTGCATTCAGAACGAGGTAAGACACTACGAATTTTTAGTGATGCCGTTCGGGCTCACTAATGCCCCTGTAGTTTTCATGGACTTGATGAATTGGGTGTTTAGACAGTATCTGGATCGATTTGTAGGGGTGTTCATCGACGACATTCTGATTTACTCACGAGATGAGATCGAACATGCCGAGCATTTGAGACTTGTGCTCCAAACTTTACGTGAAAATCAATTGTATGCAAAATTCAGTAAGTGCAAGTTTTGGTTGTGTAAGGTCAGCTTTTTGGGACATATAGTGTCTGCTTCGGGTATTCAAGTTGATCCGAACAAAATTTCAGCTATTCTCGATTAGAAACCTCCGAGAAATATTTCAGAAGTTCGAAGCTTCTTGGGATTTGCCAGTTACTACCGACGATTTGTAAAAGGATTCTCGATGTTTGCGTCACTGATGACAAAACTGCTACAAAAAGACGTCAAGTTCGAGTGGTCTGATAAGTGTCAGCAAAGTTTCGATCAGTTGAAGACTCTATTGACGGAAGCTCCAGTATTAGTTCAGCCAGAATCCGGAAAAGTGTTTGTGGTTTATAGTGATGCATCTTTGAATGGTTTGGGTTGTGTTTTGATGCAAGAGGGTCGAGTTGTCGCATATGCCTCGAGGCAGTTAAAGCCTCATGAGCAAAATTATCCGACTCATGATCTTGAGCTAGCTGCTATCGTTTTCGCTCTAAAGATCTAGCGTCACTACCTTTTCGGTGAGAAATGTCACATCTTCTCCGATCAAAGAGCCTCAAGTATTTGATGACTCAATGAGATTTAAATTTGAGACAAAGGCGATGGCTGGAATTGCTTAAAGACTACGAGCTTGTAATTGAATATCACCCGGGAAAAGCTAATGTAGTCGCGGACGCTCTTAGCCGAAAATCATTATTTTCCTTGCGAGCTATAAACGTAAAATTAACATTGTCGGCAGACGATGTGTTGATCGTCGAGTTAAAAGCAAGACCTGTGTTACTATGATAAATTTGTGAAGCTCAGAAAGTCGACAATGATTTGGTTACTAAACGAGTTTAGTGTGATTCAAATGTGAATTCAGAGTTTAAAGTTGACGTTAATGATTGATTGTTTGAGCTTTAAGGATCGTGTGTGTATTCCGAGAAATTCAGAGCTCATTTCTACAATTCTAAATGAGGCCCATAATAGCCGAATGTCTATTCATCTGGGCAGCATGAAAATGTATAACAACCTGAAACGTCAATATTGGTGGTACGAAATGAAATGAGACATCTCTAATTTCGTATCTAAGTGTTTGATATGTCAGCAAGTAAAAGCGGAACATCAGGTGCCTTCGGGATTACTCCAGTTGATCCTAATGCCAGAGTGGAAATGGGATTGAATTACAATGGACTTTGTGTCTGGTTTACCGCTAACGCCGAGTAAGAAAGACTCCATTTGGGTTATAGTTGACCGATTGACCAAGTTAGCTCATTTCCTCCCGGTTCGTACGGATTTTTCACTTGATAAGTTAGCGGAATTGTACGTCTCTCAGATTGCACGATTGCACGGGGTGTCTACTTCTATTGTTTCAGATAGAGATCCTCAGTTTACTTCGCGATTCTGGAAATAATTACACGAGGCTTTGGGTACCAAGTTACATTTTAGCACTGCTTTTCATCCGCAGACTGACGATTAATCCGAATGGGTCATTCAGATACTTGAAGACATGTTCAGATGTTGCATTCTAGAGTTTAGCGGATCGTGGGAAAAATTTTTGCCCTTGATTGAATTCGCGTATAATAATAGTTTTTAATCGAGTATTCAAATGGCACCCTACGAAGCTCTCTACGGTCGAAGATGTCATACACCTTTGTTTTGGACCGAACTTAGTGTGAATAAGATTCTCGGGGTGGATTTAATCAAAGAGGCTGAGCAGAATGTGAGATTCGTGATAGTTTGAAAATGGCATCAAACTGTCAGAAATCGTACGCAGATTTGAAACGTAAAGATATCGAGTATCAAATTGGTGATAAAGTGTTTGTGAAAGTTTCACCATGGAAAAAGGTACTCAGATTTGGCCGTAAAGGCAAGTTGAGTCCGAGATATATCAGACCATATGAGATTTCTGAACGAATTGGGCAGGTAGCGTACAGATTGATTTTGCCCCCTGAACTTGAAAAGATTCACAATGTCTTTCACGTCTCGATGCTTCGACGTTATAGATCCGACCCTTCCCATGTGATTAGTCCTTAAGATATTGAAATTCAGCCTAATTTGAGTTATGAAGAGGAGCCGATTTGTATTTTAGCTCGTGAGGTGAAAGAGTTACGAAACAAAAAGATTCCATTAGTAAAGGTGTTGTGGCTCAAGCACGAGATCGAAGAAGCGACTTGGGAACCCGAGAACACTATGAAAGAAAGATACCCAAAACTATTTTCTGGTAACATTTCCGGGGACGAAAATCCTTAAAGGGGGAGAGTTGTGACAGCCCTATTTCGACCCTAGTCGGGAAGTGGTTTCGGGACTGCTAAACCGAATCATAGAAATATTTGAATATAATATTCTATGTCTAATTTATGTGATAAATGTATGTGTGAATTTTGAATGATTGAATATGTCAAAATGAATGTGAATTTAGGAAAAAGGACTCATGTGAGAAGAATTAAAATATAAGTGGCCAAATTCAAGGGACTAATTGTGGAATGAAGTGAAATAAATAGGTTTACATGTCAAATAGCCAATTTCATGGTTAGTGGCCGGCCATGCAAATTGTTTTATTGGTTGTCTTATTATTTTATTTGTTAAAATAAGGTGAGTGGAATGATATCATATTAGATAATAAAAATAATAAATAAAAGAATTTGTGAAAGAAAACAAAATTGGTTTCTTGTGTTCTTCATTGCCGATTCTAATGGATGGAGAAGAGTGAATTTCAGCCATCTATTTCACACACTAACGCATTTGAATCATGCTATTTTAGTTTCATGTTGGTGATTTTAGGTTGATAGTTAGGCTAGGGACATAACCCATGAGTCAAATTTTGATTTGGTGTTGTGTGTTTCATTCAGCCATTGATGAGTAAATTGAAAGTTTGAAGCTTTGGTGGGTTTTGATGATATAATGTAAATGTATCATGTTATTGAAGTGCTTTGAGGTCAAATTTCTATAAATTTGATTATATGTTAAATTGTACTTGATGGATGTCCCTTGAAATTTATAGAAGCATTCGGCCATGGACATTGGGATGCTTTGTGGATGTTTTGATGTTTTGGGATGTAAATCCTTTGTTTGATTAATGAAAAGAGCTAAATTGATGTTAGAATTGTGAGTTTAACATTCTTGATAAGTGTATATGTTAGCCGAATTGAAAAGATGTATACTAAGAAAGTGACATTCGGTCATTTTAAGTTAATTAAGAGTTATGAGATTGAAATTGCAAAAATTGAGTTTTTATGACCCAAATTGCTAAATTGAGTATTCGGCCATGGGAGATTATATACAAAATTTAGTATGTATGACTCAATTTATAATTGGTTGGAGTGATTAAGTTGCATTTTTGATATTCATATCATGATGGCCGAATGTGGACATAGCTTGTTCAATAAACAATTGTGGCTAATGAATTGCCGTATGTGTGGTTGTGATTTGTAAATGAGATTGTTATATTTGGTTGACCGTATGCATGTATGAGAAGGCTAAAATTTGGACAAGGTTTGAGTTGTTATAAAATTTGTAATAACAAAATGAAAAAAAAAAGTAAGATGGTCCTAGTTTGTGTGCCGAATGGGAGCCATAAATTGGAGCTCACTATGTGAAAACATATTCGGCCTTTGATGACTATTATGTCATGAATGATAAGTTTAGTTGAAAAGACTATGTATACTTGATTTAATCCATAAGCTAGTCGTGACTTATAACATAGTGGTATATAGCCGAATGTTTTTGTAAAGGAAATATGTGTGTGTGTCATATTGAAATGAATGTATATATATATATATATAAGGTCGAATGTGTATGTGTGACATAGGGAGGATATTGTATTTCCTGCTTTGATTAAGTGAAGTATATGAAAGTTGATATACTTAAATTCTTTAAATCAAGCTCAAGAGCATAGAGGGACAACATCGGATAAGGGGAAAGCTAAGGTGACAGAATAGCTGACCCGTAATTATTCAGAAAAGTTCGAGGTAAGTTTTAAGTAGTGAAACCTAGTATATGAGTTGATTAAACATGATGTACATATTTAGTTACATATGTGAATGATAAGTTGAGGCATGTTGATTATGATCGATGCAAAGCCATTAGTGAAAATGGCAATAAAGCCGAAAGCCCCTTAGAAATATAAACTATGAAAATCAACTTGATATTTGATATACGTATCTATCTATAAACCAAACATTTAGTGAAAATGTTATGCTATGTGTTAATGTATGAATGAGGCAAGTGGATATTAATCGTAATAGAATGTGTGACAAGTATATTTGATGGATTCAAATGCCTAAAGTTTCAGTGTTACATCTGGGCTAAGTTCCGAAGGGCCTTTGTGCCAGAGTTGTATCCGGGCTATGTCCCGAAGGGCCTTAGTGCCAGTGTTACATCCGGGCTAAGTCCCAAAGAGCCTTCGTGCCAGAGTTGTATCCGGGCTATGTCCCAAAGGGCCTTAGTGCCAGTGTTACATCCGGGCTAAGTCCTGAAGGGCCTTCGTGCCAGAGTTGTATCCAGGCTGTGTCCCAAAGGGCATTCGTGCTAGTGCCACTTCCGGACTAAGTCCCAATAGGCCTTAGGGCTAGTGTTATAACCGGGTTAAGCCCGAAGGCATTCATGCTCAAAATACGTGGTTTATGTTATAATTGTAAGAGTATGCCCAAAGATCAATCACGAGATAGTTGTGATAACATACTTGATTTATCATGTTTATTAATATAAGGCTTTGCCATTATTATTTCAGTTTCATTTCTGTGTGCATAAATAAACTGTTTTATAATAATGTCCTAAGAATAATATGATTATTCTTAAAAGATCCTTAGTCAAGTATTATTGTTGGCTAGGACAATAATAATGCATTAAGACTAACATGTAGTTGATTGATGATAAAGAGTTGTCATTGATATGGAGTATTAGAATCAATGCATGAATATGTGTGTTAGAGAACAACATATTGGACTGACCCGCTATGAGTATGTTTCTTGGATTAT
Organism: Gossypium stocksii; assembly: GCA_020496765.1. Taxonomy (NCBI): domain Eukaryota; kingdom Viridiplantae; phylum Streptophyta; class Magnoliopsida; order Malvales; family Malvaceae; genus Gossypium; species Gossypium stocksii. Next base: position 46,301,312 of record CM035631.1, read on the forward strand.
TATGTAATTGTCACAATATTACTCATAGTGATTAATATGTATATGATCCTCATACTTGAGATCATCATCATTCCAACATCGTGAGTTGTATATTTTGATATAGTCAAACGAACACCATAATTGGTTGTTCTATTAAGACTAATGTTGGATATACCACAATCTATGTAGAGGGATATGGTTGATCAATATAGGATAAGTCCCTCCTACATAATAGGAGTAATATCTCAGGCCACTTGATTGAGTGAGACTAGAAATGCATGGCGATGCTCAAATAAGTTGATATGAGATGTCATACTTATTTGTATATCATAGTCTACTCAAGGTATCAAGAAACATGGGATGGACTATGCAAGTGTGACTATTCCATGACTTGTGTCCATTCCAAAGATATAGGACTTAAGGATTAATGCATGAAAAGTTAATCACAAAAGGTTATGTCGAATCATGACTTCTTGTAACTTAGGTAGCAATGATGCATTGCTAGATGCCACTCATTGTTTGTAACATTAGAATAGTTCTAATATTACTGCTAACGTTACAAGAACCTATAGGGTCACACCCTACGATTGAAATGAACGGAGTAAAACATAGTTGGTATTGTGTCTGGTTATCACATGAATTAAATTAATTATAGAATTAATTTAATTGGGCAATCAAACTATTGAACATACTATATGTACAAGGATGTTGTACACATAATCAGAACATAATTTTTCTAATATATGAATTTGGTTCATATATATATATATATAAATTTAAATAAATATAGTTTACTGAAATCTTTATTATAATTAACGTAATTATAATTTTCGGTTAAACGTTATTATATTTATTTTAATGATGACTATTATAATTCAGATTATATATGGCAATAAATATTCGTTATGAATATATACCAATTAATACAGAGTTATATATAGCAAGGGTAAAAACCCTAAAGAGCTAATATATAGGCAATCCCGAAACTATGTTAAAAGGTCTAGCAGCCGTCAAAACAATATAATCTCTGAAAATAGTTTTTTGGGATATTACCATTCGTTGTCAATTGGGTGGTCTACGTAAAGGCTGACATCAGTAAAGGTTGCAGCTTGGTTCGATAGTGCTTCAGGATTCTCGTTGCCTTGGCGTCGCTGTCTACTCAGATTGAAGTTTCGGTAATTTTGAAACCTTTATCAGCCGGATTCGTTCCTTACACATGGATCCATGGTATGGACAGTCAAAAAAATTTTATTATTCTAATTTTCCGCTGCGCCTTGGAGGCACCGGCGTTCCTTCAATAATCATCTCAAATGAAGGTACTCATTTCCTTAAGTCTGTCAGGTATGTACCCCATACTCATTGTGAAATTGATTTGTTTAGATATTGACCACACAATGAGGTTGTGATGCTTTGACTATTGTTTAATGTTATACGGAAGTCAATAACATACCTATGAGGTGTGAATCTCAATTTTAATAGAATCGTAATAAGTTGAACCCTTAGCTTATGCACATATTTGATTAAAGTATGAAGCTACATGCATATGTGAGTATGAGTATAAACCTACGTTTAGCCTTGAAATGATAGTGCATCCTTCGGCCAAGGGAGAAATGTTGATAGATATGATGAGATTGTTTATATGATATGAATTGTTGTTTAGAGAAAATGAATATGTTATGTATGCAAGATGGTAGCCCTTTTAGTCATAATAATGTTCGGCAAAATAGAAGAGTTTTAGCTTAAATGGAAGTATGCTTTAAATTCAAATGAATTCATTTCTTAAAACTTACTAAGCATATAAATGCTTACTTTGTTGCCTTGGATTGTCTGTTTTATAGATCTCTTTCGTAGCTACGGTCTCGGAAATCTTCAAGATAGAAGTCATTCACACTATCAAAGCTCTTTAGTACTTAGTAGCTAAACTTTGAAATTGGCATGTATAGGCTTGACTTTTGGATTTATAAATCAATATTTTTTTGATGATGTATATATGTATAGCCATGCGAAAATGGCTTGCTATGTTATCTTTTTACATTAAGCATGAATTTGTGCTTGGTTATGTCGAATGTGAATGAATGTGATGGTTTGTGAAATCGGTTACTATCAAATATAGTAATGTCATTTTGGGGTTTCTTTGAAAGAGCTTATATAGAAAAAAAAAAGGAGAACAAAATGACCAATGTTAGATCTTGTATTAAGTGTGTGCATTCGGCAAATGTTATTATCCATAAGTCTCATGAACATGATTTGTGCGGCAGAAGCTTGATTTAGTTGTTATTTGACTCGTAATGCCTCTTAACCCTCCAGCGATGGATACGGGTTTAGGAGTGTTACACACTATCTGTTATTTTGGTATAAATATATATATGTGTTACTAAACCTGAACTTATGGCATGTATAGTTTGGACTAGTGGGTTTATAATGTCTTTTGAATGTTCTGTATATAATGCCATGCGAAAATGGCTTATAAAATGACTTTAAGGTATTTAATACTTGAATTAGTAGTAATGAGTATATTTGTGATGGAATGTGGTTGTTTTGTAACTTGTATGAAAGATTTGGTCTATATCCATGTTTCATGAATAAGGGTTGTTAAATAGGCTATGATAAGAATATTTATGTATGAAGTTTGATTGACATATAGGGTAGTGATTGGTAAAATATAATTGAGGTTGGTAATATGTCTTTTGTTAGGTAAACCTTTTAGTGATATTAGAAATAGATAAATAACTTTACATGGCTCACTTGTCATGCGCATTTATATTTACATTTACATATATAAAACTTTTGTTGTATGAGTTGGCGATTGAAATGATTGGGTTTATGCTCATGGACATTCGACTACTAGTGAAATTTTGACCAAATGAATAGTAACACTCAAGTTAGTATGGTACTAAAATAGTTTGTGCTATCTTAGCTATATTTATATATACGCATAGGCTTGTATATGGACTACTGGATTTTTGCTTAATGATAGTTATTGCATCAAATCATATTAGGACCGAATAATTTATGAATTTCAGTATATGATTTTTATTTGAGTTATTATTGAGATATTGAATGATTTAAACAAATGTTGACAAGACGTGTTTTATGTCTTAAATACTTAATCATATGTATGTGAGTTGTTAAATTGTTGATTACCTCGTGATCCATTCCGGCGACGGATACGAGTATAAGGGTGTTACAGGCTTCGAGTACCGGAGAATTTGGATTTTTGTTGGGTCTAAAAAAAATTCGCAATTTCATGTTTGGATTGTTGGTTAAGTGATTTGGAGTGCTTGGGGATGTCTGAGAAGTCTTGGGTTCAAACCAAAACTTTAACGAAAATTTTAATTTTTCTCTTAAGTGGATTAGGCGTTAGCTGGAAGGCTTTATTAATAGTTCGGGCTAAACTTTGGCTCATAGAAGTAGGTGGTCTGGTGGCAAGAGGCGTTAGTAACAAGTATGTGGTCCAAGGTTCAAGTCCTGGCCGTGGCAAAATTTTTATTATTTCGCATATGTGGGCATGGAAGCTAGCGGTTAAACCTTATAATTATTTAGGACTAATTTACGACACAAGAGAGCTTGTGGGATAATGGTAGGACGCGTGTTAGGACTGCTTGGGGAGCGTAAGTTCGAATCCAAGGCCATGTGAAGTTTTGGTTTGTTTTTTTTATAAAAGGGATTGATGCTAACAGGTAACGTTTTATGTTTAGTCGTGATGGATTCATGACATAAAAAGCTGGACGGCAAAGTGGCAAGCAGCGTATATAGAGCTTGAAGGGCTGGAGTTCAAGCTAGCCCATGCGCAAAAGGAGTCATTTTTGCTGCTCACGCCAGGGTGGAATTGGAGTTTGACCGAAACTCCTCAAGGTGGTCGGTAGAAGCGGTCAAGCGGTGGAGAATTTGAAATGGGAAGCTGCTATTTGGTGGAAGTAATTTGAATGAAATTCAAATTGGGTGTTGCTAAAATTAAGGAGGAAATTGTGAAATGGATCAAGGATAGGGAGGGAGCTGGTTGTTGGCCAAATGTAGGACTCGTTGGTGTATGGAAAAGGGTTGGCCTAATGGTGCAAGGGATATAGGCAAATTCAGCAAAAATGGGAGTTTTATTTTGAAGTATTTTTTGGCAATTGAATGTTTAGGAGTCGAGACTTTTCTTCTCTTTTGTCCTAGGTTTATGTGCTTTAAGCCATTTGCTGAACTTTTCTTTAGATAAGTCTTAATACCGAAACCCTAGTCTTAATCTTGTTTTCTTTTGCTTCTTTACCAAAAGTTGAGACACCAAGCACCGAGTTTCTTTGTTTTCCAAAAGCCGAACCTTATTTCCCTTCCTCTCATCTCTTCTATTAGCCGAACCTTATTATTTTCTCTTGAACCGAATCTCTTCTTCCTCCTTTAGCTTCAAATCCTCCATTTCTTATTTTATTTCTTTTCTTTTAAACGGGTGATCGATCTTTTTCTTTTATTTTATTTTCATCAAGTGAGCGAATGTACCTTCTTTGTTCCCTAATATTCTTTTCTTGAAGTAGACCAAATACCTCCTTTGTCAGGTGCCTTGTTTCGTGTCGTCGAGGGTTATGTCAAGGTAAGTGTTTTCTTTTCCCCTTTCTGATGTTCGTGAGAAAGCTAGATCTCTTTCCTTCTGTTTGTTATTCAGTTGTGGGTTTTTGTATTAATGATCAATTTCAAGCCTATCTTCCTTCTTGACTTTTTTTCACGATACCTTAGGTGTTACTTAGGAGGCGATCTTTCAAGTGGTGAAGGAGGCAAGTGTGGTAGAGGCAATTTGGGTTTCTTTTTCGTCAATCGTTAGAGAAGGTAAGCGCTTGAGTGGTTCCTTTTAGATGGGGGCTGACTATGGTATAGATTAGTGATTATGGCTAATAAGTCAAGTTATCTGACTAATAATATTCGTGTGTGTGGTTCAGTTAAATCGTCAAAGAAGATGCGGCGGTGTTAATCATCAGTTTCGGGGGACTCTCTCTCTCGCGCAAGTCAAAAGGTGTGTAACCACACTCTTCGGTAGCATAGATTGGCAAAACCCGAAAAGCTGAAATACTGAAATACCGACATTCCGAGGCCTTACGAACGTGTGAACTCTTGTGGGCCGAATTGAGCCCACAGATCGTGGGCAATAGACTGTTGAAGCCTATACACGCGTTTTCGTGCACTTGGGTTGCTATAGGCCTCGATGGGCCGGAATGGCCCAATGGGCCTACAGGCCCATAGGGGCCAATTGCTTAGTAAGTGATCATAAGTATGTTGGGTAATGAGATTTGCTATGCCGTATGTAAAATTGAACTGAGCGGGCCATACGAGCATGTGGGCCCATCTGGGCCCAATAGGGTTCTTGGGCCTATTTACACAATTTGACCCAATAGACTGCCTGAGTCGCTGGTAGCGACGTTAGGCCTACTATAAGGTCGTATTAGGTGCCGAGACACTGAAACTTTGAAAAATTACCATCTTACCCCTAATTTGTAAAATTACCGTCTACCATTGATTTGTAAAATTACCGTTTTACCCCTAATTTATAAAATTACTGTTTTACCCCTGAGTTGTAAAATTATCGTTTTACCCCTGATTTGTGAAATTACTATTTTACCTTGATTTGTAAAATTACCGCTTTACCCCTGGTTAGTAAAATTACAGAAATACCTCTATAGGATAGAATTTTTGAAATACCTCAATAGGGTAGAATTACTAAAATACCCCTGTAGGATAGAATTTCTAAAATACCTCTGTAGGGTAGAATTATCGAGATACTCCTGTGGGGTAAAATGACCATTTCACCCCTAGGGTGTAAAATGACTGTTTTGCCCTTGTGGGCAAGTGACTGACTTGGATTGTGTATTTGACTGTGATCGCATGATAGTGATTTGACTGACATGATTGTGATTGCATGATTGACATGTTTTTAACATATGTTTAAATGACTGTTTGTAACACCCCAAACCCGGCCCAGACGTTATGGTCGAATCTGGTGGTGTCACATTGAAGGGTGGCTCATATAAATCGAATATGTTGGAAGACTTTGAGATAATCGTCTGCTCGTGGTTCAAATAAGAGTTTATTTTCAAAACTGCTTTGTTAGAAAAATATTTTATTTTAAAGCAAATCCCTTTAAATGTTTGCTTAATTAAAAGTTTAGGTGAGTTTAAATAATACATTGAGTTTACCGGTTGAAAACCTGAGTTTGCAAATCTTGTTAAGTTTCTTGTTAAATACAGCGGAAGCTCATGTTTTAGGAAAACATTCAGATATTTATGTTGATTTAGAAAACATGTTTAATTTTAGAAATCTGACAGTTATAATAATAAAACGAAATATAAAATCATACCGGAGATAAAAGGCCTTATTAGAAACCAAATAAAAATGATTTAAAATAAGGTAAATAAATAAAACTACTGATCATTAAAACAAGTTGCAATGTAGCCACCTCCGAGTCCCCTCCATCGTCGAACCGCCTACTGAGGGTCACCTAAAAAACTAAAGGAGGGAGTGAGTTTACAAAAACTCGGTGTGTAGGTCCCTCGACAGACACATAACATGCAATAAACAATTTGGGCCTAAGCCCGATTCCATAACGGTGGCCTTTGGGCCTTAACCCATAGTGGCCTCAGTTGGGCCTGAGCCCATATCATGATAATCAGTGGCTGTTGGGCCATAACCCATAATGGCCTCGTTGGGCCTGAGACCATATCAAATATCACATCTCACATTTATCGGGCCTAAGCCCATCTCATATATCAAAATCAATATGCAATGCATAAATGCCCATACCAACCCTACACTCCATCTCCTATCCAGCCCTACACTCCTGTAGGGAGAAAATCAACCCACCCATCCCTACACTCCTATGTAGCATCGGTTGCGGCACTAGCTAATATCCGTCAGTAGGTCCACAGTCATCTCAGGCGACCCGTGTGACCTTGCCAAAATAGGTCCACAGTCGTCTCGATCGACCCGTGCGACTATAACAAATCAAATCGGTGGGTCTATAGTCGTCTCAGGTGACCCGTACAACCTTAACAGATCAAATCACTTCCTCCAACAATATTCCCATCCCCAATGTACCATAATACCACATGAATGTAAACTTATCATAACATGGCATACAAAATCAGTCATGTAACATATAGTGGCATTTCAGTCATTTTGCCCTTCAAGGGCATTACAGTCATTTTGCCCTTAGGGCATTATAGTTATATCTTATCGTGGGCCCAGGTACACATTCTGCCCATTAACAATTCATAATTATCCAGAGCATTTTATGTTACTATTATGAAAGTTACGAATTTACTTGGCCTAAAAGCCCGTTACATAGTCCAAGGTGGCCCACACATTAATATGTATATCACATAGCATGCTTACGAAAGAAAGTCACATTCATAGCTTAAAACAATTTCAAAATAGTTACTTACGCTCGATGGCATAAGCATAACTCTACCCTACAAGGGTATTTCGGTATTTCTACCCTCCACGGGGTATTTCAGTAATTTCACAAATTGGGGGTATTTCTGTAATTTTATAAACTAGGGGGTATTTCTATAATTTTGTAAATCGAGGGTAAAACGATAATTTTACAAACCTGGGGTAAAATGGTAATTTTATAAATTAGGGGTAAAACGATAATTTTACAAATTAAGGGTAAAACAATAATTTTACAAATTAGCGATAAAATGATAATTTTACAAATTAGGGGTAAAATAGTAATTTTACAAATCAGGGGTAAAACGGTAATTTTACAAATTAGGGGTGAAATAGTAATTTTACAAATCAGGGTAAACGGTAATTTTACCCCTTAGGGGTATTTTGGTCACTAGCTACTGACGGAGTCTCGGTACCTAATATGACTTCCTAAAAGGTCTAACGTCGCTTTGTGCGACACGAATAATCTATTTGGCTGAAACACTATTTATAGGCCTAAATCCCATTTTGGGCCCAGGTGGGGCCTATACGCTCGTGTGGCCCATTCTGTCCAAATTCACATACAGCATCACACACCTTATAATCTAGTCTAATAATAATCACTTACCAAGTATTTTACCTGCATGGGCCCGTAGGCCCAATGGGCCAATTTCGGCCCATTGAGGCCCATAATGGCCTAAGTGCACGAAAATGAACACGATAGCCTCGACGGACTTTTGCCCATGATTTGTGGGCTCAGTTTGGCCCACAAGCGTTCGCACGCTCGTAAGGCCTCGAATGCCGATGTTTCGGCATTTCGGTATTTCAGCTTTTGTCGTTCTACAATTAGAGTAGTATGAAGTACACACCTTCGATTCTATATCGACTATTAAACATGGGGGTTAGAAGCACACACCTGATAGGAATCTGAAGTTAATCTGCGCTATGAACACTGTTATGAAGCCAACAATAATCGCACCCTTGACTCCTGAGGGGTGTATCGATCAACTCTGATCACCACCACCGGGACCCAACGGCATACAGATCAACGAATGATCTAACGCCTAACCCAAATGAATACGCTACAAAGCAAAAGGGATAAGCCAAGAGAGGTATGCTTACTCTCTTCATGGTTTGCTCTATTTAAAGCCAGCTGCTCGCCTAATCTCATGTTAGCTTCCCGATGTGGGTTCTCCATCAATCCTCTAAATTTGACTCATTAGCAAAATAACCAACCTTTGCGTGCAAAGGGATTTAAACCAAAGTTCTCTTGATAGCCATGCCACGCCACCACCACTAGGACACAAGCTCCTTTGTGTAATAAGTCCAACACATTTAACTTTAAAGCCTACCTACTCACTTCCAGATTTATTTAAAAGGGAAACCAAAATAAATTGCAAGAGCCAAGACTTGAACCTTGGACCCCTTGCTTCCTCTATGGCATCATTTCCTTGCCACTACACCACATCTCCTTTTGTGTCATGCTTTCACCAAAAATATTCTTAAAGCCTACCCACTAACGTCAAGGCTCCCATAAGAGAAAAAACATAAATTTTTGCTAAGGCCCAGGTTTGAACCAAAGACTTCTCCAACACTCCCAAACCTCTTAGCCATCTCACCAACACGCCATTTAGTGAATATGGGCTCGGGGCCATTACACAACCCAAGTGGGGCCCACGTGCTCGCATGGACCGCTAAGCCAGATTTACCCATAGCCACGTGTATGACACAGCCGGTCCACTAATTCCCGTAAGTCCAAAGACAATAACCCTGATGGGCCTACAAGCCTATTGGGCCCACACAGCCTATTCTTCTAGGCCCAATTTCGGGGCGTGACACTGTTACTGAGCATGGCCATTATGCATGCATGTGTGATGATTGAGCATGACATACACGATGTTCTACAAGGGGTTGGGCTTGTTTTGGAGGAAGCTTTTTTAAAAGAGGCTGTGCCACGCATTTTGATTCTGATGGCTTTACCACGTTATCTGTTATTAGCAGCATGGCTGCGTATTAGTGTGTGGGTTGGGTGGGTTGAGTTATTTCTCACATGGTGTGTTGGGTTGGTAAGAGTGGTGTGATGGTTGGACTGGGTTGGGATTGCATTCACATTTTGTTCTAATTCTGTTAAGGGCTTGACTCATACTGTTCTGTATAGGGCTTCGGCTGAGTCTGTTCTGTGTATTTTTAGTATATTGTTACTGATTCTGCTTTGGGCTTAGGCCAACCTAATTCTGATTCTGATTTTGATTCTAATTCTGATAATGTTTCTGATTCTATAATGGGTTAAGGCCCATCTGGTACTGTCTGTTATAATGGGCTAAGGCCCAATTAAGACTGGAACTGTAGTAGGGCTGAGGCCCAGACTTTTAATTCTTTTATATGTCTGACTGCTTGTTTTATATAGTAGGGGGATTACACACTGAGTTTTCATAAACTCACACCGTTTATTATTTGTGCAGGTAATCCCTAACTTTAGGAGGATCAGTGCTGCGAGGGACTCGGAAAAGGCCACACACTGCTAAGGTTTTTAGTTTTGATTATTTACATTCAAGTATTTTGTTTGGGTTGTAATAAGGCCTCTCGTAATTTTTGGATTTTAATTTGGGATGTTTAGTTGTTATGTTTTATATCTGCTGAAATAGAACTCAGTTTTCCAAAACATTAACTACTTTTAAATCAACATGTTTTCGAAAACTACAAATTTTTATAAGCTTCCGCAACTTACTTAGTTTTTGCTTATAAGCACAAATAGAGTTTTAAAGGTAATTACATTTTCAAAGAGAATAGTTCTAATAAACAACGTTTTTGAAAAATAAGCAAACGAAATTCTAGATTTTACACAAGGTTTAATAAAAATAAAGTTTTCAAAAAACACTCCAACGTGACACGCCTAACTCGGGTCTATCTTCTAGGACGGGTTTGGGGTGTTACACGTATGGCATAAGTCAGTACACCTTACAGGTTTGGCATGACCAATCACATGGCCTGAACACTGGTGTGTGAGGCCATTTCGAATAGGCACACGGGTTGGACACACGGGCGTGTGACTGGCCGTGTGACCTAAGTCCGTATACCCTCCAGTTTTCACAAAGCCAGGCACATGGGCGTGCGGTCGCCTGTGTGGTGAAAGCCAGTATGTATGCCTTATGTTCACACGACTTGTGACACAGGCGTGTCTAAAGCCATGTGAGGCACACGGCCTGTTCACACAGGCGTGTGACCTCTGCATGTTAGAAAATTTTCTAAGTTTTTCAAATTTTTATATGTGATCAGTTTAGTCCCAAACCTTCTCTAAAGCATGATTAAGGTCTTGTAGACCTTCTTGAGGGACATTGTGGCTATGAATGAATATTATTTGATTATGAATGATTAATGTATGCGAAATGTTTGTATAATGATGTGAATGGTTTGGTAATGCATTTTAACCCTAGTCTGGCGACGGATACGGGTTAGGGGTGTTACATTTTATTGGTATCAGAGCTACGGTTTAGTCAATTTTAAGACTAACGTAGTGTGTGAGAGTCTAGCTATACATGCCATATATATAAACTGCGATAGTTTGATGATTCCTGACAATTAAAATGTGTTTTCATATAGTAAATGGATCTCGATCAATTTGTAGCTGACGATGTGGAAAGTAATGCACGCGCTCTCGCTCAAGGGGTAGCACCGACTGATTCTAGACCGATTACGAGTAGCCACAACGGAAAAGCTAAGCAAGCCTTCTTCCAAATGATGAATGAGCGGTTCACGGAATTCGTTCGAATGAATCTGACTACTCAACAACCTCCACCCCCGCCTAATCCTCCACAAATCCCTATTGTGCCTTAAGTTGTTGATCTAATATGTCTGATTAAGCCTCCTGTTGATAAGATTCATAAGTATGGGGCTAAAAAGTTTTGGGCTACCATTGATGATGATGCTGAGAGAGCTAAATTTTGGCTTGATAATACAATACAAGTCTTCGATGAATTATCCTGTACTATTGATGAATGCATTAAATGTGTTGTTTCTTTGTTGAGGGATGCTACGTATCAATGGTGGAACATATTAATATCCGTGGTTCCAAGAGAACGAGTTACCTGGGAGTTTTCCCAAACTAAATTCTGGAAGAAATACATCAGTCAGACGTTTATCGATCAGAAGCGTAAAGAATTCCTTGAGTTGAAACAAGGTCGCGTGACTGTGACAGAATATGAATGGGGATTTGTGAGATTGAGTAGATATGCATGAGAATGTGTTTCGACTGAAGCGATAATGTGCAAGAGATTTGAAGATGGCTTGAATGAGAACATTCGATTGCTAGTCGAGATTTTAGAGATAAAAGAGTTTGTTGTACCTGTTGATCGAGCGTGCAAAGCTAAAGAATTGAGTAAAGAGAAAAGAAAAGTTGATTCAGAAGCTAGAAATTCGAGAAAAAGATCATCGAGTAAGTCATTTCATTCTGCATCAAAAAAGTTTCGAGATGATTATAGCCATTCAAAAGCTACCGTGGGTATGGATTTGATGTAATTCTAGGTATGGATTGGCTAACATTGCATGATGCTATAGTAAACTATTAACGAAAGACAATTGATTTGAGATGTCAGAATCATGAGATTATTCGTATTGAGTTAGATGATTTAAATGGGTTACCGGCGATGATTTCATTGATATTAGCTTAGAGATATGTGAGAAAGGGTTGCGAAGCATATTTTGCTTATATTCTCAATACGAAAGTGACTAAAAAGAAGATTGAATCATTGCCAGTTGTGTGTGAATATCTAAATATGTTTCCTGAAGAGTTATCAGGATTACCACTGATCCGAGAAGTTGAGTTTGGTATTGAGTTAATGCTGGGAACAACTCCTATATCGATAACTCCGTATAGAATGGCACTGACAAGATTAAAATATTTGAAAGTTCAGTTGCAAGAATTGACAGATAGAGGTTTCACTCGATCGAGTTTTCCTCCCTAGGGTGCATCGATTTTATTTATGAAAAAGAAAGATGGAACTATGAGAATGTGCATTGACTACCGGCAGCTCAACAAAGTAACGATCAAGAATAAATATCCTCTACCACATATCGATGATTTGTTTGATCAGTTGAAAGAGGCTACAATGTTTTCAAAGATAGATTAGAGATCTAGTTATTATCAATTGCGAGTTAAAGACTCCAATGAAACGAAAACTGCTTTTTGAATAAGGTATGGACATTATGAATTTTTGGTTATGCTTTTCGGACTAACGAATGCTCCTGCAGTCTTTATGGATTTGATGAACTAGATTTTTAGACTGTACCTACATCAATTTGTCGTTGTATTCATTGATGACATTTTAATTTATTCTCGGGATGAATCTGAACATGTCGAGCATCTAGGGGAATGTGCTACAAACTCTGCGAGATAAGCAGTTATTTGTAAAGTTTAGCAAGTATGAATTCTGGTTATGAGAAGTTGGTTTTTTGAGGCATATCGTGTCAGCATCGGGTATACGAGCTTATCCGAGCAAGATTTCTGCAATAATAGATTGGATGCCTCCAAGAAAGAAAGATGGATTTTGTTTTGGATTTACCCCTATCTCTGAGAAAGAAAGATGCAATCTGTGTTGTGATTGACAGGTTGACAAAAAAGAAAGATGCAATCTGTGTTGTGATTGACAGATTGACAAAATCGACTCATTTTATTCTGATACGTATGGATTATTCACCTGACAAATTCACAAAGTTTTATATTTTTGAGGTTGTGAAATTGCACGGGGTACCTATTTCTATTGTTTCAAATAGAGATCTGAGGTTCACATCGTGGCTTTGGAAGAAACTATAAGATGTACTGGGTACAAAGCTACATTTCAGTACCGCATTTCACCCATAGACGATGGTCTATCTGAGCGAATTATTCAGATACTCGAGGATATGTTATGATGTTGTATTCTTGAGTTTGAATGTACGTGGGAAAAGTATTTGCTGTTGATTGAATTTACGGATAATAACAACTTTCAATCGAGTATCAAAATGGCACCTTAGGAAGCTCTACACGGTCGTAAATGTCGAACACCATTATATTGGACTGAGCTTAGCGCGAATAAGATTTACGGGGTCGATTTGATTAAAGAGACTGAGTAGAAAGTGAAAGTAATTCATGATAGTTTGAAAGCAACTTCAGATCATCAGGAATCATACGCAGACAACAAACAGAAAGATATTGAGTTTCAGATTAGGGATAGAGTATTTTTAAATGTGTCTCTATGGAAGAAAATACTTCAATTTTTTCGTAAAGGCAAATTGAGTCCGAGATTCATAGGGCTGTATGAAATCATCAAAAAAAGAGGTCTAGTGGCATATCGACTAGCTTTACGAGTGATTTAGAGAAAATTCACAATGTTTTTCATGTATCGTTGCTTCAACGATATCGATCGAATCCTTCACATGTCATTTCCCTGACCGAAGTAGAGATTCAGTCAGATTTGTTGTACAGTGAAGAACCAATCCGAATTTTAGCTCGTGAGATCAAAGAGCTGATAAATAAGAAAATCGCATTAGTGAAAGTGTTCTGGCATCGAAATGGGGTCGAAGAAGCTATGTTGGAACCCTAGGATGCTATGATAGAGCAATACTTGAACCTATTCACTGGTAAGATTTTCGGGGACAAAAATCCTTAAGTGGGGAGAGTTGTAATAGCCTGTTTTTAGTTAAATCAGAATAGTAGTTTTGGAACCACAAATCTGATGTTGAAAAATTATTTTAATATTATTTTTGCTGTTTACAGCATGTGATTTGATCTGTGTGAAAATTTTGTGTTTTAATTTTATCGATTGGTTGGTTAATTTGATAAAAAGACCTAATCGCGTAAAATGCAAAAGTTGCATTCTAATTGTTTAAGTGCTTAATTGATATGATTTATTAAATGTGAGGTCATTATGATGTGACTAGACCATGATTAGAGTAAGTGCACAATTATGGCCATCCATTATATGTTTTTAAATGAAATTAATTAAGGTTAAAAATGTAATTTACTAATAAGGTTAATATAATTAAAGCAAAACGAAATTCTTTCTCATTATTTTCATCTTTGGCCTAATATTGATAAAGAAAAGAAAACAACTTTGGCTATTTAGGGTTTGGCTATTTAGAGCTTGATTAAGGTATGTATTTTGCTCAGTTTTTGATGATTTTTATGTTTTTGAGATCGTTGCATCGAGTACTAGCTAGCACAGGGACTATTTTACAAAATTGTTTAAGATTTTAAAGATGCTATTGATGAATGCTTGAGCTTTTGAAAGTTTGATTATGAAAAATAAGTATTTGTTGATAGACTTCCATGTTTTGTTAAGTGATTTTTAGTGAAGATACAAAATAGGGACTAAATTATGAAATTTGAAAATTGATGGGGTTGAAATATGAAATAAATGAAATATATGGGCTACTAAGGGCATATGGGTTATTCGGCCAAGCATGAATGCATTGAAATTTTGTGTAATTTGTGTTTTTATGAATTAAGGACTAAAATACAAAAATATGAAGTTTAGGGGCTAATGTATAAAAATGCCCATTTATGTGTTTTGGATGAAATTGAATGAATTGGTAATTAAATTAGCTAAATTTGAATTTATATAGATCAAGAAAGAAAGAAATCAGATTTAGATTAGGGGAAATCAAAAGTTGTCGAGTAGTCAATCTGATCCGTTCATCCTATATATGAGGTAAGTTCATAGGTAAATAAATGACTTTAATTTAAATTATATATGTTTATTTGTTATTAAATTGCATTGAATGTCGAATGATCGAGTACGGGAAGGTATCGATAAAGTTACGACGTTCGAAAGCCCCGTACGAACCTTAGGAATAGTATAGGATACAAATGTCATGACATTAGGATTATCGAGATGTGATTACATGTAAGACCATGTTTGGGACATTAGCATCGTTATGTGATTTCGTACAAGACCTAACTGGGCTATTGGCATCGATATTTGATAACATGTAAGACCATATCTGGGATATGGCATTGTACGAGTTATATGTGATTTCTGAGTATCCTTAACGATTTTGAATGGTTCAACGGGCAAAATTAAAACGAGAATGATGGTGTAAACGAATTAAAAGATTCAGGTAAGTGTAAGGTTTATTTGAGTATTAAAAGGAAGGTAAGTAATGAATTAAATGTGGCTATGTGGATTACATGAGAAAGGTTGATAACTATGTATGTGTTTAGCTATAATTTGCATACTTGAATTGAAATGTACTTGTTCCATTTGGTGATTTTATTTGTATATGGCTTACTAAGCTTTTAAAGCTTACTTTGTGTGTCATTTTTCCTCGTTTTATAGAGAATTGAAGCTACTCGAACTCGGGGATCGTCAAGACTCGTCATCACACTATCGATCATTTATTCGGTACTTTTGAAACTTGTAAATATGGTATATGGCATGTATAGGCTAGTGTCATTTTGTTATGTTGTGAATGTGAATTTCTAGCCATGTGAGTTGCCTTATAAATGCTAGTGATGTTGAATGTGAATTTGGCTATGGTATGTATTCATATATGTGCTTGTGGTGTATATATTTGGCTATGCATTTGGCAAGACTATTATGGAAATTGAGATGGTTAGGTGATTATGAGTTTGTTTGATTATCAATGGTGAATTGGTATGTTTGTAATGATGGAATTTGTAGTTAAAATTGATGACAAATTGCATGTTTTGGAATAAGGTAAATGGATAATATTGGCTTGTTGAATTGGTACATTTTGAGTAGGTAAATGTGTTTAGGAATGGATGATGTTGTTATAGCATGAAAGGTGTATATTTTGGTATGAATTTGGTTGGCATTTGTGTATGGTAATAGCGCTATTGTTTGCTTGTAAGGTGGACCCTTAAGGGTCGATAGATTGGCCTTGCAAATGGCCTATTTTTGTCCATACAGGTAGAGACACGGGCGTGTGTCTCAGCTGTGTCTTTTGATTGTTCAATTTGAATTGAGTCTAGGTGCTCTACACAGCCTCACACACGGGCGTTTGACTGCCCTGTGGCACAAGTCAGTATACCCTACAGGTTTGGCACGGCCAAGCACACGGCTTAGACACAGGCGTGTAAGGCCATTTCGAATAGGCACACAGCTGGACACACAGGTGTGTGACTAGCCATCTGACCAAAGCCAGTATACCCTCCAGTTTTTACGTGGCCAGGCACATGGGCGTGCGGTCAACCGTATGGTGCAAGTTAGTATGTATGCCTTGTTTTCAGATGGCCTGTGACACAAGCATGTCTAAAGCAGGGTGAGGCACATAGCCTATTCACACAGGCGTGTGACCTCTGTATGTTAGAAAATTTTTTAGGTTTTTGAAATTTTTATATGTGATCGGTTTAGTCCCGAACCTTCTCTAAAGCATGATTAAGGTCTCACAGACCTTCTTAAGGGACATTGTGGCTATGAATGAATGTTATTTGATTATGAATGATTAATGTATGCGAAATGTTTGTATAATGATGTGAATGGTTTGGCTCTTAACCCTAGTCTGGAGACGGATATGGGTTAAGGGTGTTACAAATGGAATGTATGAAGAATTTTGAAAGAATGGGATTTTTAGCGGAATTTGAAAAAAAAAACGATATGAAAGGCATTCTCTGAAATGGAAGTCTTAGTAGCAATGTATGAACGAAATGCCTTGGTGGCAGATTGTGAAGAAACACTCTCTATGGTGAATTCTAAAAGGAAGGTATTTATGGCAGACACAGGATAGGCTGCTCCCCTAGCGTAATTTGGAAGGGCTTCCAATGATGAACCATGAATGACGCTCTTATGGCAAACTTTGTGCTACACAAATATAATAATAATATGACTAGTAAGTATAAGACATGTCCATATGTATAATAGTAAGACTAGTAAGTACGAGACGTGTCCATAGGTATAATAGTAAGTTATTTAATATGATAAAGACTTGTATAGAGAAAGGGAATTAAAGAGATATAGTGAAGTAATGAAAATATATTTGGGAAATAAATGTAAACATGGTCCCCTCTAAAGGAAATATCGATCATCTGTTTATTGGTCTCTTTTGAAACTCAATAGAGTCATGTCTTAGTGATTGAAGAATGTAGGTAAGGTTTCAAAGACATTGAAGAGATGGAAAAGGCCTTAGGGTAAGGTATGGAAATGAACGTGAGTATAAGAAAGGCAATTAAGGAAGTAATCGTCAAAAGCCAAATGAAGAGTAAAGGCGAAGAGACGATAATTGAAACACTAAATGTTGTGCACAAGTATGATTTAGGTAAATGAGTATTTGACTCAATATGTTCTTTCGAACTTACTTCTGTGTGTTATGTTTCAAGTGGGTTTTTTTAGGGTCTTAGCCTAGAGGGACAACGCCAGGACTGTGCCAAAGGAGTGTCATATTGGGCTATTCTGCATACAGAGCGTGCTTGATAGTGAGATTGAGTCTGAGTTGATAATTATAGAAATTTCTATAGGGATAAATATGTAAACTAGGCATTAGTTTAGTCCTAATTGTAATTAAATTCTCTATGTATACCATTTGAATTTTTTCATTGCTTACAAGTATGTATTTTGTTAAGAAGTTTGAAATTTAGTAGTTGTAATCGTTTGCAACTTGAATAAATAGGTTTTAGTCCATTGTATTTTAATGGTAACACCTTAGATTTGGATCCGGTTCATCAAATCAGGTTTGAGGCGTTACACCATTCATGCGAGCCTGGCAGTGTCTAGCTGTGACAGCCCTAAGTTGACCCTAGTCGGAAAGTGGTTTCGGGACCACAAAATTGAGTTATAAAATTTATTAAATGTTAAATTTCATGTCAAATATATGTGTAATTGCATGTGTGAGATTTTGATTTATTGATTTTTAACAATTAGATGTGAATTTTAATTAAAAAGGCTTATGTGTGAAATAGTAAAAATGGGTGAGGTTATTTTTAAAAGGGCCAAAAATGTGCATGGAACAAAAGTATGAAGTCGCATGTTAATTTTACCATTTCTCAACCTTAGTGGCCGGCCAAGATGACTAAGTGACATAAATATATGTGTTTTATATTATTAACAATAATAAGGAAATAGTTAATAAATGAATAAAGAAAATAAAATGAATAAAAGAAGATTTTTGGTGATGAAAACAAAGTTTTCATCTTTTTACTTCTTCTTAGCCGAACTTGAAGGAGAGATTAGGGAACTTGCGGTTCGACCATTGTAGGTGATAAGTTAAGGTATGTTCATGTGGTTTCTTGAGACTTTTGTGAAATTTTATTTGGTTAGTGCATTATTAGCTAGCTCATGTTAAAAGCTTTATCAATGGTTGATAGATGAGAATTCGGTTAAGGTGTTTTGTGGTTTAAGAGATATTGTTTGATGGGTGTTTGGTGTTTTGTATTTGAATAGCATGAAATCTTTACCTTGCTTTCACCAAAATCATATGTTGAATTTTTGGTTTAAGTACAACCTTAGTTTCGGCTATGAATTTTTGGGTGTTCAAGATGGTGTTTCAAATGTTTTGTTTGGACATGAGTTAATTGTATATGGTTTAATTTTTAGTGATGATAGATGGGAGGTTAGTAAATTTTTGTGAGCGATAAAGTGTCTTGGTCATGGATACCTTGCGTTTGTGACATTCGGCCATAATGGATAAATTTCAAATTGTTAAGTTATTTGGAGGGTTGCCGAAAGTAGAAAACATTCTAAACTAAAATGGTTCAAACGCATAATTAATTGATATTTGGCTATAAAGGTTAAATGAGTTGAAAAGTATGGTCTTAGGATTTTTGACATTCGATTTTCATGGATTAAATTGAAATGACCTTTGGTGCTAAATACCGAATGTATTAGAAAATTGATTTAAGGTATGTTGTTATGGGATTCGGCTTTAGGAGATTTAAGTGCAAGGTTGGAATGTTAAATTTTATTTAACATTTCTATGTTTAATGGACGAATGTGTTAAAATGGATTAATGCATACTTAATGGTTGAATTAAAAATAAATATAAATTTACCATGTGCCGAGTATGATTAAAAATTAGTGAAGTATTAGAGGTACTAAGTGGTTGTATCGAATGTGTTATGTATATTGGTATAACTTTGTGAATTTGGTCACCTTAGTAATGTAACCTTAAAAACATGCTACCTTTGTAAATGAAGTAATAAATACTTATAAGTGATTATGAATATTCGGCTCATTAGTTAATCTAGGTATAGAAAAGTATAATGGATCATATGAGTTTTGTGTTGGTGTTTGTGAGCTAAGTATTCAACGAATATTTGGCTGTGAAGGCTAAAAGCTAAGTTATTGAATTTTTGGTGTTATAATAAGTGTTTAAAATATGTATATTAAAAAAAAAAAAAGAGAGAGAGAGCATGATTTCCAAATGTGAGTGATGCTTTAGTATGAAAATATGCATATTAGGCTGTAATAATTATAAAAGTATTCATATGCACATAATTGTTGAATATGAAATTTGGTAATAATTGGAGATGCATGAGATGAGTTGCCGTAAGTAAATAATCTTGGTTAAGTAATTAAACAAATCTATTTGTTTTAATTAAGCTCAAGAGCAAAGAGGATCAAAGTTGGATAAGGGAAAAGAGAAAATAATTGAGTAGCCAACCACAACCGTTCAAATATATCCGAGGTAAGTTTTAAGCATTTGAAATAAATTATTTCTTAGACCGAATGTGATTTTTATAACTATGATAAAATGATATGGTATAGTGTGGCATTGAGCTTATGGTTGAATGGCACACAAAGAATTTTAGTGAGCTTTGTATTAGGTTTCTTGAGTGAATGTGAATATGTATATATATACATGTGAGTTGAGGTTGAGTAAAAGATTGAATGAAATGTAAATGGTTTATCCATATGTGCATGTGACTTTATGCTAAATATATAGGCTCTAAGTAAACTATATGATAAACTTTGTGATGAGCTCTTTGAGTAAATTAATGGTGTTACTGTCGAAAATGAGACGAATGAAATATGGGTTATGCTTATATGATAAAGACAAATGACCATTTCGAAATATGGACATATAGAGTGGTATGTTTTAAAGATGTGAATGAGGTTTATACGATGTAAGTTTCATTTTAATACTTTGAGAATAAGAATGAATCTATGAGAACCAAAATGGTAGTATGTTTTGTATATAGCTGAAAGTATCAAGATGGTAGAAATGTGTGAGATAACGAATGATCATTGTAAATCATTAGGAAGATACATAGGAAGTAAAGATGAATGACCAAGGTAAAATATATATATGTACGAATACGTGCTTGTATGTATGTGGCATGGCCAAATGGACAAATGTGAGAGGTAACCTTGTATACGGTTATGTGGTGTGGTCGAATTGCCAAATGTAGTATATGTGTATTATTTTAAATACGTGATAAAGTTATTGTGAGGCATATGAATTTATGCTTATGAGATGAGACCGTTTGGTCATTATTAAGTAAACTAGATGATGTGATAGATATGTGATCATGTGTGTGTTTGCTTGTTGAGCCGGAGGATAGTATGGAATGCGTAATTATGTCTTAATGTGAAATGATGCTTAAGCCATGAGGTCAAGGTGCATCTTCTATGTTTATATTCGAATGAAGCAAATGAATTATGAGTGAGATATTATACGTGAAATGAATTAGCATGCGAACAAGTATACTTGATGTGCTGGTGTTATATCCGGGCTTAGTCCCAAAGGCATTCGTGCTGGTGTTATATCCGGGCTTAGTCCCGAAGGCATTCGTGCTAGTGTTATATCCGGGCTTAGTCCCGAAGGCGTTCATGCTGGTGTTATATCCGGGCTTAGTCCCGAAGGCATTCGTGCTGGTGTTATATCCGGGCTTAGTCCTGAAGGTATTTGTGCTGGTGTTATATCCGGGCTAAGTCCCGAAGGCATTCGTGCTGGAATTATATCCGGGTTAGAGTCCCGAAGGCATTCGTGCTAGAAATATGTGAGTTTTTTTGCCGTAATAATCCCAACTAATGTGCTCACTACCTTAAGTTATTCAGGTATGTATCACATACTCGTTCATAATTTAAAATTTGAATTGAATCACACGTGAGTTATGAGAGGGGTTGTAACAGCCCACTTTAGACCTTAGTCGGAACAAGTGGTTTTGGGACCACTTAACCGAGTCAAATTATTATTTTTATTGCTTTAATATGTTTTACAGCATGATAGAATTACCGTGTGAAAGTTTTGTTTAGAAATTTTATCGTTTGACCGGTTAATTTGAAATAAAGGACTAAATCACATAAAGCGATAAACTTGAGTTCTATTTCATTAATGGCTTATTTGATGATGGCTTTTTAAGTGGAATGCCTTAAATGGTTATTTTACCATTTTAAGTGGTAGTGGACTTTTATGTCCTTATTATTATTGATTTTTAATGGTTTTATTAAAAGGTTAAAATGGTCATTTGGCTTTATTATATGTTTTAATTAATAAAACATGAAAATTCTTTCATATTTGCTTCTTCTTCACTGATTCTTCAACAAAACAAAAAGGGTTTTAAGCTTTTAAATTTCGGCAAGCTTGATTCTTCAATTGAGGTATGTTTTGACTTTGATTTTTAATGATTTTTACGTTTTTGAGATCGTTGCTTCGTATACTAGCCGACCCGTACCTCAATTTCTGATTTTGTGAATGTCTTTGAAAAATGCCATTGATGAATCTATGATATTTTAGAAGATTTTGATGAACTATTGTATATTATGTGAGAAAATACAAGAATTTTCAAGTAAATTTTGATGATAATGAGTTTAAGAATTTATTTGTAAAAAGGTAGAATTTTTGAGGTTAAATTTGTGATTAATTGAAAGATATGTACTTGTACAAGTCCCTTGAATATTCAGCTAAGGTAAATTTAGGGATTATTTGTGTAATTTGTCATTTTGTGATAAAAAGACTATTTTGCAAAGTGTCAAAATTATAGGGGCTAAATTGTAAATATGCCAAAATACATGTTTTGGACTAAATTGAATAAGTTAGTGATTAAATAGCTAAATTTGTATTATTATAGATAAAGACGACCGAATTCCAAAACTTGATCGGGGAAAAGGGAAAATAGACGAGTAGATACAGGATTACGAGGTAAGTTCGTATAATGAAATTTAATGTGTTTATGTTTTTAATTGTTGTTAATGGAATATATGACATATTAGTTGATTGAATAGCCTATTTGGATGTATACATATGAAATTGAAATGAAATTGTTACAAGTGAGAAATGAATACCGAGCCCTGTTAGAACCGTAGAAGTCGATAGGATACAAGTGACATGTCACTAGGGCTACAGGGTGGTTCGAGCTCCTACATTTGTTGCGGACTCACCACGTGCTCATGAGCTACAGGTTTATCCTTCGGGATCACATGTTTAGTCTTCGGACTTACCGTTAGCCTACGGGCTTACCGTTCATCCTTCAGGATCACATGTTCAGCCTTCGGGCATACCGATACAGGCTCGAAAGAGCATACATGACGCATTGACGGATTACAGGTTATATGTATATACACTGTGTGTGTATAACCCGAGTATCTCTCGATGTTCTTAAAGGTTTAACGGGTAATTACCGATACATGTTACATGAAGATTGAATGATATATGTATTACATGTTATATGAGACATGAGAATTACATGGAGTATATGGTATAAGTTATATGAAATACATGTACAAGTATTTGAGCAATGATATGATACATGAATGTTGTGGTTGGTACATGAATGAATTTATATGTTACATGAACTAACAAGTGTATACTTGTGAAATAGGCAACTTGAGTATATGAATTGAATTGGCATTGTTGTTGTAATTATCGCATTGATTCGGTAAGGTTTAATTTCTATATTATACGGACTTACTAAGCTTTAGAAGCTTACTCTGTTCATTTCTTTCACCGTCTTATAGATTCGGAAGCTAGCTCGATAATCAGACGAGTCGGAGATTGCCATCACACTATCTATCAAACTTTGGTACTTTTGAAACTTTTGTAAATGAAATGGTCATTGCATGTATAGGCTAGATGGTTAGTGAATATGGCATAATTTGGTAAGTGATCAAGCTATGAGATGTGGCTTGGGTCACATATGTTTATAATCAAGTATTTTAGGATTGATTTTTTGGTTAAATGTGTTATGGCAAATTATGTGATTTTGATGAGTTCTTTGTGCTTGAGGATGATGATGATTTTGGGGTTCATAATATGCTTGAATTGGTATGTTTGTAGATGGTAAATTGGCTTGAAATGTTGCATATTCTTGGCTTGTAAGAATGACCCTTGTTGGGTGGCAATTTGGCTTAAACCAAGCCTATATTGTGCCACACGGCCAGGGAACACGGGCGTGTACTTCGACCGTGTGTCACTTGCACCTTAAACGTTTTGGTCAGTTTTGGTACACGGCCTAGACACATGGGCGTGTCTGGTAACTTGTAGCCGTGTGAAATTTGGCAGTATAGTCACACGGTCTGCTCTGTTTTGTACACGGGCGTGTCTGGTAGCCGTATGTCAATTGACAGTTTCGGCCACGGGGGTAAGGGCACGGGTGTGCTTAGGCCATGGGCGACACACGGCCTAACCCCATGGGCGTGTTAGATAGCCAT